>JBBCBC010000032.1:13216768-14539379 GCA_037126765.1 Stenogyne calaminthoides
TTCGCAATCGAGAAATCTCTACCGGTGCAAGTGTTATTCGAGAACAATTAGCCGACCTAGATTTACGCATTATTCTACATAATTCTTTGGTAGAATGGAAAGAATTAGAGGAAGAAGGGCCCATGGGGAATGAATGGGAAGATCAAAAGGTTGGAAGAAGAAAGGATTTTTTTTGGTTAGACGCATGGAATTGGCTAAGCATTTTCTTGAACAAATATAGAACCAGAATGGATGGTTTTTGTGTCTATTACCAGTTCTTCCTCCTGAGTTAAGACCCATCATTCAGATAGATGGGGGTAAATTAATGAGCTCGGATATTAATGAACTATATAGAAGAGTTATCTATCGGAACAATACTCTTACCGATCTATTAACAACAAGTCGATCCACGCCGGGAGAATTAGTAATGTGTCGGAGAAATTAGTACAAGAAAGCTGTGGATACACTTCTTGATAATGGAATCCGGGGACAACCAACGAGGGACGGTCATAATAAAGCTTACAAGTCATTTTCAGATGTAATTGAAGGCAAAGAGGGAAGATTTCGTGAGACTCTCCTTGGGAAACGGGTTGATTATTCAGGGCGTTCCGTCATTGTAAATAGGTCCTTCACTTTCATTACATCGATGTGGATTGCCGCGCGAAATAGCAATAGAGCTTTTCCGGACATTTGTAATTCGTGGTCTAATTAGACAACATCTTGCTTCAAACATAGGAGTTGCTAAGAGTAAAAAATTCGGGAAAAAGAACCAATTGTATGGGAAATCTTTGTAGGAAGTTATGCAGGGGCATCTGTATTCTTTGAATAGAGCACCCCTCTCTGCATAAACTGGGCATACAGGCATTCTAGCCCATTTTAGTGGAGGGTGCGCTATTTGTTTACATCCATTAGTTTGTAAGGGATTCAATGCAGATTTTGTGGGGATCAAATGGCTGTTCATGTACCCTTATCTTTGGAGGCTCAAGCAGAGGCTCGTTTACTTATGTTTTCCCATATGAATCTTTTGTCTCCAGCTATTGGAGATCCCATTTCGTACCAACTCAAGATATGCTTATTGGACTATATGTATTAACGAGCGGGAATCGTCGAGGTATTTGTATAAATAGGTATAATCCATGGAATGGCAAAAAGCTATCAAAATAAAAAAGAAGTGACAATAATAAATATAAGTATACGAAATATAAGTATACGAAAAGAACCTTTTTTTTTTCTAATTCCTATGATGCAATTGGGGCTTATCGGCAGAAACGAATCAACTTAGATAGTCCTTTGTGGCTTCGGTGGCGACTAGACCAACGGGTTATTGCTTCAAGAGAAACTCCCATCGAAGTTCACTATGAATCTTTGGGTAATTATTATGAGATTTATGGACACTATCTAATAGTAAGAAGTATAAAAAAAAGAAATTTTTTCTCTACATTCGAACCTTTGTTGGTCATATTTCTCTTTATCGAGAAATCGAAGAAGAAGCCATACTGGGGGTTTTCCCGGGCTTGTTCATATGGTACCTAACTAGGATAAGGAATTCTACAATACCAATAGGAATTTGATTTCTTCAGTTCAACAAAGGCCCGTAGTTCCGGAATTTCTACGCGAATCAAGATCGAGAACGGGAAGTTTTCCAACCACTGACTCAAACCCATTGTCAAATCGTACTCAGCAGAATATGGAGGTCCTTATGGCAGAACGGGCCAATCTGGTATTTCACAATAAAGTGATAGATGGAACTGCCATGAAACGACTTATTAGTAGATTAATAGATCACTTCGGAATGGCATATACATCACACATTCTGGATCAAGTAAAGACTTTGGGTTTTCAACAAGCTCTTTGCTACATCCATTTCATTAGGAATTGATGATCTTTTAACAATACCCTCGAAGAGATGGCTAGTTCAAGATCTTTGAACGACAAAGTTTTATTTTGGAAAAACACCACCATTATGGGAATGTACACGCGGTAGAAAAATTACGCCAATCCATTGAAATATGGTATGCCACAAGTGAATATTTGCGGCAAGAAATGAATCCTAATTTTAGGATGAATGACCCCTAAATCCAGTTCATATAATGTCTTTTTCGGGAGCTAGAGGAAACGATCTCAGGTACATCAATTAGTAGGTATGAGGGGATTAATGTCGGACCCTCAAGGACAAATGATTGATTTACCCATTCAAAGCAATTTTACGCGAAGGGCTTTCTTTAACAGAATATATAATTTCTTGCTATGGAGCCCGAAAAGGGGTTGTAGATATCTGCTTTGTACGAACATCAGATCTTTGGATATCTCACGCGCAGACTTGTTGAAGTAGTTCAACACATTGTTGTACGTCGAATAGATTGTGGCACCGCCCGTGGCATTTTCTGTGAGTCCTCAGAATGGTATGATTCCAGAAAGGATTTTTATCCAAACATTAATTGGTCGTGTATTAGCCGATGATATATATATGGGCACACTTTGTATTGCCACTAGAAATCAAGACATTGGGATTGGACTTGTAAATCGATTCATAACCTTTCGAGCACAACCAATAGTTATTCGAACTCCCTTTACTTGTAGGAGTGCATCTTGGATCTGTCGATTATGTTATGGCCGGAGTCCTCTCATGGCGACCTGGTTGAATTGGGAGAAGCTGTAGGTATTATTGCAGGCCAATCAATTGGAGAACCGGGTACTCAATTAACATTAAGAACTTTTCATACCGGTGGAGTATTCACGGGGGGTACTGCAGAACACGCGCGAGCCCCTTCTAATGGAAAAATCAAATTCAATGAGGATTTAGTTCATCCGACACGTACACGCCACGGACATCCCGCCCTTCTCTGTTCTATAAACTTGTATGTAACTATTGAGAGTGAAGATATTCGACATAATGTAAATATTCACCCCCAAAGTTTTCTTTTTTTAGTTCAAAACGATCAATATGTAGAATCAGAACAAGTGATTCTTTGAGATTCGCGCGGGAACATCCACTTTGAATTTTAAAGAGAAGATTCGAAAACATATTTATTCTGACTCGGATGGAGAAATACACTGGAGCACCGATGTATATCATGCACCCGAATTTACATACGGCGGTGTTCATCTATTACCAAAAAAAAACAAGTCATTTATGGATATTATTAGGAGAGCCACGTGGATACAGTCTAGTTTCACTTTCGATCCACAAGGATCAAGATCAAATGAGTGCGAATTCTTGTTCTGTCAAGAGTTTTCACCTTTCAGGAACGGATGATCAGTTGAGAGAAAAATTATTTACTTCAGATTTTCGGGTAAAAAAAGAAGATAGGATTCTGATTATTCGGACCTTAGTCGAATTATATATTGGTCGTTGTAATTTCGTAGATCCGACCCTTCTCTACCATAATTCTGATTTATTCTCAAAGAGGCGAAGAAATAGATTCATCATCCCACTTCAATCGATTCAAGAACGCGAGAACGGACTAACGCCCCCTTCAGAAATCTTGATTGAAATCCCCATCAACGGCATTTTCCGTAGAAATAGTATTCTTGCTTATTTGGACGATCCTAGATACTGAAGAAAAAGAGTTCGGGCATTACTAAATATGGGACTCTAGAAATGCATTCAATCATAAAAAAGAGGATTTGATTGAGTATTGAGGAGGCAAGGAATTGAGTCCAAAATACCAAATGAAAGTAGATCGGTTTTTTTTTCATTCAGGAAGTGCATATATTACCCGGATCTTCTTCCATAATGGTACGGAACAATAGTATCATTGGGGTAGATACACAAATTACTTTAAATATAAAAGCCGCGTAGCCGGGTTGGTCCGAGTGGAGAGAAAAAAAAAGAATTGAACTTAAAATATTTTACGGAGATATCCACTTTTTGGCGCGAGACAGATAAGATATCCCGACATAGCGGCGTTTTGATACCACTAAGAACAGGAAAACGAAATTCTAAGAAATCGAAAAAACGCGAAAATTGGATCTATGTCCAACGGATCACACCTAGTAAGAAAAAGTATTTTGTTTTGGTTCGTCCTGTCGTAACATATGAAATAATGGACGGTATAACTTTAGGAACACTTTTCTCCCCGGATCTGTTGCAGGAAAGGGATAATGTGAAACTTCGAGTTGTCAATTATATCCTTTATGGAAATGGGAAACCAATTCGAGGCATTTCTGATACAAATATTCAATTAGTTCGGACTTGTTTAGTATTGAATTGGGACCAAGACAAAAAAAGTTCTTCTCGTCAAGAATCCCGTGCTTCCTTTGTTGAAATAAGGGTAAATGGTTTGATTCGACATTTACTAAGAATCGACTTGCTGAAATCCACTTTTTCATATATGGGAAAAGGAATGATCCCTCGGGTTGAGGATTGTTCTCGGATAATGGATCGATTGCACCAAAATAAATCCGTTTTCTTCGATTTCTTCCAAGGCAATAATTCAACAACCCCTTAATCAAAATAAAACAACTATTCATACGTTGTTGAATAGAAATCTTGCGGATTCAATCGTTGATAATTTTGTCATCATCCAATTGTTTTCGAATGGGTCCATTCAACGATGTAAAATATCACAATCACAATGTGATACACAATGGGATAAAAGAATCAATTAACATTACAAAAGATCTGTAATTCCAATTAAGAATTCGCCGGGGCCTTTAGGAACAGTCCCTCTAATTCTAATTGCGAATGTTTATTCATTTTACCATTTAATAACTCATAATCATAATCAGATCTAGGTAAATAACTATTTGCAACTTGACAATTTAAAACAGACCTTTCAAGTAATTAAATTGAAATATTATTTAATCGATGAAAAGGAGAAAATTTATAACCCCGATTCGCGGAGTAACATTATTTTCAATTTGAATTGGTATTTTCTCCATCCCAATTATTGTCAAGAAACATCTACAATAATGAGTCTTGGGCAGTTTATTTGTGAAAATATATGTATAGCCAAAAAACGCGCCACACCTAAAATCGGGTCAAGTTATACTTGTCCAAGTTGACTCAGAGTAATGTCGATCAGCTAAGACTTATTTGGCCACTCCGGGAGCAACTGTTCATGGCCATTATGGGGAAATCTGTCTACGAAGGAGATACTTTAATTACATTTATATATGAAAAATCGAGATCCGGTGATATAACCCAAGGGCTTCCAAAAGTAGAACAGGTGTTAGAAGTGCGTTCGATTGATTCAATATCGATGAATCTAGAAAAGAGGATTGAGGGTTGGAACGAGCGTATAACAAGAATTCTTGGAATGCCGTGGGCATTCTTGATTGGTCTTGAGCTAACTATAGTGCAAAGTCGTATCTCTTTGGTTAATAAGATCCAAAAGATTTATCGATCCCAGGGTGCAGATTCATAATAGGCATATAGAAATTATTGTACGTCAAATAACATCAAAGGTCTTGATTTCAGAAGATGGAATGTCTAATGTTTTTTCGCCAGGAGAACTAATTGGATTGGTGCGTGCGGAATGAATGGGGCGTGCCTTGGAAGAAGCGGTTTGTTATCGAGCCCTTTTATTGGGAATAATAAGAGCATCTCTCAATACTCAAAGTTTCATATCTGAGGCGAGTTTTCAAGAAACTGCTCGAGTTTTAGCAAAAGCACTCTCCGGGGTCGAATCGATTAGTTGAAAGGACTGAAAGAGAACGTTGTTTTGGGGGGTATGATACCGTTGGTGGTACCGGATTGAAAGGATTCGTGCCCTCTTCAAAACAACATAACAGGAGCCCCCTGGAAATAGAAACAAAAAAAAAATCTATTTGAAGGGGAAACGAGATATTTTTTGTTTCACCATAGAAAATTATTTGATTCTTTTATTTCAAATAATTTGGATGATAGACCGAACAATCATTTATAGGATTTAATGATTCTATAAAGCGGATTCATCTTTTGCCTATCTGTATATGTATTTGGTGCGATCATTTGATTCGGTAATCAAATCAAAATAGTAAGCAATAGAAAAGACTCATTAATGGCTTATTCGTCTATCTACAGCCAATCTACGGTAGAAGAGAAGGTTCCATCGGAACAATTTTTTATTTCAGTTCGGGGGTCCGCGTCTCTTTGTTTTTTGAAAAAAGGGGGGGTATGGGGAGAAATGACAAGAAGATATTGGAACATCAACTTGGACGAGATCTTTGGAGGCAGGAGTTCATTTTGGCCACAGTACTAGGAAATGGAATCCTAAAATGGCACCTTATATCTCTGCAAAGCGTAAAGGTATTCATATTACAAATCTTACTAAAACTGCTCGTTTTTTATCCGAAGCCTGCGATTTGGTTTTTGATGCAGCAAGCAGGGGAAAACAATTCTTGATTGTTGGTACAAAAAAAAAAAAAAAGCGGTGATTCAAGAACACGGGCTACAATAAAGGCCCGGTGTCATTGTGTTAATAAAAAATGGCTCGGCGGGATGTTAACAAATTGGTCCACTACAGAAACGAGACTTCACAAATTCAGGATTTGAGAATGGAACAAAAAACGGGAAGACTCAACCGTCTTAAAAGAGATGCGTTTGTGGTGAAAAGATAATTATATCGCTTACAAACATATCTGGGCGGGATTAAATATATGACAGGGTTACCCGATATTGTAATCATCGTGGATCAGCATGAAGAATATACGGCCCTGCGAGAGTGTATCACTTTGGGAATTCCAACGATTTGTTTAATCGATACAAATTGTGACCCCGACCTTGCAGATATTTCGATTCCAGCGAACGATGACGCTATATCTTCAATCCGATTAATTCTGAATAAATTAGTATTCGCAATTAGTGAGGGCCATTCTAGCTATATAAGAAATCCTTGATTAATAGTGATTAATAATAAGTTAAATCGCTTTTCCTCGAAAGATTTGTGGAATCGGGTATTATTTATGAATTTTTTAAAATAGATAAAAATACCTGGGGATATTGTGTGATTAGTTAGTATTCAAAATATTAGTTGGTATTCAAAATATCCGATTCAAGTAGACAAAGAGAAAGAGATGGTTGAATCAAAATAATTTTGTTTTAAGTTTGATTTTTTTCAGAGGGCAATATGAATGTGTTATCATGTTCCATCAACACACTAAAAGGATTATATGATATATCCGGTGTGGAAGTAGGCCAACATTTCTATTGGCAGATAGGGGGTTTCCAAGTACACGGCCAAGTACTTATTACGTCTTGGGTTGTAATTGCCATCTTATTAGGTTCAGCTACTATAGCTGTTCGGAACCCACAAACCATCCCGACCGGAGGTCAGAATTTCTTCGAATATGTTCTTGAATTCATTCGAGATGTGAGTAAAACTCAAATTGGAGAAGAATATGGCCCTTGGGTTCCTTTTATTGGAACTATGTTTCTATTTATTTTTGTTTCTAATTGGTCAGGAGCTCTTTTACCTTGGAAAATCATAGAATTACCTCATGGAGAGTTAGCCGCACCGACGAATGATATAAATACTACTGTTGCTTTGGCTTTACTCACGTCAGCGGCATATTTCTATGCGGGTCTTACCAAAAAGGGATTAAGTTATTTCGGGAAATATATTCAACCAACCCCAATTCTTTTACCCATTAACATCTTAGAAGATTTCACAAAGCCGTTATCGCTTAGTTTTCGACTTTTCGGGAATATCTTAGCGGATGAATTAGTAGTTGTTGTTCTTGTTTCTTTAGTACCTTCGGTGATTCCTATCCCCGTCATGTTCCTTGGATTATTTACAAGTGGTATTCAAGCTCTTATTTTTGCAACTTTAGCCGCGGCTTATATAGGTGAATCCATGGAGGGTCATCATTGAAATAGCTTTTTTTTCGCTTAGCGCAAAGCAATGTATGCACGGCTCAAGATGATTTACTTAAGGAATAGAAATATACAAGACTCTATATACGATAGAAAACAATAGGAACACAAAATTCAAAAATTACGAGATTAGAGAGTTGTAAAAAAAAAGGAAAGAGATCTAAAAGATCTTTTTCCTAAAATTCTCTTTTTGTCCACTTAATATCCTACCTTTCCTAGACGAATATTCACTGATATATTTTACGACGTGTGATTAAATAAAAAACAGGAGGGGGGTTCTACTTTACAGTTAATTTTATTCAACAACAGTTAATTTTATTCAACAATTGACCAAAAGAAAATTTTAATAAATAAAAAATTGCATGAACTTAGATCAATCAAATTGGAAATAATAATATTTCTATGCAATAATTCGCACTAATCAATTGAATTTACCCATTTAGATTGTACTCCCCGATAGACAAAACGGAAGTGAGATAAAGAATTTGCAAAAAAGGGGATTCCTAAAAAAGTGGATTGGTTGTCGAATCCGATTGAATCGGATGGTTTACGTTATGGAAGAAAGACATGTATATGTGATATTAGATATTGACTCGTTATATATATGAACTAAAGATATATTTCATTTGCCCTACTCCTGTGTGTGAGTTCCCAATAGAAGTCCTTTCATATCGTCGTGGCTGTGAATTGGCTGAAAAAAGAGATGAAATCCAGAAAAGATGGAAGAATTGAAATAACAGTTCGAAACCCCGAAATAAAGTTCTACGGATTCACAAAAACTCTGTGAGTAGAAATAAAAACAAAAAAAAAAAGATATCAAAGTCGTTACGATGATTCAATAATATTCTTACTAAAATTGAAGTTCTTAGTTATTTCCTTTGGATGAATCCTATCGATGGAATAATTAAGTCCTGCCTAAATCGTTGGTTGATTGTATCATTAACCATTTCTTTTTGTTGGTATGAGGAATTTATCATGAATCCACCGATTTCGCCGCTTCCGTTATTCTGCTGGCTTGGCTGTAGGGCTTGCTTCTATTGGACCTGGAGTTGGTCAAGGGACTGCTGCGGGTCAAGCCGTAGAGGGTATCGCGAGACAGCCCGAGGCAGAGGGAAAAATACGAGGTACTCTATTGCTTAGTTTAGCTTTTATGGAAGCTTTAACGATTTATGGATTGGTTGTAGCACTAGCACTTTTATTTGCGAATCCTTTTGTTTAATCTGAGAAATAGGAAAATTTTTATTTTTCCTATTTTATTGCCTTGGACTTGTCGTTTGCTTTTTCAAATTAGATCACGATTTCACTCCGACAATTCCTTATTCGTTGAGAAAATAACCTACGGGAAGGGCTGATTCGCAGATGAGGAATTAGTATGCCGACTCGCTTTCATCCTTCCCGTTCGTAGTCCAAGGGAAACTCTTTTTTTTTATGAGGTGTTGCAACAATGAAGGGTAGTTCATACTTAACTCAAGATTTTTTAACTCGATTTCACAAAAAAAATAGAATAAATAAAAAAAGGGGCAAAGTGATAGAAAAAAAGAACTCTCGTCCATTTTTAGTCTATCTATAAGAGGAGATTATATGAAAAATGTAACCGATTCTTTCGTTTCTTTGGGCCACTGGCCATCTGCCGGGAGTTTCGGATTTAATACCGATATTTTAGCAACAAATCCAATAAATCTAAGTGTAGTGATTGGTGTATTAATCTTTTTGGAAAAGGAGTGTGTGTGGGTTGTTTATTTCAAGAATAGGTGTATCCAATCATTTGTATCCCTGGATGGGTACATGATCACGAATTACTTCTTAATAAATTATATGTCGAACCGCAGACATTTCGTGATTAATTGGTAAATCCACTTTGATTCTCTAGCAACCAATAACGTGGCGTTGTTAAGATGGTTAAATCAAATCGTTTGAAGTCTAGACGCAAAGACGGTACTCTTTCTACCCCTATGTTAATATAGAGGTGGTTTTCATTTAAAAGGAATATTTTATCGATATAGAACACCCATCTCGAAAAAAAAAATGGAACCGCTCGGGTATTTCCCCCCTTTTATCCAATCTTTGAATCGACGACCTATGCCTTATTGTACCATTTTTGGATTTGAACTGAAGAAAAAAAAAAAAACAACTTTTATTTGACAATTAGATATTTTTGATTTTGTCGGAAGAGTCCTCTAAGTATTTTGTTTTATTTTGTTTTTCCTTTTTTTTTTTACTATGAAGAGGATAGGCTCATTACATTCATAAAAAAGCTATGAGAATTGCCCCTAAGTAATTGAGCGTGAGAGCCAAATGAATCGAAAGATTCATGTTTGGTTCAGGGGAAAGGATTATGGGAGTTTTAAAATAAACGCAAAGGTAATCTACTTTCATTAAGTGATTTATTAGATAATCGAAAACAGAGGATCTTGAA
This sequence comes from Stenogyne calaminthoides, assembly GCA_037126765.1. Classification (NCBI taxonomy): domain Eukaryota; kingdom Viridiplantae; phylum Streptophyta; class Magnoliopsida; order Lamiales; family Lamiaceae; genus Stenogyne; species Stenogyne calaminthoides. Next base: position 13,226,962 of record JBBCBC010000032.1, read on the forward strand.
TACTATTCTCAATTCAGAAGAACTGCGTGGGGGGCCATTGAGCATTTGGAAAAAAGCCCGGGCCCGCTTACAGAAAGTAGAAATGGAAGCAGATCAGTTTCGGGTGAATGGATACTCGGAGATAGAACAAGAAAAATTGAATTTGATTAATTCAACTTATAATACTTTGGAACAATTAGAAAATTACAAAAATGAAACTATTAGGTTTGAGCAACAAAGGGCAATTAATCAAGTCCGACAACGGGTTTTCCAACAAGCCTTACAAGGAGCTATAGTAACTCTGAATAGTTGTTTGAATAACGAGTTACATTTACGTACCATTAGTGCTAATATTGGCATGTTGGGAGCGATGAAAGAAATAACTGATTAGTCTTTCTACTTTGTACTTTATTTAGTATTATCTACTCTAAGGCATTATTTTTTCTTTTAAAAAAATAATTAAATTAAAAAAAACTCATGGTAACCATTCGAGCCGACAAAATTAGTAATATTCTCCGAGAACGTATTGAACAATATAATAGAGAAGTCAAGATTGTAAATACCGGTATCGTACTTCAAGTAGGCGATGGTATTGCTCGTATTCATGGTCTTGATGAAGTAATGGCGGGTGAGTTAGTCGAATTTGAAGAAGGTACAATAGGTATTGCTCTGAATTTGGAATCAAATAATGTTGGTGTTGTATTAATGGGTGATGGTTTGATGATACAAGAAGGAAGTTCTGTAAAAGCAACAGGAAGAATTGCACAGATACCAGTGAGTGAGGCTTATTTGGTGTTATAAACGCCATGGCTAAACCTATTGATGGGGGGGAAATTTTGCTTCGAATCTCGATTAATTGAATCTCCGCCCCGGGTATTATTTCCCGGTGTTCCGTATACAAGCCTCTTCAAACCGGGCTTATTGCTATTGATTCGATGATTCCTATAGGACGTGGTCAGCGAGAATTAATTATTGGAGACAGACAGACCGGTAAAACAGCAGTAGCCACGGATCACGATTCTCAACCAACAAGGTCAAAATGTAATATGTGTTTATGTAGCTATTGGGCAAAAAGCATCTTCTGTGGCTCGGTAGTAACCACTTTACAGGAAAAGGGAGCGATGGAATACACTATTGTGGTAGCGAAATGGCGGATTCCCCATTACATTACAATACCTTGCTCCTTATACAGGAGCTGCTTTGGCTGAATTTTTTATGTACCGTAAACAACACACTTTAATCATTTATGATGATCCTCCAAACAAGCCCAAGCTTATCGCCAAATGTCTCTTCTATTACGAAGACCACCGGTCATGAAAGCTTATCCGGGGATGTTTTTTATTTGCATTCACGCCTTTTGGAAAGAGCCGCTAAATCAAGTTCTAGCTTAGGTGAAGGAAGTATGACCGCCTTACCAATAGTTGAAACTCAATCGGGAGATGTTTGGCTTATATTCCTACTAATGTAATTTCCATTCTTGATGGACAAATATTTTTATCTGCCGATCTATTCAATTCTGGAATCAGACCCGCCATTAATGTGGGTATCTCCGTTTCAGAGTAGGATCTCGTGGCTCAAATTAAAGCCATGAAAAAAAGTAGCTGGTAAATTAAAATTGGAATTGGCGCAATTTGCAGAATTAGAAGCCTTTGCACAATTTGCTTCAGATCTTGATAAAGCTACTCAGAATCAATTGGCAAGAGGTCAACGATTGCGAATTGCTTAAACAATCCCAAGCCTGCCCCTCTTGCGGTAGAAGAACAGATAATGACTATTTATACGGAACAAAGCGGTTATCTTGATTCATTAGAAATTGGACAGGTAAGGAAATTTCTTGTTGAATTACGTACTTACTTAAAAACTAATAAACCTCGGTTCAAGAAATCATATCTTCTACTAAGATATTTACTTGAAGAAGCGGAAGCCCTTTTGAAAAAAGCTATTCAGGAACAAATGGACCGGTTTTCTACTTCAGGAACAAGCATAAAAAAACTGTTCACTTTGATTTTCAAAAAGGAATCAAGTGTCTCGGATTCAAATTATACAAAAAGTCTTTTCTAAACCAAAAATAAATAGATGGAAATAAATTGCGTCAATAGGATTTGAACCTATACCAAAGGTTTAGAAGACCTCTGTCCTATCCATTAGACAATGGACGCCATCCATTCCGATCTTTTCAGTATTTTAATTTTTCTTGAATTGAAAACTAAAAAATTCAACTAATGGAATTGTATATTCAATGATTTACTAATCGTAATTAAAATGGATTTTCTATATTCTAGAATCGAATTCTAATAGAATATTTGAAAAAAAAAAATAAGCGGGTAGCGGGAATCGAACCCGCATCGTTAGCTTGGAAGGCTAGGGGTTATAGTCGACGTTCAATTTAGTGCTTTGAACGTCTCTAATTCAAAACCGAACATGAAACTTTGGTTTCATTCGGCTCCTTTATGGAATATGAGTAAATTCATAGATCTAAGATGTGAACAAAATGAACAAAATGATACCCATACCACCTACGTCTTTTTTTTTGTTTGAATACAAACAAACAAAATGAATCGCTTTCTAGATGATCCTTCTAGAAGAAGGTGCTTCTAAAAATCTTTCTAGTTACTTCGTTCTCTATTTCTATTTGAGAGGATCTTAAGGAAAAGGATTTTGTTTCCACCGAGCTAAAACAATATGTCGATGTCTCTAGTAAACCAAAGTCATCTTTGAATAGCTATTTTGCTCCAATTTCTTTATAAAGAAAGAAAAAAAAATGGAAGATTTATTTACGATTAGAAATTGACTTTCTATCTTCTGCCATGGACCCTTTACTCATACTTATTCAATTGGAAATTTAGGTCCAATTGAAAAATTATGTTTCGCGATTTCATAATCCAACTTTTAAATTGATAAGTGACTCATGGATGCAAATCACGAGAATTCGTATTTTTTCTCGAATTTCTCATTGAGAGGTAAAGGATTAAATCTTTTTAAGAAATAAAGTTTTTGGTCGGAATATGAATAAACCCGAAATATCCGTTAACTATTAACGGTTACTAGAACGAATAACACTTTTACCACTAAACTATACCCGCTACAATATAATTATTGTATACAAATGGACCTTTTGTCGAACAAGATCATTGAGCATGATCGAGATAGGATCATCAAAGAATGATCAAAACGAGAACGTTGCACTTTTTGCGAGGAGATCCTAATTTAATGAGATTCGGGAAAGAGGCTTCATTTAAATTAAATAACTAAAACGAAAAAATTTCTCTTTTGTTGAAGAAGATCGATACAGAGATAAAAAAAACACTAAAATCATAATAGAAAAAGAAGAATCGACAGTTTATTTTTGAGTTCGGTAAAATAGAACAAGAAAAAGAATGTAAATAGTCTTTGTTCTTTTTTTTTGTTGTTGCTTGAATATCAAATATTCAATTGAATATAATAATATAATATAAAAAGTCTTTTTGTTTTCAAATCAGATATCAGATAAATCATTATTTATCTATAATTCGTTGGAACAAAAAAAAAAAAAGAGTCGGCTAGGTAATTGACCGGTCGGGCCATGAGAATAAGAAGGGCCTTTCGAACAAAATCAACACAAATGGGTCTTGCTTTTTTTTTTAGTTCGATTGGTCGCGCGGTCGAGCCCATCTTTTAGATAAAGGAAATTCGGTTTGTGGATCTCTATATATATATAATAGAATAGAGAAGGAAGAAAGATTCCTTACATTATGTGTAATGTAGTAATTATCTTTTTCAATTGGGAGAGATGGCTGAGTGGACTAAAGCGTCGGATTGTTAATCCGTTGTACGAGTTATTAACCGAGGGTTCGAATCCCTCTCTTTCCGTTTCCGGTGAAGAATTGATTTGGTTTTTTTTTGATTTTTAAAATCTTAGTGAAACGTGTAGAATAGATAAAATCCTAAGAAAATTTTCAAATTAACCAAACCCAAGGAAACCCCCAGTATTTTTTATTCTTCACGTCCAGGATTTCGCCCTGGATCATTGGATAGGAATCCAAAGATAAAAGAGACAAAAAATATCACTACGGTATAAACGAAGAGTTTTGAGAGTAAGCATTACACAATCTCCAAGATGGTTTTTTGAAAAAAAAAGAGAATATATCTTCTATTTTTCTACCACATATCCTAAAGAAATGAGGTTTTTCTAGAAATGCATTGACACAAATGAATTTGTTTTTCATTAACCCAAATTTTGGTTTATATCCGAATTCGATATTCTATTGTGGGAGACCCTAATAGGGTTAGGGTCTTTCGCGTGAAAAGGGGTCAAAAATGAGGAAATCGGGGTAAGCCTGGGGTTTTGGCTACTATACACGAATTTTCGTGTGGATCGAGGGTTCATACTCTAAAACTTATCTTATTTTTTCAATTGTTAGAATTTTTTATCGAGGAAATCATAAATTTTCTAGGAATATTATTATTCAGGATCTCATCGAAAACTTACAAGCAGACTTGCCAAACAAAAGCTAAGAGAAAAAAAACAGAGGTATCATGGCATAACATCCATGATTGGATCAAAAAAAGCATAGGCTTCGGGCAATTTGTCAAGAAAAAACTACTCGAATAAAAGGGAGAATTAATACAAATACAGATCAAACTAACGATATTAAGCATAAAGACACATTTTGTTCTTGGAGATAATTGCATTTTGGTTGCGTTTTTGATATAAGGAAAAAAGAAAGTAAGTAAGGTAGATAAAAAACTTTCTTTTTTTCTTTGAATCCACCCAACCAAAAATCCTCCAATTCTCAAAAGGAGAATAGAAGAAATCATACTTTCATACAATATCTTAATTGAATTCTATGTAATGATCAATAAATGAAGTTCAATTCTATATCTATATGTATCAAAATCCTAGTACCAATCGATTCTATAGATCTATAGCTATTTGGATTTGGAGTTGACAAAAAGAAGCAATACCAATATTATTGTTTCTTAGTGTCGATTAGAAATTGAAATGGGGCGTGGCCAAGTGGTAAGGCAACGGGTTTTGGTCCCGCTTATTAGGAGGTTCGAATCTTACGTCCCAGCAGTAGTCCATTTTTTTTATGCTCCATTATTCTCATAGAATAAAAAGGGTGAGTGGGTAGGAGTTAATCCATATTAATTTTTGAATTTTAATATACGTGGTCTGTTCGAATTTCATTAATAAATGATAAAGTTCCTTATTATATAGAAATATGTTATGGATTTGCTTTGTTTTGTCTTTGAATCTAATTTGATTTAGGTATTTCGCGTTTGACTCGAATGCAAAATTGGAAATCGATTTAACGATTGAGGCGGGGGTAATTTATCCTATCCCTTTTTATTCACTTTCTCACAAGAATCCATATTCTTGAACCTCATTTAAATCAAATACATATCAATCGTATAATATAATCATATAAAATGAAGAAATGTTTAGCTTCTACGGTACGTATCATTCTATTTCAATGACAAGAATATTTTTTGTTTTTGTGAAAAAGATTTGTAATCCTTAAATTATTTAAACTGAAATTATAGATATTCTAGATTATGGAATATCTATAATAATGTGACAATTGTTCCGTTTATCGATAGATACGAAGAACCTTCCCTTTTTTTTTTTTTTTGTAATCGGATGAAAAGAATAAAGATTCCAATCTGAACTTACATCATTTTTTTTATACATCTCATGAAAAAAAAATAGATTTTTTTCTTTGATCTATATATTATTTATGTATGTTGTTGTCTTGCCTAGACTTTTTTCGAAAAAAATCGTCCCACATCTCATATATTCATATATAGAAGAAAAGTCTAGATTACGATGTCTATGGGACAATTTGAACCCGATGATTATTCATGATTCCATAATTGAATCAATTTCATACCGGTTCCAAATTAGAGGAATGTTATGGTAAAACTTCGTTTGAAACGATGTGGTAGAAAGCAACGTGCGACTTGAAGGACACGATCCGTTGTGGATTTTTACATCCACCATTTTTGATTTGTCTAGGAATAAGGGTGCTCTTGGCTCGACATTGTTTGTTCTGTTACACTCGATTGTTTTTTTTGTTGGGTTGTAAATAGTGCTTATTTGGAGCTCGATTTGGAAAGTATTAATATTAATTCATTTCTCGGGGCAAGGATCTGGGGTTAATGCCACTCAATTGTAGGAACAACTTCGTAAATATATCGAACATATAGAGTAATCGAAAGGATCCAATTCGAGCAAGTTTCAATTCAAAAGCAAAACTTATTGAAATTGATTCCAATTGTTCGATTCAAAGTGTATCGCACGGGAATCGACTGTCCATAGGATTCTTTGAGCGAAAAAAAAAATCAAAAAGGGTGTATGTTCTTTGCCATTTTATTTTGAAAGGATTAAAGAAAACACCAAGTAATGTCTAAACCCAATGATTAAAAATAAGGAAAGGATCTAAGAACAAGGAAACACCCTTTTAATTGTCGCAATCGTCTCAATAACTGGATCGGATTAAAGAATACAAATAGAATTTGAAATGGTTTAAACGAGACAAGCAAAAGGTAGTGAAGACTGAAGACTCAGAAGATTCTGTAATCTTTAAATTTTTGTCTTTTTGATTTTGTTGATAAACTCATTGTAATCTGTAATGGTATACTCATCATCAATGAAGATTTATCATTATGCTCAAAAGATAATATCTCATTATCTTATTTACATGTCTTTTATTTTGATATGCCTGAATGAATGTCTCTGAACTGATTGTATGTTGATAAGGGAGAAATTGTCTGAATATGGGGGAAATTGTTTAAGTATTTAGTAATGAACTACTTAAAGAGATTCATTACTGAAGAAATTACTAAATGATTTAAATTGTTAGGAGTTTCTCTGTTTTAAGAAATTGTTGGGAGACAACCAATCTTGTAATAGGATAAACTGAAACCTGAGTATAGGTTATATGTTTGTAACAAGATAGGTTTTGGCATCATCAAAAAGGGGGAAATTGTTGGGAGATGAATTTAATATATAAGAGTTTGATTAGATCCCAAAACCCTTGAGTATGACATGCTCAGAATGATCTTGATAGTTGAGTCAGGATTCAGTTTTAGAGTATTCATGATGTTATCTGCAAAATGTATAGTCAGCAGATATAGTTCAGGATAGGTTCTGAAGACTCTGAAGAACTCAGTATGTTTCTGAATAAACTGAAGTTTCAAAGATGAAACCAAGGTTTCAAGACTTCGGTGTGAGATCGAGATATCAAGACTCAATGAGGATAATGAGGGCGAAAAACTCGTAAGCGAAGATTCGATTGTATCGGTCAAGAGACTCTCGAAGACTCGAAGACTCAAGATTCGAAGACTCAAGAAGCAAGATCAAGATCGAAGATCAAGAATATCTTTGAAGGCACAGTAATTATCAAGACTCGAAGAAGTCATTGAATGCTCAAGATGAACTGAATGTTCCGAGGCAATCAATATATCTATCCGAAGGATGCAATCTTGAGAAGATCACGATTCCTTAGAAAATAGATATTTGCCAAGACATTCAAATGCGCATAAAAGGAACTAAGTCAAGTGTTGTTAAGGTTATATCAAACTCGAGTTTGTAACCAAAAAGAGCCGTTGAAGGTGTCTACCTTTAATCGGAGACAAAAGTCAAAAAGAGGAAGACGACATGTACCATATTCGACGGTGATAAAGGATGTGTCGTCAAAAAAGATGTCGGATGTACAAAAGTTCGCATCGCAAAAAGTGAAGACCGACTACATGAAAGGCTATTGCTTAAAACGTGTTAGGGAGTTTCAAACCCTAAATATATAGCCGTTTCTCACACACCATAAGAGGGAACTCACGGGAAGCTATCTCTCCAACGGATAGTTTTCAAGAGTGACCTTGGTGTATGCCTATAAATACTGGTGACCCTCTACATTGTAAGGTTACGGGAAATTTATACTCAACTCAAGAGCTCAAACTTATTCTTGCAAAAGTTAAAGCACTCGAAAAACCTAGAATTTCCCAAGTGCTTCTATATTGAAGAGAGCTCACTATACTAAGCCTAGCTTGATAAGATTTATCCAAAGCTTAGTCGAGATATCCTAACCCTTTGCATTGTGCTTCATTGTAAAGGATATCTCATCCTAGTTGGAAACCAACCGAGAAACCCCAAACCCTTGAGAAGGTAGTTGGAGTGTGTTTGTTGGTGAGAAGAGTTGTAAAGAGTTAGTAAACTACGCGGAGTAGTCGTAAAAAATCTAGAGGAGAAGTTAGTAAGCTGAGGGGTAGTCTGAAAGCTTGTTTGTGTTTGAGTAAGTAAACTACGGAGGTTGTCAGAAAGCTCATGGTCGGGTTGAGTAAGTAAACTACATGGAGTAGTCGAGAAAAAACTCGGGGCGAAGTTGAGTAAGTAAACTACGCGAGGTAGTCAGAAAGCTCGAAGTGATTAGTGAATTTCTCGAGGATCGAGAGAGAGTGGATGTAGGAGCTTGAGTCTCCGAACCACTATAATTCTTTGTGTTCTTTATTGCTTTCCTTATCTGCGCTTAATCTGTTGCATTGACTTGATTTTGAAAGCATACTTTTCATCGATATTGGGTTGGAATCAATCCTTTGAAGTTGCATGTAAATTGAATCACGCCTAATCACTATTTCATAAAGGAAGGTTTTCAAAGAAAGCTTAAAACGAGTATAAACTAAAGGGCCAACCATTCCATTACGATCGAGTAGCTAGAACAGATAGTTACCAAACTGAACTCTCATTTGAGGATTCGGTAAGTTAGTTATCTGATCCAAGCAACTCAGGATCTCTGACACTCGAGAGGACTCGGTTGAGATTATCTCGAGGTATCCGAAAAGCGACTTCGGGATCTTTTGTCTCAAGAGACTTTGACTCAGAGCGATCGTGCTTCTCGTAACCTAATCTTGAGGATTATCGACCCAAAGTGACCTCGAAGAAAAAAGTTTTAAAAATACTGAACACGTGTATTCCCCCCCCATACACGTGTAAGACTCGTTTGCACCGGGACCAACAATCAATATTCAGCAATCAAAATAAACATGGCCTTTCTTTTGTGTTTATTTTGTCTCCATTATTTTCACATACTAAACGACCTCATCGGAAGAGTACGGATTTATATCAAACATAAATTGTAATGGACTAGGATCTACATTCCTACTATTACAATATCTGCTTGGGCTGATTACTATAATAGCAGAACTGGTAGGTCTCTAAACCAATTGCATAACTGCAATTCCTAGTTGATTGAACCTAGTTCAATCGGATGGCCCTTGACTTTCCTTTCCCTGTTTGGACTAGTGAAACAAAGTCAAGTTGATTTACAAACATCAAGCGCCGACACTTCGTGTCCCTATAAAGGTCCCGTTAGATGTATATCTGAGCAAAAGATTTGGGCATTAAATACTCATTGGAACGAAATCTCCGGTTTACTTTTGATTTTGATGGAAGGCATCGTTTAACTTAGTGAAAATCATATTTTAGTGAGGAACGTTTTAAAGGCGGGGTATTAATTGCTTAATCGAGATCCAACATATTAATCTACATCACATTTGAGCAATTATTGGGCACTGCCTACCCAAACATGATTTTATACGGACTAACACTTATATGGGTGCCGCCTTCCCAAACAATTAATACTGTCCGACAATTATTGAGCGCCACCTACCCAAATAATTTAATGCGGACTATAAATGCGTTAACTTATTCAAAACAAGTTAACATGAGCGGGAATTGATAATCATAAAATGTAAACTAAAATTAAAACAAAAGTTTATGAATTTCAGTTTAATCAATTTTAATTTATTATCAATATTTAAATTAATCCAATTAATAAGCATTTAAAAGTCCAAATTTTAATTTCGTTTTAAAATTAAACTTTTATCAATTTCAAAATAGATTTCAATTTCAAACTTTAATTAATCTAATTATTTTCTCAATCCAAGGTCCAACATTTAGTTTGATTTCAAAACAATTGTATTTTAAAATTAAATCATTAATTATTAAGTTTCTTTTGGAGGGCTCAGGTGCAATTTCATAATTACCCAGGGAGGGGCTATGAAATCGAATTTTCATCCCAGTTCCTCCCTGCATCACCCCCCAAATTCTAACAGAATCCAATATGAAATTTGGGACATCCGATTTCTAAAATCCAAAACCCCAATCAAGCTCAATCATCAACAATTTCGACAGAACATGAGGTCTAATTTGTCAAAATCGAAACAGTAGCAAAGTATAGCCGGGGTGTTTCAATTGTTCGTAAAAATGCAATAATGTTTAACAACAATTCGAGAAACAACCCAACAGACAGAGGAACAGTTCGAACGCGACGAGATTAGGGAAGAAAATCATCGCATGAGTCTGAGAGCGTCGTCAACGAATAGTCGATGCGATGAGTCATAGCCATCGCGAGGTGCCGCGTAAGCCACCGCCTCAAGCGATGTACCATGGTCTCTGCCGCTTGGCGGCGGCGCTCATTTCGTGACCAAAAGGGTTCCAAACCCTAATTTTGGTGATGGTGGAGTGAATCCTAACTAAAGAAAACGAGTAAGGGGTGCGTACAATATAAGCCAAGTAGGTTAACACCCCAACAAGTTAATTTAATGGTGCGGTCAAAGTCAGAATTTGCCATACCAAAATTTATAATAATAAAAAAATATTTTTATAAACAAATTCAATTAAGCAATTAAATCAAGAGCCAGAAGCTCTGATACCACTGTTGAAATTTAGAGGCACGTAAACACAGAATACATGCATAGCGGAAATAAATAGTTCATCAACAACGAAAAATTAATTGCAAAATTAAATACAAGTAAACGTAAATAGAATTCTTACAACAATTCGTACACGGATTCCTCAACTATGGTATCCACGTAACAGTCGTGTACCAATTCGCACAGATCTGTCAAAGTTGGATCCCCGAGATGAATTTGATAAGAAAATATGATGTGTTGTGTTATGAATTCCCAAGAGCTCATATATATAGGGGAGGCCCAACTTAAATCTTAAGATAACCTGATTAGGAAATAAAATCTCCAATCTTGTAAATTAAATCCCATAGATTTAACCTATATACATAAATCGCTACGGATTTGATTTCCATGTATATCAAATCTCTACAGATTTGATTCCATATATATCAAATCCCATAATAATATTTTATATATTATTATTGGGAATCCTATTTAATTAAATCTAAATACAATTATTATTATATTCTCCATAAATTAAATATAAATATCCAACATAATATTTAATCAACCAACTATAATTAGTAAACAACCGTTATTTGTTGTGTGACTCATATGCCCTCATATATCGAGCGATTAGTCAAACTAACGGTCTGAATTGAACCCTAGACAACAAATTAGACATTCTCAATATATAAGGTACGTTGCGAGGAAATGTGCAACTACCTGTAACTGAAACATGGGCTATTACGATAACTTTCTTTCATTCACGAATACGCGATTAAGTCTTGAACTTGATGAAGTGTCTATTCAAATAACTTAATTAAATTATCTCTAATCACTAATTAATCATGTATGTCACACTTAGCCACAAAGTCTAAGTTGATGTGCATCGACCAAGGACTTAGATCCAATTATGACGAGAAGATGAGTATTCTCTCTAAATCCACTTTGAGGAATGAATCATTTTCCTGGCTCGACTACCATGCACATGCACTAAGTGATGAACCGAATCCAAGTCATATCTACCCATGGAAGGGTGCAAGCTTCGGTCATGGTCAAAGTTCATCACTCCACACATGTCGTGCATATTGACCTCAAGTCAAAGGAGTATCGCATCGCTTCCAATAACCGAGATACCCGTAGACACATATATTGTAACTACATCAAACGGTTTCTCAGAAGGGTATACCAATACCCTCTAAGGTATATGTGCATCCATCACGAGATACCTAGTATCTCGTAGTAAGTGAGATCTTACTACACTCTCTAAGTGTATGATGCATATCGCACACCATCTCAATTGCATCATCAATATCCCATTCTTGATGATCCTTGATCGGGGCCATTTGAGAATCATGCTTAAGTCATCTGAGTTCTCACAACCTCAATGACAACAATGATTCTTGGGAATACTTGCATGAATAAATGCAAACAATCAAACATAATATCAAACAAATGTATTGCCATACATTAATATTAAATGAACTATAATATTAAATCAAATTAAATATCATTGAGTATTATGTCCTTATAATAGATTATCTCTAGGACACTAACAGTAACAGATACAAAACCTTCCGGTTGAGTCATAAACACTTTGTTGGGAGATGAATTTAATAAAAGATATATGATTTTGATTAGATCCCAAAACCCCTGAGTATGACATGTTCAGGATAATCTTGATAGTTGAGTCAGGATTCAGTTTTTTTAGTATTCAGGATGATATCTGCAAAATGTATAGTCAGCAGATATAGATCAGGTTAGGATCTGAAGATTCTGAAGAACTCAGTATGTTTCTGAAGAAACTGACGTTTCAATATAAAACTAAGAATCTGAAGACTCAGTGTGAAACTGAGATACTGAAGACTCAGTATGAAACTGAGGAGCTGAAGACTCAACATGAAGACTCAAGATATCGGTCCAAGATATCTGTGAAGACTCGTAAGACATCAAGACTCGTAAGACGCCAAGACTCGAAGACATCAAGACTCGTAAGATTCTCAAGACACGTAAGATCAAGAATCAAGATCAAGATTATCAAGGAAGGCACAAGAATTATCAAGACTCAAGAATGTATTGAATGCTCAAAGATAAAACCTGAATGTTCCGAGGCACTAGAAATATCTATCTGAAGGATGCAATACTGAGAAGATCGCGATTCCTTAGAAAGTTAGATATTGCCCAAGACATTCCCATGCAGACAAAAGGAACAAAGACAAAGTGTTGTTAAGGTTATATCAACTCGTAGTTTGTAACCAAAAGAGCCGTTGAAGGTGTCTACCTTTAACCGGAGACAAAAGTCAAAAAAGGAGGAAGACAACATGTACCACTATACCGACAATCGACAAAGGATGTGTCAAAAAAAAAGATGTCAAGTACAAAAGTTCCAGATCGCAAAAAAGTGAAGACCGGCTACATGAAAGGCTATTGCCTAAAATGTGTTAGGGGGTTTCAAACCCTAAATATAGCCGTTCCTCACACACCATAAGAGGAAACTCACGAAGCTATCTCTCCAACGGATAGTTTTTCAAGAGTGACCTTGGTGTATGCCTATAAAATCTTGGTGACCCTCTACATTGTAAGGTTACGGAAATTTATAAGCAACTCAAGAAGCTCAAACTTATTATCAAAAGTTAAAGCACTCGAAAAACTTAGAATTTCCCAAGTGCTTTTATATTGAAGAGAGCTTACTAAACTAAGCCTAGCTTGATAAGATTTATCCGAAGCTTAGTCGAGATATCCTAGCCTTTGCATTGTACTTCATTGTAAAGGATATCTCATCCTAGTTGGAAACCAACCGAGAAACCCCAAACCCTTGAGAAGGTAGTTGGAGTGTGTTTGTTGGTGAGAAGAGTTGTAAAGAGTTAGTAAACTACGTGGAGTAGTCAGAAAGCTCTAGAGGAGAAGTTAGTAAGCTACAATGGTAGTCTGAAAGCTTGTTTGTGTTTGAGTAAGTAAACTACGGAGGTAGTCAGAAAGCTCAAGGTCGGGTTGAGTAAGTAAACTACGTGGAGTAGTCAGAAAGCTCAGGGCCGAGTTGGGTAAGTAAACTACGCAAGGTAGTCAGAAAGCTTAGAAGTGATTAGTGAATTTCTCTGAGGATCAGAGAGAGTGGACGTAGGAGCTTGAGTCTCTGAACCACTATAAATTGTTGTGTTGTTTATTGCTTTCTTTTATCTGTGCTTAACTGTTGCATCACTGAGTTTGAAAGCACATTTTCACTGACATTTCAGTTGGAATCAATCCACTGGAAGTTGCATGTAATTGAAACACAACCTAATCATTATTCCATTCAAAGGAAGGTTTTCAGCAAAGCTTAAAACGAGTATAAACTAAAGGGCCAACCATTTCCCCACGTCCGAGTAGCTAGAACAGAGATAGTTACCAAACCGAACTTACTCTTACGAGGGTTCATGAAGTTAGTTATATCGATCCAAGCAACTCGGGATCATCAAACTTCGAGGACTCGGTTGGGATTATCGAGGTTTCGAAAGCGGCTCGGGATCAACATCTCGAGAGACTTTGACTCAAAGTGATTTGTGCTTCTCGGGACCTAATCTTGAGGATTATCGACCCAAGTGACCTCGATAAAAAGAAAAGTTTTAAAAACACCTTGAACACATGTATTCCCCCCATACACGCGTGTAAGACTCGTTTTTGCCGGGACCAACAAGTGGTATCGAGCCTTTGGTTCAACTTGACCACTGCTTTGTTGACCAAAGTTTTATTTGCTAAAAATACTTGTGGTCTATCTGAATTGATCTTTTCTTTGAATTCTTAAAAGACTTCGGTTAAAATGTCTTCTAAGAAACTTCCCATGTTCTCGATTGGAGAACTATGATTTATGGAGATCGAGAATGCTGAGGCTCACTTTGTATTCTAAACATGAGCGAATGTGGAGAGTGGTCTCTGAAGGGCCATTCCAATTTCTTGTGGTGAATCGAGAGGAGCAGATAATGAGAGAAACGATCCTAGAGCAAATTTCCTAAGTCGATGACCAGTGACTCAAAGAGAGGAAGTTAGTTAATCTAGACTATATTGCTAAAGACACACTAACAAAGACAATTGATGATGGTGTGATGGGAATGATCTCTCAACGCAAATCTTGCCAAAGAAATTTGGGATACACTAGCGAGAATGTGCCAAGGCACGAGATCATATCAAGGACAACAAACTTTCGTTTGCAATAGGAAAGTTTGATAGTTTTTTGAAATGGAAGAAGGTGAATCAATTGACAAATTGGAAGTCGATTCACTTTGGTATCATGAATGATCTAAATGCACTTAGAAAGAAATATCCACAAAGAGAAATTGCATTGAAAATTCTTAGAGGTCTTTCTAAGAAATGGGATATACATGCAAATGGTGATTGAAAACACCAAAAACATTAATTCAATGCCCTATCAACAAGTTTTCTCCGAAATTTGAAGGCCTATGAGTTTGTAATTGATAAGAAATCCAAAAAGGCTGACAGCAAAGATGATTCATCATCTAGTAAAAATGTGGCATTTAAAGCCAAAGATAAAACCTGTAAAACTAGAGAGTCTGAGAACTCCCTTGCTAAGAATCGGGATGAGCTTGAGGATAAGCTAGACCGATGGCAAGGAGGTTTGAAAAGACTTAATAGTCGATATGGAAAATACAAAAGCTATTACAGGGAATCACGGTACCGGAAGAAACCCGAGGACAAACCAACTGAGAAGAGAAAGGACCTGAAAACTGAAGGATCTTCATCCAGAAAGAAGGACTCCATGTCCAAGGAAGAAAGTGATCAGGATGATGATACCAACAAATGCTATAATTGCCAAAAGAAAGGTCACTTCAAAGATGATTGTCCGGATCCGAAGTGCTAAGGAGAGAAGAGAAAGGCAAGCTAAAAAAGAGACAAGAAGTTCTCAAGCAAAAAGGCCATGGTTGCGGAAGAAGAACATTACGAGGAGGGATCTAGCTCTTGGGATGAAATATTCTCAGGGACAAAGTGAAAGTGATGACATTTGTCGATGGCCATTGAGGAGGTAAACTCTTCTTTTCTCTGTTGTTGCTCCTACACTAGCACAAGAGTTGTCAAGTTCAACCGTAAACAATCAATTTGACCTGATGGATTCTTTTGAGAATCTGATTAAGGACTATGCTGTTTTACAAGAACTGCTAAATGAAACTCAAGAGCAGAATAAGGAACTGAAAGCTAAAAATCCAAAATGGAAAGACTCTAGCAAAAGCGAGATCACTTCCCAATTAATGGGAGCTCTTGATGGTGGATGTTCGAAAGTACAACTCTCGAAGAGAAAGAGAAATTGATAGTGACCTTAATCGAAAATTAGAGAAATCAATCAAGAGATTCAATTTGATCGTAACTAAATTCAATGACCTCTCCGAGAAGCATGAAACTCTACAGAACTCGAGGATAGTGCACGGAAGAAGTTAACTCTATTGAAATCTTTGCATCTAAAGTAATAGATGAAATTGAGTTACGGAGAGATCTGCCACTATAAAATCTGGATTGGGATACATTCGGGGGAACCTCACAAGGTCATCCGAATCTTTGCATCAAGTAGCAAGAAGACAATCTTTGTAAAAACCGGGGGCACCCACACTTCAAATGAAGAAATGCCCAAGGTTGTAGACAAAGGAAAAGGACCCATGGTTTTTGAAAAAAACCGAATGATCGGGTTGGAAAGCCCAAACCTCGGTGTGAAGGCTAGAAAACCCGAGCACTCGATTGGAAAATTCGAGCAAAGTACTTCAAAGCCTCGGGCTAAGATTGCAAACTGAAAGGACCCACATCGAACCATCGGAGGAATCTTCGGAAGAGAAACACTCAAACAGAGACATTCTGTTGAAGAGACCAAGTCCTCGATATCTTGAAAGACCCAAATTTCAAGATGCATAACCTGAACCCCACTTGCCTAAGTGTAAAGGTTATCTGAACCCGAGTCAACAAAGATTTAGACCTATTTTGCACAAAAAGCCTAAGTATCTGAACAAAAGGCCCGAACCAAAGAAGAATTCAAAAGCCCATGTTCATGCTAAAGCTAGCACACATACACGTAAGACCGCTAAGGCACCCGAGTAGTGAATGTGTATGTTGATGTTTATGGAAGACAAATTAGCCACTCTAAAGTGATTAGTGTTGTCGGTGATTTGGATTCGAAAAGGTCTGTTAACCTTGTAGGACCCTATACAAATTGGGTACCTAAAAATTGATCTATTTTTCGGGAGGAAAACAAGGGCACAAAGTCGATTAAAGATCACATAAAGACCGATGAGCAGAGGTGAAAAAAGCCCCCGATGTATGGTATCTTGACGGTGGATGCTCAAGACATATGACAGATTCAAGAAGATACTCGGTGACTATGTTGAACAAAGAGGCCCCTGATCACTTTTGGAGATAACTCAAGGGGCCGATCAAGGATATGGAACTTTGGAAATCGACTCGAGTTCATATCCATGGTGTTTCATATGTATCGGATTGAAGCATAATTTGCTTTCAATAAGCCAATTTCGTGATAAGGGTTTTAATGTTGAGTTCTCTAAGAACTTATGTTATGTGAAAGATAATACAACACGTAAAAAAAATATTACCGACCGGGTACTAGAAAAGGAAATGTGTATCTTGGTCGATTGGAGTTCAACTCCTAAAGATACATGTTTGGTTGCTAAAAGTTCCACAGATACCCAGTTGGTTATGGCATAAAAGAATGAATCACCTAAATTTCAAAACCCTAAATAAGCTTTGCAAGATTAGCTCTTGTGAGAGGGTTGCCTAATGAAGTGTTCAAGAAGGAACATATTTGTGATGCGTGCAAAAAAGGAAAACAAATTAGAGCATCATTTAAAAACAAAGTAGATGTTTCTCTTGATGAGAATACTTGATTACTACATATGATTTTTTTGGTCCTATAACACCAAGAAGCACTAATGGCGGAAATACACATTGGTAGTAGTTGATGACTACTCAAGATATACTTGGGTCATATTCTTACTCAAGAAGAAAGAGACTCGATAAAGTCGCGCGCGAATTCTTGAAAAGGCTCAAGATTGAGAAAAAATCGAGTGTGGTCAAAATCGGATCGACAAGGAACTGAATTTATAAATCATATCATATCGATTATTTTTGCAAACAAATGAAATTTCACATGAAACATCAAATTTGCAAGGACCCTCAACAAAATGGTGTTCTTTGAAAGAAGGAACAGGACTCGAAAGAAGATGCAAGGACAATGATAGTGAAGGTCGATATTCCTAAAAGGTTTTGAAATTTTCAAGTCATCAACACTACATGCTACTCACGCAGAATAGATCCATCTTGACCAAGAGTCAAGGCAAAACACCCTATGAGCTTTGGAATGAAAGGAAACCTCTTGTTTCTTTCTTTTCGTGTGTTTGGTTGCAAGTGTTTCATACATAATAATGGTAAAGATCGGTTGAAAACATTTGATAGTAAAAGGCGATGAAGGAATATTCTTAGGATATTCGAAGTCGATAAAAGCTTTCGAGTTTACAAATGTAGGACTCTTATTGTGGAGGAAACACCTCATGTTGTTTTTTGATGAATCTACTTGTGTTCGTAAGAAACAGAACATGATGCAGATGAACTGACCAAGAGGATCACCAGATTAAGCCCGAAAAAGAATGACAAATCATCCAATCGAAACACGAAAAGAAGAAGTCGGTCACTATCTATGATTGGAGTGACTCGGACTCAGATAAAGAAGTTCGGGATGGAATTCGAGGATGGTGAGACTCGGAAAAAGCCAACACACCAAAGGTGACCAATCAAGCAGACACCGGTTCGGACTCGGGTATGTGATGCCAATGAAGATGTGGTCACGGTGAGGCAAATTCTGAATCTATCAACCAAAGGGGGGAACAAATGTCTCGACAATGTTCGAATGGAATTTCCCGAGGAAGATGATTCCTTTCTCCTTTTCTTTTGTTCCCGAGTTTCTTTGAATTAAATGAACCTAACATTTCAAATGTTGAGGATCTTTGTTGAAGGGGAACATCAAGAAGGAAATGGTAGATAGTCATCCTACAAGTTAGATTGTGGGTGATCTAAGCTGAAGGTGTTAAAACAAGAAGGTTCCATGGTGAGAGTGCACTATTACGGTGCTTCTTATCAAAGAAAGAGCTCTTGAGATTGGTGAAGCTCTACAAGATTCTCATTGGATTACTACTATGCAAGATGAGTTGATTCAATTCTCAAGGAATGAAGTATGGGAGCTAGTAGATAGACACGAAAGGCACAATGTCATTGGAACCAAGTGGGTATTTAAGAATAAAAGAGATGAAAACAACAACATTGTAAGAAACAAGGCAAATTTAGTTGCACAAGGTTATTCCCAAGAAGAAGGCTTGGATTATGATGAAACCTTTGCACCGGTTGCAAGACTAGAAGCCATCGATTGTTTCTTGCATATCTTCGCCCACATGAAGTTCACAGTCTATCAAATGGATGTGAAAAGTGCATTCTGAGCGGTGTGCTTAAAGAAGAGGTTTATGTGGAACAATCTCACGGTTTCAAAGCAGAATGACCAAGTTCTGTGCTCGGAAAAGCTTTGTATGGTCTTAAACAAACACCCGAGCATGGTATGATACTCTTTCTCGGTTTCTTCTTGACCATGGTTTTTTCAAAGGAATTTGTTGATAGAACTCGTTCGGGATAGAAGATGGGAAGATATCTTCTTGGTTCGAGATATATGTTGATGACATCATTTTTGGATCTCCAAACCATCACCGTGTGTGAAAAGTTCTCAACACCGATGAAAGGCAAGTTTGAGATGTCAATGATGGGGAGATGAATTTCTTTCTAGGTCTTCAAGTGAAACAATCAAAGGAAGGAATATTCATCAACCGTGCAAAAGTACACCGAGAGATCGATTGCCAAATATGGTGTATGAAATTGCAATGCGATTAGGATTCCCATGAATACTAACTACAAGATGGATCGATTCGAAGGCAACCGTCGGTGAGTCATACCGATTATAGAGGAATCATTGGATCAATGCTCTATCTCACGTTACAAGTAGGCGGATATAACATTTGTTGTTGGGATATGTGCAAGATACCAAGCTAATCCTAAGGAAATTTAGTCACATGGAAGTCGCCAAAAAGATCTTGAAGTATCTTAAGGGCACAAATGAATAGAGGATTATGGTATCCGGTGATGATAACCTTGAATTAACGGTTACTCGGATCTCGATTATGGAGGTTTTGAGGATTGAAAGGAAGTCCACTATAGGAACTTGTCAATTTCTTGGAAGTAAGGCGATATCTTGGTTTTGAAGAAAAGACAGACTTGATAGCAACCAAGATTCGAAGAAAATGAATACATGGGCTGCGAGGAAGGCTGCTTGTGCTTTCGATTCTTGGCTCTCGGACAACAATTAAGGGATTATAAAGTTGTAGCCAATGAAGTACCAATATTTTGTGACAATAATAGTGTCATTGCTATTTCACAAAATTAGGTATAGCACACCAGATGCAAGCATGTGGATATCAGACATCACTTCATCAGAGATCATGTCGAGAAAAAGGACATAAGGATGGAGAAAATTCATACCGATAAGAGAGAGTCGATATCTTGACTAAACCTTTGGTGAATCAAGATTTCGTGAACTTTCGATTGAATTAGGGATGTTAGATCGGTGTATAGAGTAAAAACCGAAAAATTAAAGGTTTTCAGATGCATGAAGTTTTCTCGAGATTTTCTTGAGAAGCTCGGGGATAAAATGGAAATCTTGAATCGAGTCTCGAAACTTCAGATTCTTGAAGGATAGTACTCGAGGATTATCTTGATCCCATTCAATTTTCGGTATTTATCTTGACATTTTATCAAGGTCGAAGATTTTCAAGAAGACTGATAGAGAGAAATTAGTCTAAAGAAGTAATGACTCATGCGACTCATTTATTGCTTAAATGAAGCTCAGTAATCATTTGCAATAAATACAAAACACCTAAGGAATATTTTTGGGCGGGATCGTTTTAAATTCCGAAGAAGGTCAACAGTCATTTAATGCTCTGTTACATTATTGACCAATGAGGATATTTTGGCGGCTTACTTTTCAGAGATCGACTGTTCGTATACCCGATTAATCGGAGATTAATCTCAACCGTTGCTTTTCACCTAACCAATGCGAATTCCCACGATCTCAAAACTATTTATACCCCTAGAAGCCATTCAAGCCAAATTTTATCAAACCATTCGTTCCCAAAATCCTCTGCGAAAAATCCCCTTTGCCCAAAAAATCCAAACCTTAAATCTACAAATCTTCAATCTCTCAAATGGCTCCTACCATTTTCGATAAATTAGCCGAAACCAACAAACCCTGGTACGAGTTCGTTGTCTCGCTCGATAGCACAACCAACTCCAAACCAGAAGAGGAGGCTCTCCATATGATCCGTCTGGCCAAACTCACTCATCTTGTCACAAGCCGACCGGACCAAGAGTACGCGAAAGAGGTAATTGAGTTCATCTGTAATATGAAGATAGATGAAGAGGATGGTATGCATTCTGAGATTACAGTATCACATTTAGAGCATTCGTCCAAATACATCGATTTTGAAAGGGAATTGTTTATTATTCCAAAGAATTTAGATGATGTTTTTGAGCTTTGTGATAGAGGAGAGGATCTCATTTGTGTATATGTTGGGTAGAGAGCGAATATTTAGATAGGATTCTTTGAGAATCTGTAAAATTTGAGGCTACACTACATAAGAGGCATTTGAAGCCACAATATAGAGTTTTGATAGATATTGTGAGCAAATGCATTATGAGTCATTCGGGGAGTTTTGAGCAGATTAGTACCCCGAAGCTCAGAATAATGGCGGCGATCGAGGCTTCACCCACCACCGACTTCAACTGGCTCAAATTCTTGATTCAGATGGTGAGTGAACAGGCCAAAGTCATAAAGAAGGTTGACGGGGTGATCTCGATCAAAGGCAAGATCCATCATGCAACCAAAATAGCATTTATT
Source organism: Stenogyne calaminthoides (assembly GCA_037126765.1). Lineage (NCBI taxonomy): Eukaryota > Viridiplantae > Streptophyta > Magnoliopsida > Lamiales > Lamiaceae > Stenogyne > Stenogyne calaminthoides. The sequence goes on from JBBCBC010000032.1 coordinate 13,248,587, forward strand.
TTGGAGACGTGCAGAGAGGAGGAGGACATCTTCGCCAATTCGACCCCATTCCCCAAGTCCAAGGTGCTCTTCAAGCCCATTGCTGTGGAGAAGCAGGCCATCAGGGGGAAGAAGGAAAAGAAAGCAGAATCACCAAAAGCTGCTGCTGCTGAAGAGACCCAACAAACCAGGGGGAAGGTTTTGTTGGAGGCCAAGATGGAGCAGGGTGAGAAGATGAAGAAGCAAAAAACCTTCGGCCCCAAGCGCAAAAGAATGGTGGTTCTCACCGATGATGACGACAGTGATTCTCAAGAGATTCAACCCGAGAGCCAAAAATTTCGTAATTCGCCACTACAAGTCTTGGCTCAAAGTTATCTCTAAGGCATGAGAACAGATCGAGGAGGAGCAGGTCTTCTCTCGAGGTGCTTGAGACATCGTTTCACCTCGATAAAATTTCTCGGGGAAAATTTTAAAGGAATTCAGGCCTCGAGATTCCTACCAAAGATGTGTCGGCTCAGACGGAAGAGCCAACTCGAGTCAATCGAGGAAGTGCCACCAGCCCCGTAACCCACTCGGATGCAAACCGAGGACTGTTAGACAACAATCGACATTCTTTGAGACTCAGAGAGCCTTATTTTGGACGAGCTCTGAAAGTGATCTACTTCTTGATCCTTCACCGATGCTTCGATCGAACCGGATAGCCCGAGATGGAAGAAGGGCGGTCAAGAAACCGAGTGGAGGAACAAGGGGGAACGGTTCATCCTTGACCGCTACCCTCGAAGCTCAAATTTCATACCCGATCTGCAAGATATCTTCTTGGATTAAGGGCGACGGTTTTCATCCTCAATCGGACTCTTCCGGAGATTTGAACATTGTTGCATTGAGAGGGGAAGACTTGTGGAATGAGGAGACAAAGATTCTGATCGAAGTTCTCGTGGATTCCGGAAGACAAAGCTCGGGATGAAAAATGCCGATTTTGATGAAATTTGGTTCGAAGAAGATATCGAGAGGAGAGCTATCGATGTTGGTGCCCCTAGCAAAAGCAGACAAATTTCAAGATGGGGACCAAGGGGAGATGCCGAGGATCGATCTCGAGATGGAGAAGGAAAATTCTTGGTGTTGATCAACTTTGAAATCATTCAACCTCGATCGAAAGCTAGCACTCTTGTGTACCTTTTGGCACTATTAACAATTATGCCAAAGTTTCTTTGAAAGTTCTATCATTAACTCGAATTGTCGATGTACGGTCGAGGCTCGATTGGAGACTGGAGCTCGGGATGAAGTCGATCTTTCAAAGTGCACCGACCCTCGGGTTGTGTCCGAACCTCAAGATGATCAATCGGCCACGAGAAGGTGCGAAGGTTCCGAGATCGACCTCACCCCCTTGATGGAGAAGCTTGAGAAGGTTGAGCCAATGATGAACAAGATTGCTCGGATGGAAGAGACATTGGCAGCCCAAGCTCGGAAGATGGAGAATCTGAGTCACTCTTGAATCTGGTGCGAATCCAAAACACTCGACCTCACAGATGACCTCCATGGAAGATAAAATTTGAATGAAAAATTTGGAGGAGTTAAGGCGAAGCCGGTGAGTCGAATTTGGCCAAAAGCAAGCACCCGGAGAATATGAATTTCTAGAGGTGAAACCGACAGAGAAGAATGAGGTGCCGATCAAATCTCTTTGTTGAGGAAATGAGCTCAATGCTCATGACCAAGATGATGAGAGATGTTTAAAGAAGCTCTCTCCGCCGGTTGCCCATTTATCTCAAGAATTTTCGGGCTAAGAACCATCTCAAGAATTTGGAAGATGAACAAGATCGGATAGCAGGAGAGGTCTATTTGTGTGAGCAAAGAGCAATATCACATGGATCAAAGACACTCTCGGACTTCTTCCAAATTACGGTGCCAAGAAGGGGGAAAGACCAAATGAAGACCTCAGGAAGTTATTGGCATGTACTTTGGAGAAAAGGCGCAGAAAGAAGCTGAAATGAATAGCCTATCCAGAGCCTTGAAGGAAAGTCGGCTCTTGACAAACCGAAGTTCGTTCGGTGGAGAAGCCTATCTACACTCGAAGTTTCGAGGAAACCATGCTTGATCTTACAAGAGAGAAACTGAGTGCTAGAACTAAGGTTGGAACAAGCCAGGCTGCTACTGAATTGCCTATGAAGAGGAAAGCCTTGGGCATTGTTGAACCTGAAAGCAAGCGAGCTAAGGCTTCTAAGCCAGTCCAAAGGAAGTTAATGGAAGAGTTGGAAGAGTGTGCAGGTCAGCAGAAGAAGAAAGTCTTCAACACGAAAAATGCTTTGAAGACACTCCAGATAGAACAGGCTAAGAAAGCTTTCGCCGCTTGGGTCTCAAAGGCGTGCTGTGATCGAGAAGAAGATCAAGAAGAGCTAAAGCGAAGGAGTGAATTCAAAAAAGTTTGCGAGCAAAAGGAGAGAGACATCAAAAATCAAGTGGACACACGTTAACAAATGGATGCCTATCAAATTCAACGATGTGTGGGAAGAGGTCAAGAGAACCTTACGGTTCTACTATGATGTGCTTTCGAGGAGTGGAGAGGGAAAGCTCAGATCAAAATGAAGCGTTCATCGAATATCTCCTAACCTTCTATCCAAAATATCTCCAAAGTTGGATGAACTTAGCGAGTTGAAGGAAAGGTACGAGATAGTAGCCCCTGGTCCATATTCCTACCCTCCTCCAAGACTTGATAATGGCATGGTGAATGAGAAAGCCATTATTCAAGAAATTGCTAAATATCTTTGCTTTCAGTTGGGTTTAACAGGAACAGTCGGATATCATTAAGGAAAGAGATGCTCAAGAAGAGGTATTTGGAATGTTCAACCCGAAGTGCCCCCGTGATGAAGTCAAGAAGATACAAAAGAAGGGTCAAGATGAAGAGCCAAATCAAGATCAAGACCAAGACACTTGTAATTTTTTTCTATCTTTTTGTCTTTTATTTTTGTTCTGATAAATTTCATTGTAACCTGTAACAGTCTGCTCATCATCAATGAAAATTTATCATTTGTGCTCAAAAAGATAATATCTCATTATCTTATTTACATGTCTTTTACTTTTGATATGCTGAATGAATGTCTCTGAATGAATTGTTTATAAGAATTTGGTGATGAATCCTTTGAGAAGATTCATTACTGAAGAAATTAATTGAACGATTAAAATTGTTGGGAGATTCTCAGAAATTATTAAGAGATTCTCTGTTCAGGAAATTTTTGAGACATAACCAATCTTGTAATAGGATAAACTGAAACCTGAGTTTAGGTTATATGGTTGTAACAAGATAGGTTTTGGCATCATCAAAAAGGGGGGGAAATTGTTGGGAGATGAATTTAATAAAAGATATATGATTTTGATTAGATCCCAAAACCCCTGAGTATGACATGTTCAGGATAATCTTGATAGTTGAGTCAGGATTCAGTTTTTTTAGTATTTAGGATGATATCTGCAAAATGTATAGTCAGCAGATATAAATCGTTAGATCAAGATTTTCAAGAACTCAAGATATGTTTATGAAGAAACTGACATTTCAGTATAAAACTAAGAATCAAGACTCGCAGAAATCGAGATATCAAGACTCAAGATGAAATCGAGGAATCAAGACTCAAGATATCGGCCAAGATATCTGTGAAGACCCGTAAGACATCAAGACCCGTAAGACGCCAAGACTCGTAAGACATCAAGACTCGTAAGATTCTCAAGACACGAAGATGTAAGATCAAGAATCAAGATCAAGAATATTGAAGGCATAAGAATTATCAAGACTTCAAGAATGCATGAATGCTCAAGATAAACCTCGAATGTTCCGAGGCAATCGAAAATATCTATCTCGAAGGATGCAATCTTCGAGAAGATCGCGATTCCTTAGAAAGTTAGATATTGCCCAAGACATTCCCATGCGCATAAAAAGGAACTAAGAAAAAGTGTTGTTAAGGTTATATCAACTCGTAGTTTGTAACCAAAAGAGCCATTGAAGGTGTCTACCTTTAAGCGGAGACAAAAGTCAAAAAGGAGGAAGACAACAATTGTACCATACCGACATCGACGGTGACGATGTGTTGAAAAAAAAAAGATGTCAAGTACAAAAGTTCCAGCGCAAAAAAAGTGAAGACCGCTACATGAAAGGTTATTGCCTAAAACGTGTTAGGGAGTTTCAAACCCTAAATATAGTCGTTCCTCACACACCATAAGAGGAAACTCACGAAGCTATCTCTCCAACGGATAGTTTTTCAAGAGTGACCTTGGTGTATGCCTATAAATACTGGTGACCCTCTACATTGTAAGGTTCGGAAATTTATAAGCAACTCAAGAAGCTCAAACTTATTATCGCAAAGTTAAAGCACTCGAAAAACTTAGAATTTCCCAAGTGCTTTTATATTGAAGAGAGCTTACTAAACTAAGCCTATCTTGATAAGATTTATCCAAAGCTTAGTCGAGATATCCTAGCCTTTGCATTGTACTTCATTGTAAAGGATATCTCATCCTAGTTGGAAACCAACCGAGAAACCCCAAACCCTTGAGAAGGTAGTTGGAGTGTGTTTGTTGGTGAGAAGAGTTGTAAAGAGTTAGTAAACTATGCGGAGTAGTCAGAAAGCTCTAGAGGAGAAGTTAGTAAGCTACAGAGGTAGTCTGAAAGCTTGTTTGTGTTTGAGTAAGTAAACTACGGAGGTAGTCAGAAAGCTCAAGGTCGGGTTGAGTAAGTAAACTACGTGGAGTAGTCAGAAAGCTCAGGGCCGAGTTGAGTAAGTAAACTACATAAGGTAGTCGTAAAGCTTAGAAGTGATTAGTGAATTTCTCTCGAGGATCGAGAGAGAGTGGACGAGGAGCTTGAGTCTCCGAACCACTATAAATTCTTTGTGTTGTTTATTGCTTTCTTTTATCTCAGGCTTAATTGTTGCATCACCGAGTTTGAAAGCATATTTTCATTGACATTTCAGTTGGAATCAATCCACTGGAAGTTGCATGTAATTGAAACACAGCCTAATCACTATTCCATTCAAAGGAAGGTTTTCAGCAAAGCTTAAAACGAGTATAAACTAAAGGGCCAACCATTTCAAGACGCCCGAGTAGCTAGAACAGAGATAGTTACCAAACCGAACTTACTCTTCCGAGGGTTGAGTAAGTTAGTTATCGATCCAAGCAACTCGGGATCTCTCAAACTCGAGGACTCGGTTGGGATTATCCGAGGTTTTCAAAAGCATTTCGGGATCACTGTCTCGATGAGACTTTGACACAAAGTGATTTGTGCTTCTCGGGACCTAATCTTGAGGATTATCGACCCAAGTGACCTCGAAAAAAGAAAAAGTTTTAAAACACCGAACACGTGTATTTCCCCCCCATACACGTGTAAGACTCGTTTGCACCGGGACCAACACACTTCCTTATCAATGTTGCCATTGAGGAAAGCTATTTTGACGTCCATCTGCCAAATTTTATAATCATGGTGTGGTGCTACCGCAAGTAAAATTCTTATGGACTTGATCTTAGCAACTGGCGAGAAAGTCTCGTCATAGTCAATGCATTCACGTTGACTGTAACCTTTCGCCACTAACCTAGCCTTGTAGATTTTACCTTGTCGTTTTCATTAATCTTATATTTGTAGACCCATTTACAACCTATGGGTTTGACCCCCTTTGGCAATTCAACTCATGAATTCGATGGTTGGTGTACATTGAGTCCATCTCGGATTTCATGGCTTCATGCCTATTCTCTGAGTCAATATCTAATGTTGCCTCAGTGTAAGTTCTAGGATCGTCTTTATCTGGGATCTCCACATCATCATGTTCCTCTACAAGGAAGCCATAATATCTAGTGGATGGATTACAAATTCTATTAGACTTATGGAGTTGTGGTTGTGCAGGTTGTACATTCTGATCGTGAAAATTTAGTGGTGCATCGATTTCATCAATGTCCGAAGAGTCCTCAAGAGCTACACTTGCAGATGCCTCTTGGGCGGGAGTTTGAACTAAGTTGTTCTCATTCAGCCAATTTGGAGTTTGTTGCAAAGGCAATGCAACTCCAATTACGCTCCCACTGGCTGAAAGAGGATCATTAAGTGATAAACTTCCACCATGAGAGCTGCTGAATGCTCCCACTGATTCCTTGTCACGTTTCTTTGACAAGTTATATGTCTCTTGGTTATCCTGTGGTTCTTGAGTTTCTTCAAGTTCTATCATCTTACGACCTTGTTCCTTAAAGACATGGTCTTCTTCGAGGAATCTGGCCTACCTAGAAACAATTACTGTTTGTTTCTCAGGTAGATAGAAGTAATATTCTCTAATTTCCTTAGGATATCCCACAAAGTAACCTTTTCACCTTTTGATTCCAACTTATTAGTGAGCATTTTCTCCACAAACGCGGGGCAACCCCACTTCTTTATGTGTGAGAAAGTTGGCTTCTTGCCATGCCATAATTCCTATGTAGTATGCTCAACCGATTTGGATGAAGTCATATTCAGAATGTAGATTGAGGTTTGGAGTACATATCTCCACAATAATGTTGGAAGAGAGAAAAAGCTCGTCATGGACCTTACCATGTCTAATAGGGTTCGGTTTCTCCTTTCGGAAACTCCATTCATTTGGGGTGTTCCGGGAGGAGTCCATTGTGATTAGATTCCATGCAACTTCAGATAATCAGTGAACTCATGGCTAAGGTATTCTCCTCCTCGATCCGATCGAAGAGTCTTAATACTCTTACCAAGATGCTTCTCTACTTCAGCTTTGTACTCATTGAATTTCTCAAAAGATTCGGATTTGTGCTTCATAAGATACACATACCCGTTCCTTGAGAAATCATCAGTACAAGTGATGAAGTAACCGAAGTGACCTCTAGCTAGAGTGGGCAATGGTCCACACACATCAATGTGGATCAACTCTAGAACTTTTTTGGCACAAACCCCTTTCATAGAAAAGGGTTGGTTGGTCATTTAGCCCTTGATATAAGATTCAAAATTTCCATAAGACTCAAAGTCGAATGAGGTTAAGTAGTCTAACTTTCTTAACCTTGCAATTCTATTCTCATTTGCATGACCAAGCCTACAATGCCACAAGTAAGTCGGGTTTTCATGATTATTAAGTTTGAGACTTTTATTTTGTATATTAAGCACATTATATCCACAATGCAACAAGTATAAACCATTCGATAAAGGAGCATTTCCATACACATCACCATTAAGCGAAAAATAACAGTTATTATTTGTAAAATGGAAGGAAAACCCTTAATGTCTAACAAGGGAATATAAATAATGTTGCGAGTAATAGATGAAATAAAATAACAATTATTCAGTTCAAGTCTATAACCAGAGGGTAAATATAAAACATAAACTCCAACACGTTCACCAGCAACTCTTGATCCATCTCAATGTGTAAGGCGACTTCACCCAGCCTAACTGCCCTGCTATCCTTACGAAAAAGCTGTCGTAAAGTTTCGTTGTTCGACCCTGCACATTAGTACAAATGGGTGAGCCACAACCGGTATATAATACTCAGTAGTTAGTAACATTTTTGGAAATGTTTATCATAATAACAAACATACATGTTCCAGTGGCTGAGACACCTTGTGTCTTCTTTTTAGCTGCTAGAACCTTGCAGTCCTTCTTCCAATGCCCTTTTTGCTTGCAGTGGAGGCATACATCCTTGTCCACCCTCTCCTTCTTTTGAATTCCACCCTTGGGCTTGAGGAAATTAGGCTTGGAGCCCTTCTTAGCCTTGCCTCTTCGCTTCTTCTTTCCTTTCAGAGTAGAAGAAGTAGAGGCACTCACCATGAGCACAGACTTTTCCTTAGCAGTGGAAGACTCAAAAGTCTTGAGCATGTTATGAAGCTCGAGCATGGTCGATTCCGTCTTATTCATATTAAAGTTTACTAAGAAACTCGAATATGAATCGGGAAGCGAATGAAGTATGGCATAAACAACAATGTTGGTCTTGAGCTCAATGCCCAAATGACCAAGTTTCTTGATTAGCCCAATCATCTTCAAAACATGAGGGGAGACCTTTCATCCTTCAGCCAGTCGGTATCTGAATAGATCTCTCATCACTTCATAAATCTCGGAACAAGATTCAGAATCAAAGAGATCCTTTAGATGCTTGAGCATCTCAAAGGGGAGCATCTTCCCATGTTACCTTTGCAACTCGGGAGTCATGCCGAGCAACATAACACACTGAGCCTAGGAAGCATCCTCTTGATGCTTCTTTTGAGCTGCAGCGTCAAACGCTTCTGCCTCTTCGGTACCAGCCTCAGGGGTAGCAGGGATTGACGTGTCCAACACGTACTCAATCTTTTCTTGCCTAAGCACCAAACGCACGTTTCGGTGCCAGTCGAGAAAATTTGGCCCAACCAATTTGTTCATTTCCAAAACGCTTCTCAATGATAAGATTCATTTCAACAAGAGTAGAGAAATAAAATAAAATGGGAATTAAAACACATAATTCCTGTGATCAATATTCAGCAATCAAAATAAATATGACCTTTTAGATTTATTTTGTCTCCATTATTTCACATACTTAACGACCTCATCGGAAAAGTACGAATTTATATCAAATATAAATTATAATAGACTAAGATCCATATTACTACTATCATAATCCCAGCGAGGGCTGATCATTATAATAGAATAATTGGCAGGTCTCCAAATCAATTGCCAAAATGCAATTCCTAGTTTGTCGAACCTAGTTTGATTGATGTCCCTTAACTTTTGTTCCTCGCCAGGGCTGGCGAAACAAAATTAAGTTGGTTTACAACCATCAAATGGCGACATTACATGTCCCTATAAAAGTCCCGTTAGATGTAGATCCTAGCAAAAGACGAGGGTCTTAAATACTCTTTGGAACAAAATCTTCGGTTTACCTTTAACTTTGATGGAAGACTTCTTTTCAATTTAATGAAAAACCATATTTTAGTGAGAAGCGTTTTTAAAGGAGGGATATTAATTGCTTAATCGAGATTGAACATGTTATCTATTTCACATTCGAGCAATTATTTGGCGCCGCCTACCCAAACATGACATACACGGACTAACAAGTATTGGAAGCTGTCTACCCAAAACATTTAATACAGTTCGACATATATTGGGCGCCGCCTACCCAAACAGTTATAATGTGAAATATAAAATGTGTTAAAAAATTAATTAAAATAAGTTAATCAAGTGGGAATTCAATATTTTAGAGATTTTATTGAACTTAAAAACCCAATTTTAAACTCAATTATAACTTACACAATTATTAACCTTTAATAATTAATCCAATTAATTATAATTAAAAGTCCAACTTTTAATTCTTATTTAAAAAATTAATCTTATTAATTTTAAAACATTTTGATTTTTGATTTCACCAAGGGCTCAAGTGCAATTTTTGAAACTTGCACGGAAAGCTGTTTGAAATCCAATTTGCAAAACAACCGCTCCTTCATCACTACCAAGAAAAAACAGTCTCTCTGATCGGGACAACCAAAACCAACAATTCAACCTCAGTTCATCAGAATTAATCCAATTAATCATTTAAACAGTCAATTAAAATTTCAGATCATCCAGGTTAATCGAAATAGTCCAACCAAATCAGACAAACCATGTTGCCAAAAAACCCAAAATAGTCTGCATAATTATTTACACAAAAATATATAGACGCGTAGAAGCGGGGCGTGTGCACTCAAGTCGCTGCCGAAGCTAGGCGTTCGCGGGCGACTCGATGTCGTAATCCCTCACTTGGAAATCGTAACCTCATTAGAGGTCAAATCAGAGACGAAGGAAGACAGATTAGGAGCGGTGCATAGGCGCATCATGAAGCGTCGAAGAGCGGCAGAAGCAGAGGCGAAGTGACGCAGTGGCATTCCGCCGCGAAACCTGTCAAACCAGCAGCATAGTCATTGAAACGAGGACGCCGCCGTCGAGGACGATGAATCGCTACTCACACCGTGCCTCTAGATTTTATGGAGAAACTAGGTTTTGTCTTGTGTTTAATGAATCCCCAGGATGTCATATATATAGGGGAAGCCCATCTTAAAGATTAAGCAATCTTTATTAGGAAGATTATTTCCTAATCTTGCAAATCATATCTTCTAGATATGATTTCCCTAAGTACATTTTACTACAATAATATTCCATATATTATTTAGGATTCCTATTTAATTAAATCTAATTTAATAAAACAGTAAAAATAATTAATTTCAAATTAATATATTATTAATTAATTCTTCATAAATTAAATAATTAATTTCAAATTAATATATTATTAATTAATTCTCCATAAATTAAATATTAAATCCAACTTTAATCTGATTAGGGAATTACTTGTTGTGTGACCCATAGGCTCTCATATATCAAGCGATTAGTCAAACTAATGGTCTTAATTGAACCCTAGACAATAAATAAGACATTCTCAATATATGAGGTACGTTGCGAGAAACGTGCAACTACCTGTAACTGAAACATGGGCTATTGCGATATCTTCCTTTCATTCACGAATACTCGATTAGTCATGAACATGATGAAGTGTCTATTCAAATAACTTAATCATATTATCTCTAATCACTAATTGATCATGTATGTCACACTTAGCCACAAAGTCTAAGTTGACGTGCATCGACCGATGTCTTAGATCCAATTATGATGAGAAGATGAGTATTCCCTCTAAATCCACTTTGAGGAATGAATCATATTCTTGGCCCAACTACCACGCACATGCACTTCGTGATGAACCCAATCCAAACCATATCTACCCATAGAAGAGTGCAAGCGTCGGTCATGGTCAAAGTTCATCACTCCACACATGTTGTGCGTATTGACCTCAAGTCAAAGAAGTATCACATCGCTCCCACTAACCGAGACACTCGTAGACACATATAGTGGAACTACATCAAATGGTTTCTTGGATGGGTATACCAATACCCTCTAAAGTATCTATGCATCCATCATGAGATACATAGTGTCCCGTAATCAGTGAGATCTTACTACACTCTCTAAGAGTATGATGCAGCTCGCACACCAATCTTAATTGCATCATCAATATCCCATTCTTGATGATCCTTGATCGGGCCCATTTGAGAATCATGCTTAAGTCATTTGAGTTCTCACAACCTCAATGACAACAATGACTCATGGAAACACATATAAGAACAAATGCAAACAATCAAACATAATATTCGAACAAGTGTAATGTCATACATTTAGTATTGAACAAATAATAATATTAAACCAATACTGAATATTATCTTAGCATTATGTCCTTACAAAGGATTGTCTTAAGGACACTAACACTAACAGGTCCATCCTTTTCAAATTGGTCATTCACCATGTAAAACCATTTGTCTTCTTCAAGACTCTTTCTATCTCATTTTGAACACTTTGTGTGTTTGAAATATCTTCTCTTTCGAAATTTCTCTTAGATATTTTTCTCAAACACTTCTCTTTCAAAATGACTAAAGAAGCTTTAGCCACACATAACCCGTTATGATATTTAGTCACTTCACAGAATCCATATTTTGAGCACGTGGTTTCATTTGATGGTGATGATAATTCTATAGCAGAGGAGGATACGCTACACATTATTCGTCAATCAAAACTCAAAGTCTTGGTTGGGTATAGACCACTTCTTACTCCAAGTATGGAAATTCATGAGTTTTTGGCGAATCTCGATCTTCTACAAGACGATACCATGGTTTCTAAAATCACGGTGGAAATGTTTCTCCATCGGGTCGAATTGCTGTGACTGTCAGAGAGCTCACAATCACTCCAAGTAGGTTGAATAAAATCTTTGATTTATGTTCAAAAGGAGAGGATCCTACAAAATTTAGGTTGTGTATTGACATTTATTACTCCAAAATTTTTGTTCACAATCTCTGACTAGAAGACATCAAGGCTTCTACTTGTGATTACTTAGCCATACTTGTCGAAATAGTTTATTTGGGAATATGAAGTCTATTCACCCCCCTAGACTTCTGAATACTCTACCTAAATATTGTTTGTGACCAACACCCAGTTCGTAGGAATGACTAAATCTAGGGGCACTACCAAGCCAAGAGATTTACTAATATTTTTGGTGATAAAAAATACAATGAATCAGATGGGTATTTATAAGCAAAACTGCGCCAAAATCCTAAAGGCCCATTCAACTCGAATTCTGCTTTAAAGACCCCAAATAAGCTGGGACATGAAGAAGTCAATCAAGCTCCATAACCCAACAATCTCCCACCTGGAAACTGACTCCAAATTTAAATTTTCTCCTCCATCTTATCAATACATCTTAGTGGTATTAGTGCCAAGTTTTCATCTCAGTTTCTAAGGTCATTTGAAGTCATGCATAACTTCAACTTCTTCAAGTTCACAACCTTAGTCAACATATTAGCAGGATTCTCACTTTCTCGGATCTTCATTAGCTGCAAGATCTTATTCTCCATGAGGTAACGAATGCAATGGTACCTCAACTCATTTCTTTGTTCTCGAGTGAAAAGCTGGATTCTTTGTTAAATGAATAACACTGTGACTATCACTGTATAGAATCTATCCTTCTGCTCCTTCCCCAATTCACACAAGAGATTCTACAACCATACCATCTCTTTACTAGCCTCAGTAATTGCTATATACTCTGCCTCTGCAGTGAACTGTGCTACAATCTTCTGCAACTTAGAAGCCCAAGAAATTGTTGTACCACCAAAAGTAAACACCTAGCCGGTTGTACTCCTCCTTTTGTCAAGATCACTAGATGATAAATCTACATCAACATACCCTGTTAATTCAACACTTTTTCCTTCAAAATATAATGGTCTTTTTGTAGTATCTCTCAAGTACTTGAGGATCTACTTTACAGGCTTCAAATGTTGCTTACCCCGATTACCCATAAACCGGCTAACTACTCCAACATGTCAGGTCTTGTATACACCATAGCTTACATCAATCTTCCAATTACTGAAATGTATGGAGTTTTGTGCATGTAAGCTCGCTCCTCTTTATTGCCCGGTAAGTCTTTATTGGATGACTTGAATTGACTTCCCAAGGGGACACAAACTGCCTTCGCATCTTACATACGAAATCTCTTCAAGACCTTCTTGATATATTTAGCATATGAAAGATATGTTGGAATATAGAGGCACGTAAAATACGTAATCACATGCGCAGCGGAAATTAAAGTTCACCAACAACGAACAATTAATTGCATACATATTACAATAATCATAACGAGAAATCTTACAGTAACTCGAGTGCAGATTTCTCTACTACGGTATCCACGTAATCCCCAATTACAGACTTGCATGGATTTGCCAGCATTGAATCCCGAGACAGATTTGCTAGAAAAATCCAAACTCTAGATCTTATGGAGAAAATATGAAGTAACGTTGTTTGTGAATTCCCAAGAGCTTGTATATATAGGGAGGCCCAACTTAAATCTTAAGCTAGCCCAATTAGAGAAATAAAAACCCTAATCTTGAATTAAATTAATTCCTTTTAATTTAATTCCCTAAATATAAATCTCTACGGATTCAAATGCCTTATATGAAAATCTCTACGATTTATTTCCATATACATTAAATCCTACAATTATATTCCAAATATAATTATTGGGAGTTCTTATTTAATTAAATCCAATTTAATTAAACATTAATAATAATTAATTCTTAATTAATTTATTATTAATTACTTCTCCATAAATTAAATATTAAATCCAATTTAACATTTAATCAACCAACTATAATCCGTAAAAGGGAACTACTTGTTGTGTGACCCATAGGCCCTCATATACCGAGCGATTAGTCAAACTAACGGTCTTAATTGAACCCTAGTCAATAAATCAGACATTCTCAATATATGAGGTACTTTGCAAGAAACATGCAACTACCTGTAACTGAATTGTGGGCAATTGCGATTTCCTCCTTTCATTCACGAATACTCGATTAGTCTTGAACATGATGAAGTGTCTATTCAAACAACTTAATCAGTTTATCTCAAATCACTAATTGATCATTAGTGTCAAACTTAGTCACAGAGTCTAAGTTGACGTGCATTGGTCAATGACTTAGATCCAATTATGATGAGAAGACGAGTATTCTCTCTAAATCCACTTTGAGGAATGAATCATTTTCTTGGCTCAACTACCACGCACACGCACTTCGTGATGAACCCAATTCAAGCCATATCTACCCATAGACGGGTGCAAGTGTCGGTTATGGTCAAAGTTCATCACTCCACACATATCGTGCGTATTGACCTCAAGTCAAAGGAGTATCGCATCGCTCCCACTAACCGAGACACCCGTAGACACATATAGTGGAACTACATCAAACGGTTTCTCAGATGGGTATACCAATACCCTCTAAGGTATTTGTGCATCCATCATGAGATACCTAGTATCTCGTAGTAAGTGAGATCTTACTACACTCTCTAAGAGTATGATGCAGATCGCACACCAATCTCCATTGCATCATCAATATCCCTTTCTTGATGATCCTCGATTTGGGCTATTTAAGAATCGTGCTAAAGTCATCTGAGTTCTCACACACTCAATGACAGCAGTGATTCAAGGGAACACATATAAGAATAAATGCAAACAATCAAACATAATATTCTAATGAGTGTAACGCCATACATTTAATATTAAACAAATAATAATATTAAACCAATACTGAATATTATCTGAGTATTATGTCCTTACAAAGGATTGTCTCTAGGACACTAACATTAACAATCTCCCACTTGAACTAGAGCCAATCACCTACATGTCTAACCCCTAGACCATCAAAATGTCTAGTGTGTACATGAACACTCAAAGCCTTGGTGAAAGGATCAGCCAGGTTATCCTCCGTGGGGACACGTTCTAATTCTATCTCTCCTCTAGCGATTATCTCTTTTATCAAGTGATAACGCCTCGGTACATGCTTGTTTCTGTTATTGGATCTCGGTTCCTTAGCTTGCGCAACCGCACCAGTATTGTCACAATGCAACTTTATTGGACTACTGGCACTCAAAAACTACCCCTAGTTCATTTAAGAACTGTTTTATCCAGACAACTTCTTTGGCAGCTTCTGCCGCAGCAATGTACTCAACTTCGATTGTTGAGTCTGTGGTAGTCTCTTGCTTGGAACTATTCCAACTAACTGCGCCACCATTGAGAACAAAAGCATAGCCCGACTTTGATTTGTAATCATCACAATTGAATTGGAAACTTGCATCAGCATAGCCAGTTGCAACTAGCTCTAACTGTCCTCCGTAGACCAGGAAACAGTCTTTAGTACGTCGAAGGTATTTAAGAATGTTCTTGATAGCAATCCAGTGAGGTTCACCCGGATTCTGCTGGTATCTACCAGTGGTGCTAACAGCGAAGGCCACATCTGGCCTTGTGCAAGTAATGGCGTACATGATGGAGCCAATTGCAGATGCATATGGTATATCCTTCATGCGCCGGATATCAGCTTCTGTGGAAGGACAATCCTTCTTAGACAACTTTATCCCATGACATGCCGGTAGAGAACCTCTCTTAGAGTTCTCCATCGCAAATCACTTTAACACCTTATCAATGTTACCATAAGCACCTCCTTATCAATGTTACCATAAGCACCTCCTTATCAATGTTACCATTGAGAAAGGTTGTTTTGACATCCATCTGCCAAATTCGAATGGACTTGATCTTGGCAACATGTGATAAAGTCTCATCATAGTCAATGCCTTCGCATTTACTATAACCTTTTGCTACCAACCTAGCCTTGTAGGTTTGTACCTTGCCGTTTGCATCGGTCTTACGCTTGTAGACCCATTTGCAACCTATGGGTTTTACCCCTTTCGGCAATTCAACCAAGTCCCAGACTTGATTTATGTACATCGAGTCCATCTCGAATTTCATGGCTTCATGCCACTTCTCTGAGTCAACATCTAATGTTGCCTCAGTGTAAGTTCTAGGATCGTCTTTATCCGGGATCTCCACATCATCATGTTCCTCTAGAGGAAACCATAAAATCTAGTGGGCGGATTACGAATCCTAGTGGACTTACAGAGCTGTGTTGTGCAGGCTGTACATTCTGATCGTGAAAATTTTGTGGTGCATCGATTTCATCAATGTCCAGAGAGTCCTCAAGAGCGACACTCTCAGATGCCTCTAGGGCTGGAGTTTGAACTATTATGTTCTCATTCAGCCCACTTGGAGTTTTTTGCGAAGACAATGCAACTCCAATTACGCTCCCACTGGCTGAAATAGGATCACTAAGTGATAAACTTCCACCATGAGAGGTGTTAAATGCTCCCACTGATTCCTTGTCACATTTCTTTGACAAGATATCAGTCTCTTGGTCATCCTGTGGTTCTTGAATTTCTTCAATTTTTTCATCTTACGACTTTGTTCCCTAAAGACATAGTCTTCCTCGAGGAACCTGGCCTGCCTAGAAACAATTATCGTTTGTTTCTCAGGTAGATAGATGTAATATCCCCTAATTTCCTTAGGATATCCCACTAGGTAACCCTTTTCACCTTTGGATTCCAACTTATCAGTGAGTATCTTTTTCACAATTGCGGGGCAACCCCACGTTTTGATATGTGAAAAAGTTGGCTTCTTGCCACACCATAGTTCATATGGCGTATGCTCAACTGATTTGGATGGAATCCTGTTGGGAAATTTATAGTTTTGATGAAAGTTCCAACAACACATGTAATAGGACCAGTCAGACCTGTTAGCTGACTGATGTTTATATTACCTGCATAGGAGACCAGTTGATAATTACTATATAGAACAACTGATGTAATAGATAGGTCACATATTGAGGGGGAACTCAATATGTATAGGTCAGATCTGAAGACTCAAAGAACAAGCTGATATCCGACAGGCCGGAACGCTAGAAAAGAACAGAAGATCAGATCGATCTGATCTAATCAGATATCTCAGCTGAAGTCATGAAGCTCAAACTCAGGATACTCAAAGATCGGACGGAAGACCTACATCGGCTAAGATTCCGCTAGTTGAAGCTAAGTCAACCTAAGCATCCGAAGACTCTATCGAGTAGATCGATCGATTCAGACCGATCAAGGTCACCACCTGGTGAAATCGATGTTTCACCTGATCATACGTCTATGATCTGAACAAGAAGAATGTCAAGCTTAGTTGGAGGAACAGCACTGAAAAGTAAGTCTGCTATCCAATAAGAACAAGACACGTATGATCGGAGCCGGCAATTGAGGGATTTGATTTTGCCTCTCTATAATGGCTACAAAGTACAAATTCACGCTTTTCGCCATGCCGTTCTGGTTAGTCACATCAAGCACGCAAGTCTACCAAATATAAATTTGAAGTTCAAATTGCTCTCCAACGGCTCTTTGATTTCAAGGTCTATATATATGGGATTACACTTTAGAGTGAGATACGGAAATAATCTAACAAAAACGCATTTGAACAATCAAGAAGCTCAAGCTAATTTGATTTCGCACAAGAACACGATCTAGAAGAATATTTTTTTAAGTGTTCATCCCATAAGTTCTTAGCATAGAAATCTTTTCATCTAGCTGATTAGGCTACTTATACGCAAGAAAATATTTCATAGTTGGAACCTCAACAATCTTACCCAAACCCCCAAGTTAGGTTAAGTTGTTTAGCAAGATTTCAGACTAGGGTTTCTAGTTTCGATTTAAGGATCGGTTGAGTGTGAACTCTTTAAACATCTAGTTGGTGTCTTGTGTTGAACTTACACATAAAACAAAGTCCAGTTGGTTAAGTCGGTGCCCCTTTTGATAGGGAAGAGTGGACATAGGACTGGTTTGTCCGAACCACTATAAATCTTGTGTGCCACTACTGCTTTGATTAACTGTTCACATAATCGCACACAACCTTTAAAGCGCATACATATTCCAAGTTGAGATCGCCTAGCACCAAGCTTCGATCCGATCATATTTGACATACGTCAACTGATTAAAAGATTAATCTTGGAATCGATTTATCAAAAACCGGTTTTTCACACGGGTAAAACTTAAGCTTCCGCGACACATCGCTTAAAGCGATAGTTACCGAATCGATCCGCTTCAGCGATCAAGAAGTTGGTTATCATTAAACCGATTCACTCAAGACTCGATCGGGCTAATCGCCCTCACACTTTTGATCAAGACGAAAAGTTTTTAAGTCTATTCACCCTCCCCCTCTAGACTTCGCCCTCACTAAACCCGTTCGGGACCTACAAGTGGTATCGAGTCGTTGGTTCTCTGTGACCATCGACTCAGGTATCATCGATTCTTGAGGAAGAATCTTTGTGGTCAATCGAATCGATCTTGAAAAACCGTTTTTAAAACTCATTCATTTTCCAAAATCACTCAGCATGGATAACACCTCAGGTATGTATCATGATCTGCCGAAGTTCTCAATCGATGAGGATGCAGATTGGGCCATATATATGTCCAACCATCTAGGCTCAATCAGTGGGAGAATGATGGAAGTCATCGAAAAGAGGACCCATCATCATTTATTACGACAACCCCCGCAGTCCGGAGGAGATCTGAGACTTTGCCCCGGGAAGTCTTGTGCGAAAAAAGCCCGACCTTGATGGATGCGTAAGAGAGGAAATCGCATACTCTAGATACTATCGCAAGGCATATTATCATGAAAACAATGGATAAGGTCACCAAAGAAAAGATTAAGTATCTCAAATCTGCGAAAGCAATGTGGGATACTCTGGCTGAAATATGCGAGGGAAATGAACAGATAAAAGACAGCCGTCTACAAGCCGAAACTGGTGAAGTTCGAGAAACTGAAGATGCTGCCCAACGAAACCATCAACGAACTCGATGGAAGAATTACAATGTCTATAAACAAGCTTCGAGAACTTGGTAGAGAGATGTCTGATAAAGATATCAACTACAAAATTCTAAGGTCTCTCACCAAGAAGTGGGATATGAAGGTCACGGTGATCAAGGATTGCCAAGACATCTCAAAAATGAAGCCAAGCGACTTGTTCTTGAGCCTTAAAGCTCACGAGTTCGATTTGATTGAGAGGACAAGCGGATGAAGATGAGGTGCCCGCCAAGCCTCAACTTCAAAATCGGTTGCTTTTAAGGCAACCAAAGAAGAGAACGAAGGCCAACGAACTGTTGGGGAATATAGTGAGTCAGCAGAATCGACGCTTCCGCTACCGTAAAAGCTTGAGAAATCAAACGTCCAACTTGGTAAGTATCGAAGATTCTATAAGGACTATCAACATAGCCGAGGACGAGATAGGAGATCAGCCAACAGATCTCCGTAGAAGAACCGGATCGATGATCGAAGGGATCACGAGATGAAAGGAAAAGAGATAGTCGACGGAGGAAGGAAGAGATAACCAATCGATAGAAGAAGCTCGGACTACTATCGAAAGGGAAATCACCGACAGGTCATATAGAGACGAGTGATTCACCGGAAGGAAAGGAACGGTGGATCAAGGGAGCGGCTTCAACCGTAGCTAAGAGGCGCCTGCACGACGCCAAGAGAAAGGGAAGAAAAGAGGAAATGAAGAGAGCAACGTTATAAAAGGCAGAAGAGCCATGGTTCTGATACGTCGAGAATTGGCGATTCCTATCGCCCTCGAGGACTCTGGATACTCCTCAGTAGATGACTTACCTTTCGACAAGCGATCTTTGTTGACTTCTATGAAAATGAAGATCGATATTCTCTTGGACGATGATGAGATCTCATCGATGGCCAGGAGGACCAATCTGAGGTAACCTCCAAACCCGCTTCGTTCGTTTACACCGCTATCATTAGCACACCTTTGGGGAGATCGACCTGTAGCTCTACTCGAGCAATTGCTTGAGGATCTCTCAAATCAATGAGACACTTATGCTATAGTGGAAGTTTGAAAATGATAAGTCGAGGACCGTAAATAATCAATTTTGCTAAAAGAAAATGATCTATGTAAAGCCTCTGAACTTAGATCAGCTGAAACTGGCTAAGAAGGCAATTGAGGAATTTAAAATTCTCGAAGTTAAAACTTCGATCAGGAGAAGCAGATCAAAAGATCACCGGCAATTAACAAACAAACAAGTCGATGACTTCAAAATCCTACAAGCAAAATTCGATGAGTTTGTTCCAAAAGCATGAAAGTCTAAAATCATCTGAGGATAATCTGCGTAAGAAAATGGAGGTTTTTTCAAAATCATCTAAAACCGTTCAAGACATGAACGCCTATTTTCGAACAACGATTAATAAGAAGGGACTTGGCTATGACAACCCTTCCACATCCTCAAAAGCCCCTACCGATTCATCTCAAAAAGGTGTATTGAGACGAAGTTTCGACAAAGATACATCAAAAGCCAAATATGTATCTAATAAGGGAAAAGGACCGATTGATTGAGGTAAAGGCGGTGCCTAACCGTAAGGGGAACGTAAATGGACCCCAAATGGTAAAAGCATCACCGAGAAATCAACAGAAGAACCCGTTCTTCGAAGAAACCTCAACCTAATCAATGTGTCGAGGAATCGAAAAAGACAACCTGAGAAAAGGGAAGTACAATCGAGGCCCAATCAAGGTCATTGCCTAATAAGCATGCTTCAGGTAAACTGCAAAAACCACCTATGCCTAAAAGATATGAATCTTTTAATGGTAGCAGTCGTACCTACCCCTATAATCGTAAATCTAGGGTCAAGACGAACCACCTTTGGATAAGAAGAAGACAAATGTAAAAGGAAAATCCCAAATCTTCTAATTCATCCAAGGTTCACACTAATAATCATACAAAACAGAAAAGCATATAAAGAGATGTATGATTATGTTGACAGTATGGGAGACAAATCGGGCCTTCGATCTAAGCGATCACAATAGAAGTGCTCGTTTGTATGGCTTCCCAAAACTAATACTAACCCCTCGGGACCCAATCCAAAAAGGGTACCTAAAGCCCGATTGACAGGGTTCGCGTGGGTCGGCCAACAAAGGAGGTGTGCAAGCAACTATCTAGTACATCGATAGTGGATGCTCAAGGCACATGATCGAAGCAAACATCTCCTCGGCTCTTACATAGAACAGAAAGGCCCGCGTGTACTCTTCGGTGATGATAACTTTGGCTATACCAAAGGATTCGGAACCTTAGAGAATGACGATGTACAAATAATCGGAGTCTCGTATGTCGAAGGTCTAAAGCACAACCTATTATCGGTTTCACAATTTCGCGACAACGGATTGGTGTTGAGTTCTCGTCGATCAATGCACTATCAAGAATCGAGCCACTCAACAGATTTTGCTAACGGTTCAAGGAAAGGGACGATCTACACGGTGATTGGAGCAGTTGCCCAAGAAATGCATGCCTAATTGTCAAGAGTTCCAAAAGTAGCGAGTTGGCTCGCACAAAAAAAAATGAGCCATCCGAACTTTAAAACTCTTAACAAAATAGCAAGGATGTCTCTAGTAGAAGGACTTCGAATGAAGTATTTTCAAAGGATCGGACATGTCTTGCATGTCGAAAAGGAAAAACAGTCAAAGCTTCATTCAAGGGAATTCGGGACCGGCATCCAAAGAGATAATGCGGTACTGCCTTCATATGGATCTATTCGGACCCGATTACACCGGTCGATCTCAATGGACCTTAAATATACTCTAGTAATCGTGGATGATTATTCCAAGTTTACGGGTTATATTCTTACACAAGAAGAATGAGAGGCGACGAAGATAAGATACCCGAGCCGCTAAAACGATTACAAAATGAGAAGGGTGTCGGTGTAGTAAAAATCGATCGATAAAGGTCTGAAATTTCGAACTCTTTTATTCTTGATTTTTGCTCTAAGTTTGGTATGAAAGATGAAACATCAATTTGCGAGGACGCCTCAACAAAATGGAGTAGGTGAAGCGGAGGAACATAACTCTCAAAAAGAGTTTCGCCGCGACGATGTTAGTGAACATGCAATACCAAGCCGTTTCGGGCGTATAATCAACACCGCATGCCATACTCGTAAGCAGATGTCTTCGACTAAGGCTCACTACAAAACACCCTATGAACCGTGGAAGGACAGAAAACCTCGTGTCTCTTACTTCCATGTTTTTTGGGTGTAAGTGCTTCATACACAACAATGGGAAGAGTCGGGTTGAAGACTTTTGAGGCCAAGTCGGATGAGGGTATATTTCTAGGATTTTCCTCATCTAGCAAGGCTTTTCGTGGTCTACAATGCATTTAACCCTACTTGTGGAAGAAACACCCCATGTAGTCTTTGATGAAGCATCTTCGATCAAGAGAAATCTGCCGAGAACAAGATGTACCGATCAACAAGAAACGATGTTCGAAAAATGGATCGCCTAACGATCAAGGAAAAAGAATCAAAGCGTGAGCGATATACATTCCAGATCTAGTTGATTCACCGGATCATTCAGATCCTAAGGTACGAAAAAAAACTGTCAATGAAGAAGCCGATATCTGGTGAGGCAAGATCAAGCCCGAACCATCCGGTTCGGGGAACATCTGAAGTTTCCATTTAACATCATCAAGACATGATGAGTCCAACATCACCGAGACTTGTTCTTATCAAGTGGATCATAACTCGCACCACTCCCAATCGCTAGTAATGAAATTTTATCGTAAACGGACGATGATCTCCAAAACGCATAAAAGCGTAGCGAAGGACTCGGATAATCGGTCATCCAACCGATCGATAATCGGAGACCCCGTCGATAAAGTTAAAACTAGATTTGATTGGTGAAAGTGCCATGTATTGTTGTTATCGTCTATGAAGGAACCAACAACAATAGAGGAAGCTCTACAAACGCTTAAGTTGGATCCTAGCCATGCAGGAAGAGCTGGAACAGTTCGACAGAAATCAAGTTTGGGAACTGATAGACCGACCAAGTCATCAAGACGTCATTGGCACGAAGTGGGTATTCAAGAACAAGAGAGATGAGAAAAACGTCATCACCAGAAATAAGGCAAGACTTGTTGCTAAGGGGTATTCACAATCGAAGGAATTGATTATGATGAGACCTTTGCACCGGGCCGCCGCTTAAAAGCCATTCTTCCGTTTTCGGCGATGCTTCCCACGAGAGGGTTCACGTGGTATCGATGGACGTAAAGAGTGCTTTCTTAAAGCGGGGTACTAGCAGAGGAAGTTTATGTCGAACAACCTCCGAGATTTGAAAAGGGCAACCAAGTGTACCGTTTTAAGAAAAGCTCTCTATGGTTCCCAAACAAGCTCCTCGAGCTTGGTATGATACACTCTCTCGGTTCTTGATCAATAGTGGGTTCACTAAAGGAACGATGGGACGTAACCTTATTCGAGAATAGAAGATGGAAAATATATTCGATGGTTCGGATCACGAGAGCGACATCATCTTCGGATCTCCTAACAAGAGTCTATGTGAAAGATTCAGCAAACTGATGCAAGGGAAATTCGAGATGTCCATGATGGGTCAGATGAATTACTTTCTGGGTCTTCAAGTAAAGCAAAGTGCAGAAGGGATATTCATCTGCCAAGCAAAATACACTAGGAATTTATTGGCTAAGTTTGGAGTTCAAAATTGTAAGGAAGCCAAAATTCCTATGATGACTGGATTCAAGATGGATCCAGATGAGGATGGTCAGAAAACAAATCAGAAGGAATATAGGGCTCTCATTGGATCTCTACTATACCGACCGCCCGTGAAGACCGGATATAACCTTTCGAAGAGGTGTATGTGCGAATTCGTGCAAATCCAATGATAAGTCACCTAGAAGCGACTAAAAGCGGATTCTTAAGTATCTGAAGGGGACGGTAAATCTTGGTTTATTTTACCCATCGATGATAATCTAGAGCTTAGTGGGTATTTCGATTTCGATTATGGAGGTTGCAAAATTTATGAGAAAAATCCACCTCGGGAACATGTGGGTTCTTAGGAAGTAAAAACCGATCTCGTGGTTTCAAAAAAGTACACATCGATTCGACATCTACTATCAAGGTAATATATGGTCAGCAGAAGTCGTTGTTCCAAATCGCCCTCGGCTTAGTCGGCGGTGAGGATTATAACATTGAAGCTAACAATGTACCTATTTTACGTGTGATAATAGTCTTATTGCAATCACTCGAGAATCCCGTTCTACACACAAGATGCAAGCATGTGGATGTCGGACACCATTTTATAAGAGATCATGTTGAAAAGAAGAATATCGTAATGGAAAAGATTCATCTTGACATACGTAAAAGTCGATATTCTAACCAAGCCACTAATGAGATCGATTCAGAGAATTATGCAATGAGCTAGGACTTCGGATCTTGGAGAAAATGCACCTAAAATGTTTGTGGAATGATCTCGAACCAAATTTGGTTAAGAGACTAACTAAGGTTGAAAGAAATCAGTTGAGTTTGGTATCTCAATCGATCGTAAGATCGATCAAGGAGGCGATGTGAGAAATCGATCGGATCTCTGGATTATCGGGATTAAAGGAACCGATCAGATTTAAGGTTTATCGATTAAAGGAAACGCTCAAAAAAAAAAAAGGAATATCGATTAAATCGGTTGGGTTATTTTACATCTTTATGAGTCGATTAAGTCGATATTCATTACAAGTGATATTCACAAGACTAAAGCTTAAAATCGCATAAAGATACTGTGAATTTTACAAAAACAATGGAATAATAGAACTTTTCATTGATAAAGACCCAAGGTCGGGTTACATTACAAGATACAAGTACAAAGGACCCGGAGGTCAGTACATTAGCAATAACCAAAAACCCTAACCCTAAACCCCAAATCTATAACCCTAAACCCTCATCCTAACCCAAGTGGAGCAGGGAGAGAGAGATTTTAATCAAGCTCTCATTTTCCCCACTTAACAAGGATGAGAGAGGCTTTAAAAAGAAAAGAATATATCAAGGCTTCGCAGAGGTCAAGATCAAGAAAAATGGAGCGACAATGCCTTGATAGATTTTTTAAGCCGGGAGCCCTAAGGAAGAGTCGATTGGGCTCTCCAAATTTTGTTAAATGGTGTGGTGATATCGAAGATCGGTTGTTGGTCGATCAAGATCGCATAATGTATTAATATCGTTCATTTTCGAGACTAAGTCTGTTGATGGTAGTTACGTCATAACGATAGACACACAAGGTGCATACGGTTAGGAGAAGTGTCTTCTCGGTTTTAAACAAAGCAGGCCGCCTCCATGGTGGTAGAGAAGCTTTGCAACAATCGTATGTGAAATTTTGACGATAACGAAAAAAAAGCAATAAGGGACGCCAAAGGGTTGATTTGAGAAGTGAATTCATTGAAAAAGGGGTAAAAATATTTGCTTAGGAATTTTAACAGGAAATAAGGGTTCACCGGGATACATGATTTTACAAAGAAAATAAGTATGGTGAATGGGTTATGTTGTGTAAAATAATTGGTCCAATTTATAGAGGCCAAGCAAGGGTGCAAATGCAAATTCTAGTTTTCAAAACCTTTTAGAGAAATCTGCACCAAAAGGACAATGTAGGAATCACGCCGACCGATAATTGGATAAATTTACTACGGATTGACATATCGAAAGATTCAGACGATAATTACGCATGTCAAATCGCGCCAACTTAGGGAATAGAGACTACTATTCTAGACTAAGTTTTGGCGGTAACACTTATTCCAAGAATTGACTTGATCTGAGAAGAATCAGATTAGGTCAATCAAAATCTGATACATTCGAAGCTGATCAGATAAGGAAGATCAGCTGAGCTTAAAACCACAAAAACAGATGCATCAGTCTATGGGAAAAACAGAAATATCAGTTGAAGGGGGAACTTCAACTAATAAAGGAGGATCAGAAGGAAATCAGACGTATTCAAGGAAGATCAGTTGAGCTCGAAACCTCAACAAATCAGATGCAAGTGAAGAAGATCAGTTAAAAGGATCGGTTGAGAAATTTTAAGGCTTAGCGAGTAATACTAAGATCAACAAGTGAAATCAACATGGACAAGTAGTATTGACTGATTACAATATCAGTCAACCAGATACGCTTTTCTTTTCTCTTGTTCTTTACTTATTTATCGGATCTTATCGGATATTGTTTACCTTACTGTACCCATTATCCGTGTGACGTATTCTCTGCAAATCATTTAATGCGGACGTGGGGTACATGTATTAACCGCTATTCAACGTGCTTTTTAAAATCCAAAAGTTTTTTAAATGCGTGCCTTTCGACCCTACGATCAAAACCGCTTTATCCGGAGCGTTTAATCTTTTCAAACGGTTGATCTTCAAAATCGTGTCTTCTTCTTCCTCCTCGTCTTTATAAAGTTCATCAAAAAGCAGGACGAGTTTTCCATTTCACAAACTTGCGATCTATTCTCCGAAAACTCCAGATTACTCCTCTCGATTCAAAGTGTTTTCCTAAGTTTCAAAATCATCTTTTCAAAAAAAAAAATGGTAATATATGTTTATTTGATGCTTCTTTGTAAATCCTTTGATCTTAAATGTTTCTACTGTGTTATGCTTTATTGCTTCTTAGTTTCCGCCTGTGTGATATTCTTTGTATTAATGCACAACTCTCTAACCAAATCTATCTTATCTGTAGATTGTGAATGATCACTTACGGAATGGGCAAAATTATGTGCAACTATGCGGAACTGACAAAAAGGATCGTGGATGATAAGTTCGTACAGTTCAATATCACTCGGGATCCGGAATCCATGGAGGTCGAGCAAATTTAGAAAAGGTGCCTTGAAAAATTTTTACCGCTTGCTCTTAATCCAATCGATGCAAAGATGAAGCTCTAGAATTCCTAAGGAATTTAAGAGTAGATACGGATGCTCCAGGAGAAGAACTACTTTCGACAGTCACAGGCGAAGAAATCAGACTGACGAATGCGGACATAACCCGTCTGTTCAGCCTTCCAAAAGGACGGATCTCTTTTCGCCCATTCTGGGGAGACCGAAGACGAAGCCGATCGAAAAAAGAGCTCTTCATAGAGGCTGACAAACATCATACTTCAGGTTTTGTCAGGCCAATGCTCAAGAGAAAATACCGATTGTTGTTTGACATATTGTCAAAAACAATAATGGGTATTGCATTCAGCCCAGATGCTATTACATCAGTCAAACTGTACAGCATGGCTGCAATAATTGATGAAGCGAAGAACATCAATTGGCACGGGTTCTCAAGGCCATTCTCGCCCGGGGAACTTGACAAATTTGGAGTAAATGAGTGGAGGCGGTATGTCCGACAAAGAAGATCGGCAATCTCAACAAGGTTGCGTTATCCTCCAAGATAAATTGCCAAAGGCCAAATGGGAACAAAAATGGATCAAGGCCTATAAAGGCTTTCTCACAAATCACTTTAGTCATTTTTGGGCCACGGACGATGATATCGACCGACCCCCAAAATCCAAGAAAGGAAAAGGCAAGAAGGCAACTTCTTCGCACCAATCTTGGGAATCGGCCAAAACGGTGAAGGACCCCCGTAAGGCCCACCAGATGCCCCCAAGAAGAAGAAAAGAAAATTGGTAAAGGCCGGAGAAGAGGTCAAGAAGGCGAAGCAAGCTCCCATGACTCGATGTTAGAAGATGAGTCGATGAAGAAGGAGCGCCGTAAGTCGTGCACCACAAAAATCGGGTGAAGCATCGATGTGCAGTCGCTTCAAGCCGAGAGCTCGCCAGATCACTCGAGGAAGAAGCACAAGCAGATCAATCTCCTTCTCCTCAAGCTCCAACCTGCCCCACCGCCGTAATAACGCGCTGTTGAGCATGTCTCTCCTATCCTCCACCTGCTTGAAACCGAAATCAAGGCGTCGGTTGGCTAACCGGAAAAGCTTACTGTTGTGGAAAAGAAGCACTGCTTCCACAAAAGCAGTAACCTCTCTTAGTCGAACCAATCACCAACTTCCGCCAACTCAAGCACAACCGTAACCTTCTATACCTCATCAAATTGAATTGACCGACAATCCTCGAGTCCGATCAACAAAGATCATAACGGGAAATTGATCGTAATGCGAATCGAAAAGAGAGATTGATGAGTCAGATCCGGAATCGGGTCGCCTAACCCGCCATAAGAGAGGAAGTTTTGGAGATCCTCACTGGAGAGATCTTCGACTAAAAAGCTTCTCTCGACTTCATAATAATTATAGAACAGATGGGAGGTGCAGATGAGTTTGCGGACTCGATTTCGACATGAGGAATCTGCAAAAGTGGGATCACCAAATGAGCCGATAACCGCAAAATCTGTTAAAGCTCGATCCACGTGACTTTAGGGTTGCGAACAGATTTAATCGAGATCTGCCGACAAAACTCCGGGCAGATGCCACCATGAAGGATCAGAGCCGCCGATGATAGTGGAACTGGTGCCGCAGTTCATGACCAACCACCGGAGGCACAAACAATCGAACCGGATCAAGTGAAAACTAACGTTCCAACATCACACGTCACTCTCGATCAACTTTAGGAGATCGATCTTGTCTCAAAGATCTCCCGAGAGAAGAAGTTGAGGGACTAATAGTCGATCAAAGGCTAATTGCCATCAACTAAATAAAAGATCAAAGGGAAACTTGACCATTTCCCACATTGGGGCAATCAAAGATCAGTTCTCCCAAACTGTGTCCACTGCGTCAGCCGAACTGATAAAAACTGTTGATGCCAAACTGACTCAAGTGGATAAACAACAAGTTTCTTTTCTGATGCTCACTGACACGCTACAACTGACAGAAGAGAAACTTGACAAGCTGATCACAACACTCTCTACTGCTATGGAATCTGTCAAGACGGAGCTGATATCAACAATTCACAATCTAACTGCTCAACCTCAAGGCATATCTATTGCAGATCTCAACAAGACGATCATGATCCAACTTTGGTTCTCGACCTCCCACCTCACTACTCTTTTTGATCAAACCAAAAGGGGAAGGACAGAGGAGAAACCAACCGATGAAGGGACATCACAAACTCGAGAAGAACGGCCAGCCAGATCATGTATGCATGACAAAATATCAAAAAAAAGATGTCCAGAGAGCAGATAGCAGAAGAAGCCCGAAAATGCCAAGAAGAAAGAAGGGCAGAAAAAATGACAGAGGCAGAAAATCTGAAGAAGAAATTCAATTTGAGAGTGAAGAAAGGAAGAATTTGGAAAATCCGTACGTAACCTAAGTCGCCGCCAAGAGTTGATGAGATCATCCCAAAAAACATTTAAGATGCTAAGAAATTTGAGGAATGGAACAAGATCAGAAGTGAATGGCTTCTGGATGCCTTTGTTCTTAATCTTGTCCCACAAGAAGAATCTCCTGATGAAGAATTCCTCAACTGGTTAGAGAATAAATACCCGGATTTTCTGAAGTATCTGGAGAATGAGGCCAAACTGATCAATGTAAAAATAACTCGCCAAGAGTATGATCATCTGGTGTACTCGAAAGAAGCGGATGGCTCATTCGACAGATTTGGCATTTCAAAGATTCTACTTTGACATCCCGAAAGCGTAACGCATGAATAATCGATCCTCAAAGAAACCGATGATGTCAAATGGAAACTTTATCGATTTTCAACGTTCCTCAAGATCAAAGAGAGATGCCGAAGGATACAAGCCCAAAAGAGTGAAGAATCAAGAAGACTACTCGGGATCATTTGCGCTTTATTTTCAAACTTTTTCGATGTAACATGTAATCATCATTCTTTAATGAGAAAAGTTTATTTTTTTCGATCCTAAGACAAAGTCTCATTGTCTTCGATTACATGCTCTTAAGCGTTTCTATTTCTTATCAACTGTTTTTGGTTTCTCTAAGTGTTTTGGTTTCATCAAAAAAGGGGAAATTGTTGGGAAATTTATAGTTTTGATGAAAGTTCCAACAACACATGTAATAGGACCGGTCGGACACTGTTACCGATCGATGTTTATATTACCATGCATAGGAGACCGGTTGATAATTCTTCAGATAGAACAACCGATGTAATAGATAGGTCACATATTGAGGGGGGGAACTCAATATGTATAGGTCGATCTGAAGACTCAAAGAACAAGCCGATATCAAGCCGGGCGAACGCTTAGAAAAGAACAGAAGATCGATCGATCCGATCTAATCGATATCTCACCAAGTCATGAAGCTCAAACTCAGATACTCAAAGATCGCATCAGAAGACCTACATCACCGGTCCCGCTAGTTGAAGCTAAGTCAACCCAAGCATCTGAAGACTCTATCAGTAGATCGATTCAGACCGATCAAAGTCACCACCGTGTGAAATCGATGTTTCACCCGATCATACGCCTATGATCCGAACAAGAAGAATGTCAAGCTTAGTTGGAGGAACAAAGATAAAAAGTAAGTCCGCTATCCAATAAGAACAGACACGATGATCGGAGCCGTAATTATGGATTTGATTTTGCCTCTCTCAGAACGGGCTACAAAGTACAAATTCACGCCGCCATGCCGTCTCGGCTAGTCACATCAAGCTCAAGAAGTCTACCAAATATAGCCGAAGTTCAAATTGCTCTCCAACGGCTCTTTGATTTCAAGGTCTATATATATGGGATTACACTTTAGAGTGAGATACGGAAATAACTAACAAAACGTATTGAACAATCAAGAAGCTCAAAGCTAATTTTGATTTCCGACAAGAACACGATCTAGAAGAATATTTTTATTAAGTGTTCATCCCATAAGTTCTTAGCATAGAAATCTTTTCATCTAGCTGATTAGGCTACTTATATCATGAAAAAGAAAAGATTTCATAGTTGGAACCTCAACAATCTTACCCAAACCCCAAGTTAGGTTAAGTTGTTTAGCAAGATTTCGAGACTAGGGTTTCTAGTTTCGATTTACGGGATCGGTTGAGTGTGAACTCTTTAAATATCTAGTTGGTGTCTTGTGTTGGACTTACACATAAAACAAAGTCCGGTTGGTTAAGTCGGTGCCCCTTTTGATAGGGAAGAGTGGGCGTAGGGACTGGTTTGTCCGAACCACTATAAATCTTGTGTGCCACTCTTTGCTTTGATTAACTGTTCACATAATCGCACACAACCTTTAAAGCGCATACATATTCCAAGTTGAGATCAGCTAGCACCAAGCTTCTGATCTGATCATACTTGACACTTACATTAACCGATTAAAAGATTAATCTTGGAATCGATTTATCAAAACCGGTTTTTCACACGGGTAAAACTTAAGCTTCCGCGACACATCGGTTAAACCGATAGTTCCGAATCGATCCGCTTCAGCGTCAATAAGTTGGTTATTAGCCCAAATCGATTCACTCGCGACTCTGATCGGGCTAACGCCCTCACACGATGACCAAGACGAAAAGTTTTCGTAAGTCTATTCACCCCTCCCCTCTAGACTTCTGCCCTCACTAAACCCGTTCGGGACCTACAAATCCTATTCAGAATGTAAATTGAGATTTGTAATGCGTATCCCCATAAGAATATAGGGAGAGAAGAAAAGCTCATCATGGACGTTACCATGTCTAACAAGGTTCGGTTTCTCCTCTCGGATACTCCGTTCATCTGCGGTGTTCCGGGAGGAGTCCATTGAGATTGGATTCCATGTAACTTCAAGTAATCAATGAACTCATGGCTAAGGTATTCACCTCCTCGATCCGATCGAAGAGTCTTTATACTCTTACCAAGTTGTTTCTCTACTTCAGCTTTGAACTCCTTGAATTTCTCAAAAGATTCGGATTTGTGTTTCATAAGATACATGTATCCATATCTTGAGAAATCGTCAGTAAAAGTGATGAAGTAGGCGAAGTGACCCCTAGCTAGAGTGGGCAATGGTCCACATACATCACTGTGGATCAACTCTAGAACTTCTTTGGCACGAATCCCTTTCCCAGAAAAGGGTTTGTTGGTCATCTTGCCCTTGAGACAGGATTCACAATTTTCATAAGACTCAAAGTCGAATGGGGTTAAGTTGTCTAACTTTCTTAACCTTGCAATCCTATTCTTATTTGCATGACCAAGCCTACAATGCCACAAGTAAGTCGGGTTTTCATGATTACTAAGTTTGAGTCATTTGTTTTGTATATTAAGAATATCATGTCCAGAATGCAACAAATGTAAACCATTCTATAAAGGAGCATTTCCATAAACATCACCATTAAGCAAAAAATAACAATTATTATTTGCAAAATAGAAGGAAAACCCTTCAATGTCTAACATACGAATAAAAATAATGTTGCGAGTAATAGAGGGAACAAAATAACAATTATTTAGTTCAAGTCTAAAACCAGAGGGTAAGTCTAAAACATAAACGCCAACACGTTCAGCAGCAACTCTTGCTCCATTCCCAACGTGTAGGGCGACTTCACCTTGCCTAACTGCTCTGCTATGCTTGAGACCCTGCACATTAGTACAAATGTGTGAACCACAACCGGTATCCAATACCCAGCAGTTAGTATCATTTGTGGACATGTTTATCTCAATAACAAACATACCTGTTCCGGTGGCTGAGGCACTTGTGCCTTCTTTTCAGCTGCTAGAACCTTGCAGTCCTTCTTCCAATGCCCCTTCTGCTTGCACTAGCGGCATACATCCTTGTCCACCTTGTCCTTCTTTTGAATTCCACCTTTGGGCTTAAGGAAGTTTGGCTTGGAGCCTTACTTTACCTTGCTCCTTTGCTTCTTCTTTCCTTTCGGAGCAGAAGAAGTAGAGGCACTCACCATGAGCACGGGCTTATCCTTAGCAGTGGAAAACTCAAAGGTCTTTAGCATGTTATGCAGCTCGGGCATAGTCGATTCCGTCTTATTCATATTAAAGTTTACTACGAAACTCGAATATGAATCGGGAAGTGACTGAAGAATGACATAAACAGCAACATTGGTCTTGAGCTCAATGCCCAATCGACCAAGTTTCTCAATTAGCCCAATCATCTTCAATACATGAGGAGAAACCTTCCCTCCCTCAGATAGTCGGCACCTAAACAGATCTCTCATCACTTCGTAAATCTCGGAACGAGATTCAGAATCAAAGAGATCCTTCAGATGCTTAATCATCTCGAAAGAAAGCATCTTCTCATGCTACCTATGCAATTCGGGAGTCATCCCGAGTAGCATAACACACTGAGCCTGGGAAGCATCATCTTGATGCTTCTTTTGAGCTTCGGCGTCAAACGCCTCGGCTTCTTCAGGTTCAGTCTCTGGGGTAGCAGGGATTGGCGTGTCGAATACGTACTCAATCTTTTCTTGCCTAAGCACCAAACGCACATTTTGGTGCGAGTCAAGAAAATTTGGCCCAGCCAATTTGTTCGTTTCCAAAATGCTTCTCAGTGATAAGTTATTCATTTCAACAATCCTAGAGAAATAAAATAAAATGGGAATTAAAACACATAATTCCTATGATCAATATTCACCAATCAAAATAAACATGACCTTTCAAATTTATTTTGTCTCTATTATTTTCACATATTCAACGACCTCATCGGAAGAATACGAATTTATATCTAATATAAATCATAATGGACTAGGATCCACATTCCTACTATTATAATATCTGCTTGGGCTGATTACTATAATAGCAGAACTGGTAGGTATCCAAACCAATTGCAACATTGCAACTCCTAGTTGGTTGAACCTAGTTCAATCGGATACCCCTTGACTCTCGTTTCCCTGCTTGGGCTGGTGAAACAGAATCAGGTTGATTTACAACCATCAAGCGGTGACAAAATGTGTCCCTATAATAGTCCCGTTAGATGTAGATCCGATCAAAAGACTTGGGCCTTAAATACTCATTAGAACGAAATCTCTGGTTTACTATTAATTTTGATGGAAGACATCGTTCAATTTAATGAAAAATCATATTTTAGTGAGGATCTTTTAAAGGCGGGGTATTAATTGCTTAATCGAGATCCGAACATGTTAATCTATATCACATTTGAGCATCTATTGGGCGCCGCCTACCCAAACATGACATTATACGGACTAACACTTATATGGGCGCCTTCTACCCAAACAATTAATATGGTCCGACAAATATTGGGTACCGCCTACCCAAACAGTTATAATGCGGACGTAAAAGCGTTAACGAATTTAAATAATAAACAAGTTAACAGTGGGATTTTAATAATCCTCTTAAATTAAATATCAAAATCCAATTTCAAATTTTAATTTACAATTATTAAAATAATTAATCCAATTAATTTTTTAAATAAAATCCAATTTTATTTCAGGTTTTAAATTAATCCAATTAATTTATAAAAACCATTTTAGTTTTATTTAATTCGTAAGGACTCAAGTGCAATTTTCATAATTTTGCACAGAGGGGTCCGTTGGAAATCTAATTTCAACACGGCCCCTCCCTCATCACTGCCCAAAACCATCCATCAATCGGGAAAACCGATACCAACAACCTCAACTGCTTTCATCAAGGATAATCCAATTAGTCAATTTTGTCAGAATTTCATCACTCAATCCAATTGAAACAAAATCAGCGCAAGGATGTAACCCAAAACGAACGAAATCAGTAACACGCAAAGCTAGAATTGACAATTCCCAGAATCGTCAGATTCCAGAAGCAATCGATACCAAAATCGCACAAATGAGCTCAATCATCATGTGAAACAAGAAACGAAAACCAAGAAAAGTCATCCGGTGTTCGTTGAACGAGAACCAGAAAGCAGAGGCAAAGCGACGGTGTCGCAGAGCCGAAACCAGAGGCCAACGTGAGTCACCTCCGCCGCCTTAACACGCTGGCGACTCGTCGCCGCGCTTGGGGTCGCGCATTGTTGGGAAATTTGTATTTAAGTTTTGATGGAAGTTCCAAAACAGGTTGTAATAGGACCAGTCAGACCTGTTAGCTGACTGATGACTTAGAATCAGATTAAGATGACCAGCTGAAATGTATAGATAGCTGATGTAAAAGATATGTCACATATTGAGGGGGAACTCAATATGTATAGGTCAGGTCGAAGTATCAGATGACCCAGATAAGGTCAGATGATCAGAAGGCTAAAAACAAACCAGAAGAAAAGAAGTCAGAAGATCAGGTGAAGACAGAAGACACTGAAGACTCAAATAAACCTGAAGACCTACATCAGCCGAGTCTGCATATTGTGCTAAGACAATCTGCATCAGAAGACTCCACAAGATAGACTGATCAGTTATCTGATCAAGTCAGCTCACTCCTGGCGTCAACCAAAATGGTACACCAGACAAGACGAATATTCTACAAAAGGAATATCAATCGTCTAACGGACAAATTACTGAAGTGCCGCCTCGCGAAGCCAAAGAGAAAGCGACACGTGCACAGAAAGAGCTGACAATGCAGGATTCGACACTGCGGACATAAATAGCACTAATCATGCCTACGGCCACGCCGATATTCGGAGCACGTCACAATCATATCCTACAACCTACCTAATATAGCCCGAAATTCAAATTGCTCTCCAACGGCTCTTTGATTTCGAGGTCTATAAAATGGGATTGCTCTTCAAAATTGAAGAACACACAAGAACACTGAGAACACACCGGATCGAGCAGACTGAAAAAGAAGCAAAAACTATAGCAAAATCTCCGCTCGAAGAACACCAAATTTGAAGATTATTTTTAGAGTGTTCATCCCATAGTTCTTAGCAAGAAATCCTATCCACTAGCATTTTGGCTATCTAAACACCAGGATAGATTTCCATTTGGAACCACAACATTCTTTACCCAAACTCAAAGTTAGGTTAAGTTTGTTACCGCAAGATTTCAGACTAGGGATTCTAGTTTCTAATTTCTGGGATCGGTTGAGTGTGAACTCGATAAACATCTGTTGGGTGTTGGACTAACACATAAAACTAAGTCCAGTCGGTTAAGTCAGTTAAATCCGTTAAGTTGCCCCTGTGTTAAGGGAAGAGTGGACGTAAGACGGGTTTCGTCTGAACCACTATAAAATCTTGTGTGCATTTACTTGCTCTTTATTGCTTTACACTATTCACACAACTGAGCTTAAAATTGCATACATATTCTAAGTTAACATCAGTCTGCACCAAGCAACTGATCTGATCAGGTTGACACCTTAGTCAGCCGGCTGAAAACTGATTTGAGAATCTGAATTGATTAAATTGGTTTTTCACACGGGTATTTACAAGCTTCCGCACTCTCAGTTAAACTGACAGATATCAAACTGATCTGCCCTCAGGCACTCAGTAAGATTGAACATCAGTCCAAACTGACTCACTAGCACTCTGATCAAGCAATCTGCAATCACACCTGATCTGCACGAAAAGTTTTCAGAAGTTTATTCACCCCTCCCCTCTAGACTTCTGCCCTCACAAAACCCGTTCGGGACCTACACGCATCGAAGACGATGAGTCACGCGCGGCGCCGTGGACCAGAGAGACGAAACCAGTTTCAAAAACCAGAGTCGCGAGGAAGACGAAGACGATTGAATCGGCGGCACATAGTCTTCGATTTGTCTCAATTCTGGTGGCGCACCGCCTCGACTCAAGTCAAGGGCGCATCGCCGGGAAAAGAGACGGAACGAAGGCGATATAATGAAGACGACGATGAGAAGCAATGGGTCGATCGATCTGCGAGTCCCCGCACGCGTCGCAAGGCCACGACGCCTAGCCTCGGCCTCGAGCGATGCGGTGTGATGTCGCGACGAGAGGTCCGATTGGTGGTGGCGGCGATTTCCTCCTAGAGGAAACCCTAAATCAATTTTGGGGTTATCGTACTTAATGAGGTAGACGACCGAAATGAAAAAGGAAAAAACTAAGGGGTGCGGTTTATACCGCGCCCCACTAAGAATAAAAAAAATTAATTTTAATTTATTCAAAAACCATTTTAATTATGTAATTAAACACGAAGAGCCTGAAGCTCTGATACCACTGTTGGAATATAGAGGCACGTAAAACACGTAATCACATGCGCAGCAGAAATTAAAGTTCACCAACAACGAACAATTAATTGCATACAAATTACAATAATCATAACGAGAAATCTTACAGAAACTCGAGTACAGATTTCTCTACTACGGTATCCACGTAATCCTCAATTACAGACTTGCACGGATTTGCCAGCGTTGAATCCTTAGACAAATTTGCTAGGAAAATCCAAACTCTAGATCTTATGGAGAAAATATGAAGTAACGTTGTTTGTGAATTCCCAAGAGCTTGTATATATAGGGAGGCCCAGCTTAAATCTTAAGCTAACCCAATTAGGGAAATAAAAACCCTAATATTGAATTAAATTAATTCCTTTTAATTTAATTCCCTAAATATAAATCTCTACGGATTCAAATGCCTTATATTAAAATCTCTACGATTTATTTCCATATACATTAAATCCTACAATTATATTCCAAATATAATTATTGGGAGTTCTTATTTAATTAAATCTAATTTAATTAAACATTAATAATAATTAATTCTAAATTAATCTATTATTAATTACTTCTCCCTAAATTAAATATTAAATCCAATTTAACATTTAATCAACCAACTATAATCCGTAAAAGGGAACTACTTGTTGTGTGACCCATAGGCCCTCATATACCGAGCGATTAGTCAAACTAACAGTCTTAATTGAACCCTAGTCAATAAATCAGACATTCTAAATATATGAGGTACGTTGCGAGAAACATGCAACTACCTGTAACTGAAACGTGGGCAATTGCGATATCCTCCTTTCATTCACGAATACTCGATTAGTCTTAAACATGATAAAGTGTCTATTCAAATAACTTAATCAGTTTATCTCAAATCACTAATTGATCATTAGTGTCACACTTAGTCATAGAGTCTAAGTTGACGTGCATTGGCCAATGACTTAAATCCAATTATGATGAGAAGATGGGTATTCTCTCTAAATCCACTTTGAGGAATGAATCTTTTTCTTGGCTCAACTACCACGCACACGCACTTCGTGATGAACCCAATCCAAGCCATATCTACCCATAGACGGGTGCAAGCGTCGGTCATGGTCAAAGTTCATCACTCCACACATGTCGTGCGTATTGACCTCAAGTCAAAGGAGTATCGCATCGCTCCCACTAACCGAGACACCCGTAGACACATATAGTGGAACTACATCAAACGGTTTCTCGGATGGGTATACCAATACCCTCTAAGGTATTTGTGCATCCATCATGAGATACCTAGTATCTCGTAGTAAGTGAGATCTTACTACACTCTCTAAGAGTATGTTGCAGATCGCACACCAATCTCCATTGCATCATCAATATCCCTTTCTTGATGATCCTCGATTGGGACTATTTAAGAATCGTGCTTAAGTCATCTGAGTTCTCACACACTCAATGACAGCAGTGATTCAAGGGAACACATATAAGAATAAATGGAAACAATCAAACATAATATTCTAATGAGTCTAATGCCATACATTTAATATTACACAAATAATAATATTAAACCAATACTGAATATTATCTGAGTATTATGTCCTTACAAAGGATTGTCTCTAGGACACTAACACTAACAAGATACACCTTTCCTGCTATCCTATCACGAAAATTCACATACCCAATATTCTTGATATATTTTCTCGGCCTCTCCAAGGTCCTTCATAGCAAACTGATCAGACAACTGCTTCTTCAACTTTCTCACCTTTTGAGCACTAGAGTCTGCTATCAACGTGTCATCAACATGTAATAGCAAAATGATATAGCCATTATCATACCTCTTCAAATAATAGCAATAGTCAGTTTCACACCTATTGAACTCAATCTCGTGGATGAACTAATCAAACCTCTTGTACCACTGTAATGGAGCTTGTTTCGAACCATACAATCTCTTCCCAATTTGTAAACAAGCTCATTGTTCCCCCTTGGCAAAGTACCCTTCTGGTTGCTTCATGTAAATGTTCTCCACCAAGTCACCATGAAGAAAGGCTACTTTTGCATCCATTTACTCTAACACCAAGTTCTCTGCAGCCAACAAACTCAAACCTAATTGAATGGTAGTTAGTTTCACAACATGAGTAAAAACTTCAATATAGTCAATATCGTATTTCTGCTGAAACCCTTTCACAACCAGTCTTATCTTGTAACGCTTGCTTTCATATGTCTCCTATTTAATTCTGTAAAACCATTTGTTATGCAGCACCTTATTCACCTTTGGGAGCTCAACTAGTTCTCAAGTTTTGTTGGTCATCAACGAATTCATCTCATTATCCATCACAAGTTTCCCCTTGCTCACCTGCTCACTATGTATAACCTCTGCATAACATTCAGGCTCACCACCATCAGTCAACAATAATTAATGAAGAGAAGGTGTATACCTATCAGGAGATTTGATGTTCTCTTGCGGATCTCCGCTGCAGAATCGTTGTTTGTGGTGTACGTGATTCTTGTTGGTGTTATACATGAAAGTATGCTTTTACTTTGTATAACAGGCTGAATTTTGCACTTATTTACTGAGAATAAATCCTTTTACCACTATTGCTTTAAATATAAATGAATGTTATTTATTTATTGCAAACCGTTCAATATTAGTACATATTGCATTGTAGTTAATGTGGTGATACCCGATCACAGAAGATCACATTAACAGTTCCTTGTAAATAAGTACACTTTCACAACCTAGATGGAATTGAACACTCCATTGGTAGAGGTTGATGTGTAAGAATCAGATTGACTTGTCTTGACCAAGAGATTACACTAGTGTATTGTGATGCGCTGAAGCGGTCCTATAGAGAGGATAAATTCTTCTGTACTGACTTACTAGATGAAGAATTAAACCTCAGTGGTTGTTGATTTCTTAATCTTGGTCCGTTAAATTGGATTGTGTGTAATTAATATTTATTTCTTTGATCTATGTTGGGTAGAGAATCAGATAGCGATTCGATACTTTGTATTTTGGGCAATATTATTGTTGGAATATAGAGACACATAAACAAGTAATACACGCGCAACGAAATTAAATAGTTCACCAACAATGAACAGTCAATTGCATAATCGAGTACGAATAATCATAATGAGAAATATTACAGTATTTCAATAGCAAATTTCTCAACTACGGTATCCACGTAATCCCCGTTGACAGATTTGCACAGATTTTCCAGCGTTGAATCTAAGACAAAATTTGCTAGAAAAATTCATATTCTAGATTTTGTGAAGAAAATAGGTTTTCTTATTGTAGTAAATAATGAATCCTGGGAAGTCATATATATAGGGAGAAATGGCTTAAATCTTAAGCCATCTTTATTAGGAAGATAATTCCTAATCATGCAAAACAAATCTCAAAGATATGTTTTTACTTACGGATATTTTCCTACAATAATATTCCATAATATTATTTGGGATTCCTATTTAATTAAATAGTAATAATAATTAATTCTAAATTAATATATTATTAATTCTCCATAAATTAAATATTAAATCCAATTTAATACTTAATCAACCAACTATAATCCGTACACAAAAGTTACTTGTTGTGTGACCCATAGGCCCTCATATATCGAGCGATTAGTCAAACTAACGGTCTTAATTGAACCCTAGACAACAAATCAGACATTCTCAATATATGAGGTACATTGCGAGAAATGTGCAACTACCTGTAACTGAAACATGGGCTATTACGATTTCCTCCTTTCATCCACGAATACTCGATTAGTCTTGAACATGATGAAGTGTCAATTCAAATAACTTAATCATATTATCTCCAATCACTAATTGATCACTTATGTCACACTTGGCCACAAAGTCCAAGTTGACGTGCATTGGCCAATGACTTTGATCCAATTATGATGAGAATATGAGTATTCTCTCTAAATCCACTTTGGACAGGGGACACGACCCGTCAGGGTTTCATTCGGGTCTCTTGGTCGAAGTGTTGCATGCCCCTCGCCCATGGTGGGCTGGGCATTCGCTCTATCCGATTGGCTATGATGGTTTTTTATGTAAGTTTACTTGGGATATTCTATGTCGAGCCTCTCAGAGCACGAACTTGATATTTGCTCGTTATTTCTATCCCACGGGTACCCGTCGTCGTTTCATCCGATTTTCTTCGATCTGATCTGGTATTCGACGACATATTTCTCGCCTGACCTTGGGTTGCCGTTGGATTATTGGTCATGCTTCTTCTCGGGTTCGCTTCTGGACAGATAATTGGCTTGGGTGCGTGATCTGGCGGACCCGAAACCATGCCATTTTTCAGGATATACGTCATACTTATCATGGCTGTATGATTCTTCTCTTGACTCTTGTTAGTGAGATTGATGATTTTGCGGTTGGTCACATGCGTAATGATGTTCGGGAACTTGTTATTCTTCGGCGCCTCCGTCTTTGAGGCTGCCCCCGGCCGCCTCGCTCTCCTTTTAGTTTTCGTTGGCTCCCACCTAATCCTGGTTGTTACAAGCTTAACACGGATGGTAGCACTTTTGGTTCCCCAGGCAATCTACACATTGGAGGTCTGTTTCATAACTTGCGGGGATTCTTCATCGCTGCTTTTCCCGTCCGGCTGGTTGGGGTTATCCCTTCGAGGCCGAGCTCGCTGCCTGCTTCCATGGTATTCATTTTGCAGCTGAACGAGGGTGGTTTAATCTCTAGATTGAGACTGATTCCAAATTGGCTGCCCGCCGTATTTGTGACGGCCCTACAACCGTCCCTTGGCGGGTCCATGCCCTTTGGAGCCAAGTGGAGAATTTTCGTCATGTGCTCAACATTCGCATGACTCATATATACCGAGAGGGCAACTCTGGCGCGGATAGACTCTCCAAACTGGGGGTCTCTCAGGACTAGTTCGGGTCTTGTCCGGACTTCCTTTCTGATGTTTTATTTCATGATATGAATCGTGACTATTTTCGTATTTAGTTTCTTTGTTAGGGATTACCTTCGTGCTGCGGGGTAATTCTCTGTAGAGCGGTCACCTTTTCCCCTTACCCAGAGGTTTTTCCCTAAGGAGGGTTTTACCTTGGGAAGGTTTTTGGGGCCCCGACCTCTGGTTCGACATGTGGACTTATGACTCTAGGTTTTTCTTTTTTCTTTTTCATAGATTAGTTATTCGTCTCTAAATCCACTTTGAGGAATGAATCCTATTCTTGGCTCAACTACCACGCACATGCACTTCATGATAAACCCAATCTAAGCCATATCTACCCATGGAAAGGTGTAAGCATCGGTCATGGTCAAAGTTCATCACTCCACACATGTCGTGCGTATTGACCTCAAGTCAAAGGAGTATCGCATCGCTCCCACTAACTGAGACACCCGTAGACACATATAGTGGAACTACATTAAACGGTTGCTCGGATGGGTATACCAATACCTTCTAAGGTATTTGTGCATCCATCATGAGATACCTAATATCTCGTAGTAAGTGAGATCTTACTACACTCTCTAAGAGTATGATGCAGATCGCACACCAATCTCCATTGCATCATCAATATCCCATTCTTGATGATCCTTGATCGGGGCTATTTGAGAATCATGCTTAAGTCATCTAGGTTCTCACGTCTCAATGACAT
Source organism: Stenogyne calaminthoides (assembly GCA_037126765.1). Taxonomy (NCBI): domain Eukaryota; kingdom Viridiplantae; phylum Streptophyta; class Magnoliopsida; order Lamiales; family Lamiaceae; genus Stenogyne; species Stenogyne calaminthoides. The sequence goes on from JBBCBC010000032.1 coordinate 13,290,793, forward strand.
CAGTGATTCAAGGGAACACAGATAAGAATAAATGCAAACAATCAAACATAATATTCTAATAAGTGTAACGTCATACATTTAATATTAAATAATAATAATATTAAATCAACACTGAATATTATCTTAGTATTATGTCCATACAAAGGATTGTCTATAGGACACTAACACTAACAAATATTATTTACATGACAATCGCTAAGATTTAATACAGAGAAACGTGTGCAAGGAGAGTCTTGTTTGATTTGTCCCCTTGGTGGGCTTAGAAGTTTTATCATACCAAATCTTGAAAGTGGATTAATTTTCGGTATGGATAATAATGTAGAGATGTCCTTTACTCCAAGGAAAAGATATTAATTAATATAAAGTTTTTCAGTGGCTTAATTAACTAATAGACTAAATAATCTTAACCATGTGAAATAACAACCGAAGTCATAGTACTGTAATATGGGTTAAGATGGATAGTGCAATATTAATTTTATAGTGGAATAAATTAATATTAATGAACTGAATAATATCGTGGCTCAATATTGTAATTCAGAGCCCATTGGAAGGTCCAATCTTAATTCTCCTAAAGGCCCCTCAAGTTGCCAAATATAAGTCCATTAACGAAAATGTTATTAAAATAAAAAGAAAAATATTGTTGCTTATTTTTTCCTTAAATTTTTGAAAAATACAAGAAAAGAAAGAAGGAGATTTTCTTGGAAAGATTTTATGGAAGATAAGTATTCTTGAAATACAAGATTATCTCATAAATTTAAGAATCTTTGACTTTGACTTTTCTTTATGGGATTTTCGAAAATTGCTATAAGAAAAGGAGGAGAAGATTTTTGTGGGAGATATTTATGGAAAATAGAATATATGAGATATATTCAATATTGTTTTTGGAAGAAGTAAGGAAATTTCCCTTTGCTAAATTGTTCGTGAGGATTTCTCACCGAATTAACGAGCAAGGATTTGAGAATACTTGAGAAGGCACTTGGGTTAGTTTGTTCAAACCTTGTTCCATCTTCTCAACGGTTGTCTCTCCGAGGGTAAGATTTGCATATACTCCTAGATTCTGCATGTGTAGGATTTTACGTGAATTAATTATTTATACGCATATATGTTATTGGTGATTACTCCCTCCGACCCAAAGAAACGTGCACGTTTATTGTTTTCGCGTGTTTTTGTGAGTGAGTTTTTTATTAGTATTTGAAATGATAAAATAATTTTTAAAGATGCATGCAATAGATGAGAGGTGGATCTATAATACTCCACTTTAAATATTACTTTATCATTTGAAATATTAATAAACAACTCGCTCACAAAAACTCGACAATAAAGTAGGTGTGCACATTTTTCCGGGACGAAGGTAGTATTATTTTAATTAATATGATTAATTCATACTAGTAATAATTGTTTATATAAATTTGTATTTAATATTCATCCCGAATAGATTTGGGCAAAACGTTCCCCAACAACTGGTATTAGAGCCTCAGTTTCGGGCTCTGAATTTTAAATTGTAATTTAAATTGTTGTTCATTAAATTTTTGGAATTGGATAGTAGAATTGCTAGATCTTTTTTGCAGGTATCCAATTGTCATGGTAATTTAATATTTTATTTATTTCATGCGTATGAATGTATTTTTTAATTCGATTTGTTCGAATTCATTTTTCCCTTGAGAAAATTCACGGTTAGATTAGGATATTTGTTTTTCTAATGTAATATACTAGTCTAGATTTTTTAGATTTATTTATTTTTATTTAAAATAAATTGTAACTGAATCGAAGACAAAGACAGAAACGAAGATCCAAATCAGGCATGGGCGGTGTGCCCCGCGCGGAACGTTCCAAGCGAGACATGCACGCGATGCATACACTGCCAGGTACACGTGTATATGGGCATGAGCGGGTCAACGTGCGCGGGGACCGAGCGTTGCACGAGGATTGGGCGGACAGAGGCGTGCGCGTGTGCGAGCGGATATACCAGACGGAAGCGGTGGAGCAGGCGGGCACAAGCACAAGCGCGCACGGGTGGAAGCAGATGACGAGGCACACTCGACGACATGGTCAGTCGGACGCAGAGCAAGCATAGTCACGCGCGGATGCGTACCGCAGCGCGCTGGTCGTGCGCGCGCGGGCACTGAGCACCAAGCGCCGTGTGTGTGAACGGGGGCGGCCTATTTTTTCAAGACGAACCAGTGGGAGCTTATCGAGATGGATGACCAAGTTTAAAAGAAGGACAATTTCTTAAGATCTAGACGAGACAAAATTAAACCATGTCAGTTGGATATATGTGCACAATTTGCGTTTAATTTTATGTTTTGATGGATGTCTTAATTTTATGCAAATTATTTGATTTATTTAATGTGTTTGCATGATAATTCATTTAAAAATCTCATTTTCGAAAATTGCTAAATATGTTTTAAATAATTAATTGACAATTAATTAATCAAGAATATAAAATTGAATTAATTTTGACCTCCATGATTTATTTATTTGTGAAATCTTTTGGTGGACTTCCCCCATGGATGAACCAAAAAATAGCTTTCACATGAATAAATTCTGAAAGGATGATTTTGGATTATTACTAGTGGCGGTATTGACCCTCCCCATGAGTGGCTTGCTCAAAACGAAATAATAATTCTGTATTTAATCATGGTTATTAATTAGGTATAAAATTGATACTAAATTACTTCCCCGAGGTCCCTGTCAATTGTATATGGTCAAGTGGGAGCCAACTATTAATTTTGAATTAAAGGTTTGTAAATATCTTTGTTTGTAACCTACTTTAATGTGTTTTAAATAACGGACCACACTCACGTGGCATATTTAAAACTGTTTTGAGATGTTGGCTGATGTGTATTCATATTTTTTTGAGATTTTGATATGATTCATGTGATCAAACTATGTGATAAATTTTGTGATTAATCTGGATATTAACACAAATATGTATGTTTTATTTTCAATTTAGTATGTCGTTTCCTTTTACCCACTGTTTAAAATACTTAAAGGCTCCATTTGGATGGATGGATTTGAAATCCATAGATTTCATACACAAATTACCACTCTCCAATGGATTTACAAATACTAAGATGATAGAGAAGGGAAGAGAGTGAAGGGGGGGGAAGGGGTAGAGAGGAGGGAATTCACAAATGACATGATTTTGATGAGCATTTGAAATCCCTCAATTTCAAACTAGACTCTCAAATCTAAGTATTTGTAAATCCATTGGAGAGTGGTGATTTGTATGTAAAATCCATGGATTTCAAATCCATCCTTCCAAATGGAGCCAAAGTTAATAAAATAAAAGTAGGAAACTATATTGATTGGAAAAATACTTATTTATTGTCTTGACCATGCAAACACATAAATTTATCCTTAACAAACCAAAACTCGTTGACCCTACGATTGAGACTAGTGAAGAAGATAAGGAACATCACAAGCAGTGGTTGAAACCCGATGAAATGGCTAGGTGGACCATCTTGACTTAAAAGTTAGATGTGTTGAGAACATCAACACCGGGACATGGAAACCACTGCAGCTATTGTGTTAAACCTTAAAGAATCCTCCACTCACCAGAATCGTAAAGCGAGGTAGATAACCATGCAGGATATGTTCTCGCAGAAAATAGCATTGAGAGGTGTCGAGAGGAAGATAAACAGACGAAAGTGCTTAATTGCAGTCTGAAAGGACATCGTTGGTCAACAATTACTAAGCCTAAGAAGGCTAGTACGTAAGGTAATTCTCACACACTAGTTATTGAAATTTTTTTAGCGGCGTATTCTTCCCATTCGTTGGTGATGGATGTGGGAACCACTAATCATGTTTATTTCAATATCTCAGATATTCTAGATAATCCGGCAATTTAGTGGGAGTGCGATCACTATCACCATGGGCACTGCTACGTGATTAAAGGTTATTATAGTGGGAGATGTGAACCTATCTTTTAGTGATAGAATTTTAGTTTTAAGAGACGTTCTTTATATTCTCAGTTTTAGAAAGAATTCACTTTCAGTTTCTAAACTATTTTTGGATAGATACATAGTTTCTTTTAATAAGAATGTTATCATTTCTCGAAATTATGAGTTTATCTATTATAGGGCATTTTTGAACGACCTCTATACTATTAATTGTGCACACCACACACAAAATGCATCCTATAACACATCGACTATTTTGAGTAAAAGAAAGTGTTCTTCAGATATGAACGAAATACTTATGTGTCATCTAAGACTAGGTCATATTAATCTTAAAAGGATTCAAAGGTTGGTGAAAGATGGATCATTGGAATCTCTCCAGGTTGAACCAATTCCAACTTGTGAATCTTGTTTAGAGGGTAAAATGACCAAGAGGGCATTTGTAGCCAAGGGGAATGGAGCCAGTGAAGTGTTAGAGATCATTCATACTGACGTATGTGGTCCAATGTCAATCAAAGCTAGAGGAGGTTATGAGTATTTTGTTACTTTTATCGATGATTACTCAAGATATGGATACATATTTCTAATGCGGTATAAGACTGAAACTTTTGATAAATTCAAAGAGATTTAAGGCTTGAGCAGTAAAGCATAGAGAAAAGAGTATCAAGTTTCTACGATCTGACCATATAGGCGAATACCTCAGTAATGGATTTTTAAATTACTTGTCGGGTGAAGGGATTGTATCCCAATTGACTGCACCCAGAACCCCTCAACAAAACAAGGTTGCAAAACAAAGAAACACAACTCTTTTAGAAATGATCAGGTCAATGATGGGTTATTAAGATCTTCTCAAGTCGTTTTGGGTTATGCCTTGAGAACAACGACTTATATTCTAAACTTGGTGCCATCCAAAACGGTTCCTAACCATCTGAGTTGTGGATCGGGCTAAAGCCCAGTTTGGGACACATGAGAATCTAGGGGTGTCCCGCATACATGTTGGATAAGGAAGTCGGAAAATTGGATCCTCGTTCAGAAAGATGTTACTTATTTACACTGAACCGTGCTACTATTAATATGAAAATAGTTGTATGGTTCAGTGTAAAAGAGTTGCATGTTTTAGTATAACAAGTTGCATGGTTCTAAAATGCACTATGATTTCACGGTGCACCTGGATGCACATGAGACCCACTCTTTATAATATTACATGACATAATGACCCGAATTTGGGTTTTTCGGGCTAATATTATGGTATGAGGGAATATTCCTTACCCCTATACTACAACACGTTAAATATTTTAAAATTAAGACTATCAAAATAATAAACTGTGTTTAACCATTTTAATTAGGTATATACATTTTAATTATGTGTAGATTACATTCACAATTGATTGATGAATGAAAAGTAGAGTTAACTCTAGTTATTTAGTTGATCAAGTATATAAGGAACTCTTTTATTATTACTTCTGTTTATAAATTGTGTGTACAATACATTTAAAATTGTGTTTTTTTTAAAATTGTAATATGTTATTTTTTGCATGTAATATTGTTCCATTTTGATAAATAACCTTCATAAGTTACCTTAATTTTCCTTATGTTTAGATTGTAATGTCATTATTTTTTTTGTAGTACCGTTATATTTTCATGTAATACTATTATGTTATATTTGTAATACTATTATGTTTAGCTTTTAATACTGCTTCAATTTCTTATTGGAAATCAAAGTAGAAGGCGTTAATTATTGTTAATTATAAATTTTAATACTACTTCATATATGCATTTAATACACTTCAATTTTTTTATTTTTTCTTATGTTTTGGATGTATTACTTTTACACTTTTACTTGTAATACTATTATATTTGACATGTAATATTGCTTCAATTTTTCATGTAACCTTCATAACTACAGAGCAAAGCTAAACAAACTAGTGAGAAAGTTATTTAACAAATATTCAATGTGTCATAATGGAGTTTAATTCCAAAAAAAGGCTGATTTTTTTTTAATTTACAGAGAAAAATAAATAAATTAATAAAACAATTATTTAATAAATATTCAATGTGTCATAATAGTGAGATTTCTTATAATTTATTTTTGTGACTAGGGTTCAATTCCAAAAAAGAGCTGATTTTCTAATTTACCAAAAAAAAAATTATTTAGGACTAATAAGGTTTGAACCCACGTTAAATTGCCTAAAGAAGTGGCTATCTACCACTAGGCTACAAATGATTATGGTACACAACTTATACGCTCTATATTTATTTGTTATTTTTGTAAATAAATAATTAGTATTATTTATTTATATTTATTTAATTAAATAAAAATTCATATTTGAAGTGGATAAGGGAGAGGGAAGGTTAATTAGATAACCTCTACGTAAAATAAGGAGTGTATCTTTTGAAAATGTATTGAATCTTATTTAGTACGAAAAAAAAAAAAAAAACGCTTTCTCTCCAGAACTCTCCCACATTACTGCATACGTGAAATTGTGATGAAACTCATATGGAGATTTCTTCCTAACACATCACCATATACAATCAAAGGACACTTAAATTATGAATAGTGGAAGCAATCCATGAATCAATTTTTGTGGTAGTATCTCGAACTAAGAGAATCCAGACATACGTAGAATTCAACAGGGTTCTATATATGATGTAGAATATATATGCAAAATATCAGAATCTTTGGCCAAGCGGTTTATGTGAATTTAATCGATCTTTGAATTTTTTTGTAAAGTTTGACTACAAATTGCGGTCTATACAAAATGAATTGTGAGGATTTCCTGGCACTAGTTTGTTCTACGTTGAAAGACGATTCCAATGGTATATTATTCGTTAGTTTTTATTGAGAAACGAGTGAGATATATTTTTTTGAAGTTTCTCACGTTTTTGGGATTAAATCGAAAAGTTTAAGAGAGGTTTTGGGAGAATATTTTGAAAATTCAATAATTACTGAGGACCTTTTTTTGCAATTTATTGAAACTTAATTCACTCAGTCAAATTGGTCAACTCTTGACCGAATCGTTGACAGGTTCAAGTGTTAAACCGCTACCGAACCGGTGGCTCAACTAGTTTGAACCGATGAACCAAGTATGGCAACACTGTAGCGCGTGGAGGACACGCGCGACCAACAACCCGGTGAGTGATGATGACGCGCAGGTGAGCATAGTGGCTCGTATAACACACATGTTGGGAAATTTATAGTTTTGATGAAAGTTCCAAAAAACACATGTAATAGGACCCGGTCGGACACATTGGTAGTGATCGATGTTTATATTACACCTATATAGGAGACCGGTTGATAATGATTGTATAGAACAACCGATGAAATAGATAGGTCACATATTGAGGGGGAAACTCAATATGTATAGGTCGATCCGAAGACTCAAAGGACGGTGATATCCGGCAAGCGTAATGCTAGAAAAGAGCGAGAAGATCGATCGATCCGATCTAGTCGATATCTCAAATTTGAAGTCATAAAGCTCAAACTCGGTATACTTGAAGGTCGGATGACTTCGTAAGATCGCACCGGAAGACCTACATCACCGAGTCTCGCTAGTTGAAGCTAAGTCAACCGGCTTTTGAAGACTCTATCAGTAGATGATCGATTCAGGATCGATCAAAGTCACTCACCAGTGAAATCGATGTTTCACCTAATCATACGTCTATGATCCGAACAAGAAGAATGTCAAGCGTAGTTGGAAGAACATCACCGAAAAGTGAGTCGCTATCAATAAGAACAAGACATGTATGATCGGAGCCGCAATTGCGGGATTTGATGCTACCTCTCTTAACGGCTACAAAGTACAAATTCACGCTTTTTGGCCATGCCGTTCTCGAAGCTCGTCACATCAAGCACCGCAAGTCTACCAAATATAGCTTTGAAATTCAAATTGCTCTCCAACGGCTCTTTGATTTCAAGGTCTATAAATATGGGATCACACTTGAGTGAAAAAACGGAAAAATTTGAACAATCAAAAAGCTCAAGCTAATATCAGATTTCCAGACAAGAACACGAACAAGAAGATTAATTTTCATTAAGTGTTCATCCCATAATGTTCTTAGCATAGAAATCTTTTCATCTAGTTGTTAGAATTTTTATATCAAGAAAAGATTTCATAGTTGGAACCAAAACAATCTTACCCAAACCCCCAAGTTAGGTTAAGTTGTTTAGCAAGATTCGACTAGGGTTTCTAGTTCGATCTCTGCAGGATCGGTTGAGTGTGAACTCCTTAAACATCTAGTTGGTGTCTTGTGTTGGACTTACACATAAAAACAAAGTCCGATTGGTTAAGTAGGTGCCCCTTGTGATAGGGAAGAGTGGACGTGGGGACTGGTTTGTCGAACCACTATAAATCTTGTGTGCCTTTACCGCTTTGATTAAGCGATTACACAATCGTACACAACCTTTTAAAGCGATACTTATTCCAAGTTGAGATCGAGTTAGCACCAAGCTTCGATCCGATCAAACCCGACACTTGATCAACCGATTAAAAGATTAACTTTGGAATCTGATTTATCAAAATTGGTTTTTCACACGGGTAAAACTTAAGCTTCCGCACACATCAGTTAAACTGATAGTTACCGAACTGATCTGCCTTTAGGCGATTAGTAAGTTGGTTATCAGCCCAAACTGATTCACTCACACTCGATCAAAGTTAAGCGCCCTCACTTTGATTTGCACAAAAGTTTTTGAAGTCTATTCACCCCTCCCTCTAGACTTACGCCCTCACAAAACCCGTTCGGGACCTACAAGTGGTATCGGAAAGTTGGTTCTCTCGACTAATCGACTTTGTGTATCATCGATTCTTGAGGAAGAATCTTTGTGGTCGATCGAATCGATCTTGAAAAAAGCGTTTTTAAAACTCATTCATTTTCCAAAAACACTTTCGGCATGGATAACACCTCGGGGAATGTATCATGATCCGTCGAAGTTCTCAATCGATGAGTATGCAGATTGGGCCATATATATGTCCAACCATCTAGGTTCGATCGGTGGCGAGAATGATTGAAGTCATCGAAAGAGGACCCATCATCATATACTACGACAACTCTGCGGTTGGAGGAGATCCGAATTTTGCCCGGGAAGTCTTATGCGTAAAAAGCCCGGCCTTGATGGATGCGAGAGAAAAGGAAAGCGCATACTCTAGATACTATCGCAAGGCACATTATCATGAAAACAATGGATAAGGTCACCAAGGAAAAGATTAAGTATCTCAAATCTGCGAAAAGCAATGTGGGATACTCGCTGAAAATATCGAGGAAATGAGCGGATAAAAAGACAGTACTCTACAAGTTTAACTGGTGAAGTTCGAAAAATCAAGATGCTTGCCGCGAAACCATCAACGAACTCGATGGAAGGATTACAATGTCTATAAACAAGCTTCGAGAACTTGGTAGAGAGAGATGTCGATAAAGATATCAACTACAAAATCCTAAGGTCTCTCACCAAGAAATGGGACATGAAGGTCACGGTAATCAAGGATTGCCAAGACATTTCAAAGATGAAGCCAAGTAGCTTGTTCTTGAGTCTTAAAGCTCACGAGTTCGATTTGATTGAAAGAGGACAAGTCGATGAAGATGAGGTACCATTGAAGCCTCAACTTCAAAATTAGTTGCTTTTAAGGCAACCAAAGAGCGAAACGAAGGCCAACGAACTGTTGGGAATATAATGAGTCAGCGAGCAGATCGCTTCTCTCGCTTGCGGGGAAGCTTGAGAAGTCGAGCGTCCAACTTTGTAAGTATCGAAGATTTTATAAGGACTATCAACATATTTTAGGGAGAGATAGGAGATCAGCCAACGGATCTCCGAAAGAACCAAATCGATGATCGGAGGGATCACAGAGATGAAAGGAAAAGAGATAATCGATCGAGGAAGGAAGAGATAACCAATCGCATGTAAGAAGCTCGGACTACTATCGAAGGGAAGTCACCGATAGGTCATACTGACGGAGTGATTCACCCGAAGGAAAGGTTCGGTGGATCAAGGAGCGTGCTTCAATTGTGAGAAGTTGTGTCACTATAGCGCAGACCGCCTGCACCGGACGCCAAAGAGAAAGGGAAGAAAAGAGGAAGCGAAGAGAGCAACGTTATAGGGACGTAAGAGCCATGGTTGCCGATACGTCAGAATTGACGATACCTATCGCCCTCTCGAGGACTCTGGATACTCCTCTCAGAGAAGAAGACTACCGATCAAGTGATCTTTGTTGACTTCTATGAAAATGAAGATCCGATATTCTCTTGGGACGATGATGAGATCTGCCTGATGGCCAGGGAGGACCAATCTGAGGTAACCTCCAAACCTGCTTCGTTCGCTTCTACACCTGCTATCATTAGCACACCTCCTGGGGAGATTGACCTGTAGCTCTACTCAGAGCAATTGCTTGAGGATCTCTCCAATGCAGTAGACACTTATGCTATAGTGGAAGCTGAAAATGACAAGCTGAGAATTAGAAATAATCAGCTTGCTAAGGAGAATGACACAAACGCTTTCGGAAGGCAACTGAGGAATGTAAAATTCTGAAAGTTAAGGCTTCTGATCAGGAGAAGCAGATCAAAGATCAGCTGGATATTAACAAACAGCAAGCTGATGAGTTCAAACTTCTTCAAGCAAAATTTGATGAGCTATTCCGAATGCATGAAAGTCTGAAATCATCTGAGGATAATCTGCGTAAGAAAATAGAGGTTTTCACAAAATCATCTAAAACTGGTTCAAGACATGAACACCTATTTTCGAACAACGATTAATAAGAAGGGACTTGGCTATGAGAACCCTTCCACATCCTCAAAAGCCGGTACCGATTCATCTCAAAAGGGTGTAATCGGACGAGTTTACACAAAGATACACCAAAAGCCAAACATGTATCTAATAAGGGAAAAAAGACCGGTTGAAAGGGGTAAGGTAAAGGTGCCTAACCGTAAGGGGAACAGAAATGGACCCCAATCGGTAAAGCATCGATCGAGGAATCAACAGAAGAACCCAGTTCTTACGAAGAGACCTCAACTCGATCAACAGATCGAGAATCGAAAAAAGACAACACGTAAAAAGGGAAGTTCAATCGAGACCCAATCAAGGTCACCGCCTAATAAGAATGCTTCGTAAACCGCAAAAACCACCTATGCCAAAAAAAGATATGAATCTTTTGATGGTAGCAATCGTACCTACCCCTATAATCGTAAATCTAGGGTCATTTGCTTTTGAACGCTTTGGATAAAAAAGAAGACAAAAGAAAAAGATAAATCCCAAGTCTTCTAAGTCATCCAAGGTTCACACTAATAATCATACAAATCGAGAAAGCATATAAAGAGGCGTATGATTATGTTGATAGGTATGGGAGACAAATCGGGCCTTCGATCTAACCGATCACAATAGAAGTGCTCTCTGTTTGTATGGATCCCCAAAACTAATCCTAACCCCTCGGGACCCAATCCAAAAGGGGTACCTAAAGCCCGATTTGGGCTGCAGGATCGCGTGGGTCGGCCAACAAAGGAGGTGTGCAAGCAACTATCCGGTACATCGATAGTGGATGTTCAAGGCACATGACCGAAGCAAACATCTCCTCGGCTCATACATAGAACGAAGAAAGGCCAGCGTGTTCTCTTCGGTGATGATAACTTTGGTTTGGAACCTTAGAGAATGATGATGTACAAAATGGCGGAGTCTCGTATGTCGAAGGTCCGAAGCACAACCTACTATCGGTTTCACTGATTCGCTGCGACAACGGATTAGGTGTTGAGTTCTCGACTAACCAATGCACTATCAAGAATCGAGCCACTCAACAGATTTTGCTAATCGGTTCAAGAAAAGGGACGATCTACAGTAGATTGGAGAAATTTGGCCCAAGAAAATGCATGCTCGATTGTCAAGAGTTCCAAAAGTAGCGGTGGCTCGCACAAAAGAATGAGCCATCCGAACTTTAAAACTCTTAATAAGATAGCAAGGATGTCTCTAGTGGAAGGACTTCGAATGAAGTATTTTCAAAGGATCGGACATGTCTTGCATGTCGGAAGAAAAAACAGTCAAAGCTTCATTCAAGGGAATTCGGGACGGCATCATCCAAAATCTAATCGGTACCGCTTCATATGGATCTATTTGGACCCGATTACACCCGGTCGATCTCAACGGACAAATATACTCCGTAATCGTGGATGACTATTCCAAGTTTACGGGTTATATTCTTACATAAGAAGAATGAGGCGATAACGAAGATACCCGAGCCGCTAAAAAGATTACAAAATGAGAAGGGTGTCGGTGTAGTAAAAAATAGATCGGATAAAGGTACATAATTTCGAACTCTTTTATTCTCGATTTTTTGCTCTAAGTTTGGTATCTGACATGAAACATCACCGCAAGGACGCATACAACAAAATGGGAGTAATGAAGCGGAGGAACAGAACTCTCAAAGAATTTCTTTCGCCACGATGTGTTAGTGAACATGCAATACCAAGCCGTTTACGGCGCGTAAGCAATCAACCTTTGCATGTCATACTCGTAAGCAGATGTCTTCGACTAAGGCTTACTACAAAACACCCTATGAATGTGGAAGGACGAAAAAACCTCGTGTTTCCTACTTCCATGTTTTTGGGTGTAAGTGTTTCATACACAACAATGGGAAGAGTCGGTTGAAAACCTTTGAGGCCAAGTCGGGATGAGGGTATATTCTTAGGATATTCCTCATCTAGCAAAGGCTTTCGGGGTTTACAAGACGAACCCTACTTGTGGAAGAAACACCCCATGTAGTCTTTGATGAAGCATCTTACGATCAAGAGAAATCGCCTAACGAACAAGAAGTACGATCAACCGTAAACGATGTTCGGAAAATGGATCACCTAACGATCAAGGAAAAAGAATCGTAAATCGTAATAAAGATACATTCCAGATCTAGTCGATTCACCGGATCATTCAGATCCTAAGGTACGAAAAAGCTGTCGGTGAAGAAGGTTCGATCTGGTGAGGCAAGATCAACCGAACCATCCGGTTCGGGGGAACATCCGAAGTTCCCACTTAGCGGACATCAAAGACATGATGAGTCCAACATCACCGAGACTTGTTCTTATCAAGTGGATCATAACTCGCACCACTCCCAATCGCTAGTAATGAAATTTTATCGAAACGGACGATGTTCTCCAAACCGACGCAAATCGAGCGAAGGACCGGATAACCGGTCATCCAACTAATCGATAATCGGAGACCCATCGATAAAGTTAAAACTAGACGCCGATTGGTGAAAGTGCCATGTATTGTTGTTATATCCTACATGAAGGAACCAATAATAATAGAGGAAGCTCTACAAGCTGAAAATTTGGATTCTAGCCATGCAGGAGGAGTGGAGCAGTTCGAGAGAAATCAAGTTTGGGAACTAGTGGATGGACCAAGTCATCAAGAGGCGTTATTGGCACGAAGTGGGTATTCAAGAACAAGAGAGATGAGAAAAACGTCATCACCGTAAATAAGGCAAGACTTGTTGCTAAGGGGTATTCACAATCGAAGGAATTGATTATGATGAGACCTTTGCACCGATCGCTCGCTTAAAGCCATTCGGTCATTTTCGCATATGCTTCTCACGAGAGGGTTCTTTGTGGTATCGATGGACGTAAAGAGTGCTTTCTTAAAGCGGGTACTAGGCGAGGAAGTTTATGTCGAACAACCTCCGTGCTTTGAAAAGGGCAACCCGGTGTACCGTCTAAGAAAAGCTCTCTATGGCTCAAACAGGCTCCTCGAGCTTGGTATGATACACTCTCTCGAGTTCTTGATCGAAAGTGGGTTCACTAAAGGGCAATGGGATGAACCTTATTCGAATAGAAGATGGAGAAGATATTCGATGGTTCAGATTTACGTGGGCGACATCATCTTGGATCTCCCAATAAAAGTTTATGTGAAAGATTGAAAAAAACCGATGCAAGGGAAATTCGAGATGTCCATGATGGGTCGATGAATTACTTTACGGGTCTTCAAGTAAAAGCAAAGTACTGAAGGGATATTCATCTGCCAAGCAAAGTACACTAGGAATTATTGGCTAAGTTTGGAGTTCAAAATTGTAAGGAAGCCAAAATTCCTATGATGACTGGATTCAAGATGGATCCAGATGAGGATGGTCAGAAAACAAATCGGAAGGAATATAGGGCTCTCATTGGATCTCTACTATAATTTGCCCGGCCAGACCAGATATAACCTTCACAGTAGGTGTATGTGCCAGATTTCAGGCAAATCCAATGATAAGTCACCTAGAAGCAGCTAAGCGGATTCTTAAGTATCTGAAGGGGACAGTAAACCTTGGTTTATTTTACCCACCAGATGATAATCTAAAGCTTAGTGGGTATTCTGATTCTGATTATGGAGGTTGCAAGATTGATAGAAAATCCACCTCGAGGAACTTGTCGGGTTCTTAGGAAGTAAAACCGATCTCATGGTTTTCAAAAAAAGCGGACACATCGGTTGCAACATCTACTCTTGAAGAAGAATATATGGCCGAGGAAAGTTGTTGTTCCTAACCGCTGCTCTTAGTCGTCGGTGAGGATTATAACATTGAAGCTAAGAATGTACCTATTTTCTGTGACAGTAATAGTGTTATTGCAATCACTCAGAATCCTATTCTACATTCAAGATGCAAGCATGTGGATGTCAGGCACCATTTTATAAGAGATCATGTTGAAAAGAAGAATATCGAGAATGGAAAAGATTCATCTCGATATCGTAAAGTCGATATTCTAACCAAGCCACTAGTGAGATCGATTCGAGAGAATTATGCAATGAGCTAGAGCTTCGGATCTTGGAGAAAATGCACCTAAAATGTTTGATGGAATGATCTCGAGAACCGGTGGTTAAGAAACTAATCGGTTCAAGTGAAATCGGTTGAATTTGGTATCTCAATCGATCGGAAGATCGATCAAGGAACCGATATGAGAAGGTCTTGATCGATTTAAAGTTTATCGATTAAATGAAATGATCGTTTAAAGGATTATCTGATTAAATTTGTTCATTTATACTTTGTAAGTCGATTAAATTTGAAATTCAACAAGATTCACAAGTGGTATTCACAAGATTAAAGCTTAAAATCGCATAAGGATCTGAGAATTTTACACAACAATGAAATAATGTAAATTTTCATTAATAAAGACCCCAAGGTCGGGGTTACATTACAAGATACAAGTACAAGAGGACCCGGGAGGTCAAGACATAAACCCTAAACCCTAAACCCTAGACCTTAACACTAAACCCTCATCCTAACCCTTGAAGAAGTGGAGAGAGAGATTTTAAATCGATGCTCTCATTTTCCCCACTTAATAAGGGTGAGAGAGGCTTTTAAAGAAATCCTAAAAGCCGCTAGTGAAGCTAAAACCGGTGGAGCGACAATGCCTTGATAGGATTTTTAAGCCGAGAGCCCTAAGAAAGAGTCGATTGGGCTCTCCATTTTTGTTAAATGGTGAGTTGATATACGGGCATCACCGTTGTCCGATGCAAACCGTACATCAAACTCATGTTCATTTTCGCATCGAGTCTGTTGATGCGGTTACGTCATCTCGATAGACACACAAGGTTCACGGTTAGGAGAAGTGTCTTCTCGATTGCGATAAGCGAACCGCCGCCTCGGTGGTAGAGAAGCTTAGCAACGATTGTATGTGAAATCTTTGATGACGCACGAAGACAAAGTGATAAAGGGACACGGGGATGATTTGAGAAGTGAAATCATTGAAAAAGGGGTAAAAGTGTTTGCGGAAGTTTCAAGGAAATAAGGGTTCACCGGGATACATGATTCTACAAAGAAGATAAGTATGGTGAATGGGTTATGTTGTGTAAAACAATTGGTCCAATTTATAGAGACCAAGCAAGGGTGCAAATGCAAATACTGAATTCTCAAAACCTTTTAGAAATCGCACCAAAAGGACAAACGTGTAGAAATCACGCGACCGATAATTGGAGAGATTTACTACGGATTGACATATCGAGAGATTGACGATGATTACGAAGATGTCAAATCGCGCCAACTTAGGTAATAGAAGCTACTACTCTAGACTAAGTTTTGGCGGTAACTCTTATCCCAAGAATTGGCTTGATCTGAGAAGAATCAGATTAGGTCAACTAAAATCTGATTACATACAAAGTTCGATCGGAGGAAGAAGATCGGTGAGCATGAAACTCCAACAAATCAGATACATCAGTCTATGGGAAAAACAGAAATATCAGTTGAAGGGGGAACTTCAACTGATCAAGGAGGATCAGATCAAGTGAAGAAGATCCGTTAAAAGGATCCAGTTGGGAAATTTTAAGGCTTAGGCAGAATACTAAGATCAACAAGTGAAATCAACATGGACAAGTGGTATTGACTGATTACAATATCAGCCAACCAGATACACTTTTCTTTTCTCTTGTTCTTTGCTTATTTATCAGATCTTATCTGATATTATTTGCCTTACTGTACCCATTATCCTTGTGACGTATTCCCTGCAAATCATTTAATGCGGACGTGGGGAATATGTATTAACTGCTACTAAATGTGCGTTTTAAATCCAAAAGGTTTTAGTACGTGCTTTTCTTGACCCTACGATCAAAACCGCTTAATCTGGAGCGTCTAATCTTTTCAAACGGTTGATCTTCCAAATCTTGTCTTCTTTTTCCCTCCTCCGTCTTTATAAAGATCATCAAAAACATACGAGTTTTCCATTTCACAAACTTGCGATTTATTCTCCGAAAACTCAGATTACTTCTCTCGATTCAAAGTGTTCTTCCTAAGTTTCAAAATCATCTTTCCGAAAAAGCGTAATCGGTAATTTATGTTTATTTGATGTATTCTTTTTAAAATCCATTGATCTTAAATGTTTTTATCATGTGTTATGCTTTATTGTTTCCTAGTTTCCGCATATGTGATGTTCTTCTATATATATGCACAACTTTAATCGGGTTCATCCCTTTGTAGATGGCCACCCACGGAATGGGAAAGATAATGTGCAATTATGCGGGCGGCAACAAAGATTGTGGATGATAAGTTAAATGCAGTTCAATATCACTCGGGATCCGAAATCCATGGAGGTAGAGCAAATTCTAAAAGCGAGGCCTTGAGAAATTTTTACGGCGCTCGCGCAATCAAAGTGATGCAAAGATGAAGCATTAAATTCTAAGGAATTTAAGAGTGGATACGGATGTTAGGAAATGAACCGCTCTCGGCGATCAGCGGAGAAGAAATCGGACCGACGAATGATGATATAACCCGTCTGTTGACCTACCAAAAGGACGGATCTCGCTTTGCTCATTACTGAGGGAGAACGATGATGAGTGATCAGAAAAGAGCTCAGAGAGGCCGACAAACATCATACGTCGAGGTTTTGTCGGGCCAATGCTCAAGAGGAAATACCAATTGTTGTTTGACATATTGTCAAAAACAATTATGGGTATTAGATTCAGCCCGGATGCTCTTACATCCGTCAAAATGTACAAAGATGGTCGCAATAATCGATGAAGCCAAGAACATCAATTGGCATGGGTTCTGAAGGCCATTACGCTCCAAGAACATGAGAAATTTGGAGTCAATGAACTAAAAGGCGGTATATCGAAGAGAAAGATCGGCCAATCTCAACAAGGTTGCAGTTATTCTGAAAGATAAACTGCCTAATGCTGAATGGGAACAGATTGGACTGAAGTCCTATAAGGCTTTTCTAACAGCCACTTCAGCCATCTTTGGGCCACCAGACGATGATATGCGGCCAACCCCTCCAAAGTCAAAGAAAGGAAAAAGCAAGGAAGCAACCGTCTACACCCGGTTGCCCCCGAAGAAGAAGAAAAAAAACTGGTGAAGGCCTGGGAGAAGAGGCCGAAGAAGGCGGCAAGCCTCCATGACTCGATGCTTGAAGATGAGTCGATGAAGAAAGAGCGCCAGATCGGGTCAAGGCAACACAAAAATCAGGTGAAAAATCAGACGGGCAGGCTTCTCAAACTGAGAGCTCGCCAGATCATTCTGAGGAAGAAGCACAAGCCGATCGATCTCCTTCTCCTCAAGCTCGAGCTGATTCACCACTCAGACTAATGGCTGCTGAGCATGTCTCTCCTATTCTTCCACCTGCCCTTAACTCGAATCGTGATCGGTTCGCGGTTCCGAAAAACTTACGATGTGGAACCGAAGAATCGCTTCCACAATGTAACCCCCCGCAGTCGAACCGATCAGCCAACTTCCGCCTACTCAAGCACAACCAGAACCTTCCACATCTCATCAAACTGAATCTGGACAGACAATTCCTGAGTCCAGATCAACAAAGATCATAACGGGGAAATTGATCAGAATGCGAATCGAAAGAGAAATTGATGAGTTGTATCCAGAACTGGTCGCCCATCCTGCCATAAGAGAGGAAGTAATGGAGATCCTCACCTGGAGAGATCTTCGATTAAAAAGCTTCTCAGACTTTATATTAATTATTGAACAGATGGGCGGTGCGGATGAGTTTGCAAACTTCGATTTTCGACATGAGGAAATCTGCTAAAGTGGGATCACCGGTGGTGATAATCGCTTAAATCTGTCAAAGCTCGATCCACAGGAAGCTAGGGTTGCGGATCGGGACTAATCGAGCTGGCGACAAAGCTCTGAAGCGAGATGTCATCATGAAGGATCAGAGGCTGCCGATGATAGTGGAACTCGGTGTTTGCAGTTCATGACCAACCACCGGAGGCACAAACAATCGAATCGGATCAAGTGACACCCAACATTCCAACATCACACGTCACTCTTGATCAACTTCAGAGATCAAATCTTGTATCAAAGATCTCCGAAAAGAAGAAGTTGAGGGATCGATAGTCGATCAAAGGCGATTGCCATCAAAGAAATAACGAGATCAAATGGAATTGGCTATTTCCCAGTTGGGGCAATCAAAGATCGGTTCTCCCAAATCTGGTCCATCTGCGTCAATTTGAATCGATAAAAAGACCGTTGATGCCAAACCGACTCGGTGGATAAACAACAAGTTTCTTTTTTCGATGCTCTCGACAAGCTAGAATTGATGAAGAGAAACTTGACAAACCGACATAACACTCTCATCGCCATGGAATCTGTCAAGATCGAAATGATATCGAAGATTCAAAATCTAACTCGCTCAAACTCAAGGCATATCATTGCAGATCTCAACAGATTTATCGCGATCAACTTTGGTTCTTTGACCTCCCACCTCACTACTCTTTTTTGATCAAACCAAAAGGGGGAAGGACAGAATGAGAAACCAACTGACATAACAGGTGCAGGGACATCACAAACTCGGACTGCTGAAAAGATGTCCAAAGAACAGATAGCTGAAGAAGCCCGAAAAAGCCAAGAAGAAAGAAGGGCGAAAAAAAAATGGAAGAGGCGAAAAATCAAGAAGAGATTCAAATCGAGAGAAAAAGAAAGGGAAATTTGGAAAATCCGTGCGGAACCTAAGTCGCCAAAGACAAAGAGTTGATGAGATCATCCCAAAAACTGCTGCAAGATGCTAAGAAATTTGAGGAATGGAATAAGATCGAGTGAATGGCTTTCGGATGCCTTTGTTCTTAATCTTGTTCCACAAGAAGAATCTCGATGAAGAATTCCTCATTGGTTAGAAAATAAATACCCGGATTTTTTCAAGTATCCGGAAAATGAGGCCAAGCTTATCAATGTAAAAATAACTCGCCAAGAGTATGATCCATTGGAATACTCGAAGAAGGCGGATGACTCATTTGACAGATTGGCATTTCAAAGATTCTATTTTGACATCCCCTTGCGTAACGCGACATAAATCGATCCTCGATGGTGATGATGTCAAATGGAAACTTTATCGATTTTCAACGCGTACCTCAAGATCAAAAAAGAGATGCCGAAGGATACAAGCCTAAAAGAGTGAAGAATCGAAGACTACTCAGATCATTTGTTCTTATTTTCAAACTTTTCGACGTAACATGTAATCAACATCTTTTAATAAGAAAAGTTTGTTTTTCGATCCTAAGACAAAGTCTCTCATTGTCTTCGATTATATGCTCTTAATTGTTCTATTTTTTTTATCAATGTATTTGGTTTCTCAAAGTGTTTTGGTTTTCAAAAGGGGAAATTGTTGGGAAATTTATAGTTTTGATGAAAGTTCCAAAAACACATGTAATAGGACCGGTCGGACTGTTAGGTCGATCGATGTTTATATTACCGCTATAGGAGACCAGTTGATAATGATTGTATAGAACAACCGATGAAATAGATAGGTCACATATTGGGAAACTCAATATGTATAGGTCGATCTGAAGACTCAAAGGACGGTGATATCAGATGCAAGCGTAATGTTAGAAAAGAACGAAGATCGGATCGATCCGATGTAGTCGATATCTCAATTTGAAGTCATAAAGCTCAAACTCGGTATACTTGAAGATCGGATGACTTCGGAAGATCGGACCGGAAGACCTACATCACCGAAGTCCGCTAGTTGAAGCTAAGTCAACCGCACCGAAGACTCTATCGTAGATCGATCGGTTCAGACCGATCGGTCACTCACCGGTGAAAATCGATGTTTCACCTAATCATACGCCTATGATCCGAACAAGAAGAATGTCAAGCGTAGTTGGAAGAACATCACCGAAAAGTGAGTCTCGCTATCCAATAAGAACAAGACACGTATGATCGGAGCCTAATTGCGGATTTGATGCTACCTCTCAGAATGCTGGCTACAAAGTACAAATTCACGCTTTTGGCCATGCCGTTCCTGAAGCTCGTCACATCAAGCCTGCAAGTCTACCAAATATAGCCTGAAATTCAAATTGCTCTCCAACGGCTCTTTGATTTCAAGGTCTATAAATATGGGATCACACTTGAGTGAAAAAAAAAAGCTTATTTGAACAATCAAGAAGCTCAAGCTAATATCGATTTCAAGACAAGAACACGAACAAGAAGATTAATTTTCATTAAGTGTTCATCCCATAAAGTTCTTAGCATAGAAATCTTTTCATCTAGTTGTTAGGCTGCTTATAAGCAAGAAAAGATTTCATAGTTGGAACCAAAACAATCTTACCCAAACCCCCAAGTTAGGTTAAGTTGTTTAGCAAGATTTCGAGACTAGGGTTTCTAGTTCGATCTCTCGGGATCGGTTGAGTGTGAACTCCTTAAACATCTAGTTGGTGTCTTGTGTTGGACTTACACATAAAACAAAGTCCATTGGTTAAGTAGGTGCCCTTGTGATAGGGAAGAGTGGACGTAGGGATCTGGTTTGTACGAACCACTATAAATCTTGTGTGCCTTTACCGCTTTGATTAATCGATTACACAATCGCACACAACCTTTAAAGCGATACTTATTCCAAGTTGAGATCGGTTAGCACCAAGCTTCGATCCGATCAAAACGACACTTGATACCGGTGATTAAAAGATTAACTTTGGAATCGATTTATCAAAACTGTTTTTTTCACACGGGTAAAACTTAAGCTTCCGCACACATCGGTTAAACCGATAGTTGCCGAACTTATATCGCCTTGAGCGTCGGTAAGTTTGGTTATCACCCAAACCGATTTACTCACACTCGATCGGGTTAAGCGCCCTCACTTTGATTTGCACAAAAGTTTTTGAAGTCTATTCACCCCTCCCCTCTAGACTTCTGCCCTCACAAAACCCGTTCGGGACCTACAACACACGCTCAACCATTGGCTGCTGTGATGGCGCGTGGATGTCACTCGCCTCAGTGGCAGAAGGCGCGTGGCGGCGCGTGCTACGATGGATTGGCGTGTGGCTACCTCCTAGCCACGCGTGGTGGTGCGTGTGTGATGATGGCCACACGTCTTGATGCTCAGCGGTTTCGGCGATTCGGGCGGTGTTCCGGTGCTTCGGAGCCATTTTCGGCGAGTTCGCGCTCTTATAATTTTGTTTTGGCTCATTTTAACTCCGATTTTGATTCCGAGAGTTGTTGTGTTCTTATTTTTCAGAGTAGATTCTTAATTTGCATATTTCAGAGGTATTTAAACTACATATGTTTAAGTACTTATTAAGCTATAGTAGTGAGAACCACAATTAAGCTTATTTCACTTGTGAATTAGCTTATTATGCTTGAAATTAATTTTTATTGCATAATTTGAGCTTAATAATTCATGTGATAAATATTTAAGCATTAGATATTTAAATGGTTGCTCAATTTATAAATATGACTTGATTATGAACGAACAATTGTTGTTCAAGAAATTCGAGTTGATGAAGTTATGCACAATATTTTTTAAGAATTACAAATGAAAACCTAGCGCACAATTTTGGAACATTACATTACTTGACGGAGATGGATAGTTTAATTTCACTCTTTCTTATTATCACATAAGGTAATTCCGATTTGACGTATGTGGCATTCCATTGGGAGTTGTTGGGTCCCGGTGAAAAAACCCATTTTGAGCGTGCGGAAGCAAACATGACAAGCGATGCATATAAAAACAGGGGTGAAGGAATGGTGATTCCAGATTTTTCTCCTTTAAGCTCATGTGTTGTGTTTTGCTTATGATCGAATGCATATGACAAAATAAGAATGTAAAGCAGTAAACAACTAAACAATGTATAGTGGTTCGGAGACTCAAGCTCCTACATCCACTCTCCCTGTTCCTAGGGAAATTCCTTCAAACACTTCCTAAGGTTTTCTGACTACCTCTGTAGTTTACTAACCTTTACAACTCTGAGCTTTCTGACTACCTCTGTAGTTTACTAACTCAAACTGGACTTATCACCCTCTCTCGGGATTGCCTAACAACTACCTCACTTCACCACTAGTCATCTCTTACGAGAATGGGGTTTGGGTTTGGTGTTGTCTCCAACTATGGTGAGATTTTCCCTTACAATGGTTTAGCCTCAATGCTAAGGTTGGAAAAATCTCTCTAAGCTTAAGATACATCGTGGGTTGCTTAGGTTGGGAAAATCTCTCTAGAACACTCTTTGAATATATTTGTATATATACAGACTTGTGTTCTAGGGTGGGAATGCTTTGACTATAACGCTTTTGGCTCTGTAGCATCTTTTGCATAATCTCCACACTTAATTTGATGGAAGAACTTGTATTTATAGTGTGGATTTGAATGTTACCGTTGGAGAGAATCACATTTAAATCCATACTATTCTTGTATGTTCTGCAGCTTTTTCAGGCTGGTTGTCTTCCTCTCATTGGTCCACATCAGCTGGATTCCAACGGCTATATTCCTCAGTTTCTTTGCTTCGGAACATTCAGGTTTATACTGAGTCTTCAGTAATTACTGTGCCTTCAGGATTCTCTGAGTCTCATTGTCTTCAGAGACATACTGAGCCTTCAGGTTTCTCTGAGCCTTCAGGTTCTCAGTCTCATACTGAGTCTTCAGATTCTCAGTTTCATACTGAGTCTTCAGATTCTCAGTTTCTTACTGAGTCTTCGGATTCTCAGTTTCATACTGAGTCTTCAGAAACTTCAGTTTCATACTGAGTCTTCAGAAACTTCAGTTTCATACTGAAACTTCAGTTTCTTCAGAAACTTACTGAGTCTTCAGAATCTAACCTGCTCTATATCTGCCGACTATACACGGTGCAGATAACATCCTGAACACTCTAAAACTGAATCCTGACTCATCTATCAAGATTATCCTGAACATGTCATACTCAGGGGTTTTGGGATCTAATCAAAATCCTCTTTGTTAAATTCATTTCCCAACAGGAGTTATATCAATTCACTATAGAATCAAACATTTCAGTGGGAGTTTTAGTGATTTATTGTGAAATGAAATGCTCCAATAGGGGGTATATTGATTCACTCTGGAATTAAACACTTCAGTGGGATTTGTAGTAATTCATCATGGATTGAAATGCTCCAGTAGAGGTATATCGTTTCACTTTGGAATCAAACATTTTAGTGGGAGTTGTAGCCATTAATTATGGATATTTATACTTCAGTGGGAGCTGTAATAATTGATTATGAAATTAAACACTCCAAAGGTAGCTGTTATGATTCATCGTAGTAATCAAAGCAGCCAAATCTTACATAAAAGAATCTAAGTATCATGAAAAGTTTAACTTTGTAAAGACATTACAAAAAAGAAAGAGTGATTCTTGAATAAATTTATGCGGACTTGATGTTAGCAGATTTATTGTCAAACCTGATTACTGAGATGTGTAAGATATCCTAAGATCTTAAGTTTGTATATATTTAAATGAACTACAAAGTAGTTGTTAATGTTACTAGACATTTATGTATTGTGAATTATATGAAAGATTCATATTATAGTATGTCGACAAGTTGATTTGCTCTCTCATACGAGCAATCGACTCTAACATCGAGGTATATGCAGATATGAGAATATATTATATATAATCACAATAGGTTTTACGATGACTCTTTTTAACTTGTTACAAAGTTAAATCAATGGATTCCAGGACAATAGAGGGAGGAAATCCAAGTTAAGTGTCGAGTATACACTTGAACTGTGATTTACACAATGTCAAATAAATAAAATGACATACACTTCCATCCTGAGAAGTTAAAACATTGTGACATGTGTTTCATAGCGCATGTGCTAAGTTGACCGTAAGAAAATGAGAATGATATCCCTATTTTATCATTGTATGAGGCCTTGAGGTTTTTATAAGCCTTTTAGAAGTACCCTTAAGACTTTTTGTTGGTAAAAAAAAGGGATTTAAAACCCGAAAAATCTCAATGTAAATGGGAGGTGACTTTAAAAAAAAATTGTGTATGTGTTATGTAGATTTGCTAAAGTATGTATGACAGTTAATATGAAAGAAAATAAGAACACACATATTGTTATAGTGGTTCAAATAACTCCTCCTACATCCACTCTTCCCTTCATGGGGTACTTCCTTAATCCAAAGGAAACCTTAATTTACGGTGTTAGGCACACCTCCATACAAATATTTATTTTATGGAACTCTCACTATCGGGACTTATCTCTCTCATGGGATCGCCTATAGATGTTTAATGAGTTCTCACTCTCGGGACTTATCTCCCTCACGGGATCACCTACCCTCCCTTGCAGGATTGCCTCTTAACTACCTCACTTAACCACTAATTCTCTCTCAAGAAAGGGTTTGGGTTTGATGTTATTTCCAACTAGGTGAGATTTTTCCTTACATTGTTTTAGCCTTTAAGCTAAGGTTGGGAAAATCTCTCTAAACTTAGGATCTGTCATTTATGCTTAGATCTAATGTAGAACATTCTTGGGTAAATTTGGATATTTAATGATCTGTGTTCTTGAATGGAGATGCTTGAATATTTGACTTTAATCTTTACTTTGCAGCATCCTCCATTATCTTCTTTTGAAGATAGTGCAACATATTTATAGTGTGGATTTGAATATTACCTTTGGAGAGTAAATTCAAATCCATACTAATAATATTCCAACTTTTTTTTGTCCTTTTGCACTGTTGCTCACAGCTTTATGTCACATCGATATATGTGTTGTCATCTTCTCATTGGCCCGCTTTTTGTGTGTCTAACGGATCATATCAACCTGTCAGATCAGATTTGCTCGCATGATCTGCACGGCCTCAGCACAGCATCAGGACAACACATCATCAGGTCAGCACAACATCAGCACGACATCAGGACAACACAACATCAAGATGTCATCGTCAAGACAAAGATCAAGACAATGAGATCAACATGGCATCAACATGCTGCTGGTCTAGTTCGCAAGCTTATGGTCCACTCTGCACGTTTCTGATCCAGTCCACACGTTTCTGATCCAGTCCACACATTTCTGATCCAGTCCGCACATTTTTGATCTAGTCCAAGACGTTTCGATCCAAATCCAAGACGCGTTCGATCCGTCCCAATCGGAAATCATCAGTCTTGTCTTATATTGATTAGTCTCGTCTTCTCTTGATGAGTGCTCCCTCAACTTGTTACCTGTAAGAATAAAACTAAGTCTAGAAACGCAAGCTTTCTATACAACTTAGCTTATCCTATTACAAGGTGTTTTGGCATAATAATCAAACTAAAATTTTCCCAACAATTTTCCCATTTTTGATCATAATGTCAAAACTAACTAAAAACAAATAACATACTAGAAAAATTGTGTTAGTTAAACAAGTGAAATGATGAAGAGTATTGTATGCATTTAAAAAAAAAAGAAAAGATAATTGTCAACCACCATGAATTTTTTATAAAAGATATGCATTTTAAAATAAATGGGTTTAATTAAAAAAGATCGGTTCAGGTGGTCACATTAAAAGCTAGTGATCTTTTGAACTCCTACTCTGATACCACTTGTTGGTCCAAAAAAAAAAGAGTTAAAACCCGAAAAATTTCAATGTAAATGGGAGGTGACTTTAAAAAAAAAATTGCGTATGTGTTATGCAGATTTGCTAAAGTATGTATGGCAGTTAATATGAAAGCAAATAAGAACACACGTATTTTTTATAGTGGTTCGGAGAACTCCTCCTACATCCACTCTTCCCTTCATGGGGTACTTCCTTAATCCAAAGGAAACCTTAGTTTACGGTGTTAGGCACACCACCATACAGATATTTATGGAGCTCTCACTCTCGTGACTTATCTCCCTCACGGGATCGCCTATACATGTTTAATGAGTTCTCACTCTCGAGACTTATCTCCCTCACGGATTGCGGGATTGCCTTTTAACTTTCTCACTTAACCACTAATTCTCTCTCAAGAAAGGGTTTGAGTTTGGTGTTATTTCCAACTAGGTGATATTTTCCCTTATATTGTTTTAGCCTTTAAGCTAAGGTTGAGAAAATCTCTCTAAGCTTAGAATATGACATTTATGCTTAGATCTAATGTAGAACACTCTTGGCTAAATTTGGATATTTAATGCTCTGTGTTCTTGAATGGAGATGCTTGAATATTTGGCTTTAATCTTCACTTTGCAGCATCCTCCATTATCTTCTTTTGAAGATAGTGCAATGTATTTATAGTGTGGATTTGAATATTACCGTTGGAGAGTAAATTCAAATCCATGCTAATAATTTTCCAACTTTTCTTTGTCCTTTTGCACTGTTGCTCGTAGCTTTATGTCACATCCATATATATGTTGTCATCTTCTCATTGGCCTGCTTTTTGTGTGTCTAACGGATCAGATCAGCACGCCAGATCAGATCAGCTCGTATGATCAATACAACATCAGGTTAGCACAACATCAGCACGACATCAGGTCAACACAACATCAGTCAAGACAAGAAATCATCACGGCATCAAGACTTATTTGTTGTCCACATCTTTCGCCGGGTCTAGTCCGCGACGTTTCGATCCGATTCAGACGCGTTTCGATCTAGTCGACACATTTTGAGATCCAGCCCCAAGACGTTTCGATCCATGACCGAAATCATCAGTCTCATCTTATCTTGATCAGCCTTGTCTTCTCTTAATGAGTTCACCCTCAACTTGTTACTTGTAAGAATAAAACTAAGTCTAGAAACTTAAGCTTTCTATACAACTTAGCTTGTCTTATTAAAAGATGTTTTGGCATAATAATCAAAACTAAAATTATCCCAACACTTTATACTAGATTTCTTAGTCTTCACTTTAGTGTTGCTACTTTAGCAAGCTACCAATAGCTATAATTAATGTAGCAATGCGGTACATGTCTAGTAAAGCAGCTATAGTGGGAGTCTATAGATATTTTGTGTGAAAGGAAGAGCATCTTTATTAACACTTTTTATTGTGTTCATTGTCCGGTCAATCGAGCTGAGAACTTGATTATGAATACAACGATTTGATAAAAAGTTGAATATGCTTTAATAGTTTCAAGGGATTGAAAGAGATGTGTCAACTTGTGTTAACTGAAAGAGTTCTGTGGTATAACGAGTTTTGAATTCTTCATATAAAACTGGTTGAGTTGTTGTATATCATTAATAAATGTATAACGTGAAAAACTCATATTCTCGAGGATCACACAATTTATTTGTCTGTATGAAAATGTATTATGCGATGGTGTAAAATAGTGAAGTAAATGAGTATAAGGCACAAACTTCATATATGAGTGGGAGATGTAAATAAATAATTAGTGTTGGGTCCCGGTGGAAAAACCCATTTTGCGCGTGCGGAAGCAAACATGACAAGCGATGCATATAAAAACAGGGGTGAAGGAATGGTGATTCCAGATTTTTCTCCTTTAAGCTCATGTGTTGTGTTTTGCTTATGATCGAATGCATATGACAAGATTGTTGGGATTATACTGAAAAGTATGCTTTTTACTTTGTATAATCGAAACTGAATTTTCAGACTTATTTACTGAAATAAATTATTTATCACTGATGCTTTAAATATGATTGAATGTTATATATATTTAGTGATACCAGATCACAGAAGATTAAATTAACAGTCCCTTGTAACTAAAAGTACGCCATTCACGACCCGGATGGAAATGAACAACCATCGCGAAAGGTTGAGGTGTAAGGCTCAGATTGGTTTGTCTTGACCAAGAGATTACACTAGTGCATGGTGATCTTGTTGAATAGGACCTCTGAGGAGGATAAATTCTTGAGATAATCGAACAAGGAAGAATTAGACCTCGGTGGTTCGTTATTTCTTAACCTTCGTCCCTTAAATAGGATCACGTGGGATTGGTAACTATTGCTTTGACTTATCATGGGTAGCTTAATCGAGAGAGATTCAATACTTTTTTATCTTGGGCAATATTATTGGTCACATGTGATTGCTAAGATTTAATACTGAAGAATCGTGTGTGCAAATACGCTTGTTTAATTTGCCCCTTGGGAGGTTCATAAGTTTTATCATACCAAATCTTGCAAGTGGAATTAGTTTAGGTATAGATAATAATGTTGAACCGTTCTCGATTTCAAGGACAAAAAGATATTAATTAACGGAAAGCTATTTCGGTGGCTTGAATTAATTAATGGGCTAGATAATCTTAAACACGGAAATAATGACCGGGAGCCATATTGACTGTAATATGGGTTAAGATGGATGGTGCAATATTAATTATGTAGTGGGATTAATTAATATTTATGGGCTTGAATTATATTGTGGCTCAATATTAGATATTCAAGATCCATTAGAAGGTCCAATCTTAATTCTCCTAAAGGCCCCCTGAGTAGCCCAACATATAGTCCAATAACTGAAAAGGTGATTAAAATAAAATAAATATTGTTGCTTAATATTTCTCTAATTAATTCAAAAATTATGGATAAAAGAGGGAGAAAGATTTTCTTTGAATTTTGTTATGGAATGAAGATATGTATTCTTGGAATACAAGATTATCTCATTAAATTCAAGAAATCTCCCACTTGGTTATTCATGAGGGAATTTTCGAAAATTTTGGAAACATAGTGGGCAAGAAAGATTTTCTTGATTTTCTTGAAAAGATATTATGGAAGTTATGTATTTCTTGAAATACAAGAATATCTCATAAATTCAAGAAGATCCAAATCTTGGATTCTTGCTTAAATATTTCGAAATTTTGTCCATAATAGAGGAGGTGAGATTTTTGTGGAATATTTTAATTATGGGAAAAAGAATATATGGGATATATTCAAGATTTCTTGGTGACCAAGAAAAGTCTTTTCCCACATTGAAAAATCACTAAAATTTCGTTCACCCTCCCTCCTATAAATAGGGGATGATTAGTTCATTCCCAAGTACAATTTCATGTGCTGGAAATATTAGCAAATCCACATAAGTGGTGCAACAAAGTTTATTTTTTCCTTTTGTTAATTGTTCGCGAGTATCCTTCCACGGATTGTCGAGCAAGGGCTAAGGGAATACTTGGGAAGTCCTTTTGGTTAGTCCATCCGACCAAAGCCCTTTGCCATCCCGAGAGGAATGCGTTCACGTAAACCCGTAGATTCCGTCGTCGTAGGTTTTACGTGGCTTTTTATATGCATGATATGTTGTTGCAATTATTATTTGCATTAATATAGGATTAATTCATGCTAGTAATAATTAATGAATTAAATTTGTATTTAAATATTCACCCGAATAGATGCGTGCAACTCATTCCCCAACAATCGTATCGAGCCTTTGTTTGGGACTCAATTTTTTAAATTGTAATTTAATTCGTGGACATTAAATTTGAAATCGATAGTTGAACTGTTAGATCTGTTTTGCGGTATCCAATTGTCATGGATTTTAATGTTTTATTTTGCATGCATATAAACCGTGGTTTTTAATTCGATTCGTTCGGATTTGTTTTTTGCCTCGTGAGAAAATCCACGAGTAGACTAGATTTGTTTGATTTCATCAATGTAATAGACTAGTCTAGATCTAGGTTTATTTATTTTTGTAAATAAATTGTAACCGGATCGGGAACGAAGAGACGAAAAGAATTAAAAGGACGAAATCGAAAGCGTGGCTACCGGCACGTTTTGGGGCGTTTAGGCGAGGCCGGGGCGGCCAGCGTGAGGATGAAGGGCAAGACGGGCGCGCAAGGCCTGTGCCGAAAGCAGACGGGCGGACGCCGCTGGCACGCCGAGGCTCGCTGCGAGAGACGCTGGGCGGTTGGGTCATGGGCGAGGCGGAGGTGGGCGAAGGAAGCGCGGGATGCGTCTTGACGCCGCTGTCGCCGCCGAGATCTCGCCGACGCCTACCGACACACTGCCGAGGTGTGTCGAAGATGGCGGGCGGCCACGGCAAGGCCGAGGCCGCTTGAGAAGCCGTTCATCTAAGGCCAAGCGACGGCGGATCTTGGCGTGCATCCTGGCCGCGAAGCTGCCATGGCGTGGCGGTTCGAGACGAAGTATTTTTCGAGACGAATGAGTGGGAGAAATTCGAGGCGTGTTTCTTCAAGATCAAGCCAAGAAAAAATCAAACCATGACAATTGGATAATTTGTGCCCAATATGTTTATTTTTCTCGTTTTGTTTTGCTTTTTTTATTTGTGCTATCTTATGCTTTATTTAATTTGTTTAAATGTGTTTGCATGAGGGTTGCCAAATGGAAAAATCTCAACTTCAAAATTACTAAGTATGTTTTAATAATTAATTGACAATTTTATTTAGGATAATAAAATTGAATTAATTTTGACCTCCATGATTTATTTATTTGTGAATTCTTTTGGAGAAATTCCCCCCACGGGACGGCCAAAAGATAGGTTTCACGTGAATGAATTCCGGACGGATGATTGTGGGTTATTACTAGTGGCGACGATGACCCTCCCCACGAGGCTCGATCAAAGCGAAATAGTAATCTGTATTTAATCATGGTTATTACTTAGGTATAAAATTGATATGCATATACTTCCTCAAGTCCCCTGTCAATTTTATATTGGTCAAGTGGGAGCTAACTATTAATCCGGATATTAAAGGTTTGTAATCGTTCTTGTTTGTAACCTGCTTGAATGTGTTTAAATAATGACCCACTCCACGTGGCTTATTTAAACTGTTTGAGATGTTGGCTGATGCATGTTCTTATTTTTTTTTAGATTTTAATATGATGCATGTGATCAAACCTTGTGATAATTTTGTGCTTATGCATATTATTGTTTATTTCGGTTCATCATGTCGCAACCTTTTAATCCTTTGTTCAATATCTTGAAAAGACAATTTGCTCTTTGGAGAAAATTTTGTTGATTGGAATCGAAAACTCACTATTGTCCTCACTGCACAAAGCAATAACTAGGTTCTGACCACACCTAAACCGGATAAACCATCAGATGAGTCCACTAAAACGGTTAAGAAAGAGTATGCTGACTGGGAGCGGTCTAACGAAATGACTAAGTGTACCATCTTGGCTTCTATGTCAGATGTGTTGCAACACCAACACCAGAACGTTGAGACCGCTGCGGAAATCATGACTAGTCTTAAAGCGATGTTTCAACATCAGAACCGTTTGGCTCGTCAGATCACCATGAGGGACTTGCTCTCTATGAAAATGGTGGAGGGAACGCTCGTAAGGGAGCAC
The DNA here is from genome assembly GCA_037126765.1 of Stenogyne calaminthoides. Taxonomy (NCBI): domain Eukaryota; kingdom Viridiplantae; phylum Streptophyta; class Magnoliopsida; order Lamiales; family Lamiaceae; genus Stenogyne; species Stenogyne calaminthoides. The sequence goes on from JBBCBC010000032.1 coordinate 13,322,479, forward strand.
GTTCTCCAGATGATGGCTCACCTTAATAAACTTGAGGTACTTGGCGCTGAATACGATATCGAGACCCAAATTGATTTCGTGCTCCATTCTCTGCCAAAAAGCTTTGAACAATTCAGGTTGAACTACCAGATGAATAATCAGAAGTTCTCAATGCCTGATCTGTTGCAAGCTTTAGTCTCGGCAGAGGCGATATTGGGGCAGAAAAGCCAAGCCTTGGTGGCAAACGGACCTTCTTCTTCTTCTAGACCAAGGGGTGGTAAGAACAAGAAAAGGAACAAAGGCCATTGGGAAGTGAACTCAAGTGTTGCCAATGGCAAAGATAAGGTGAAGAAGGGTGGTGGGGTGAACAAGCCAGCTAAGGGGAAGTGCTTCAACTGCGGTGAGAAAGGACATTGGAGGTCAGCCTGTTCCAGACCTAAGAGGGATGGAAAGAAAGGTAATTCTCACGCACTAGTTGTTGAAACTTGTTTAGCGGCGTATGCCTCCCATTTTGTGGGTGGTGGATACGGGATCCACTAATCATGTTTGTTTCACATTACAGGGGTTCAAGCGGACCCGGCAACTTAGTGGGAGTGAGGTCCTCATCACACTGGGCGATGCTACGAGAGTGGCAGCTGAAGCAGTGGGAGAAGTGCACCTGTCTTATGAAGACAGTGTTTTAATTTTTGAGATATTCTTTACGTTCCGGATTTTTAGAAAGAATTCATTTTCAGTTTCTAAACTTTTATGATGGATATTTTGGTTACTTTTTAATAAAGTTGTTACCATTTTTTTTTGATAAATTTATCTGTCATGGAACGTTGTTGAATGATCTCTATACAATTAACTGTGCACACCACTCACGAAATGTATCCTATAACACATCAACTGTTTCCGAGAAAAGAAAGCGTTCATCAGACGTGAACGAGACACTTCTTTAGCATCTATAAATTGGGTCATATAAATCCAAAGAGGATCCAAAGTTTGGTAAGAGACGGTTCACTAGGGCTTCTCCAAGTTGAACCGATTCCAATCTGCGAATCATGTTTGGAGGGTGATATGACCAAGATGGCATTTGGAGCCAAGGGGAATGGGGATAAAGAAGTGTTAGAGATCGTTCACATAGATGTACGTAGTTCAATGTCAACCAAAGCAAGAGGAGGTTATGAGTAATTTTATTGATGATTACTCAAGGTACATTTTCCTTATGAAGCATGAATCTGAGACCTTTGAGAAATTCTAAAGAATTTAAGGCTCAAGCAGAGAATCGTATGGAAAAATGTATCAAGTCTCTACGATCTGATCGTGGAAGCGAATACCTCAGCGATGAGTTTTTGTACTACTTATCTGATGAAGGGATTGTATCCCAGCTCACTGCACCCGGAACCCCTCAACAAAACGGGGTTTGCAGAGCAAAGCAACATAATTCTTTTGGAAATGGTTAGATCAATGATGAGTTATACGGATCTTCCCGAGTCGTTCTGGGGCCATGCCTTGGAAAAACAGCGACTTACATTCTGAACTTGGTGCTATCCAAATCAGTTCCCAGAACCCCAAAGAATTGTGGACCGGGCGCAAGTCTAGTATGAGACACATGAGAACTTTGGGGTGTCCGGCCTATGTGTTGGACAAGGAAACCGGTAAATTGGATCCTCGATCAGAATTAAGGTTGTTTGGTAGGATACCCCGAGGGAACAAAAGGGTGAATGTTCTATAGTTCCGAAGATCAAAAGGTGGACATCCGCACCCACTTTAGATTTTGGAAGAAAACTATAGAACCAAAGAAAACCCAGAAGTGAGATTACCTTAAATGAGCTTAGAGGGCAAACCTCAGTGCCGACTGTACTAGATGATATACCAAACAATACGTTTTTCACAACCGGAGCCTCGTTATAGTGGGAGGGTTGTTAGACAGCCCGAGAGATTCATGGGAATAGGAGAGTCCTCGGACTTGATTCCCGAAATCAGACCCATGGACATATGACGAGGCACTCCAAGATAAGGATGCAGATTCTTGGCAAACAACAATGAAAGCCGAAGTGGGTTCTATGTTTCATAATAGAGTGTGGGAGCTAGTCGAACCACTTAATGGGGTCAAACCCATTAGATGCAAGTGGGTATATAAGAGGAAAAGAGGATCGGACGGGAAGGTTGAAACCTTTTAAAGCAAGACTAATGGCGAAAGGTTATACTCAGAAAGAAAGGGATCGATTATGAGGAAACTTTTTCGCCCGTAGCCATGCTTAAGTCCATCCGTATTCTCTTATCGATTGTTGCGCACTTCGACCTTGAAATCTGGCAAATAGATGTCAAGACAGCTTTCCTTAACGGAAGTCTTAATAAAGAGATCTATGTGCAACAACACCAAGGTTTCATTGAAACAGGCCAAGAACACCTAGTTTGTAAGCTCAAGAGGTCCATTTATGGACTCAAACAGGCATCCAGAGCTTGGAACCAAAGTTTTGATCATGTAATAAAGTCTTATGGGTTTGATCAAAACGAGTTTGAAAGTTGTGTGTATAAAAAGCGTGTCGGAACTGCATTGGTATTCTTAGTACTATACGTAGATGACATTGTGATCATCGGGAACGATGTGAAGGTGTGGTCAGACGTAAGGGCATGACGTTTCAAAACAGTTTGATATGAAAGACTTAGGGAAAGCCGGACACATCCTTGGGATCAAGATTACTCGAGATCGCAAGAAAAGGATGATCGGGTTATCGCAAGTATTCATACATTGACACTGGTTTTAAAACGATTCAGCATGCAAGATTCCAAGAAAGGATTCGTACCTTTCAGACTTGGAATCCATCTATCCAAGAAAATGTCCCCTAAGACGCAAAAGGAGATAGATGACATGAAAGGCATTCCTTGTGCTTCGGCTGTAGGAAACCTTATGTATGCAATGCTGTGTACGAGACCGGATATATGCTTTGCCGTAGGCATGGTAGCAAGATATCAGAGTAACCCAGGGAAAGCGAATTGGACGACAGTTAAAAACATTCTGAAGTATCTGAAAAGAACTCGGGATAGAATGTTGATTTATCAGTCAGATACTCCAATCCCCATCGGCTACACGGACTCGGATTTCCAATCAGATATAGATTCCAGAAATTATCTGCCTCAGTTAGTGTGTTTCCATTTGGGAAGTGTAACCATCAAATGGACGAGTGTGAAGCAGAAATGCATCACTGACTCAACCATGAGACTCGGGTAAGTAGTTGCTTGTGAAGCAGTGAAAGAACCGATTGGGCTCTAGATCTTCTTAGTGGACTTGGATGGTGTTCTGAATTTGACTAGCAATATCTGTTGGGGGTAGTTGCAAATTCAAGAGAACCAAGAGTCCACGAGTCAAACAAACACATTAAAGGAAAGACATCTTATACGAGAAATCGTTAAGAGAGGAGATATAGATGTGGCAAAGATAGCGTCTGAGGACAGCCTAGCAGATCCATTCACAAAGCGTCTGCCTCTGAATACATTCGAGAGACATGTGAGTGGAATGGGTGTCAAGACCGTTGCCAATCTGCTTTGAGTATAAGTGGGAGAAATTATTAGGTTCGTGTAGGTGACATTAGATGTCACGGACTACTCGAGGCGTGTTGTAGTATACTTAAAAGCGGACTTTGAGTATAAGTGGGAGATTGTTGGGATTATCTTGAAAAGTATGCTTTTTACTTTGTATAATCTAAACCTGAATTTTCGGACTTATTTATTGAAATAAATTATTTATCACCGATGATTTAAATATGATTGAATGTTATATATATTTCTTGCATAACTGTTCAATAATTAAATGACGTGTTACATCAGTAGTTAATTTAGTGATACCGGATCACGAAGATTAAATTAACAAATCCCTTGTAACTAAAAAGTACGCCATTCACGACCCAGATGAAATGAACAACCATCGCGAAAAGGTTGAGGTGTAAGGCTCAGATTGGTTTGTCTTGACCAAGAGATTACACTAGTGCATGACCGATTTGAATAGGGACCTACAGGAGGATAAATTCTTTAATCGAACAAGGAAGAATTAGACCTCATTGGTTCGTTATTTCTTAACCTTTGTCCCTTAAATAGGATCACGTGGGATTGGTAACTATTGCTTTGACTTATCATGGGTAGCTTAATCGGAGAGAGATTCAATACTTTTTATCTTGGGCAATATTATTGGTCACATGTGATTGCTAAGATTTAATACGAAGAATTGTGTGCAAATGCTTTGATTGATTTGCCCCCTTGGGAGGTTCATAAGTTTTATCATACCAAATCTTGCAAGTGGAATTAGTTTCCGGTATGGATAATAATGTTGAACCGTTCCTCGACCAAGGACAAAAGATATTAATTAACGGAAAGCTATTTCAGTGGCTTGAATTAATTAATGGGCTAGATAATCTTAAACACGGGAAATAATGACCGGGAGCCATATTGACTGTAATATGGGTTAAGATGGATGGTGCAATATTAATTATGTAGTGGGATTAATTAATATTTATGGGCTTGAATTATATTGTGGCTCAATATTAGATATTCAAGATCCATTAGAAGGTCCAATCTTAATTCTCCTAAAGGCCCCCTGAGTAGCCCAACATATAGTCCAATAACTGAAAAGGTGATTAAAATAAAATAAATATTGTTGCTTAATATTTCTCTAATTAATTCAAAAATTATGGATAAAAGAGGGAGAAAGATTTTCTTTGAATTTTGTTATGGAATGAAGATATGTATTCTTGGAATACAAGATTATCTCATTAAATTCAAGAAATCTCCCACTTGGTTATTCATGAGGGAATTTTCGAAAATTTTGGAAATATAGTGGGCAAGAAAGATTTTCTTGATTTTCTTGAAAAGATATTATGGAAGATATGTATTTCTTGAAATACAAGAATATCTCATAAATTCAAGAAGATCCAAATCTTGGATTCTTGCTTAAATATTTGAAATTTTGTCCATAATAGAGGAGGTGAGATTTTTGTGGAATATTTTAATTATGGGAAAAAAAAATATATGGGATATATTCAAGATTTCTTGGTGACCAAGAAAAGTCTTTTTCCCACTTTGAAAAAATCACTAAAATTTCGTTCACCCTCCCTCCTATAAATAGGGGATGATTAGTTCATTCCCAAGTACAATTTCATGTGGCCGGAAATATTAGCAAATCCACACATAAGTGGTGCAACAAAGTTTATTTTTTCCTTTTGTTAATTGTTCGCGAAAGTATCCTTCCACCGGATTGTCGAGCAAGGGCTAAGGGAATACTTGGGAAGTCCTTTTGGTTAGTCCGTCCGACCAAAGCCCTTTGCCATCCCGAGAGGTATGCGTTCACGTAAACCCGTAGATTCCGCATCGTAGGTTTTACGTGGCTTTTTATATGCATGATATGTTGTTGCAATTATTATTTGAATTAATATAGGATTAATTCATGCTAGTAATAATTAATGAATTAAATTTGTATTTAAATATTCACCCCGAATAGATCTGTGCAACTCATTCCCCAACAAAGATAAGAACGTAAAGCAGTAAACAACACAACAATGTATAGTGGTTCGGAGACTCAAGCTCCTACATCCACTCTCCCTGTTCCTAGGGAAATTCCTTCAAACACTTCCTAAGGTTTTCTGACTACCTCTGTAGTTTACTAACCTTTACAACTCTGAGCTTTCTGACTACCTCTGTAGTTTACTAACTCAAACTGGACTTATCACCCTCTCTCGGGATTGCCTAACAACTACCTCACTTCACCACTAGTCATCTCTTACGAGAATGTGGTTTGGGTTTGGTGTTGTCTCCAACTATGGTGAGATTTTCCCTTACAATGGTTTAGCCTCAATGCTAAGGTTGGGAAAATCTCTCTAAGATTAAGATACATCGTGGGTTGCTTAGGTTGGGTTCTAGAACACTCTTTGAATATATTTGTATATCTAGAGACTTGTGTTCTAGGGTGGGAATGCTTTGACTATAACGCTCTTGGCTCTGTAGCATCTTTTGCATAATCTCCACACTTAATTTGATGGAAGAACTTGTATCTATAGTGTGGATTTGAATGTTACCGTTGGAGAGAATACATTCAAATCCATACTATTCTTGTATGTTTTGCAGCTTTTTCAGGCTTGTTGTCTTCCTCTCATTGGTCCACGTCAGCTGGATTCCAACGGCTATATTCCTCGGTTTCTTCGCCGGAACATTGGGTTTATCTTGAGTCTTGAGACATTCTTGAGTCTTGATAATAAAGCGTGCCTTCGAGATTCTCTCGAGTCTCGGTGTCTTGTAAACATCTTGAGTCTTGATCTTTGAGTCTTGATTCTCAGTTTCATACTGAGTCTTTCAGATTCTCGATTTCATCTTGAGTCTTTCGATTCTCGATTTCATCTTGAGTCTTGGATTCTCGATTTCATCTCGAGTCTTGATTCTCGATTTCATCGAGTCTTGATTCTCGGTTTCATCTTGAGTCTTGAAACTTCTTGAGTCTTGAGAATCTAACCAGTTCTATATCTGCCGACTATACACGGTGCAAATAACACCCTGAACACTCTAAAACTGAATCCTGACTCATCTGTCAAGATTATCCTGAACATGTCATACTCAGGGGTTTTGGAATCTAATCAAAATCCTCTTTATTAAATTCATTTCCCAACAATTAGTATTATTTATTTATATTTATATAAATTAAATATAAATTCACATTTGAAGTGGATAAGGGAGAGGGGAGGTTAATTAGATAACCTCTACATAAAATAAGAAGCGTATCTTTTGAAAAGGTATTCAATTCTATTTAGTACGAATGAATTTTTTTTTTTTAGAAAAATGCTTTCTCTCCAAAACTCTCCCACATTACTGCATACTCACATCACTATATACCATCACTATGAATAATGGAAACTCTTATGGAGATTTTTAGAAACTCTTATGGAGATTTTGTTCCTAACACATCACTATATACCATCAAATGATATTTAAATTATGAATAATAGAAGCAATCCATGAATCAATTCGTGTGGTTGTGTTTCGGACTACGATAATCTAAACATACTTAGAATTCAACCGGGTTCTATTTCTTCTGCTGCAATTCTGAATTTAGAAGTTAGTGAATTTCTAACCCTCGTGTTCCAACAATTTTATTTCGCAAGTTTTTCATGCATAGAAATTTTCACGTAAAACCTACCCTTCTTCTATTTCTTTCGACCACTGTGTGGTTCATTTTCTGGATTGTATTGGGAGAACACATGTATTGCACCACGTGCAATTTAGCCCGGATTCGGTTATAATTCTGTCCAATATTGAAATTAAATAGTATTTCTTAAATATAAGTGCCCTCACTCCTTGAACCCAATAAAAAAGTTCCTTAAATTGCTGCCCTAACTTTTCTAAAAAAATTAGTAAATCCAGATACTTAAGTTATATATACACATAGATTTGAGTGACTTGGCAATCGGCTGAAGACATAATTAGTAAGTAATTAATTGAGATCTAATAACACTTTCAATCCCCAGGCGACAAGGCGATAGTTGGCAGCATCCCCCAATAGAGCAGCCACTGGGTCCAACTGGTCTTCCAAGATGCTTTTACAAATAAATATACAAATAAATAAAGCTTCGTTTGATTTGGGACCACACCCATTTCAAGTTATTTTTCCACTCTGGCCTATATACGTTACCGTCATCTCTTGGTCCTTCCAATTTGTACGTGCTCTTTGTACAGGTTATTTGAACTTAAACTTTAGCAATGAAATACATTTTTCTGCATCTAGTTGATCTAAAGTCCGCTTGGTTTGACTAGTGAATGATAATGGTAATGATAATTGGTATCATTGAGGGGGTCAATCATTATAGATTATGCATGTCTATGCTATTGCTATTGCTTGATTAGAAAATCAATGGATATCAGAGGGTTGAGTAAGTGATTACATGTGAAATTAGGTAATGAAAAATGGGTAATCAATTAATTACTTTTATTCCCATTACGGGCATATAAAAAATTGTTAAACATTATTAATTAGAATAATTCTCATTACCCCAACTAAGCAGGTCTAAGCCGTTTTCAATCATACGATACTAAGAATTCTTTGATTGGAATCTTAAAAAAAAAAAAAACAGTCCAATATTATTGCTGGCAACTAATTTTTCTTTTTAGTAATTTTTAGTCGGAAGTCGATGGAAGTTGTCAACTTTATTTTTCAATGTAGAGTTGCATGAGCATTCATGTTATACAACTACTATATCCAGGAATACGTTTATATCATATAATTTAAAAATATATTTCAAATTAAAATTAATTAATTTATATCATCTTAATTCCATATACATATCAAAAAGGTAAAACTTATATTGTCTAACTAAATTATAGTCGAAATAAATATAATCAATGTAAAATAAGATAGACAAGACACAATATACAATAATGTATACTATTATTATTTTTGTTATTATTATTGGTTAAATTAAATAAGATAGACAAGACACAATAATTTGAGACAAAAAGAATAAAAAAACACAACCTCAACAAAGAGGAGACTATTTGAAGAATGAATACGTCTTAGTTTATCCTCAATTTGAGAAGTGAAAAATCAAAATTTTAATTAAGAAGGGTAAACATAGACTTAACTTAATTCGTTTTTAATATTCAAGGAATGGTATTTCAAAATTTAATATGGATGCATTGTTGATCAATATATATATATATACCTATCCAGAAGTTTTCGTAACTCAATCATAGATGATGGAATCATCAAAGATTTGACCTTTTCGAACTCATCTCAGAACTCACTAGAGGCCGGGGAAACAAAGAGAAGATGTGTACGAACGAGATATCCAAAGAACAAGAAGAAGGAAAAGGATTGAATAGAGGAACTCCGAACATTTGGCGATCTCGGATGTGTCAATGGTGACTCATTATTTCGATGAATCATTTCTTGGACGGAAGAAGATTATGGAAACACTTACTCGAAATCTCACTTATCGATTCCATTGTGGAAGACACCATTTTTTTCTCGAAGAATTCGCCATGATATACCGGATCCATGCATAATATCATGAAAAATGGATACAAATTTTTGATCGCACGTAGTATCGGCAATAGGTAGGTCGAAAAAGTATCTAAAAATATCCAATTTAGATATTTGTACCGTCAAGTAAGGAACCATGGTATATATGTTTGGAATAGATTCCATTTTGAGAGAGTTGAAGAAGCACTATCTCATTGAAAGGTTCTATACATCCGCCCTTTCTCAACGCGATTTTTTTTAGACAAAGACTCCGCTTTTTTTCCTCTTTTCGGATGGTAAATATTTCTCGGAACATGGAGTGTGAATCAAACCCACGTTTGAATTGAGATATCGATGCAAGTTCTTTCCCTTCTCAATCGAGATAGATTCATATCCGAAAAGAGGTTGACAATAAGTTCTTTCAAAATTGACTATTTGTCCCTCTGTTAGAGGTGTTCCAAACATGTCTGCGATCGAGTAAATAGTTCTCTGAACGAATGGATCGTGTTGACTTGGAAAATGGCAAGATTTGTACAAGTTATATGTTTCGTCACCACTTTGTGGTAAATCGTTAGGTATGAATATGTTAGATACCGTGACTCGATTGGTGAAATAGTATCTCTCCCCCAAAAGCATGTTTTTTTTTACCGACGACAAAGAAAATATTTTGTTGCGAATGAACAAGATATTGAGGAATTTTCCATACGTAAAATCATAATTATTGATACGGGCCTTTTTCCACGTAAAAGGGAATCTTTGTGTTACAAAGAGAAGCGAAGTGATGTGGATTATTCAAGAAATCGAAGTCGATTTGCTTTATAAAAAGAAGATAGCAATGAACTTCTATGAAATGGTTTCACGGGATTGACCCAATTGTCTTGATTGTGGAATATCATTGAGAAATAGGAATCCGCGTTATCAAAGGATTTCCTGCGATTATTTCTAGTATGGAATGAGTCAATCATCCACTTTGGTATCTTATTGAACAAAAAGTATTCCTCCATTGATCAAGAATTTCGATTTTCGGGAAGTATCATGCTCATCCAATAAGAAGGGTTTCCATTTTTTCAAATGAACAATTTGAAGACCTATTGATTCTAACAACCGATTGCAGAGTTGATCATTTGGACCTTTCAATTCATAGATGTAGATCTCGGACCTATGAATGGGGATATTCCGAAACTCACACGTAAAAAGGAAGTGAGTTCGAAAAAGAAAAGCAACTTGGACAAAAAAAAAGTGACTTGGACAAAAAGAAACGAAGTGGCTTAGACAAATCTTTGTTGTCGATAACCTCAGACCAATCAATCGAATATTGATTAATACGTAATCGATCGAACACTATTTGAAAACGGCTCTTACGCTTTCGTAAATTAAGTGTTCCAAATGTTCTCGAAATTCTTGCTCCCGTTGGACCATTTGTATCTATATGCATCGAGAGTCCGATTCATGGATCTCGGTTTGAGAAATCAAGATAAGAGGATCGAACCATTTCTTCCGACTCTTTTTCAAATTCGATAAATGTTGGTTGATCGTGATATTTCATTATAGTTCTATGATTTGAGTATCCTTTCCCATTGGATCCCTTTGAATTCCATATTCGGTTGCGATGGGATCGATTCATTAAAAAGAATCGATTCAATACATTTCTTATGTACCCATAGGTACTATATTGGATTTGAATCGATTTCGGATCAATCTATATTGATTATTTGCCTCCATTATGTTGTTGCTAGCAAATACCACTATTTTTGGTTTTGGATCTTCCAAATCATTCCCAAGAAGAGATCCGGACCCATTTTTTTTCTCGATCCTTCGAGAAAAAGATTCATTCTCTTCAAAAAAATAGGAGGTAGAACCAATAAAGATTTCTTTTTCGATTCATCCCCGGCCTCATTCAAGAATTGTTTTTGATCCAACTGTAGGAATCAATAGAAAAGGAAATCCCTTATGATACACCGATTCGCCTCGGTTATTAATAGAGTGAATAGATCCGCCATTTCTTGAAATCTCTTCCGATTCAAAATCGTGGTGTAACGTGTATCCTCCCCTGTTCGATCATGGAATAGATGAAATAAATCGAAAAATGGAGTTTTGTTCAAGAATGAAATCTTATTGAACCGTCCATATCCGGTTCATCCTTCGTAACCCTATCACACCCCGGATCCGATGAAATAGGATGAATTGAGACAAGATTTTGTAAATACGTAATTATCTTGAATATATTAAACCGGTTCTTTATTTTTTTCCGATCGCAGGAGGGCCAAAAGAAAGATCTTGTTGTTTCTTCAACAATTTCGGATCTCTAGTGGACCTCTCAAGTAGGATTCGAACCAAGATGAAGTTTTGACCATCTATCGGATAAAAAAAGAACGAACCGATCTTGTAGGATTCCCAAGAAATTCTTGGATTTTTAGGAAGCGATGATTAATCATCCGCTTCTCACGCCCGTGAATAGCCGGGACATTGAGGAATATCGAAAAGGCATTTCAGAATTGGTCCGATTCTATCTCTGTTCCTTCCGCTTGAAGAAAGGAAGGATCCCAAAGAATCGAGCTTTCTTTTTAGTGGTTGAATCTCTCTTTGATTGATCAATGTGTGATATTCCGAATCCTCATTACGAATGGAATCAAAATGATCTCTGGATTGATCGGAAGATCCTTTCGGGTTGGCTAGAATCCGTTACTTGAACGAAATGGATCTTGTGGAATCATATTGAATATTTGACGATACATTCCGTACCTTTCTAAAAAAACGATCCTTGTTTACCAACCACACATTGTCTAACCAAATCCAATTCTCTCGACACGTTCCCCCAAAATCCGATTCGTGCGGATTCTTCCCCAACTAACGAAGAGATCTTGGCGAAATTGCCACATATGAAATTGAGCACAATTTTGCAAAGAAATGGCCCACTTGTTTCTCGAGAGGAGATGAGAAACATGCTCAATATCATTTGATTGAATAGTTGACCTAGCCCTTTGTTGTTTGAAGAAACCCTCCACTTCAATTGGTATTTTTTCACGAAAAGCAGACATGATATTAGAATCCTCATTACGAATGGAATCAAAATGATCTCTCGGATTGATCGAAGATCCTTTCGGTTGGCTAGAAATCCGTTATTTGAACTAAACTGGATCTTGTGGAATCATATTGAATATTTGACGATACATTCCGTACCTTTCTAAAAAATGATCCTTGTTTACCAACCACACATTGTCTAACCAAATCCAATTCTCTCTCGTCGTTCCCCCAAAATCCGATTTCGTGCGGATTCTTCCCCAACTAACGAAGAGATCTTGGGGAAATTGCCACATATGAAATTGAGCAAAATTTTGCAAAGAAATAGCCCACTTGTTTTCGAGAGGAGATGAGAAACATGCTCAATATCATTTGATTGAATAGTTGACCCAAACCCCTTTGTTGTTTGAAGAAACCCTCCACTTCAATTGGTATTTTTTTCTAAAAAGAGACATGAGATAAAAAAAATATATATATATATATATATATATATATATATATATATATATATATATATATATTGTTGGGAAATTTATAGTTTTGATGAAAGTTCCAAAAACACATGTAATAGGACCAGTCAGACCTGTTAGCTGACTGATGTTTATATTACCTGCTATAGGAGACCAGTTGATAATGATTGTATAGAACAACTGATGAAATAGATAGGTCACATATTGAGGGGGAAACTCAATATGTATAGGTCAGATCTCAAGACTCAAAGGACAGCTGATATCCGATAGGCCAGAATGCAAGACAAGAACAGAAGATCAGATCGATCTGATCTAGTCAGATATCTCAGCTGAAGTCATAAAGCTCAAACTCAGAATACTTGAAGATCAGATGACTTCCAGAAGATCAGACCAGAAGACCTACATCACCGAAGTCCGCTAGTTGAAGCTAAGTCAACCTAAGCACCGAAGACTCCATCAGTAGACTTATCGATTCTAATCGATCAAAGTCACTCACCGTGTGAAAATCGATGTTTCACCTAATCATACGCCTATGATCCGAACAAGAAGAATGTCAACCTTAGTTGGAAGAACAAACACCGAAAAGCGCTCATAACCAATAAGAACAAGACACGATGATCGGAGCCGACAATTAAGGGATTTGATGTCGCTCTCTCTAACGGATATAAAATACAAGTTCACGCCGCCATGCCGTTCTCAAGCACATCACATCAATCTCGCAAACCTACCTAATATAGCACGAAATTCAAATTGCTCTCCAACGGCTCTTTGATTTCAAGGTCTATAAATATGGGATCACACTTCTTGAGTGAAAAACACTAAACGCTTGAACAATCAAGAAGCTCAAGCTAATATCGATTTCCGCACAAGAACACGAACAAGAAGATTAATTTTTATTAAGTGTTCATCCCATAAGTTCTTAGCATATAAATCTTTTCATCTAGTCTGTTAGTCGCTTATACGCAAGAAAAGATTTCATAGTTGGAACAAAACAATCTTACCCAAACCCCCAAGTTAGGTTAAGTTGTTTAGCAAGATTTCAGACTAGGGTTTCTAGTTACGATCTCCGGGATCGGTTGAGTGTGAACTCCTTAAACATCTAGTTGGTGTCTTTGTGTTGGACTTACACATAAAACAAAGTCCGGTTGGTTAAGTAGGTGCCCCTTGTGATAGGGAAGAGTGGACGTGGGATCTGGTTTGTCCGAACCACTATAAATCTTGTCTGCCTTTACCGCTTTGATTAGCGATTACAACAATCGCACACAACCTTTAAAGCGCATACATATTCCAAGTTGAGATCGATTAGCACCAAGCTTACGATCGATCAAACTTGACACTTGATCAACCGATTAAAAGATTAACTTTGGAATCGATTTATCAAAAACTGTTTTTTCACACGGGTAAAACTTAAGCTTCCAAGACACATCAGTTAAACCGATAGTTACCGAACCGACCGCCTTCAAAGCGTCAAGAAGTTGGTTATCAGCCCAAACTGATTCACTCACACTCTGATCAGGTTAACTGCCCTCACACCTGATTTGCACAAAAGTTTTCAGAAGTCTATTCACCCCTCCCCTCTAGACTTCTGCCCTCACAAAACCCGTTCGGGACCTACAAGTGGTATCGATTTGTTGGTTCTAATCGATTAATCGACTTTGTGTATCATCGATTCTTGAGGAAGAATCTTTGTGGTCGATCGAAACCGATCTTGAAAAACCGTTTTTAAAACTCATTCATTTTCCAAAATCACTCAGCATGGATAACACCTCAGGTATGTATCATGATCTGCCGAAGTTCTCAATCGATGAGTATGCAGATTGGGCCATATATATGTCCAACCATCTAGGTTCGATAAGCGGCAGAATGATGGAAGTCATCGAAAGAGGACCCATCATCATATACTACGACAACCCCAGGTTGGAGGAGATCCGGTTTTGCCCCGGAAGTCTTGTACGTAAAAGCCCCAAACCTTGATGGATGCAGAGGAAAGAAAACTGCATACTCTAGATATTATCGCAAGGCACATTATCATGAAAACAATGGATAAGGTCACCAAGGAAAAGATTAAGTATCTCAAATCTGCGAAAAGCAATGTGGGATACTCGCTGAAATATGCGAGGGAAATGAGCGGATAAAAGACGGTGTTCACAAGTTTAACCGGTAAAGTTCGAAAAATTGAAGATGTCACAACTAAACCATCAACGAACTCGATGGAAGGATTACAATGTCTATAAACAAGCTTCAAGAACTTGGTAGAGATATGTCTGATAAAGATATCAACTACAAAATCCTAAGGTCTCTCACCAAGAAATGGGACATGAAGGTATTTCAAAAATGAAGCCAAGTAGCTTGTTCTTGAGCCTTAAAGCTCACGAGTTCGATTTGATTGAAAGAGGACAAGCCGATGAAGATGAGGTGCCCATTTGAAGCCTCAATTTCAAAATCGATTGCTTTTAAGGTAACCAAAGAAATAGAACGAAGACCAACGAACCTGTTGGGAATATAATGAGTCAGGCAGAACAGATCGCTCTGCTTACCAGGAAGCTTGAGAAGTCTAACGTCCAACTTGGTAAGTATCGAAGGTTTTATAAGGACTATCAACATAGCCGAGGGAGAGATAGGAGATCAGCCAACGGATCTCCGAAGAACAGATCCGATGATCGGAGGGATCCGCGAAATGAAAGGAAAAGAGATAATCGATCGAGGAAGGAAGAGATAACCAATCGTATGAAGAAGCTCGGACTACTATCGAAAGGGAAGTCACCGATAGGTCATACAGACGACGAGTGATTCACCCGGAAGGAAAGGTTCGGTGGATCAAGGAGCGTGCTTCAATCGCGGAAGCCAGTCACAATAGCGCAGACCGCCTGCACTGGACGCCAAGAGAAAGGGAAGAAAAGAGGAACGTAAGAGAGCAACGTTATAGGGACGTAAGAGCCATGGTTGCCGTCACGTCAGAATTGACGATTCCTATCGCCCTCGAGGACTCGGATACTCCTCCAGAGAAGACTTCACCGACAAGAAAGGTCATTGACTTCTATGAAAATGAAGATCCGATATTCTCTTCGACGATGATGAGATCCGCCCGATGGCCAGGAGGACCAATCTGAGGTAACCTCCAAACCCGCCTCAGAGAATTCTACACCGCTATCATTAGCACACCGCCGGGAGATTGACCGCAGCTCTACTCGAGCAATTGCTTGAGGATCTCTCCAATGCAAAGAGACACTTATGCCATAGTGGAAGTCGAAAATGACAAGCCGAGGATCGTAAATAATCACTTTGCTAAAGAGAATGATCTCAAGAAAGCCTTTGAACTTAATCTGCAAACCTTTCGGAAGGCAACCGAGGAATGTAACATTTCGAAAGTTAAGGCTTCGATCGGGAGAAGCAGATCAAAGATCACCGATATTAACAAACAAAGACAGTTTCGATGACTTCAAACTTCTTCAAGCAAAATTTGATGAGCTATTCCGAATGCATGAAAGTCTGAAATCATCTGAGGATAATCTGCGTAAGAAAATAGAGGTTTTCACAAAATCATCTAAAACTGTTCAAGACATGAACACCTATTTTCGAACAACGATTAATAAGAAGGGACTTGGCTATGAGAACCCTCCACATCCTCAAAAGCCCCGGCTGATTCATCTCAAAAGGGTGTAATCGACGAGTTTCGACAAAGATACACCAAAAGCCAAACATGTATCTAATAAGGGAAAAAGACCGGTTGAGCAGGTAAGGCAGGTGCCTAACCAGAAGGGGAACAGAAATGGACCCCAACTGGTAAAGCATCAGTCGAGGAATCAACAGAAGAACCCAGTTCTTCTGAAGAGACCTCAACCTGATCAACAGATCGAATCGAAAAAGACAACTCAGTAAAAGGGAAGTCCAATCGAGACCCAATCAAGGTCATTTTGCCTAAAAAGCATGCTTCGTAAATCGCAAAAACCACCTATGCCAAAAAGATATGAATCTTTTGATGGTAGCAATCGTACCTACCCCTATAATCGTAAATCTAGGGTCACAGACTTTTTGAACCACATGGATAAAAAGAAGACAAACAGTAAAAGATAAATCCTAAGTCTTCTAAGTCATCCAAGGTTCACACTAATAATCATACAAATCGAAAGCATATAAAGAGACGTATGATTATGTTGATAGGTATGGGGAGACAAATCGGGGCCTTTCGATCTAACCGATCACAATAGAAGTGCTTTCTGTTTGTATGGATCCCCAAAACTAATCCTAACCCCTCGGGACCCAATCTAAAAGGGTACCTAAAGCTTGATTTGGTCAGCAGGATCGTGTGGGGTCTAGCCAACAAAGGAGGTGTGCAAGCAACTATCTGGTACATCGATAGTGGATGTTCAAGGCACATGACCGAAGCAAACATCTCCTCAAATTTCATACATAGAACGAAAGGCCCGCGTGTTCTCTTCGGTGATGATAACTTTGGTTATACCAAAGGGTTCTAACCTTAGAGAATGATGATGTACAAGTAATCGGAGTCTCAGATGTCGAAGGTCCCAAGCACAACCTACTATCGGTTTCACAATTTCTGCGACAACGGATTCAAAGTGTTGAGTTCTCGACTAACTAATGCACTATCAAGAATCGAGCCACTCAACAGATTTTGCTAAACGGGTTCAAGAAAAGGGACGATCTACACGGTGATTGGAACAGTTGCCCAAGAAATGCATGCTCGATTGTCAAGAGTTCCAAAAGTAGCGATTGGCTCGCACAAAAGAATGAGCCATCCGAACTTTTAAACTCTTAATAAGATAGCAAGGATGTCTCTAGTGGAAGGACTTAGAATGAAGTATTTTCAAAAGGATCGGACATGTCTTGCATGTCGGAAGGGAAAACAGTCAAAGCTTCATTCAAGGGAATTCGGACCCAAGCATCCAAGAGAGTGATCGCGGAAACCGCCTTCATATGGATCTATTTGGACCCGATTACACCAAATCTCAACGGACCAAATACACTCGTAATCGTGGATGACTATTCCAAGTTTACTCCGGGTTATATTCTTACATAAGAAGAATGAGGCGACAAACGAAGATACCCGAAAGCCGCTAAAAAGATTACAAAATGAGAAGGGTGTCAACAGTAGTAAAAATCGGATCGAGATAAAGGTATGCAATTTCAATTCCTTTATTACCGATTTTTGCTCTAAGTTTGGTATGAAGATGAAACATCACCGCAAGAACGCCACAACAAAATGGAGTAGCCGAACGGAGGAACAGAACTCTCAAAGAAGTTCGCGCCGCACGATGTTAATTTGAACATGCAATACCAAGCCGTTTCCGGGCGTATAATCAACACCGCATGCCATACTCGTAAGCGGATGTCTTCCGACTAAGGCTCACTACAAAACACCCTATGAACTGTGGAAGGACAGAAAACCTCGTGGTCTCCTACTTCCATGTTTTTGGGTGTAAGTGTTTCATACACAACAATGGGAAGAGACAATTGAAACCCTTTGAGGCCAAGTCGATGAGGGTATATTCTTAGGATATTCCTCATCTAGCAAGGCTTTGTGGTCTACAATGCATTTAACCCTACTTGTGGAAGAAACACCCCATGTAGTCTTTGATGAAGCATCTTTCCGATCAAGAGAAATCGCCTCGTAACAAGATGTACCGATCAACAAGTACCTGATGCTCAGAAAATGGATCAGCTAATGATCAAGGAAAAAGAATCAGAAACCATAACGGTATACATTCCAGATCTAGCTGATTCACCAGATCATTCAGATCCTAAGGTACGAAAAAACGTCGGTGAAGAAGTTCGACTGGTGAGACAAGATCATCCGAACCATCCGGTTTAGGGGAACACTTGAAGTTCCCACTTAACGTACATCAAGACATGATGAGTCCAACATCACCGAGACTTGTTCTTATCAAGTTGATCATAACTCGCACCACTCCCAATCGCTAGTAATGAAATTTTATCGTAAATGGACGATGTTCTCCAAAACCGATTTAAATCGAGAATAGAAGGACACGGATAACCGGTCATCAAAACCGACCGATAATCGGAGACCCATCCGATAAAGTTAAAACTAGACATCGATTGGTGAAAGTGCCATGTATTGCTGTTATCTATCTATGAAGGAACCAACAACAATAGAGGAAGCTCTACAAGACGCAAGCTGGATTCTAGCCATGCAGGAGGAGCTGGAACAGATTCGAGAGAAATCAAGTTTGGGAACCGGTAGATGCACCAAGTCATCAAGACGTTATTGGCACGAAGTGGGTATTCAAGAACAAGAGAGATGAGAAAACGTCATCACCGTAAATAAGGCAAGGCTTGTTGCTAAGGGTATTCACAATCGAAGGAATTGATTATGATGAGACCTTTGCACCGCCGCCGCCTAGAAGCCAATCGGTTGTTTTCGCATATGCTTCTCACGAGGGTTCATCATGGTATCGATGGACGTAAAAAGAGCTTTTCTTAAACGGGGTACTAGCAGAGGAAGTTTATGTTAACAACCTCCGTGCTTTGAAAAGGGCAACCAGTGTACCGTCTAAGAAAAGCTCTCTATGGTTCAAAAACAGCTCCTCGAGCTTGGTATGATACACTCTCTCGGTTCTTGATCGAAAGTGGGTTCACTAAAGGAACAATGGGGATGTAACCTTATTCGAGAATAGAAGATGGAAAAGATATTCGATGGTTCAGATTTACGTGGGCGACATCATCTTGGGATCTCCCAACAAAAGTCTATGTGAAAGATTCAAAGAACCGATGCAAGGGAAATTCGAGATGTCCATGATGGGACGGATGAATTACTTTACGGGTCTTCAAGTAAAAGCAAAGTCTGAAGGGATATTCATCTCGCCAAGCAAAAGTACACTAGGAATTTATTGGCTAAGTTTGGAGTTCAAAATTGTAAGGAAGCCAAAATTCCTATGATGACCGGATTCAAGATGGATCCAGATGAGGATGGTCGAAAACAAATCGGAAGGAATATAGGGCTCTCATTGGATCTCTACTATACCCGACCGCCAAAGAACCAGATATAACCTTCGCAGAAGAGGTGTATGTGCCGATTTCGTGCAAATCCAATGATAAGTCACCTAGAAGCGACTAAGCGGATTCTTAAGTATCTGAAGGGGACAAATAAACCTTGGTTTATTTTACCCATCGATGATAATCTAGAGCTTAGTGGGTATTTCGATTCGATTATGGAGGTTGCAAGATTGATGAGAAAATCCACCTCGTGAACTTGTCGGTTCTTAGGAAATAAACTGATCTCGTGGTTTTCAAAGAAGCGGATATTAGTTGCAACATCTACTACCGAAGCGTAATATATGGTCGCAGGAAGAAGTTGTTGTTCCTAACCCGCTCGACTTAGTCAAGAAATGAGGGATTATAACATTGAAGCTAAGAATGTACCTATTTTACGTGACGATAATAGTCTTTATTGCAATCACTCGTAATCCTCGTTCTACATACAAGATGCAAGCATGTGGATGTCGGGCACCATTTTATAAGATATCATGTTGAAAAGAAGAATATCGAATGGAAAAGATTCATATCGATATACGTAAAAGTCGATATTCTAACCAAGCCACTAGCCGAGATCAGATTCAGAGAATTATGCAATGAGCTAGGGCTTCTGGATCTTGGAGAAAATGCACCTAAAATGTTTGATGGAATGATCTCCAGAACCAACTGGTTAAGAAACTAATCAGTTCAAGTGAAATCAGTTGAATTTAGTATCTCAACTGTTCAAAAGATCAGTCAAGGAACCGATATGAGAAGGTCTTGATCGATTTAAAGTTTATCGATTAAATGAACTGATCGTTTAAAGGATTATCCGATTAAATGCTCGGTTATACTTTGTAAGTCGATTGTTAAATTCAATTCAAGATTCACAAGTGGCATTCACAAGATTAAAGCTTAAAATCGCATAAGGATACAAGAATTTTACACAACAATGAAATAACATAAATTTTCATTAATAAAGACCCGAAGGTCAGGTTACATTACAAGATACAAGTAAAAGAGGACCCGGAGGTCAGTACATAAACCCTAAACCCTAGACCTTAACACTAAACCCTCATCCTAACCCTTGAAGAAGTGGGAGAGAGAGATTTTAAATCGATGCTCTCATTTTCCCCCACTTAACAAGGGTGAGAGAACTTTAAAGAAATCCTAAAAGCCGCTAGTCGGGCTAAAACAAATTGGAGCGACAAATGCCTTGATAGGATTTTTAAGCCAGGAGCCCTAAGAAAGAGTCAGTGGGCTCTCCAGCTGTTAAATGGTGAGTTGATATACGGCCATCAGCTGTTGTCTGATGCAGACCGTACATCAAACTCATGTTCATTTTCGATCGAGTCTGTTGATGCGGTTACGCTATCTCGATAGACACACAAGGTGCTTACGGTTAGGAGAAGTGCCTTCTCGATTCGCGATAGTAGAACCGCCCCCGGTGGTAGAGAAGCTTGGTAACGATTGTATGTGAAATCTTTGATGACGACGAAGACGGTGATAAGGGACACACACGGTTGATCCGAGAAGTGAAATCATTGAAAAAGGGTAAAGGTGTTTTTAGGAAGTTTCACGGAAATAAGGGTTCACCGTAAAGCATGATTTTACAAAGAAAGATAAGTATGGTGAATGGGTTATGTTGTGTAAAACAATTGGTCCAATTTATAGAGACCAAGCAAGGGTGTAAATGCAAATTCGAAGTTCTCAAAACCTTTAGAGAAATCGCACCAAAAGGAGGAAAGGTGTAGGAATCACGCGATCGATAATTGGATAAATTTACTACGGATTGACATATCGAAAGATTCAGACGATAATTACGATGTCAAATCGCGCCAACTTAGGAATAGAAGCTACTACTCTAGACTAAGTTTTGGCAGTAACACTTATCCCAAGAATTGGCTTGATCTCGAGAAGAATCGATTAGGTCAACTAAAAATCGACACATACGAAGTTGATCGATGAGGAAGATCACCGAGCTTGAAACTCCAACAAATCGAGATACACATCGCCTATGGGAAAAAGCGTAAATATCGGGTTGAAGGGGGGAACTTCAACCGATCAAGGAGGATCAAGGAAATCGACGTACTCAAGGAAGATCGGTTGAGCTTGAAACTTCAACAAATCGATGCAAGTGAAGAAGATCGGTTAAAAGGATCGGTTGGGAAATTTTAAGGCTTAGGCAGAATACTAAGATCAACAAGTGAAATCAACATGGACAAGTGGTATTGATCGATTACAATATCACCAACCGACACGCCTTTCTTTTCTCTTGTTCTTTGCTTATTTATCGGATCTTATCGATATTATTTGCATTTTCTTGCACCCATTATCCTTGTGGACGTATTCCCCGCAAATCATTTAATGCGGACGTGGGGAACATGTATTAACCGCTACTAAATGTGCTTTTAAATCCAAAAAGGTTTTAAAGACGTGCTTTTTCCCGACCCTACGATCAAAACCGCTTAACTGGAGCGTTTAATCTTTTCAAACGGTTGATCTTCCAAATCTTGTCTTCTTTTTTTCCCTCCTCGTCTTTATAAAGTTCATCAAAAATCATACCGAGTTTTCCATTTCACAAACTTGCGATTTATTCTCTAAAAACTCCAGTTACTTCTCTCAGATTCAAAGTGTTTTTCCTAAGTTTCAAAATCATCCTTAGAAAAAAACGAATCCGGTAATTTATGTTTATTTGATGTATTTTTAAATCCATTGATCTTAAATGTTTTTATCCCTGTGTTGCTTTTTATTGTTTCTTGGTTTCCGTGATATGTGATGTTCTTATATATATATGCACAACTTTAATCGGGTCCATCCCTTTGTAGATGGCCACCCACGGAATAGGAAAGATAATGTGCAATTATGCTAAACCGCAACAAAGATTGTGGATGATAAGTTAAATGCAGTTCAATATCACTCGGGATCCGGAATCCATGGAGGTTGAGCAAATTCTGCTAAAAAGCGTGCCTTGAGAAATTTTATACCGCTTCACCGCAATCCAAAGGATGCAAAGATGAAGCACTAGAATTCCTAAGGAATTTAAGAGTGGATACGGACGTTCGGGAAATGAACCGCTCTCGACAATCAACGGAGAAGAAATCAGCCGATTTAATGATGATATAACCCGTCTGCTCAAGCCTACCAAAAAAGGACGAATCTACTTTTCATTACTGAGGAGAACGAAGATGAGCCGATCGTAAAAGAGTTTTCTTCAGAGAGGCCGACAAACATCATACGCCGGGTTTTGTCAGGCCAATGCTCAAGAGGAAATACCGATTGTTGTTTGACATATTGTCAAAAACAATTATGGGTATTGCATTCAGCCCAGATGCTCTTACATCCGTCAAAATGTACAAAGATGGTCGCAATAATTGATGGCCAAGAACATCAATCGCACGGGTTCTGAAGGCCATTCTCGCTCCAAGAACATGAGAAATTTGGAGTAAATGAACGAGGCGTGTATATCTCAAGAAAAAGATCGTTAATCTCAACAAAGTTGTAGTTATTCGAAAGATAAACCGCCTAATGCCGAATGGGAACAGATTGGATGAAGTCCTATAAGGCCTTTCTCACAGCCCACTTCAAACCATCTTTGGGCCACCAGACGATGATATGCGCCAACCCCCAAAGTCAAAGAAAGGAAAAAAAAGGAAGCAACTTCGCTTCTACACCAGATGCCCCCGAAGAAGAAAAAGAAAACTGGTGAAGGCCCAGGAGAAGAGGCAAGAAGGCGAAGCAAGCCTCCATGACTCGATGCTTGAAGATGAGTCGATGAAGAAAGAGCGCCAGATCACCAAGGTAACACAAACATCGTGAAAAATCGACAGCAAAGCTTTCAAGCCGAGAGCTCGCCAGATCATTCTGAGGAAGAAGCACAAGCCGATCGATCTCCCTCTCCTCAAGCTCGAAATGATTCACCACTCGAGATTAATGGTCTGGCCGAAAGCATGTCTCCTATTCTTCCACCCCCATGAACTCCAAATCGCATCACCACGAACCGTAAAGCTTACCCGATGTGGAACCGTAGCACTCGCCCACAAAGCAGAAACCTCTCGCAGTCGAACCGACACCAACTTCCGTTTACTCAAGCACAACCAGAACCTTCCACATCTCATCAAACCGACCGACAGACAATTCTCGAGTCCAGATCAACAAAGATCATAATCGGGAAATTGATCTTAATGCTAATCGAAAAGAGAAATTGATGAGTTGTATCCAGAATCGGTCGCCCATCCCCGCCATAAGAGAGGAAGTTATGGAGATCCTCACTGGAGAGATCTTCGATTAAAAAGCTTCTCGGACTTTATAATAATTATTGAGCAGATGGGCGGTGCGGATGAGTTTACGACTTCGATTTCTACATGAGGAAATCGCTAAAGTGGGATTACCGGTGAAATGAGAATCGCTAAATCCGTCAAAGCTCTAATCCACTGGAAGCTAGGGTTGCGAACAGATTTAATCGAGATCGGCCGACAAAGCTCTCAAGCAGATGCCATCATGAAGGATGCAGAGTCGCCGATGATAGTGGAGCTGGTGTTGCGATTCATGACCAACCATCGGAGGCACAAACAATCGAATCGAGATCAAGTGACACCCAACATTCCAATATCACACGTCACTATCGATCAACTTCGGAGATCAAATCTTGTCTCAAAGATCTCCGAAAGAAGAAGTTGAGGGATCGATAGTCGATCAAAGGCAGATTGCCATCAAAGAAATAATGATCAAAGGGAATTGGTTATTTCCCAGATTGGGGCAATCAAAGATCGATTCTCTCCCAAATCAGGTTCATCAAGGCAAATTGAATCGATAAAGACCGTTGATGCTAAATCGACTCGGTGGATCAACAACAAGTTTTTTTTCGATGCTCACCGACAAGCTAGATTTGTGAGAAGAGAAACTTGACAAACCGATTAAAACACTCTCATCGCCATGGAATTGCCAAGATCGAAATGATATCGAAGATTCAAAATCTAACCGCTCAAACTCAAGGCATATCTCATTGCAGAGATCTCAACAGGCGATCGAGCCAACTTTGGTTCTCGACCTCCCACTCACTACTCTTTTTGATCAAACCAAAAAGGGGAAGGATGAATGAGAAACCAATCGACATAATAAAAGTGAGGACATCACAAACTCGGATCTGAAAAAAGATGTCCAAAGAGCAGAGAGTCAAGAAGCCCGAAAAAAGCCAAGAAAGAAGGGCGTAAAAAATGGCAGAGGCGTAAAAATCAAGAAGAAATTCAGACGAGAGCGAAAGAAAGGAAGGGCCGGAAAATCCGTGCGTAACCTAAGCCGCCAAAGAAGAGTTGATGAGATCATCCCAAAAAACTGCTATAAGATGCTAAGAAATTTGAGGAATGGAATAAGATCAGAGTGAATGGCTTCGGATGCCTTTGTTCTTAATCTTGTTCCACAAGAAGAATCTCTCGATGAAGAATTCCTCAACCGGGTTAGAAAATAAATACCCGGATTTTCAAGTATCCGGAAAATGAGGCCAAGCTTATCAATGTAAAAATAACTCGCCAAGAGTATGATCCATTGGAATACTCGAAGAAGGCAGATGGCTCATTTGACAGATCGGCATTTCAAAGATTCTATTTTGACATCCCGAGCAAAACGCATATAATCGATCCTCGGCAGACTAATGATGTCAAATGGAAACTTTATCGATTTTCAACATACCTCAAGATCAAAGAGAGATGCCGAAGGATACAAGCCTAAAAGAGTGAAGAATCGTAAGACCGCCAGATCAAATTTTTTTATTTACAAACTTTTTCGATGTAACATGTAATCAACATTTATTAATGAGAAAAGTTTATTTTTTCGATCCTAAGACAAAGTCTCATTGTCTTTCGATTATATGCTCTTAATCTATTCTATTTTTTATCAATCGTATTTGGTTTCTCAAAGTGTTTTGGTTTCATCAAAAAGGGGAAATTGTTGGGAAATTTATAGTTTTTATGAAAGTTCCAAAAACACATGTAATAGGACCATCGGACTGTTACCGACCGATGTTTATATTACCGCTATAGGAGATCGATTGATAATGATTGTATAGAACAACCGATGAAATAGATAGGTCACATATTGAGGGGGAAACTCAATATGTATAGGTCGATCCAAGACTCAAAGGACAAATTGATATCCGTGAAAGCGAATAATGCAAGACAAGAACAGAAGATCGATCGATCCGATCTAGTCGATATCTCAAATTTGAAGTCATAAAGCTCAAACTCGAATACTTGAAGATCGATGACTTCCGTAAGATCGGATCGGAAGACCTACATCACCGAAAGTCCGCTAGTTGAAGCTAAGTCAACCGCACCAGAAGACTCCATCGTAGATCGATAAGTTTCGATCGATCAGTCACTCACCAGTGAAAACCGATGTTTCACCTAATCATACGCCTATGATCCGAACAAGAAGAATGTCAACCTTAGTTGGAAGAACAAACACCGAAAAAGCGCGCCTCGTTAACCAATAAGAACAAGACACGATGATCGAGCCGACAATTAAGGGATTTGATCTTCGCTCTCTCTAACGGATATAAAATACAAGTTCACGCCGCCATGCCGTTCTCAAGACATCACATCAATCCTCGCAAACCTACCTAATATAGCCCGAAATTCAAATTGCTCTCCAACGGCTCTTTGATTTCAAGGTCTATAAATATGGGATCACACTTTGAGTGAAAAACACTAAACGCCGAACAATCAAGAAGCTCAAGCTAATATCGATTTCGCACAAGAACACGTAACAAGAAGATTAATTTTATTAAGTGTTCATCCCATAAGTTCTTAGCATATAAATCTTTTCATCTAATTTTGTTAGGGTCGCTTATACGCAAGAAAAGATTTCATAGTTGGAACCAAAACAATCTTACCCAAACCCCCAAGTTAGGTTAAGTTGTTTAGCAAGATTTCAGACTAGGGTTTCTAGTTCTGATCTCTGGGATCGGTTGAGTGTGAACTCCTTAAACATCTAGTTGGTGTACTGTGTTGGACTTACACATAAAACAAAGTCCAGCTTGGTTAAGTAGGTGCCCCTTGTGATAGGGAAGAGTGGACGAGGACCTGGTTTGTCCGAACCACTATAAATCTTCTCGGTTTTTACCGCTTTGATTAACCGACACACAATCGCACACAACCTTTAAAGCACATACATATTCCAAGTTGAGATCAGTTAGCACCAAGCTTCTGATCTGATCAAACTTGACACTTCAGTCAACTGATTAAAAGATTAACTTTGGAATCTGATTTATCAAAACTGGTTTTTCACACGGGTAAAACTTAAGCTTCCCAGACACATCGCTTAAACCGATAGTTACCGAATCGACCGCCTTTGGTGATCAAGAAGTTGGTTATCGCCCAAACCGATTCACTCACACTCGATCAAAGTTAATCGCCCTCACTTTGATTTGCACAAAAGTTTTTTAAGTCTATTCACCCTCTCCTCTAGACTTCTGCCCTCACAAAACCCGTTCGGGACCTACATATATATATATATAGTTTTGATATGGAGACCACGAGTGGTCACCTTATGGAGCCCAATTGATAATTTGACTTTCCACCTCAGCTTATTACCTAATTAAATAATTTAAATTAATTTTAAAAAATCCTACACCCTAAAATCTAAATCATGAACCTAAACCATGACCCATTGAATTGGGTGAACCATGAACCATTTCGAGGCAGAGTGAACCATGAATCATGAATCACTCGAATTCGGGTTTGGATCCGTAATTTAATTTAAATTATTTAATTAGTGGAAAGTGATATTTTTTTCAAAATCTATTTTAAATTATTTAAATGAGTAAATTAAATTACGGAGAACCCGACCCGAATCGTTCATGGTTCATGGTTCACTCTGCCCGAGTGGTTCATGGTTCACCCGGCCCGAATGGGTCATGGTTTAGGGTTCATGATTTAGATTTTAGGTTGTAGGATTTTTTTTTTCAAAATTAATTTAAATTATTTAATTAGATAATGTTTATAGGTGGAAAAAGCCAAATCATCAATTGGGCTCCATAAGGTGACCAATCGTGGTCTCCATATCAAAACTTTATTTATATATATATATATATATATATATATATATATAATAAATATTAATTCCATCCAGGCTGGATTTATTCACATGGATAGTGGTCACTTGAATTAGTGAAGTGTCCATTCTGCTAATGGCTATCCTTGTGGAAGGGTATAGCCGTATAGGGGCTTAGGGCACAAAAGAAGAAAGACTTTCAAAGAAATACTTAGTACTATCATACTATTTCATTAAGGGCAAATTTTTATATAAAATATTTCATGGATCAATAGTTCATAAAATACAAACTCGTGGGTCAAAACGAAAAGAGCATAAAATTAGAGTGAAAAATTAGTGAATCATGTGTGAGGTAAATCGGGTCAAACAAAATTTTAAATAAAATTCGCGTAAAGAGAGAATAGCGAAACTTGTTGCAAGATCAATGTTACTATAAGAGCAAACATGTGTTACTCTAAATATATATATGTGATACTATAAGAAATGATCCGTGAAACGTGAACCATGGACAGAGGCGGTGTTGGACGGTGCATGTGGTGCCGCCGCATAGGGTCCTTTTCCGGCGAGGGCCTCCGATTTCTTTTTCTTTATATATTTATGTATATAAATTGTTTATAATTTATAAAGTCGGCATATATGACAATGTTGATAGATAGAAAAGTTGGCTATATCCATGCTTTTAAGAATTTCTACCCGATTGTTAGGTCACGAGATCGACACCATCGCACCTTACTTATTTCGACATATATGACAATGTTGATAGATAGAAAATTTGGCTATATCCATGCTTTTAAGAATTTCTACCCGATTGTTAGGTCACGAGATCGACACCATCGCACCTTACTTATTTCTTCCCTTTTTCTTTTTTTTTTCTCATATTTTTCTTTTTTACTATTTCTCAAATTACCTTCTTTTTTTTTCTTATAATTTTCTTCCAAATCAGTACATAGCTATGATGCACGGATTCTTCTAAAAAGTTCACCACATCGTATCGGATACTTCTAGAGTGAGGGTGCGGGAGCGATTCGTGTGGGATACGCATAATAATTTTAAAAATAATAATTAGGATACGCATATCCGATATGCTGGATACGTGTATCCGGTGCGGGAAGGGTGCGTGAGTGGTTATTTTTTTTTAGAAAAAATCATTTTTTTTTTCATTTTTTTTGTTTATTTTTGCAATTTTTTAAGAATAAAACTCTATATGGTCATGTTTTTAAGTACTAAATGTGTTATTTGAATTGAATATTATTATGTTATATAATTTAAATTGAAAATATATAACTTGTTTTTAATGAATTCCTTAGTATAACTTATGTATTGAGCTAATGTTATTTGAATTAATGTTTTTTTACTTAATTACATTAAATTATTAAAAATGCTTAAGTTTTATGTAAATTATATACATTTGATATATTAATTTTAAAATTTTCATATATTTTATAGGTATTATATACTACCTCCGTCCCATAAATATATGCACACCTACTTTATTGTCGAGTTTTTGTGAGCGAGTTGTTTATTAGTATTTCAAATGATAAAGTAATTTTTAAAGAGGGGTATTATAGATCTACCTCTCATCTATTGCATGCATTTTTAAAAAATATTTTATCATTTCAAATACTAATAAAAAACTCGCTCACAAAAACTCGACAATAAAGTAGGTGCGCATATATTTATGGGACGGAGGTAGTATATAATACCTATAAAATATATGAAAATTTTAAAATTAATATATCAAATGTATATAATTTACATAAAACTTAAGCATTTTTAATAATTGGGACGTGCATATATCTTTGGGACGGAGGGAGTATAATAAAATATAAATAAATAG
This sequence comes from Stenogyne calaminthoides, assembly GCA_037126765.1. Classification (NCBI taxonomy): domain Eukaryota; kingdom Viridiplantae; phylum Streptophyta; class Magnoliopsida; order Lamiales; family Lamiaceae; genus Stenogyne; species Stenogyne calaminthoides. Next base: position 13,351,805 of record JBBCBC010000032.1, read on the forward strand.
ACGTATCATTGTCGTATCGCACCCTAATTTTTTTGAAAATCCATATCCCAAAGACCGTATCTTATCGCCTCAGATCCCTCAAGACCAAGACCGATGCAACATAGGTACATAGTCTTCATATCTTTTTAATCCATTTTTTATCTTATTATTTTTTTAAATTAAACTACACACAATATTTTTTCCTTAAATTAATCAAATCAAATATGTACATAATCTTCCAATTTTTCCTTCTTAAAATTAGCCTTATTATCTTACATATTGCGTCCATAAGAAAATTTGACTACGACATCTGTTGGGAGATGAATTTAATAAAGATATAAGATTTTGATTAAGATCCCAAAACCCCTGAGTATGACATGTTCATAATGATCTTGATAGTTGAGTCGATTCGGTTTTAGAGTATTCGGGATGTTATCTCGCAAAATGTATAGTCAAGCAGATATAGTTCGTAATAGTTTCAAGACTCAAGCAGAAATCGAGATATCAAGACTCGAGGATACCGAGGAACTAAAGACTCAAAGACGAAGATTCAGCAGTATCACCAAGAGACTAAGACTCAAGACCCTAAAGACTCAAGACTCAAGACGCAAGATCAAGATCAAGATTGAAGATCAAGAATACGGAAGGCACAAAGAATTATCGAAGACTCAAGAAGGCATCAATGCTCAAGATAAACTCAATGTTCCGAGGCATTGAATATATCTATCTAAAGGATGCAATAACTGAGAAGATCGCGATTCCTTAGAAAATAGATAATTGCCAAGACATTCAAATGCGCACAAAAAGGAACTAAGTCGGGAAGTGTTGTTAAGGTTATATCAAACTCGAGTTGGTAACCAAAAGAGCCGTTGAAGGTGTCTACCTTTAACCGGAGGCAAAAGTCAAAAAAGAGGAAGACGACATTGCACCATACCGACACGGACAAAGGATGTGTGTCATTTGAAAAAGGATGTCGATGTACAAAAGTTCCAGATCGCAAAAAAGTGAAGACCGGCTACATGAAAGGCTATTGCCTAGAACGTGTTAGGGAGTTTCAAACCCTAAATATAGTCGTTTCTCACACACCATGAGAGGGAACTCACGGCTATCTCTCCAACGGATAGTTTTCAAGAGTGACCTTGGTGTATGCCTATAAATACCGGGTGACCCTCTACATTGTAAGGTTACGGAAATTTATACTAAACTCAAGAGCTCAAACTTATTCTTGCAAAAGTTAAAGCACTCGAAAAACATGGAATTTCCCAAGTGCTTCTATATTGAAGAGAGCTCATTATACTAAGCCTAGCTTGATAAGAATTATCCAAAGCTTAGTCGAGATATCCTAACCCTTTGCATTGTGCTTCATTGTAAAGGATATCTCATCCTAGTTGGAAACCAACCGAGAAACCCCAAACCCTTGAGAAGGTAGTTGGAGTGTGTTTGTTGGTGAGAAGAGTTGTAAAGAGTTAGTAAACTACGCGGAGTATTCAGAAAACTCTAGAGGAGAAGTTAGTAAGCTACAGGGGTAGTGTGAAAGCTTGTTTGTGTTTGAGTAAGTAAACTACGGAGGTAGTCAGAAAGCTCAAGGTCGGGTTGAGTAAGTAAACTACGTGGAGTAGTCAGAAAACTCAGGGCCAAGTTGAGTAAGTAAACTACGCGAGGTAGTCAGAAAGCTCAGAAGTGATTAGTGAATTTCTCTGAGGATCAGAGAGAGTGGATGTAGGAGCTTAAGTTTCTGAACCACTATAATTGTTGTGTTGTTTATTGCTTTCCTTATCTGTGCTAAACTGTTGCATTGACTTGATTTTGAAAGCATACTTTTATCGATATTTGATTGGAATCAATCCAATTGAAGTTGCATGTAATTGAATCACGGCTTAATCACTAATTCATAAAGGGAAGGTTTTCAAAGAAAGCTTAAAACGCAGTATAAACTAAAGGGCCAACCATTCCAAGACGATCGAAAGTAGCTAGAACAGATAGTTACCAAACCGAACTCTCTTCCGAGGATTCAAGAAGTTAGTTATCCGATCCAAGCAACTCAGGATCTCGACACTCAGGACTCGGTTGGGATTATCCGAGGTATCCGAAAAGCAGCTCGGGATCACTTTGTCTCAAGTAGACTTTGACTCAGAGCGATCTCTGGCTTCTCGTAACCTAATCTTGAGGATTATCGACCCAAGTGACCTCAAGAAGAAAAAAGTTTTAAAAACATTGAACACGTGTATTCCCCCCCCCTATACACGTGTAAGACTCGTTTGCACAAGGACCAACAAGTGGTATCGGAGCGGTGGTTCAACTTGACCACTAACATGTTGACCACGCTTTTATTTTTAAAAATACTTGTGGTCTATCCGAATCGATCTTATTTTCAAAATTTTTTTTTTTTTCAAAAGATCGATAAAATGTCTTCTAAAAACTTCCCATGTTCTCGTTGGAGAACTATGATCTATGGAGATCGAGAATGCAGCTCATCTCGTATTCCAAACATGAGCGTATGTGGAGAGTGGTCTCTCAAGGACCATTCCAATTTCATCGTGGTGAATCCCGGAGGAACGTAAGATGAGAGAATTGATCCTAGATTCGAATTGCCAAAGTCGATGATCAACTTACTCCTGATCAGAGAAAGTTAGTCAATCTTGACTATATTGTCAAAGATACAATCTATATCACTATTGATGATTGTGTTATGAGGAAGATCAATCACTGTGAGAATTCAAAGGAAATATGGGATACACTTGCTGAGATTGCTCAAGAAGAAAAGGAGTCCAAGAAAGTTCCGGCTCCTCAAGAGAAATGTCTTTCGTAAAAGTGACAGAGATGACATCTGCCTCATGGTCGTAGGGAGAGGTAAGTTCTTCTATCTCTGTTGTTGTTCCTACACTAGCACAAGAGTGTTCAAGTTCAACTGTGAAAATGTACCAATTTGACCTAATGGACTCTTTTTTGAGAATCTTATGAAGGACTATCTTTTTTTACAAGAACCGCTAAAATGAAACTCAAGAGCAGAATAAGGAACTGAAGGGTGAAAATCTAAAATGGAAAGACTCTAGCAAAACTGAGATCACTTCTCAATTAATGGGAGCTACTAATGAACTGGATGTTCTGAAAGTACAACTCTCAGAGAAAGAGAAGTTGATAATGACCCTAATCGAAAATCTAGAGAAATCCATCAAGAGATTCAATTGATCAGACTAAGTTCAATGACTCTCCGAGAAGCATGAAACTCTACAGAATCTGTGAGGATAGTGCATGTAAGAAGTTAACTCTATGAATAATGCATCTAATGTAATAGATGAAATTCAGAGTTACCAGAGATCCTGTGACTATAAAAACCGGATTGGGATTTATTCCAGGGGAACCTCACAAGGTCATCTCGAATGTCGTGATCAAGTAGCAAGAAGACTATCTTTGTAAAAAACCGGTGGCACCTACACTTCAAGTCAAGTAATGCCCAAGGTTATAGACAAGGAAAAGGACATATGGTCTCAAAAAACTGAATGATCGGGTTAGAAAGCCCAAACCCGGTGAAGGCTAGAAAACCCGAAAGCCATTGGAAAGTTTCAGTAAGTACTTCAAAGCCTCAGCTAAGAATGCAAAACCCGAAAGGCTCCACACTAAACCATCGAGGAATCCTCGGATGAGAAACACTCAAACAGAGACATTCTCAATCAAGAGACCAAGTCCTCAAGATAATCGAAGACCCAGATTTCAAAGATGCATAACCCGAACCCCACTTGCTTAAGGGTAAAGGTTATCTCAACCCAAGTCATCAAAGATTTAGACCGGTCGCACAAAAAGCCTCCAAGCATCTCGAACAAAAGGCCCGAACCAAAGAAGAATTCAAAAGCCCATGTTCATCTTAAAGCGAGCACACATATATACGGAAAACTGCTAAGGCACCCAGAGTAGTGGATGTATATGTTGATGTTTATGGAAGAAAAATTAGCCACTCTAAAGTGATTAGAGTTGTCAAACAGATTTGGATTCCTAAAGGTACAGCTAACCAGATAGGACCCTATACCAATTGGGTACCACAAATTTAATATGTTTTTCAGGAAAACAGAAAAAGGGAACTGAACTGAATGAAGATATCAATAGCCCTGTTGAAAGAAGATCTGAGATGTCATTGTTGCGAAGATGAATCTCCTTCATAGGACTTCAAGAGAAATCAAGCTGAAGAAGGAACTTCATCAGAGATCATGTCGAGAAAAATGACATAAGGATGGAGAAAATTCATACTGATAAGCAAAGAGTTGATATCTTGACTAAACCTTTGGCAGAATCAAGATTTCAGGAACTTTCAGTTGAATTAGGGATGTTAGAACCAAGTGTATAGAGTAAAAAATCGAAAAGTTGAAGATTTTCGGATGTATGAGTTTTCTTAATTCTCTTGAGAAGCTCAGATAAAATGGAAATACCGAATCGAGTCTTAGGAAACTCAGATTCATCAAGGTCAAGATTTTTAAGAGAAGCAATAATTGAACCTATTCAAGATTCAAGATATTATCGACATTTTATCAAGGTCAAGACTCGAAAGAAGACCGATAGAGGGAAATTAGTCCAAGAAGTAATGACTCATGCGACTCATTTATTGCTTAAGTAAAACTCAAGAATCATTTGCAATAAATACAAAAACACCGAGGAATGTTTTTGGGCGGGATCGTTTTAAATTCGAAGAAGGTCAACAAATCATTTAATGCTCTGTTACATTAATGACCAATGAGGATGTTTTGGTGGCTTACTTTTCGGAGATCGCGGTTCAGATAACCCGATTAATCGGAGATTAATCTCAACCGTTGTTTTTCACCTAACCAACGCGATTCCCCACGATCTCTAAACTATTTATACCCCAATAAGCCATTCAAGCCAAAATTTTATCAAACCCTTCGTTCCCAAATCCTCTGCAAATAAATCCCCTTTGCCCAGAAATTCCCAAACCCTAAAATCTTCATTTCTTCAATCAATCTCTAAAATGGCCCCAACCTTGTTCGAGAGATTAGCGAAACCAACAAGCCGTGGTACGATTTCATTGTTTCACTCGAAAGCACAACCAACTCAAAGCCAGAAGAGGAGGTTCTGCATATGATTCCACTGTCTAAACTCACCCATCTAGTCGCAAGCCGACCAAAGCAGGAGTTTGCGAAAGAGGTAATCGAATTCATCTATAACTTGATGATAGATGAAGAGGATCAGATGCATTGTAAGATAATCAGATCACATTTAGAGCAATCGTCCAAATACATCGATTTTGAGAGGGATCAGATATAGTTCAAAAATCAATGATGTTTTTGAGCTCAGGATATAGGAGAGGATCTTCATGCGATGTATATGTCGTAGAGAGCAGAGTACTTAGATAGGATTGCTGAGAATCCTGTTAAATTTGAGGCGACATTGCATAAAAGGCACTTGAAGCCACAATATCGTGTGTTGATGGATATTGTGAGCAAGAGCATCATGAGTCTTCGGGGAGTTTTGAATGATCAAGACTCAAGCTCGGATTGATGGCGGCGATAGAGGCCTCACCCACCACCGACTTCAACGGCTAAAATTTTTGATTCAGACGGTGAGTGAGCGGACCAAAGTTTTGAAGAAGGTTGTTTTGGCGATCTCAATAAAAGGCAAGATCCACCATGCCACCAAAATTGCTTATATTTTGGAGATGTGCGTAGAGAGGAGAAGGATATCTTCGCCAATTCGACCTCATTCCCTAAGTCCAAAATTCTCTTTAAGCCCATTCGCAAAAGAAGGAGCCATCGGGGAAGAGAGAAAAGAAGGTAGAATCACCCGATTCATTCTTACCGAAAAAGAGACTCAACAAACCGGGGGAAGGTTTTGTTGGAGGCAAAGATGGAGCAAGGTGCGAAAATAATGAAGAAGAAGAACCTTGCCCCAAAGTGCAGAAGATTGGTGGTTCTCATCGATGAAGATGGCAAAGGATTCTCGAGGAGATTCAACCCGAGGGCCAAACCGCCGTAATTCGCCATTGCAAGTTTTCGCTCAGTTATCTCTAAGGCACAAGACCAAACCGAGGAAATGTGTCTTCTCCGAGGTGCTTGAGACATCTCTAAGTTCGCATAAAATTTCTCTCGAAATTTTCAAAGGAACTCAGCCCCGAGATTCCTACCGAAAAAGTGCGTGTGCTCGCATGCCAGTAAGAGCCAACTTAGAACCAATCGAGGAAGCGCCACCAGGCCTCGAACCCACTCGATGCAAACCGAGGACCCGACCGCACAACCTTCAGAGGTCAGCCGAGACTCGGGGAGCGAATATTCTTGATGAGCTCCTCGAGTGATCTACTTCTTGATCCTCGCCAGGTTTCAATCGAACCGAGAGCCCGAGATGGAAGAAGGGCGAGGTCAAGAAGGCGGAGGAGGAGCAAGGGGGAATGGTTCATTCTTGATCACACCCGAGCTCAAATTTCATACCCCGATCCGCAAGATATTTTCTTGATTAAGGAAAACGTGTTCATTCTCAATCGACTCTTCCCGAGATGCTTGATATTGTCGCTTTCAGAGGGAAGACCGGTGGAATGAGGAAATGTTTTTCCGACCGACTTCTCGTGGTTCGAAGGACAAAGCTCGGGATGAAAAACTCCGATTTTGATGATTTGGTTCGGAGGAAGTTAGCCGAGAGAAAAGCATGAAGTTGGTGCCCCAAGCAAATGGGAGACAAATCTCAAGATGGAGATGGGGACCAACGGGGAGATGTTGAGGATCGGCCTCGGATGGAAAATGAGACTTCATTCTTCGATCAACCGAAATTGGTCAACCTCGGTGATTAAGCAACTCTTCAGTACCCTTTGGCACTATTGACAATTATGCCAAAGTTCTCGAAAGTTCTATCTTTAATTTCAATTGTTCGATAAATGGCATCGAGGCTCGATTGGAGACCGGAGCTCGGGACGAAGGTGAAGCTCGGGATGATCAAACAACACGTAAAGGTGCAGAAGGTTCCCGAGATTGATCTCACTCCCTTGATGGAGAAACTTGAGAAGGTTGAGCCAATGATGATCAAGATTGCTCGGATGGAAGAAACATTGGTCAATCAAGCTCAAAAGATGGAAATTTTAGTCACTATTCAGATCCGGTGCTAATCCAAAACACTCGACCTCACAGATGACCTCCATGGAAGATAATTTGAATGAAAAATTTGGAGGGAGTCAAGGTCGAGCTCGATCTCAAAATGAAATGTAAGCACCAGAGTCAACCGCATTTCTATAGGTGAAATTGGCAGAGAGGAATGAAGTGATGATTAAATCATTGTTGAGGAAATGAGCTCGGTGCTCATGACCAAGATGACAGAGATGCTTATGAATCTCTCTCGCCGGGCCATTTGCCCACTTATTCAAGAATTTTCGTGGCCAAGAACCATCGGCGAGGTTGGAAGACGAACAAGATCGAGATAGCAGGAGAAGTTCATTTGTGTGAGCAAAGAGCAATATCACATGGACACAACACTCTCCGGACTTCTTCCAAATTACGGTGCAAGAAGGGGAAAAGGAAGGTGAAGACCTCAGAAAGTTCATGGAACGTACTTTGGAGAAGAAGGCTCAGAAAGATGTTGAAATGTATAACCTAGCCAAAGCTTTAAGAGAAGTCGGAGCTACTGAGAAGTTAAAGTTCGCTCAGTGGAGAAGCCCATCTACACTCGAAGTTTTCGAAAGCAAACCATGCTTGATGTTGCAAGAGAGAAACCGAAGTCTTTAGAGCAAAGGTTGGAACAAGCCAAGCCGCCGATTTGCCTATGAAGAGGAAAGTCTTGGACGTTGTTCAACCCAGAAGCAAGCGTATGCGAAGGCTTCTAAGCCAATCCAGAGAAAGTTGATTCTGGATGATGAAGAAACGGAAGAATCTGAGTCTCAACCTCAGAAGAAAGTCTTCAACACGAGAGATGCTCTGAAGACACTCCAAATAGAACAAGCTAAGAAAGTTTGCCGCCGGTCTCGGGAGCGTCTGCGGATCGAAAAGAAGATAGGCGAAGAGCGAAGCGAAGGAGTGAATTCGTGAAGTTTTGCGAGCAAGAGGAAAGGGACATCGTTTGAAGTGGCCCCACGTTGATAAATGGATGCCTATCAAACTCAACGATATATGCGAGGTAGTCGTAAAGCTCGAAGTGATTAGTGAATTTCTCGAGGATCGAGAGAGAGTGGATGTAGGAGCTTGAGTCTCGAACCACTATAATTCTTTGTGTTGTTTATTGCTTTCCTTATCGCGGCTTAATCATTGCATTGACTTGATTTTGAAAGCATACTTTTTATCGATATTGATTGGAATCAATCCAATGAAGTTGCATGTAATTGAATCACGCCTTAATCACTAATTCATAAAGGAAGGTTTTCAAAGAAAGCTTAAAACGAGTATAAACTAAAGGGCCAACCATTCGCAGACGATCGAAAGAATTTAGAACAGATAGTTACCAAAATGAACTCTCTTCCGAGGATTGAAGAAGTTAGTTATCTTATCCAAGCAACTCGGGATCTCGACACTCGGGACTCGGTTGGGATTATCTCGAGGTATCGAAAGCATTTCGGGATCACTGTCTCGATGAGACTTTGACTCAGAGCGTCTGTCTTCTCGAACCTAATCTTGAGGATTATCGACCCAAGTGACCTCAAGAAGAAAAAGTTTTAAAAAAACATCGAACACGTGTATTCCCCCCCCCCATACACGTGTAAGACTCGTTTGCACCGGGACCAACAACATCCCTAAAAAAGATTCTTATTATTTTTCAAATTAAATCTACACATAATCTTTTTTCCTTAAATTAATTAAACCAAATTTTGTACACAAACTTCGTGAATTGTCGTCCTTCATCTTTTTCTTCACATCTTTTAATTTTGGGTTGATTACATTTTGCTACATTGACTACTTTGACTTTGCAACCTACACAATTTTGCTTTTATCATAACTCCTAACTACAAAATATACCATTATTACCCTTATTAATCGAAACTATTAGTATAATTACCCTTAAATGTCCAATCATCATTATTGTTGGTCTCACATCATATTCCCCCAAAATTTCTCAATTAAAAAATTATTGTATGGCCCACCACTATGAGCACAAATTGTTCCATATAGGATTTGTATCTATTGTTTGACTCACTCATCATTGTTCATTTTCTCTTTATTTTTAAATTTCATGTCTCCACTCACAAAATGCTATTATATTAGAATATTATTAAAATCGTACTATATATTCTCACATTAAATGCACGAAAATATACACTAAACTCAAATGTACACTGACTTAAATAAATGTATACTCGAAATATGTATAATTAAAAGTGCCACATTAGCCTTCTGTAATTTATTTTTTAAAAAAGAAAATCAAAATTAAAAGTAAGCTAAAATTTCAAAATTTTCTATTTTTTATTACTAATACATATTACATACAAAAAATGGGGGGTGTAATTACCATTTACTCAATCAAAAAATGTACAATTGTTCAGTACAATGTACAATCACTCAATACAATGTACACGCTCTCAATAAATTACAATGTATAATCGCTCAGTACAATGTACATGCTCTCAATAAATGTACACTTGCTCCAATTGTTCGGTACCACTTGTTGAAAATCCCCTTTAGATCACATTATAGGGTTGAAAAAAAATCAAGAACATGAGAGAATTGCTCCAATTGTTCGGTACCACTTGTTGAAAATCCCCTTTAGATCACATTATAGGGTTGAAAAAAAAAATCAAGAACATGAGAGAATCATTATACTGCAATAGCCGTATCAAACGACTTCACAAAAACAAATGAGCCTCTAAAAGGATGTAGGTAAATGTAATTATCCCTAGTTTTTGCTTATTTGTCACGGGTGTGATACCATACATAGATGAGACACAAATTACTCACTAATTTATGAATCAGTTATTAACATTTTTTAACAGATAAATTCTATGAACTAAGATTTTGGAGTAAAACAATCTGAAGAGAGTGAGTGAAAATAGTAACAAATAAATTCTATTAACTAACATTTTGGAGTGAAAACAATCGGAAGAGTGTGAATGGACATAGCAACAAATAAATTCTATGAACTAGGATTTGGGGGCTTGTAACAAATAAATTATTCTTCTTGACTAGTACTAGAACTTAACAATTCAATTTTGATTCTTTAATTGTTAAAACACCCTTTCTGGAGCCAGTTTTTTATTCAGTATTAGTTCAATCTACCCAAATAATCTCTGCAAATCACCAAAATCTCTGCAAATCACCCAAATAATCTCCGTAGAATCACTCAAATCTCTGCAAAAATTTGCAAATCACCCAAATAAAACTCATACCATCGGAGCGCCGAAAATAAGCCCCATCTTGGCGACCACCGCTAAATACCAAGGCCCCAAACACCCTGCAAAAAAAAACCATCTCTGCAAATAATCCAGCAAATCACCCATATTCAAAATCATAATCAAATAAAAGTAACATTTATATATCAAACATACTTACTGGAAAAAAGAAACTCACCCAAGCACATTGAAGCCATTAACGGCGCTGAAATTGCAGGCGACATAAACAGGGACAAAGAAGAGGTCAGTTTGTTGTGGGTCAATGTTCAGATCTAAAATTCAAAAATAAAAACATAGATCTGCCATTCAATATAGATCCTAAAAGTAGCGTAGGTTTGAATACACACGTCGCCGGAATACACACGTCGCCGAAATGGATGTTTTAGAGAGAGATAGAGTGGGTGTTTTAGAGAGAGAGAGCAGTGAGAATAAGTGGGTGAGACGGCATATATTTTGATATAATGAGAATAGGGGTTGGGTGGATGGTTGTTCATTATTATTAATGTTAAATGTAATTATAAAATTAAATTAAAGGTAAAATTGCTAGTTTGAGTGAAATTGAACAGTGAATTGTATTGGTTGTAATGATCCTTTAAGTATGTAGGTGAATGTAATTGTCTCTTTAATTTTCTCTCTCTTAAAATCTATAACTATATAATACAACTACAATTGTCAACTTTTGGTTTTCCGTCCTTTTTCCGTAGCCGTTGATCGGGTTTTGATGATGATCTCGGCCATTCACTTTGATGACCACATAATATAGGAATATTTGATTTTAATATTTAATACTCTTTATATCAACTTTAATATTTACCTTAAAACTTGTCCATTGATTATATTCCCACTAAATGAATTGATGTTTTTTCCTTCTTTCTCTCTTCAATTTCTCAAATTCATGGGTATATATAAGTCATGAGATTTACCTTGGGTTTTCATCCAATTTTTTTTTTAATTAATTCCAAGTTCTTGTATTTTAGATTTATTATTGTGTATTCTCTCATTCATTTATTTCAATTTCTTGTGTATATTACATATATACCAGGATTCTAGATTTTCCAACAATGAAATGTTGGTCATTCTAATGCTTGATTTATGTAAATTCGGATTTGACAGGCAGCCTATGTTCGACAGATAAATCGCGTTTTCTCGACAGTGTTTCTTACCATGAATCTTAATTTTCCGGCTAGCCAATTGCTGGATTTGTTGATGGCCTTGACTTTTGTTTGGTTTTTGAGTTAAGTCCAGATTTTATTCTCTTTTAAATCCTATTGGTAATATATAATATGTATTGGTTTTATACTTGATCTTTGAAGTTAGATATATATTTTATTTCTGATTTGCTTCTGTTTATGTGTTATTCATTTTTATACTTAAATTGATTGTCATATATCTCTAACCATCAGGTTCATGACCAAGAAATTGGTTTTTTTTAATGGTTTTCTTCTTCGTATCAAGGATGTGTTTTAGGTTCTTGATACTTTTTTCGCTTGGATTATTAGTTCGTGTATCATTAGTTCAAGTATTGGAACTACTAAATAGTAATTAATTAATTTAATATATCGCTTAACAAGATTGATTACTTTATATTCATTCCTTGGATCATTGTATTATTTATCGATTTTCTATTAATTAAAATTATTTGGAATAAAGATTGTATTTTTCCATAATCAATGAATATCGAAATTAAGGGATTAATTGATCGTCTTAGTATAAAAATCTTAATTCATATCAAGATTAATTGTTTAATGAAATGATTGTTACGAGTTTTGTTAATTGATTGATTGTTCATCGGATTCCAGCGAATGTCTTGCTACAACATTTTAACAATTTTAATTTATGTATACGACAGCGAGATCTCATTTCACGCTTGGTGAGTTTCTAGGTTTTTTCTCAAACTGTTTCATTTTTCTTTTGATTGGTTTACAATGTTGTAGATCTAGCTGAAAAATGCTCGGTGTGGATTTTTTCATAACTTGTGTCATGTTTCCTTGCTGCTAAGAATGACAGATTCCATTACACATGGACCAATTCTAAATATATTTATGCTTGAGCCTATTGTTATGTGTTTGTTTAAATAACTTTTCTGATTGGGGTTCTTTTTGTGCTCAACACATTTAGGGGTTGGAAATTGTGTATAAAGTATGAGATATAATATGTAAAGTAAAAAAGGAGAATGTGTGTTCAGTTGGGTAAATAATAAAAGTTATAATGTGTGTGATACATAATTGATAGTTTATTAAAAATTGTGCTTGAAAAAAATAAGATAGGTGTAATTTATGTATCATAGATTATGATTTTAGAAAACTTGAAATCCTATATTAAAATTTGTTAAACAAACAAAATTTTGAATTTCAAATCCCAAACCCACTCGAGAAATTAGAAACAAACAACCCCTTAGACTAATTCCTACATTACTATTTTGCCCCTTTTTTATTCTAATAATGTAGAATCAACTTAGGCCTTATTTTAGTGTAATTTTATATAAGGATTATAAGATTTTGAATTTTATATAATTCTAACTGATATTTTTTATTATAATTTTTCATGTACGTTCTATGTTGCGGTCTAATTATCATTTAACATCTGTTTTATTCAATTTTAAGCCACTAATTACTCTTAAATGATGGTCATATACACTTTTTTTTTGCGGTAAATCTGCATTAATATTTTCTTTATACCAATCTAAGAGCAATACATCTATATAAAATTGTTCAATTTTTAACTATCCAACATAACAAAAAACTTAATATTTTATTGATCTTGATCAATCTTAGTGTATATTTTAATTTTAGAGTATATGTTAATGTTTTGAATTTTATATTAAATATTAATACATTTCCTTCTAGCATGACCTTTAATATTTAGTGATATCCGCACACCATACCAGCGGTTTAATTCAAGGATATATTTGTTATTTAAGATTTCTCTTTATTTAGTAAAATAATATGCACGATATTTTAGTGGTATAATCCGCGATCTCCACTTTTCATCGCTCACCGGTCCCTCGGGCTCCACGTTTCAAGTTCGTCAACTGTCTCATCTCCTTTTTGTAATGATGATGATCTTGAATCATCTCTCCATGTAATTTTTTTCTCAATTTGTTTATTTGATTATGCAGTTTATTGTTTCATATTCATTTGTTGTTTCTGTCAGATTTGTAATTAAAGTTTCGCCGTGTTTGAATTATTCTGAGCAAATGTTTATATTTCATCTAGATTCTATCGCGGTGGCGTTCTTCACAATTTTGCTTAAGAGCATTTCAAGGTCTTTATACAATTTTTGCGCGATAGTAATTTTAATCTTTCAAGAGCATTGGTGTACATTGATTTGGATCAAATTTGGTTGGGTCGCTATTTCATAGACCATATTTTAATGTAATTGAGATTTGTATAAAAATGTTAAATGAAATTGAAAAATATATTGTATAAAAATTTAGTAATGTGAAATTGATAATTATAATTTGTGGTATTTGTTTTATCGTAGAATATCTTGGAGTGTAATGCATTTTTGGAGAGCAAGGGAGAGAAAATGTTTACCTGATGTTTTGAGATGTTTTTTTTTAACTATTGTAATATGGGAAAATTGCTTAAAAATGTTATTTATCAACAACTATTACTATTAGGTACTAGGACAATTTAGTAATACTTTTAGGTGCAAAATCAGACAATTATACTCTTTTACACACAAAATTTCATATTAGGAAAAATATCCGAAAATTCGGTCATATTAATATAATTAATGCAATGGTTGATATAATTTGTAACGGTCATCTTAATAAATTAGAGAAATAATCGATCATCTTAATATAATTAAGTCAATGGTTGATATATTTACTAAAAATATTCTCCCCCACCCACGATCAATGCAGCGAAAATTTTGGAGAAATTATGCAGCACATATCGATCAAATTGACATTCAAATGATCAATTTCTTCTCTAAACAATATCGCCCGTTTTCAGCATTTTTTTAGGATTTTTATTAAATAAAAATTTCAATTTAATTTTTCAGCAGTTTAATTTCTCATCAATTTTTTACGAGTTCAGAGGGTGTAGGTCCCGAACGGGTTAAGTGAGGGCGTAAGTCTAGAGGGAGGGTGAATAGACTTGAAAAACTTTTTTCGTGTGGATCGGTGTGCGAAAGCGATAGCCCGATCGAGTCGCGAGTGAATCGATTGATTCGATAACCAACTTATTGAGCGCCGTATATGCAGATCGATTCGGTAACTATCGATTAACGATGCGCGGCGGAAGCTTAAGTTTTACCCGTGAAAAACCGGTTTGTATAAATCGATTCCAAGTTTTATCTTTTTAATCGATGTCGAAATCAAGGTCCGTCGGATCGAAGCTTGGTGTCTTTCGATCTTAACTTAGAATGTATGCGCTTTTAAGATTGTGCGATGTGAGAGCAGCTTAATCAAAGCAAATAAAGGCACACAAGATTTATAGTGGTTCGGACAAACCGGGTCCTACATCCACTCTTCCCTTTCAAGGGGCACCAACTTAACCGACTTAACCGATGGACTTAGATTAGTGTGTTAGTCCAACACAAAGACACCAACAGATGTTTTAAGAGTTCTCACTCAACCGATCCTAAATCAAGACTAGAAACCCTAGATCGAAATCTTTGCTAAACAACTTATCCTAACTTGGGGGTTTGGGTAAGATTGTTGAGGTTCAACTATGAAATCTTTTCTTCACATATAAGCGACCGATAGCTAGATGAAAAGATTTCTTGCTAAGAACTTATGGGATGAACACAATATAAAATAAGCTTGTAGTTGTGTTCTTCGATATGAAATCGACTATAGTTTGAGCTTCTTGATTATGTTGTTTGTCCCAAAGATTTCCAGATATCACTCGAAGTGTGATCCCATATTTATAGACCTTGAGATCAAAGAGCCGTTGGAGAGCAATTTGAGTCTCGTGTTATTTTAGGTAGAGTTGCGAGCTTGATGTGGCGTGCTTGAGAACGGCATGGCCGAAAAGTTTATAGCCGTTTGAGAGAGCAACATCGAATCCCGCGAGTATCATTTCGGTTCATACGTGTTTCTTCCTTATTGGATGAAAGCCTTGCTTTGCGTGTTGTTCCTCCAACTAAGGTTTGTATTCATCTTGTTCAGATCGCAGGCGTATGATAAGATGAAACATCGGTTTTCTTCTTAGTCGATCCGATCGACCGAATCGATCCACCGATGGAGTCTTCTGGCGCTGTTGACTTAGCTTCAAACCGGCCGACTCTACCGATGTAGGTCTTCCGGTCTTATCTTCGAAGTCATCGATCTTCTAGTATAGAGGTTTGAGTTTCATGACTTCCATCGAGTTATCCGACGAGATCGGTTCAACTCGATCTTCCGATTCGGTTTAGCGTTCGCTTTCTGTGGGATATCGCCTTTCTTCTGATTCTTCAGATCTGACCTTTACATATTGAGTTCCCCCTCAATATGTGACCTATCTATTACATCAGTTTTTCTATACAATCATTATCAACTGGTCTCCTATAGCAGTAATGTAAACATCACTACCTAACAGTCCGATCGGGTCCTATTACATGTGTTTTTGGAACTTTCATCAAAACTATAAATTTCCCAACAATTTCTTTTTTTGATGAAACCAAAACACTTGAGAAACCAAACAGATTGATAAGTATAGAACGATTAAAAGCAAGTAATCGGAAGACAAAGAGATTTTGTCTTGGGATCGAAAAAATAAACTTTTCATTAGATATGATGATTACATGTTACATCAGAAAAGTTTTGAATTTAAAAGCAGCTGATCCCTAGACATCTTCTGAATCTTCACTCCTTGGGCTTGTATCCTTCGGCATTTCTCTTTGGTCTTGTGGAATGTTGAAAATCGATAGAGTTTCCATTTGACATCGGTTATCGTGACTTGATCGATTATCCGTGATTTGTTCAATATGTCAAAGTAGAATCTCTCAAATGCCGGTCTGTCAAATGAGCCATCCGCCTTCTTTGAGTATATTAATGAGATCATACTCTTGGCGTGATATCTTTACATTTATAAGCTTGGCCTCATTTTTCGAGATACTTGAGTAAAGTCGGATATTTATTCTCAGAACAGTTGAGGAACTCATCATCCGGTGATTCTTCTTTTGGAACAAGATCAAGGACAAAGGCATCTAGAAGCCATTCAACGATCTTATTCCATTCCTCAAACCTCTTAGCGTGTCAATTTTTTTTGGTATAATCTCGTCGACTCTTCTTCGGCAGCGAGAGGTTACGGTGCGATTTTCCGATTAATCCTTTCTTAGCCCTTGATTTGAACTTGTTTCAACCCTTCGCTTGTGCCCGTCCTTCTTTCTTCTTCAATCATCCGCTCTTTGGACAATTTTCTGACTAGCTCCTTATCACCAGATGTCGACTAGTCAGGCTTCGGTGACTTTCCGTCCGTAATCGGGTCCAGATTTTGATGTCCCAAAGACACCCGCAGCAAACCTTTCTTGCAATTGAGCTTTGTCCATGGGCCTTGTCTTCGATGTGTCGGTTGGTTTCTCGAGATCCTTCCCCCTTTTTGGTTTGATCAAAAAAGCGATTGAGGTGGGAAGTCGAGACCCAAAGTTGACCGACAATGCCCGATTTAGATCATTAGCGAGATAAACTCAAGATTGAGCTATTAGATTCTCGACGGTTGTAATCGATTCTTTCTTGGCGATTTCCATTGTAGCAGAGAGTGTCCAAATCATTTTGTCAAATTTCTCTTCCGATAACTCGAGCCTTTCTCGGTGGCGTCGAAAAAGAAGATTGATTTTGATCCACTGTTCAAATTTTGTCATCAACTCGATTTTGTAAGCTCAGCAGATATGGTGGTCATAGATTGGGAGAACCGATCTCGATTGCTTCGATTTGTTTGAGACCCGATTTGTCTCTCGATCGGTTATCACTCCTCAATCTCTTCTTTCGGAGATCTTTGAGACAAGAGATCGATCTCCGAGGTTGATCGATGGTGATTTGAGATGTAGGAATTGGATCCATCACTTGATCGAGGTTCGCTTGTTTGAGCCTCCAAAGTGGTTGGTCGTGAAGCTGCAAAGCACAGTTCCACTTTCATCAGCAGACTCGGCATTCACCATTTCAAATTTGGAGCTTCTTGAGCAGTCTCCAGCTTCTCTTCTTCCGGCAATTCCAACTTCCTGTTGATCAGGGCTTTCACAGATTTATCAGATATGAGCTCAGCTGGTGATCCCACTTTGGCAGACTTCCTCATATCGAAGTCAAAATCTGCGAACTCATCCGCACCACCCATCTGTTCAACAAGTAAGATAAGATCTGAGAAGCTTTTTAATCTGAGATCTCTCCAGGTGAGGATCTCCATGACTTCTTCTCTGATAGCAGGATGGGCGACCAGTTGTGGATACATCTCATCAATCTCCCGTTCAATTCTTAGTCTGACCATTTTTCCAGTGATGGTCTTTGTTGATCTGGATGCAGGAATGATCTGTCCAGATTCTGTTGGATGAGATGTGGAAGCTTCTGGTTGTGCTTGAATCGGCGGAAGTTGTCTGATTGGTTCAACCTGCAGTGGTTCTGCTGTAGTGGCAGTTGTATCTGGTTCAGGTTCATGAGCAGGTGAACTAGCAGTAGAGATATGCTCTGCAGCCTTTAGTCTGAGCGGTGAATCAGCTTGAGGTTGAGGAGAAGTAGATTTATCAGCTTGTGCTTCTACCTCAGATCGTTCTGGCGAGCCCTCAGGTTGAGAAGCTTGCTGTCGATTTCGATTTTTTGTTGCGCTAAATGATCGTTTCATGGCGCTTTTTTTTCTTCTCGACTCATCTTCTAGTCTTTAGAGTCGGGGTAGGTTCTTTTGCTTTCTTTGGCCTCTTCTCCCGGCCTTCACCGTTTTCGTTTTTTTACGTGGAGCAACCGGGTGTGGATGAGGCGGCTTTTTGCTCTTTCCTTTCTTGATTTTGTTGGAGTGGGCTCCGTGTCATCGTCTGGTGGCCCGGGATATAACCGAAGTTGATGAGAGGAAGGCATTGTAGGACTTCGATCCATTTCGATTCCATTCGGCCGCGGTTTGTCTTTTAATATGACTGCAACCTTGTTGAGATTGCTGATTCTCTTTTTCAGAAAGACCTGCCTGGATTCATTGACTCCAAATTTTTCGTGTTCTTGGAGCAAGATGGCTTTCAGGAAGCCGTGCCAATTGATGTCGAGCCCCATCAATTATTGCCGCCATCTTTGTACATTTTGGTGATGTGAGAGCATCTGGGCTAAATGAGATTCCCATGATCGTTCTTGTGAGAATGTCAAACGGCGATCTGTACTTTCTTTTGAGCATTGGCACGATGAATCCCGGTTGTCGATGTTTATCCGCCTCTCTTAAGAGCTCCTCTCTGATTTCTTCATCCTCATTCTCCCTGTAATGTGCAGGTGAGATTCGCCCTTTTGGCAAAAGTCGAACGAACGAGTGATATGCGCATTTGTCGATCCGATTTCATCTCCGATTGATTTTGTCGACATCGGTTCGTCTCACTGGTTTTTTTCAGATTCACACTCAAATTCTCGCAAGAATTGAAGTGCTTCATCTCGCATCTTTGGATTGCAGTGAGCAGAAAGCAATATGTTTTCGATCCGGCCTTCTTGAGAATTTGTTCCACCTCCATGGATTCGAGAATCCTCGGTGGTTCAAAATCGAACGAACTTATCCTCAAAGATCTTCGTTGCGAGTTCGCATAATTGCACATGATCTTTCCAAGTCCATGAGTGGCCATCTCTGGTGAGATAGACTCATTAAATTTGTGCATAATCAATATCAATATCATTCCGCGGAAAAACAAAAGGCAATGAAGCATAATTTCCGAAAAACAACTTTTGAAAACAATGTTTTTAACGGAAAGAAAGATTCATCATTAAGCTTAAAAAAGAAAATATTACGATTCAAATTTTCGAGAGGCGATTTTGAAACGTAGAGTAAAATTTGAAGTTTTTCAATGAGAGTAATGCGAGTTTGTGAAGCGAAAAAACTCTGGTAAGGTTTGATGAATCTTTATATAGAGGCGGAGGGTACGATAAGACAAGATTTTGAAGATCAATCGTTTTTGAAAAGATTAGACGCTCAGATTTAGCGGTTTTGATCGTAGGGTTGGAAAAACGACGTACACAAAACTTTTGGATTTAAAAAGCACGATCAAGTAGCGAAGTTAATACATGTACCCCACGTCCGCATTAAATGATTTGCGAGTACACGCCACAAGGATAGTGGGTACAAGTAAAGGTAAATAAAATCGATACGATCCGATAAATAAATAAAGAACAAGAGAAGAGAGATCGTGATTCGGTTTGATCGATGTTGTTATCGATCAATATTACTTTGTCAATGTTGATTCCACTTGTTGATCTTAATCATTCTCGCCTAAGCCTTAAGAAATTTCCCAACTATGATCCTTTTTTAATCGATCTTCTCCGATTGCATCGATTTGTTGAAACTTCGAGCTTAACCGATCTTTCCTTGAGTACGCGTCGATTTCCCTCTTTTGATCCTCCTTGATCGGTTGAAGTTCCCCTTCAACCGATATTTCGACATAGACTGATATTTCTGAATTATTGGAGTTTCCGGCTCAGCAGATCTCTCTCATCTGATCATGCTTGTAAGTAATCAGATTTTGGTTGACCTCATCTGATTCTTTTCAGATTAAGCCAATTCTTGGGATAAGTGTTACTGCCAAAACTTAGTCTAGAATAGTAGCTTCTATTCCCTAAGTAGGCGTGATTGACATGCGTAAATATCGTCTGAATCTCTCGATATGTCAATCAACCGTAAATTTATCCAATTATCGATTCGCGTGATTTCTACATCGCTTTTTTTTGATGCAAATTTTCGGATAGGCTTCTTTGGGCCCGACAATTGCATTTGCATCCTTGCTTGGCCTCTGAATTTGTTGGGTTTTCTCATACGAAAGTGACCAAGACGTTTATGGTCGATCCAGGTGAGGATCCACTTGTAATAACTATATAATATACCTACGAATTTCCTTATTAGGTTTTCCCGCTTTTTTTTTCTGGCCGTTGATATTATCTTCTTGATGATCCCGGCCATTGATTTCAGTTTAAGAAAATAGAATCATTTTCTCATCTTGATCCTCCACTTTTCCTACAATAAATTGTGCAAACATTATTTTCACTATTTTCTCTCCTTCGATTACGCCTGAATTAAGGTTATTTTCATGAGCACCACTTCAAATTCGCCACTATATATAATTCACCCAGATATGTTGTGGTTTTCAATCTAATTTATTCGAGTTTAATTATGTACTCTTGGTTTATTTAGATTAAGATTTGTATTTATATTTTCAGTTTCAATATTATCTTAATTTATTGTATTTTCGTTTATATAGATTTTTTAGGTATCCATTTGTTTAGATTTCTTCATGTTTCTTAATTTTTATTTTTCGTTCGGTAGCGCAGGTGATTATTCCTAACTCTGTTGCAGATGTCTTTCTGGAAAGATTCCACAAATTGTTGTTTATTTTTGACTCATTATAAAGCTTCATCGGTTTGGTCAGAGGTTGTTCTTCAGTTTATGTATTCGTCATTCTCATGTTCTAATGATCGGTATTTGGGATTTGCTTTTGTTCAAGCCATTTCTCTCATTCAATGGGATTACCTTTTGTTCGGCCTATTTCTAATTCAATTTCCATAACGTATGTCCCTCTTTTCTTAATTTTTTTTATATATATAAAGAAATTGAATTTGCATTTGAAGAAATGTGATATAGTGAATTAAGACTTAGCTCAAGATCGTCTATTATGTTCAAGGATCCGTGTTTATGAAGTTAATGGTCATAAATTTTTTGCATTGAGTTTATGCTTTAACTAAAAAAGGTGCAAAGAATTATGTTGCATTTTAAGTTATTTATTTTACATTGTGTTTTTTTAACCTTATTGGAGTTCTTATATTTATTGACTTTTCAATTAAATAGAATTTACAATATTTTCTATTTACAATAAAAAAAAAAAGAAGAAACAATTGACTGAATTAATTATATTTTGTCCGTTTTTTTTTTTAATTCAGTCAATTAATTCTCTTATCTTGCTAATTAAGAAGAGTAAAGGTTAGTGTATGTAATTCCGTTTTCAATAATTAATGTTAAGCCCATAATTTTTTTTAAATATTAATAACTATATAATTAATATCCATTAATTTAGCTTAAGTATTAAATCATTTGTATTAATTTTTTCATGTTATTATCTTATTATTTAATCAATTCCTAGAATCATGTATAATTATTAATTGGTAGTTATTGATAATTTAATACAAATGATAACACAAATTAATATAAATGGTTACATATTATTTATTTAATCACATATTCATATAATTTAGTGAAAACATCAAGTTCCAGTTGTAACACCCCGTTTTCTTTTAAAACATATGTATATATTTATTGAATGTTTTAAACAATTTAATTATTCTGGTGGACTATTTTATTGTTACTAAAAGATTTTAATTATTAAATGAAAGAACTAATGATATCTATATGTTTAGAAAACTTTTGCAGGATAGCCAACCGACGAGACCGGACTCAATTGCAAAGCACTCGACACAAGTAACTAATGAAAAGAGATAAGTTATTTTTTTGAACTAATTGTGGTAGAATTAATGAATAATAATAATATATTTATTAATAATAAAGTTATAATATTTAATAATAAAGATATCATATCAAGAAAAATTTTACAGAGATTATTTAGTCGTAAGCATTCTTATAATCATGGGATTTAATTAGATTATTTCCATATCTTGAAAGTTATTGTATCTTTATGCATATATGTGTGCAACTTTCATATTAATTAATTAATTACTTAAATTAAGAATACTACATAATTTAGTAATAAATTAAAATAAAATAAAAACTAGCGCATAAAAGAAAAGAAAAAAAAACACACGCTGAATAAAAAAAAAGAAAAGAATATATAAATATAATATCAGATAACTCCCTCTTATATTTAGAGAATATCAATCGTCTTTTCTCATTCTCTTTCCCCTACCTTCTCTCTCTACTCTCCGCTTCTCTCTCTATACTCTCTCTACTATTCTCTCTACATCTCTGAAGAAAAATCAATGCTATTTGTTTAGAGATTCGAGAGTCTTCAAGGGTAAGAGATGAACAAACTATATTTATTCCTAATATAATTAGATTAATTAATATCTATTTAATCTTGAATTTATGTAGATTTAAGTTTATTTATGAAGAATTAAGAATGGTTGTCTTATAGAGATTAATAATATGTTGCAGACTCTTCGCAAGTCTCTGCATGACTTTGAGGGTATGTCAATCCTGATCCTAATTTTTCATCTTGGAATAGATTTTTAATGATGAAATTTGCGTACAACATATTAGTATTGAAAATTGAATATGAGTATTTGATAAGTAGATTTAGTGATGAACAAATGTTTATGAAACAATACAAAAGTTCATTTATTCCGGTAGAGGTGCATTATTTTTTGTGTATGAATACAGTGAAATCGGAAAAATATTTATATGGAAGACGTTGTCTATAGGTTTGAGGTATAATGGTAAGATTGTCATTAATGTAGCACCCAGTGGTTTATCTTGACTTCTCTGCTCATTCTATGTTTGTCATTCAAATTAATGATACTGAAGATTCTACTAGCAAGTTTTAATCAGTATAGCCATCTTGCCGAGCTTTTGATTGAGATAGATCTCAATATATAGGATGAAGCTTTGATGGTAAATATATATTATATTGAAGCATTTGATACTACTTTGAAGGATATTATGCAGTTGACCGATCTGTTATCTTCTGGATTGTCTTTTGGTGATAAGAATGTGTGTTTGGAGGCGATTTCTGACAAATATTGTCGGCTATTAAAAAAGGAACGAGGCATGATATGCTCAAGCTTCAATAAGTTCATCTCTTTGTGGAATGATTGTACCCTACTGAAACTTACAAGGAACATGTGGTTGCCAAATTTGGAATCAAATGATGGTTTAAACATATTGAAAGTTTTTTCTGATTGGATAATATCTACTAGAGATGGAAGTATATGATCACAAACTGAGTAATGGTTTTGATGTATAATTTTCGGATGATGCTTTTTGACAGGTGGTGATGATCTGATCAGTCTTATTGTTGATAGTATTTATCCTGATTTTAAGAACATGATGAACGATCACGATTATTTGTAGAGTAGAGCAATTTTTCTTCTACTGTAAATGTTGTTAGGTCCATAAGCGAACTCATGATTCGGTTGAATGAAAATGAATCACGTACTTATTTGAGCTCTAATAGTCCTTACTGTGTTAGTTCAAATGTTGATCATCTTTCTAATGTGCGTACTCCTGAATTCTTGAATAGTCTAAAGTGTTCGGGAGTTCTTAATCATGAATCTCAAAATTAGAACACCGATAATGTTATTAAGAAATATTGATGCAATGAAACCAAGTTTGGTCTTTTAATATTTTTTTTTCCTCATATTTTAAAGATTAAAAATGTATTTATTCATTAAATTGTAATGAAATGTTATTTTTCAATATGTAGGTTAGTTATTACGAAGATGAGTGATAATATTTTTGAAGCTAAGTATCTATCGGGAAGTAATGCTGGATAGTTAGCTTTGATGCCTAGGCTTAAGTTAACTCCCTCTGGTCATAGATTGTCGTTTAAATTTCAATTAAGACAATTTTCATTGATTGTTTCTTATGGTATGCCTATATATAAAAGTCAAGGACAATTGTTTTATAATGTAAGAGAATTTTGCAGAAGTCCATTTTTAGTCATGGACAACTATATGTAGTTGTTTCTCGGATAACAAGCCTCTAGGGTTTGAAGATCCTATTGTGTGATGATGATAATCATAATTGTAATATCATGAAAAATATATTTTTTTATAAAGTTTTTAGGATTATATAATTCAGTAATAATAAATATTCAGATGTCACAATTTTTTCATGAGTTTTATTTTTGTTAAATTCTTTTTTATATAGAATTATTACAATATTAATTATTTAAAATATTATATATAAATAAATTATTATATTTTCTCTAACATTTTAAAATGAGTCTACTGTTGTCAAATTAATGTTTAACATGAAAACATTATATATCTTATAATGCAAATATATGTTTTTGTGAATTTTTATATTATAGCAAGATACTTATATAATTAGTTATTTGTTATTAATTTCGTAAATTTAATTTATTAAAATATATGTCAAAATTAAATATTTTAATAGTTAATTGATATTTTAATCATGAATATAAATATTACATCAATATTTGAACTTTGTTATAGATACATTATAACAGTAATACAACATATGTAATAACAGTAGGGTTAATGGAAAAAAAAATTAAAATCACGATTGTTAAGGTTTTTACCAATTACGATATATCTTTTTTTTCTTTGCACTTCAAGATATCACCTTTTAAAATCTTGCAATTTGAAGTGTTTGCCCATTTTTTGGCAACAATTGAATAATGTGGCTGCTGGAGCTGTTACATAGATATCCATGTATGATGACACAACTGATGAATATATTTTTTTTTAATTTAAT
Source organism: Stenogyne calaminthoides (assembly GCA_037126765.1). Classification (NCBI taxonomy): domain Eukaryota; kingdom Viridiplantae; phylum Streptophyta; class Magnoliopsida; order Lamiales; family Lamiaceae; genus Stenogyne; species Stenogyne calaminthoides. Next base: position 13,376,618 of record JBBCBC010000032.1, read on the forward strand.
TTTTTAAAGAAAAATAATATCTAAAAAATATTTTTATAATTTAGAAATAGAACCCTCACTCATCCTGACAAAAAATATGCTCTTATTATTTCTATCAAATCGCAGCTCCAAATTTTTAAATATTCAAAAATACTTTTTTAGATATTAATTTCTTACAAAAATATTTTTAAATAAAAAAAATCATTTTATTCATCAGTCTTGACAATTGACATCCTTTTTTTTTCTTTGCACTTCAAGACATTACCTTTTAAAATTTTACAGTTTGAAGCATTTGTCCATTTTTTGAAAACAAATGATTAATGTGGTTGCTGGAGCTGCTACATAAATGTCCATGTACGATAAAAGGATTGAGGAATACAATATATATATTTTTTTTTTCTTAATTTGATTTTTTTTAAGAAAAATAATTTCTAAAAAATATTTTTAAAAATTTAGGAATAGAAACCCCAAAACTCATTCTGACAAAAACTATGCTCTTATTATTTCTCCCAAAAACCTTAAAAGAAGAACGCTAAATCATGCATCAAATTGCAGCTCCAATTTTTTTAATATTTAAAAATATTTTTTCGATATTTCTTATAAAAATATTTTTATATTAAAAAATATTATTCTATTAACCATTCTTGACATCCTATATGGATATTTAAGTCAACTCCGAGACCACCCCACTTAATTATTTTTGAAAAATTAACAGATGCTTCGAATAACATAAAAATGTGGTGTCTCGAATTGTAAAAAAAAAAAAATGTAATTGATAAAAACCTTAAAGGTGGTGATATCTTTTGAAATTGACCCAATAAAAAATACTATAAAATGAAGAACATTTATTCTTCTTTGCAAATAATTTTCTTTAATGGATTAATATTTTTATGAATAAAATTAAATATAATTTTAAAATATCAAACTTTTAATTTAAAACTCACATTATTATAAATAGAAATAATACAACAAGATGTAAGTATAAAATTTTATATTAATTTAAAATAATATTTTAACATATAAAATATTTGATGACAACAATGACCGTGCGCTAGCACGGGTGCAATACTAGTTAGTCTTGTGCATTTTACATATTGCGTCCATAAGAAAATTTGACGAACGACCCTTGAAAAGAATCATGTCTTTTTTAATAAGGTACTTTTAATTTTGAGTGGGTCTCATGTACATCCAGGTAAACTGTGCACTCATAGTGCATTTTGAAAACATGAAACTTGTTATACTGATAGATGCAACTTTATTATACTGAACTGTGCAACTATTTTTTTCCATATTAATAGTTGAATGGTTTAGTGTAAACAAATTGCATATTTCAGTATAGCAAGTTGCATGTTTCTAAAATACTGTATAAATTCATGGTGCACCTGGATGAAAACAGTTATATTATAATATAAAATGTTTCATTATTGGGAGACTTTGTGAAATATTATTTAAAATAGGGGGAAGATGAAAATTCGCGGATCTTGCGCAGGCCAAACCGGGTTTGATGAATATCTTAAAAAATTTTGCGTGAAGTTAAAAAGAAAATTCGCTCCCAGACTCTGTTACTATAAAGACAAGTATGTGTTACTATATGACGATTATGTGTTACTACGTGATGATGAAATAAAAAATATATTTTTACTAATTCAATGGTGTAATTTGGTTGTTTGGGCCTTTACTTATGACAGTTGGTCACAAGTCGAAGGAGAAGCATATAAAAAATAGAGGGAAAAGCGGATGAAAATAGAGGGAGTATCATTTTGTTCGTATAGTAACACATATTTCTCTCCGTAGTAATACATTTTGAGCATATTACCTTACATGTATTTGTTATCTATCATTGCAGTAACACATACATATACTTACAGTAATACATGTTTGTCCTTATTGTAACACAGATCTCAGAGTGAGTTCTGCTATTTTTTGTCTTTACGTGAATTTTATAAAAAAGTTTGTTTAATCCAATTCAACCCACACAAAATATGCGAATTTTCCCTCTGTGTTTATGCGCTTCTCCTTGTGACTCATTGGTCATGTTTCAAGGATCCTTCATTTCAGTAACACAGATCTCGGAACGAGTTTTGTTATTCTGCCTTTGCGTAAATATTTAGAAAATATCCATTTTACCGGGTTTGACCACACAGAATTTGCAAATTTTTTGCTCTAAGTTAATTTTGACCCGCGAAAGTCATATTTCACGGATCCTAGATCCATGAAATATTTAATATAAATGTTTACCTTCATTATTATGTCTTATTTTATTTTTACAGTTATGAAATTATCTTTGTATTAACAATTATATTATTTTTTTATCATAAAAAATATAAAGGGTCTAATAAATTTTTTGGACCGGACTCCTTAAATTGTAGGACCGGCTTTGCCCATGGGTCAGAAGGACAAACGCATAAACACAGATGAAAAAATTCGCGTATTCTATGCGGGTCGAACTGGCTAAAACGAGTTTTTCTATAAAATTCGTACAAAGGCAAAACAACATAACTTGCTTCGAGGTTTGTGTTACTAAGAGGGTAAACATGTTTTATTGTAGGTATATGTATGCGTTACTGTGAGGACAAATAACACATACTACCTCAGTCCCACAAATTTTTGCCCCAACTTTATGGCACGCATGTTAAGAAAAATGTGTAATGAGTGGAGTGTAAAAGGGTAATGTAGTAAGTAATTTATATATATAAAGTAAATGAATTAAATGGATTGAGTGTATATGTGAGCTCCAAAAGTAATGATATTTGGTGTAAATATATGAATACTGTGAGGATAAAATTTAGTAAGAAGTTTTCTTTTTTGAGTGTGCAAATATTTGTGGGACGTCCCGAAAAGGAAATTGGACAAATTTTTTTGGGACGGAGGGAGTACTTGTTATTTCGGCATATATATTTGTTTGTAAGGTATTGAAAATTGTGTTACTATACACCCATATGTATTAATATAAATAAATAAAATGTGTGTTACTCTTTGTATTAATTCAGATTTAATCATGTGTATTTAGATATATTCAATCAATTTCTTAATACGAGTGCTTACTATCCATTAAACTATAGGCGCACGCTCCATGTATCATTATAAATCTCAACCCGAAATGCTGGAAAATAAAACCAACACGATAACACAATAATGCAAAACACTAAACCTCAAGGGTGACCCCCAACATAGGGACCCCTTTGATCGAAAAAGCTCCAACACTATTCCCTTATATCACCATCCACACCCCTTTACACCTACACTATATATATTTCAATGTTTTTCCACAACGTAAAGCAAAATACATCATTCATATATACATTGAATACATCACAGAATTTCATGGAGAATTGTGGCAGAAGAAACGACATGTTTTCATTTCCAATCCCGCAGGGACAAGACTCTGATCAGCCAGGATCCCCGGCTGATCATCTCTTCTTTAATGGGAAGCTTTTGCCCCATTATTTTCCGACTCCAACACCGAGCAATTTCTCCTACTCACGCTCCACGAGCAGGACGAGCAGTATCAGCAGCAGCAGTAAGGACTCGCTGGTGTCGTCCCGCAGCAATAGCACGAACAGCAGGAGCAGCAACTGCAGCAGCGCCAGGACCAGCACGAGCGAGGCGGCTTCTGAGAGGAAACTTGTGTCTTCTAGTAACGGTACTGATTTTTCGGGAAGAAGAGAGAGGAAGAAATTGCCTGCGGTTTCGAGCGGTCACTACGAATATTGTCGGAGATGGCAACTGTTTGCTGCAGCACCGGTGTTGAGATCATCGAGAAAGGGTAAGATTGTTGACAGGAAAGGATTAAACAAAAAATCATCCAAGGGAGAGGATGGTACACGGTCGTGGTTTGGGTGGAAAATTTTGAAGTTGTTTGTGTCAGCATGCCAAGAATGTCATGCTATAAAGACATGATGATCCAATTGAAAGTGTGTGTTTGTGATGCTTTTGGGATATGGTCATATGGGTGTTTTTTTTTAACAGAAAATGGGCAAAAATGCACCCCTTTTTATAGTTGAAAACATTTTTTTTCCCTACCCTTAATAAATTTTTTTTTTTTTATCGTTTTATGACATTTTTTTCCTTAATACATTAATGTCTATCCATCTCACTAGGTCGTGCATTGGTCGCGCGATCAATGCGCGACCTTTATGCGCGATATATGCGTGATTATTTTTAATAAGGGTAAATATGTCATAAAAAGAATTTTTTTTTTTTTTTTTATGAAAGGTAGTAAAAAAAAAGTTTGAACTAGGAATATCGGCATAAAAGAGTTTGCAACTTTTTTTTTTTAAACTGGTTGATGTTTCCGACAAGTATATAGTTGCAGTGAATATTTTACTCCCGTCATTTTAATTTTCTGATTGGAAGAGAGTCTGGTAAACCTTTCTACAGAGATGTAATTTAGAACTGTAATCCTTGTGTAATCAAAAGCACTTTTAAAAGGTTTGATTTTGATCCATAATATTTATTCCTTTTAATTTGAAATACATGAATTTGTACTTGATGAAAACCAGGGTGTAGGGTACTCTCAATACAAAAAATTGACTAAATTTTTACAGCCACCCCAAAGAACTGAAAGTTATATATATTATGAAAAACAATATTATTAAAAAAAATAGGGTTTAAAGATATATAGTATAAGTGACGGATTTCCATTGTTAATTACCTTTTTGTGATCGATTTACGACAAATAAAAATTAATTTTGATTAGAGTTAGGATCACAAATATTTGTGAGGATTTTTACAACCCACTAAAAATTGCTAGAGGCATTGTTTGTTGCAAATTTGTAATAAACCCTGTCGTTGAATTACTTGAAACAACAACGAATTCATCGCAATATCCCATCTCAAATCTATGATCAATTTTTGATAGAAAAATAATGATATGAACTATGTTTGAGTACTGGTCAATTGAACCCCTGGGCGGGGGGCTGACATTGTGCCAGCAAACCCAGCCCAACCAAGAACCGAGCTCACCTGCCTTTATATTAGGCACATATCTGTCTCAAATTATGATCAAAATATATCGTAGAATAGAAAAATAATGGTATGGACTTGATTCGAACAGTAGTAATCAAGTGTGACATTTTTCCACTGGGTTAGGAAAGCACTTATGATAAAAAGCTATCCGAAAATTTATATATATACATAATTTTATATTTCTTATATTTTTTACTATAATCAAATTATATTTAGTAAAAGAATAAGGTCATTTTATATAAGGTAAAAAAAAAAAGAGCAAAAAAAAAGAAGATTTGGATCCAAAAGTGATCCAATAGAAGCATGTCATTGACCCAAAAATGACCAATCAACCAATTCAGCCATCTTGGTTGTATTACTAGTATAAAACAAGCATAGTTAATGATATACATGAACAGTCCTTTCAAAAAAAAAAATATATATACATAAAGAGTAGATTATCTATTATCTATATGAGTCAATGACTCAAGACGTCTTCAACTAGTGTCTATGCTTTGAGTCACAATTTGCATCTCTGTTGACGGCTTGACGCATGTGAAGATGTATCTTTCCCAACAATATATTGTCTTGTGGAAATTTCAAATAACCCTTTCAAGATCCTCTTATTGGCTTCCTCCATCGAAAGTATTATAACATGGATAAATCCGACCATTGGATAAGTCGCAAGGACGGCAAGTCGTCGGTCGACAACCGTTTGAAGCGAGCTGACGATAAAATCCCAAGAACTTAAAGTCTTAAAGATCAGATGTCCACGAGACCAGATGATCAAAAGACATGAGAGATCACATAATCACCACTTCACCATACACGAGTGCAATCTACCCAAGAGTCACAAAGACGGCAGGTCGCGATCACCGACCAAGGGAGGCGACTTGGATCTAAGATCTCTGCAAGCCGGAGGTCGTGATAGTCGTGTATCCTGACAGTCAAAGGAAACACTCGGCAAGCCACAAGATCTGCCCCCGTAGTCCACCCCGCGATTGGCACACACTAAATGCAACGATCTCTGACCCGGTGAGGCGGAATTCTCGGCCAACGGGATTGAAGCCCCCTTTACTGCGTATACCTTATGTAAACTCCCGCCCATGAGGCGGGAATCGTTGTATAAATAGGCCACCATGGCCATACTAGAAAAGGGTTGAAAAATCTTAGCATTCTAGGCATAAATTATAGTGAAATTACTCTTGGCTTGGATGCCCCAAAACGTAGTCTTCTTTACAAGACAAACTAGATAACAAACTTGTGTGTTCTTTACCGTTCTTTATTGTTCATTAAGCTCTTTTCTCATTTGTTATTGTTTGTTTGCCAGAAAATATAAACTGGGCACAACAATTGACACCATCTGTGGAAAACATTTCGACTGATTGTTCAAGCATTCTCAAAAAATCCACTCCCTTTCGTTTATCAAGCAATGGTGATCAATCAGAATGACGCAAACCGACACGAAACTGACGCCCGCGATGGTGTCGAAGCTTCCCAAAGCTCTCAACGCACTTGCCAGGTGACCCCGGCGGCCACTCCCGACTGGTGGAACCTCGTCCAGACACCAGAGATCGCCAAGGCCGTCATAGTCGTCCTCAACAAGAAGCACCTCGCCTTCGACGGCACAGAGGAGCAACCTCCGGTCAAAAGGATTGCTCATGACGCCGGAACCTCCAAGGGAAAGGGTCCCTTGATTGGGGGACGTTCGACGGGCCAACTGGCTTTCCCGACAGCAAGACACGAGATTACTCGGAACTACCGGCACACCCAAATCGACAGTCCCACAATTTTGAATAGCATTTCGACCGCCTCGGAAACATGAGGGTGCGGAAGGCTCCGATAATTGTGGAAGACGAGGCCAACTCTCAGGTGGAGCGCGACCTCGCACAGACCGACTTACACCACAGTGTGAAAGCCGAGGCTCTGCTTTTCCACCATGGGGGACAAAGGGAGGCCTCCCAGACTAACTATTTGTCCCGGTGAAAAACCCATGAAATGCGGAAAAAAAATCATGAAATGCATATAAAACAGGGGTGAGGGCAAAGTGATTCCAGTTTTTTGCTTTTTAAGTCCATGTGTTGTGTTTTGCTTATAACAAAATGCATATGACAAGATAAGAACATAAAGCAATAAAGAACACAACAAAGTATAGTGGTTCGGAGACTCAAGCTCCTACATCCACTCTCCCTGTTCCTAGGGAAATTCCTTCAATCGGGACTTATCACCCTTCACGGGATCGCCTACAAGCTTTCAGGCTAACTCACTGTAGCTTACTCACTTCTTCTACATTTGAGTTTTCTGGCTGACTACTCTGCAGCTTACTTACTCAAACACACACAAGCTTTCTGACTATCAAAGATAGTTTTACTCACTTCTTCTCTAGAGTTTTTACGGCCGACTACTCTGCGTTTTACTCACTCTTTACAACTCCAACAATCACACAAACTACCTAACAATAGGGTTTGGGTTTGGGTTGGTGTCTCCAACTAGGTTGAGATTTTCCTTACATTTGTTTAGCCTCAATGCTAAGGTTGGGAAAATCTATCTAAGCTAGGATATATCGTGTGGGTTGCTTAGATTGGGTTTAAGAACACTCTGGAATATATTTGTATATCTCTGGACTTGTGTTCTATGGTGGGAATACTTGAGTATGTGTCTTCTTGGCTCTGTAGCATCTTTTGCCACATTCTCCACACTCTCCACACTTTCCACACTCTCCACACTTTAGAATGATGAAAGACCTTGTATTTATAGTGTGAATTTGAATGTTACCGTTGGAGAGAATCACATTCAAATCCATACTATTGCAGAAGTTCTCCGCAACTTCTTCAGTGGTTGTCTTCTTCTCTCTCATTGGTCCACGTCAATTTGAATCTAACGACTATATTCTTGGGGATCTTCCGAGTCTTGTGGTTCTCTCGAGTCTTGAGTTTCTTTGAGTCTCGGGTTTCTTCCGAGTCTCTCGTTTTTCTCGAGTCTCAGTTTCTTCCGAGTCTCGTGTTTCTTCGAAGTCTCGGGTTTCTTCTTCTTGGGCCTTGTGCGATCAGGGTATCGACACTTTCGGCCCAGAGTTAAGTTCTTCGACGGATATCTTTGACCCGGGTCCTTTTACTTACCGACCCTCGGTCACTTGACCTCGAGCTATCTAATTTCTTTCTTGTCGATCGATCGACTCTGATGATCGGATCGCTTTATCTTTCGGATCAACATGCTCGGGATAGCATCAGTCGATTGTCGGGTTAGCATATCGGGTTATCTTATCGATCTCGATCCGCGTCGATCTTGATCAGTCTCATCGCTCTCCTCTTCGATCGCAACCTTCTCTTGATGTGCAGTGGGTTTCTTTCGTCGGCTTATTTTGCTCTTCCCGATCACCATATGCTCCCGGCTATTTATTCTTACGTCAGTCTTATTTACGATCATCGATCTTACGATCGAAGATGGCTTAGTTTCTTCTCTTACGATTTTGCCTGAGCTCATCGATTAACTTCAGGCTTCATCGATCTCGTCGGTCTAGTCCTATGACCTCGTCGATCTCGATCATCTGCGCCGATTTATTGAGTTCCCCTCAACTTTGTTCTCTCGTTCCCCTCAACTTGTTATCGTAAGTTAGCTTGAATAACACAAGTTGATAATGTTTTGGCATAATTCATCAAAACTAAAATATCCCAACACTAACTATCCTAGCGACGCTTAGGTCGTCGTTTCGCCCGAAAACGATTCGTAGTCGCTTTCGAACGGGTAGAGAACCACAATGGGGCAACGGGAACTGACACTAACTTCATCGTCCCATGTTCACCATTAGGTATCCAGATCACTCAGGCACCTACCCAAAGGAAAATTAGCACAGCGGCCATAGACCGCTATAACGGGAGCTTGGACCCAAGGGTCCATGTAGCGAAATAAAACTCATACATGGCCTCCATGGGTGCAACCGATGTGACCAAGTGTAGGTTGTTCTCCTTGACATTGAGCGACCAGGCACATATGTGGTTCACTTCACTGCCACCATTCTCGGTGCATACTTTTGAGCAGCTCGCCAGACTATTCCTTACACACTTTTCTGCGATGGCTCCCCGACCTGCGACCAAACAACGCCTCATGAATACCCAACAAGGGGAGAATGAGTCAGATCGATCGTATGTTGAAAGGATCGACAAGCTCATCCTCGAAGGATATCCTCTAGGGGATGAGGCAAAACTACTTGGGGCCGTTAGCGGTCTCAGGAAGGGAACCAAGTTATGCCGGTGCATGACCGCCGAATATCCGACTAGCTATGCCAACTTCCGAAGGTGGGCTAGCGACTTGATCCATACCTCGAAACTACTAGAGTCCCGACTCTCCGAGACAAAGGAAGTCGTGGAACCGAAGAAGAGTTCCAAGAAAACCGGGGGTCACTACAAGGCACTTGACAACTTCAAACCTTTCGAAGAAACTATACCGGTGAAGCTGATGGAAGTGTTAGGCATGCCACATGGTCATGTCTATGCCCAAATTTGAGGGCGAGAATTGTTACAACCACCTCGCCCGATCAAGGATAAGAGCAAACAGAACCCCGACAGGTTCTGCCAATACCACGCGCAAGCGGGTCACTACACTAGTGAGTGTAGGGATTTGTTGAAGCAACTCTGGGGGCTGTATGAAGATGGCCTGATGGATGAGTTTCTCAAGTGACCTCAGGGTGGTAATGAGCAAAAATCGAGAGGTCGTCAGCAAGACTACCATCCCAGGCAGGGGGAACATAGCCCCAAGAAACCTCCATCCCGACACTCAACTGTGCGAGCGACCAATCCCACCTATGCCCAAAGGCGCGGGAGGTCGCGTCATACATACCCTCTCCCCACTAGGGGTAGTAGGAGGTCTATCCTCGACCTCCTCATCGAAATGACATATGAAGGCCGAAGTCAGAGAAATGGAGAACGCCCGAAAGATGGTCTTATCTATTTTCACTGTGGCCGAAGAGACTAATAAGATTGAATTTGGCGAAAAGGACAAAGCTGGAATTATCTACCCGAACATCGATCCCTTGGTCATCAAGGCTAATATCATGGGAACCACTGTATGTCAGGTGCTGGTGGATGAAGGGCCTTTTTGCAACATCCTCTTCAAGAAGACCTTAGACCAGCTCGGGGACTTTGATGATTACATCACCCCATGCGACCACATCGTAAAAGGCTTCAAGGATACAATTGTGAAGTCGTTTGGCATGATCCACCTGGCTGTCAAGCTAGTGTCTACTCTAGATGATAAGGTTAGGGCCACTAGACTCCTAGATTTTCTTGTAATCGACCTACCGAGTTCATACAATGGATTTCTCGGGAGGCCGTTTGAGCATGAGTTCGAGGCTGCGTCCTCAAATTTTTATTTTTGTGTAAAATTCCCCACTAAAAGGCGACTAGGTGGATGCAAGAGGTTGTTTGGTTTACTCTTCATCTCATTTCAATTCAGCATTAATATCTAGCAAACAAATACTTGTAATAGATAGTGAAATGCAATGTAATGAATTGAACACTGAAAAGACAAACAAGAAGAGAAGCCGCGACGACCTCGATCCGAGAATGGGTCCCGAACAAGAAGATTTTTTGCTTGAGGCCAAAATCGATGATCCACATCAGGATGGTCCCAGAGCCATCCTGAGAGAAGAACTGGAGAAAGTCAAAGTGGATCCAACTCGGCCAGATCTGGAGGTCATCATTGGCTTCAAGATACCTGGCGACCTCATGGGGGAAGTCATCGACTTTTTCAAGAAGAACCTGTATGTGTCTGCATGGTCACAAAAGGATATGGTCGTCATCGACCCAGAAGTCGCATGTCACCAATTACATATCGATCCAACTCGAAGGCCAATAGCTCAAAAAAGGCAAAAATTTAGCCCAGAGAAATATGAAGTGCTAGCAGCGGAGGTAAAGAAGTTGCTGGACAACAACCTGATCACCCATGCCGACCATGCACAATAGGTTGCTAATGCCGTCTTGGTAAAAAAGTCAAATGGTACTTGGCGACTCTGTATCGATTTCACCGACCTCAACGAAGCATGCCCAAAAGACTTATTTCCCATGCCACACATCGACCATTTGATAGACAACACAGTTGGTCATGAGATGATGTCATTTATGGATGCCTTCGCGGGCTATCACCAGATAGCGATGCTTGAGCCAGATCGGCAACATACTTCATTTTTGACAGAGAAGGACCTCTACTGCTGGAAGAGGATGTCTTTTGGTCTAAAGAATGCAGGGGCAACTTATCAGAGGCTTGTTAACCACATATTTGCGGATCAAATTGTTAAATCCGTGGAAGTGTGCGTGGATGACATAATTGTCAAAAGCTTGAAAAAAGAGGATCACCTCGCCCACCTGTTAGGGTTATACATGAAAGTATGCTTTTACGTAATAATGAACTTATGTAACTCTTATTCACTGAATATAAATGTTTCATCATTGTTGCTTTAAATATAATTGAATGTTAATTATTTATTGCAAACCGTTCAAATATTAGTACAATATTAAATTGTAGTTAATGTAGTGATACCCGATCACAGAAGGTCACATTAACAGTTCCTTGTAAATAAAAGTACAACTTCAGAATCTAGATGGAATTGAACACTCCATTGGTAGAGGTTGAAGTGCAAAGCTCAGATTGACTTCTTTTGACCAAGAGATTGCACTAACACATTATGATGTGCTGAAGAGGACCTACAGAGAGGATAAATTCTTCCGTACTGACTTAAGGGATGTAGAATTAGACCTCAGTTGTTATTGATTTCTTAACATCTGTCACTTAAATAGAATTGCATGTAGTTAATACTTATTGCTTTGATCTGTGTTGGGTTTAGAATCAGACAACGATTCTATACTTTGTATTTTGAGCCAAAAGTCTTGTGTGATTTGTCCCCTTGGTGGGCTCAGAAGTTTAATCATACCAAATCTTGCAAGTGAAAATTTATTTCCGGTATGGATAATAATGTTAAGTTGTGTTTACTCCAAGGACAAAAGATATTAATTAATATAAAGCTTTTCAGTGACTTAATTAATTAATGGACTAAATAATCTTAAATACGGAAAATAATAACCAGGAGCCATATTGTCGTAATATGGATTAAGATGGATAGTTCAATATTAATTTTATAGTGGAGTAACTTAATATTAATGGGCTTGAATAATATTTTGGCTTAATATTAAAGTTTCATAGCCCATTGGAGGTCTAATCTTAATTCTCCTAAAGACCCCTCAAATAGCCCAATTAAAGTCCAATTAATGAAAAGGAGTAGAAAATATTATTGCCTAATTATTACTATTTTTCAAAAATTGTAGAGAAAAGAAAAGGAAAGATTTTCTTGATTTTCTTGAAAAGATTTTATGGAAAAAGATAAGTATTCTTGGAATACAAGATTATCCCATAAATTCATGAAATCAAATCTTGTTTCTTTGACCCTTGTATTTTTCGAAAATCTAGTAAGAAAGGGAAGAAAAGATATTTTGTGATTTATATGGAAAATAGAATATATGAGATATATTCAAGATTGTATCTTGGGAAGATACAAAGAAATTTCCCATGACCCTAATTAGGGCAAAAAATTTCGTTCTCCGTTGTCTTATAAATATGGGATGAATTTTTCATCCCCAACATAATTTCATGTGTTGGAAAAATTAGAAATCCACAAAGGTGGTGCAATAATTTTTTATTTTCTCCTTTATTAAAATCGTTCGTGAGAATCCTTCCACCGGATTGCATTCGTGGACATGAGACATATTTGAGAAGGCTCTTTAGGTTGATCCATCGTCTTAACGGTTGTCACTTCAAGAGGTATGTAATTTCGTAACTCCTAGATTCCGCATGCTTAGGATTTACGTGAATTACGTATACGCATGATGTTGTTGTTGTTTATTTAATTATTATGTTGAATTAATTTAAGATTGATTCATGCTAGTAATTAATTGATTAATTTAAAAATATATTTAAGTATACCTCGAATAGATCCGGGCACCCCGAATTTCCTAACCACTGGTATCAGAGCCTCGGTTTTGAGCTCTGTATTTAAATTGTTATTTAAATTTGTTGGCCATTATATTTTATTGAAAATTGGATAGTAGATTTGTTAAATCTATTTTGTAGATATCCAATTGTCATGGTATTTAATGTGTTTATTTATTTCATGCGTATGATTGGTTTTAATTCGACTCATTCGAATTTGTTTTTCTCGTGAGAAAATCCACGAGTATATTAGACTATTTGATTTGTTCAATGTAATAGACTAGTCTAGATTTTAGGTTTATTTATTTTTATAAAATAAATTGTAAACCAGATCGGAGATGAAGACGGAGACGAGGAGTTAAGATGGATCCAAAACTGTACGCGGGCAACGCGTGTCGCGCGAAATGTGCTTAGGGAGGCACGAGCTCAACGCGAACATTGCCAGATGCGTACGGGCACAACGCTTGGCGTCGGGCGGGATCAGCCCTGGATGCGCACGGGCGCATTAGGGCGCATGGCACAGGCGCGTGCGAGGCATGCGCTGGACGGGCCAGACGGACAGGTTAGGCTTGCCGAAGGGGAGTGGGGAGCGGGCACGCGCATAGGCGCGACCCGGGCTGATGCCCTGCCGAGGCTGCCCAGCTCCACAGGTGCGCTCGGCCAAGTGGCCGGCCGGATGCGGGCGTGCATCCCGGCTGCGAGCTACTTGGCTTAGCGATTCGTGACGAATTTTTTTTCGAGACAAACGAGTGGGAGAAATCAAGACGGAGTTTCTTCAAAGATCAAGACAATGAAAATTAAACCATGACAATTGGATAATTTGTGCCCAATATGTTTAATTTATGTTTTGTTTTGATATTTTTTTTCTTGTGCTTCTGTTTAAATTAGTTTAATGTGTTTGTATGAGAAATCATTTTTGAAAAATCTCCCAGCTCAAAATTAGTAAGTATTTTTTTATAATTAATTTGGTTTTGAATCATATTAATTTTGACCTCCATGATTTATTTATTTGTGAATTCTTTTGGAGAAATCTCCCCAACGGAGCGACCAAAAGATAGCCTTCATATGAATAAATTCCCAAAAGGATGATTGTGAATTATTATTAGTGGTGACGATGACACCCCCAACGAGGCTCGATCAAAATGAAGTAATAATTATGTATTTAATCATGGTTATTACTTAGGTATAAAATTGATATGCATATACTTCTCCGAAGTCCCTGTCAATTTTATATTGGTCAAGTGGGAGCCAACTATTAATTAATTTTTTTTAATTAAACATTGTAACTTTTCTTGTTTGTAACTTGCTCAAATGTGTTTAAATAATGACCCACCCAACGTGGCTTATTTAAATTGTTTTGGGATGTTGCCTGATACATGTTCATATTTTTGAGATTTTAATATGATTCATGGTATCGAATTATGTGATGAACTTTTTCTATTTAATTCTAGTTTTGATACGAAAATGTATGTTTATTTCAGTTCAACTATGTCGCAACCTTTTAACCCACTGAAATATATGCTCAAAGAACACCAACTTACTGGTGAAAACTATGTTATTTGGAAACGTAATATGAAATTTGTCCTCACTGCATAAGAACAAAATTGGGTCCTTGGTGTACCCAAGCCTAGCAAGCCTGCTGAAGGATCAATAAATGCGGAGAGATCTTTGTATGATCTCTGGGAGCGTGCCAACGAGCCTATGAGATGTATAATCATGACTTCCTTGTCTGATGATTTTAGATACATTCATAAAGGTGTTGAATCTGCTGCGGAAATCATGTAGAGTCTTGAAGAAATATTTTTAACATAAAACTGCATGATCAATCAGTTTAAAGACGATGGCGTGGCAAGGCTGAAAATGACCGAGGGAACACCCGTAAGGGATCATGTTCTCAAAGTTAAGAGCCATTTTGACAAGCTTATCTCGGAACTATGTATTGTAATGAGGCTCAAATTGATTTCTTGTTCCTAACTCTTCCAAAATGTTTCGATGAGTTCTACTATAGTTTTGTGACGAGCGATCATATTTTCACTATGGATACTCTGCAAGAGGTTTTGGAAACGATAGAGAAACGTTTGGGACAAGAAGATGAAGCTTCGATGACTAAAAATCTTCTCTCAAAATCTAGGCCAATGGAGGGCAAGATTGACGAGAAGATGAACGGTCAAGACCAAAGTAACCCCATTACTAAAAAAAGTGAAGGAGAGATGGTCAAAAGGTTGGGTGTCAAAAGGAATTAAAAAGGGAAGTGTTTCAACTGTGGTGAAAAAGGACATTGGAGGTATGCCTGTTCCAATCCCAAAAGGAATGGAAAGAAAGGTAATTCTCAAGCATTAGTTGTTGAAACTTGTTTAGCGGCCTATGCTACCCATTCGTGGGTAGTGGATACGGGATCCACTGATCATTTTTGTTTCACTTTATAGAGGTTCAAGCGGACCCGACAACTAAGCTGAAGTGAGATCCTCATCACACTGGGCGAAGCTATGAGAGTAGCAGCTGAAGCAGTGGGAAACGTGCACCTTTCTTTTGAAGACAAGACTTTAGTTTAAGAGATGTTCTTTACGTTCCTGTTGTTTTTAGTAAAACCTTATTTATGTTTATGAACTACCTTTTTTTATGGATATTTTGTTCATTCTAATAAGCAAGTTACTGTTTTTCTTAACGATGTGTTTATCTGTCATGGAACTTTATGGAACAATCTCTATACTATTAACTGTGCACACCACTCATAAAAATGCATCTTATAACACATTGACTATTTCAAATAATAAGACATTCAGAAAAGTGAATGAAACACTTATTTGGCATCTCATATTAGGTCATATTAATCTAAACTGGATTCAAAGGTTGGTGAAAGATGGTTCGCTGGAGGACCTACAACATAGAACCACTTCAAACTTGCGAATCATGTTTAGATGGTAATATTACCAAGAGGGTGTTTGGAGCCAAGGGGACTAGAGCCACAGGAGTGTTGAAAATCGTTCGCATTGACGTATGTGATCCAATGTGAACCAAAGCTAGAGGTAGCTATGAGTATTTAGTAACTCTCATTGATGATTACTCAAGGTTCGGGTACATTTTCCTTATGAAGAATAAATCGAAAACCTTTGATAAATTCAAAGAGTTCAAAGCCAAAGCTGAAAAGCATAGGGAAAGAGTATCAAGTTTCTACGATCTGATAGTAGAGGCGAATACCTCAGCGATGAGTTTTGAACTGCATGTTAAACAAGGGTATTGTTTCCCAGCTGACTACACCCGGAACCCCTCAACAAAATGGGGTGGAAGAACAAAGAAATAAGAACATTCTTAGAAATGGTCAAGATCCATGATGAGTTATATAGATCAACCCAAGACATTTTGGATTACGCCTTGGAAACAATAGCTTATGCTCTAAAATTAGTGTTATCCAAATCGGTTCCCAAAAACCCAAGAGAATTGCGCCCAGTCTGAGACACTTGAGAATCTAGGGTGTCCGACATATGTGCTAGACAAGGGAGCTGGTAAGTTGGACGTACGTTCGAAATTAAGGTTGTTTATAGGGTACCCCATGGGAACGAATGGATGCATGTTCTATAGTCCCAAAGATCAAAAGGTGGTAATAAGTACGCACCTTGGATTCTTGGGAAAAAGACTATATGAACAAAAGAAAGCCCAAAAGTTAGATTACCTTAGATGAATTAAGAGGGCAAACTCCTATACCAACTGTACAAGTTGATGTACTAAGTGTCACACTGACACAACCGGAGCCTCATCGTAGTGGGAGGGTTGTCCGACAACTTGAGAGATTCACGGGGATAGTGAATCAGATCCCTGGTCCTACAAAGAGGCGGTCCAAGACCAGGACTCAAAATCCTGACAAACTACGATAGAAGTCGAGATGGGCTCAAGAGACCTAAAGCGAGTGTGGGAGCTAGTTGAACCACCCAGTGAGGCAAAACTCATTGGATGCAAGTGGGTCCACAAGAGAAAAGAGGAAAGGACGGGAAGGTTGAAACCTTTGAAGCCGGGTTAGTGGCAAAAAGGGATACACTCAGAAAGAGAGTATCGACTATGAAGAAACCTTTTCGCTTGTAGCCATGCTTAAGTCCATCCATATTCTCTTGGCAATAGCTGCACATCTAGTTTTTTGAGATCTGACAAATGGATGTCAAGACAGCTTTCCTAAACGGAAGTCTTGACGAAGAGATCTACATGCAATAGCGTCAAAATTCTATTGCGAAATGCCAACAACATCTTGTTTGCAACCTGAGGAAGTCCATTTATGGAACGAAGCAAACATCTTGCGTCTTGAACTAATAATTTGATCAGGTATTTAAATGTTATGGGTTCGATCAAAACGATTTCGAGAGTTGTGTGTATAAAAAGTGTGACAGAACTGCCTTGGTATTCCTAGTACTATACGTAGACGATATTCTGCTAATCGGAGATGATGTAAAGGTTTTGTCAGATGTAAGGGTATGACTGTCAAAAAAATTTGATATGAAGGACTTAGGGTAAGCCGAGGACATCCTTGGGATCAAGATCACTCGAGATCGCAAGAAAATTATGATGGGCTTGTCGCAATCTTCATACATAGATACAGTTTTGGAGCATTTCAGCATGCAAGATTCCAAGAAAAGTTTTGTACTTTTCAGACATGGAATCCATCTATCCAAAAACATGTGCCCTAAGACACAAAAAGAGATAGATGACATGAGATGTATTCCTTATGCATCAGCAGTAGCAAACCTCATGTAAGCAATGTTATACACGAGCCCGGACATCTGCTACGCCGTAGGCATGGTAGCAAGATATTAAAGTAACCTAGGAAATCAACACTGCACTGCTGCTAAGAACATTCTAAGAGTATCTTAAAGGAACTCAGATAGAATGCTGGTTTATCAGTCGGACAGTTTATTACCGGTGGGGTACACGGATTCGAATT
This sequence comes from Stenogyne calaminthoides, assembly GCA_037126765.1. NCBI lineage: Eukaryota > Viridiplantae > Streptophyta > Magnoliopsida > Lamiales > Lamiaceae > Stenogyne > Stenogyne calaminthoides. Next base: position 13,394,448 of record JBBCBC010000032.1, read on the forward strand.
TCCAATCTGACATAGATTCCATAAAATCTACCTCAGGTAGTGTGTTATGTCTGGGAGGAGGAGCTGTAATATGGAGAAGCTTTAAGCATAAATGCATCGCCGATTCTACCATGTAAGCCAAATAAGTAGCTACTTGTAAAGCAGCGAAAGAAGCAGTATGGCTCAAGAACTTCCTAGTGGACTTGGACGATGTTCCAAATTTGCCCAGCACTATCGCGGTATTCTGTGATAACGCCGGAGCAGGTTCAAATTCAAGAGAACCGAGAGCCCACAAGGCCAGCAAACACATTGAAAGAAAATACCATCTTATACGAGAAATCATTAAGAGATGAGATATAGAGGTGGCAAAGATCGCATCGAAAGACATCCTAGCAGATTCATTCACAAAAGGTCTACCTCAGAGAACATTCGAGAGCCATGTGAAAGGAATGGGTGTCAAGAGCGCTGCCAATCTGCTTTGAGTATAAGTGGGAGAAATATATTAGGTTCGTGTAGGTGACATGTAGATATCACGTAGAACACGAGACTAGCTGTAGGGTATACTTAAAAGTAGACTTTGAGTATAAGTGGGAGATTGTTAGGGTTATACGTGAAAGTATGCTTATGTAACTCTTATTCACCGAATATAAATGTTTCATCACTGTTGCTTTAAATATAATTGAATGTTAATTATTTATTGCAAACCGTTCAAATGTTGGTACAATATTACATTTTAGTTAATGTGGTGATACCCGATCACAGAAGATCACATTAACAGTTCCTTGTAAATAAAAGTACAACTTCACAACCTAGATGGAATTGAACACTCCATTCGTAGAGGTTGAAGTGAAAAGCTCAGATTCGCTTGTGTTGACCAAGAGATTGCACTAGCACATTATGATGTGCTGAAGAGGACCTACAGAGAGGATAAATTCTTCCGTGCTGACTTAAGGGATGAAGAATTAGACCTCAGTTGTTCTTTTAACCTCTGTCACTTAAATAGAATTGCATGTAGTTAATACTTATTGTTTTAATCTTTGTTGGGTTTAGAGTCAGACAACGATTCTATACTTTGCATTCAGTATTATTAATTATATGGAAATTGCTAAGATTTAATATAGAGAAACGTGTGCAAGCAAGTCTTGTGTGATTTGTCCCCTTGGTAGGCTCAGAAGTTTTATCATACCAAATCTTGGAAGTTAAAATTTATTTCCTGTATGGATAATAATGTTGAGCTGTCTTTACTTCAAGGACAAAAGATATTAATTAATATAAAGTTTTTCAGTGGCTTAATTAATTAATGGACTAAATAATCTTAAACATGAGAAATAATAACCAGGAGCCATATTGTCGTAATATGGATTAAGATGGATAGTTCAATATTAATGTTATAGTGGAGTAAATTAATGTTAATGGACTTGAATAATATTTTGGCTTAATATTAAGGTTTCATATCCGATTGGAGGTCCAATCGTAATTATCCTAAAGGCTCCTCAAATAGCCCAATTAATGAAAAGGAGTAGAAAATATTATTGCCTAATTATTCCTATTTTTCGAAAATTGTAGAGAAAAGAAAAGGAAAGGTTTTCTTAATTTTCTTGAAAAGGTTTTATGGAAAAAGATAAGTATTCTTGGAGTACAAGATTATCCCATAAATTCAAGAAATTAAATCTTGTTTCTTTGACCCTTGTATTTTTCGAAAATCTTGTAAGAAAGGGAAGAAAAGATATTTTGTGATTTATATGGAAAATGGAATATGAGATATATTCAAGATTGTATATTTGGAAGATACAAAAAAATTTCCCATGACCCTAATTAGGGCACAAAATTTCGTTCTCCATTGTCTTATAAAAATTCATCCCCAACATAATTCCATGTGTTGGAAAAATTAGAAATCCACGAAGGTGGTGCAATAATTTTTTATTTTCTCCTTTATTAAAATCGTTCGTGAGAATCCTTCCACCGGATTGCATTCGTGGACGTGGGACATATTTGAGAAGGCTCTTTGGGTTGATCCATCGTCTCGATGGTTGTCACTTCAAGAGGTATGTAATTTCGTAACTCCTAGATTCTGTATGCTTAGGATTTACGTGAATTACATGTACGCATGATGTTGTTGTTGTTTATTTAATTAATATGTTGAATTAATTTAGGATTGTTTCATGCTAGTAATTAACTGATTAATTTAAATATGTATTTACGTATACCTCGAATAGATCCGGGCATCCCGAATTTCCCAACACCACCTTTCCCACACTTTTGAGATCCTGAGGAAATTCAACATGAGGCTCAACCCCAAAAAATGCAATTTTGGGGTAGATTCAGGAAGTTCCTGGGACATCTAGTCATCAAACGGGGATTAGAGGCGACTTCCTGACGCTCATAACCAAAGCGTATGCTAGCTTTTCCAGAAGTGGATAACGCTGCTCGATTTCATTCAATGTCTGGATGACGAAGTAGATCAAAAAGTGAATCTGACCTTCTGCTCGGACGAGTACTGCGCTTAACGCGGTTTCTGAGGCAACTAGATATAAGAATAGTTTTTCTTCCGGAACAGGTTTCGATAGGATGCCCACGTCTGCCAGGTAGACCCTGATCTTGTCAAAAGCCTCCCCGACTTTCTGGAGTCCACTCAAATTTTGACTTCTTTCGAATTGTGTCGAATATTGGCTTGCATTTATCCTCAATTCGAGAGATAAACATGTTCAAAGCTATCAAGCAACCTGTGAGTTTCTGGACCCCCTTAACATTTCTTTGGGATACCATGTCCAGAATGGCCTTGATTTTCGTTATATTTTTTCGACCATCAGATTGAGGTACTCACGTCCTTACCATTAAGAAACGTACTCCACCGGCTAGATACAACAGGTCGGTGCCTCAAATGGACAATTGAGGTCGGGCAGTACGGGGTAAGATACGCGCCGCGCCCAGGAATCAAAGCACAATCGCTGGCCGACTTCATGGTCAAGTTAACCTTCCCCTAAGAGGCCAGCAGCTCGTCATGCCCTCCATGGCAATTGTTCGTAGATGTCTCAGCGACCTCTCACAAATCAGGTGCAAGGGTAGTCCTGGCTACTCCAAAGGGCACTTCGTTCAAGAATGCAATAACTTTCGACTTCCCAGCTACAAACAACGAGGCCGAATACGAGGCACTCATCAGCGGACTAGAAATGTCTGTGGCAATGGGTATCAAGAGACTTAGGTACACACGGACTCTCAACTCGTTGCGAATCAAGTCTCGGGGGAGTATGAAGCTCTAGATGATAGAATGGCAACCTACCAAGAGATTTTGAAGGAATTATGCCAAAAGTTCGAGCAAGTACATGTAAAACTAATCCCACGGGATCTGAATTCACAAGACGATGCTTCAACACAGCTAGCTACTTCAGAGGGGCCAACTGAGATGAAGGATGTCACCATCACCAGACTCTCCCACCCCTCCAGTTCTAATAATACACTGGTCGCATCCCTAGACAAATCGAATATTTGAAGAATAGCGATTTCCCACGTTATAGAGTAAAAGATCGCCAATTATAATTGAGAGCCGCAATACATAATCTCATCAATGATGACCTATATAAAAAAGGCTTCAGCACTCCACTTCTCAAGTGTATCACACCAGAACAGGGGCAAGCCATCCTGAGGGAGATACACGAAGGTGTGTGCGAAAACCACACTAGGGGGCAATCGTTGGCTCACAAAACCACAATGCAAGGCTACTTTTAGCGACTTTAAGGGCGGATGCCATCATTTTTGCCCGAAAATGTCACAAATGCCAAATATTTGCACCATCGATTAAGGTCGCTCCAGAAGAGGTTACCAGCATCCTCAGCCCATGGCCCTTTGAGAAGTGGGGGATATATATCATTGGACCACTCCCAACGGCTCCGGGCTCAGTCAAGTTTTCATAGTCGTTGTAGATTACATCACAAAGTGGGCTGAGGCAGAGGCTTTGGCAACCATAGTCCAGGACCATGTCATCCGATTTATATGGCGAAACATCATTTGCAGATTCGGCCTACCTCAGGCTATCATATCTGACAACGGGAAACAGTTCGATGGACTCAAAATCGACACTTTTTTCCGAAAGTGGAAGATCACTAAGCTCTTCTCCACTAGTACTACTTCCAATCAAACAGACAGGTCGAGGCTGTTAACAAAATTATTAAGCACACCTTGAAGACTAAGATTGAGGGACGAAAAGGAAAATGGGTCAGCGAGCTACCAAATATTTTATGGTCGTACAGAACGACTTACCGAAACTCCACGGGGGAGACTCCTTACTCCCTAGCTTTTGGGACCGAGGCGGTCTTACCTTCAGAGGTCAATTTCCCAAACCTTCGAACATCACAAGTCGCGATCGACCACAATGACAAAGCTCCGGCTAGAAATCTAGACCTACTTGAGGAAAGGCAACTAGAAGCCAATATGAGAAACGCGAGATACAAACATCAATCAGAGAAGTACTACAATTCTAAAGTGCAACTTTGACAATTCAAAGAAGGGGACTTGGTGCTAAAGAAAGAACTTGACGTACTAAAAGGGACTTTTAGCCCGAACTGGGAAGACCCATTCAAGGTATCAAGAATCCTACCTAATGGACCCTACGAGCTCGAAACTCCAGATGGTGCAAAGACTCTATACCCATGGATTGCGGCTCACCTAAAGAAGTATTATCAATAGGTTCGATGTCACGTCTTTGTAATAATTCGGCCAAGTCAATAATAAGGTTATCTTTTCTTTTCAAAATTCCTGTGTTTAAACCGAGGGAAGTCACATTAATAAAATAACGACCTCCCAATGTACGACTTTCGACATACTGGCTAAGTGGTGCGGTCCTCCCCCGACTTTGTAAGACGGCTAAGCAAAGTTCAAACTAAATTGCAGTGACAAAGACGATAAGAACGAATGCAAATTATAAAGTCGCATAAGGAAATCATGTCGGCACAATAAAGGGAGGAAAAATAAATGATTCATTAATGACAAAAAGGCCCGAAGGCCAGTACATGAGAGCCCGAAGGCCGATTACATAAAGCGGCCTGAAGCCAACATAAAGCAAAAATTACAAGTCCCTATGCACTACCAACAGATGGTTACTGCTCGACTTTTCTATGACTTCAATGTCAACCCTAACTTAGCAAGCGATGACTTGATTACAAACCACTAGTCTTACACTATCAGCTGATGGCTACTGCTCGACTTTCCTGCGGCTTCGGAGGTTACCAGCCCCTCAAACTCAACAGCAACACCAACATCATCATCAAGACCATCATCTCCATTTGCTAATCAAAAGTATTGTTGGGGATGAGGTTCATGTTTCTAAATAATACTGAACATGGCTTCATAGGCCGCTCTTGTCTCCTTAATCTTGGGCTGGTAAACACTTCCTTCAGAGGCCGGGAATGACCTCCTCAATGGGGTCTGCGCCCAAACCCCCTCCGACCTCTAGCTAGGGCCTGGCTTCCCTAGTCTACGTCTCCAAGACAACCTCGGAGTTATCACCAGGTTTTGTCGTGTCGGGGTCGGGGGTGAGAAGCAAAATCCGGCTCAGATTAGGGAAGAAGGATAGGTTGATGTCAAATCCTTCCAAATCCTTGATATCCAACAGAACATCAGAGTCGATAGGATTGTCGCGAACATAAGCGGCCAGATCCACAGCCGCATTGGTGAGGTCGCCCACGGGATTTGACCTGCGGAAGGCTCATATGGCCTCCGCAAACGCCATGATGTAAGTGTAGTTGGCATTTGTTGGGAAAATCGGGGTGCCCGGATCTATTCGAGTTGATTATTTAAATACATATTTAAATTAAACAGTTAATTACTAACATGAATTAATCCTAAATCAATTCAACATAATAATAAACAACATGCGTACACATAATTCACGTAAATCCTAAACATGTGGAACTAGGAGTTACGGAATTACTAACCTCTTGAAGAATCAAACAGATGAATCAACCCAAGAGCCTTCCCAAATATATCCCCAAAGTCCACGAACGCTATTCGGTGGGAAGATTTCAACGACCGATTTTAATGGGAGAGAAATTAAATATTTTGCTACCACCTTTGTGAATTTCTAATATTTCCAACACATGGAATTGTACTTGGGAATGAAGAGCTCATCCCCTATAAATAGGGAGGAGGGGGAGACGAAAATTAGGGTCGGAAAATAGGGAGAAAATCTTTTCTTGATCTCCAAGAAATCTTGAATATATCACCTATATTCTTTTCTCCTTAATTAATTTTTCCATAAAAATCTCTTTCCCCTCTTCTACCTATATTTTCAAAAAATTACACTAATAAAGGAGTCAAGATTTGACTTCTTGAATTTATGGGATAATTATTTATTCCTACAATAATTATCTATTTCCATAAAATATCTACAAGAAAATCAAGACAATCTTTTCTTCCTTTAATAGACAAAGTTTTCGAAAATTTCAACTGGAAATATAGCAAGAATATTTTCTTCTCTCTCTCATTAATTGGACTTTATTTTGGTCTATTTGGGGGGCCTTTAGGAGAGTTATGATTGGACCTCCAATAGACTATGAAGCTATAATATTTTGGGCCAAATATTATTCAAGTCCATTAATATTAATTTACTCCACTATAAAATTAATATTGAACTATCCATCTTAACCCATATTACGATTTCACATGTAACATGGCTACCGGTCATTATTTCCCGCGTTTAAGATTATCTTAGTCCATTAATTAATTAAGACGCTGAACAAGCTATATATTAATTAATATCTCTGTCCTTGGAGTAAAGACAACTCAACATTATTAAAACATACTTAGTAATTTTTGAATTTGAGATTTTTCGTTGAGCAATTCTCATGCAAACACATTTAAACAAATTAAATAAAGCACAAGAAAATACAGCAACAATAAATCAAGCAAAGCATAAAATAAACACATTGGACACAAATTATCCAACTGTCATGGTTTGATTTTCTTTGGCTTGATTTTGAAGAGACGCTGCAAATCTTGAATTTCTCCCACTCGTTTCGTCTCGAGCGAATGTAAAATCTTGAAACGCCACGCCAGCTCGCTGGTAGGGATGCACGCATCAAGATCCGACCGCTGCTTGCCAGCGCCCGTGTTACGCTTTAGGGCGCAGCCAAGACATCGCTTATGTGTTATGGCTCGGCGAAGATCGGGCGACCTCAAAGACGCTTAGGCGACCTCGCCCGCCTACAAGATGAAGGCGGTTCACAAGCCGCGCGTGCTTCCGCCCAAGACGCGCTCGCCTTGGCCAATCCGCCTTGGCGCCTAAGCGCCTCGGCCCGGCGTGGGCGTCGTTCGCGCCAAGACGCTTGCCTCCTTTGGCACAAGCATGCAAGCAAGACGTCGCCCACGTCTGATTCAGATCCGTCTTTAACTCGTCTCTGTCTTTGTCTCCGATCAGGTTACAATTTATTTAACGAAAAATAAATACCTTAAATCTAGACTAGTCTATTACATTGAACAAATCAAATAGCCTAATCTACTCTTGGATTTTCTCACGAGAAAAAAAAATCCGAACGAGTCGAATTAAAAACCATTCATTCATACGCATGAAAATAAAACACATTAAATACCATGACAATTGGATACCTGCAAAACAGATCTAGCAATTCTGCGGAAGGCTCAGATGGCCTCCGCAAACGCCATGATGTAAGTGTAGTTGGCATTTGTTGGGAAAATCGGGGTGCCCGGATCTATTCGAGTTGATTATTTAAATACATATTTAAATTAAACAGTTAATTACTAACATGAATTAATCCTAAATCAATTCAACATAATAATAAACAACATGCGTACACATAATTCACGTAAATCCTAAACATGCAGAACTAGGAGTTACGGAATTACTAACCTCTTGAAGAATCCAACGAATGAATCAACCCAAGAGCGAATAACTAATCTATAAAGAGAAAAAGAAAAAAACCTAGAGCCATAAGTTCAAAAGTCAAACCAGAGGCCGGGGCCCCAAAAACCTTGCTAAGGTAAAACCCTCCTTAGGGCAAAACCCTTAGTCAAGGGAAAAAAGAGACCCCTCTACAGAGCATTACCCCGCAGCACGAAGGTAATCCCTACAAAAACTCAAACACGGAAATACTCACGATTCATGTCACTATACAAAACATCAATAAGAAAATCTGGGCAAGGGCCAAACCAGTCCCTAGTCAACTGAAGCTTTGAAATATGGTCATCTCCAGTGTTCCCCTCACGAAAAATGTGAGTAACCTTGATGTTAAGCACATCCCTGTAGGGTCTACAAACGCCAAGGGACCGACGTGGGGCCTTCACGAAGAGAGCGAACAACTAACTCAGAATCAGTCTCAATCCACAAATTGAACCAACCGTGCTCAGCTGTCATCCGAATGGCGTGAAAGCAGGCAGCCAACTCCAACTCAAAGGGATAGCCCCAACCAGCCACACGAGAGAAGACCGCAACAAAAAAACCCCGGGAATTACGAAAAAGACCCCCAATGTGCAAAGCTCCAGGTGAACCTAAGGCACTACCATCAATATTCACCTTATACCAACCGGGGGCAGGTGGCCTCCACCTGAAATCGAGAGGGATACAGGTAGGACAGCAAGATCCCCGCAGACGGAGATGGCGTAAAATAGCCAACTCCCGAGAATCATTCAACATGTAGCCAACGTGAAAGCTCTCAACCTCTCGTACAAGATTGAGAAACAGAATCATACAATCGTGAAAAGATGGGCGGACGTCCTGGAATAAAGAACAGTTGCGTGTCATCCAGATCACCCAAACAATAGTGACAAAAGCAAGACGCCACATACTAGACGCCTGTTTCCCGAACGAGATCCTGGTGACCTGCAGAAAAATGTCTAGAAAACCGAAACCATAATCCAACTGAATATCAAAGATACGGGTTACCTCATCATACAAATGTCGAGTGAAGGAGCAATAGGCAAAGATATGGTCAAAGTCATTTGGACCGGAAAGGCAGAGTGGGCAGACCATCGGCCCGTGGATCCCAATCCGAATAAGATCCAAACCAGTCGGGAGCTTACCCCAGATAGCACACCAAATAGTCATCGAAAGACAGGGAGGAATAAAAGGACCCCAAATCCAAGATGCCCAGCTCACAGAAAGCGTCGAATCAAGAACAAGAGAGTACGCATCCTTAGCAGAAAGAGCCCCAGAAACCGAGGCAGCCCAAACCCGTTTATCCCCATGAAAGGAGATCAGAGTTCGTAGAATGTCAACCACAATATCCGGGAACTGAGCAAAGAAAACCTCATCGAAATGCCAAATTCCGTCGTACAGAATATCTCCCACTGTGCAGGAAAGAGAGCCAGCGAGGCTTTTAGGGATATGGAGCCGATCAGCGATCACATAACCTAACCAGTTGTCCTTCCAGAACCGGACCGAGGAAGCCTCATGACCAATAATCCAGCGACTGCCCTCCTCCAAATGATGAAGATATCTACGGAAACCAGACCAGATCGAGGAAGCACGAATGTGCCTGCGGGGAGTCCCACAGGAGTAGAAGTAACGATCAAAGAGTAATTTAGTGCTGGCAGAGGCACGACTCAAGATATCCCAACCGAACTTACAAAGGAAAGCCTCATTCGCCAGACAAATCGAGCGGATACTAAGGCCCCCATGACGAACCGGTGAGCAACACTTATCCCAAGATACACGGACAAAGCCTTGCTTGGAGACGTTCCCAGTCCATAAGAAATTTCTCATAGCCTGCTCCACATGTTTAATTAAGGATCTGGGCCAATGGTAGACCATCATAGAGTGGACCAAAGAAGAGGCAATGACACTGTTGATCAGACAGCGTCAACCAACAAAAGAGAGAGTAGAGCCCGTCCACCGACCAAACTTAGCAATTACTAGCAATATATTCCAAATGAACCCTTTTTGGAGCCCCCACGAAAATTAGAACCCCCAAATAGGTAAAAGGCAAAGTGCCCACCGAGATGGACATGTGTCGAGACAAAGAAGAACAAACTCTAGGCTGCACCTTTGAGCTGAAGAATACCCGAGACTTGGCCGGATTATAAAGCTGACCCGAAAGGTGTCCATAAGTCTCCAAAATCGTGGCCAGACGAGAACAATTACCCATCGTTTCCCGTAAAAAGAGCCTTCCCAAATATATACCAAAGTCCACGAACGCTATCCGGTGAGAAGATTTCAACGAACGATTTTAATTGGAGAGAAATTAAATATTTTTCTACCACCTTTGTGGATTTCTAATATTTCCAACACATGGAATTGCACTTGGGAATGAAGATCTCATCCCCTATAAATAGGGAGGAGGGGGGGACGAAAATTAGGGTTGGAAAATAGGGAGAAAAACTTTTCTTGATCTCCAAGAAATCTTGAATATATCCCCTATATTCTTTTCTCCTTAATTAAATTTTCCATAAAAATATCTTTCCCCTCTTCTACCTATATTTCCGAAAATTACAATAATAAAGGAGTCAAGATTTGACTTCTTGAATTTATGGGATAATTATTTATTCCTACAATAATTATCTCTTTCCATAAAATATCTACAAGACAATCTTTTCTTCCTTTAATAGACAAAGTTTTCGAAAATTTCAACTGGAAATATAGCAAGAATATTTTCTTCTCTCTCTCATTAATTGGACTTTATTTTGGGCTATTTTGGGGGCCTTTAGGAGAGTTAAGATTGGACCTCCAATGGACTATGAAGCTATAATATTTTGGGCCAAATATTATTCAAGTCCATTAATATTAATTTACTCCACTATAAAATTAATATTGAACTATCCATCTTAACCCATATTACGATTTCACATGTAACATGGCTCCCGGTCATTATTTCCCGCGTTTAAGATTATCTTAGTCCATTAATTAATTAAGCCACTGAACAAGCTATATATTAATTAATATATTTGTCCTTGGAGTAAAGACAGCTCAACATTATTATCCATGCCGGAAATAACTTTCCACTTGCAAGATTTGGCATGATAAAGGATATGAGCCCACCAAGGGGACAAATCAAGCAAGACGTACTTGCACGCGATTCTCCGTGTTAAATGTCAACAATCGTCATGTAATTAATAATATTACCCAAGATATAAGGTATCGAATCGCATTGACTCTCTTCCCATCATAAGTCAAAGCAAAATTTATTAATTTCACACGATCCTATTTAAGGGACGGAGATTAAGAAACAACGCACCACTGAGGTCTAATTCTTGCATATTCAGTACCGAAGAATTTGTCCTCCTGTAGGTCCTCATTCAGCGCACCTAAATGCGCTAGTGTGATCCCTTGGTCAAGACAGGCCAATCTGGGTCTCACACTTCAACCGTTCATGATGGTTCGTTCATTTCCATCTGGGTTGTGAATTTGTACTTAATTACGAGGGTTGTTAATTTGATCTTCAGTGATCAGGTATCACCAAATTAACTACAACGTAATACGTAATGTCTTATTGAACGAGTTTGCAATAAACATATATAACATTCATTCATATTTAATGCAACAGTGATTAAATAATTTATTTCAGTAAATAAATAAGAAACTTCAGTTTGGTTATACAAAGTAAAAGCATACTTTTCAGTATAATCCCAACAGCATTAAGCTCCTCGACATGTTTAAACCGCGCATCCTTGGCGGCCTGTTTATGCTCGACCTCTCCTTCAACCCGAGCAATAGCTGCCAGGGAATCGACCTTCTCTGCATCGAGCCGATCCTCCGCAGCCTTCAGCCTGCCTTCAAGCTGAGTGGCGTTCTGGGCTAGTTGGGAGTTGGAGACTTCCAATTTCTTGACAGTCTCGCAGGTGGCGATAAGTGACTTGGCTTGCTCGATAATCGTCCATTGGGCTTTCTCCAAGTTCTTAATCTCACCCTCCGACTGGCCACACGCCCTCTCCAGGAACAGGGTCGTCTTCTAGAAGTGAACCATGACCGCATGCAAGTTACCCGTGACCTTCTGGCATTGGGCATTGGCATGATCCTCTTTCGCCCAACACCGGGGCATGTTCCCAATGGCCCAGGTCAGGTAACTCGGCCAATCTTCGGGAAGCCCCTCCAAAGAGAACCCGCTCAGCACTTCTGGGGAGAACTTGATTGGCTGATATCCGGGCTGCAAACAGAATTAAGGTCATCAGAAAAAGACCAAGAAAAATCAAACACATACAAGAACATACACGACTTACCTGTTGACTAAATCATTATCCCAGACCATCCAGGAGTCATCCTCCAGACGACGACCTCCAGTAGGGGCAGACGTCGGTTGCGAGGTGGTACAGGGGGTCAATCTCGCAAGCCCCCGGTTTATCTCAGACCGGTAGGCACCAAGGCGGAGGAGTTGAGATAGAAATACTTCATCCCCGAGAAGAAAAAAAATTTGGTCCCATAACTTATGCACTGTCCAGTTTTCGTCCCAAAAAAATTTAATGTCCAATTTTAGTCCCACAACTAAATGGATTGCCCAATTTTGGTTCCATTTTCATCAAAAAAAGTTGGAAAAATGTCATTTTCGATCTCATGCAAGTCACGTGCCGATAAAATTTAATTGTTCATACATTTACAGATTTTAAATTTTAGTTTTGATTAGATTTATTGAATTATTTACACATGTGTAGTTTAATTGGTTGAAAAATGTAAAAAAATAAAAAGAAATAAATAGTAACCGTTCACGTCATTGAGGGTATAGAGAACCCCCAAATTTTATCAGCACGTGACTCACACATCATCAAAATGGCATTATTCGCGATTTTTTGATAAAAATGGGACCAAAATTGGACATTTAAATTTTTTGGGACGAAAAATGGACAGTAGATAAGTTATGGGACCAAAAAACTTTTTTTCTCCTTTATCCTCAGAGGAGGATTACAATGTCATCAGTTGAGAGGCGGCGGGAGTCGTAGGAGGATCACTAGCTGTTGGGATATTTTAGTTTTGATGAATTATGCCAAAACATTATCAACTTGTGTTTTTGAGCTAATCTATAGATAACAAGTTAAGGGGGAATGAAAGAACAAGTTGAGGGGGAACTCACGAAATCAGAAGAAGATGATCGAGATCGGGGCGAGGGTCTATGAGGCGAGACCGATCGAGATCGATGAGTTAGATGTGTTCTAAGTTAAGCGATGAGTCATGCAAATCGGAATGAGAAGAAAAGCTAAAGCCAAAGAAATCGTAAGAGAAGGTTGCAGATCGAAGATGAAAGCAGATCAGACTAATCAAGATCGACGTGACCGAGATCGATGTGATAACCGATATGCTAACCTCGACAGATCGACCGATAAGTTATCCTCGATATGTTGATCTCGATCAACGAAATGATCGATCAGCCAAGAAGAAATCGATAGCTCGAGTCAAGTGACTCGAGGGTCAAGAAGTAAATGTGACCGAGGGTCAAGATGTCTCGAATTCGTAAGAGTGAACTCAAGAAGCCTCGAAAGTGTCAAGATGCCCGATCGACGACAAGGTCCGGCCAAGAGAACTTCTCTTTGAATCGATAACTCAATGCTCGATAACTCAAGACTTAGATAACCTGAAGAGTTAGATAACCTGAAGACTCAGATAACCTGAAGGCTCAGATAACCTGAAGGCTCAGATAACCTAAAGGCTCAGATAAACCTGAAGGCTCAAATAGAATCAAGATCCCGAGACTCGTAAGAAATCAAGAATATAGCCGTTAGATTCAGCTGACCTGGACCAATGAGAGGAAGACAACAAGCCTGAAAAAGCTACAAAAAGCTACAGAATAGTATGGATTTGAATGTGACTCCATCCAACGGTAACATTCAAATCCACACTATAAATACAAGTTCTTTCTTCATTATTTAGGGGTGGAAGTGTGTGAAATGCGTGAAAACACCATTGAAGCTACAAAGCCAAATCATCTAGCATTTCCACCATAGAACACAAAACAAGAAATACATGCATATATTCAAGAGTGTTCTACCCTAGATCTAAGCACAAATGTAATATCCTAAGCTTAGAGAGATTTTCCCATCCTTAGCATTGAGGCTAAACAAATGTAAGGGAAAATCTCAACCTAGTTGGAAACCAAACAAACCTTACTCAAATCAGTTTGGAAGGATAAGTTTGTAGGTGAGTGTGAACTCAGTAAACATCTAGCAATCCCGAAAGGAAGGGTAGGCGATCCCGTGAGGGTGATAAGTCTCGTTTGAGTGTGAACTCGGTAAACATCTGTTGGGTGTTGGACTAACACGGTAAACTAAGTCCAGTCGGTTAAGTAGGTGCCCCTGCTGAAAGGGAAGAGTGGATGTAGGAGTTGGACTCCGAACCACTATAAAATCGTGTGTTCTTTACTGCTTTATGTTCTTACTTGCCATATGCATTCAATTATAAGCAAAACACAACACATGAGCTTAAAAGGAAATATTGGAATCACTCTGCCCTCGACCCTGTTTTTATATGGATTACATGGTATCTTCCGTGCACTTTGGGTTTTCCTAAACTGGGACCATCAATTGGTATCAGAGCGGGAAGTTCAAAAGGTCACTGTTTTTCAATGTGAACATCTGTACTGATACCAACAATTGGTATCAGAGCAGGAGTTCAAAAGATCACTGATTTCAAAAGTGATCACCTGAACTGATCCATTTTTAAAACCCGTTTCTGACCTGATACCAACAATTGGTATCAGGGCGGGAGTTCAAAAGTTCACAAGTTTTTAATGTGACCATCTTAACTGATCTTTTAAAACAAAAACCCGATCTCTGTATAAATGCATATATTTTAATGTTTTGGCATCATTATCAAAAAGGGGGAAATTGTTGGGATATTTTAGTTTTGATTAATTATGCCAAAACATTATCAACTTGTGTTTTTTAATTTAATCTACAGATAACAAGTTAAGAGGGAACGAAATAATAAGTTGAGGGGGAACTCACGAAATTAGAAGAAGATGATTGAGATCAGACGAGACTGCAGACGAGACTGATTGAGATCAGATGAGTTAGATGTGTTCCTAAGTTAACTGATGAGTTGTGCAAATCAGAATGAGAAGAAAAGCTAAAGCTAGCAAATCAGAAGAGAAGGTTGCAGATCAGAAGATGAGCAGATGAGACTGGTCAAGATCAGGACGTGATCGAGATCGGATGTGATAACCGATATGCTAACCGATGATCTTGACTGATGTTATCGATATGTTGATCTGAAGAAGTGTTGATCCGATCGGTCGAGCCGATAAGATCAGCAAGAAGAAATCGATAGCTTCGAGTCAAGTGATCCGAGGGTCAAGAAGTAAATGTGACTCGAGGGTCGTAATGTCTCGAAGAAGATTTGAACTCAAGAAGCCCGAGTGTCAAGATGCCCGATCGCATAAGGTCCGCCAAGAGAAGTCTGCTTTGAATCAAGAAACCAGAGGCTCGGGGATAACCTAAAGGCTCGGATAACTCAAGGCTCGGGATAACCTAAAGGCTCGGGATAACTCAAGGATTAGATAACTCAAGGCTCGACATGTAATCAAGATCCCGAGACTCAAAAGAAATCAAGAATATACCCGTTAGATTCAAACCGACGTGGACCAATGAGAGGAAGACAACAAGCCCGAAAAATGCAAAAAGTTATAGAATAGTATGGATTTGAATGTGACTCCATCCAACGGTAACATTCAAATCCACACTATAAATACAAGTTCTTTCTTCATTATTTAGGGGTGGAAGTGTGTGAAATGGGTGAAAACACCATTGAAGCTACAGAGCCAAATCATCTAGCATTTCCACCATAGAACACAGAACAAGAAATACACGCATATATTCAAGAGTGTTCTACTCTAGATCTAAGCACAAATGTAATATCCTAAGCTTAGAGAGATTTTCCCATCCTTAGCATTGAGGCTAAACAAATGTAAGGGAAAATCTCAACCTAGTTGGAAACCAAACAAACCTTACCCAAATCAGTTTGGAAGGATAAGTTTGTAGGTGAGTGTGAACTCGGTAAACATCTAGCAATCCCGAAAGGGAGGGTAGGTGATCCCGTGAGGGTGATAAGTCCCGTTTGAGTGTGAACTCGGTAAACATCTGTTGGGTGTTGGACTAACACGGTAAACTAAGTCCAGTCGGTTAAGTAGGTACCCCTGCTGAAAGGGAAGATTGGATGTAGGAGTTGGACTCCGAACCACTATAAAATCGTGTGTTATTTACTGCTTTATGTTCTTACTTGCCATATGCATTCAATTATAAGCAAAACACAACACATGAGCTTAAAAGCAAAAATTGGAATCACTCTGCCCTCACCCCTGTTTTTATATGCATTACATGGTATCTTCCGCGCACTCTGGGTTTTCCTAAACTGGGACCATTACTAGCCATTGAATAATGTTTGCGAAAGGGAAGAACAAGGGATTTACCTGAATTGATTTTCGCTGGATTCTAGGAAATTCTGCAGAGGGTTCAAGCGCTCAAAAATTTGAAAGTGAAGGAAGGGTTTTTTGGCAATAAACCCTCGGTTATTTATAGAAAAGGGGAAGGGCCGAAGTGCAATTTAACCTAACTTCAGTCCGATCCCGACAATAAGCATGCGGAAATCGCACGTTGCTTTAGCTGTGACTTCCCATTGGATTGACTCGCGCCACCCCACATCATCATCCCTGTCATGCGGTCACTTCAATCAGCAAATCTGAGGACAGTATGTCGCACCGATTTGCGTAATTTAGGTGACTTTTTGCCTGCCCGAGGATAACGATACGCCCTGAACAAATACCTAGGTCGATAGGCCGCAGGTCGAAAGAATAGTAAATCAAGTCAAGGCCCCGATACAATGCACATGATCTCGAATTGAGGGGCATTTGATATAACATGGATAAATCTAACCATCGGATAAGTCGCAAGGACGACAATTCGCCCACCGACAACCGTTTGAAGCGACCTGGCGATAAAATCCCAAGAACTTGAAGTCTTAAAGATTAGATGTCCACGAGACTAGATGATCAAAAGACATGAGAGATCACATAATCACCACTTCACCATACACGAGTGCAATCTACCCAAGAGTCACAAAGACGGCAGGTCGCGATAAGCGACCAAGGGAGGCGACTTGGATCTATGATCTCCACAAGCCAGAGGTCGTGATAGTCACGTATCCTAATAGTCAAAGGAAGCACTCAGCAAGCCACAAGATCTGCCCCGAAGTCCGCCCCGCGATTGGCGCACACTAAATCCAGTGACCTCTGACCCGGCGAGACGGAATTCTCTGCTAGGAGGATTGAAGCCCCCTTTACTATGTATACCTTATGTAAACTCCCGCCCATGAGGCGGTAATCATTATATAAATAGGCCACCACGGCCATACTAGAAAAGGGTTGAAAATCTTAGCATTCTAGGCATTAATTATAGTGAAATTACTCCTAGCTTGGATGCCCCCATACGTAGTCTTCTTTACAAGATGAAATGGGTAACAAAATTGTGTGTACTTTACTGTTCTTGATCGTTCGTTAAGCTCTTTTCTCATTTGTTATTGTTTGTTAGCCGAAAAACATGAATCGGGCACAACAAAACGCTTTTGATCTTTGATCTCGTGATATAGGAGCTCATCATTACACTACAAAAAGATGGATTTTAACGAAGGTAATTAGCGACAGTTGCCAGAACCGTCACTATTTTTAACAATATCAGTGACAGTTATGGTCAAACGATCAAAGTTGTTGAGTTTAGCGACAATTTTGTATGAGACGGTTTTCAGCAACAATTTAAGCACACCGTCGCAATGAGCGATGATTTTTTATGCGGTTCTCACGAACAGGGTCATACTAGGTGGGGTTGCGATGATTAGAATCGTCGCTAAACTCGACTCGAAGCACGAAGAACCTCGTCGCTTGGGCCACTGCTCAAACCGGCGGTTAGCAATGATTTTTTGAATTATCTACAGATTGAAAAATTGTAAATTCCAATTATATATAGGCCAGCCGAATCATTTGCAATGGTTTTTTCGCAAATAGTGGCCATCATCACCGTCGTCTGGTGTCGCCATAAACCAAAGATGTAGAGCATTTCTTGCACGACAAAGAGTTCATCCCTTCGCGTTCTTCATTTTGACGGTAATTTTTTTTAATTTTTAACCGTTTAGTTATTGTTTTGTGTATATATATCCATATATTATTATCGTTTATATAATTTACCATTTTTATTTGCACGTTCATACATATATGCATATAATTTGATGTTGGTTTTCATTTGGTTTAGTTGATAGATTGAGATTTAATTTAGGAATGTTTTAATTTGATGTAATTCATTTTTAATTGATGATAGATCGATTGAAGTTTAAAATTGTTAGATGTTAGGATTGTAATAGTTGATTAATTAATTTTAGATGTTAGAATTGTTAGATTGTTGATTGACTAGAAAATAAGTTTGACCTAATTTAGTTAAGATTCTGTCGAAATTTATTTATTTAATTAATTATTTAGTGAAGTATATGTTTAGGGTTTTTTTAGATATATCATGATTTAGTGATATATGTTTAGAATTGTCAGATTGTTGTATTGATTAGGAGATGAGTTTGACACAATCCAGTCGAGACTTTGTTGAAATTTATTTGTATAATTAATTAATTGATTTACTAAAGTATGTTTAGGAATTTTAAGATATATATTATGATTTAGAAATATATGTTAGAATTGTTAGACTATTGGTTGAATAGGAGATGAGTTTGGATAAATGAAGTTGAGACTCTACCGAAATTTCATAAAAAATAATTTATTTATATAGTTGTATTGTAATTTAATTAATTAATAAATTTAATGTTTAATGTAGATGAGTGGTCAAGGCGGTGATGACACCCCATCTCGTCCTATCCCGAGCACTAGAAGAAAGAGGATACTCACGCCTCATATTCAGATGCACCCTCCCTCACAGCCTCGCAGACTGTTGCCTTTGTAGGCCCGCGGACAGTCGCCTTCACAAACCCGCGGATCATCCTCGCAGGATCATGTCCCCACACCCTCACATTCTCAAGGCTGGTCGATTCGGGCTCGGCCCAAACATCTTGTCATCTGGCTGGCACGGCAACTCGTCCTGTTTGCTTATCGATCTTTAAGGCGGGTAGTAAATAATTTTTTTATTATATAATTAATTTTTAATTTTTTTAATGTTTCAGGATTATACCCGGTCATGAGGCGGCCGCTTTAGTCACTAACTCCATCTTGCGTGTGAGAATTCCTATCAAAGCTCATAGTTGGAGATTCGTGCCAAAACACCGTCGGCAAATCTATTTTGACGAGTTTAGAGTACTAAATTTAATTTATAGTTTTATATATATATATATATATATATATATATATATATATATTGATTAAAATTTGTGATATTAATAAAATGTGGAAACAGACGATGTGGAGATCTGATCTCTCGACCGATGAACTCTTCGGGCCATTCTGCAAGCTTGCTTGTGAACAGTACAAAGACTTACTAAACAAGTGGCATTTTGGGTGGAGGGATGAAGGGACGTTTGACATAACGAAAGAGCTTGGGCCGGATGTGTGGGGCTTCATTCTAGCGGTTTGGTCTGACCCTAAATATTGAGATGTGCGAGAAGAACCACCAGAACCGCATGAGTCAGCCAGGAGGGGGTGACTGCATAGCCACACATCGGGCTGGGTCCCGATCTATTTTGGAGCACCGACTTGCAAAAGTAAGCAAATTATTTATTTATTAATGTTATCTAATTATATAATAAATAATTATATTATCTTTATTTGTAATATTCACATATAACATCATTTAATTAGAACTTAGAAAGTAAAAAATAAATTAAAAAAGGTTATTAAATAATTTAATTAGATAAGTGGTATAAATTAATTAAAAGAATTGAAATAAAACAATTTATTTTTGGTAAGCATCCATTAAATATACAATTTTAAAATAATATGATATAATTTAACTAGAATTTCTAAATTAAAAAAAGAATTATAATTTAAAAGAGTTATTAAATAACTAAATTAGATAATTGGAATAAACTAATTAAAAGAGTTTTTTAAAAATGATTTATTTTTTGTAAACATCCATTGAAAATACAATTCTAAAAGAATATGACAAAATTTAATTAGAATTTATAAAGTAAAAAAAAATATAATTTATAAAGATTCTTAAATAATTTAATTAGATAAGTGGAATAAACTAATTAAAAAAATTAAAAAAAAAGACGATTTATTTTTGGTACACATCTATTAAAATACAATTCTAAATGGGGAGTTACTTTTAGGTACCATTTATAAGTAGCTCTTATTCTTAAGTGCTACAATTTTTAAGTGTTACTCCTAGGTACAAAAAAATGTGTTAAAGACTTAAATAACCTTATATGATATAAAATATCAAATTAGCGCAATTTGAATTTGTTTTGAAATGTCTTGATCAAAATTTAAACATTTATTCCCATAAAAAAAAAAAATTTTTTTTATATGTATATATATTTTTATATATATATATATATATATATATATATATATATATATATATATATATATATATATTAAATATATATATTAAATTATACATTCTTAACCACTCTGCAAATTATCAAAAATTTATGCACACCTCCAATTTTTTTTAATTATTTGTCCTTTTATTTAATTAATTTTTTTTTAATTTCAGTATATCAAGTAAAAATTTAAGACACAAGTAAAAAAAAAATTTGCACACTAAATTTTTTTAACAACGTGTATAGTGATTTTTCAACTTTTAAAACTTTACTGAAATCAGTGAGTCAGGTTATCCTGAGTTTAACTCCTGAGAAACACAAATTGCCTTGAGTCAAAGTCTACTGAGACAATAACACTGAGTGGCTTTCAGAGACTTCAGATTAGCTCAACTGATTCTGAGTTTCTACAACAAAGTCCAAATAAGCTTGGAGTAGATAATAATCTTAATGACTACTCAGGAGAGTTTATCAGTTTGATAACTATCTATACTAGCTTATCTAGAGTGCGGAAAGTGTAGGCCCTAAGTTTATACTCGTTTTACTTTGCTGAAAATCTTTTCTTAATGAAACAGTGGTAAGGTTGTGAACAATTTAATGCAAGTTCAGTAGATTGATTCCAACTGAATATCATAAATGCTTTCAGTGAAATATGCAACAAGTAATAATGCAAAGCAGAAAGCAAATAACACAGCAAGTTATAGTGGTTCGGAGGCTCAAGCTCCTACGTCCTCTCTCGATCCTCGAGAGAAATTCCTTAACTCACTACTTGACTACCTCAAGCTTTGGTGAACTCAAGAACTTACTAACTTTTCTACTAGTTTTTTTTCAGTGAACCATCGCAATTTTACTAACTCAACACACACACAAGCGTTGGTGAACAATCAGCTTACTAACTTCTTCTCTAGAGTTTTCAGCCTGAACATAGTAGCTTACTTACTCTTTACAATCTCACTTCCAACTACTACACACACAAATTACCTAATCAGAGGGTTTGGGTTTTGGTTGGTTTTCAACTAGGGTGAGATATCCTTTTACAATCAAACACAAGTGAAAGACTCGGATATCTCGAACTAAGCTTTGGATAAGATCTTGAATCTAAGCTTAGTAAATGAGCTCTCTTCAATGATGAAACACTTGGGAAATTCTAAGGGTTTTGAGTGCTTCACAAGAATGCTTGAATCTGAATGAGCTCGTGTGAGTTGCTTTGATTTCCCGTAACCTTGAAGTGTTCAAGGCCTCTGGTATTTATAGGCAACTCTCAAGAAATCTTCCTTTGTAAAACTATCCGTTGGAGATATAGCATCTAGGGTTTCTTCTTTGAGTAATTGATGAAAGACTTTGTTAGGGTTTGAACGAGCCCTTGCATGCTTTAGGAAATATCCAGACAAGCAGACAATCACCAATTTCTGTGAACAAGATAAATATCTATCTTTGACATTCTTGAGGAGAAATGTCGCCAAAGGTCGATAAAAATCTATTTGTTTGTCGCCTCCTCATTGGTCGACCTCTTCCTTTGAACAGAGACAACAAAAATGGCACTTTCAGTCAACCAACACTGAGTTAATATTTTCCTTTGTGTCCACGAACGTATAACATTCTCTTTGCATGTACTAAGAATAAACAAACACTATTTAACTCGAAGTCTCTTGTTCAGGGTCTTTTGGTTGAGACATAATCTTCGTGGTTTTTCGATCTTGGGATCTTACGGTCTTCAGGATCTTTTAGTCTTTAGGTTCTTCCAGTCTTCAGGCTCTACTGATCCTTCAGTATGATTTAGATCTTCAGTATGTTTTAGTCTTCAGGGATCTTCTGAGATATTCAGACAAACTCTAAAAACTATTCTAACCTGAACTATATCTGCTGACTATACATGGTGCAGATAATACTGAATCTTAACAACAATTTGAAACCTGATCCTATACTATCAAGATTGTCCTGAAACATGTCATACTCAGGGGTTTTGGGATCTAATCAAAATCTTTATTAAATTCATCTCCCAACAATTTCCCCCTTTTTGATGATGCCAAAACAATCTTGTTACAAGCTTGCAAGCAGAAATAAACCTAACATCTATTCAGGTTTCAATTCATAAAGAAAGTAAAAACAAGTAAGGCAACCATCAAGTAACCAAAAAGATAATGAGATATTATCTTTTGATCAACAGCTAATCAGTAGATTTTTCATTAATGTCCAAAAACCATCAGTACAAGATTACAAAAATTTATCTACTGAAAACACAAAAACAAAGGAAACAAGATACATCAGTCTTCATCAGAATCAATTTCATCAGCTGGTGGCTTCAGGTTGAAAAGGTCATAGTATCTGATCTTCAGTTCTTCTCTCTTCTGTAGAGTCTCAGCATCATTTCCTGTCAGTCCCAGATACTCAGCCTGATCCAAAAAGTCAGCATGAATAAAATCATAGCTGATCATCCCATTTTTGTATCTTGGTGGAGGGTACTTGATCTGTCCTGGAGCTTTAGGCTGATATCCCAAGGTGTCAAATATATCAAACCACTTCTGGCAAATGTCAGTGTAATTTTGCAGCAGGTAGGCAATGAATGCTTCATCTCTATCAGTATTAGGTTCAGACCAGTTCAGCAGTATATCATTATTGAACACAAACTCTCTCTTGACCGTCTCCCATCTGTCATTCATTTCTATTGGCATCCATTTGTCTATGTGTGGCCACTGCCTCTTCCTTGGTTTGGTGCCTCTCCTCCTCTTGTTCATTCTTTGAAAGCCTCCAAACTTTCTCTTAGCTTCCTCCCTTTCTTTCCTTGTCATCTCTGATCCTGACACTGAGGTTGCAGCTTTCCTCTCTTTCTCAGCCTCAATTGCCTTTACAGCATTGTGCGAACCCCAGTTCAGTCTCTTGGTGGATACATCATATTCACCAAATCCTTCTTTGAAGAGATCATCAATTTCTGACTCTTCATCCTTTTCAGTAACTTCCTGAGCAACCTCTTCCACATCCTCTTCAAAATCAGCAACCAATTTCCTTTGAGTGGGCTTCCTACTTGCAGGCTTAGCCAACTGCTTGGTCTTCAGTGGCTTCTCAACAAATGCAACAGTAGTTTTCTTCTGAGGGTACAAGATTCCATAAGCCTCTCCTTGCTTACTGGTTTCTTGCATCCTCTGCCTCATTGTCCTTTGCTCTATAACTTCCATGGCAGCCTCAGGATAAATCAGAACTTCAGCCTCTTTCCTCTTCCCTCTGTGGATCTCAGTAGGAATTTGTTCTAATTGCTTTTCTAGAGGTGGCAGGGCAGCAAACTTGTCATAACTTTCCCCCTTTTTGGCATCATAATTGGCAATCAGTTCAGAGAGGGTTCTTTTCATATGAAGTTGTTCTCTACCAATTGATCTAACCTCTGCCGCCACGTGGAAGTGTTCATCCTGAATCCTCCTCAGCATATTCAGACTAGTACTAGTGTCTTCAGCAAGACCTCCATATGTTGCCTTCATCTTTTCCATCAGTTAGGTGCTCATTTCCTCAACAGCAGACTTGATCATCTCATCAGTCTTGGATTTCAGGAAATCCTCAAGAGCTTTTGATCTCAAGTCAAACTGTCTCTCCATCTCATTCTTCATCTCCTTAGCAACAACATCTATTTTTGCATTGAATGAAGTAAATTTGCTATCAATTTATGTGGATAGTAAATTTACCTGAGCCGGTGTGATCATAGATGTGTTAAGTGCCTTGACGGATTCACCCTGAGAAATTTGTGCCTCATCAAGTTTAGACACTTCACCAACCAGAGGTTCAAGCTTTGCCATCTGATCAATCATTGGCTTGAACTTGGCTAATTTCTCCACAATGGGTGTGAGGTCAACAGTTGGTTGCGGAGGGATATGGATCTCTTCCTCTTCTTCAGTCTGAAGACCTACATAACAGACTCAGTAGGCTTCTCTGCTGGCTCCTGAGGGGTTTCTTCTATTGTAATCATCTGAAGTTCAGGAGTGTCCTGAGCTTGTCCCCCCTGAGCAGATGCTCCAGCCTCAGCAGATTTTTGACCACCCTCTGCAGGGTCTTGATCAGTCTTGTCTTTGTCATGAGTTTCAACAGCTTTCTCAGGTTCATCCTTATCCTTCCTCTCAACAATCTTCTTATTAACCAACTCTTCAAACTCAGTAGATTTAATCCTGAGTCTTTTCCTGCCAAGACCTGAAAAGGCATCTAGTTCAGCAACTTCTTCTGCCTAAAAATCTTCACCCGTGAAGTTTTCTATTCTCAGCATCATGGCAAAAGATTGATTTACTATTAGCATTGTCGTTTTCAGTCTAATGAACATATCCTGAAGGTCAGGATAGTTAGCAAGTTCAGGAATTTGTCCAAGACAAATCTACCAGCCTTCAATCTCCATTCCTTCTCTTCAGCCTCACCTTTCCTGAGTTCAGGAACAGGTGACTCCTCTTCAGAGCTAGAAAGTTCCTCTGAAGGTGTAGGAATTTTTGGCTCTGAGGGGTAAGTGGTTGGGATCTGTATTTGACTTTCTTCAATAGGTTTTTTGGGAACCTGTGAAGATTTCTCTGGTAATTCTATCATCTCCAATGCTGGTGGTGATGATCTCAGTAAACACATCTTCTTCCCTATCTATCTCAGGGATATTTGCAGCCTCAGTCTCAGCAGCTTGTGAAATGGCCTTCACAAGTGTATCCAAAGGAGATTTCTCTCCTGAAGCCATCTCACTGGCTTTTCTCAGGCGCTTCTTCCTCTTCTGATCTTCCTGAGCCTTCTTCTGTTCACCAACCTATCTCTTGACTCTTAAGTGCTCAAGAGCCTTCTTTCTCCTCTCAGGCTCCTCCACAGTCTTTTCAATCACCTTCTTGCCCTTTGTTCTGGTGACATCAGCAATAGTTAACCTATCCTGATCAGATTCCGAGCTTTCAACTTCAACTTGCTCTGTTTGTTCTTCAGGCTCACTTTGGACAGCCTGCTCTTCAGGCTCATCCTGAGCTGTTGAATTCCTGCTCTCTAAAGTCGTCAGTGCTCTTTTATTAGACTTCGGTTTCCTGAACATGATCCTGTTCCTGGAAAACACAGTCCCTGACAACAAGAACATTTTCTTCCTTGGCAAGGTTTCTATCAGGAAACTTATCTTCGTTCCGAACAACACCCTTCCAGACTTTGTAAACGCCCCTTTTGCATACGTCAATTTTGGGCTTTGACTCAGAATATAATCAACTAAAAATTTCAGCCAATTGAAATCCCTGGATGATGAGTCCTCTATTGTAGCCATGAGTCTCAACTTGTTCCAACTCACTTATTCTAGCCTTCCAGAGGTGCTCATTAAGCACTTGGCTACAATATCTATCAACACCTTATAGACAGGTTTTAGACACTTTTTGTTTAATGTTCCTTTCAACTCTACTCTGGATGTTGCAAATCTATCAAGAATTTCTTGCTCATGCCCAATCATATAAGTAGCAGGGTCATCACCTCTATCATTTAGTTCAAAAACAGTGTTAATATTTTGAAGCGATAATTGTACCTCTCTGGTAATAACCACTTCGGCTTTGGACTTGGCATGTGTGCCGAAACACAGTTGTGAGGCCAGGGAGCCGTTGTCTCCTTCTTTAAGATTCACCACAAATTGTAGAACTTCTTGTGACAACTCTAACTCCGGTGTGTTGCTTACCAATTTATCCAATCAGGCCATCCAAAGCATGTTGAGAGCTTCTTCTTCTATCAGTGTCATTTTGTTCTCCACCATAGCAACAACGTGCTCGAAGTACGGTTTCTCAGTTTCTGCAAGATTTTTAATCATGACATAGCTTGGAAACTCCATTGTTAGGTTTAGGTTTTGAAGAAAACGAAGGTTTTGAAAATCTGGAGTGTTTGAGTAAAACAAAGTGTAAAGTGTTTGCAAATGCGGTACTCTGTGGTTTATATATGGTCGAATGAATTAGGTCAATGGCTAAGATTAAATCTGAAAGAATGTTTGTGATTTAATCTAGGTTTGAAATAATCTCAAGATTTATTTGCTATTAATGGCAAATAAGCAGAAGAGCAGTTTCGATGGCAGCAATTAGGGTGACAAAATGATGTTTCACTCTAATCGAGGAAAACCCTTGGCATCCTGCCAAAATTTTAGCCAACAAGAATCCTTCAAACATTCCCGCTAAAAGTTCAGGTCTTTTGTTTTATGTCAAATTATTACTGACTGAAATAAATGCTTGTGAGTAAATGCATGTGCCAAGTGTGTTTCAGGATTATTTGAATATTTAACCTTATGGACAACTGACAGTGACAAAAACCATCCTGATTCTCAGTTTCCATCCTGAGAGATATTTGTCCTGAGTTTTTCTTGCTGAAAAACTTCATGCATCTGAAGAACTTCTCTCTTCAGGATAAATTACTCACCTGGATCCAACATCCCTAATTTAATTGATAGTTCCTGAAATCTTGACTCTTAGTAAGAATATCAGCTCTTTGTTTATCAGTATGAATTTTCTCCATCCTGATGTCTTTCTTCTCTACAGGGTCTCTAATAAAATGGTGCCTTATATCCACATGTTTGCATCTGGTGTGCAATACCGGATTTTGTGAAATAACAATAGCATTGTTATTGTCACAAAATATAGGTACTTCTTTGGCTATAATCTTATAATCTCTCAATTGTTGCTTTAGCCAAAGAATCTGTGCATAGCAACTTCCTGCAGCCATGTACTCAGCTTCAGTAGTACTAGTTGCTACTGAAGTCAGTTTCTTAGAAAACCAGGATATCAGTTTGCTTCCAAGAAATTGACAAGTTCCTGAAGTGTACTTCCTATCAATTCTGCAACCACCATAATCACCATCTGAATAACCAGTTAATTCAAGGTTATCATTAGCTGGATACCATAATCCTCTATTCACTGTGCCCTTTAGATATCTCAGTATCTTTTTGGCAGCTTCCATGTGACTAGTCTTAGGATTAGCTTGGTATCTTGCACATATCCCAACAACAAAAGTAATGTCAGGCCTACTTGTTGTGAGATAGAGCAATGATCCAATGATCCCTCTATAATCAGTATGGTTAACTGACTTGCCTTCAGGATCAGGATCCATCTTGTAGTTAGTATTCATGGGGATTCTAACTGCATTGCAATTCTGAATACCATACTTGGCAATCAGATCTCTGGTATATTTTGCCTGATTGATGAAAATTCCTTCTTTAGACCGTTTCACCTGAAGTCCTAGAAAGAAATTCATCTCCCCCATCATTGACATCTCAAACTTACCTTTCACCAGTGTAGAGAACTTCTCACACAATTGATGATTTGGGATCCAAAGATAATATCATCCACATATATCTGAACAAGTAGGATATATTTCCCATCTTCTATCCTGAACAAGGTTCTATCAAAAGTCCCTTTGGTAAAACCATGGTCAGTAAGAAATTGAGATAGAGTATCATACAATGCTCTGAGTGCTTGCTTCAGACCATACAAGGCTTTCCCGAGCCTGTAAACTTGGTCATTCTTACAGAAGCCAGGAGGTTGTTCCACATAAACCTCTTCTTTAAGCACACCATTCAGAAATGCACTCTTCACATCCATCTAATATACCTTAAATTTCATGTGAGCAGCATATGCAAGAAACAATCTAATGGCTTCTAGTCTTGCAACTGGTGCAAAGGTTTCATCATAATCCAAGCCTTCTTCATGGGAATAACCTTGTGCAACTAGCCTTGCCTTGTTTCTTACAATGATATTATTCTCATCTCTCTTATTCTTGAATACCCACTTAGTTCTAATCACATTGTGCTTCATAGGTATATCTACTAACTCCCAGACTTCATTCCTAGTAAACTGATTCAGCTCCTCTTGCATAACAATAATCCAGAAGGAATCTTGAAGAGCTTCTTCAATCTCTGTAGGTTCTTTCTCAGATAGGAAGCAGCAGAACAAAGCACTTTCTCCATGGAACCTTCTAGTTTTAACTCCTTCAGATAATTCTCCCACAATCTGACTTGTATGGTGACTATCTAACCAAGTTCTCCTGGATGTTCCCCCTTCAGTATTATCCTCAACATCAGAAATGTTAGGTTCAGGTAATTCATTAAACTCAGGGAACAACAAGAAAAGAAAGAGTGAATCATCTTCCTCAGGGGATATTTCATTTTGAACATTGTCAGTGACATTTGTTCCCCCTTGGTTGATGGACTCGGAGTTTGCCTCAGCTGTGACCACATCCTCATCGGCATTACATGCCTGAGTCTGAACTGGTGTTTGTTCAGATTGGTCAGCTTCAGTGTGTTGGCTTTCCTTCAGTGGAGAACTTTCATCCTGAGTACCAGCAGCCTGAGTATTTTCATCCTGGGTCTCTTCTTCTTCTGAGTCAGTTTCACTCCATTCATAGTAAGTGATTGACTTCTTCCTTTCAGGCTCAGATGTTATTTTGACATTCTTCTTCAGGCTAAGTTTGGTGATCCTCTTTGTCAAGTCTCCTGAATCAACTTCATGTTTCTTATGAACACAAGTAGATTCATAAAAACAACATGAGGTGTTTCCTCCACAATAAGAGTCCTACAGTTGTAGACTCTGAAGGCTTTACTAATTTCAGAATATCCTAAGAATATCCCTTCATCAGCTTTGCTATCAAAAGTTTTCAACTGATCTTTACCATTATTGTGTATGAAACACTTACAACCAAACACATGAAAGAAAGAAACAAGAGGCTTCCTTTCATTCCACAGTTCATATGGAGTTTTTCCTTGATTCTTTGTCAGCATGGATTTGTTCTGAGAGTAGAATGCAGTGTTGACTGCCTCAGCCCAAAATCTCTTAGGAATGTCAGCTTCAGCAATCATTGTTCTTGCAGCTTCTTTCAGAGTCCTGTTTCTCCTTTCAGCAACACCATTCTGTTGTGGGGTCCTTGCAGCTGATGTTTCATGAGTTATTCCATTTGCTACACAATAATCAGATATAATATGGTTGATAAATTCAGTGCCTTTATCTGATCTGGTTTTGACCACACTCAGATTCTTTTCAGTATTGAGTCTTTTCAGTAACTCTGGCAGTTTGGTTTGAGTTTCTTTCTTACTAAGTAAGAAAATGACCCATGTATATCTTGAGTAGTCATCAACTACTACCAGTGTATATTTCCTGCCATTAGTACTCACAGGTGTTACTGGACCAAAGAGATCCATATGTAACAGTTGAAGTATTCTATCAGTAGAAACTTCCACTTTGCTTTAAATGATGCTCTAATCTGTTTGCCTTTCTGACAAGCATCACAAACATGATCTTTACTGAACACTTCATTAGGTAACCCCCTTATAAGTGTTAATCTTGCAAGTTTATTCAGGGTTTTGAAGTTCAAGTGGTTTAGTCTTTTGT
The DNA here is from genome assembly GCA_037126765.1 of Stenogyne calaminthoides. Classification (NCBI taxonomy): domain Eukaryota; kingdom Viridiplantae; phylum Streptophyta; class Magnoliopsida; order Lamiales; family Lamiaceae; genus Stenogyne; species Stenogyne calaminthoides. The sequence continues at coordinate 13,424,151 of JBBCBC010000032.1, forward strand.
GCCATAACCAACTGGTTTCAGTAGCCTTCTTGGCCATTAAACATGTATCCATAGGAGTAAGTCTCCCATCAGCAAGGTACACATTTCCTTTTCTAGTACCAGTCAGTAATACTTGTTGTGAAACATTATCTTTCACATAGCACAAGTTCTTTGAGAATTCAACACTGAATCCTTTATCATAGAATTGACTGATAGAAAGCAAGTTATGCTTTAAACCAGACACATATGAGACACCATGGATATGAACATTATCAATTTCAAGAGTTCCATATCCTTCTGTCTGTCCTTTGGAATTATCTCCAAATGTTATCTGAGGGCCTTTCTGTTCAACATAGTCAGTGAGTAAATATTTGTATCCTGTCATGTGTCTTGAGCATCCACTGTCAAAGTACCATGCAACAGGTGCAACTTCAGTTCCACTCATCAGGACTATGTTGTCTTCATTCAGCTTAGTGTCCTTCTCCTACAAAACAAATTAGGCCTTAGGTACCCATTTGGTGTATGGTCCTACTAGGTTAGTTGTACCTTTTGGAACCCAAATCTGTCTGACAACTCTAATGATTTTAGAGTGGCTTATTTGTCTTCCATAAACATCTACATACACATTCACCACTCTAGGTGCCTTGGAAGTATCCTGTGTATGAGTGTCAGCCTTAGCATGAACATTGGCCTTTGAATTCTTCTTGGGTTCAGGCCTTTTGTTTCATTGCTTTGGCTTTGGTGCAGCTGATCTCTGTCTCTGCTGACTTTGGTTCAGGAGACCTTTACCCTTAGGCAAGTGGGGTTTAGGTTGCATGTACTGAAATTGTGATCTTTCAGTATCCTGAGGACTTGGTCTCCTCATCTGAGAATTTCTCTGCTGAGTGTTTCTCTTCTGAGGATTCCTCTGATGGTTCAGGGCAGATTTCTTCAGGTTAGTATTCTTAGCCTGAGACTTCGAAGTACTGGCCTGAGGATTTCCTACTGATTGTTCAGGTTTTCTAGCCTTTTCCTGAGGTTTGGGCTTTCTTTCCTGAACTTTCAGGTTCTCTGAAACCATAGGTCCTTTACCCTTGTCCAAAACACGGGGTTGTTCTTCAATAAGAAGATCAGTACGAACATCCATTTTAACAAAGACAGTCTTAGTGCCACTTGTAGAAGCAGCATTCAGAAGATCATGTGAGGTTCCCCCTGGAATATATCCTAATCCAGCTTTTATAGTTACAGGTCTTTGATAACTCTGAATTTCATTTATTGCATTAGATGCAGAATTCAATAGAGCTAACTTTCTCTGCAAACTATCCTCACTTTTCTTTAGAGTTTCATGTATCTCAAAGAGGTCATTGAACTCAGTTCTGATAAGCTGGTTTTCTTCAGTGGATTTCTCTAATTTTCCTTTCAGGGCCTCTACCACCTTCTCTTTCTCTGATAGTTGTACTTTCAGAACATCAAGTTCATCAGTTACTCCCATCAATTGAGAAGTGATCTCAGCAGCATTAGAGTTTTTCCACTTTAGATTCTCAGCAGTCAACACTTCATTCTGCTCTTGAGTTTCTATGAACAGTTCTTGTAACATAGAATAATCCTTCATCAGATTCTCAAAAGAACCCATCAGGTCAAAATTCCTGGTTACAGATGAACTTGATAACTCAGGTGCTTGTGTATAAGCAGCAACAGAGATAGAAGAATTTACCTCCTCAATAGCAACAAGACAGACATCATCACTATCACTATCTGAGAACATTTCTTCTGAAGAGCTAGATCCTTCTTCAGAAGGTTCTTCATCAGCAACCATTGTCTTCTTGTTGGAATACTTCTTGTCTCTCTTGGCTTGCCGATCCTTTCTTTCTTTGGAACTCAACTCAGGACAGTCATACTGGAAGTGTCCTTTCTTTTTGCAGTTGTAGCATCTATTGGTATCATCATCTTGATCATTGTCCTCTTTGGATTTGTAGTCCTTTTTGGATGAAGATCCTTCAGCTTTGTAGTCTCTCTTCTTCTCAGTGGACTTGTCTTCAGCTTCTGAGTTGTTCCTGTTCTTGTACCTGGTATCTTTATAATACCTTTTGTACTTACCAAATTTGTGGTTCATTTTCTCAAACCTTCTTGCCATCAGGGCAATTGTCTCATCTTTTTCATCCTGCATTTTGTTAGATGAGATCTCAGGTTCTTTAGAATTACAGATTTTACCTTGTGCTTTGAAAGCCACATTTTTGTTAGATGAAGTATCATCTTTGCTGTCAGTTTTCTTAGTTTTCTTATCAATCACAAACTCATATGCTTTCAACTCAGAGAAAACCTGTTGATATGGCATAGAAGCAATATATTTGGTGTTCTCAATCACAACAGCATGACTATCCCATTTTTTAGAAAATCCTCTAAGAATTTTCAGAGCAATTTCTCTTTTAGAATATTTTTTCCCAAGAGCACTTAGATCAATCATAATGCTAGTGAATCTGACTTCAAGTCTTTTAATAGATTCTCCATCTTCCATTTCAAAACCATCAAATTTGGCAATAGCCACAGATAGTTTGTTTTCTTTGATATGATCAGTGCCTTGACACATTACAGCAAGTCTGTCCCAAATATCTTTGGCAGTTTCACAGTGAGAAATCATTCCCATAACACCATCATCAATAGTGCTATATAGAGTATCTTTAGCAATGTAATCCAAGTTAACCAATTTTCTCTCCTCAGGAGTAAGCTGGTCATCAGTTTTGTCATCCCTTGGATCATCTTTTTCAGCATCAGTGGATCTAGGATTAACAACCTTATACTCAAAAGGTCCTTGAGACACAACTCTCCACATTCTTTCATGTTTAGAGTACAAGTGTGCCTGCATTCTCAATCTCCATAGATCATAATTCTCAACTGAGAACATAGGTAGGTTCTTAGAAGGCATGATGAAATCGCCTTGTAAGATATCAGCAGTAAGATCTATTCAGTAGACCACCAAAGTCTCTAAGTAAATAAGACTATGGCTACCAAAGAAAGTGGTCAGTTAGAAACAGTGCTCTGATACCACTTGTTGGTCCCGGTGTAAACGAGTTTCACACGTGTATGGGGGGAGGGGGGGGGAATACACGTGTATAGTGATTTTTCAACTTTTAAAACTTTACTGAAATCAGTGAGTCAGGTTATCCTGAGTTTCAGTCCTGAGAAGCACAAATTGCCCTGAGTCAAAGTCTACTGAGACAATAACACTGAGCGGATTTCAGAGACTTCAAATTAGCTCAACTGATTCTGAGTTTCTACAACAGAGTCCAAATAAGCTTGGAGTAGATAATAATCTTACTGACTATTCAGGAAAGTTTATCAGTTTGATAACTATCTATACTAGCTTATCTAGAGTGTGGAAAGTGTAGGCCCTAAGTTTATACTCGTTTTACTTTGCTGAAAATCTTTTCTTAATGAAACAGTGGTAAGGCTGTGAACAATTTAATGCAAGTTCAGTAGATTGATTCCAACTGAATATCAGAAATGCTTTCAGTGAAATATGCAACAAGTAATAATGCAAAGCAGAAAGCAAATAACACAGCAAGTTATAGTGGTTCAGAGGCTCAAGCTCCTACGTCTACTCTCTCTGATCCTCAGAGAAATTCCTTAACTCACTACTTCGACTACCTCATGCTTTGGACCGAACTCAAAGAACTTACTAACTTTCTACTACGAGTTTTCAAGCTGAACTACTTCAGCTTACTAACTCAACACACATACAAGCGTTCAGACTGAACAATCAGCTTACTAACTTTTTCTCTAGAGTTTTTGACCTAACACAACAAAACTTACTTACTCTTTACAACTCTCACTTCCAACTACTACACACACAAACTACCTAATCAAAGGGTTTGGGTTTTGGTTGGTTTCCAACTAGGGTGAGATATCATTTTACAATCAAACACAAGTAAAAGGCTAGGATATCTCGAACTAAGCTTTAGATAAGATCTTGAATCTAGGCTTAGTAAATGAGCTCTCTTCAATGATGAAACATTTGGGAAATTCTACGGGTTTCGAGTGCTTCACAAGAATGCTTGAATATGAATGAGCTCTGTGAGTTGCTTTGATTTCCCATAACCTTGAAGTGTTCAAGGCCTCTGGTATTTATAGGCAACTCTCAAAAAATCTTCCTTTGAAAAACTATCTGTTGGAGAGATAGCATCTAGGGTTTCTTCTTTGAGTAATTGATGAACGACTTTGTTAGGGTTTGAACGAGCCCTTGCATACTTTAGAAAATATCCAGACAAGCAGCCAACACCAATTTCTGTGAACAAGACAAATATCTATACTGACCTTCTTCAGAGAAATGTCGCTTTCAGTGTCAGTAAAGTACGCTTTCAGTGTCGTCTCCTGATTGGTCGACCTCTTCCTTTGAACAGAGACAACAAAAACGGCTATTTTAGTCAATCAACACTGAGTTAATACTTTCCTTAGTGTCCACGAACGTATAACATTCTCTTTGCATGTACTAAGAATAAACAAACACTATTTAACTCGAAGTGTCTTGTTCAGGGTCTTTTGGTTCAGTACATAAGAGTCTTCAGGGTTTTCTGATCTTCAGGATCTTCTGGTCTTCAGGATCTTTTAGTCTTCAGGTTCTTCCCATCTTCAGGCTCTACCGATCCTTCAGTATGATTTAGGTCTTCAGTATGTTTTAGTCTTCAGGGATCTTCTGAGATATTCAGACAAACTCTAAAAACTATTCTAACCTAAACTATATCTGCTGACTATACATGGTGCAGATAATCTTGAATCTTAACAACAATATGAAACCTGATCCTATACTATTAAAATTGTCCTGAAACATGTCATACAATCCTGAATCTTAACAACAATTTGAAACTTGATCATATACTATCAAGATTGTCCTGAAACATGTCATACTCAGGAGTTTTAGAATCTAATAAAAATCTTTATTAAATTCATCTCCCAACAATTCTGCACACACGTAAAAATTTCTGCACACGTAAAATATTCTGCACACCCCAATTTTTTTTAAAAGTATTTGTCCTTTTATTTAATTAATTTTTTTTTTAATTCTGCACACAAGTAAAAAATTCTGCACGCCCCAACTTTTTTTAAATCATCTATCATTTCATTTAAAATTCTGCACCCACCACAATTCTACATACCCGTAAAAAATAATTATGCACACCCACAATAAACAATGCACACACAAGCAATATAAATTGCACACGCATTAGAAAATTGCAAATCCAGATAAAATATGAAAAAATTACATCAGAAAATTTAAAATATAAAATTCCACTCCTGTACAAATTCAGCTCCTTTTCGAGATCATCGGCCTCCTCCGGCCTCCACTGTTCATGAAGTACCAAACCTATCTCCTTCTCAAACTCTTTCCCAAATGAATTTTCATTGTGCTGCTTTACTCTCCCACATCTCAAATCAGTGGAACTGTAGCTGTAGTCATAAGCTAACTACTGAAATTGCTGAGGAAAGCATGTGCAATTGTATGTTGAGATTTCTTCTAAAAACATTTTTCACTCCCCAATGTTGCACAAAAGGAAAAAGACATACAACAGGCATGCGAAGCTACTCACTCTCATTGTCAAGTGCTCATCTAAACTTATGAATATACTGGGTAGAACCAACATGGCTTGAAAACAAGATTAGATCATCCTATATGATTTATACGTGGCTGTAAATAACTTCATACCACACTATCATAGTTTCCGTGATCACGATCATCTGCAGCTCCATCTATGTCTCTACGACCGAAGAACCTCTTGCACGAAATCCAGGTTTTGAGGCACTTGCAACTAAGACGCTAGTACATCGGCCTTCTGCCCAGTTCAGAAAACATAATTCTTCAAAAAGCCACGATTATTTACTGTTCACAAAACTAAAAATAGAAGACACATGTCGAGTAACCAGTGAAATAGAAATACCGCTCAACGGTGTAAATTAAGCCGAATAATGCACAAGTCAGAGGGTGCCTAATTCCTCCCAAAATCATCAGCATGAAATACATGGGCAGCATTTCTAGTGAAATCTGGTGACACCCTGCACCTACAAAGTCCATGATTCATAATTTTGGTCACTCATTAACTTTTAGAACCATCAATTACATTACATATACAAAAGAAAACATAAACCCCAAATCAAATTATGCAGTAAATAGCAAAGGGGTTAAGCCCTAATTCAAACTGGAACAAATCATAGAGGCTAGAGCAGCTTTACACCAACAAAATCCCAACAAGTGCAAGAAAACTATGCAATCAACAAAGCGCATAATGGCAATACTAGAATACAAACAGTAATTAGAAAATGAAAAAAGGGAAATAGGCAAACCTGGACACAATTAAAGAGCTTAGCATCCTTGTTTTCAGATTCAGTCGCGTAGATGGTGGGATAAAATACCTTATACCTAGGCTCAAAATCACACAAAATACGAAATTACATTAGGACTTTCACCGTTGGGCTTCGAAAACGCCACCCACAAAACTCAAATTGTGACCAACACCGCCGCCCATCAAGATCCGCCGTCAAATTCATCGATTCGTCGGTCGGCGGGCACCGAGACGGCGGGTTCGGCTTGAGAGTGGGGAGGTGGGGATGACAAATTGAAGTTTGTGTGGGTTGGGCGGCGAGGATGATCGCTCAAGCCGGCGATAAGACAGTGTTAGGTACCCATTTTCAGGAATGTTCAGAGAAGTATCGCAGAGATCAAGGGATATTCCAGATGTCACACTACGAACTAGTCGAGCTGCATCGAGCTCCCAGAAGATCTGTGCATTTAATATTGTCCGAGATTTCTGGCATTAAATGGAGATACGACCATTTGATGCTCCATGCTCCCGGACTAGGTAGATGGAGAGTGAGATCCACTCTCCGATATAGTATAAATATGGGCATTAAAGATCCTCAAACCACCCGAATTTAATACAAAGAGACAAACATTCTGCCCAATCTCCTTTGCATTTATACTTAAATTGAATGCTCTACAACCAATTATCGGTTTATCATTGTTTATCACTGATTGTATTTATTGTTTCATTAGCTAATACCTTAAGCCATACTCCACATCCAGATTATCTAAATATTAGCTATCTACAAATATATATGCAATTAATGTCGTAAAATACACAAATGAAAGTAAGTGCTTGAGCGGTTTAGTGCTCGTCTAGGCGCCTATGAGGTCCCATGTTCGATCCCCAACGGGAGCAAAAATTATCTTATTCTTGTAAGGTTTGTGTTTGGTTATATAAGAGGTGCTTGGTGGTTATGTCGAAGTTGGTTCGTGGCTCGAGTGGTTTGGTGCCCGCTCAGGCGCCCCTGTGGTCCGAGTTCGAACCACCCTGGAGCCATTTTTTTTCCTTCGAAAATAGCTAATTTAGCGACGATTTTGTGGCGATTTTAACCGTCGCAAATTCCGACGATTATCACCGTTGAAAATATCGTCGTAAATGTATAGCGGTTTTCCGACGGTAGTCTGACTCGGATCCGGGTATATTTTTGAGACAGTTCTAACTGTCACTAATCAACCGTCGACAAAACCGTCACTAAACGGTTTAGCGGTGGTTTTTTCCATCGCTAAAACCGTCGGCAAACCCTGTCATTTTTATAGTGTTGATGTAACATCCCAAAATTTTATAAAATATAATTTATTTAATTAATTAATTAACTAATTTTATTTTACCGTTATATTGCAATTTTTATTTTATTGAGATGAATATTATAAAGTCATTTATATTTAAATCATAGTCCTCATTTTAAAACTAAAGCCCAAGCCCAAGACCATGTTTAATAAATCTATTTATACGAGACTTTACCCTAAATTTTCATTAACTCACACAGAATTTCAATTTCGCTTTCGACCGATTCTTCTGCAACAATATAGGTAATACATTATCTTTACTGATTCTTATTTTCTTTCATTCTCAATTACTGCACCAAATTATATAAACCCATGGAGGTCTTTTTCTCTTAGATGCCGAAATTATTTATGATATATTTTCTCTAGAGTAGGTCTAGTGTGAAAATTTTCATGTATGAAAATCTATAAAATTGTCCTAAATCAACCATCTACACAATAAACACTAAATAATGAACCCTAAATTATGACCTATTCGGACAGGGTGAACCATGAATCACTCGGGCCGAGTGAACCATGAACCACTCAATTTTATCTTACCTTCACCAATTACAGAATTTGATTGTAAATTAAAAAATTTCATGTATGAAAATTTTCATACTACACTTTGTCTTTTCTCTATGTATTATATTCTAAGTATGTGAGTGCCGTGAGTTACTCAGTTGACTTGGGTATAGCTATTGGTATATTTCTTGAGCTTCATGAAGTTTATCAGATTTGGAATACTTTTGGTTAATCTTAGCAATTTTTTAATTGGGATAAAGTTTATTTGGCATATTCATGCTTTAAGCTCACATGTGGTTGATTATTTTAGAAGATTAATTTAATAAGATTGGTTAATTAATAGGATGAATTGTTATGGGGTCTTTACGCACGTGTGGTTTATAAATTTCACTACAAAATAATTGTTATTTAAAGAGGAATTTAACTAGGAATTTAAAAAGAGAATCCTATTTAAAGAGGTTTTAACGAGGGAATTGAACCCTCTTTAAAATGCTCGTCGCTGACTAATTAACGAGAAAAAATTGAGCCCTCTGCAAAAAATTGGGCCTCGCAAATTGGGCCCTCGCTAACATGTGTCAGGATTCCCGAGGGCTGCAGACTCTCGCCAAAATCTATGTGAAATCCCTCGGTTTGACCCTGTTTAATTAAAGAAATACAGAATGGGAAAGAAATCACAAAAACCTAAAAGCATTCTGTTTATAATCGGTAATTGACGGTCAATTCCTCCGCCGCGGCACCGGGGAAAACAAACCATCGAAATGGCTTCGTCAAGAGTTTGCTGGGATCAACGTTTGTCTCCATGAATTCCTTCAAAGGCAAGGTTAAGAAATTGTTCCATTTTTGAATCCCCCAAACACAATTTATCAAACACCTTCACCGCACCACAATCCTTCCTATCGCCTTCCCCGAAATCCTCCAAACTCGACAAATTGCCCTCCAATTCTTCGATTCGACTCCCTGATACCGAGGATAGGGTCGTAATTACTTCACCAGCCACCGAGTGTTTCACATAAACATCGATAAAAGGGATATCTCCTTGAACGCATACAGAAAAGAATTACAGAAAAAAATTGGGGAAAACAACGTCAGCTTACCACAGGTGTTCATAAAGGGGAAATACATCGACAGGTCTTATCCGGTGAACAAATTGCTTGAAGCCGGCGAGCTAGCGAAGATGATTAAGGCGATTCCTCTCCGATCCAATAAACCCCGTGATGGTTGCGATGATGTGAGGTTCATCCCCTGTTTAAACTGCAGTGGTAGTTGGAAGGTGTTTGATGAAGATAAGGAATAGAGTAGCAAAGCAGATGCTTTAAATGTTTAAGGAAATGAAAATGGGATGTGTTAAATCTTAAATGAAATGAAAAGGAGCTGATGCATTTTTCAACATTTTTTGGTCAAAGTTTGTAGAGGGACAATAGCCCTCGTCGATGTGTCAGGAAAAGTTGCAAAGGATAAATTCCCTCCTTAATTTTCGGTTAAAGTTTGCCAAGGGGGATCTGCCCTCGTGAACATTTTGGAGAGGGATTGACCCTCATTAAATCACTCGTCCTTTTACGTGAGTTTTATTCACTCGTTAAATCTCTCTTTAAATAATTTTCTCGTTAAAAACCTATGTAATGACGATGATTTAATTTTTCTTCTTTAAGCTCCCTCGTTAAATAAGGTTTTTTTTGTAGTGTTTGATTAGGAAGAATTATGTTTGAAGGTGCCAACAGTAACTTTGAGAATTTTAATTAGGATTTATATTGTTTAAATTCAAGGATTTATTTTCTAAATAAATGTAATTTAATGTTAGGAGTTGGTGACCACGTGGAATAAACTTTAAGACTTTTACATTCATGTCATCCAAGACATTCATTCGAGGTTGGGTTTTAATTGTTTTATTCTCTACAGTGGTTAATAGAGCTCTATTGCATATGTTATTCTTTATTTTATGTTTTAGATAAATTGTTGAGTTATCTACTATGTGAATGCATTTCTTATTTTATTCAATTTGCAAAGTATGTTGGCAAAGTTACTAATAGTCAGGGGCTCTAATATGGTCCGGGACCAACGGGTCTTCGTGTGTATCCCGCTGTGCTCGGCAAAGTCTAATAGTCAGGAGCCCTTATGAGGTCCGGGACCGACGGTCTTCGGGTTTAACCCGCCGTGCTCCAAAGTGGTAAAGTTCATATGGCAAAGTGGCAAGTTTTCTATGGCAAAGTTTATGTGACAAAATGAATGTGAATTACGAAGTTGATTTACTTGATTACTTAATTTTGCATTAATATTGAATAACTTGGCCCCACTGAGTGTGCTTGCATGTTCACCCCTCATTTAATATTTTTCAGATTAAGGAGCTGATGGCAGGGAGAGACGATCGATGATGCTATTTGAAGTCGTTTATTATTTAACATTGATAACAAGTTTAATCCCTTACTAAGTTTTATGCGAAGAAGATTATTAATAGTAAAGTTTTAGTACAATTGGTATTTTACATTAATTTATATTTCAAGAAACTAAATGTTTATGCTTTCGCTGTTTGTCAAGTAAATATATTATTTAATAAGTTCGTAAGTCTTCCACTTCATATTTTATTATTATTGACTGTTTCCGCTGCTTAAATAAAGTATTTTTGAAATAATATTCGTTGTTCTTTATCATTAGGGATTTAAAATTTAAATTTAATCGCACTCAAGTTAATTACTTTAACTACTTTTTAGAAAGTTCATTTTATGAAAATTGGGGCGTAGCAGTTGCCTACTTCTATCTGGCCTTTATCTCTCTGCTCACAAGATCTTTTTACCCTCCTAACTCATTTACCGTATACCCTCATAATTCCTTAACCTGCTAAGAGAGCATCACATTATTCTCATATCCTTGCATATCATCATCTCTAGTTATCTTCTCCTCATACATGTCTGCCCACCTTGATGAGCTATCTTTGATAGGGGCCCATACAACACATGTCACCAATTCAAAACCTACAGGGGTGGACTCCACTAAAGGTGGCTTCTGCGGCTGACCATCATATCCCGAATCTTCACGCCCTTGCACATGTTCTCCTTATCAAGGAGATCGAACTGATTATAGGTTTCCACTCCCTTAGAAAAATCTCATTAGAGACTGAATTTGGCTAATCATCTTATAAATGAGATGTGAAGTTTCCGGTCCAAAGTGATCCTAGGAAAAGAACGGGTGCTTTAATAGATTAAGCTCAAATAAAATAAAAGTATTGTGCACTCTTATGAGCTCATTAAAGAAAAGTCTTCGTGGGCCTAAACAATAAATCTCTCAATGAGATTAATAAAAGTGATCGGCTTTGGCAGATCAATGCCTCGTATCAACTCAACTTTATGGGTTACAAAATACATGTGCAATTTTTTCAAGATCAGAAAAGCAAACGAGAAATTGAAGTAATATTTTGTTTCACTCACTTCATGTCATAACAACTGTGAACAAAGTTTGAGAGGACAATTGTAAACAAATCGATATTGCACTCAAATAAATGACGACATGTGGACAAATATATTTTAATATCAAATTAAATAGACTATTTACACATTGAGAATTTAAATAAATTAAATATAAAATTAAGTAGTTAAATAATTGATATTTAATATACATGGTATGAGCTAGACACATTTCACGAGGGTCTGGATACTTCAAATTTGGTGGATCAAACTAATATCTTGCCAATACATAAAAAATTAAAGAAAACCAGTCAAATCAAATTTCTTTGATTTGTTAATCAAACCAATCAAATCATCATCAACTAATCTGAAGACACCACGTGACATCGTGAGAAGGGAAAGTCTTCACTCACTTAGTTTATTAAATAGGTCCTCCTTCATTCATTCATTCAAGACTAACTCACCAAAAAAATAAAAAAATAAAAAGATCATCCAAAATTCAGAGTCCTCTGCTGCCGTTCTTGAAAATTCAAAACCGTTCTTTGTGAAAATCATCTAGAAACGATTGGTCCAAGATCAATGTATTAAACCTTTGATCAAAATTCACCACACTTTAAAGGTGTTCTTAAGAAATCGATCAAAAATGGTTTTGGATCTGATATCAAGGTTTAAACCCCTTTGATCAGTGTTTTTCTCCAAAAGGCGTCTTGAAGATTCAAAGACGGTCTTCAACAAATCCGAAGATGAGCATCTCGAAAGTCTCCAAGAATAAATTTTAATCCAAAATAACGCATCCAACACTTGTGTTAACGTTAAAAATCTCCAAATTCAACCATTGAACGAAACTGAAGAAGAGAATTTTATCAACAAATCATCTGTAGGTTCCGAAAGGGTTTTAGTGAGGTGGAAGCCTAGAGGGGAGGGCTGAATAGACTTCCAAAACTTTTTCGTGTGATCAGCGTGTAAGATCAGATATATACTGATATCGAGTGTGTGTGATAAATTAGTACAACCTGATATTCAACTTACTAACAGTTGGTAAGCATATCAGTTAGGTGCCTATCAGATCAACTGAAGTGCGGAAGCTAGATTTTAACCCGTGTGAAAAACCAGTTCAGTAAATCAGATTCTAAGGTTTTCTGATCAGAAGACAAAAGTGTCAAACTGATCAGATCAGTTGCTTGGTGCAAATCTGATCTTGACTTAGAATATGCATGTTATCTTTATCAACCAGTAGTGTGCAAGTAGTGTAAAACAGATAAAGCACACAAGATTTATAGTGGTTCTGACAACTTGTCCTACGCCCACTCTTCCCTATCAGCAGGGGCACTCACTTAACCAAATGGACTTAGTTTAATGTGTTAGTTCAACACAGTACAATCAGATGTTTATGGAGTTCTCACTCAACAATCCCATAAATCAATACTAGAAACCCTAACTTGAGATCTTGCAAAACAAACTTATCCTAACTCTCTGTTTGGTAAGATTTGAATGGTTTCCAACTGGAAATCTATCCTAGTATTTAAGTAGCCTAAAGCTAAATGATGAGATTTCTACTAAGAAACTATGGGATGAACACTTAGAATAAACTTGAGTTATTGGTGTTCTTGTGCGGAAATAACATGAACTTGTGCTTGTGTATTATTTTTGTAACCTTACTCTGAAGGTTTGATCCCATATATATAGGCACGAAATCGAATTAGCCATTGGATAGAAATTCGAATTTTGATCTATTTGAGGTAGGTGTGCAGGTTTGATTTGATGTGCTTAGTACCGGCATGGCCCAATGCGTGCTTGTTGTCCTTTATACCCGTTTGACTGTGACACGCCGAATCCTGCACTGTCAGCTCTGTACATACGTGTCTTGCTCTCATTGGTTATCCAGTACACTTATTCAGTGTTTGGTTTACCAGCTTAGGTTGACATTCTTCTTGTCTGATGAACTCGTATGACTTTGGTGAACCTTTGGTTATCACCTGATTGAGCTGACCTGATCAGGTAAAACTGATCAGTCTACCTGATTGAGTCTTCTGATATAGGTTGTCTTAGCACAACTTACAGACTCTTCCGCGTTCTTCTGATGTAGGTCATCTGAGGTCTTCTTGGTCTTGTTCTATGGTAGTCATCTAATCTTCAGGTCTTCTGAGACTTCAGCTTCACATCTTCACCTGATCATCTGACTATCTGATCTGCTGATCTTCAGATCTTCTTCAAGACTTAACCTATACAAATTGAGGTCCCCCTCAATATGTGGCCTATCTATTACGTCAGCTGTCTATACATCTCAGCTAGTCATCCTATCCTGATTTCTAAGTCATCAGTCAGCTAACAGGTCTGACTGGTCCTATTACATCTGTTTTGGAACTTCCATCAAAACTATAAAATTTCCAACAATTTTCCCCTTTTTGATGGAACCAAAACAGTTAATCAGAAAAACAGATGACAGAAATGTAAATAACACAAACATAAATCAGAAGACAATGAGAGGTTGTCTTAAGATCAGAAAGGTAATGCATTTCATTAATAAATATGTCAGATTACAAGTATATGAAATGACAAGCAAAATTACCTAACTTCTGATCCCAAGAAACCATCTTCTGATCTTCTCACTCAATGTTCCTCAGACCCTCAAGGATTTGAAAGATGTCATACATCCTTCTCAGCACTTCCTTCTGTCTGTCTTCCTCAATTATATCTCCTCTTTCCAGTGCCTGATAGTAGACTTCTCTGAATGCCACTGGATTGAAGGTCTGATTCTTTCAGAGAAGTGTCACCAAGTGCTCGTATACGGGTGAAGTGGGTCTCAACTTCATCTTCTTCCCTTCCTTCATAACTTCCTGTAGAATGCTAGGTACTTGGCCTCTAACCAGTCAAGAAAGAGTTCAGCAAATTTGTCTTCATCTTGCTCTTCAGGAACTCTCTGGATCATGAACACATCACATAGCCAGTCTGTCTTGATTACCCTCCAAGGCTCATGTAGATCCTCTCTGCATACCAGAATATCATTGATTGTAGCAGGAAGAACATTTTTGACCCACCTCTCGTCTTCCTCAGCAGATGCCTTCTTCTTCTGTCTTCTCATGAAGGCTCTGTTCAGTCCAGCTGCTTCTCTCAGCTTCTTTCTCTTGATAGCTTCATCGATGACCTTTCTTCTCTTCATCTGATCCTCCCGTTCCCTAATATGTTCCCTGGACAGCAGCTGTTCAGACCTGGTTACAACAGTCTTCTGAATAGGTCGTTTGACCTGCTTTCCTTTCTGTTGCTTTTTCTTCTTAGCCTCTGCTTCTTCTGCTTCAAGCTTTCTGGCCAGTTCCAGACTCCTTGCCCGATCTTCTGCATGCATCCTTTTCTGAATAGTTGAGGAGAAGTCCTCAATTTTGTCAACTCTTGTAGTCAGCTCTACCATAGCAGTCTTCTGTTCAGAAAGGGTATTGTCTTGAATCTCCATCTGTTTGCTGTGTTCTTCAATGGTTGTGAACAGCTCGACCAATTCAGTATCTGGAACCTCAGAACCTTCAGCAGTAGTTGTAGTTACCAAGGTCAGTTCTCCTGCTTGGGCAGCCTGCTTTTCTGATTCATCTCCTTCCCCATTTTTGGTTGCATCAAAAAGGTGTGAGAGTTTCTTCTCCATGGTTTCAAACTGATTAAACATTTCCTGCTTGAGGTCTTCTACCTCCAAAGGTGTGATCTGGACATATGAGGTAGAAGGAGTAGGTCCAAGCATCTTTAAGACAACATCTTCTAAGGCTTTCTTGACAATAGTCATGGAGGCTTCAAAGCGTCTCTAGGCAGCATCAAAACTAGTATCTGCATGCTTCTTATCTGCATGCTTCAGGGATTTGTAGACTTCTTCAAGAAGTATCCTGACATCAAATAACGTGGATACTTCTAAACCCAAGTTTTTCCAGAAGCAGTTTCACTCACTTCATTTCTTTCTCAGCAATCTCAGAGTGCATTTCCACCAATTTTGTTGCAGTCTAATTCCTCTCAGATTCAACAGCAGTCTGGTTCTTTCCTCCATCCGAATCATCAGATTTGCTGCTAGGACGTTGAACTGAGATTCCACAGATACCTTCACCCCATCTTGAATAGTCGTCGAAAATTCATCTAGGGTCTCAGGCGGAATCACAACCACTAGTGCAGATGTTTGTGCATCACCAGTTAGGGTCTCATCTGTTCCACCCTCAACTGGTTCATCGGCAGCTTGCTCAGATTCTTCATATTGATGAGCGATGTCCCAGACCATCTAATCGGTCTCTTCAACATCTGGATAGAACATGCATCCCTTTGTTCCCTCGGGATACCCTATAAACAACCTTAATTCCGAAATTGGTAAATCCGCATAACTCATCAATGGGACAAATCAAGCAAGCCGCGCTTGCACACGATTCTCCGTAGTAAATCTTAGTAATCGTCATGTAATTAATAATATTGCTCAAGATGTAAGATATCGAATCGCGTTGATTCTTTTCCCATCATAAGTCAAAGCAACAATTATTAATTTCACACGATTCTACTTAAGGAACATAGATTAAGAAATAACGAACCACTGAGGTTTAATTCTTGTATATTCAGTACCGAAGAATTTATCCTCCTGTAGGTCATATTCAGCGCATCATAATGCACTAGTTTAATCTCTTGGTCAAGACAAGCCAATCTGAGCCTTACACTTCAACCTTTCATGATGAATTGTTCATTTCCATCTGGGTTGTGAATTTGTACTTAATTACAAGGAACTGTTAATTTGATCTTCTGTGATCTGGTATCACCAAATTAACTACAATGTAACACGTACTTATTTATTGAACAGATTTGCAAAAAATATATATAACATTCAATCATATTTAATGCAATAGTGATTAATAATTTATTATGTAGCCGGTCTTCACTTTTTGCAGTCTGGAACTTAGTACTTCTGACATCTTTTCGGTGACTGTCGTTGTCGATTGTCGATTATGGTACATTCTTTGTCTTCCTCTTTTTGACTTTTGTCTCCGTTAAAGGTAAACGACTCAGCGGCACTTTTGGTTACAATCTCGAAAGTGATATAACCTTAACAACACTTTGTCTTAGTTCCTTTTGTCTGCATTTGAATGTCTTGGCAAATATCTATTTTTTTAAGGAATCACGATCTTCTCAGTATTGCATCCTTCAGATAGATATGTTCAGTGCCTCGGAACATTCAGGTTTATCTTGAGCATTGAGACATTCTTGAGTCTTGATAATTCTTTGTGCCTTGATATTCTTGATCTTGATTCTTGATCTTACATCTTACGAGTCTTGCCGTCTTACGAGTCTTCAACGTCTTACGAGTCTTGGCGTCTTACGAGTCATAGATATCTTGACCGATATCTTTGAGTCTTCATCTTTGAGTCGTCATGTTCCTCAGTTTCATCTTGAGTTTTGATATCTCAATTTCATCTTTGAGTCTTGAGATCTCGATTTCTCATCGAGACTTGATTTCTTCGTTTCATATCGAAACTTGAAACTTGATTTCTTATTGAAACTTCAGTTTCTTTAGAAACTTCTTGAGTTCTTCGAATCTTGAGATCCTAACCCGATCTATATCTCACGACTATACATTTTGCGGATAACATCCCTAATACTCTAAAACTGAATCGACTCAACTATCAAGATTATTCTGAACATGTCATACCCAGGGGTTTTGGGATCTAATCAAAATCATATCTTTATTAAATTCATCTCCCAACAATAAGCTTTATCATACCAAATCTTGCAAGTGGAATTAGTTTCCGGTATGGATAATAATGTTGAACCGTTCCTTGACCAAGGACAAAAGATATTAATTAACGGAAAGCTATTTGGTGGGCTTGAATTAATTAATGGGCTAGATAATCTTAAACACGGGAAATAATAGCAAGGAGCCATATTGGTTGTAATATGGGTTAAGATGGATAGTGCAATATTAATTATGTAGTGGGATTAATTAATATTTATGGGCTTGAATAATATTGTGGCTCAATATTGATAATTCAAGATCCATTGGAAGGTCCAATCTTAATTCTCCTAAAAAAGGCGCCCTCAAGAGAGCCCAACATATAGTCCAATAACCTGAAAAAATGTGTTTAAAATAAAATAAATATTGTTGCTTATTTTTCCTCATTAAATTCGAAATTTATGGATAAAAGGGGAGAAAGATTTTCTTTGAATTTTGTTATGGAATGAAGATATGTATTCTTGGAATACAAGATTATCTCATTAAATTCAAGAAATCTCCCCCTTGGTTATCTATAAGAGAATTTAGAAAATTTTGATAAATTAAGGACAAGAAAGATTTTCTTGATTTTCTTGAAAAGATATTATGGAAGATATGTATTTCTTGAAATACAAGAATATCTCATAAATTCAAGAAGATCCAAATCTTGGAATCTTGACCCATAATTTTCGAAATTATCCATAACAAAGAGTATGTGAGATTTTGTGGAATATTATAATTATGGGAAAAATAATATAGGAGATATATTCAAGATTTCTTGGAGATCAAGAAAAGATTTTCCCACAATGTTTTTTTGCCACAATTTTCGACCACCTATGCTCTATAAATAGGGGATGACTCTTTCATTCCCAAGTACAATTCCATGTGCTGGAAAAATTAGTAAATCCACAAAGGTGGTGCAACATAATTTATTTTCCTTTTGTTAATTGTTCACAAGTGTCCTACCACCGGATAGTCGAACAAGGATTAAGGGAATACTTGGGAAGTTCTTTTGGTTAGTCTAAATCAGCCAGATCACTGCCATTCCAAGAGGTACGTTCACGTAAACTCGTACAATTCCGCATGAGTAGGATTTACGTGAATTAATTATATGCATGATATGTTGTTAGATTATTATTTGAATTAATATAGGATTAATTCATGATAGTAATAATTATAAGAATTAAATTTGTATTTAAATATTCACCCCGAATAGATCTGTGCAACTTATTCCCCAACAGTTTGGGGGATAAACCACTCCGAGAAGTAGCTAAGGCAAAATCCGCCATAGAGGTTCTTCAAAGACTGGAGGAATTGTACCAAACAAAGTCTGTTACTAACACAAAGCACTACTGAAGGCTTGAATGTGAAATTCAAGAAAGGGAAGAAACCATTTCAGAAGAAGAAGAATCAAGAGGGAAAGGGGCAAAATAATACTCAGAAGACTCATGCAGATTGGGTTGAGAAGAGGAAGTGCTTCTCATGTCACAAATCTGGACACCTGAAGAAAGATTGCCCTGAATAGAAAGGCAAAACAGATGAGAAACCTGCAGATGCAAATGTGGCAAATGAAGGCTATGAGAGTGCTGAAGCTATGACTATTACTGATGGGAGAATTAGAAATGAATGGTTTATGGATTCAGGCTGTTCATATCACGTGTCCAAATGAGCATTTGTTCAGAAATTTGAGAAAATTTGATGGGGGTTCTGTACTGCTGGGGAATGATCAGGCATGTTAGGTTAAAGGGAGTGGCTCTATCAAACTGAAGATGTTTGATGGAATAATGGGGATCCTCACAAATGTGAGGTTTGTTCCAGAATTGAAAAGAAATTTGATTTCTCTTGGATCTTTGAATCTACTAGGGTATGAATTTAATACCAAAGACGGTTTCATTCATGTTATAAAAGAAAGAAGGACTGTCATGAAAGGCAAGAAGGAGAATGAGCTTTACATTCTTCTAGGAAACTATGTTTTAGGATATGCAGATGTGACTATGTCAAAACTTGATGTTAATCTATGGCATAAGAGGCTTGGACATATTGGTGAAAGAGGGCTGAATGAGCAAGACAGTGAAGCTGGAATTCTGTGATCACTGTGTGTTGGGGAAAGCAAAGAAACAAGCCTTCAGGAAGGGTGTTCATAATACACAACAACCTCTGGATTACATACATTCTGACATCTGGGGGCCATCAAGAGTTGAAACTCACAGTGGAGGTAAATAATTCATGACTCTAATTGATGATTATAGTAGGAAAGTATGGGTGATTATCTTAAAGCACAAGTGTTGGGAAATTTATAGTTTTGATGAAAGTTCCAAAAACACATGTAATAGGACCATCGGACACATTAGGTGATCGATGTTTACATTACTGCTATAGGAGACCAGTTGATAATGATTGTATAGAACAACTGATGTAATAGATAGGTCACATATTGAGGGGGAACCCAATATGTATAGGTCAGATCTGAAGAATCAGAAGAAAGTCGATATCAAGCCAGGCGTAACGTTAAACCGTAATGGAAGATCGGATCGAATCGATCTAGTCGGATAACTTCGGCGGAAGTCATGAAGCTCAAACCTCGAATACTAGAAGATCGGATGACTTCGGAAGATAAGACCGGAAGACCTACATCGGTAGAGTCACCCGGTTGAAGCTAAGTCAACAGCGCGAAGAAGACTCTATCAGTAGATCGATCGATTCAGATCGATCAAAGTCACTCATAAGATGAAAAACCGATGTTTCATCTTATCATACGTCTGCGATCTAAACAAGAAGAATACCAACCTTAGTTGGAGGAACAACACCGCAAAAGCAAGGCTTCCATCCAATAAGGAAGAGACACGTATGAACAGAGCCGATATCGGGATTCGATGTTGCTCTCTCAAACGGCTATAAAATACACATTCACGCTTTTCGCCATGCCGCTTCTCAAGCACGCCACATCAAGCCCGCAAGTCTCACCTAAAATAGCACGAGATTCAAATTGCTCTCCAACGGCTCTTTGATCTCAAGGTCTATAAATATGGGATCACACTTCAGAGAGTGAAACACGGAAATGCTTGGACAAACAAAATAATCAATAAGCTCAAACTATAGTCGATTTTCATACGAAGAACACAACAACAAGCTTATTTTATATTGTGTTCATCCCATAAGTTCTTAGCAAGAAATCTTTTCATCTAGCTTTTAGGTCGCTTTTGTATGCATAAGGAAAGATTTCATAGTTGGAACCTCAACAATCTTACCCAAACCCCAAGTTAGGATAAGTTGTTTAGCAAGATTTCGATCCAGGGTTTCTAATCTTGATTTACGGGATCGGTTGAGTGAGAACTCTTAAAACATCTGTTGGTGTCTTGTGTTGGACTAACACACTAAACTAAGTCGATCGGTTAAGTTGGTTAAGTTGGTGCCCCTTGTGAAAAGGAAGAGTGGGACGTGGGGATGGTTTTGTCCGAACCACTATAAATCTTATTGGTGCCTTTCTTTGCTTTGATTAATCGCTCTCACATCGCACAATCTTAAAGCGCATACATTCTAAGTTAAGATCGAGATAGCACCAAGCTTACGATCCGATCGGACCGATATTTCGTCATCCGATTAAAAAGATAAAACTTGGAATCGATTTATACAAACCGGTTTTTCACACGGGTAAAACTTAAGCTTCCACACACATCGAGTTAATCGATAGTTACGAATCGATCTGTTTTCAGCGTTCATAAGTTGGTTATCGAGACAAAACCGATTCACTCGCCTCTGATCAAAGCTATCTCGCTCACACCGACTGCACGAAAGTTTTTTCAGAAGTCTATTCACCCTCCCTCTAGACTTACGCCCTCACATAACCCGTTTCGGGACCTACAAGTGGTATCGAGCGGTTGGTTCTTCCGACCAATCGACTCGTGTCATTGTGGTCAATCGAACCGATCTTGAAAAACCGTTTTTAAAAACTCATTCATTTTCCAAAATCACTCAAAGATGGATAACACGTCCCAGATGTATCATGATCTGCCGAAGTTCTCAATTGATGAGTATGCAGATTGGGCCATATATATGTCCAACCATCTAGGCTCGATCAGTGGCGCGAATGATGGAAGTCATCGAGAGGACCCATCATCATTTACTACGACAATCCTGCAATCGGAGGAGATCCAGACTTTTCCCGGGGAAGTCTTGTATTTAAAAAGCCCAAATACGATGGACACGAAGAAAGAAAATTGCATATACTGGACACCATTGCAAGACATATCATCATGAAGACAATGGATAAGGTCACCAAAGAAAAGATTAAGTATCTCAAATCTGCGAAAGCAATGTGGGATACTCGGCGAGATCTGCGAGGGAAATGAAGCAGATAAAAGACAAATACCGTCTTCAAGTTTAACTGGTGAAGTTCGAGAAATCAAGATGTTGCCCAACGTAAAACCATCAACGAACTCGATGGAAGAATTACAATGTCTATAAACAAGCCGAGAACTTGGTAGAGATGTCCGATAAAGATATCAACTATAAGATCCTAAGGTCTCTCACCAAGAAGTGGGACATGAAGGTCACGGTAATCAAAGATTGCCGGGACATTTCAAGAATGAAACCTAGTAGCTTGTTCTTGAGTCTTAAAGCTCACGAGTTCGACTCGATTGAAAGAGGTCAAAGTTTCGATGAAGACGAGGTCCTCTTTGAAACCTCGACTTCAAAAATCGATTGCTTTCAAGGCAACCCATGTAGTAGAACAAAGGCCAATGAACCCATTGGAAATATATTAAGTCAAAGCGTAATGAGATCGCTTTTACTTACCGGGAAGCTTGAGAAGTCGATATACAACTTGGTAAGTATCAAAGATTTTATAAGGACTATCAACATAGCCGAGGGGCGAGATAGGAGATCGACATTAGATCTCCGAAAAAGAACCAGATCCGATGATCGGAGGGA
Organism: Stenogyne calaminthoides; assembly: GCA_037126765.1. NCBI lineage: Eukaryota > Viridiplantae > Streptophyta > Magnoliopsida > Lamiales > Lamiaceae > Stenogyne > Stenogyne calaminthoides. The sequence goes on from JBBCBC010000032.1 coordinate 13,446,289, forward strand.
TCACGAGATGAAAGGGAAAAGATAGTCGACGAAGGAAAGAAGAGAAAATCAATCGATAAAGAGAAGTTCAGACCACTATCAGAAAGGAAAGTCACCTGATAGGTCATACAGACGGAGTGATTCACCTGGAAGAAAAAGTTCGGTGGATCAAGGAGCGTGCTTCAACTGTGAGAAGCCCAGTCACTATAGCACGATCGCCCGGCACTGACGCCGAGAGAGAGGAAGAAAAGAGGAACAAAAGAGAGCAACGCTATATAGAGACAGAAGAGCCATGGTTGTTGCGATACGTCAGAATTGACGATTCCTATCTCCGCCCTCCGAGGACTCCGGATACTCCTCAGAGAAGACTTCACCGATCGGCGGGGCCGCCGACTTCTATGAAAATGAAGATCCGATATTCTCGCCGACGATGATGAACTCTGCCTCGATGGCCAGGAGGACCATCCGAGGTAACCTCCAAACCCGCTTCGCTCGCTTCTACACTGTTATCATTAGCACACCTTTGGGAGATTGACTGCAGCTCTACTCGAGCAATTGCTTGAAGATCTCTCCAATGCAAGAGACACTTATGCTATTGTGGAAGCCGAGAATGATAAGCCGAGGACCGTAAATAATCAACTTTTGTCAAGAAAATGATCTCAGAAAAGCCCTCGAACTTAGATCATTTGAAACCGCCGAAGGTAACCGAGGAATTTAAAATTCTCGGGTTAAAGCTTCGATCAGAAAAGCAGATCAAAGATCGATGGAAATTAACAGACAAGACAAGTCGATGACTTCAAAATCTTGCAAGCAAAATTCGATGAGCTATTAGAATGCATGAAAGTCTCGAAATCCTCCGAGGATAATCTGCAGAAGAAAATAGAGGTTTTTTTTCAAAATCATCTCAAACCGTTAAAGACATGAACGCCTATTTTGAATAAAGATTGATAAGGGGGACTTGGCTATGAGAAACCCTCCACATCCTCAAAAGCCCCGTCGATTCATCTCGAGAAAGGTGTAATCGCATTTAATTTCGAAAAAAGATACACCAAAAGCTAAACTTGTATCTAATAGGGGTAAGAGACCGTTTGAGCGAGGTAAGGCAAGTGCCTAACCGTAAAGGGGAACGAAATGGACCCCAACCGGTAAAGCATCGGTAGAGGAATCAACGGAAGAACCGGTTCTTACGAAGAGACCTCAACCGATCAACAGATCGAGAATCGAAAAAGACAACCTACAAAAGGAAGTCTAATCGAGACCCGATCAAGGTGCCTAATAAGCATGCTTCGTAAACTGCGAAAACCATCTATATGCGAAAAGGATATGAATCTTTTGATGGTAAAATCGTGCCTATCCCTATAGTCGAGAAATTTAGGGTCACTTCTTTTTGAACCACTTTGGATAAAAAGAAGACAAACTGAAAAGTTAAATCATAAGTCTTCTAAGTCATCCAAGGTTCACACAAGTAATCATACAAATCGAGAAAGCATATACGGATAAGTATGATTATGTTGACAGTATGGGAGACAAATCGGGCCTTCGACCGACCGATCACAATAGAAGTGCTCTGTTTGTATGGATCCCCAAATCCAAACCTAACCCCTCGGGACCCAATCCGAAAGGGTACCTAAAGATCGATTGATTGCGAGGTTCGCGTGGGTCGGCCAACAAAGGAGGGTGTGCAAGCAACTATCCGGTACATCGATAGTGGATGCTCAAGGCACATGACCGAAGCAAACATCTCCTCGGTTCCTACATAGAAGCGAAGGTCTGCCGCGTGTACTCTTCGGTGATGATAACTTTGGTTATACCAAAGGGTTGAACCTTAGAGAATGATGATGTACAAATGGCGGAGTCTCGTATGTCGAAGGTCCGAAGCACAACCTATTATCGGTTTCACAATTTCTGCGATAACGGATTGAGTGTTGAGTTCTCGATCGATCAATGCACTATCAAGAATCGAGTCACTCAATGATTTTGCTTCTTGGTTCAAGAAAAGGGACGATCTACGGTGATTGGAGCAGTTGTCCAAGAAATCGTTTTCGATTGTTAAGAGTTCAAAAGTAGCGATTGGCTCTGGCACAAAAGAATGAGCCATCCGAACTTTAAAACTCTTAATAAGATAGCTAGGATGTCTCTAGTGGAAGGACTTCCGAATGAAGTGTTCTCAAAGGATCGGACATGTCTTTGCATGTCGGAAGGAAAACAGTCAAAAGCTTCATTCAAAGGAATTTCGGGACCAAAGATCGGCCAATCTTTTGTTTTGCTTCATATGGATCTGTTTGGACCCGATTACACCGGTCGATCTCAACGGACGCAAATACACTCGGTAATCGTGGATGACTATTCCAAGTTTACAGGTTATATTCTTACATAAGAAGAATGAGGCGACAACCAAGATACCCGAAAGCTGCTAAGAAGATTACAAAATGAGAAGGGTGTCGGTAGTAAAAATCGGATCGGATAAAGGTATGAATTTTCGAACTCTTTTATTCTTGATTTTTTGCTCTAAGTTTGGTATCTGAAGATGAAACATCATTTTGCGAGGACGCCTACAATGAGAATGGAGTAATTGAAGCGGAGGAACAGAACTCTCAAAAAAATTTCGCTTTCGAACAATGTTATTTGAACATGCGATACCAAACCGTTTCAAGTGTATAATCATCAACCTTTGCATGCCATACGCAGTAAGCGGATGTCTCATGACTAAGGCTCACTACAAAACACCTTATGAACTATGGAAGGGCGTAAAACCTCGTGTTTCTTACTTCCATGTTTTTTGGGTGTAAGTGTTTCATACACAATAATGGGAAAAGTCGGTTGAAGACTTTTGAGGCCAAGTCGATGAGGGTATATTTCTAGGGTATTCCTCATCTAGCAAAGCTTTCAGGTCTACAACAAACGAACCCTAATTGTGGAAGAAACACCCCATGTAACCTTTGATGAAGCATCTTCGATCAAGAGAAATCTGCCTCGAGAACAAAAGTACCGATCTACCGAACTCGATATTGAGAAAATGGATCATTAACGATCAAGGAAAAAGGATTAAATCAGATCAATTTACATTCCAGATCTAGTTGATTCACCGGATCAATCAGATCTAAGGTACGAACAAGCTGTCGATGAAAAAAGCTGATTAATTTGAGATAAGAGTAATCGAACCATCCGGTTCGGGGAACTGGAAGTTCTCACTTTAAGCAGACATCGACACATGATGAGTCCAACATCACCGAGACTTGTTCTTATCAAGTGGACCATAACCCGCACCACTCCCAATCGCTAGTAATAAGATTTTATCGTAAACGGACGATGTTCTCAAACCGACGCAAATCGAGCGAAGGACACGGATAACCGGTCATCCAACCGATCGATAATCGGAGACCCGTCGATAAAATTAAAACTAGACATCAGTTGGTGAAAGTGCCATGTATTCTTTGGTATCGGAGATCGGTTCTCCCAATCCATGACCACCATGTCTGCTGAGCTTACAAAATCGTTGATGACAATTTGAAACAGTGGATCAAAATCAATCTTCTTTTTCGACACTCACCGAGAAAAGGCTCGAGTTATCGTAAGAGAAATTTGACAAAATGATTTGGACACTCTGCTACAATGGAAACCGCCAAGACAGAGATTACATAACTATTCGAGAATCTAACGACTCAAACTTGAGGTTTATCTCGCTAATGATCTAAATCAGGCATTATCGATTAACTTTGGCTCTCGACTTCCCACCTCAATGCGCTTTTTGATCAAACCAAAAGGGGAAGGATCGAGAAACCAACCGACACATCGAAGATCCGATTCATACGGATAAGGCCCATGGACAAAGATCAATCGCAAGAAAAAATTTGCTTTGGTCTTTGGGACATCAAAATCTGGACGATTACTCGGACCGGAAAGTCACGGAAGCCTGACTAGTCGAATCTGGCCGATAAGGAGCTAGCAGAAGATTGTCCAAAGAGCGAGATGATGAAGAAGAAAGAAGGGCGTAAAAAAAGGGCACAAGGAAGGGTTGAAAGCGAAGTTCAAATCAAGGGCTAAGAAAGGATTATTTGGAAAATCGCACGGAACCTCGGTTACCCGGCAAAGAGTCAAGCGAGATCATACCAAAAACCGCTTTGACACGCTAAGAGGTTTGAGGAATGGAATAAGATCGAAGTGAATGGCTTCTAGATGCCTTTGTCCTTGATCTTGTTCCAAAGAAGAATCACCGGATGATGAGTTCCTCAATGGTTCTGAGAATAAATATCCGGACTTTTCAAGTATCCGGAAAATGAGGCCAAGCTTATAAATGTAAAGATATCTCGCCAAGAGTATGATTTGTTAGTATACTCGAAGAAGGCGGATGGCTCATTTGATGATGGCATTTGAGAGATTCTACTTTGACATCTTGAGCAAATCGCATATAAGCGATCAAGTGTGCATAACCGATGTCAAATGGAAACTCTATCAGATTTTCAACGTTCCACAAGACCAAAGAGAAATGCGGAAGGATACAAGCCCAAGGAGTGAAGAATCGAGAAGGCGTCTGGGGATCATTTGCCTTTTAAATTCAAAACTTTTACGATGTAACATGTAATCAACATATCTAATGAAAAGTTTATTTTTTCGATCCCAAGACAAAATCTCTTTGTCTTTCGATTACTTGCTTTAACTTTATTCTATACTTATCAATTGTTTGGTTTCTCGGTGTTTTGGTTTCATCAAAAGGGGAAATTGTTGGGAAATTTATAGTTTTGATGAAAGTTCCAAAAACACATGTAATAGGACCCGATCGGACTGTTAGGTAATCGATGTTTACATTCTTGCTATAGGAGACCAGGTTGATAATGATTGTATAGAACAACCGATGTAATAGATAGGTCACATATTGAGGGGAACCCAATATGTATAGGTCGATCTGAAGAATCGGAAGAAAGTTCGATATCCGAGCGAGGCGTAACGTAAAACCGAAGCGGAAGATCGGATCGAATCGATCTAGTCGGATAACTCAAAGGAAGTCATGAAGCTCAAACCTCGAATACTAGAAGATCGATGACTTCGGAAGATAAGACCGGAAGACCTACATCACCCGAGTCACGGTTGAAGCTAAGTCAACAGCGAGGAAGACTCTATCGAGTAGATCGATCGATTCAGATCGATCAAGTCACTCATAAGATGGCGATGTTTCATCTTATCATACGTCTCTGCGATCTAAACAAGAAGAATACCAACCTTAGTTGGAGGAACAACACCGCAAAGCAAGGCTTCCATCCAATAAGGAAGAGACACGTATGAACAGAGCCGATACTCGCGGGATTCGATGTTGCTCTCAAAAAGCGGCTATAAAATACACATTCACGCTGCCATGCAGTTCTCAAGACGCGTCACATCAAGCCTGCAAGTTCATTTAAAATAGCCCGAGATTCAAATTGCTCTCCAACGGCTCTTTGATCTCAAGGTCTATAAATATGGGATCACACTTTGAGTGAAACACGGAAATGCTTGGACAAACAAAATAATCAAGAAGCTCAAACTATAGTCGATTTCGCACGAAGAACACAACAACAAGCTTATTTTATATTGTGTTCATCCCATAAGTTCTTAGCAAGAAATCTTTTCATCTAGCTTTTAGTCGCTTTTAATGCTAAAGGAAAGATTTCATAGTTGGAACCTCAACAATCTTACCCAAACCCCAAGTTAGGATAAGTTGTTTAGCAAGATTTCGATCTAGGGTTTCTAATAATCGATTTTCGGGATCGGTTGAGTGAGAACTCTTAAAACATCTGTTGGTGTATTGTGTTGGACTAACACACTAAACTAAGTCGATCGGTTAAGTTGGTTAAGTTGGTGCCCCTTGTGAAAGGGAAGAGTGGGCGTAGGATTTGGTTTGTCCGAACCACTATAAATCTTGTGTGCCTTCTTTGCTTTGATTAATCTGCTCTCACATCGCACAATCTTAAAGCGCATACATTCTAAGTTAAGATCGAGATAGCACCAAGCTTACGATCCGATCGGTTTGATATTTCGTCATCGATTAAAAAGATAAAACTTGGAATCGATTTATACAATTTGGTTTTTCACACGGGTAAAACTTAAGCTTCCGACACATCGAGTTAATCGATAGTTACCGAATCGATCTGTTTTGGCGTTGATAAGTTGGTTATCAGACCAAAACCGATTCACTCGCGCTCTGATCAAAGCTATCCGCTCTCACACCGATCGCTGACGAAAAAGTTTTTTTAAGTCTATTCACCCCTCCCCTCTAGACTTTTGCCCTCACATAACCCGTTCGGGACCTACAACAAGTAAGATGCACTTCAAAAATTCAAAGAATGGTTGGCAGTACAAGAAAATAAGAAGGGGAAACCACTGAAACATCTGAGAACAGACAATGGCTTGGAGTATGTTTCTAAAGATTTAAAAAGTATTGCACTGAGAAAGGTATCACTAGGCATAGAAATGTTCCAGCCAATCCACAACAAAATGGATTAGGTGAGAGGACGAATAGAACTATTTTGGAGAGAGTTAGATGCATGCTAGTTGATGCTCAGATGCCTAAGATTTTCTGGGGGGAAGCTATGTCTGCTGCCTATTTCCTGATTAACAAGTCACCCTCATCTGTTATAGAGTTCAAGACCCAAGATGAATTATGGTATGGGAAACTTTCTGACTATCATAGTCTGAAAGTGTTTGGATGTTTGGCTTTTGCTCATGTCAGACAAGATAAGCTTGAGCCAAGGGAATTGGGATGTGTATTTGTTGGGTATCCTAGAGGTGTGAAGGGGTACAGATTGTGGTGCATTGAACCTGGTTAGAGGAAATGCATCATCAGTATAGATGTGACATTCATTTAGAATAGTATGGGATATATGTTAGTGTTAGTGTCCTAGAGACAATCCATTGTAAGGACATAATGCTCAGATAATATTCAGTATTGATTTCATATTATTGTTTATTTAATATTAAATGTATGGCGTTGCACTTATTACAATATTATGTTTGATTGTTTGCATTTGTTCTTATCTGTGTTCCCTTGAGTCACTGCTATCATTGAGTGAGTGAGAACTCAGATGACCTAAGCTTGATTCTCAAATAGCCCCAATAGAGGATCATCAAAAATGGGATATTGATGATGCAATGGAGATTGGTGTGCGATCTGCATCATACTCTTAGAGAGTGTAGTGAGATCTCACTTACTACGAGATACTAGGTATCTCGTGATGGTTGCACAAATACCTTAGAGGGTATTGGTATACCCATCCGAGAAACCGTTTGATGTAGTTCAACTATATGTGTCTACGGGTGTCTCGGTTAGTGGGAGCGATGCGGTACTCCTTTGACTTGAGGTCACTACGCACGACATGTGTGGAGTGATGAACTTTGATCATGACCGACGCTTGCACCCTTCCATGGGTAGATATGGCTTGGATTGGGTTCATCACGAAGTGCATGTGCATGGTAGTTGAGCCAAGAAAAGAGTTCATTCCTCAAAGTGGATTTAAAGAGAATACTCATCTTCTCATCATTATTGGATCAAAGTCATTGGCCAATGCATGTCAACTTGGACTTTGTGGCCAAGTGTGACATAAGTGATCAATTAGTGATTAGAGATAAATTGATTAAGTTATTTGAATAGACACTTCATCATGTTCAAGACTAATCGAGTATTCCTAAATAAAAGGAGGAAATCGCAATAGCCCATGTTTTAGTTACAGGTAGTTGCACGTTTCTCGCAACGTACCTCATATATTGAGAATATCTGATTTATTGTCTAAGGTTCAATTAAGACTGTTAATTTGACTAATCGCTCGATATATGAGGGCCTATGGGTCACACAATAAGTAACAGTTGTTTACTAATTATAGTTGGTTGATTAAATGTTAAATTAGATTTAATATTTAATTAATGGAGAAGAAATTAATAATAGATTAATATGGAATTAATTATTATTATTAATATTTAATTAAATTGGATTTAATGAAATAAGAATTTCCAATAATAATATTTGAAATATTATTTTAGGATTTAATATATATGGAAACAAATCGTAGAGATTTGTTATATATGGAATTTAAATCCGTAGAGATTTATATGTGGGAAATAAATTTATGAAATTGTTAACTGTTTATGATTAAATTGGATTAAATCTGAAAACTGTTAATGGATTGTTGGTTTCGATTGTCCCGATTGGAATGGGGTTGTTTGGGCGATGATGAGGGAGGGGTTGTTGGCAAATTGGATTTCGAGCAAGCCCCTCCGTGCAATTTTAGAATTTGCACATGAGCCCTCATCAAATAAATAAATAAAATCTATTTAAAATTTAATTGGATTAAATTTTAAGATAGTAATAAAAGTTGGACTTTTATTCAAAATTAATTAGATTAATTTTATTTTCATAATTTAAAATCGAATTAAAATTGGATTTTGAAATCCGGTTTAAAAGAAATTATTAAGTTCCAATGTTTAACTGTTTTAAAATTTAATTAGTTAAACGTTTTATAGTCCACATTATAACTGTTTGGGTAGGCGGCACCCAATAACTGTCAGATCGTATTTATTGTTTCGGTAGACGGCGCCCATATAAGTGTTAGTTCGTGTAAAATCATGTTTGGGTAGGCGGCGCCCAATAATTGCTCAAATGTGATATAGATTAACATGTTGGATCTCGATTAAGCAATTAATACCCCGCCTTGAAAATGTTCCTCACTAAAATATGATTTTCATTAATTTGAACGATGCCTTCCATCGAAATAAAGAGTAAACCGGAGATTTCGTTCCAATGAGTATTTAAGGCCCAAGTCTTTTGCTCGGATCTACATCTAACAGGACTTTTATAGGGACACGAAGTGTCGTCGCTTGATGGTTGTAAGTCAACTTGACTTTGTTTCACCAGCCCAAGCAGGGAAACGAAAGTTAATGGGCATCTAATTGAACTAGGGTCAATTAACTAGGAATTGTAGTCTTGCAATTGGTTTGGAGACCTACCAGTTATGTTATTGCAGTAATCAGCCCAAGCAGATATTGTAATAGTAGGAATGTAGATCATAGTCCATTATGATTTATATTAGATATAAATTCGTATTCTTCCGATGAGGTCGTTGAATATGTGAAAATAATGGAGACAAAATAAATTTGAAAGGCCATGTTTATTTTGATTGCTGAATATTGATCATAATAATTATGTGTTTTAATTCCCGTTTTATTTTATTTCTCTAGGATTGTTGAAACGAATAACTTATCACTGAGAAGCATTTTGGAAACGAACAAATTGACTGGCCAAATTTTCTCGACTGGCACCAAAACGTGTGTTTGCTGCTTAGGCAAGAAAAGATTGAGTACGTGTTGGACATGCCAATCCATGTTACCCCGGAGGCTGGTACTAAAGAGTATGAGGCGTTTGACGCCGAAGCTCAGAAGAAGCATCAAGAGGATGCTTCCCAGGCTCAGTGTGTTATGTTACTCGGGACGACTCCCGAATTGCAAAGGCAGCATGAGAAGAGCTCCCCTTTGAGATGATTAAGCATCTGAAGTATCTCTTTGATTCTGAATCTAGTTCCGAGATTTATGAACTGTTGAGAGATCTGTTTAGATGCCAATTGTCCGAGGGAGGGAAGGTTTCTCCTCATGTGTTGAAGATGATTGGGCTAATCGAGAAATTTGGTCGATTGGGCATCGAGCTCAAGACTAATGTTACTGTTGCCATTCTTCAGTCACTTCCCGATTCATATTCGAGTTTCGTAGTAAACTTTAACATGAATAAGACGAAATCGACTATGCCCGAGCTGCATAACATGCTAAAGACCTTTTAGTCTTCCACTGCTAAGGAAAATCCTGTGCTCATGGTGAGTGCCTCTACTTCTTCTGCTCCAAAAGGAAAGAAGAAGTGAAGGGGCAAGGCAAAGAAAGGCTCCAAGCCAAACCTTCTTAAGCCCAAAGGTGGAATTCAAAAGAAGGACAAGGTGGACAAGGATGTATGCCTCTACTGCAAGCAGAAGGGGCATTGGAACAAGGACTGCAAGATTCTAGCAGCTGAAAAGAAGGCACAAGGTGTCTCAGCCACTGGAACAGGTATGTTTGTTATTGAGATAAACATGTCCACAAATGATACTAACTGCTGGGTATTATATACCGATTGTGGCTCACACATTTGTACAAATGTGCAGAGTCTCAAGCATAGCAGGGAAGTTAGGCCGGGTGAAGTCGCCCTACACGTTGGGAATGGAGCAAGAGTTGCTGCTGAACGTGTTGGCGTTTGTGTTTTAGACTTACCCTCTGGTTTTAGACTTGAACTGAATAATTGTTATTTTGTTCCTTCTATTACTTGCAACATTGTTTATATTCCTATGTTAGACATTGAACGGTTTTCCTTCCATTTTTCAAACAATAATTGTTATTTTTCGCTTAATGGTGATGTTTATGGAAATGCTCCTTTATCGAATGGTTTATACTTGTTGCATTGTGGACATAATATTCTTAATATACAAAACAAACGACTCAAACTTAGTAATCATGAAAACCCAACTTACTTGTGGCATTGTAGGCTTGGTCATGCAAATGAGAATAGGATTTCAAGGTTAAGGAAGTTAGACTACTTAACCTCATTCGACTTTGAGTCCTATGGAAGTTGTGAATCCTGTCTCAAGGGCAAAATGACCAACAAACCATTTTCTGGGAAAGGGGTTTGTGCCAAAGAAGTTCTAGAGTTGATCCACAGTGATGTCTGTGGACCATTGCCCACTCTAGCTAGGGGTAACTTCGCCTACTTCATCACTTTTACTGATGATTTCTCAAGATATGGATATGTGTATCTCATGAAACACAAATCCGAATCTTTTAAGAAATTCAAGGAGTTTAAAGCTGAAGTACAGAAGCAACTTGGTAAGAGTATAAAGACTCTTCGATCGGATCGAGGAGGTGAATACCTTAGCCACGAATTCATGGATTACTTGAAGTTACATGAAATCCAATCTCAATGGACTCCTCCTGGAACACCGCAGATGAACGGAGTATCCGAGAGGAGAAATCGAACCTTGTTAGACATTGTAAGGTCCATGATGAGCTTTTCTTCTCTCCCTAAATTCTTATGGGGATACGCATTACAAACCTCAATTTACATTCTGAATAGGATTCCATCCAAATCAGTTGAGCAACGTTTTCCTGGAAACTACAATGATTCTTAGCATGTTTATGCATAAGGAGCAATGGAGGATGACTTATTTTCCAACATGGATAACATTCAACAGATTGAAGGCAAGGTTATTCAAAAATTTCAAAAAAGTTTGTTGCAAGTCCAAAACATTCTGGATCAGAACAAGCTGTTAATCACCGATATTAATCAAAATCATGAGTCTAAAATCCCAGATAATTTGACACGAAATGTGGAATTAATTAAAGAGCTAAACAACAACATCAGAAGAGTGGTTGACCTATACTCTAATCTCTCCAGCACTTTCACCAAGTCCATGGAGGCTTGTCAGAAGGCAAATGAGTTTTTTGCACTTTTGGTCCCACAAGACACGTCAGTTTGGTCCCAAAGCTAATATTTTTGACACTTTTGGTCCCGCGACTGAAACTTCCGTCAAATTTTCCGTCAAAATCGCGCTTCCCGAACACGCACCGTTAGTCAAACTTTAAAAAAAATTATATGAATTATATCATTTTTTCCCGAGAAAAAAACCCATAGGAGCGCACTATGTGCGATTTCACACTTTAGTGTGTGTTTTCGTCCAACTCATACACACCGCCGTCTCAACCACACCGCCGGCGGCGGCTATGGCCGCCTCACCGTGCTCGATACCCCCACCTTGCCTGCTGCCCAGATTACCCCAGTCTTATCAAAATTATTTTAGAAACTCTCGAATCCTGTAATTCTCGCAGCCCTGTTCAATGACACTGGCCGACCCGCGAGTGCTTCCGACCTGAGCACGCCTCCGTTGGACTCGACTAGGGTCTCGACGGTCTAGGTTCACCCAACCCCCAACCTGAAGATGCCGGGCCTTCATTCTTTGCCAATTCGTGATTTCGATTTAGCACAGAGGGCTTGCTCTAGTGCGGCGCTGAGCGAGTTTCCGGCGTTACAGGAGGCGTATCCCGCTGCTGGTGCGTCTACCCAGCGATTAATTGCAGGTAATCCCTCTCTCTGGGTCGAATGTAAAAGAACCTGGGAATTCTGTTTCTGGTTTCGCGTTGCGCGAATGGCCGGGCTTCTGGTGGTTTCCCGATCCGATCTGGGGCAATTTCTCTGTTTAATTTCTCTATTTTTGTTTCTTTTGCTTGATCCGGATTGTTTTGAGGAGTGATGGTACAATTTTTTTCATTATTTGTGATTAATTCGTATTACTGTATCAGTTGAGTGAAATTGTTGTTTCATATGAAGTAGAATCGATTGTTGGAAGTATTAATTGTTTAATTGTTAATTATGTTCATAATGATTATTACTATCACAATTATCATTTTATCCCCACTTGTTTGGTCCATAAAAAGTGGTTAACTTTGTTAATTTGCCTCTTCTTCCTTTGTTTAGTGTAGACCTCAAAGCTTCTGTAAATCAGGGAAAATTCTTTGTGGTAATTTATGCAATTAAAGTTGGCACTGCAAAATTCTTTGTCATGTAAATATGGAACAGTACACCTAATTTATAGGATCGATGTATAAAACTAGCTGTGATGAGATAAAATCTGATCTCAGGATCAGCGGAAGTATACAGTTACTAAAATTCTATCCTTGTTTCTTGCTTGATGCATAGCACAGACTGTATCATCTTGAGTTTTGGTTCCAGAGAAAGTCTTTCTTGTGAAGTTTGACTAGATTTAAATTATTTTAACTAATGTTTGATTGCACAACTCTTGGCTATTACCAGGTTAATATTAGGACCATGATTTTCTATTGTTGCAACTTATTGACCTACCACATTATTGTCTTGAATTAGATCACATAGCTTTTACAAGTGATTATTTTATTTATATTCTTTCTGCTATCCAATGATTGGTGATGTTGGTCCCGGTGCTAACGAGTCTCACACGTGTATGGGGGGAATACACGTGTTCAGTGATTTTTAAAACTTTTCTTTCACTGAGGTCAGATGGGTCAGGTTGTCCTGATGATTTGGCCCTGAGAAGCTACTGAACGCATACTGAGTCAAAGTCTCATCGAGACAATGATCCGAGTTTGCTTTGAAGCTTCAGATTAGCCAAACTGAGCCTGAGTTTTTCAGAGATCCTGAGCTGCTTGGATCAGATAACTATCTTACTGAACCCTCAGCAGAGTTAGTTCAGTTTGGTAACTATCTGTTCTAGCTACTCAAGTGTGCGGAATGGTTGACCCTAAGTTTATACTCGTTTTTAGCTTTGCTGAATATCTTCCTTTTAATGAAACAATGATTAAGGTGTGATCGGGTTGATGCAAGTTCGATTGGATTGATTCCAAATGAATATCGAAGAAATTATGCTTTCAAATGAAAAACATGCAATGAGATAATAATGCAAGAGCAAAACAACACAACAATTATAGTGGTTCAGAGACTCAAGCTCCTACGTCCACTCTCTCTGACCTTCAGAGAAATTCCTTAACCACTTCCTAAAGCTTTCTGGCTGACTCACTGCAGCTTACTCACTTTTCTACCTTGAGTTTTCTGGTTGACTCACTGCAGCTTACTAACTCAAACACACACAAGTGTTCAGACTACCACAAGTAGCTTACTAACTTCTTCTCTAGAGTTTTCTGGCTAACTCACTGTAGCTTACTAACTCTTTACAACTCCAACTCACCAACAAACACACTCAAACTACCTTACAAAGGGTTTGGGTTTCTGGTTGGTTTCCAACTAGGATGAGATATCCTTTATAATAAGTACAATGCAAAGGCTAGGATATCTCTACTAAACTTTGGATATATCTTATCAATCTAGGCTTAGTGAATGAGGTCTCTTCAATGTAAAACACTTGGGAAATTCTAGGTTTTTCGAGTGCTTCAATTTGCAATAATACGAATGAGCTCTTGAGTTGCTTTCAAATTTCCCTTAACCTCTCAATGTAGAGGGTCACTAGAATTTATAGGCAACTTCACCAAGGTCACTCTTGAAAAACTATCCATTGGAGGAGATAACTTCATGAGTTTCCTCTTATGGTGTTTGATGAACGACTATTTTTAGGGTTTGAATACTCTCTTGCATGTTTTAGGCAATATGCATTCATGTAGCCAATCACCAATTTTTTGCGATACGGAACATAGTACTCTTGACATGCTTGATGACTGTCGCTTTCAATTGTCGAGAAAGTAAAGTGTTGTCTTCCTCTCGATTGGTTCTTGTCTTCAGTAAATGTAGACAAACATAACGACTCTTTTTTGGTCAATCTTTCTGAGTGAGATAACCTTAAACAACACTTAGACTTAGTTCCTTTTGTCTGCATATGAATGTCTTGGGCAATATCTATTTTTACGAGTATTAGCATTTTTTCTCGGTTTGTAGTCTTGAGATAGATATTATTGATGTCTCGGAACATTAGAGGTTATCTTTTGAGTATTGGTATCTTCTTGAGTCTTGATAACCCTTGTGTCTTGATGTCTTACGTGTCTTGGTATCTTACGAGACTTGATGTCTTCTAAGTCTTGATGTCTTACGAGTCTTGATGTCTTACGAGTCTTGATGACATCTTGAGACTTCAGTGTCTTGATGACATCTTGAGTCTTGATTTCTTTAGTAACTTCTTGAGTCTTGATTTCTTGAAACTTTCTTGAGTCTTGAGTTTCTTGAAACTTACGAGTCTTGATTTCTTGAAACTTCTTGAGTCTTGATTTCTTGAAACTTCTTGAGTCTTGAGAATCTTCAAAATCTAACTTTGATCTATATCTGGTGACTATATATGGTGCAGATAACATCCTGAACACTCTATACTGAATCCTGACACTATCAAGATTATCCTGAACATGTCATACTCAGGGGTTTTGGGATCTAATCAAAATCCTCTTTATTAAATTCATCTCCCAACAATTTTCCCCTTTTTGATGATGCCAAAACCATATTGTTACAAAAACACCTAATCTATACTCAGGTTTCAGTTTTCCTATTACAATCCAAAATGACAAATCTCCCAACAATTTTACAACAAAACATAAGGCATATCAAACATAAAAGACATGTAAAAAGATAATGAGATATTATCTTTGAGCATAAGGATAAATTTTCATTGATTGTAAGATCAGAGTTACAGTTTACAATGAAAATAAAAAACAAAAACAGAAGTACAAAGAGTCTTCAGTCTTCTTCATCTTCAGTCTTCATCAACCTCATCCTCAGGCACCTCCAGGTTGAACATCCCATAATATCTTTTCTTCAGTTCATCCCTTGCTTTCATGATATCTGGGTTGTTTCCTGTCAGGCCAAGTTGGATGGCATACTGAGCAATCTCTTGAGAAATGACTGTCTCATTCACATAACCATTTTAAAGTCTTGGAGCTGGGTAGGTATATGGACCAGGGGCAACTATCTGAGTATTACCTTCATCTGCCAATTTAATCCAACTTTGCAGGTACTTAGGATAGAATGTCAATAAATACTCAATGAAGGCTTCATTCATATCCGAGCTGGTCCCCCTCCATTCTCTAAGAATTTCGTAGTTGAACTAGAAGGTTCTCTTGATTTCCTCCCACGCATCATTGAACTGAATAGACATCCATTTGTCAATGTGCGGCCATTTCTGAGCTTTTTCAGTACCCCTCCTCTTGCTCAAGAACTTCTTGAAACCACTTCTTCTTTCTGCTCTTCTTCTTTCTTTTTCCTGATCACAGGAACTCCTGATACAGAAGCAGCAATTTTCTTCTCTTTTTCCACTTGAAGTGTTTTCAGAGCTTTCTTTGTGTTGAAGACTTATTTTTCAGCTTCTTCCTCAGATTCTTCAAAATCAATAATTAATTTCCTCTGAGTAGACTTAGCTCTTTTCTTCTTCTCTTGCTCCACAAATGCCACAACCTTTCTCTTTACAGGTTTGACTTGTTCTTCACCGGCTTGGCTTGTTTCCACCATCCTTCTACCATTCAGTTTCTCAGAAATTGCTTCCTGAATAGTATGCTCAGATACTTGAGTGTAGATAGGCTCTTCAGCTTCCTTGAATTTTAGCTTCTAAGTGGCTTCCACTTCTTTTAAGGCATCAACTATAATCTTCTCTTCAGCTTCTGTTGGTCCCGTTTTGAATGTCGAAAAACCCATTTGCGCGTGCGGAAGCAAACATTTTCAAAAGCGGTGCATATAAAACAGGGGTGAGGGCAGAGTGTTTCCAATTTTTGCGTTTTTAAGCTCATGTGTTGTGTTTTGCTTATAACCGGATGCATATGACAAGTAAACATATAAAGCAAATAAACAAACAAAGAAATATATAGTGGTTGGACAACCGGTCCTACATCCTCTCTCCTCTCTAGGGAAATTCCTTCAACGGGACTTATCACCCTCCACGGGATTGCCTATAGATGTTTAACGAGTTCACACTCCAACTGGACTTATAACCCTCTCTCGGGTTCGCCTCGGGACTTATCACCCTCCACGGGATTGCCTATAGATGTTTAATGAGTTCACACTCCAACGAGACTTATCACCCTCTACGGGATTGCCTAACAACTACCTCACTTCACCATGGGGTTTGGATTTGGTGTTGTCTCCAACTATGGTGAGATTTTCCCTTACAATGATTTAGCCTCAATGCTAAGGTTGGGAAAAAATCTCTAAGCTTAAGATACATCGTGGGTTGCTTAGGTTGGGTTCTAGAACACTCTTTGAATATATTTGTATATCTACTGGACTTGTGTTCTAGGGTGGGAATGCTTTTGAGTATAACTCTCTTTGGCTCTGTAGCATTGTTGCTATCTTCTTCGCACTTCCACACCTGATAATGAGGGAAGAACTTATATTTATAGTGTGGATTTGAATGTTACCGTTGGAGAGAATCACATTCAAATCCATACTATTCTCTATAAGTTCTCTATAGGACTTTTCAGATTGGTTGTCTTCCTCTCATTGGTCCACGCGTCGGTGATTCAACGACTATATTCCTCATTTCTCGCCTTGGAATCATTGAGATTCTCTGAGTCTTCGATCTGTCCCGAGCCTTCAGTCTATCTCGAGCCTTCAGTCTATCGAGCCTTGGTGACTTCTCTCGGTCGAACCTTTCGTCGGGTATCTTCGACACTCAGCCGACCGAGTTCGATTCTTCTTGTCTTGACAATCGACCCTCAGTCACTAGCTTTTCGAGCTAGATCATCATCGATGGCGTTCGATTCTCGATGAACATGACTTCAGATGACTTCTCTTACGATCTGGTATCTGATTTACGGTTTTTCGATATCGATTTCTTCTACTTTGATCGATCGGCTCACATGATCGGATCGATTATAGCATCAGTCACATATCGGTTTATCGCGCCAGTTAGTTCATCAGTTAGCATATTAGGTTAGCATATCGAGGTTAACACATCGGTCTCAATCACGTCGATCTTTGACCATCTCGCTCATCTTCATATCGATCTCGATCACGTCGATCTCGTCGGTCTCATCCCTCTTCTTACGATCACGCAACCTTCTCGCCCGATCCTGTCATGCGGTCATCCGATCGGTCTCTGATCGATTCGAGTTTTTAGTCATCGATCATTTGACCTTCCGATTCTTCCGATCGGTGGCTTAGCTTTTTCTTCTCTTACGATTTTGCCTGGCTCATCGATTAACTCTGGAACTCATCTTTACTCATCGATCTCGTCGGTCTAAATCTATGACCTCGTCGATCTCGATCATCTTTGGTGATTTCGTGAGTTCCCCCTCAATTTGTTCTCGAGTTCCCCTCAACTCATTATCTCGTAAATCAACTTCAATAATCTGAGTTGATAATGTTTTGGCATAATTCATCAAAACTAAAATATCCCAACAGCTTCTTTCTCAGCCTTTCTCTTCAAGGTCTGTGCCAACAACCCACTAAGCTTGCCACCAGGCCTTTCCCCCTTTTTGGCACCATACCTTGGAAGAAGTTGAGAAAGTCTGCGATATACATATGATATTGCTCTTTGCTAATATCAAGACTTCCTTCCTTGTTGATCGTGCTCATCTTCCGGCCCTCTTCATATGATTCTTAGCTCTCGAGAACTCTTCGGATAGAGGTGCAAACTGGTGTGAGAAGACATTTTGAACCATCTCTGTCATCTTGGTCATGAGCATAGAGCTCATTTCCTCAACAGCTGTCTTGATCATTTGATCATTCTTCTCAACCAGCTTGGCTTCAAGATATGTTGTTCTTTCCTGATGCATGTGCTTCATTTCTGCATTGAGCTCAGCTTTGACTCCATCAACCTTTCTTTCTATGGAAGTCATTTTGTCAGCAAGAGATGTTTGAAGAAGTTGCATCATGTCTGAAGATGAACTCAGTGTTTTCAGCTTCTGAGATTGGTTGGCCAAGGTTTCTTCAATTTGAGCTATTTTCTCCACCATTGGCACCACTTTCTCCAATTTGTCCAAGATAGGACTTAGATCAATCTCTGGAGTGTTTAGAACTTTTTCCACCTGAGCTGGGTGCTCCACCTGAGCCTCAGTCTGCATATCAGACATAACAGATTTAAAGATAGGAACCAAAGTAGCTTTAGCATAATGTTTAATAGTGCAAAAGTTACTCGAAGAGTCTTAACTTCAAATCGAGGATGTGAGATATCGGTCGACCGAAATCGATTTCCTTCTCCATTTGAGATTGCTTTTCAAAGATCATCTTGTTGATCCCCCTCTTTATCTTGATCCTTAGAAATTTGGAGGCATCAACATCAGCTTCCCTCCTCTCAGCCACCTTCTTCTTGACTAGCTCATAAAATCAACAATTTTCATCCTGAGCTTAGTCTTTCTAAATCCAGAGAACTCTGTCAGCAAAACAGTCTCAGCATTCCACCAGTCCTCTCCTCTGAAGGAGGCTATGTTCAGCATCTCTGGAAGAGTTTGGTTCAGGATATAGACTGTGGTCCTGAGTCTGAAGAAGAGATCCTGAAGGTCAGGATATGAGCTCAGCTCAGGGTACCTATCCAAAATGAATCATTCCCCCTTGTTGCGCCACTCAGTCTCTTCTGCCTCTCCTTTCTTCAGCTTTGGGCTTTCAGGCTCAGTAGGATCAGATTCAGGTGCTGAGGGATTTAGAAAAGGTTCACTCAGGAGCGCATCTAAGTTCAGTAGCTCCTGAGGTTCAGATTATTCTGAGGTCTGAACAGGTATCTCCTCAGTAGGAGCCTGAGGTCCCATGAATATTTCCCGAGATATTTTGTCTGAGCTCAGAGATGTTCCGAGAACCTCAGAGAAAACCTGTTCCTCAGTTTGTTCCTGAGCTATTGTCACAACCTGAGCCAGAACTTACAATGGAGATTTTAGTCCTTGCTGGTCCTCAGGTTGGACTTCCTCAGTGTCACTGACCTCCTCAGTAATAGTTTGAAGTTTCCTGCGCTTCTGAGGGGCTAATATTTTCTTCTTCAGAGTCTCTCTTTTTTCTCTTTTTACCTCCATCAGGGCTTTCCCCCTGGCTTGTTGGTATCTTCAGCTCCTTCTTCAGTGGTCTCCTCCTGAGACTTCGAGCTTTTCTCCTTCCTTCCTTTCAAAGTCTTTTAGTTGTTGGAGGCTTGAACATAATTTTTGACTTTGGAAAGGGTGAGGAGTTGGCGAAGATGTCCTCTTCTTCTCTGCACATCTCCAAGATATATGCAATCTTGGTTGCATGAAGGATCTTTCCTTTGATGACAACCGATCCATTCACCTTCTGGACTTGCTTTGCTTGATTACTCACCACTCTTATTCGATAATGTAACCAATTGAATGCTGTGGTGGGTGAATCTTCAATCGCCGCCATTAATCTCAACTTCGGTGTACTAATCTGTTCAAAGCTGCCAGACGTACTCATTATGCATTTACTCACAATGTCCAGTAAAACTCGATACTTAGGCTTCAAATGCCTTTTGTTTAGAGTTGCTTCGAACTTAACTGGATGCTCTGCAATCCTATCCAGATACTCTTGCTCCCTACCCATCATATAAACTGTAGGGTCTTCTCCTCTATCGCTCAATTCATATATGACATTAAGATTCTTAGGGATGATATACAATTCCCTAACAAAATCCACATACTTTGAACTATGCTCTAAATGAGAAACTGTAATTTGTGATTCTATACAGTCCTCCTCATCTAATTTCAAATTAGAGATAAACTCTATTACCACTTTTGCGTATTCTGCCTCTGGTTGATTCGCAACCAGACAAGTGAGCTTCGCCAATCGAATCATGTGCAAAACTTCTTCTTCGTGAGTCGCATTCAATGAGCTTTCGAGAGAAATGACGTATTCATACCATGGTTTGTTAGAAATGGCAAGTTTATCGTATACAGAGAACGTCATTTTTTGGATAATTTTCGTGAAGGGTTTTGAAGAAGGTGATAATTTCTGGGCAAATGAGAATTTTTGAAGCAGAGTGTTTTGAAGACGAAGGTTATTGGAATTGGGCTTTGAAGGAAATTCTTCAATAGATATATAGGATTTGATTCATGGAAAATCGTATAGATGAAGAATTCGACGGTTGAGATTAAACACCGACCAAATCGGGTATGTGAAAGGACGATTTCACAAATATTACGCCATCAATTTAACCTTATTGGTGATTAATGAATAGTGCAATTAATTACTGTTCCTGCAGACCATTGACTTTCTTCGAGTATTTCAAAGGTCCCGCCCAAATATTCCTTCAGGTGTTTTGCTATTTATTGCTAATGATTACTGAGATTCAATTAGACAATAAATGAGTTGCATGAGTCAATACTTCTTCAGACTAATTTTCTCCATCAGTCTTACTGAGTTTTGACCTTGATAAAATGTCAATTATAATCTCGAGTCTTGAGCGAAGTTAGTATAACACCGAGAAATCGAGAAAGATCAAGATATAATCTTGAAATCTTGAAAAGGGTCGATGATGATCGAGTACTAAACGAGGTCAAGATAATATCGAAATCTCGATCTTCAGGATATCTGAGTTTTCCAAGACTCAGAGTTCAGTACTTTCAATTTTATCCTGAGTTTCTCAGTAAAATCCTGAGAAGACTTCATGCATCTGAAAACCTTCAATTTTTCAGATTTGCTTCATACACCTGGATCCAACATACCTAATTCAACTGATAGTTCCTGAAATCTTGATTCAGCCAAAGGTTTAGTCAAGATATCAGCTCTCTGTTTATCAGTATGAATTTTCTCCATCCTGATGTCTTTCTTTTCAACATGATCTCTGATGAAGTGATGTCTGATATCAACATGCTTACATCTGGTGTGCAATACCGGATTTTGTGTAATAGCAATTGCGCTATTATTATCACAAAATATATGTACTTCATTGGCTATAATCTTATAATCCCTCAATTGTTGTGCGAGCTAAAGAATGCGTGCTGTGACTTCCTATGACCATGTATTCAAACTTCGATAGAATCTTGGTTGCTCTTTTGAGGTTTGTTTCTTTGAAAACCATGATATCGGTTTACTTCCAAGAAATTGACAAGTTCACGTGGTAGACTTCTGTCAATTCTACATCCTCCATAATCAGCATCTGAATAACCAGTTAATTCAAGGTTATCATCAGCTGGATACCACAATCCTCTATTCACAGTGCCTTTAAGATATTTCAGAATCTTTTTGGCAGCTTCCATGTGACTAGTCTTAGGATTAGCTTGGTATCTTGCACATATCCCAACAGCAAATGTTATATCAGGCCTACTTGCTGTGAGATGTAGCATTGATCCAATAATCCCTCTATAATCAGTGTGATTTACTGATTTGCCTTCAGGATCAGGATCCATCTTGTAGTTAGTATTCATATGAATTCTAACTGCATTGCAATTCAGATCTCTGGTGTATTTTGCTTGATTCATGAAAATTCCTTCCTTAGTCTGTTTCACCTGAAGTCCAAGAAAGAAATTCATCTCCCCCATCATTGACATCTCAAACTTTCCTTTCATCATTGATCTGAGGGCCTTTTTGCTCAACATAGTTAGTGATTAGTTGCTTATATCCTGTCGTATGTCTTGAACATCCACTATCTAGATACCATACAGCAGGAGCCAACTCATTTCCACTAATCAGTGCTATGTTGTATTCATTCATTCAATGCCCTTTTCTTTTTACCGAAAAAACAAATCGGTTCATAGGTACCCATTTGGTGTAGGGTCCTACGGAGTTAATTTGTACCTTTTGGAACCCAAAATCGCCTAACAACTCTAATTACTTTAGAGTGGCTGATTTGTCTCCCATAAACATCTACATACACATTCACCACCCTAGGTGCCTTGGAAATATCCTGTGTATGAGTGCGACCTTAGCATGAACATGAGCCTTAGAGTTCTTCTTGGGTTCAGCCTTTTGTTCAAGTGCCTTGGCTTTTGTGCGGTGGTCTTTGTCTCCGTGACTTGGGTTAGAAACCTTTACCCTTAGGCAAGTTGGGTTTGGGTTACTGTCTTTGAAATTGGGGTCTTTCGATGTCGAGGACTTGGTCTTTTAGGTTGAGAATATCTCTCTTTGAGTGTTTCTCTTCCGAAAATTCCTCTCGATGGTTGGTCTGCGATCTCTTGAGGTTGGTATTCTTTGAGGCTTTGAAATCTTGGCTTTGAAGATTTCTATCGAGTGGTCGGGGTTTTCTAGCCTTTTCACGAGGTCTAGGCTTTCTTCCATGAACCTTGGTTTTTACGAAACCATAGATCCTTTACCCTTGTCTAAAACTCCGGCGGTTCTTGAGAAGAAGATTAGGTGCCACTTGTTTAACAAAGCCGGTCTTGGTGCTACTAGAAGCGAAGATTCGGAAGACCTTGTGAGGTTCCCCGGAATGTATCCCAATCCGGCTTTTTATAGTTTGCAGTCTTTGATAACTCTGAATTTCATCTATCACTTTAGATGCACGAATTCAATAGAGCTAACTTTCTCTGCAAGACTATCCTCACATTTCTTTAGAGTTTCATGCTTCTCAAAGAGGTCATTGAACTCGATTACGATAAAATTTGAATCTCCTCGGTGGATTTCTCTAATTTTCCATTCGGGATCTCTATCACCTTCTCTTTTTCGAGAGTTGTACTTTCGAACATCTAGTTCATCATTAGTTCCCATCAATTGAGAAGTGATCTCGGCATTTTTAGTGTCTTTCCACTTGATTCTCGTGATCGGTTCCTTGTTACGCTCTTGAGTTTTCGATGGCGATTCTTGTAACCGAGAATAGTCCTTCATAAGATTCTCAAATGAATCCATCAGTCAAAATTCTCACATGAGAGAACTTGAGAACTCATGTGCTTGTGTAGGAGCAACAACAAAGATAGAAGAATTTACCTCCTCTATACCCATAAGACAGATATCATCACTGTCACTATCTTAGAACATCTCATCTGAAGAACTGGAACCTTCTTCAGAATGTTCTTCTTCCTCGGCAATCATAGCTTTTTCTTCTTTGGAGAACTTCTTGTCTCTCTTGGCTTGTCTTTCCTTTCTTTCTTTAGCACTTAGCTCGGGACGGTCATATTGAAAGTGACATTTCTTCGGCCGGTTTGTAACATCTGTTGGCATCATCATCATGATCACTATCCTCCTTGGTCTTGGAGTCCTTCTTTTTGGATGAAGATCCCTCAGCTTTCTGGTCCTTTCTTTTCTCAGTGTATTTGTCCTCAGCTTTTGAGTCTCTCTTTACCTGTGATTCCTGTAATATTTTTTATATTTCCCATATCTGCTATTTAGTCTTTCAAACCTCCTTGCCATCAGTACTAGCTTATCCTCCCGCTTATCCACGATTTTTTGGCAAGTGAGTTCTCGAACTCTCTAGTCTTCTGAGATTTTCTCTTTGGCTTTGAAAGCCACATTCTTGCTAGATGAAGAATCATCTTTCTTTGTCGACTTTCTTTGATTTCTTGTCAATCACAAACTCATAAGCTTTCAGTTCAGAGAAAACTTGTTGATATGGCATGGAATCAATATTTTTGGT
Organism: Stenogyne calaminthoides; assembly: GCA_037126765.1. Classification (NCBI taxonomy): domain Eukaryota; kingdom Viridiplantae; phylum Streptophyta; class Magnoliopsida; order Lamiales; family Lamiaceae; genus Stenogyne; species Stenogyne calaminthoides. Next base: position 13,470,243 of record JBBCBC010000032.1, read on the forward strand.
GTTTTCAATCACCACAGCATGTATATCCCATTTCTTAGATAATCCTCTAAGAATTTTCAATGCCACTTCTCTCTGTGGGTATCTTTTCCCAAGAGCATTCGGATCATTCATGATACTAGTGAATCTGACTTCAAGTTTGTCAATGGATTCACCATCTTCCATTTCAAAGCTATCAAACTTTCCAATAGCAAAGAAAAGTTTGTTCTCTTTAATATGATATGTGCCTTGGACGATAATAACAACAAGTGTGTCCCATATTTCTTTTGCGGTTTCACGGTGAGAAATCATCCCCATAACACCATCATCAATAGTGCTATACAAAGTGTCCTTAGCAATGTAGTCAAGATTGACTAACTTTCTCTCATCAGGAGTAAGTTGATCATCAGACTTTGGAAATTCATCTCTAGGATCATTCCTCTCAAAGATCGGTGATTACGGGATTCAATGATGAATTTGAATGGTCCTTCGTAAACCACTCTCCACATTCTTTCATGTTTTGAATCTGAGATGAGAGCTGCATTCTTAATCTCCATAGATCATAGCTCTCAACTGAGAACATAGGAAGTTTCTTAGAAGGCATGATGATTGATCCTTGTAAGATATCAGCAAATAGAGATACATTCAAGTAGACCACCAGAGTCTTTCAGCAAATTAGACTATGGCTTACCAAAGCAAGTGGTCAAGTTGAACCACTGCTCTGATACCACTTGTTGGTCACGGTGCTAATGAGTCTCACACGTGTATGGGGGGGGAATACACGTGTTCAGTGATTTTTAAAACTTTTCTTTCGAGGTCGGATGGGTCGAGTTGTCGATGATTTGGTACGAGCGCGAGATCGCCTTGAGTCAAAGTATCTCGAGACAATGATCCTAAGCTGCTTTCAGAAGCTTCAGGTTAGCCCAATTGAGCCTGAGTTTTTCAGAGATCCTGAGATTCTTGGATCAGATAACTATCTTACTGAACCCCTTAGTAGAGTTAGTTCAGTTTGGTAACTATCACTTCTAGCTACTCAAGTGTGCGGAATGGTTGGCCCTAAGTTTATACTCATTTTTAGCTTTCTTTGAATATCTTCCTTTTAATGAAACAAAGTGATTAAGGTCGTGATCGGTTGATGCAAGTTCAATTGGATTGATTCCAATGAATATCGAAGAAATTATGCTTTCAAAGTGAAAAACATGCAATGAGATAATAATGCGAAAGATGAAAAGCAAAACAATACAACAATTATAGTGGTTCGGAGACTCAAGCTCCCACGTCCACTCTCTCGACCTTCAGAGAAATTCTTAACCACTTCCTAAAGCTTTACGGGTGACTCACTGCGACTTACTCACTTTTCTACCTTGAGTTTTTTCGGGTCGACTCACTGCAGCCTTACTAACTCAAACACACACAAGTGTTCGGACTACCACAAGTAGCTTACTAACTTCTTCTCTAGAGTTTTTCGCTAACTCCATCAGTAGCTTACTAACTCTTTACAACTCCAACTCACCAACAAACACACTCAAACTACCTTACAAAGGGTTTGGGTTTTACGTTGGTTTCAACTAGGATGAGATATCCTTTACAATAAGTACAATGCAAAGGCTAGGATATCTCTACTAAGCTTTGGATATATCTTATCAATCTAGGCTTAGTGAATGAGGTCTCTTCAATGTAAAGCACTTGGGAAATTCTAGGTTTTTTGAGTGCTTCAATTTGCAATAATACGAATGAGCTCTTGAGTGGCTTTCAAATTTCCCATAACCTCTCAATGTAGACGGTCACTAGTATTTATAGGCAACTTCACCAAGGTCACTCTTGAAAAACTATCCGTTGGAGGAGATAGCTTCACGAGTTTCCTCTTATGGTGTTTGATTAACGGCTATTTTTAGGGTTTGAATACTCTCTTGCATGTTTTAGGCAATATGCATTCATGTAGCCAATCACCACTTTTTGCGATGCGGAACATAGTACTCTTGACATGCTTGATGACTGTCGCTTTTCGATGATGTCGATAAAAGTCTGTGTTGTCTTGCTCGATTGGTTCTTGTCTTGATAAATGTAGACAAACATAACGGCTCTTTTGGTCAATTTCTCTGAGTGAGATAACCTTAAACAACACTTAGACTTAGTTCCTTTTGTCTGCATATGAATGTCTTGGGCAATATCTATTTTTCTGAGTATTCGTGTTTTTCTCAGTTTTGTAGTCTTCAGATAGATATTATTCAGTGCCTTGGAACATTCAGGTTATCTTGAGTATTGATATCTTCTCGAGTCTTGAGAACTCTGTGTCTTGATATCTTACGAGACTTCCGTGTCTTCTCGAGTCTTGATGTCTTCTCGAGTCTTGATGTCTTGATGACATACCGAGACTTGATGTCTTGATGACATCTTGAGACTTGATGACATCTTGAGTCTTGATTTCTCAAGAACTTAATGAGTCTTGATTTCTTGAAACTTATTGAGTCTTGAGTTTCTTTATTGAGTCTTGATTTCTTGAAACTTATCGAGTCTTGATTTCTTGAAACTTCTTGAGTCTTGAGAATCTTCAAAATCTAACTTTGATCTATATTTCTCGACTATACATGGTGCAGATAACATCCGAACACTCTATCTGAATGAATCGACACTATCAAGATTATCCTGAACATGTCATACTCAGGGGTTTTAGGATCTAATCAAAATCCTCTTTATTAAATTCATCTCCCAACAGGTGACTTTGCAATTATCTTTGAATAAGCGTGGTTCCCTTTATTTTGGATATGGATGCATCCTTACCCCAAAAAAAAAAAAAGAAAAAGTCCGTCAAATCTTTGGAAGGTAGGCTTTATGTGTTAAAATGATGTATGTCTGTTAAATGATGGTGCTTTAGGTTGTTGTGACAAGTAAAGATCTTGAAATTTCTCTTGATCTTTGAAGAAAATTATTTAACAATAAAATTTCTTTCAAACAGGTTGTTGGGTTAGGAGGAGGATTGGGAATGCGGCGGTGGTGGGAGATCTGCCATTGGTTGAGTGTGGCGGCGGCGATGGTGAAGAGGTTGTTGAGAGTTTTTGATTGAGTGCAAGCTTCTTCTACAACTTGATCATCTAAATGCTTTAGCAGTTCCTCCTCTCTATGAGTAATTTAATGCTTTTGATTTTATATTATCTGAGGATGCAAGCAGAATTCTTAAACATGACTGAATAATTGTGTACGAAACATAGTTATGTGTTTGAGCAATACAAAAATCAATTGTGTCTATTGCAAGGTTTCTTCAATGGTTGAAAATGGAAATTGATTCTTTCTTTATTTATTTGAACTTTATGGTCACTTTGCTACTTGTTGGGAAATTTGTAGTTTCGATGGAAGTTCCAAAACAGATAATGTAATAGGACCCAATTAGACTGTTTAGTGGATCGATGATATAGATAGCAGAGATAAGGTGACCAAATTGAAATGTATAGACAGCTAAAGTAACAGATAGGTCACATATTGAGGGGGAACTCAATATGTATAGGTTAAGTCTTGAAGCTCAGAAGATCAGTTAACTCGAAGATCAGATATGCTGAAGATCTTGTGATTGAAGCAGATAAGCAGAAGAGTTCAAGACAGAAGACCATCCAGAAGACCTACATCAGATGACAACAAGAAAAGGTCAGTAAGTTGTGCTAAGACAACTTACGAAAACAGAAGACCTAAATCAGGTAGACAGACCAGTGTTCGAACTGATCTGTGTCAACTCCATCAAGTAACTACTTCCATGTTACCTAGTACGAGGAATGTGTTCAGACAAGAATAATGTCAACCTTGTTGCTTATTCAAGTGCTGCAAATCGTACTTGATAGCCAATGAGGAGTCGATAACGCACGTACGGAGTACTGTCAGTTTGCAGAAAAGTGGTTCAGTGTCAAATGGCTAGAAAGGACAAGCTTGCATGCTTTTTGGCCATCATACGAAGAACGTCAAACCCGCTGCGCAGACCTACCTAAAATAGACCGAAATTCGAATTGCTCTCCAACGGCTAGTTCAATTTCGTGCCTATAAATATGAGATCAAACCTTCATAGTAAGGTTACAAAAATTATCATAAAGCTCAAGCACAAGCAAATTTCCGCATGAAGAACACAAACTCAAGATTTATTCTTAAGTGTTCATCCCACTGTTCTTAGCATAAAATACTTATCCTCCAGCCTTAGGCTACATAGAAGATATGATAGTATTCCAGTTGGAACATCAAAAATCTTATACCCAAACAAAAGTTAGGTTAAGTTTGTTATAGCAAGATTTCAGTCTAGGGTTTCTAGATCTGATTACTGGGATCGGTTGAGTGAGAACTCGTGAAATATCTGTTGGTTGTATTATGTTGGACTAACACATTAAACTAAGTCCAGTTGGTTAAGTTGGTGCCCCTGCCTATAGGGAAGAGTGGACGTAGGACAAGTTGTCTGAACCACTATAAATCTGTGTGCCTTTACTTTGCTTTTTTACACTTATTCGCACACTACTCTTTTGTTATCTGCATGCATATTCTCGTACTGGATCGGATTAGCATCAAGCTTACGATCGTCGGTTTGACACCTTTGTCATCTGATCTGAACTAGATTGGTCAGAATCTTTTTTTGAGTAAAACTGATTTTCACACGGGTTAACTAATCTTCTGCACCATCAGTTAAACTGATAGATCTTAATCGATTCGGTTGATAGATCAAGAAGTCGGATATCGATCTATCTTGATTCACTCAAGACTATGATCGGGATTACTTGCTTTACATACCTGATCCACGAAAAAGTTTTGGAAGTTTATTCACCCCTCCCCTCTAGACTTTCACCCTCACTGAAACCCGTTCGGGACCTACAAGTGGTATCAGAGCAGTGGTTCTTCCGACCACTAGCTTTGAATATCATCGGTTCTTGAGGAAGAAAACTTTGTGGTCACTTGAACTGATCTTTGAAAACCGTTTTCAAAACTCATACCTTTTCAAAATCACCACAAGCATGGATGACACTTCAGGTATGCATCATAATTTACCCATGTTTTCTGTTGATGAGTATGCAGATTGGTTTATCGACATGAGAGACCATCTGGGAGTGATAAGCAACAGAATGGATGAGATTCTTGAGATAGGACCGATTATCATCTATCACTATAACCCAGCTGAAGCAGGAGAGCGAGATCCTACTCAACCAGTTGGAGCAAGAATCAGAAAGAGTCCCTCTCTGATGGATGCAGATGAGAGGAAATTGTCTAATTTGGATATTGTTGTCAGACATCTCATCATGAAAACTATGGATGCTACTACACGAGAGAAAGTGAAGTACCTGAAGACAGCTAAGGAAGTTTGGGATACACTTGCTGAAATCTGCAGAGGAAATGAACAGATTAAGGACAGCAGACTGCAAGCTGAGGTGGTGGTATTTGAGAAACTCAAGATGCTACCGAATGAAACAGTTGATCAATTTGATGGAAGGATCACTCGAGGAGTCAACCAACTTCATGATCTAGGACGTGTAATGTCAAACAAGGATATCAACTACAAGATTCTTAGATCGTTGACCAAGAAATGGGATACAAAGGTGACAGTGATTAAGGACTGTCAAGATATTGCTACCATGAAGCCAAATGATCTAATCTTCAGTTTGAAAGACCATGAGTTTGACCTGATTGAGAGAGGACAAGGATCAAATGAAGCTGCTGCAAATTCAACTAAATCTGTTGCATTCCAGGCAACCAGTAGCAGTTCACAAATTGTTGAACCAGTTGGAAACATCATCAGCCAGGCCGAACATATTGCACTAATAACGAGAAAAATTGAACGAACAAATGTTCAGATGGGCAAGTACAGAAAGTTTTATGAAGATTATCGACGAAGCAGAGGAAGAGATCTAAGATCTTTTGACAGATCACAAGAAAGATATAGTTCTTCAGATGATAGGGATAACAGAAGAGATGACTGAAAAGACGATCACAAAGATGATAGGAAAGATGATCGTAGAGAGGATCGCAGAGAGAACAGACGAGATGAGAGATCAGATAAGAGAGGTTCTGATTACAGATAAGGTGGAAAGTCTCCTGACAGATCGTATCGAAGAAATGATTCACCTAACAGAGAAAATTCTGGAGACTCAAAGGGTTACAACTGTCAGAAACCAGGTCACTATAGTGCTGATTGCCCCGACCTGACTCCCAAGGAGAGAGAGGAAAAGCGGAATAGAAGAGAACAAAGGTTCCGAGACAGAAAAATAATGGTTGTCGACACATCTGGCATTGATGATTCTTATCTACCTTCAGATGACTCAGGCTACTCATCTGTTGAAGATTTCTATCTGATTACCACAACTGATGATGTCGATGATATGAACTTCTCATCTGATGACGACATCTGTTTCATGGCCAGAGAAACTGACCAATCCGAGGTAATCTCTAAACCTTCTGTGGTTCCCTGTTCTACACCTGTTGTGCTGAGTACATCTGCTAGATAGATTAACCTGCAGGTCTACAATGACCAATTGCTTGATGATCTCTCTAATGCAATAGATACTTATACACGAGTGGAAGTTGAGAACGATAACCTAAGGGCTGAGAATATTCGGCTTGTCAAGGATATTGAGGCAAGTAAAGCAGCTAAACTAAAATCAGCTGAAACTGTTCAGAAGATGACTAAAGAACTGGAGTTTCTGAAAGTCAGTACTACTGATCAGGGAAAGCTGATTAAGGAACAGTTGGTTCTCAATGAACGACAAACTGGAGAACTCAAAGTCCTTCATGCTAAGTTTGATGAACTCTTCTGAATGCATGAGAATATGAAAACTACTGAGGACAGTTTGCGTAAGAAAATAGAGGTTTTCATGAAATCATCTAAGACTGTTCAATATCTTAACAACCATTTTCGTACGCCAACTGATAAGAAGGGAATTGGGTATGAGAAACCTTCAGGATCCTCAAAAGCCCCGTCTGGTTCACATCAGAAAAGTGTAACCAAACGAGTTTCTGATCGAGATACACGAAAAGCCAAATATGTATCAGATAAGGGAAAAGGATCAGCTGACCAGGCAAGGCGAGTGCTGGATCAGAAAGGGAACAGAAATGGACCCCAACTGATCAGACATCAGCCGAGGAATCAACAGAAGAATCTTGTTCTTCTGAAGAGACCTCAGCCAAATCAGCAGAGTAGGCCTTAGCCTGGACCATCTCATGAGGGACAGTACCAACTGAAGTCAACTCAATCAAAGCTGCCTAACAAGCAAGCTAAGGGTAAACTGCTAAGACCATCTATGCCAAAGAGATACGAATCATTTAATGGTAGCAGTCGTACCTACCCTTTCAATCAGAAACCTAGGGCTGCTGCACCTGAGCCCCACTGGATTAAAAGAAGACAAGTATCAATGAAAAATCCCAAGTTTTCTGATTCATCTAAGGCTCACACTAATACTCATACTAACCAAATTGCATATGAAGAGACGTATGAGTATGTAGATGTTTATGGGAGACAAATCAAGACTTCTGTGTTCAACAAATGTGCCAGATTTGTTTGGATCCCGAAAGGTACTTCTAACCCCCCAGGACCCGATTCACTGGGGTACCTAAAATCTGATTTGCTCGCAGGCTCGAGTGGACTGGCTAAAAAGGAGGTGTACAAGCAACTATTTGGTACATAGATAGTGGATGTTCAAGGCACATGACTGGAAGTCAACATCTCCTCAACAACTACATTGAGAAACCAGGCCCACGAGTTCTCTTTTGGGACGACAACTTTGGTTTTACCAGAGGAGTTGGAACCTTAGTGAACGATGATGTACAAGTTACAGGTGTTTCATACGTCGACACCTTAAGGCACAACCTGTTATCTGTATCACAGTTCTGCGACAATGGATTTAGTGTTGAGTTCTCATCAGATCAATGCACAATCAGAAATTGAGTGACTCAACAGATCTTGCTAATTGGCTCTAGAAAAGCAACGATTTATACAGCTGATTGGGACAGTTGTCCAAGAAATGCATGCTTGATTGTTAAGAGTTCAAAGAGCTCTAGTTAGCTCTGGCACAAGAGAATGAGCAATCTGAACTTCAAAACTCTTAACAAGATAGCAAGGATGTCCTTGGTTGAAGGTCTCCCGAATGAAGTATTCTCTAAGGATCAAACATGTGCCGCATGTCAAAAGGGAAAACAAGTAAAAGCTTCATTCAAAGGGATACCTTCTCCTCCATCCAGCAGAGTACCGCAACTGCTCCATATGGATCTATTTGGACCAGTTACGCCTCTTAGTTTCAGTGGACGCAAATACACTCTGGTGGTCGTGGATGATTATTCCAAGTTCACCTGGGTTGTATTCCTGTATAAGAAGAGTAAAACTACAACAAAGTTACCTGAACTTCTCAAGAAGATTCAGAATGAGAAGGGTCTCAGCATAGTGAAAATCAGATCAGATAAAGGTACAGAATTCTTGAACCAATTTATAACTGATTTTTGCTCTGAGTTTGGTATACAACATGAGACGTCAGCTGCAAGAACACCACAACAAAATGGCGTAGCAGAAAGAAGAAACAGAACACTTAAAGAAGCTTCACGCACCATGTTAGCTGAGCATGCAACACAAAGTTGTTTCTGGGCAGAAGCTATCAATACTGCTTGTCACAGGTAGAACATATGTTCTCTGACTAAGATTCACTTTAAAACACCTTATGAACTATGGAAAGGCAGAAAACCTCGTGTTTCCTACTTTCATGTGTTCGGGTGCAAGTGTTTCATACACAACAATGGGAAGAGTCAGTTGAGAACCTTCGATGCCAGGTCAGATGAGGGTATATTCCTAGGATATTCATCAACCAGTAAAGCATTTAGGGTTTTCAACAAACAAACCTTAGTTGTGGAAGAAACACCTCATGTGGTCTTTGATGAGTCAACATCTGATCAAGAGAAATCTGCCGCAGAACAAGATGTACCAGACAAACCAGATTCACTGAAAATGGATCAGTTAAGGCTCAAAGGAAATGATCCAAAATACGTCAATGTATATGTTCCTAACTTTGACCTTGACGATTCACCAGGTCGGTCAGACCCTAAGGTACGTACAACTGTCAATGAAGAAGCTGGTACAGCTGAGACAGTAACAACTGAACCATCTGGTTCAGGGGGAACACCTGATGTTCCGGCGGACAGACTTCAGCACATGATGAGTCCAACATCAGCTGAGATATGTCCATGCCAAGTGGATCCTACTCAAGTACCTCTCCCAGTCTCTAGTGATTAATCTTTACCAGAAGAGGATGATGTTCTCCAAACTGATAATAATCAGGAAAGAAGGACCTGGATAATCAGTCATCCAACTGACCTGATCATCGGAGAACCATCTGATAGAGTCAAAACTAGACATCAGATTGGTGAAAGTGAAATGTACTGTTCTTATCTGTCTTTGAAGGAACCACTCATAGTTGAAGAAGCTCTTCAAGATGCAAGATGGATTCTAGCCATGCAAGAAGAACTAGAGCAGTTTGAGAGAAATCAAGTTTGGGAACTTGTAGACAGACCAACTCATCAAGATATGATTGGTACTAAGTGGGTCTTCAAGAACAAAAAGGTTGAACACAATGTGATAACCATAAATAAGGCAAGACTTGTTGCTAAGGGATATTCACAATCAGAAGGGATTGATTATGATGAAACCTTTGCACCAGTCGCTCGCCTGGAAGTCATTCGGCTATTTTTGGCTTATGCAGCTCATATGGGATTTACTGTGTATTAGATGGATGTAAAGAGTGCATTCTTAAACGGGGTACTAGCTGAGGAAGTTTATGTTGAACAACCTCCTGGCTTTGAAATGAGTAACCAAGTGTACCGGTTAATAAAAGCTCTTTACGGATTAAAACAAGCTCCTAGAGCATGGTATGATACACTATCCAAGTTCTTGACAGAAAATGGTTTCACCAAGGGCTTGATTGATAGGACCTTGTTCAGAATTGAAGATGGTGAAGATATTCTGATGATCCAGATCTATGTGGACGATATAATCTTTGGTTCTCCTAATCAGAAGTTATGCGAGAAATTCAGTAAACTGATGCAAGGGAAAATTGAGATGTCCATGATGGCTCAGATGAGTTACTTTCTAGGTCTTCAAGTCAAACAAGCTCACACAAGGATCTTCATCTGCCAGGCGAAGTACACAAGGAATTTATTTGCTAAGTATGGTGTTCAGAATTGCAAAGAAGCCAGAATTCTAATGATGACTTCTTTCAAAATGGATCCAGATGAAGGTGGCAAGAAAACTAATCAGAAAGATTATAGGGCTTTGATTGGATCACTACTATACCTAACTGCCAGCAGACAAGATATAACCTTCCCAGTACGTGTATGTGCCAGATTTCAGGCAAATCCAAAGCAAAGCCACCTGGAAGCAGCTAAGCGGATTCTAAAGTATATGAAGGGTACTGTAAACCTCGGTTTATGGTATCCAGCAGATGATAATCTAGAACTTAGTGGGTACTCTGATTCTGATTATGGAGGTTGTAGGATAGACAGAAAATCAACCTCGGGTACCTGTCAGTTTTTGGAAAGTAAGCTGGTCTCTTAGTTCTCTAAAAAGTAGACATCAGTTGCCACATCCACTACTGAAGCAGAATATATGGCCGCAGGAAGCTGTTGCTCCCAACTGCTCTGGTTATGTCAGTAGCTGAGGGATTATAACATTGTAGCTACGAATGTGCCTATTTTCTGTGACAGTAATAGTGCAATTGCTATCACTCAGAACCCAGTTCTACACACAAGATGCAAGCATGTGGACATCAGACCTCACTTTATCCGAGACCATGCAGAAAAGAAGAACATCAGAATGGAAAAGATCCATACTGATAAGCAAAGAGCTGATATCTTAACCAAACCTCTAGCTGAAGTCAGATTCAGAGAGCTATGCAATGAGCTAGGTTTATTGAACTTAGGAGAAGATGCAAGGTGGATTAATCTCAAACACCAGTTGGTTAAGAGACTGACCAGGTAAGATGGTCAGATGAAGAGAGAACTTCATCTGATCAGAAGAGATCAGTTGGGAACTGATCAGAAAGGAATGTCAGGTGAAGGGGGAACTTTAACTGATTAAGGGTTTTTGGGTCAGAAGGACCCTGATCTGAGGGATAAAACATTGTTGAGAAAATTTGCTAAGGTATAGGCTACACAGTAAGATCAACAAATCAGATGAGTTGGATCAGATACAAGTGGTAACTGGTTGATTACAACATCAACCAGTCAGATACGTTCTCTGTTTACATTATCTGAACTTATCTACTTTTCTGTAATGATTACTGTTCACCTTACTTTATGACGCAAGCCCTGCAAGCATTAAATGCGGACATGGGGTTTTTGAATTTATTAGCTTTTAATGCGTATTTTCGCGTCCAAAATACTTTCAGAAATTTTTCTTGCCCGCACGATTATTCTACTTTACGACCGCTTAATCTAAGCCGTTCATTTCAAAACACGAATACTCAAGTAATTGTGGGAATCTGTGTAAAATGTTTTCCCTCGCACCGTTTAAAACCCTAAAGTTCTTTCAACTTCACACTTTCGAAATATTCCAGAATTCTCCATAACTACTCTGTTCAAAACTCGATTCAATTGAGAGAATACAAATCAATTATTTCAAAATATTCCAACTTTCGAATCGATTTCTGGTAATTTCTAAGTGATTACTATGTGATATTATGTGGATTTCATTGTTCTACACTGCGTATGATATATTTCGTATAAATTGTGATTTCTCACTAATATATTTTTTGGGATTAAAGCTTTATCTAAGTTAATGTTTGATTTACACATTTGCAAATATGCGTATATGTCTATCATGAGATTCATGTGCAAAATTGTGCCTTAGTTGATGTTTTGGGTTGTTTTGTTGCTGTTTTTGCTATATAAATTACTCAAACTCGTCACTAAATTGGTCTTTTGATGTAGAAATGGCGCACTTATCGGCAATTCCAGGCCAGGGCAAAAAGATGTGTAATTTTCTATCGATGAAGAAAGACATCATCGATGAAAAATACGTTATCTTCAACACGACGACAAATGTTGAATCAAAGGAGATCTTGGATTGTCTCTGGGCTGTAGGACTTGAACAATTCTGCTACAGACACCAAGATATTGTACATACGTATGAAGCTCTTGAGTTCTTGTACAATCTTGAGATGGATGATGAAGGAAATTTGAAGTCATCCGTAGGTGGTTTTGACATTCTTGTAACTGATGAAGACCTATTCAGAATCTTTGGTCTTCAATCTGGAACCGTTGATCCAACCACCTTCACAACGGGAGTTGACAATAAAACTTACCTGAAGGATGTCTTGTTAAGACCGGCCAACATAGAGCAAGTATTCAATGTCAAAGTACCACATCTCAGACGGAAATATCGTCTTCTGTTTGAGATCGTGTCTAAGGTGATTCTGTGTATCACACACAGTCTAGATGTTCTTACTGCTGTGAAGCAGACTGTGATGAAAATGATAGTGTCTAAGGCTGGACTGTTCAAGTCAAGGTTGCTAAAGGAAATGGCCAAGTTCAAGTTGAACGAGAGAAATGAAGTTTATCTGACTCTGAAATGCTCGTATATTCACAAAGTGTCAATTCTACTATATGACAAGCTGCCAGATAACTTCGAGTGGAATGAGGAAGGAAAGAAGGTCTATTTGGCAAAGTTTAAGGCCATTTTGGGGAATGCTGAACCGTTATCTGGACAATCTGATGATGATCCAACACCATATGTGCCAAGAACGAGAGGAGAAGGCAAGGGCTCCAAGGCTGCCGAGTCATCTGAGACGCAGACTGCTCCTAAGAGGATGAAGAGAAAAACTCAGGCCAAGAAGCCAGAGGCAGCAGAGAAGAAGCAAAAGAAGATTACTTCAATTCTGCAGAAGGCAGTAGCGGACCCATCTGAGCCAATACTGGAGACAGGCGAGCCTGAACAGATTGGAAGAGAGACTGAGCTGATTCATCTAGAATCAGATGTGGAAGCTGCTAAGAGTCCAGAACGAACTGTCAGCTTAGAAAGAGAAGTTGTTCAGGAGGAGCAGATGTTGGAGGGAACTGTTGAAAGTGTCGTTGGGAAGGAAGCGAGGTTGCACCATCTGAGGAGGAATCGCCTTCTGATTTCGTGCCTCTTAGCACTATGTTCTGAATAGAGAGATCCCCGACTCCCACATCCAAGTCACCCTCACCCCTACCTCAGCCAGCTGAACCGATATCTGACTTACCTCCCACCTCTCCACAGCCGGAACAAATTCCTGCCCCTGAACCAACACCTACACTAGAATCAGTTGTTCCAGTTCCGGAGAAGCCGACAGAACCTGAAGCAAAAATGATTGTGGAACAACCGCTCATGGAGACTGAGCCCGCAGATGACAGATATGTCTCTGTCTCCCACAATCCGTTTAACACGAGGATTCGGCTGGGAACGCCTGAGGAAGAAGATTCAGTGGTATACATTCTGAAGCAGCAGATAAAAGCTTATCTGCTTGACATCTGCCCCGACCTCATCAACCATCCGGGTCCTCAGGAAAAGATAGAAGAGATTGTGTTCTGGAGGGACATAAGGCTGAAGAGTGTGGAGGAGTTTCTGATTCTGATGAAGTCTCTCCCCGAAGATTACATCATTGATCTGGAGGCGAAATGCTTGGAGACTGCTGGAGTGGACAGTGTGGTCGAATTGGCCTCTGATGACGACATCAGATGGTTAATTCATGATAGATTCAACATTCCAAGGATGGAAGAATGGCTGGACCAAGAATACCAGTATGTCAAGCAAGCTGCCGATGAACCAAGAGTGGGTACTGCAAATGAGACCTAGTTTGGCGAGGCGTCAACATTTGGTCAGACTGCTACTTTGAGCGCCGATACCCTAGATCACATCTCTTCAAAAATCCAGGATGGGGTAAAGGCTTCCATTGATGCTCAATTCACCACTCTTACAACAGCTCTGATGAAACGGTTCGAGGAGGAGCAGAGCGGTCTGCTAGAGAAGGACAGGAAGATGACCGTCGACAAGATCACGCTCATGCACGATCAAATTCTCGAATCGGTGATGAAGCGGGTTGATCCGTTTGTGGAGAAGTTAAGTCTCAAGACCTCCATGTTGGGCGACACGTAAATATTGATGGAAAGTGTCTGGGGGTCCTTAGAACATACAGAAACTTGCCTGGATCTAGGGTGAAAACGATTTGAGGGTTCAGTTAACCAATCCAAGAAGGCCATTGAATCTGGTCTGAACAGGCTTCTGAGCCTAGAACCTTCGTTTGCCACGCCTAAAGATATCGCAAGTCTAAAGGAGGAGATTTCTACTCAGCTGGTAAATCTGATGAACAGACTGTCACCACTTTTTGGTGAAACCAAAAAGGGGGAAAGACAAGAGCCAGAAAAATAGATGCAGTTGATACTAGCTGAAACCTCATCTGTACCGATTGAACCATCTGCTGAACCATCTGCCATGCCTGAACCTTCAATACTAACTGTGAACATTCCTGACACCGAACTGGTGGAACTCTTTCAAACAGTTGAACAACATGGAGAAACCATAGCAACTCAGGGAAAAGAGCTTTCTGAACAGAAGACTATGATATCTGAAGTGGTTCAGAGGGTTGATAAGATTGAAGACTTCTCTTCGTCAGTTCAGAAAAGACTTGAAGCAGAAGATCAAGCCAAAAGTCTTGAGCTGATACAGAAGAGGAAGAACCCAAGCTGATAGCAAGGAAGAGAGGAAAGCAAGTCGTGGAATCTATCCAACCGCCGAAGCAGACCAGAGCAAGGGTACAATTAACTGCCGCACAAGAAGAAGAGCAAAAAGCCAGAAGGGCAGTTATTTAGGCAGCAGAGAGAAAGAAGAAGCTTGCTAAGAGGAAAGGGCTGGCGACCAGATATGTAAGAAGAAAGGGGAAGAAGGCCGCCTCAGCAAAGGATGTTTCATGGGAAGAGAAAGCCTTACCTGCTCCTGTCAAGGACATTCTGGTCTCAAAGAAGAACTGGCTGCAAGAATGGGATAAATTTAGAGGAGATTGGCTGATTGATGTATATGTTCTATAGAAGATCCCGACGACAGATGATCAGGGCGAATTCAATGAAGAATTCAAAGCTGGCTCGAGACAAAACACCTACATTTCTACGACTTGGTGATGTCTGAAGGTGAAGAGATGGGCCTGATTCCTGAAGCACCTCCATTTGAAACCATCCTTCCACCTCTTCGATCAGACAAATCTCTTGAGTTTGCCAAGATGTGTTATGAGTTTGCCTAGATGGGTAGGATCATCGAGAAAGATCGATTAGCTGCTCTGATGGATAGAATGTACAAGGTGTTTAATATTCCTCCAGAACTTCAGAAGTTTCACTATCGGACGTGATTAGATCAGAAGACACTTAGAATCAGCTGATAGGTATTTTTGCTGTATTTTGTAATCGTACATCATTGATAATAAAATATCCTATGTTTTTCTGATTCTAAGACAACCTCTCATTGTCTTCTGAACTGTGTGTTGTTATCTGATTGTTTACTTTTGATTATTTGTTTTTCTGATTAACTATTTTGGTTCCATCAAAAAGGGGGAAATTGTTGGGAAATTTGTAGTTTCGATGGAAGTTCCAAAACAGATAATGTAATAGGACCATTCAGACCTGTTAGCTGACTGATGATATAGATAGCAGATAAGGTGACCAGCTGAAATGTATAGACAACTGAAGTAACAGATAGGTCACATATTGAGGGGGAACTCAATATGTATTGGTTAAGTCTTGAAGCTCAGAAGATCAGTTAACTCGAAGATCAGATATGCTGAAGATCTGGTGATTGAGCAGATAAGCTGAGAAGCAGATAAGCCGAGAAGCAGATAACCAGAAGAGTTCAAGACAGAAGACCATCTAGAAGACCTACATCAGATGACAACAAGAAATGGTCAGTAAGTTGTGCTAAGACAACTTATGAACAGAAGACCTAAATCAGGTAGATAGATCAGTGTTCGAACTGATCTGTGTCAACTCCATCAGGTAACTACTCCATGTTACTTAGTATGAGGAATGTGTTCAGACAAGAAGAATGTCAACCTTGTTGCTTATTCAAGTGCTGCGAATCGTACTTGATAGCCAACGAGGAGTCGACAACGCACGTACAGAGTACTGACAGTCTGCAGAAAAGTGGTTCATTGTCAAACGGCTAGAAAGGACAAGCTTGCATGCTTTCGGCCATGCCGCACTTGAAGCACGTCAAATGCGCCTGCAGACCTACCTAAAATAGACCGAAATTTGAATTGCTCTCCAACGGCTAGTTCGATTTCGTGCCTATAAATATGGGATCAAACCTTCATAGTAAGGTTATGGAAATTATCATCAAGCTCAAGCACAAGCAAATTTTCGCACGAAGAACACAAACTCAAGATTTATTCTTAAGTGTTCATCCCACTGTTCTTAGCATAGAATACTTATCCTCCAGCCTTAGGCTAAATAGAAGATAGGATAGTATTTCAGTTGGAACATCACAAATCTTATACCCAAACAAAAGTTAGGTTAAGTTTGTTATAGCAAGATTTCAGTCTAGGGTTTCTAGATCTGATTTCTGGGCGGTTGAGTGAGAACTCGTGAAATATCTGTTGGTTGTATTGTGTTGGACTAACACATTAAACTAAGTCCAGTTGGTTAAGTTGGTGCCCCTGCTGATAGGGAAGAGTGGACGTAGGACAAGTTGTCCGAACCACTATAAATCTGTGTGCCTTTACTTTGCTTTACACTTATCTGCACACTACTCTTTGTTATCTGCATGCATATTCTGTGTTGGGATATTTTAGTTTTGATGAATTATGCCAAAACACTATAAACTTGTGTTATTGACGCTAATTTATAGATAACAAGTTGAGGGGGAACGAAAGAACAAATTGAGGGGGAATTCACGGAATCAGAAGTAGATGATCGAGATCAGACGAGGCTGCAGACGAGACTGATCGAGATCAGATGAGTAAGATGAGTTCCGAAGTTAAACTGGTGAGCTGTGCAAAATCAGAAGAGAAGATAAGCTAAGCCAGCTGATCAGGAGACCAGATCAGATGACCAGATCAGAAGAGAAGGTTGCAGATCAGAAGAGGAGCAGATGAGACTGATCGAGATCAGACGTGATCGAGATCAGATATGAAGATGAGCAGATGGTC
This sequence comes from Stenogyne calaminthoides, assembly GCA_037126765.1. Taxonomy (NCBI): domain Eukaryota; kingdom Viridiplantae; phylum Streptophyta; class Magnoliopsida; order Lamiales; family Lamiaceae; genus Stenogyne; species Stenogyne calaminthoides. The sequence goes on from JBBCBC010000032.1 coordinate 13,487,360, forward strand.
AAGATCAGACGTGATTGAGACCAGATGTGTTAACCTGATATGCTAACCTAATATGCTAATCTGATGAACTAATCTGATGCAGATAAACTGATATGTGACCTAATGCTATACTGATCTGATCATGTGAGCTGATCAGATCAGGCGAGAAGAAATCAGATATCAGAAAACCAGAAATCTGCATACCAGATCAGAAGAGAAGTCATCAGAAGAGAATCATCTGAAGTCATATTCACTGAGAATCAGAACGCTACTGATGATCAGTTAGCCTGAGTGCTAGTGACCTGAGGGTCAGATTGTCTGATGACAGAAGAACTGAACTCAGTCAGCATGAGTGTCAGTATACCTGATTAGACAAGGTCCGCCTAAAGAGAAGTCAGCTAAAGGCTCAGTCAGACCTGAAGGCTCAGATGAAGAACTGAAGACTCAGTATGTCTCTGAAGACACTGAGGCTCAGAGATCCTGAATGATTCCAAGGCGAGGAATCTGAGGAATATAGCCGTTGAATCAGCTGACGTGGACCAATGAGATGAAGACAACCAGCCTGGAAAAGCTGCAGAACCTACAGAGAATAGTATGGATTTGAATGTGATTCTCTCCAACGGTAACATTCAAATCCACACTATAAATACAAGATCTTCCATCAAATTAAGTGTGGATGCGTGGAGAATATATCACGAGATGCTACAGAGCCAAAGAGAGTTATACCCAAAGCAGTCCCACCCTAAAACACAAGTCTGTAGATATACATATATATTCAAAGAGTGTTCTAGAACCCAACCTAAGCAACCCACGATGTATCTTAAGCTTAGAGAGATTTTCCCAACCTTAGCATTGAGGCTAAATCATTGTAAGAGAAAATCTCACCATAGTTGGAGACAACACCAAAACCAAACCCCATGGTGAAGTGAGGTAGTTGTTAGGCAATCCCGAGTGAGGGTGATAAGTCCAGTTGGAGTGTGAACTCGTTAAATATCTGTAGGCAATCCCGTGGAGGGTGATAAGTCCCGAGGCGAACCCGAGAGAGGGTTATAAGTCCAGTTCGAGTGTGAGCTCGGTAAATATCTATAGGCAATCCCGTGGAGGGTGATAAGTCCCGTTGAAGGAATTTCCCTAGAGAGGGAGAGTGGATGTAGGACTGGTTGTCCGAACCACTATATATTGTTGTTTTGTTTACTGCTTTATGTTTACTTGTCATATGCATTCGATTATAAGCAAAACACAACACACATGAGCTTAAAAGAGAAAAATCTGTAATCACTCTGCCCTCACCCCTGTTTTATATGCATCGACATGAAAATGTTTGCTTCCGCACGCGCAAATGGGTTTTTCGACATTCAAAACGGGACCATCAATTGGTATCAGAGCAGGGGTTCAAAAGTTCACTAGATTTTAATGTGAACACCTGAACTGATCTTTTTAGTTAAAACCCATTTACTTTAAAATGCTTATCTTTTATAAAATTCATGGAGGTTGATAATCATCTTCTCATTTTTTTTAAATGCATCAAATGTTTTTCATTATTTCACTTGTTTAACTAACTTTTTTTTTTCTCAGATATGTTTTTTTTGTTTGTTAGTTAGTTTTGGCATCATGATCAAAAGGGGGAAATTGTTGGGATAAATTTAGTTTTGATTATTATGCCAAAACATCTTGTAATAGGAAAAACTAACTTGTATAGAAAGCTTGTGTTTCTAGACTTAGTTTTTTATTCTTACAGGGTAACAAGTTGAGGGGAACTCATCAAGAGAAGATGAGGCCGTCGAATCTAAACGAGACCGATGAGTTCCATATAAACCGATAAAATTTGAACAAGAAGAACCATGCTAATTTGTGAAAGAGAAGATCTCGATCAAAGGCCGGATCAGTCTGGTAATCTGATCTTGTCCGATCTTTGGTTGAATCGATTCGCTAGCTTCGAATCTGTATTGCAAAGAACCGATTCTGCAGCTCAATCGATTCCGCCGTCTTTGATCGATTCGGCAGATTCAGAATCGATCTCTTTATCTTGAATCGATTCGATTCTTCGGAATCGATCTCTTTATCAGGGCTAATCGGCGTAAAGATCTTTTTGAATCGATGCAAGATTAATGTTGAATCGATGCGAAGATTGATATCTTTGATCTTATTCAAGATCTTTGTCGAATCTGATGAAGATTGATGTTGGAATCTGCGATAAAGATCGATCTTTCGAATCGAGTAAAAAGATCTCAAGCCGAATCGATGTAAGATCTTTGACCCGAATCGATCTTAAGATCGATATACGAATCGAGCAGACCAGACCCGACCGGACAAATCTGCAGACCAAATTTCATTGAGACGAAATATGCATACCAGATCTGAATAGCTGATCAGATCCGTTAGACACAAAAAAGAAGCTCGACAATAAGAAGATAACAACACATACATGAATGTGACATAAAGCTGCAAACAACAGTGCAATAGGACAAAGAAAAGCTGGAAGACTATTAGTATGATTTGAATATTACTCTCCAACGGTAATATTCAAATCCACACTATAAATACATTGCACTATCTTCAAAAGAAGATGATGGAGTTTGCTGCAAAGTGAAGATTAAAGCCAAATATTCAAGCATCTCCATTCAAGAACACAGAGCATTACATATACAAATTTACCCAAGAGTGTTCTTCAATAGATCTAAGCACACATGTAATATCCTAAGCTTAGAGAAATTTTCCCATCCTTAGCATTGAGGCTAAACAAATGTAAGGGAAAATCTCAACCTAGTTGGAAACCAAACAAACCTTACCCAAATAATTTTGATAGGATAAGTTTGTAGGTGAGTGTGAACTCGGTAAACATCTAGCAATCCCGAAAGGGAGGGTAGGCAATCCCGTGAGGGAGATAAGTCCCGTTTGAGTGTGAACTCGGTAAACATCAAGCAATCCCGAAAGGGAGGGTAGGCGATCCCGTGAGGGTGATAAGTCCCGTTTGAGTGAGATCTCGGTAAACATCCGTTGGTTAAGTTGGTACCCCATGAAGGGAAGAGTGGATGTAGGACGAGTTGTCCGAACCACTATAAAATTGTGTGTTCTTATTTGCTTTCATATTAACTGTCATACATACTTTAGCAAATCTGCATATCACATTCGAAAAAAAAAATTTAAGTCACCTCCCATTGAAATTTTACGAGTTTTAAATCGGGTTTTTCGGGACCAACAATTGGTATCAGAGCAGGTACTCAACAGATCACTATATTCAAAGTGATCACCTGAGCAGATCTATTTTAAAACCTGTCTCTGATCTGATACCAACAATTGGTATCAGAGCGGGTGTTCAAACGTTTCAAAGTGACCACCTGAACTGATCTTTTAAAAGAAAACCCGTTTCTTTAAAAATGCATATATTCTAATGTTTTGGCGTCATTATCAAAAAGGGGGAAATTGTTGGGATATTTTAGTTTTGATGAATTATGCCAAAACACTATAAACTTGTGTTATTGACGCTAATTTACGAGATAACAAGTTGGGGAACGAAAGAACAAATTGAGGGGAATTCACGGAATCAAGTAGATGATCGAGATCGGACGAAATTGCGAGACGAGACCGACGAGATCGATGAGTAAGATGAGTTCGTTAAGTTAAACCTGGTGAGTATGTAAAATCGAGAAGAAGATAAGCTAAGCCGGTGATCGGAGACCGATCGGATGACCCGGATCGAAAGAAGGTTGCGGATCGGAAGAGGAGCGAGATGAGATCGATCGAGATCGAGGCGTGATCGAGATCGAGATATGAAGATGAGCGGATGGTCAAGATCGGGCGTGATTGAGACCGGATGTGTTAACCCGACATGCTAACCTAATATGTTAATCCGATGAACTAACTCGATGCGTATAAACCGAGCATGTGACCGTCGCTATAATCGATCCGATCATGTGAGTCGATCGATCAAAGTAGAAGAAATCGATATCGAAACCGTAAATCAAGATACGGATCGGAAGAGAAGTCATCGAAGAGAATCATCACGAAGTCATATTCATCGAGAATCGAACGCCATCGATGATCGGTTAACTGAAAAGCCGTGACCGAGGTCGATTGTTCGATGACGTAATCTTGAACTCGGTCAAGATGAGTGTCAAGATACCGACAGACAAGGTCCGCTTTTAAAGAGAAGTCACTTAAAGGCTCACCAGACCAAGGCTCGGGGATGAAGAATCAAGACTCAAGATGTCTCGAAGACACCGAGGCTCGAGAGATCCTGAATGATTCCAAGGCGAGGAACTGAGGAATATAGCCGATTGAATCACCGACGTGGACCAATGAGATGAAGACAATCAGACCGAAAAGTGGAGAACCTCTGAGAGAATAGTATGGATTTGAATGTGATTCTCTCCAACGGTAACATTCAAATCCACACTATAAATACAAGATCTTCCATCAAATTAAGTGTGGATCGTGGAGAATATAAGACGAGATGCTTCTGAGCCAAAGAGAGTTATACCCAAAGCATTCCCACCCCTAGAACACAAGTCCAGAGATATACATATATATTCAAAGAGTGTTCTAGAACCCAACCTAAGCAACCCACGATGTATCTTAAGTTTAGAGAGATTTTCCCAACCTTAGCATTGAATTTAAATCATTGTAAGGGAAAATCTCACCATAGTTGGAGACAACACCAAAACCAAACCCCATGGTGAAGTGAGGTAGTTGTTAGGCAATCCCGAGTGAGGGTGATAAGTCCCGTTGGAGTGTGAACTCGTTAAACATCTGTAGGCAATCCCGTGGAGGGTGATAAGTCCCGAGGCGAACCCGAGAGAGGGTTATAAGTCCAGTTCGAGTGTGAGCTCGGTAAATATCTATAGGCAATCCCGTGGAGGGTGATAAGTCCCGTTGAAGGAATTTCCCTAGAGAGGGAGAGTGGATGTAGGACTGGTTGTCCGAACCACTATATATTGCTGTGTTGTTTACTGCTTTATGTTTACTTGTCATATGCATTCGATTATAAGCAAAACACAACACACATGAGCTTAAAAGAGAAAAATCTGTAATCACTCTGCCCTCACCCCTGTTTTATATGCATCGACATGAAAATGTTTGCTTCCGCACTCGCAAATGGGTTTTTCGACATTCAAAACGGGACCATCATTACTGCACTGGATCGGACTAGCATCAAGCACGATCGATCGTTTGACACCTTTGTCATCCGATCCGAACAGATAGATTGGTCGAGAATCTTTGTTTGAGTAAAACTGGTTTTCACACGGGTTAACTAATCTTCCGCACCATCAGTTAAACTAATAGACGCCAAACTGGTCTGGTTGATAGACCAGTAAGTCGGATATCAGTCCAAACTGATTCACTCCGCACTCTGATCGGGATTACTTGCTTACACATATGATCCACGAAAAGTTTTGGAATTCTATTCACCCCTCCCCTCTAGACTTCCACCCTCACTGAAACCCGTTCGGGACCTACACTACTAGTTTGTGCTATTGAATTTCTGTTGAATTGCTTGTTATAATATACTTATGTCATAATTTTAACATAAATTCTGGAAAATTTTATGAAAAAATTGAGTAAAAAATCCTATGGGACCAAAGTGTCTTGTTTTTCCCTCCAAATAAGCCCTCACGCGCCTCTGTTGACCAAAAATCTTATGGGACCAAAAGTGTTAACGGATTTGACAGAAAAATTGACGGTGGGATCAAAAGTGTCAAAATTTTCGGCTTTGAGACCAAAAGTGTAAGATTTTGGACCAAAACTGTGAGGGGCGTGTCCTGTGGGTCCTAAAGTGCAAAAAATCTCGAAGGCGAATCAGCTGGGGTGACAAAATCTGATGGAAGAGGTGGACATAAAAGATTTAGGTCTGGTAAATGAGTATATTTAAAATTATCTAATTCTTGAACTGGTATAATTTGAAATAGTGTAACTCAATTTTTTCTGAAAAAATTCTTGATATTAGAATGAACATTTCGTTGAGACAGATAACAATGGATACATTATACCTACATTAATTGGTAATTTTATGTATATTCATTCTTGAAATATTGCAATTTGGATATCCTCATAAAATATTTGCTTTTTCTACAGTCGTATGTTTGGACAATGCATTTATGATCATATCTTTTGTTTTTCTATCATAAGACCGTTATTTAGATGCTACTCCGTGAATCTAGTGATTACTGTTAAAAATGGGTGCTAGATGTTCCAAATGAAGTAGGTGTGTTTGCAAACACAACAAACAACTTCTAGAACAGTTTTTTCCTTTTCAAAGACTGTGAGATTGCCTTTGTAAAAAATCCATTCTCGCTCGTTGCAAACACTCCACATAGAGAGAAAGCACATTAGGATATTGAGGATCATATGTTTAGTTTTCTCGATTCTTGATAACATTATATTCGTTTGGTATCGCTAGTGAGCCCATGTGCGGGTGTTGCTTTTTATCATCAGAAAAGGCAATGGGTTTCCTAGGTAAGTTTTACGACGATGATCTAGATTGCGTATTTAACTTTTTCGATTGGGTATGACTTTGAACATTCCCATGTTGGATGATGTTAGTTGGGTCCATGTGTTGTATTACTACAACCCTAACAGGCATCATCATCGAATGTCTTCTTTAATGTGTACAAGTTGGAGAGTTTTGGTCCAAGTGTTTTAGCTGGTTCTGTTGCATCAATCCCTTTATTGTTTTTTGATGGGTACTTCAAACAAACATCTTTATTTGGTTTCCATCTATGTCAATTTTTTCCTCAAAGTCTACTTTTTTGGCTTTCAACTACTTGTTTGGAATATATACATGGATGTATTTAAAAAAAAATAAACTTGAAGGGGGTGGGGAAAATTATTAGAACTTTATAATAGCATGTATGTTTTCAATTGCCCCTTAAATTCATCCCTGAGTAAATACACTTTCTTGGTAAAAGTTCATTCCAAATATTCATATGCCTATAATACAATTCAATTTGAACAGGATTTCATTAAGAAAAAAAGGCAAAATACATCTCTAGGTCTCTAAATAATTATTTTTTATTTCGAAAGGTCCTTAAACTATTTTTTTATTTAATGAAGTCCCTAAAATATTGATTTTTATTTCACGCAGTCTTTCTTAACTCTTTTTAATCATCAGATGGATCCTGATCCTGAAGGCAAATCAGTTAACCACACTGATTATAGAGGGATCATTGGACCATTGCTATATCTCACAGCAAGTAGGCCTGATATTACTTTTGATGTTGGGATATGTGCAAGATACCAAGTTAATCCTAAGTCTAGTCACATGGAAGCTGCCAAAAAGATCCTGAGATATCTTAAAGCCACTGTGAATAGAAGATTATGGTATCCAGCTGATGATAACCTTGAGTTAACTGGTTATTCAGATGCTGATTATGGTGGTTGTAGAATTGACAGGAAGTCCACTTCAGGAACATGTCAATTTCTTGAAAGCAAACTGATATCTTGGTTCTCTAAGAAGCAAACTTCAGTTGCAACTAGTACTACTGAAGCAGAATACATGGTTGTAAGAAGCTGTTGTCCACAGATTCTTTGGCTAAGGCAACAATTGAGGGATTATAAGATTATAGCCAATGAAGTACCTATATTCTGTGACAATAATAGTGCAATTACTATTACACAAAATCCGGTATTGCACACCAGATGCAAACATGTTGACATCAGACATCATTTCATTAGAGATTATGTTGAGAAGAAAGATATCAGGATGGAGAAAATTCATACTGATAAACAAAAAGCTCAGATGAGTATAATTCACTAAAGGGAGAAGTCCTTCAGATGTATGAAGTGATTCAGGAAAGAATAACTCAGGACAAAAATCTCTCAGAATGGAAACTGAGACTCAGGATGATTTTTGTTACGGTCAGTATTTATTAAGGTTTAAATATTCAATTAATTCTGAAACATATTTGAATCATGCATTTACTCACATGCATTTATTTTAGTCAATAATCATTTGAAATAAATGACAAAAAGGCCTGAACTTTAAGCGGGAATGTTTGAAAGAATTCTATTGGCTAGAATTTTGGCAGAGAGCCGAAGGGTTGTTTCGATTAGAGTGAAACATCATTTTGTCACCCTAATTGCTGCTATTTACTCAATATATCTGAACATTTGCTATAAATAGCAAATAACCCTCGAGATTATTTTTAAATCTCAGATTAAAATCTCAACCCTTCATCCTTTTATCTTCTAAGATTTAATCTCAGCCATTGATCTGTAATTCTCAGATCATATATATACCGAAGTGTTTACCTTCAATCAAACATTTTACATTCTTTGCCTATTCAAACATTCAAATATTCAAAACCCTTAATCTTAAAAACCTCAATCCTTCAAATTCCATTTCCCAAAAATCATTCTACAATGGATTTCCCAAGCTATGCAATGATTAAGGACCTTGCCGAAATAGAAAAACCTTATTTTGAGCATGCGGTGGCCATGATCGACAACAAATCCACTACGGTCGAAGAAGAAGCCCTAAATATGCTTCGTTTGGCTCGATTGCAGAGATTGGTGAGCAATATGCCGGACTTAGAGTTGTCTCAAGAGGTGCTGCAATTTGTAGTCAACCTTCATGAATGAGAACAAGGTTCACTAGTTTCGCAACTAAGTTTTGGAACTTATGCGAAATCAAAAGCAGAGGTTGTATGCACAAAAGAGGTACGGTTGACACTTGATGATATCAATGTTATTTTTGAACTTAGTAATAGAGGGGAGGACCTAGCATTGTATATGTCTGGTAGAGAATAGGAAATTTTGGATCGTTTTTTTGGTGTCTAAGGCGGAATTGAAAGGGGCTCTACATAAATGATGTTTGAAGCCGAAATATAGAGTGTTGATTGATATTGTGGCCAAGTGCCTGATGAGCACTTCTGGGAGTTTGGAGCAAGTGAGGAGGAAAAAGTTGAGGGTCATGGCCGCAATCGAGTATTCACCATCTGTTGAATTCAATTGGTTGAAATTTCTGGCGGATTGTATTCTTCATCAAAACCAGAAGCTGAAATACGCGAGAGGAGCTTTTACGAAGAATGGGAAGGTACTTTTCGGTACGAAGATAAGCTTTCTTATTGAAATCTTGCCCACAGATAATATGTTTTTGATGACTGGAGTTGAGTTTTCTCGGAATAGAATCATGTTCCGAAAACCTAAGTCTCAGAAGAGGAGAGCTGCTACTTCAGGAAGTCCGAGTTCAACGGCTCAGGAGGAATAGGAAGAGTCTGAATCTAATCAGGATAATGTTGCCATTGCTGAGGTGGCTAAGAGAAAAGTCAAGAAAGTTGTGGAAAAACGTCCTGAAGAATCAGAGAAAAGGAAGAGGTATCTTGAGTTGCTGAAAGTCAAGAGAGAAATTGGAGAAAAGAAGAAGGCTCAGGAAGAACAGAAACAAAGGAAGAAAAGGCTCAGAACGATTCGTGAGCTGGAGTCACTGAACATGAAACCGTTCAGGAAGAAATTCTACCTGAAGGAGGAGGAGATGAAGAAGATGTCTTTACCTAGGTACTTGGTTCCAGTATAGGCACTGACCGGATTACCCGAGAGATCTTCACAGGTTCTCAAAAACCTGCTGAAGAAAGCCAAATTCCTATCCCACCCACATACCCCTCAGAGCCAAATGTTTCCATAGCTTCAGAGGCTCAATCTAGCTCTGAAGAGGAGGCACCTGTTCCTGAACTCAGGAAAGGTGAAGCTGAAGAGAGGGAATGGAGACAGAAAGCGGAGAGATTTGTCTTAGACAAATATGCTGAATTGGCAAACTATCCTGATCTTCAGGATATGTTCTTCAGATTAAAAACCGCTATGTTGATTGTCAATCAATCCTTCGCTATGATGCTAAAGATTGGCAATTTAAGAGGTGAGGAGTTTTGGGCAAAAGAAGTTGCTGAACTTGATGCCTTTTCCGGTCTAGGGAAAAGAAGACTAAGGATCAAACAGTCTGAGTTTGATGCCTTGGTACATAAGAAGATTACTGAGAGGAAGATTTTTACTCAACCTGAAGGGGAAGTCAGTGGTCACAAAGATGATCAGGAACCTTCTCAGAAGAAGGATGATGAAAATATTCCTGAAGGGAGTACAAAGGTTGTTGATTCAAGTGTTGATGCAACCATTCAGGGGGAACAAGCTCAAGATGTTCCTACTCTACAGTTGATTACCTTTGGGGAAACAGTTTATTACCAGCAAGAGCCTACGGCTACACTGATAGAGATTGTTGATGCTAGAGTCCAAACTGAAGCTGAAATTCCAACTCCTCCACACCCGACTGTTGATCTTACTCTAATACTGGATAAGCTTACCAAGCTTGAGCCGCTTGTTGATCAAATGTCAAAGCTTGAGCCTCTGGTGGACCAAGTGTTAAAACTTGCTGATGCTCAAACCTCTCAGAGCAAAACTGTTGATTTGCTGAGCACATCCATGGTGGTATCTGATCAGGTAACTTTATATCTACTTCTCTTGATAATAAATTTGCTAAGTTCGATACTAGACTGGAGGATATATCTAAAGATGTGCTGGGAGAGATGGAGAGGAGATTTGAGCTAAGATAAAAGATGTTGGAGGATTTGATGAAAGCGAGGACTGATGAACTGATTAAAGCTTTTGTTGAGGAAATGAGTACTTCACTCATGGAGAAGATGCGCACAACTTATGGTGGTCTTGTTGAAGACACATCAACAGGGATGAATGTACTTCAGAGGATGTAGGATGAAAACTTCCTTATTGCTGCTGAACTGTGATCTGTTGGGAGGGAGCAAATGCATATGAACAGATCCCTTTCTGCAATACTTAAAGATTATGATGCCAAAAAGGGGGAAAGTTATGATAGACTTGCTCCTTTTCCTGCATTAGAAGGAAAACAGCCTGAAGCAAAGGTGATCATTCACCGAGGAGGAAAAAAGAAGGAACCTGAAGTGTTGATTCATCCTGAAGCTGCCAAGGAAGTGCTAGAACAAAGAATTAAAAGGCAAAGAGCAACAAAATCGAGCAAGATGAGAGAAGCTCATGGTGTTCTGAACCCTCCGAAACCGTCAACTGCTTTTGTTGAAAAGCCAGTATAGAAGAAGAAGTAAGCTGAGAAGCCAATCAGGAGAAAACTATCAGGAGAATTTTCTGAGGTAAATATTGCTGAAGCCTAAAGGAGTGAAGAGTCTGAAACTGATGATCTTTTTAAAGAGGGCTTTGGAGAATACGATGTTGTCTCGAAGAGAATCAATTAGGATTGGCACAACTCAGTAAAAATGATGGAAGCTGAAAACAGGAGGAAGGCTGCTGCTTCTGTGTCGGGGGTAGAAATGACCAGAAAAGCAAGGGAGGAAGCAAAAAAGATTAGAGGTGGATTTCAGAGATTTGTCCTAAGGAGGAGAAGCACTAAACCAAGGAAGAGGCAGTGGCCTCATACTGACAAATGGATGCCTATTGAGATGAATGACAAGTGGGAGCAAGCCAAGAGGGAGTTTATGTTTAACTATGACAGAGATGATGCATTCATTGCATATCTGCTGAGGAATTTTACTGATATGTGTCAAAATTGGTTTGACTTCTTTGACACTCTGGGTTATCAATTGAAGGCTCCATGACAAATGAAGTATCCACCACCCAAATTCAGAAATGGGATGATCAATTGTGACTTCATATATGCAGACTTTGTGGATCAAGCTGAGTATCTTGGACTGACAGGGAATGATGCGAGGATCATTCAGGAAAGAGAATAGCTGAAGAAGAGATACTATGGAATGTTCAACCTTGATCCTCCATCTGATGAAATTGAGTATGAAGAAGAATGAAGTTGTGTTATGATGTTCAGTAGAGTAGGATAAATATTGTATCTTGTACTTATGATCTTTTCAATCAATGAAAAATCTACTGATTTTTTGTTCTGAAAAGATAATATCTCATTATCTTACTAATGTTTTGCCATATTATAACTCTTAGTTACTTGTCTTAGGAAATGAAAACCTGAATAGATGTTAGATTCTGTTTTCCTTTTGATATTGTAACAAAATGGTTTTGGCATCATCAAAAAGGGGGAAATTGTTGGGAGATGAATTTAATAAAGATTTTGATTAGATCCCAAAACCCCTGAGTATGACATGTATCAGAACATTTTGATAGATCAGGATCAAGTTTTCTATAGATGATAGGATCAAGACTATCTGCACCATGTATAGTTAGCAGATATAGATGAGGATAGATAGGGACACTTCTAGAAAGATCCTGAAATCAGAAGACCCTGAAGACTGACGATCCTGAAGACTGTTTTGTACTGACCCAGAAGACCCTGAATAACTATTTCTGAATATATAGTGATTTGTTCATTCTTAGTACAAACAAAGAGAATGTTATACATTCATAGACAATAAGGAGCATATCAGTTCAGTGTGGTTGACTTAAAATGAGCCATTTTGTTTGTCTCTGTTCAAAGGAAGACTTCAACCAATGAGGAGGCGACAACAACGTACTTTACTGACACTGAAAGTGACATATCTCTGAGAAAATGTCAGGACTGATATCTTCCAGTTCACAGAAAGTAGTGATTGACTGCTTTGGTTACTTGTTACCCAAACCATGCAAGGGCGCGTTCAAACCCTAATATAGTTGTTTACCACTATCCAAAAGAGGAAACCCTTGATGATATCTCCTCCAACGGATAGTTTTTCAAGAGTGACCTTAGAGAGTTGCCTATAAATACTAGCGGCCTTGCAAAATTCAAGGTTACGGGAAATCAAGCAACTCAAGAGCTCATTCTATTCAAGTTTATACTATGAAGCACTCGAAACCCTAAGAATTTCTCAAGTGTTTCATCTTTGAAGAGAGCCCATTCACTAAGCTTAGTTAGAGATATCCTAGCCTTTTACCTTGTGTTTTATTGTAAAAGGATATCTCATCTTAGTTGGAAACCAACCAAAACCCAAACCCTTTTGTTAGGTAGTTTGAGTGTGTAGTTGTTGGAAAAAGAGGGTTGTAAAGAGTGAGTAAGCTGCAGGAGTTCAGCTTGAAAGCTCTGGAGAAGAAGTTAGTAAGCTAGTTGTGTACAGTTTGAAAGCTTGTGTGTGTTGAGTTAGTAAGCTGCAGTTTAGTTCAACTGGAAAAATCATTGTGGAAAGTTAGTAAGCTGCTGAGTTCAGTCTGAAAGCTTAAGGTAGTAGTAGTAGTGTGTTAAGGGATTTCTCTGAGAATCAGAGACAATGGACGTATGAGCTTGAGTCTCTGAACCACTATAACTTACTGTGTTGTTTGCTTTTTGTTTTGCATATTATCTGTTGCATAATTTCACTGAAAGCATACTAAGTTTTGTGATATTCGGTTAGAACCAACCCACAGAGATTGCATTAATTGGATCACAGCCTTAACCACTATTTGTTAGTGTTAGTGTCCTAGAGACAATCCATTGTAAGGACATAATACTCAGATAATATTCAGTGTTGATTTTATATTACTGTTTGTTTAATATTAAATGTATGGAATTACACTTATTATAATATTATGTTTGATTGTTTGCATTTGTTCTTATCCGTGTTCCCCGGGTTACTCTGATATCTTGCCACCATGTCATCTATGTATAGTACTAAGAATACCAATGCAGTTCCGACACACTTTTTATACACACAACTCTCGAACTCGCTTTGATCAAACCCATAAGACTTTATAACATGATCAAAACATTGGTTCCAAGCTCTGGATGCCTGTTTGAGTCCGTAAATGGACTTCATGAGCTTACAAACTAGGTGTTCTTGGCCCTTTCCAATAAAGCCATGGGGTTGTTGCATATAGATTTCCTCATCAAGACTTCCGTTTAAGGAAAGCTGTCTTGACATCCATTTGTCAGATTTCAAAATCGAGATGCGCAGCTATCGACAAAAGAATCCGGATGGACTTAAGCATTGCTACAGGTGAAAAGGTTTCCTCATAGTCGATCCCTTCTTTCTGAGTATAACCTTTCGCCACAAGCCTTGCCTTGAAGGTTTCCACCTTCCCGTCCGGTCCCCTCTTTCTCTTGTATACCCACTTGCAACCAATAGGTTTGACCCCATTAAGTGGTTCGACTAGCTCCCACACTCTGTTATGATCTATAGACCCCATTTCTGCTTTCATTGCTTTTACCAAGAAACTGCATCCTTATCTTGGATTGCCTCATCGTATGTCCATGGGTCTGATTCATCTTGTCCGGGAATCAAGTCCGAGGACTCTCCTATCCCCATGAATCTCTCGGGCTGTCTCACAACCCTCCCACTACGACGAGGCTCCAGTTGTGAAAGTGTGTCGTTTGGTATATCATCTTGTACATGCGAGTTATAATGAGGTTAGCCCCCTTAGCTCACTTAAGGTAATCTCACTTCTGGGTCTTCTTTCATTCATATAGTCTTCCTCCAAAAATCTAAAGTGGGTGCTTATGACCACCTTTTGATCTTTGGGACCATAAAACATACACCCTTTTTGTTCCTCGGGGTATCCTATAAAATGACCTTAATTACGATCGAGGATCCGATTTCCGGCTTCCTTGTCCAACCGTGGGCGGACACCCCCAAATTCTCATGTGTCTCATACTAGGCTTCATATTTGGGTCCACAATTCTTTGGAAGTTTTGAGAACCGACTTGGATGGCACCAAGTTCGAATGTAAGCATTTGTTTCCAAGGCATGACCCCGTAAGCGACTTGGAAAGATCCGCGATAACACATCATTGATCTAACCATTTCCAAAAGAGTTACATTTCATCGCTCCCGCAACCCCGTTTTGTTGAGGGGTTTCCGGTGATCGGTGGGATGCAATCCCTTCATTCGACAAGTAGTTCAAAAACTCATCATTTGAGGTACTCGCCTCCACGATCGGATCATAGAGACTTGATCGCTTTTTTCCTATGATTTCTCTGCTTGAGCCTTAAATTCTTTGAATTTCTCGGAGGTCTCGATTTATGCTTCGTAAGAAGGAAAATATAACCATACCTCGAGTAGTCATCAATAAAAGTGGCGAAATACTCGTAACCTCCTCTTGCCATGGTTGACATTGGACCACATACGTCTGTGTGAACGATTTCTAACACTTCTTTGGCTCTATTCCCCATGGCTCCGAATGCCCTCTTGGTCATCTTACCCTCCAAACATGATTCGCAGGTTGGAATTGGTTCAACTTGGAGAAACTCTAGTGAACCGTCTTTCACCAACCTTTGGATCCTCTTTGGATTAATATGTCCCAATCTTAGATGCCATAGAAATGTCTCGTTCACGTCTGATGAATATTTTCTTTTACCGGAAATAGTTGATGTGTTATAGGATGCATTTCGTGAGTGGTGTGCACAGTTAATTGTTTGGAGATTATTCGACCAATGTCCCATAACATATACACTCATCATTTCAAGAAATGATGTCATTCTTATTAGAAGAAACTTAGTGTCCTTTAATATAATTTTAGAAACTGAAACTGAATTCTTTCTAAAACTGGGAACATAAAGATAATCTCTAAAAAAAAAATTTATCTTCAAAAGACAGGTGCACTTCGCCCACTGCTTTAACCACTACTCATGTAGCACTGCAATATCTGCTACTTACGTAGCATTGTAATATCTGCTACTTACGTATCATTACAATATCTGCTACTTACGTAGCATTGCAATAACCACTACTTTCGTAACATCGCCCAGTGTGATGAGAATCTCACTCCCACTAAGTTGTCGGGTCAGCTGGGACCCCGTAATGTGAAACATACATGGTTAGCAGATCCCGTATCAACTACCCATGAATGAGAAGTATACGCCGCTAAACAAGTTTCAACAACTAGTGCGTGAGAATTACCTTTCTTTCCGACCCTTTTGGGGTTGGAAAAGGCAAACCTCCATTGTCCTCTTTCACCGCAGCTTAAGCACTTCCTCTTTGGATTTTTCCTTGACACCACAAGCATTCCTCATCTTACCATTGCCCTTGGCAACAGTTGAGTTTTATTGCTTATGGCTTTTGGTCCTCTTCTTTTTCTTGCCTTCCTTTGGCCTAGAAAATGAAGTCTTACCACTTGCCGTCAAAGCTTGAGTTTGGTGCCCCATCAACATCTCTGCCGAGACCAAAGCTTGCAACAAATCAGCTAGCGAGGCCAAAATGCTCAGAAACTTTTGGGCAGAGAGTGAAATACCAAATTCATCTGAGTCTCCATATTGTAATCTGCACTCAGAACCTCAAGTTTGTTCAGATGGGCCATCAATTTTGAGGACGTAATCCCTTACGGGTTTGTCCTACACCATTTTCATGTTGGGGAATAATTTGCACAGATCTATTCGGGGTGAATATTTAAATACAAATTTAATTCTTATAATTATTACTAGCATGAATTAATCCTATATTAATTCAAATAATAATCCAACAACAAATCATGCATATAATTAATTCACGTAAATCCTACGCATGCGGAATTCTACGAGTTTAAGTGAATGTACCTCTTGGGACGACAATGGTCTGGCTGATTAGACTAACCAAAAGAACTTCCCAAGTATTCCCTTAATCCTTGTTCGACTATCCAGTGGTAGGACACTTGTGAACAATTAACAAAAGGAAAATAAATTATGTTGCACCACCTTTGTGGATTTACTAATTTTTCCAGCACATGGAATTGTACTTGGGAATGAAAGAGTCATCCCCTATTTATAGAGCATAGGTGGTTGAAATTTTGGGTAAAAAATAATGTGGAAAAATCTTTTCTTGATCTCCAAGAAATCTTGAATATATCTCCTATATTCTTTTTCCCATAATTATAATATTCCACAAAATCCCACCTACTCTTTGTTATGGGATATTTTCGAAAATAATGGGCAAGATTCCAAGATTTGGATCTTCTTGAATTTATGAGATATTCTTGTATTTCAAGAAATACATATCTTCCATAATATCTTTTCGAGAAAATCAAGAAAAACTTTCTTGCCCTTTATATTTCAAAAAATTGGAAATTATCTTCATGAATAACCAAGTGGGAGATTTCTTGAATTTAATGAGATAATCTTGTATTCCAAGAATACATATCTTCATTCCATAACAAAATTCAAAGAAAATCTTTCTCCCCTTTTATCCATAAATTTCGAATTTTATGAGGAAAAATAAGCAACAATATTTATTTTATTTTAAACACCTTTTTCAGTTATTGGACTATATGTTGGGCTACTAAGGGGGCCTTTAGGAGAATTAAGATTGGACCTTCCAATGGATCTTGAATTATCAATATTGAGCCACAATATTATTCAAGCCCATAAATATTAATTAATCCCACTACATAATTAATATTGCACTATCCATCTTAACCCATATTACAGTCAATATGGCTCCCGATTATTATTTCTCGTGTTTAAGATTATCTAGCCCATTAATTAATTCAAGCCACTGAAATAGCTTTCCGTTAATTAATATCTTTTGTCCTTGGTCAAGGAACGGTTCAACATTATTATCCATACTAGGAAACTAATTCCACTTGCAAGATTTGGTATGATAAATCTTATGAACCTCCCAAGAGAACCAAATCGAACAAAGCGCATTTCTTGCACACGATTCTCTCAGATTAAATCTTAGCAATAACATGTGACCAATAATATTGCCCAAGATAAAAAGTATTGAATCTCGTTGATTCTCTACCCATGATAAGTCAAAGCAATAATTACCAACCACAAGTGATCCTATTTAAGGAAGCGAAGATTAAGAAATAACGAACCACCGAGGTCCTCCCAGTAGGTCCTATTCGATTGCATCGGTCATATTCGATTGCATCGGTCATGCACTAGTGTAATCTCTTGGTCAAGACAAGCCAATCCCGAGCCTTACACTTCAACCTTTCACGATGGATTGTTCATTTCCATCTAGGTCGTGAATGGTGTACTTTTTTGTTACAAAGGACCGTTAATTTAATCTTTCGTGATCGGTATCACTAAATTAACTACAATGTAACACGTACTATTTATTGAACAGTTATGCGGTAAATATATGTAACATTCGATGATATTTAAAGCATCGATGATAAACAATTTATTTGATAAATAAGTCCGAAATTAGTTTTTGATTATACAAAGTAAAAGCATACTTTCCAAAGATAATCCCAACAATCTCCCACTTATACTCAAAGTCCGCTTTTAAGTATACTACAACATGTCTCGTGTAGTTTCCTGTCGTGACATCTAATGTCACCTACACGAACCTAATAATTTCTCCCACTTATACTCAAAGCAGATTGGCAACGGTCTTGACACCCATTCCTTCCACATGTCTCTCGAACGTATTCTGAGGCAGACCCTTTGTGAATGGATCTACTAGGTTGTCTTCTGACGCAATTTTTGCCACCTCTATATCTCCTCTCTTAACGATTTCTCGTATAAGATGGTATTTCCTTTCAATGTGTTTGCTGGCCTTGTGGGCTCTTGGTTCCCTTGAATTTGCAACTGCTCCGGCATTGTCACAATAAACAGTGATTGTGCTTGGCAAATTCGAAATTACGTCCAAGTCCACTAGGAAGTTCTTGAGCCAAACCGCTTCTTTCGCTGCCTCGCAAGCCGCTACATATTCGGCTTCCATGGTAGAATCTGCGATGCATTTCTGCTTAACGCTTCTCCATGTCATGACTCCTCCCCCCATGCAAAACACACTACCAGAGGTAGATTTTCTGGAATCTAAGTCTGATTGGAAATCCGAGTCCGTGTAGCCGATGGGGATTGGATTATCTGACTGATAAATCAACATTCTATCCCGAGTTCTTTTCAGATACTTCAGACTATTTTTAACTGCCGTCCAATGTTCTTTCCCTGGGTTACTTTGATATTTTGCCACCATGCCAACGGCAAAGCAGATATTCGGTCTCGTACACAGCATTGCATACATAAGGCTCCCGACAGCCGAAGCATAAGGAATGCCTCTCATGTCATCTATCTCCTTTTGAGTCTTAGGGCACATTTTCTTGGATAGATGGATTCCATGTCTGAAAGGTACGAAGCCTTTCTTGGAATCTTGCATGCTGAATCGTTTCAAGACAGTGTCTATGTATGAAGCTTGCGATATGCCTATCATCCTTTTCTTGCGATCTCGAGTGATCTTGATCCCAAGGATGTGTGCGGCTTCCCCTAAGTCCTTCATATCAAACTATTTTGAAAGCCATGCCCTTACATCTGATAACACCTTTACATCGTTCCCGATGATCAGAATGTCGTCTACGTATAGTACTAAGAATACCAATGCAGTTCCGACACGCTTTTTGTACACACAACTTTCAAACTCGTTTTGATCGCCATAAGACTTTATAACATGATCAAAACATTGGTTCCAAGCTCTGGATGCCTGTTTGAGTCCGTAAATGGACTTCATGAGCTTACAAACTAGGTGTTCTTGGCCTTTTTCAATGAAGCCTTAGGGTTGTTGCATATAGATCTCTTCATCAAGACTTCCGTTAAGGAAAGCTGTCTTGACATCCATTTGCCAGATTTCAAAGTCGAGATGCACAACAATCGATAAGAGAATTCGGATGGACTTAAGCATGGCTACGGGCGAAAAAGTTTCCTCATAATCGATCCCTTCTTTCTGAGTATAACCTTTCGCCACGAGTCTTGCTTTGAAGGTTTCCACCTTCCCGTCCAGTCCTCTTTTCCTCTTGTACACCCACTTGCAACCAATGGGTTTGACCCCATTAAGTGGTTCGACTAGCTCTCACACTCTGTTATGAAACATAGAACCCATTTCGGCTTTCATTGCTATTTGCCAAGAATCTGCATCCTTATCTTGGATTTCCTCGTCATATATCCATGGGTCTGATTCATCTTGTCCGGGAATCAAGTCCGAGGACTCTCTTATTCCCATGAATCTCTCGGGCTGTTTCACAACCCTCCCACTACGACGAGGTTTCGGTTGTGTAAGTGTGTCGTTTGGTATGTCATCTAGTACAGTTGGCATTGAGTTTAGCCCCCTTAGCTCATTTAAGGTAATCTCACTTCTGGGTCTTCTTTCGTTCATATAGTCTTCTTCCAAAAATCTAAAGTGGGTGCTTATTACCACCTTTTGATCTTCAGGACCATAGAACATGCACCCTTTTGTTCCCTCGGGGTATCCCACAAACAACCTTAATTCTGATTGAGGATCCAATTTTTCGGCTTCCTTGTCCAACAAGTAGGCCGGACACCCCCAAATCCTCATGTGTCTCTCAAACTAGGCTTGCGCCCGGTCCACAATTCTTTGGGAGTTTTGGGAACCGATTTGGATGGCACCAAGTTCAGAATGTAGGCTGCTATTTCCAAGGCATGACCCCAGAACGACTTGGGTAGATCCGCATAACTCATCATAGATCTTACCATTTCCAAAAGAGTTTTGTTTCTTCGCTCTGCAACCCCGTTTTGTTGAGGGGTTCCGGGTGCAGTGAGCTGGGATACAATCCCTTCATCAAATAAGTAGTTCAAAAACTCATCGCTGAGGTATTCTCCTCCACGATCGGATCGTAGAGACTTGATACGTTTTTCCCTATAATTCTCTGCTTGAGCCTTAAATTCTTTGAATTTCTCAAAGGTCTCAGATTTATGCTTCATAAGGAAAATATAACCGTACCTTGAGTAATCATGAATAAAACTGACAAAATACTCATAACCTCCTCTTTCTTTGGTTGACATTGGACCACATACACAATTTGTGTGAGCGATTTCTAACACTTCTTTGGCTCTATCCTTGGCTCCAAATGCCCTCTTGGTCATTTTACCCTCCAAACATGATTCTTGAAGTTAGAATTGGTTCAACTTGGAGAAACTCCAGTGAACCGTCTTTCACCAACCTTTGGAACCTCTTTGGATTTATATGACCTAATCTTAGATGCCATAGAAGTGTCTCGTTCACATCGATGAACGTTTTTTTTTAAAAGCTTGATTGATGTGTTATAGGATGCATTTCGTGAGTGGTGTGCCTGATTAATTCTATAGAGATTATTCGACCAATGTCCCATAATAGATACACTCATCATTTCAAGAAATGATGTCATTCTTATTAGAAGAAACTTTAGTGTCCTTTAATCAAATTTTAGAAACCGAAAGTGAATTCTTTCCAAAAGCGGGAACATAAAGATAATCTCAAAAAAACTTCATCTTTAAAAGACAGTGCACTTCTCCCATTGCGTTAACCACTACTCATGTAGCATTGAAATATCGCTACTTGCGTAGTATTGCAATAATTGTTACTATCGTAGCATTGCAATATCGCCACTTACGTAGCCTTGCAATAATTGCTACTTTTCGTAACATCGCCCGATTGTGATGAGGATCTCACTCCCACTAAGTTGCGGATCGGTTTGAACCCGTGAAACAAACATGATTAGTGGATCTCGTATCAACCACCCACGAATGAGAAGTATCGCCGCTAAACAAGTTTCAACAACTAGTCGTCGAATTACCTTTCTTTTTCGTCCCTTTTTGGGGTTGGAACAGCAAACCTCCATTGTCCTTTTTCACCGCGGTTTAAAACACTTCCTCTTTGGATTTTTCCTTGACACCACAAGCATTCCTCATCTTACCATTGCCCTTGGGGCATGATTGAGTTTTATTGCTTATGGCTTTTGGTCCTCTTCTTTTTTCTTGCCTTCCCTTGGCCTAGAAAATGAAGACTTACCACTTGCCGTTAAAGCTTGAGTTTGGTGCCCCATCAATATCTCTGCCTAGACTAAAGTTTGCAACAAATCAGCTAGCGAGGCAAAAATGCTCAGAAACTTTTGGGCAGAAAGTGAAATACCAAATTCATCTGAGTCTCCAGATTATATCTGCACTCAGAATCTCAAGTTTGTTCAGATGGACCATCTATTTTGAGGACGTAATCCCTTACGGGTTTGCCCACCATCATTTTCAGCGACGACATCTCTCGCAAGGTGATCTGACGAGTCCCGCATTTTTGACTCGTCAGTTGGCTCATCTGATTTTGGTGTGTCAAGAATCCACTTGTGCTTTTGTGCAGTTAGGACAATTATAATTTTACGTTTCCAATCAATATAGTTTCCATACATATTGTATTGACTTTAAGTATATTAACAGTGAATTAAAAGGTTACAACATGCTGAACTGAAATAAATAACTATATGCATAAGCACAAGTATATCACAAGGTTCGATCACATGCATCATATTAAAATCTCAAAAAAATATGAACATGCATCAGCCAACATCTCAAAACAATTTAAATAATCCACGTGGGGTGGGTCATTATTTAAACACATTCAAGCAGGTTACAAACAAGAACAGTTACAAACCTTTAATATCCAGATTAATAGTTGGCTCCCACTTGACCAATATAAAATTGACGGGGACTTGGGAAGTATATGCATATCAATTTTATACCTAGTAAGTAATAACCATGATTAAATATAGGATTATTATTTCGCATTGAGCGAGCCTCGTGGGGAGGTCATAAATCGCCGCCACTAGTAATAATCCACAATCATCCATTTGGAATTCATTCATGTGAAAGCTAACTTTTGGTCGTCTCCGTGGGGGAATTTCTCCAAAAGAATTCACAAATAAATAAATCATGCAAACACATTGGGCAACTCTCATGCAAACAAAATAAATAACTTTTGAAGGTGAGATTTTTCATTGGGCAACTCTCATGCAAACACATTTAAACAAATTAAATAAAGCATAAGATGACACAATAATAAATCAAGCAACGATAAAAATAAACATATTGGGCACAAATTATCCAATTGTCATGGTTTGATTTTTCTTGGCTTGATCATGAAGAAAACACCGTCTTGAATTTCTCCTACTCGATCGTCTCGAAAAAGAACTCCATCTCGAAATGCCATGCCAAGTAGCTCGCTTGATGGATGATGCCAGCAAGCATCCGTCGACCAACCACTTGCCAAGTCGGCCTCAGCGGACCTCAAGACATTTTTCGACTTCGCCGCCCGTGCCTCGGCTTCTCGGCAGTGAAGGCGATACCCGGCGTGCGGCGTCGCTGACTTTCGCCAGCCTACGCCCGCGGAACGGCGATGCTCCCGGCGAAGGCTTCATGCTCCATCCGCCTACCTGCTCCGCCACGGCGCGCGTGGCGCTAAGCGCCCGCCCGTCTTGTACAACAGTCTCGCCCAGCGTGCTTTCGGCCCGATCTCGCCCCTGCGCCGTACGCCTGCGTGCATCCGTGTCAGCTTGGCGTGCCTCCTTGCACGTTTAGCGTCTTGCGCCCGCCCACGCCCGATTCTGGATTTTATCCTTTAATTCCCCGTCTCCCACCTCCGTTTCCGATCCGGTTATAATTTATTTACCAAAAATAAATAAACCTAGATCTAGACTAGTCTATTACATTGATCAAATCAAACAAATCCTAATCTACTAGTGAATTTTCTCACGAGGCAAAACGAATCTGAACGAATCGAATTAAAAACCCCAATTTATATGCATGCATAAATAAACACATTAAATTCCATGACAATTGGATACCTGCAAAACAGATCTAGCAATTCTACTATCCAATTTCAAATTTAATGACAGCGAATTAAATTACAATTTAAAAAATTCAGAGCCCAAAACCGTGGCTCTGATACCAGTTGTTGGGGAATAATTTTCACATATCTATTCGGGGTGAATATTTAAATACAAATTTAATTCTTATAATTATTACTAGCATGAATTAATCCTATATTAATTCAAATAATAATCAACAACAAATCATGCATATAATTAATTCACGTAAATCCTACGGCATGCGAATTCTACGAGTTTACGTGAACGTACCTCTTGGGACGGCAATGGTCTGGCTGATTAGACTAACCAAAAGAAATTTCCCAAGTATTCCCTTAATCCTTGTTCGACTATCCGGTGGTAGGAAACTTGTGAACAATTAACAAAAGGAAAATAAATTATGTTGCACCACCTTTGTGGATTTACTAATTTTTCCAAAGACATGGAATCATGACTTGAATGAAAAGAGTCATCCCCTATTTATAGAGCATAGGTGGTGAAATTTTGGGTAAAAAAAATAATGTGGGAAAATCTTTTCTTGATCTCCAAGAAATCTTGAATATATCTCCTATATTCTTTTTCCCATAATTATAATATTCCACAAAATCCCACCTACTCTTTGTTATGGGATATTTTTCGAAAATAATGGGCAAGATTCCAAGATTTGGATCTTCTTGAATTTATGAGATATTCTTGTATTTCAAGAAATACATATCTTCCATAATATCTTTTCAAGAAAATCAAGAAAATCTTTCTTGCTTTTTATATTTCAAAAAATTTGAAATTATCTTCATGAATAACCAAGTGGGAGATTTCTTGAATTTAATGAGATAATCTTGTATTCAAGAATACATATCTTCATTCCATAACAAAATTCAAAGAAAATCTTTCTCCCCCTTTTATCCATAAATTTGAATTTTATGAGGAAAAAATAAGCAACAATATTTATTTTATTTTAAACACCTTTTTCGGTTATTGGACTATATGTTGGGCTACTCAGGGGGCCTTTAGGAGAATTAAGATTGGACCTTCCAATGGATCTTGAATTATCAATATTGAGCCACAATATTATTCAAGCCCATAAATATTAATTAATCCCACTACATAATTAATATTGTACTATCCATCTTAACCCATATTACAGTCAATATGGCTCCCGGTTATTATTTTCCGTGTTTAAGATTATCTAGCCCATTAATTAATTCAAGCCACTATAATAGCTTTCCGTTAATTAATATCTTTTGTCCTTGGTCAAGGAACGGTTCAACATTATTATCCATACCGGAAACTAATTCCACTTGCAAGGTGATCTGACGGGTCCCGCATTTTTGAGCCGTCAGTTGGCTCATTTGATTTTGGTGTGTCAAGAATCCACTTGTACTTTTGTGCAGTTAGGACAATTATAATTTTTTGTTTCCAATCAATATAGTTTCCATACATATTGTATTGACTTTAAGTATATTAACAGTGGATTAAAAGGTTGCGATATGCTGAACTGAAATAAATAATAATATGCATACGCACAAATATATCACAAGGTTCGATCAAATGTTTCATATTAAAATCTCAAAAAAATATGAACATGCATCAGCCAACATCTCAAAACAATTTAAATAAGCCACGTGGGGTGGGTCATTATTTAAACACATTCAAGCAAAGTTACAAACAAAACGGATATAAACCTTTAATATCAGTTAATAGTTGGCTCCCACTTGACCAACATAAAATTGACAGGACGGGGAAGTACATGCATATCAATTTTATACCTAAGTAATAACCATGATTAAATCTGAAATTATTATTTCGCTTTGAGCGAGCCGTGGGTGGGGGTCATCGCCGCCACTAGTAATAATCCACAATCATCATTTGGAATTTATTCATGTGAAAGCTATCTTTTCGACCAAATCCCGGGGAATTTCTCCAAAAGAATTCACAAATAAATAAATTATGGAGGTCGATAATTAATTCAATTTTATTATTAGGAATAAAATTGTCAATTAATTGTTTAAACATACTTAGTAATTTTTAAAGTGAGATTTTTAAAACATTTTCTCATGCATCGCAAATTTAAACACAATTTAAATAAGCATAAGATAATGCATAAACATCAAGACAAAAAATTAAACATATTGGGCACATTTATCCAATTGTCATGGTTAATTTTGTCATGTCTTGATCTTGAGAAATCGTCTTCATAGTCTTCATCGTTCGTCTCGAAAAGCTCCCACTTGACCATTTAAAAAAAATGCCTTGTCAAGCCATGTCATCGCTTCATTTCGCTGGTCGGAGTGCCCGCTTAGCACTCCCGGCCGTGTCGAATGGCGCCCGTCTGCCTTGCCAGCGCGCCCGACGTCACGCCGTCGACTTCGCTTCGCTTCCTCCGTCGTGGCGTCGCCAGATCGTCGCCATACGCCTCGGCGTGGCGTCGCCCGCTCGCCCGCCCGTCGCGTCGCCCATCCATCATCGCCCGGATCGCCAGCGAGCTTCGCGTCGCCGCGCTTCGCCTAGGCGATCTGATCCGCCCGCCCGCCCGCGCCGCCGCCGGATCCACGTGCGCTCGGCCCCTCGACCTCGCCCCTCGCCCGTCTTGGCATAGCGTCCGCGTCGTGCAGCGTGCCTCCTTAACGCGTTTCGCGGCATAAACTTCTACTCGGTTTCGGATCCGTCTTTTAATTCTTCGTCTCTCGCCAGTTTTTTCGATCCGGTTATAATTTATTTTACAAAAAATAAATAAACCTGAATCTAGACTAGTCTATTACATTGATAAAATCAAACAAATTCTAATCTACTCGTGGATTTTCTAACGAGGCAAAACGAATCGAGCGAATGAATTAAAAAACCACAATTTATATGCATGCATAAATAAACACATTAAATTTCATGACAATTGGATACCTGCAAAAAAGATCTAGTAATTCTACTATCCAATTTCAAAATTTAATGACAGCGAATTAAATTACAATTTAAAATTCAGAGCTTAAACCGAGGCTCGATACGCTTGTTGGGGAATTATTTACCCGGATCTATTCGGGATGAATATTTAAATACAAATTTAATTCTAACAATTATTACTAGCATGAATTAACCCATATTAATTCAAATAATAATTTCAACAACAAATCATGCATATAAACAATTCATGTAAATCCTACGCATGCGGAAATACTACGAGTTTACGTGAACTTACCTCTTGGAATGGCAATGATCTTGTATGTGAAAACACACCAAAAGTCCTTCCCAAGTATTCCCTAGTCCTTGCTCGACAATCCGGTGGAAGGATACTCGCGAACAATTAACAAAAGGAAAAAAATAAACTTTGTTGCACCACTTTCGTGGATTTGCTAATTTTTCCAGCACATGGAATTGTACCTGGGAATGAAAGAATCATCCCCTATTTATAGATGAGTGGTGGTAGAATTTTTAGGGGGAAAAAAATGTGGGAAAATCTTTTCTTGATCTCCAAGAAATCTTGAATATATCTCCTATATTCTTTTTCCCATAATTAAAATATTCCACAAAAATCCCACCTCATCACATTATGGAATTTTCAAAATATTAGGGTCCAAGATTCCAAGATTTGGATCTTCTTGAATTTATGAGATATTCTTGTATTTCAAGAAATACATATCTTCCATAATATCTTTTCAAGAAAATCAAGAAAATCTTTCTTGCCCTTTATATTTCAAAATTTTCGAAACACCTATATGAATAACCAAGTGGGAGATTTTTTGAATTTAATGAGATAATCTTGTATTCCAAGAATACATATCTTCATTCCACAACAAAATTCAAAGAAAATCTTTCTCCCCTTTTATCCATAAATTTCAAAAAATACAAGGAAAAATAGGCAACAAATTTATTTTACTTTTAAACACCTTTTTCAGTTATTGGACTTTATCTTGGGCTACTTGGGGGGCCTTTAGGAGAATTAAGATTGGACCTTCCAATGGACCTTGAATTATCAATATTGAGCCACAATATTATTCAAGCCCATAAATATTAATTAATCCCACTACATAATTAATATTGCACTATCCATCTTAACCCATATATTACGATTAATATGGCTCCGGTTATTATTTTCCGTGTTTAAGATTATCTAGCCCATTAATTAATTCAAGCCACTGAAATAGTTTTCCATTACTTAATATCTTTTATCCTTGGTAAAGGAACGGTTCAACATTATTATCCATAGGAAACTAGTTCCACTTGCAAGATTTGGAATGATAAACCTTATGAACCTCCCAAGGGGCAAATCGAACAAAGCGTACTTGCACACAATTCTCTCAGATTAAATCTTAGCAATCGTGATGTGACCAATAATATTGCCCAAGATATAGGGTATTGAATCTCATTTGATTCTCTTCCCATAATAAGTCAAAGCAATAGTTACTAACCACACGCAATCCTATTTAAGGGATGAAGATTAAGAAATAACTAACCATCGAGGTCTAATTCTTCCTAGTTCGGTTCAAGAATTTATCCTCCTCAGAGGTCCTCTTCAATGCATCGGTCATGCACTAGTGTAATCTCTTGGTCAAGACAAACCAAATCGAGCCTTACACTACAACCTTTCACGATGGATTGTTCATTTCCATCTAGGTCGTGAATGGTGTACTTTTTAGTTACAAGGAATCGTTAATTTAATCTTTCGTGATCTTGGTATCACTAAATTAACTACAATGTAACACGTACTATTTAATGAACAGATTATGCAAAGAAATATATGTAACATTCAATAATATTTAAAGCATCAGTGATAAACAATTTATTTCAGTAAATAAGTCCGAAATTCAGTTAGTCTAATTATACAAAGTAAAAGCATACTTTCCAGTATAATCCCAACACAGATTATGGTTGGTTGATTAAGTATTTAATTATATTTAATATTTAATTTATGGAGAATTAATAATATATTAATTTAGAATTAATTATTATTACTATTTACTTAAATTAGATTTAATTAAATAGGAATCCCAAAATAATATTATGGAATATTATTGTAGAAAAATATCTGTAGGGAAAAACATATCTTTGAGATTTGTTTTGCAAGATTAGGGATTATCTTCCTAATAAAGATTGGTTAAGATTTAAACCAATCTCTCCCTATATATATGACATCCCGGGATTTATTAATTAACTTTGTTTTAAGAAAATCTAGTTTCTCCATAAAACCTAGTTCCTAGCAAATTCCGTCTCAGATTCAACACTGGCAAATCTGTGCAAGTCTCTCCACGGGGATTACGTCGATATCATAGTTGATAAATCTGCTATCAAATCACTGTAAGGTTTCTCGTTATGATTATTGTAATCGTTTATGCAATTATATGTTTGTTGTTGGTGAATTATTTATTTTCGCTGAGCATGTATTACATGTTTACGTGCCTCTAAATTCCAACAGTAGTATCAGAGCTTCAGGCTCTTTGTTATAATTGCTTTTTATTTTAAAATTAAATTATTTTTTTTAAACCAAGGGGTACGGTTATTTGAAGAAACCGCACCCCTTTTATTTTATTAAGGGCTGCAAGATTTTGCCTTCGTCCCCAACCTCCAAGTTAGGGTTTTCCCTTTTGGGGATTCGCCGCTGCTCGCTCCACCAGACCACGGCCTGCGGCGTTACACCACGTCGATGAAGGATGGTGCTAGGCGCCGCGCCTCACGACACGTGCGGAAATCCGCGACATCGGTCGAGACTTCGTCCCGATGTGAATCATCTTCGAGTTGCTACCCTGTTCCGCCTCTTTTCACGGCGGTGTGCCTCGCTCTCTTTGGCTCGTCTCGTGGCGGTGCGCCACCGATACATCCCGATTTGGGTTTTAACGCTTGGGCATTTTTGAGACTTGACCGGTGCGTCCATCTCGATGCGTCACAAGGCGGCGCGCCACTGGAATCGAGACAAATTAGTGGCGGCACGCAGCCGATTCAATGTTTCGAACCAGTTCGACCAAGGGGCGGTGGCTCCGCACGTGCCCCTTCCGCTTCATTCCTACAAGGCGGCGAGTCACCCGCGCGCGTAGTGCGGCGGTGGCGACTCGCACCTGTTCATCCAGGCCGTGCTTCGCCGCGTCGTTTCGCCCGTTTCTTGTTTCCCTTGTGACTCGATATGAATCTGGACTATTTTTTGGTTTATGGTTCTTGATTGGGTTAATTGGGACTGATTAATTAGATTAATCTGTTGATTTTGGTGATATTGATGAGACGATTAATCTGGAATTTTGTAATTTGGGTGTTCATTTTTCGGATCCGATTCGATTATGGAAAGGGTGATGATGTAGGAGGGCTGTTTTTGCAAATTCAATTTGAGACAGGCCCTCCCGTGCAAGTTTTAGAAATCGCACCTGAGCTCCGTAATAAAATAAATTAAAACTTAATTTTTGGAATTTTAATTGATTTAATTCAGAAATTAAAATTGGTTGGACCAAAGACAATTAATTCGATTAATTGTATATTTTAATAATCTTAAAATTGGAACTTTAAATTGGACTTAAAGATCGTTTTCAAAAGAGATTTATTAAAACCCGCTGTTAACTTGTTTACTCGTTTAAATTAGTTAACTCTTTTATAGTCCGCATTATAACTGTTTGGGTAGGTGGCGACCAATAATTGTCGGACCGTATTAAATGCTTGGGTAGACGGCGCCTAAATATTTGTTAGTCCGCATGTGTCATGTTTGGGTAGGCGGCGCCCGTAATTGCTCAAACGTGTATTAGATATCATGATGGATCTCGATTAAGCAATTAATGCCCGCCTTTAAAAACGTTCCTCACTAAAATATGGTTTTCTCATTAATTTGATAAGATGTCTTCCATCAAAGTTAAAAGTAAACCGGAGATTTCGTTCCAATGAGTACTTAAAGACCCTCGTCTTTTGCTCGGATCTACATCTAACGGGACTTTTATAGGGACATGAAATATCGCCGCTTGATGGTTGTAAACCAACTTAACTTTGTTTCGCTAGCCCTCGCGGGGAACAAAAGTGACATCAGTTGAACTAGGTGCGACAAACAAGGAATTGCAGTTTTGCAATTGATTTGGAGTCCTACCAGTTATGTTATTGTAATGATCAGCCCTCGTTGGGATTATGATGGTAGTAATGTGGATCCTAGTCCATTATGATTTATATTAGATATAAATTCGTACTTTTCCGATGAGGTCGTTAAGTATGTAAAAATAATGGAAATAAAATAAATTTAAAGGCCATATTTATTTTATTTCTCTGGGATTGTTGAAATGAATAACTTGTCATTGAGAAGTGTTTTGGAAACGAACAAATTGGCTGGGCCAAATTTTCTCGACTGGCACCGAAATGTTCGTTTGGTGCTCAGGCAAGAAAAGATTGAGTACGTGTTGGACACGCCAATCCCTGCTACCCCGGAGGCTGGTACTGAAGAGTATGAGGCGTTTGACACCGAGGCTCAAAAGAAGCATCAAGAGGATGCTTCCCAGGCTCAGTGTGTTATGCTACTTGGGATGACTCCCGAGTTGCAAAGGAAACATGAGAGGATGCTTCCCTTCGAAATGATCAAGCATCTGAAGGATCTTTATGATTCTGAATCTCGTTCCGAGATTTATGAGGTTATGAGAGATCTGTTTAGATGTCGGATGTCTGAGGGAGGGAAGGTTTCTCCTCATGTGTTGAAGATGATTGTGCTGATCAAGAAGCTTGGTCGTTTGGGCATTGAGCTCAACATCAACGTTGCTGTTTATGCCATTCTTCAGTCACTTCCCGATTCATATTCAAGTTTTGTGGTAAACTTTAATATGAATAAGATAGAGTCGACTATGCCCGAGCTGCATAACATGCTAAAGACTTTTGAGTCTTCCACTGCTAAGGAAAAGGCCGTGGTCATGGTGAGTGCCTCTACTGCTTCTGCTCCGAAAGGAAAGAAGAAGCGAAGGGGCAAGGCAAAGAAAGGCTCAAAGCCAAGCTTCCTTAAGCCTAAAGGTGGGATTCAAAAGAAGGAGAGGGTGGACAAAGATGTATGCCTCTACTGCAAGCAGAAGGGGCATTGGAAGAAGGACTGGAAGGTTCTAGCAGCTGAAAAGAAGACACAAGGTGTCTCAGCCTCTGGAACATGTATGTTTGTTGTTGAGATAAATATGTCCACAAATGATACTAACTGCTGGGTATTGGATGCCGGTTGTGGATCACACATTTGTATTAATGTGCAGGGTCTCAAGCATAGCAGAGCAGTTAGGCCGGGTGAAGTAGCATTACACGTTGGGAATGGAGCAAGAGTTGCTGTTGAACGTGTTGGCATTTATGTTTTAGACTTACCCTCTGTTTTAGACTTGAACTAAATAATTGTTATTTTGTTCCCTCTATTACTCGCAACATTATTTCTATTCCTATGTTAGACATTGAAGGTTTTTCCTTTCATTTTGTAAATAATAATTGTTATTTTTCGCTTAATGGTGATTTGTATGGAAATGCTCCTTTATCAAATGGCTTATATTTGTTGCATTGTGGACATAATATTCTTAATATACAAAAAAAATGACTCAAACTTAGTAATCATGAAAACCCGACTTACTTGTGGCATTGCAGACTTGGTCATGCAAATGAGAAAAGAATTGCAAGGTTAAGAAAGTTAGACTACTTAACCCCATTCGACTTTGAGTTGTAATTGTGAATCTTGTCTCAAGGGCAAGATGATCAACAAACCCTTTTCTGGGAAAGGGGTTCGTGCCAAAGAGGTTCTAGAGTTGATCCACAGTGATGTTTGTGGACCACTGCCCACTCTAGCTAGGGGTCAATTCGGCTACTTCATAACTTTTACTGACGATTTCTCTAGATTTGGGTATGTGTATCTAATGAAACACAAGTCCGAATTGTTTGAGAAATTCAAGGAGTATAAAGCTGAAGTAGAGAAGCATCTTGGTAAGAGTATTAAGACTCTTCGATTAGATCGAGGAGGAGAATATCTTAGCCATGAATTCACTGATTATCTGAAGTTACATGGAATCCAATCACAATGGACTCCTCCCGGCACATCTCAAATGAATGGAGTGTCCGAGAGGAGAAACCGAACCCTGTTAGACATGGTAAGGTCCATGATGAGTTTCTCCTCCCTTCCAACATTCTTATGGGGATACGCACTCCAAACCTCAATCTACATTCTGAATATGATTCCATCAAAATCAGTTGAGCATATGTCATACAAATTATGGCATGGCAAGAAGCTAAATTTCTCTCACATTAGAACGTGGGGTTGCCCCGTGTTTGTGAAGAAAATGCTCACCGATAAGTTGGAATCAAAAGGTGAAAAGGGTTATTTTGTGGGATATCCTAAGGAAACTAGAGTATATTATTTCTATCTACCTCAAAAAACAAACAGTAATTGTTTCTAGGCAGACCAAATTCCTTGAAAAAGACTATGTCTTCAAGGAACAAAGTCGTAAGACGATAGAACATGAAGAAATTCAAGAACCACAACTTAACAAGGAGACTGATGTCTTGTCAAAGCAACATAAAAAAGAATTAGTGGGAGCATTCAGTAGCTCACATGGTGGAAGTTTATCACATAGTGATCCTCTTTCAGCTAGAGGGAGCGTAATTGGAGTTGCATTGCCCGTGCAACAAACTCCAAGTAGGCTGAATGAGAATAACATAGTTCAAACTCTCGCTCAAGAGGCATCCGGAAGTTCTCAAGGAGCATCAGGAAGTGTCGCTCTTGAAGCCTCCCCGGTCAACGATGAAATCGCTGCACCACAAAATTTTCACAATCAGAATGTGCAGCCTGAACAACCACAACTCCGTAAGTCCACTAGAATTCGTAATCTGATCACCAGATATTTTGATTTCCTCATAGAGGAACATGATGACGTGGAGATCCCGGATAAAGACGAACCGAAAACTTACACTAGGAAACATTAGATGTTGACTCAAAGAAGTGGCATGAAGCCATGAAATTCGAGATGGACTCGATGTACGTCAATCAAGTTTGGGACTTGGTTGAATTGCCGAAAGGGATTAAACCCATAGGTTGCAAATGGGTCTTCAAGCGGAAGACTGATGCAAATGGCAAAGTACAAACCTGCAAGGCTAGGTTGGTGGCGAAAGGTTATAGTCAACGCGAAGGCATTGACTATGATGAAACTTTCTCACCAGTTGCTAAGATCAAGTCCATTCGAATTTTACTTGCGGTAGCAGCACATCTTGATTATAAGATTTGGCAAATGGATGTCAAAACAGCTTTCCTCAATGGTAACATTGATAAGGAAGTGTTTATGACTCAACCTGAAGGTTTTATATCAAAGCCAAAATCTAACCTTGTGTGCAAGCTTAAACGATCCATTTATGGTTTGAAGCAAGCTTCTAGGAGTTGAAATATCTGTTTTGATGAGGCTGTCAAATCTTTTGACTTCATCAGAAATTCGGAAGATCCATGCGTTTATCGAAAATGTTGTGGGAAGAATATTATTTTCATAGTTGTGTACATCGATGATATACTCATTATGGGAAACAATATCCCACTCATGTAGTCTGTGAAAGAATGGTTGTCAAAGACCTTCATGATGAAGGATCTTGGTGAAGCCTGCTACATCTTAGGGATCAAGATCCATAGGGATAGATCCAAGAAGATGTTGGGGCTGTCACAGTCAACCTACATAGACAAGGTGTTGAAGCGATTTGCGATGGAGAACTCTTAGAGAGGATCTCTAGCAGCATGTCATGGGATAAAACTGTCTAAGAAGGATTGTCCTTCCACAGACACTGATATCCAGCGCATGAAGGATATACCATATGCATCTGCAATTGGATCCATCATGTACGCCATGTCCTGCACTAGGCCAGATGTGGCCTTCGCTATCAGCTCCACTGGTAGATACCAACAGAATCCAGGTGAACCTCACTGGATTGTTGTCAAAAACATTCTTAAGTACCTTAGAAATACCAAATATTGTTTCTTGGTCTATGGAGGACAGTCAGAGCTAGTGTCAACTGGCTATGCTGACGCAAGTTTTCAATCAGACTGTGATGATTATAAGTCGCAGTCAGGCTATGCCTTCGTTCTCAATGGAGGGGCGGTTAGTTGGAATAGTTCCAAACAAAAAACTCTGTAGATTCAACAACCGAGACTGAGTACATTGCTACGGCGGAAGCTATCAAAGAAGTTGTCTGGATAAAGCAGTTCTTAAGTGAACTAGGGGTAGTTCCAAGTGCCAACAGTCCAATAAAGTTGTATTGTGACAACACTGGTGCGGTTGCGCAAGCTAAGGAACCGAGATCCAACAACAGAAATAAGCATGTAACGAGGCGTTATCACTTGATAAGAGAGATAATCGCTAGAGGAGAAATAGAATTAGAACTTGTCCCCACAGAGGATAATCTCGCTGACCCGTTCACCAAGGCTTTGAGCGTTCATGTACACACCAGACATTTTAATGGTCTAGGGGTTAGACATGTAGGTGATTGGCTCTAGTTCAAGTGGGAGATTATTAGTGTTAGTGTTCTAGAGACAATCCATTGTAAGGACATGATACTCAGATAATATTCAGTGTTGGTTTAATATTAATGTTTGTTTAATGTTAAATGTATAGAATTACACTTATTAGAATATTATGTTTGATTTTTTGCATTTGTTCTTATCTGTGTTCCCTTGAGTCATTGTTGTCATTGAGTAAGTGGGAACTCAGATGACTTGAGTGTGATTCTCAAATAGCCCCGATCAAGGATCATCAAGAATGGGATATTGATGATGCAATGGAGATTGGTGTGCGATCTGCATTATACTCTTAGAGAGTGTAGTAAGATCTCACTTACTACGAGATACTAGGTATCTCATGATGGATGCAAAAATACCTTAGAGGGTATTGGTATACCCATCCGAGCAATCGTTTGATGTAGTTCCACTATATATGTCTACGGGTGTCTAGGTTAGTGGGAGCGATGCGATACTCCTTTGACTTGAGGTCAATACGCACGACATGTGTGGAATGATGAACTTTGACCATGACCAACTCTTGCACCCGTCTATGAGTAGATATGGCTTGGATTGGGTTCATCACGAAGTACATGTGCGTGGTAGTTGAGCCAAGAAAAGGATTCATTCCTCAAAGTGGATTTAGAGAGAATACTCATCTTCTCATCATAATTGGATCAAAGTCATTGGCAAATGCGTCAACTTGGACTTTGTGCAAAGTGTGATATAAGTGATCAATTAGTGACTGGAGATAAAGTGATTAAGTTATTTGAATAGACACTTCATCATGTTCAAGACTAATCGAGTATTCGTGAATGAATTGAGGAAATCGTAATAGCCCATGTTACAGTTACAGGTAGTTGCACTTCTTGCAACGTACCTCATATATTGAGAATGTCTGATTTATTGTCTAGGGTTCAATTAAGACCGTTAGTTTGACTAATCGCTCGATATATGAGGGCCTATGGGTCACACAACAAGTAATTCCCGTGTACGGATTATGGTTGGTTGCTTAAGTATTGAATTAGATTTAATATTTAATTTATGGAGAATTAATAATATATTAATTTAGAATTAATTATTATTACTATTTAATTAAATTAGATTTAATTAAATAGGAATCCCAAAATAATATTATGGAATATTATTGTAGGAAAATATCTGTAGGGAAAAACATATCTTTGAGATATGTTTTGCAAGATTAGGGATTGTCTTCCTAATAAAGATTGCTTAAGATTTAAGTCAATCTCTCCCTATATATATGACATCCCTGTATTCATTAATTAACGTTGTTTTAAGAAAACCTAGTTTCTCCATAAAATCTAGATTAGGAATCTTCCTAGCAAATTCCGTCTCAGATTCAACACTGGCAAATCTGTGCAAGTCTGTCCACGGGGATTATGTGGATACCATAGTTGAGAAATCTGCTATCGAATCACTGTAAGGTTTCTCGTTATGATTATTGTAATCATTTATGCAATTATATGTTCGTTGTTGGTGAACTATTTATTTTCGCTGCGCATGTATTACGTGTTTACGTGCCTCTAAATTCCAACACTATTTTACTAAGTGACAAAATATTTTCAGCAAAGTAAAACGAGTATAAACATAGGGCCTACACTTTCCGCACTCTAGATAAGCTAGTATAGATAGTTATCAAACTGATCAACTCATCTGAGTAGTCAGTAAGATTGTTATCTACCCCAAGCTTATTTGGGCTCTGTTTTAAAAGTCAGAACAGTTGGGCTAATCTGAAGTCTCTGAAAGTCACTCAGTGTTATTGTCTCAGTAGACTTTGACTCAGAGCATCTTGTACTTCTCAGGACTAACTCTCAGGACACCCTGACTCACTGATCACGGTTTGGTAAGAGTTTAAAAATCACTATACACGTGTATCCCCCCCCATACACGTGTGAGACTCGTTTACCCTGGGACCAACAGTTACCTGATAATTCAAGTTCTTTCAAGGTGTGGTATCGCTAGCTTATACAGTTGAAGAGGGTTGCCCTTCTTTTTAGAGGTAAAATAATACCTTTTTAGGAATATGAAAAGGAAAATCGATTATTAGAGCATCCACAGTGGATGGGTAAATTGCATTTTTGGTCCCATGAGAATATTTTCAAAGCACTTTTGATCTCATAGTTTCAAAGTGATTTTTTTTTGTGCACTTTTGGTCACATACCTTTAATTGCACATCACAAAAACCCTTAACATGTTCATCTAACAAACTTCACCACACAAAAGCCACCTATATATGCTTAAAGTCTTTTGTGCACTTTTGATTTTGGAAGATTTGGGTAAGATTTTTATAAAGTTTGCTAGATATTGGAGGTGTAGCGATTCCTAATGTTCAAGGTGAGGATGAGGATTTTTGGTTTTTTTTTTGTAAAATATTAGTAATCCCGCTATTTTGGTGGGAACACACGCACTTACATCTGTTAAAAACTAAGGAAATATTAGTTTGGGACCAAAAGTGCTTGAATTGGAACCATTTTGATATGAGAATATTTTCATGATACCAAAAGTGCAATTTTTCCCACAATGAATGGATGAAAATTCTTCTATCCAATCACTCTCTCTCCTCCACATCACTAATTTTTAAATATTCAATTATTTAAATAGACTCTCACAATGGTTATCAAACATTCATCCATCCATACACTTTTATGGATCCTACCATCACCTCATTTCTACCTATTTTTTTTCAAAAAATATTTTCTCTTTTCATCCATATGTTTGGATGGATGAAACTCTCTCTTCAATTTAAAGATCATCCATAATGGTTTTAACCACCAACTTTCATTCATCCAATGTTTAAACACCTTTTGGATGAACCATTGTGGATGCTCTTATTGGCTTCATTTTAGTGAGATGTCGTTAGCCCTCTTGGTTTAAGTCATTTCCAAGGTCTAGTTTCTTTGTAGGTGCTCAGTATTTCGTTTTCCTCATAAAGATTGGCAACTTAGACCCTTTAGCTACTTTTCGATATCAGAATTGAGTGTGAGGGTGTTGGGATTCTGTTATAAAATATATGTTTTTGTAATGTTTGTGCACATGTTTTTATATATCTCAAGAATTATAGCTATATCAATCAAGTTATTGTTGCGATATGCTCGACTGTGTTGTTTTATTTGACGCTTTATTGTGCTAACTCTTTTCTTTTTTTAGTGCTTTCTATTGTGTCTAGTAATTCATCCACTGTCATACAAAAGGAGTTGGTGTTTATTGTTGTACGTTTATTGAGTATGATGCTTGAGACTTCCATCATAATGTTACTTGAATGAAGAATGCTTCCTTTTTATGTATACTACTATTGGGAGTTTTGATGTTTTTAGTCACTCTTCGAGTTACGTTTTTCTTTTTCATAGTGAAACTAAGTATATAAACATAACGTGCGTATGTTGAATCAGATATAGATGGTGTGCGCACTTGTTGATTTTCCCGTTTCTTAAAAGGGGTCATATCTACATTGAATTGACCTCATCGTTATCAATGCGGATACCTGAAATATCTTCAGTATTGGCAAAGACTTGAATACTTGAAGTTTATTATGTGAGCTTACTGTTTCCAAGTTCTTGTTATGTTTATTCCTTATTCTGTTAAATGTCCCTCGATTTTATGGTTTTTAGTTTCTTATGTGCTTGTTTTTAGGTTTCCTCATGGCCTATACTTTCTTGAGCTTCTGCAAAATCCAAACTTCCGAAATGCAATGGCACATCCACCAAACAAGGTTTTCTTCTATACCCAAAAAAAGGTGAAAGTTATTCCTGATATTTTTGTTAGGATAGAATCCAAAATCATTCCATAACTTTTCATTTTTTTTCAAAATAGTCCCAAAAAGTGTGATGTATGAAATTGGTCCCAATTTTTTTGCGAATTGTACCATTTTTATCTCAAATTCGCCATAATTGATGAAAAGACAGTCATTTTTGGTCATGCATTTTAGCCAAAAATCTCCAAATTGAATATCACATGTAAGACACATGAAAAAAATGACGTCATATCGTCAATTCCGCTAAATTTGGACGATAATGGTACAATTCAAGTAAAATAGGGATCAATTTTGTACGTCAAATTTTTATGGGACCACTTTAAAAAAAGTGAAAAGTTATGAGACTATTTTGTGTTTGATCCCTCTTTTGTTTGTACGGGGTCTATTATCTTTTCTGTTCGTTTTCAATTATGAAATTATCTTACACAAATATCTGCTTAGATCTAATCACTATCATGTGATCTGGGCTTATAGGAATGACAAAGTCTACTATGAAAATTTTCATACATGAAAAAACTTTAATTTACAATCAAATTCTGTAATTGGTGAAAGTAAGACAAAATTGAGTGGTTCATGGTTCACTCGGCCCGAATAGATCATAATTTAGGGTTCATTATTTAGTGTTTGATGGTTGATTTAGGGCAATTTCATAGATTTTCAAACATGAAAATTTTCACACTAGATCTACTCTATAGGAATTGGCACACAGGCAACAGTTTTACTATTGGAAGAATTATAGAAACAATCGATTGAAGCACATACTTCCAAAGCCACTCCCTGAACCTGCAACTGCTGCAGCTCCTCAAGCTTTGCCGCCTGCTGCTTCGAATGTTCCTCCTTCCCCGGCTACTCCTCAAGTTCCTTCATCGATGTAGTATGGAGCTGGCCCTGGTTCTAATTTTGTGAAACGGGTCTAGAAATAGCGGGATGGATAAAAGAAAGAGAAAGTAACAATGTTATAGTCTTGCAATGTGGATGTTTGATTGTAGCAATCAATATTTAGGTTTTGAATTTGTACTTGCTGGGAAATTGTTAGCAAGATTATTTTAGCTGGTGTTGAAATACATCTGGAATTATCCCTTGCAAAAGACATGATTTCTCACTTCCATCTTCTTATCAATTGATATTGTTGAATACTTGTACGGTATATCTATTTCTTAAATTCTTAAAGACTAAGTGTTGTATGCACCTGGTGCACCGTGCACTCATGGTACAATTTAGAACATGTAATTTGTTATACTAAACAATGTTATTTTGTTACACTGAATCGTGCAACTATTAGTTCATCCAAAGTACAGATCAGTGTAAATAAATTGCATCTTCTAATATAACAATTTATATGATTTTAAAATTCACTATGAGTGCACCTGAATGCACAAGAGAATTACTCTTTTTAAAATGTAATTTGCAATAAAGAGTCTATTGCTATCAGCGTTCCAAAAAATATATTAATGGTTGACACAAATTTCATATATTTGATTAGAGGCATACTTGTATGAGACGGTCTCATATGAGTTTTAACATTTTGGGATGGGTGAATATTGATTTGTGCTAAAATGTATCATGTCTCACGTATGAGACCGTCTCATATGAGTTTTTGTCATTTGATTATGTTATGTGATGCGTAATATAAGACACAAGCCAATTAGATCATTTTATTTACAATAAACTAAAAGAAGAATTAATAAAAATGATTTTCCATAGATGTTATTCCTCTGTTTTTACAAACTAGATTTTGCCCACGCGATTCACTGACCTATTGTAAATATTCCTTTACACAATTTTGTACTTTATGACTCTTTTTTTAAAATTAATCATGAATTGCATAAAATATTACATTAATCATGAATGTATGACAAAATTGAAAAAGACCTTGATACTCTCTTTGCAGATCGCCAAATAAAGAAGGAGATAACTGATATATATTTCCCATAAGTATTTTGCTATATATTTCCCATATGTATTTCACATTGAAGAATCAGTATTAAAAAAATTAAATAAAAGTAAATATTAAAATATATATACATAGAACTGATATAATAAAAGTCTCTAAACCGTTTAATCAAAATAAACTCCAAATGATGAGCTGAACCAGAATAATTTTATAAGTAGGAACAATATAATATGACATCTTTGGATCTAAGTATATAACTTGATATATAAAAAGAAAGTTTATAATCAACTTAACCCCAAAATCGAAATCAATTGCTTATAATTCTCCAAGAGCAAATAATATAAGTCAAATCCTAGAGCACCAAACAAAATTAGTGAATATAAATTTATTGAATATAGGCATCTAGTTAACTGCAGTTCTAGTCTCCATGGATGAACTTTCAAGTGACTTCTTGCACTAAAAATGCAAACTAATAATGTATGGTAAGCAGAAAACCTGCATTAATTTAAACAAATAATAGTACACCTGCCATATATAATCTAATAAACACAAATTAGGTTATAAAATCAAAATTAAACCAGAAATTCATACAATATAATCTACACGGGTGAAAAGAAAAACCTGGATAGAGTCAGGTTAACGCATAACTAATATTCAAGCTCCCAACCTCCTTCCCGTATACCTAATGCTGCCACGCCCTAATTAATTAGTCACTTCATATTTCTTTCATGGATAAATAACTTTCTTCTCATCATCATATTGAGGTCGACATAAAATAGTAACACCACAAAATACATTCAATTTAAAGAGGGCCTTAAAGAGGGCTTTAACGAGGGAAACGGGTTTAGGGAGGGTTTTAACGAGGGAACAAATCCCTCGTTAAAATGCTCGTCGGTAAATATTTAACGAGGGAAAAAAAGTCCCTCGGCAAATAGCGAGGGATTTTCCGAGGGACTGACACATGTCAGTTTACCAAGGGCCTGAAGCCCTCGCAATTTTCCCGACAAGAAATCCCTCGGCAAAACCCTCTTTGAATTTAACGAGGCCTTCTGACACCGTCCTTTTACCGAGGATTACGTGGCCTTCACCTATTTGGCGGGCGTTTTGCCAAGGGAAATCAGCCCTCGCTAAATTAATTCAAGTATTAAAATTGTAATTGCCAGGTTTCGAGCCCGGGCTGCGAGGCTCCGAATGCACCCGCGAAACCACTGGGACACGCGACCCCTGTACTGTAGCAGCTTAAATGGGCGAATTTTCGCCCCCTATTAGATTCGAACATGCGACCTCCCGGTATATGGAGGCCTTATGTGTTCCGC
The DNA here is from genome assembly GCA_037126765.1 of Stenogyne calaminthoides. Taxonomy (NCBI): domain Eukaryota; kingdom Viridiplantae; phylum Streptophyta; class Magnoliopsida; order Lamiales; family Lamiaceae; genus Stenogyne; species Stenogyne calaminthoides. Next base: position 13,529,163 of record JBBCBC010000032.1, read on the forward strand.
CAAACCGTTTAGGCTAGGCGAGTTATTCGTTAGGTAAGTTTTTTTAATTATATATGTGTCATATATTATGTTTTATTAATTTGATTTCTTCTATCATTTAATTTAATTGTTTGTCATGTATATATATACTATGATTTAGTTAAAATGTTTATAATAAAATTGTGAAATAAATAATTTATATATTTTTTTGCATCATTTATTATTATGAGTACACTAATATATATACTTATATTAATTATTTATATTAAAATATTTTTAATAAAATTTTTAAATAATTAATTTTATATTCTTTTTCACTATTTATTATTACGAATACATTTATATATATACTTATATTAATTATTTTTACTAAAATATTTTCAATTAAATTTTCAAATAATCATTTTCATATTCTTTTTCACTATATTAACACGTGTACAATAAATGCAATTCTAATACGTTTGAATTAAACTATTTTTAATAAAAAAAAAATATTTAATAATCATCCTTACGTACGTAGTATTTACACAAATGTACACATTGATCATTATTTTTTAAATATTTTCAATAAATTTGCAAAATATTACTTTTGTATTAATTTTCAGTATTTACTAACACGTGTACATATATATATATATACATGCACCTATAATAATATTTTTTTTAATAAAATTTTAAAGCATTCTCACAAACTAATAGTAGAGATTAATCAACAATATTCATAACAAATAAACATAAAACACACATGTTGCGTTCAAATATTTTAAATAAAATATAACAAAATATGTAGCGTTCAAAATTATCATACGACATAACAAAATATTCAGTCAAATATTTAATGCATAACACACACACAAATGTTTAATGCATCACATCATCACCACCATCATCATTGACATTTTCCGGGGGAAATTGATTAGGAGGAAACATATTGGGATCAAATGTACCGACGCCTCTGAGCATTTCAATGAGACCTTGAGTACTGCCGGAAGAGTCGACGGAACGACGTCGAATACGAGCGGTAGAACCACTGGGACCTACAGGAGCATTAGGACCTACAGGAACACGAAACTGAGGGAATGGAGGAACAAAAAGATCAGGATGTGGTACGGGATCAGAATAACCACCGGTCGACTGGGAAACTATGTAAAAATATCGGCCTGGTTAGGACTACACCACTGTTGGAAACCACTGATTCCCTGCAACCTCTATTGGGGAGTAACACCCATCTGTGGAACACCGGTTCCCTGCCACGTCTGCTGAGGACCACTAGTTCCTTGCCACGACGGTTGCTGGGGACCACCGTTTCCTTGCCACGACGGCACCTGGGGACCAACAGTTGCCTGCCACATCGAGAAAAATTTGCTCATCTGGTTTATTTGACTTTGCATTTGTGACATCTGTCTGGCCATTTCCTCTCTTTGTTGTCTTTCTCTCGAGAGAGAGCGCTCCTGTGCCAAAAAGCGCTCTTGATCAAATTGGGAGTAGCCTCCGATAGAGGTGCCCCCAGATGTCCCGCCTGGGCCAGATTGAATGCGCCCCAACTCCGACATTTTCCCCAAACCCCTGAATTTCTCATGGGAGTATGACACCTACTGTGTATAGTACTGACTGGCTTGTTTACTGCGCTCGTACTCGTCTGCATCCTCGGGTACCTCAGAATTGATCCGTCCCTCCACGTCTCGCTGATATACAAATATTCTAACATTTAAAATTAGATATACTATTAATTAACTAAGTAATATATTGGATAAACAACGTTAATTCAAGCACTTACAAGTATGGCTTCCATCTCAGCATATGTGGCATCTTTATTGTGAAAATTATTCACGAGTTCCCATGCCATTGGGAGGCGTCCATTTTTCTGCCACTGATAATTTTGTATATTATTGTTAATTATTATTAATTATTATGTATTAAAGTAATTAAACTATCGATTTGTGGTGGTGCAAAAACTACTTACAAAGTTATACACAAAATCAACCGCTCCTTTTGATCATCCATGATGCGTAGATTTTTTGGATGCACGATTTTTGCAGCATTGTTTGCTTTTTGCTATGAATTTCAGTCGGATCCAGTAATCTTTCAATGCCCGTCACACGTCATCATCCCATGGGGGCACCTTTCCCTTTTTACGGTACAGGGTCTTCCAGTTATTGAGAAGATCAACATACCGCGTGCTAGCCCTCCGCATAAACAGATCTTTAATCTGTCTTGTGTCCTCTCGGTGTTGATCCCAGGTGACATCCCTCTAACAAACAAATGAACATTAAACGTTGATCAGTGTATAAGTAACAATATAATGAAAGAGCTACTTAAATTAATCAAACGAATGCATACCTGGAATGTTTTCAACCATCTGTTTTTCCGATCATCAGAAACCAATGCCATGTGAACCCGCCCAACTCCATATGTTGGGACATTATGTTCCTGATGATCCTCGAAAATTTATTCGGGGAATGCAACCTGTAAAATTAAAAAGAGTGTTACACACGTATATATTATATGATATATAAATAAAAGACAAAGTTGTATAACATACTTACTGAAAGTGTGTTTAGTAAAATCAGAGTAATGTTACACTGAATGTTGTGACACACAAAATAACATTCAAAAGACAGAAACAGCGGAAGACTCAGAAACACAACACACGAATTTTAATAAGACTTTGCACAATCTATATCAATATAGATTGTGAAGCCCTATAGCCAAAATCACTATTTATCAAAATAATGAATACAAAGAGGTTCACAAATCGACCCTCTTGAAACAAGATCAAGCATATGATCTAAAGGCTTAAGTGTAACTATACACTGCCAAAGGTGATCTATTCTAAGAACAAATCTAGCACCAACTCGAGGTATTGTATACCCTACAATTACACTCTAATGGTAAAACAAAACCCATAACAATGACCCTATCACTCTGGATGCACTCACGCACTCTACAGTTGATGCTCGGTTGTTGCTTCAACTAAATGGCACATGATATATGGCAATGTTCGGCAATTGATGTGAACATCAAGGTCTTCTATTTATAGACTTCGTGTATGCCTTACTAGAGCCTCCTTGAAGGATTTAGAAACTCTTCAATCCACTCTTCCATTATCTTTGTAACTGCCACTTAGTGGGTCTTCTCCATTCTTCTGAAAATAGGTGCATGATCTTGTCCATCTACTCGATTCTTGAAGCTTGTGGAACCTTCTAGAATCTTGCAGAACAACCTAGATCGTCAACCTGTAGTCAACAACATCAAACACAACATTGAACATAGAAGTGTTAGTGGTTAAGAAAAAGGACGAATACTGATGTAATGTTGTAAAATTGGTGGAAACATCAACAATCTCCCCCATTCGATCTCTCTGCTACAACACCCCTGAAATACCAAATACATCAGGTACTGTGCATGATAGAGCTCATAATCATATCAGCTGCACTACTAAGTGTCAAATCATTTTGTAGCTATCAAGAAACGAATCATCATCAAACAATTTCATTTGTTTGAGAAACTTCAGTCTGCAGAAAACTTGTCAGAGTATAATGTAAAACATATAAGAGCATATGACATATCAGAGCACATGTATATTACATTGAAACTCATCAGAGCAAGGTGTAAGAACATATCAGAACAAAAGGAAAAATAGCACAAGTTCAACATGTACCAATCCTTATACTTGCAGACAAAGTAGAACATATATTACTTGAACATATTTCCACCAATCATCAAGGTAAGTCTATCAAAGTAATGAAAACAAGGATATCAGAGCTAGGATATAAGACATCTTAACCTAAAACGTCAGAATATCAACATCAAAACATACTAACCATCAATATTCAAAATAGCTTTATATATGCTTTGGAATCAGTTGACACGTGTCCTTAGGGCTTTTTGGCAGCATCTCTATTTTGGGGCCAGCTCGACTCGAGCCAGGTTGCTCGGGTCGAGCTGGCCATAATTGTGCTCACGTTTTTGTTATTCCAGCAGCCGACTCGAGCCAGGTTGCTCGGGTCGAGCTAGCCATAATTTTTCCCCAACCTACTATACTCAAAATGCTCAAAATGTCGAGCACAATGGATCGACTCGAGCCAGAGTAGCACCAACATCGCGATATTTTTATTTCGCCCATAACTCGAGCTCCTGAACTTCGATTAATTTGGTTCTTTTTGCATTGTGACCCTCATTTCAAGATCTTTCACATGGTTCAACTCTATTCTACTACATCCTTCTAGATCAGAGCAGTTTATTTAATTATTCTAGCTCGTTTTCACTCATTTCCTACACAAAAAGCAAAACACAACCTTTCTCCACATTTAGGTCAAATTGAGTGAAATTAGTGCAATAAAAGCATGGATTTCTATCAACTTGAGCATGAAAATCACATAAATACGAGCAATTATGACACCCAATCAACCCCCCCAAACTTAAAGTGTTGCTCGTCCCCAAGCAACGAAAGAAAATAGAACAAGGGGGAGGAATTGTGAAGTATGCAATGTATGGACATCAAGACTTATGCAATGGACTTCAAGGATCATATCAAATGAATAAGGAATCACAAGTGAACTCTCATACCACAATCAAACATACAATGATCAAGATAAGACAAGTTCAAGTGCACTATCCCCACTCTCTTATGGAAGTAATTCACTCAAAGCTCACATGTTTCAAGGGACGTTTTTACTCTCATTCAATCAATTCACTCCATGCAACATCCATAGGCTTGCCCCTCATCTCAATTCTCCACCAACTCTTTTGGTAGGTAATCAAATCAAGGAGGTCTTTCACAAGGTGGTACTGTAGGCTCTTTGGACAAAGGTGGGGTAAAATTTGGGACAAAGTGACTCAATTCCTTGTAGAGCAACAAATGTTGGTAAATCAATCAAGAAGTTTAAGAACACAAACTCACACTCATTTCTCTTTATTTTCTCATTTCAATGCTCACAAGTACCCAATTCACCTTCCCTTTCTTTTCTTTTTCTCTTGAAGCCATTTTTCTTTTTCAAGCTCATTTGAAACCTTGTTTTCTTCCTCTTTTTCTTTCATTTTTCAAGGTTCCTTCTCTCATTTTTTAAGAGCTCTTTTTCTAGCCTTGGTTCTCTTTTTCACATTTTTTTTTCAAGACTTATTTTCTTTCTTTCCTCATCCTTGATCAACCTCCTTTTGCATTTTTCTCAACTTTCTCACATTGACCACTCAAAATCCACTCATTTAAATTTTGTTCTTCCATTATTTACCAACCATGAAGCTCTACAAGTTAATAGGGATCAAAATATGGCTCAAGAAAGAAATGGTAAAAATGGCTAAATCAATGTAGCTTGCCAACAAAAATAGGCTTAAAGGCTCAAAGGGGCTTATTACGGATTGACTTTGCCAAGTGACTCATTCAACCAAAAATTGCCTCCAATCATCTTTAACATCTTTCCAAAAATATGATCTCAAACAAGACAAAGGGGCAAGTTCTAGCATGCATTTTGTGAATGATCCACTCAAGAAAGAAACTTAAATCATGATATGAATGATTCAAATGGCCCAAGTCTCTCAACATTAGCATTAGTGAATAATAACACCATCCCTGGTCTATCAATTTCAAAGCATGTAATCAAGTAGTAAAATTCTTCAACAAATAACCACCTCATCACATCCAATATGACCAATCAACCAAGCAAACGTCTCAACATCACATACAAAAGCATCCATCACAATACTCAATATCCAAGGAACAAATATACCACCAAATCATCCAAGAATATAGCACAAGAGCAAACCACCACCAACAACATAAAGCATAAGTGCATTGGTGCAAGTGAATTTGTTAAAACGAACTCACCCCCCCAAACTTTTTCATTGCTATGCAATTAAAAGTTTGGAAAATAGTGAAACAAAGAATATGCACCAAGCACCATTACCATTAAGCTCTATACGAACCACATCTTAAAAATTAAGCTCATCTACATCCATCTTCAACTAGCAAGTATACCAACAAACAAGAGCCCAACACGGCAAAATTCATGTACAAGTATTTTCACCATTTAAACTCAAAAACATGTCATACGGTGAACATCACCAAACCTCAAAACGGGGGTGCGCCGGTGCAAATGTAAAATGCATAAAAAGATGAAACACCCCCCAAACTTAGACTTTGCTAAGCAAATCTAAGTTTGGAAAAAGGTGCTTCTACCTAAAGTTTCCTTCAAGCACGTATCTTTCATTTAAGCTCAATATCTTCACCAAGCCTCGTCACACGACCCCGACAACCTACAAAAAATGACACTACCAAAACAAGATCAAACGAACAAGATAAACACATAAAAATACATAAAGATGGGTTGCCTCCCATTAAGCGCTAGGTTTAACGTCCTATGCCGGACGAAACTTGAGTCTTTCAACTCATCGGTAAGGCCATGGATATCGATCCTCCTTGCCTTCGTATTTCAATCTTTTGGCTTCAAAATCAAGGAGGGTATTATGAAAGATCAACCAACAACCTCCATCTCTCTTGCATAACTTATGGATGATGGAATTCTCCAAATTGTATCCATTTTATCTCACCATCATCTCTTGCCTTTCTTTCTCTCTTATCTCAAGAATGCCCAAACTTTTCTCAATTTCTTTCTTTTGATTGTAAGTATCAAGAGGCAAGACAAAATCAATAGAAGCATTTATATCTAATAAAGTGAAAATTGAAGAGTAAAAGGGATTAAAAATGCTCATTTCACTCTCCAAAATCTTTTTGGATGCTTCTTGATTTTCCTTGTTGCTTACATCCATCAATGGATACTCCTCTTCATCTTTTTCGACAATAAGATTATCATCTTTATCTTTCTCATCGCTTGGGACCTCTTCCTCTTCTTCATCATCCTCTCTTTTTTCTTCTTCTTCTTCTTCAAATAAGGGATTAGTGTAACAATCAAATGAAGGATTGATATAACCATGAAGAAAGTAAGGAGCAAGAGATTTCTCAATTTTCTCTTGGACACAATGTTCAACAACGTCGATGGATTTGCACTCCTCCGCTTTGAATGTATGCCTCATGGCTTTGTAGGAGTCGAAAACGAGCTCCTCATCATCGAGCTTCAAGGCCACCTTGCCCGTGTACATGTCCACCACCGCCCTTGCAGTAGCTAGAAATGGTCTTCTCAAAATCAATGGTATATCAACATCCTCCTCCATTTCTAGTACCACAAAGTCCACCGGAAATACAAACTTGTCAATCTTCACAAGCACGTCCACCACAATTCCCTTTGGATAAGTAATATAATGATCCGTCAATTGTAACGTCATGGACGTTAGTTTGAGCTCCCCCATTTTCAAACGGTTGTAAATCGATAAGGGCATGAGATTGATGCTCGCACCAACGTCACATAGAGCGTTTCTCTTCTCCCTGTTACTCAACTCACACAACAAGGTTATGCTCCCCGGATCTTTGACTTTTTTAGGGAGGTTTCTTTGGGGTAAAGGCACTACACTCACTTGTTAAGCTTATCATTTCACACTCATCCGCCTTCCTTCTCTTAGTGACCAACTCTTTGAGAAATTTCGCATAAGACGGCATCTCCTCGATTGCCTCCAAGAAAGGCACGTTCAAGGTCACTTTCTTGAAGATTTTTAAGAATTTTGCGAACTTATCATCTAGTTTCTTCTTCATGAAACATTGAGGAAAAGGTGGTGGAATAGGGGTTTTAGGAATTCCCCATCCATCACACTCAACCTTTTCATTCTTCTCCTTTAACTCCTTAGCCTTCTTCCATTCCTCAACACCTTCCACCTCAACACAAGCATCCTCAACAACAATCTCCTCCTTCTTATCTTTCTTTTCTCCCTCCTTTTCTACCTCATCATCTTCCAATGGCATGCTCGGCCCATCATACCTTGTATCACTCCTCAATTCAACGGCCTTACAATATTCTCTAGGATTCACCTCCGTCGTGGAGGAAAACTTTCCTTTATCTTTCCCTTGGCATGAGGATGCCACTTGCACCATTTGGAATTCCAAGTTCTTCAATTGGTTTGAGAGAGAATTTATGGCACGAGGGGTATTACTAAAATTCTTCAAATCATCCTCTATCTTATCAAACCTTTGATTGGACTTGAGTGTTTGTTGATTCGATAGAGAGATGAATGTGGCCAAACTACCCTCTAAAGTTTGACTCCCTTCATTGTTGGGTGCACGGGCTCCTGGATCAAATCCCGGTGGTAGAGTGAGGGCGGCCTTCGGGTTCGAGTATGAGAAGTTTTCATATTTTCGGAGGTTTGGACTGTAGGAATTGTTGTATGGGAAGGCTTGGTTATTTTGGTATTGGTTGTTGCTTTGGTTTTGGAAGTTTTGTTGACGGTTGTTTTGGCTAGAAGGTTGGTTTTGGCTTGGGAATTGTGAATGTGGATTGTTTTGGTTGGGAAAATTTTGGGAAGAGTTGTTTTGGTAACGGTTTTGATAGTTTGGGTTAGGAGTTTGACTTTGGAAATTTTGGAGGGGGCTTGGTAATGGTTTCCTTGGAAATTTTGATTTCCTCGGTAACTTCCTTGTTGATAATGGCCCCTACCCATGTAATTGGCCTCCTCCACATGATCAAAACTTTGTGGCATTTCTATGTTTCCTCCCATCATTCTCCTCTTTTGAATCTCCGCTAATGAATCCACTTTGTTAATGAGGAGCTTCATTGTCTCCGCCATTGCATTGTTTGGATCACTATCCACTTGAGCAACTCGATGAGCCATAAATCTTTCGGCGGGCCAATTTAAAGTGTTGTTAGAAATTATCTCTATCAAATCAATCCCTTCCGTTTCGGTTTTATCAACACCGAGCCACCCACCGAAGAGTCTATAAACATTTGTGCCTCATCATTTAACCTATAGTAGAAATAGCTCACAATTTGATCCTTGACGAAGTTATGTTGAGGACATCTTCGAAGCATAGCATTGTACCTCTCCCAAGCCTCATACAAGTTTTTCCCATCCCTTTGACGAAATTGGGAAATATCCTTCTTGCAATGGAGGGTCATTGATGGTGGGAAAAACTTCAACAAGAACTTTTGGCCTAAGACATCCCATGATCCAAGGCTATCGGGAGGTAGGGACGAGATCCAATCCTTCGCCTTATCCCTCAAAGTAAATGTAAGTCGGACCCTCCATGCATCATCCGTCACACCCCCAATCTTGACCGTATCCGCATACTCAAGAAATTGGGAGATGTGCCTATTAGGGTCTTCCTTCTTGCCTCCCCCGAATTGTTGTTTTTGGAGCATTTGAATGAGCCCCGACTTGATTTCAAAATTGTTAGCCGTTATAGGTGGACGAGCAATGCCATCATAGTGTCTTTGCACTTGTGGGTTGAAATATTCCCACATAGGACTTTCCCTATGTTCACCCCCTTCCATATTCATTCAGTTGTTTTGATTTTCTCCCATTGCTCTTTGTTGGGCTAATCTTCGATTCCGATCTCTATTTCTTCTCCTAGTTGTGGCTTCGATCTCAAGGTCAATTGGAATTGGTTCAATCCCACTTGTCCTTGTGTTCATGCACACCTAGAAAATCAACAAAAACCACAATCTCCAATCCAACTATTAGCAAGGTTAGTAACAAAAATAAAAGACACTATTAACCACGTTCAACGAACAACTAGTTATACTCAACACAACCTAGTACCCGGCAACGGCGCCAAAAACTTGACACGTGTTTTGCAACACACTAACCTCTCAAGTATAAGAGGGTCGTTGAAGTGCCCAGTTTTAAAATCAATCCACGGGACTAGGTGCTGAATATAGCCCAATTGTTATATGTTGTCGCATGATTATAGTGTGACATGATTTGGAAACTTAAAACAAGCAATATCCAACAATCGAAACAAAGATCAAACTAAAAATGAGCAAGCTAAGAGAAAGCAATTAAATAGCAAACGATTTTTGTTTACTAGCGAGAGAAGATGTGCTCGGGTGTTTTTCCTTATGAGACGATTGTCAAAAGAATTAATTATGGTGTTTGCCTCTATTTTCGGTTATTCCATAAGGGCGATCACTACACATATACCATTCCCGTACTTGGTAAGCCTAAGTTACGATATCGGTTGAAATCCTAGGATCGAGAGGTGAATCTCCCTTTGCTAACCCGTGTAATTGCACGGATATGGTCCTCTAATTAGCTAACTACTCTGTCACCGTATGTTCCCACTTGTAGACTAAGGTTGATGCTCCTATGTGCTCTTCACCACCCACTCAAGGTTTTAACTCAAGAAGATAATGTAAATTAGGGGGGTTCTAAAGTATCTACCCAACTCTCATTGCGATAGGACTTAATCGACTCCAATTCGGATGAATTAAACCAATACCCATGTGCCTAAACCCGTCTACCCAACTCTCGTTGAAATACACTAGCAAAAACACACAAGCTCATAGCAATACCACCAAAATAGAACAAGTAAATTCCCCTAATCTAAAGGATAACCATCAATAGAGATAAACAACCATAATCAAAGCAATTAAACAATCATAACCACAATTCCAAACACCCAAAGACTAATAACCTTAGCCCATGGTGCACAAGGCAAAACCCATGGCTAAACAACAAGAATTCAAGGAACCCATAATAAAATCAACAAGTAACATGCAATAAAAAGTAAGAATCGCCTCTTGGATGAAATTGTAGCACAAAAGCATAACAAAACTCACAAATCCTCTTTGAATCCTTGCTTGAAATGTAAATAAAGCTAGAACTAAGTTATTCTATGAAGCTTTAGACTATCTATGGAAGAAAAATTGAAAAACTAGCAAAAGTATTACTTGGAACTCTAAAAGGTATCACTTGTTTGCTTCTCCATCTCTCCCCCAGCTGCTGAATGATGAAAAAAACGAAATTGGGCCTTTATATATGCTTTGGAATCAGTTGGCACGTGTCCTTAGGGCTTTTTGGCAGCATCTCTATTTTTGGGCCAGCTCGACTCGAGCCAGGTTGCTCGGGTCGAGCTGGCCATAATCGTGCTCGCGTTTTTGCTATTCCAGCAGCTCAACTCGAGCCAGGTTGCTCGGGTCGAGCTGGCCATAATCGTGCTCACGTTTTTGCTATTCCAGTAGCTCGACTCGAGCCAGGTTGCTCGGGTCGAGCTGGCCATAATTTTTCCCCAACCTACTGTACTCAAAATGCTCAAAATGTCGAGCACATTGAATCGACTCGAGCTACCAGCTCGACTCGAGCAGTCTGGCTCGAGTCGAGTAGCACCAACAGCGCGATATTTTTATTTCGCCCATAACTCGAGCTCCCGAACTCCGATTGACTTGGTTCTTTTTGCTTTGCGACCCTCATTTCAAGCTCTTTCACGTGGTTCAACTCTATTCTCCTACATCCTTCTAGATCAAAGCAGTTTATTTAATCATTCTAGCTCGTTTTCACTCATTTCCTACACAAAAAGCAAAACACAACCTTTCTCCACATATAGGTCAAATTGAGTGAAATTAGTGCAATAAAAGCATGAATTTCTATCAATTTGAGCATGAAAATCACATAAATACGAGTAATTACGACACCCAATCACAGAATATCAGAGCAAGTCATAATACTCAAAACATAAACAAGTAAACCTATCAACTATTTGTTCAATAATTACATACCAACATGAATAGAGTTTAGGAAATAAACTTGTAAAAATAAAATCAAATGAATATGAAGGATAAACAAAAGAGAGTGGAGGTGATGAAACTAATACATCAGCTGCAGTATCAACAAGGCCTGCACATGCTCCCCCTTACTTTGTTATCAGCTCCCCCATTCTTCATGATCTAAAACAAACTCCCCCATTCAACCATCATGGGAGATCACCATAGATTTCATCTATGATATCATCAATGTCAGCTTCTTCGTCATCATCACCTTGGTCAGGAGCCTGTTCAACCTGTACAACCGGAGGATCTGGCTCATTCTCTTCATGCACATCACCTGGAACAACCTCAGGGACATCTTCAGCAGCAGGAACTTCAGCAGCAACTTCAGGAGCATCAGGTGCTACTCCCCCTGGTGGAGCAGAAAGTAACCTCTCCCAAAAACTCTTCATAACATTCAGCTCAGCAATCTGATCCTGCAAATTCTCAATTTGCTGAAGTATGAAATCCCTGTGAATGGTAACAGACTGAACTGGAGAATTTCTCAAGTCAATATCACCATCATTGTTGCCAGCATTTGGTGCAACATCCGGATTTTGAACAGCAGGTTCAACAACCTCAGGCTTAGCTTCATCTCCCTCTGCATTAGGCCTCCTGTATGGCAAGTCAAGGATTATGTTTCCTTTCAACAAGACTTTGGAAATTCCTAAGTCAGGAATCATTCCACCAGACTTTCAACAGGTTCCCTTGCAATATCCATCCTGTCCAGCAGAGCAAAGATCATACAAGGATATGGTAAAACACTTTTCTTACCACCTTCACATTTCATAGCATTATCAAAGATTGTCCTCCCCAGATTGAAATTGTTCATGACCACTATCTTGTACATTAGAATAGCTTGAGCTTCAGTGATCTTGGTAGTGTTGGTAGTGGGCAACTAGTTGTACACAACAAACTTGTGAACAACTGAAAACAGACTTGTAAACTTGGATGACAACACCTTTGTTGTCCATCTTCTCACCAAACCACCAGTAATAGCAGTCACAATCTCATTCAAAGTAGGCACAACATCTTCCTCAACATCAGGGGTTCTCAAAAATGCATTTATCACACCAGGATTGAAGCCTACATTCTGTCCTCTAAACCTCACATGCCCATATCTTTTAGAATTCCTTCTACCAGTTTCTTTCCTCAAATTGCAGTAGAACTCATATACCCAAGTATCAAAGAAAGGTGAAGCAAATTGTACAGCATGCAAGAGATTCCTTTCCTCAAAGAATTGAATCAGATTTTGCCTATCAAATTCATAAACTTTTATTCTCCTCTCAGATAACAAAAGTCTCCTTCTCATAACAGCAAACTTAGGACTAGAAATACCATGATAAGCATCATCACTATCATCATCATCAGGTTCAGAAGATGTGTTACCTGAACTGCTTGAGTCTGATTCATCAGGATCATCAGAGCCATTTGGTTCACCTGATGGTGTTGCAGCACCGTGCTCAACATCTTCATCAACATCAGAGTCAGCAACAGGTTCATGCCTCCTCTTTGTTCTCAACTCAGTTCTAGCATTTGTAGCAGCTTCATGATCATTTATGAATTTAGTTCTTCTTTCATTCCTAGCCAACAATTCAGCAAGAGGAATGATTTCATCAGAACTCTCTGAATCAGTATGGACATCAGCAGTCCTATCATCATCATCATCAGCATCAGCCGTAGGCTCAGATGCTTCGCTTGGTTCACTTTCCTCAGCAACCGATTTTTCACTCTCCTCAATAACACTCTTCTCAACAGAGTGCTCAACTTCCTCAGCAGACTTTTCACTCTCCTCAGCCTTTTCCAAACTCTTTTCTGATTCAGAAGAATCAGACACAGCAATTGGCCTTGAGGCTTGACCTAAATCATAAATCTTACCCCTCTTTGTCTCAGAGTAGTCCACCCTGGGCTTGTAGCGGTTTGATCTTCTTCTAGGTTTCACAGGGCTTCTCTTCCTCTTCGGCTTCTTGGAGGAAGTACCAGCAGCAGCAATGTCAGCCTTAACCTTCTCAACGGGCTCCCCCATGGAAGTATCTTCCATCTCAACATCAGCTTGAGCATCGGGTTGCGCGGGCTCGACATTTTTAACTGTCGGTGTCGAATTTTCAGCCCCAACAATGAAGTCATCTGGGAAAACACCACGAGGAGGGTTTGATGATGAAACATTTGAGAATGGTAGAATGTTCACGAGAAACTCTCCAAATATGATCGTCGTAGGAGTGTCAGAGCGCTGAAGCGAAATGATCGCCTCGCTCACATTCAGCGGATGTTCGGTTTCAGAGAATGCAACCGAAATTGGTTCTGGGTTCAATGGATTCTGGAGTGTTGGGTTAGATGATTTAGCAGTAGGTGTGGCATTTGGTGAATCGATCGAAGTCTCCATTGATGCAAGAAGGTGAAGCGGGTTCGCGATTTCAGGGTTTTCAGAGGAAGGGTTTGAAGGCGTGTTTGGTGAAGTGTTCTGATTTTCAGCCATTGTGCTATATATATCAAAAAGAGTTAGTGACAAATAGAATTAAAAATTCAATTCTAACTAATACTTTATGACAAAACCAGTAATACCTCAACTTCTTCAAACTTCAATATGCAAAACTCAAAAACAAGTTTTCAGTACAAAAATACAACACCCAGTTGATCCTTAAATAGAATCCGAAATCAGCATGTTACAAGCCATGATCCCACAAAGTGAATGTTCTAGAAATGGAGATCATGGGGTGCAATGTGATGAAACCATCACTCCACTACTTCCATTAACTAAAAACACACGATCTCTGTCCTATTTTTAATAAAAAAATGCCCGAAAAAGAAAAACAGTGTAAAATACTGAAATTAAATAAAGTGTGGCCAATTTTTGTATTAAATAATTAATTTAATCAAAAAAGTCACAATTTAAATAATCATCCAAGTCAAATCCAGTCAAACCAAATCAATGTTGCAATCAAGAACGGCACACACACACTTCAACATTCATTTTGGCTGTTTTACACAGCCAATGTTGCACTTTTCATCTTTTTTTTATACACTTAACTCATATTGATCCACCTTTTGAAAAGAGAACATCGTAGTAGCGAAATCCATGCCCCATAGTTACTCAGTGGATTATGAGCAAATTGATGTTATATCAATCACCTTTTGAAAAGAAGACATCGTAGTAGCGAACTCCGTGCTCCATAATTACTCAGTGAGAGATTACATCCAATGTGTGTATCTTTTCTTTTCTTTTTGTGCATTTAAGAAGTGTGTGTCCAGAAAATCACAATGACTTGACTCAATAAGAATTCAACTCAAAATCATATACAAACCATGAGAATCGATCAAATCAACCAAGTGCTACAAAAATCAAACTAGATGTTGCTTCAAATGTTGTAACATTTGTTGCAACATCCACCCTATAGAACTCAGATAGTACACAAACCAAGAGATTTCTCAGAAAGGAAAACCTCTCATGATCAAGGGTTTTAGTAAAAATATAAGCAAGTTGATTATCAGTGGGAACATACTCTAACTTCACAATTTCCTTTTCTACAAAGTCTCTTATAAAATGATGTCTTATACTTAAGTGATTGGTAAGAGAATGTTGTACTGGGTTTTTAGAAATGTTAATAGCACTAGTATTATCACAAAACACAGTTAGAATATCATTCTCAAGTCCATAGTTATCAAACAACTTTTTCAACCATAAAAGTTGTGTACAACAACTACCAGCAGCAATATACTCAGACTCTGCAGTAGATTGTGAAACACAATTTTGTTTCTTACTATGCCAGGAAATCAAGTTGTTACCCATGTAAAAGCATCCACCACTTGTGCTTTTCCTATCATCAATCTCTCCAACCCAATCAGCATCACTATATCCAGTCAATACACTGCTTGTGTCTTTTGTATACCATATACAAAATCACAATGACTTGACTCAATAAGAATTCAACTCAAAATCATATACAAACCATGAGAATCGATCAAATCAACCAAGTGCTACAAAAATCAAACCAGATGTTGCTTCAAATGTTGTAACATTTGTTGCAACATCCACCCTATAGAACTCAGATAGTACACAAACTAAGAGATTTCTCAGAAAGGAAAACCTCTCATGATCAAGGGTTTTAGTAAAAATATAAGCAAGTTGATTATCAGTGGGAACATACTCTAACTTCACAATTTCCTTTTCTACAAGGTCTCTTATAAAATGATGTCTTATACTTAAGTGATTGGTAAGAGAATGTTGTACTGGGTTTTTAGAAATGTTAATAGCACTAGTATTATCACAAAACACAGTTAGAATATCATTCTCAAGTCCATAGTCATCAAACAACTTTTTCAACCATAAAAGTTGTGTACAACAACTACCAGCAGCAATATACTCAGACTCTGCAGTAGATTGTGAAACACAATTTTGTTTCTTACTATGCCAGGAAATCAAGTTGTTACCCATGTAAAAGCATCCACCACTTGTGCTTTTCCTATCATCAATCTCTCCAACCCAATCAAAGATCACTATATCCAAATAATACCTTCGCTTGTGTCCTTTGTATACATATATACAAAGATATGTTGTTCCAAAGAAACATATCGATAATCCTCTTCACAAAGATTCATGTGAGATTCCTTTGGATTAGCTTGGTACTAAAGCACAAACACAAACACTATACATAATGTCAGTCTACTAGAGGTAAGATAAAAAGACTACCTATCATGGATGCAGACGATTGTGTGATCAACATGTTGACCAGCACTATCTTTGTTCAACTTCTGAGTTGATTCCATAGGTGTTTTCACATGCTTCGAATTCTCAAGACCAAATCTCTTAACCAGGTTCTTTGCATATTTGCTTTGGCAAATGAAGATTCCATCATCTTTTTGCTTGATCTGCAGACCTAAAAAGTAATTCAAGTCTCCAACCATGCTCATCTCAAATGTAGATGACATTGCCTCAAAAAATTCATTCAGCATCTTGTCTGATGTTGCTCCAAATACTATGTCATCAACATATATTTGTGCAATCATCAACCCTTCATCAACCTGTTTAATAAACAAATTCTTGTCTGCTTCTCCTCTAACAAAACCAAACTGCAAAAGAAAGTCAGTCAATCTGCCATACCAAGCTCTAGGAGCTTGTTTCAAGTCATACAATGTTTTCTTAAGCTTATAAACATGATCAGCATAGTGAGGATCTTCAAATCCTAAGGGTTGTTCAACATAAGCCTCTTCAACAAGTATACCATTCAAAAATGCAACCTTTACATCCATTTGATGCAGTTTGATATTGATAAAACATGCAATAGCTAACAACAATCTAATAGATTCAATCCTAGCTACAGGTGCAAAAGTTTCATCAAAATCAATACCCTCAACTTGAGTGTATCCTTGGGCAACCAATCTAGCCTTATTCCTTACTATGTTTTCAGACTCGTCAGTTTTGTTCTTAAAAATCCACTTGGTTCCAATGACATTAGTGTTACCAGGTCTTGGAACTAGTGTCCAAACATCATTCATTTCAAACTGATTAAGTTCTTCATGCATAGCATTTATCCAATTTTCATCATTTAAGGCTTCTTTGACATTTTTATGCTCAATTACAGAATGATTCAGAATTAACCATGTTGCATATAGAAGACATACAAACAGATCTTACCACATTTTTTGAGCTTACCCTTCTTCTTGTTTGTACTCAACAGAAGAATCACCAATGATTTGGTTTGAAGGATGGCTTTTCATGATTCTGGAAGCAGGTACCTTGTCATGAGTGTATTGAGTATTGCTTTCTGAACTTTTTGTTTTTGGATTTTCAGAGAATGTTGTCCCAGATGTTGTGGCATTAGGTGTAACATCCTTTGAATTTCCAGAATTTCCAGTTCCAACAGAAATCTCAATATGCTCAGACACATCTTATTCAGTACTTTTTCCTGCTATGTTAGTTGTATCATCAAAAACAACATTCACAGATTCTTGAACAGTGTTTAACCTAAGGTTGAAAATTCTATAGGCTTTACTATTTCTAGAATAGCCTAAGAAAAAACCTTTGTCACTTTTAGAGTCAAACTTTCGAAGTTGATCTTTATCATTCAGAATGTAACACACACAACCAAACACATTAAAGTATTTCAAATTTGGTTTCTTATTGTTCAGAATCTCATAAGCAGTTTTTGAACTTTGTGGCCTCATAAAAACTCTGTTAAAAATATGGCATGCAGTGTTTAATGCTTCAGCCCAAAACCTTTTAGAAAGATGTTTAGCTTGCAACATTACCCTAGCCATTTCTTGAAGAGTTCTATTCTTCCTTTCAGCTATTCCATTTTGTTGTGGAGTTTTAGGAGAAAAACTCATGCATTATACCCTTCTTTTCACAGAAATCAGAAAATAATATATTTTCAAATTCTCTACCATGATCTGACCTAATCTTACTCACTTTTAAGTTGTATACAGTTTTAAACCTTTTATACAAAACTTTAAAAGCAGCAAAAGTTTTAGATTTTTCTTTCAAAAACTCAATCCATGTATATCTACAGAAATCATCTACCACAACCAATGAATACCTTCTACCTCCAAGACTTTCTGTTTCCACAAGACCCATAAGATCCATATGTAGCAGCTCAAAACATCGTGTTGTCGAACAATGTGACAACATCTTGTGTGACACTCGGATCTGTTTACCTTTCTGACAAGAACCACAAATCATGGTTTCTCCAATATTCAACTTTGGTAAACCTCTTATAGCACCAATCTTCACAAGTTTCTAGATATTCCTATAGTTAACATGTCCAAGTTTTTGATGCCATAAAACTTCTTCAGCATTATTGGAAAGATTGCAAACATTGTTAGTTCCAATAAGATAACAATTATCAATTGACCTATTACCAGTCATAAGACACTCATTTTCATTATCCAGAACATAACAAGAATTCTTATCAAACTTGACATGCAAATTGTCATCATGTAGTTGACTTATACTAATCAAATTAGCAAGCAAACCTTCAACATATGATACATTAGACAGTTTACGAAATCCTTCAACATTGAGAGTACCTTTCCCAACAATTTTCCCTTTGGAACCACCACCATAAGTGACATTTCCTCCATCAAATTTCTCATAATCAGGCAGGAAATTCACTTGACCAGTCATGTGCCTAGAACAACCACTATCAAAATACCATAAATCGGACACACATGCTTTCAGAGATATATACAACACATTACAAGTCATGTCTTGATTACTGACACATTCAGTTTTAACACATTGTGACTCAGAAACTTCAGCTTGTAACACCTTCATATCCTCTTTCAATTTATCACAATATGGACGAATATGACCATGACCAAAATAATAGTGGCACACATACTTCTTTTTCTTCTTTTTAATGTGAGCTTTTGTTTCCACTGGAGTTTTGACATTTGTCTTTTCTCCAGCTTTAACAAATTTCACAGATTTAAAGCTTTTAGAAGTAGTTTCATAACCAAGACTAGTAGTATCAGATTTACCAACCATCAAAGCATCTTTCAACATTTTTGTTCCTTTGGCATATTTCTTAAAACACAGAGTTGAAACTTTTCAATTCTTCCTTTAGTTTAGAAATTTCCAAATCATTTCTTGTTAAGACAACTTCAAGTTTGGTTAGTGAGTCTCTCAAGTCATCATTTTCTATAGTCATAGACTTAAGAATCTGATTTTGAGATTCCCATTTATCAAACAAATCCTTACAACCTGATCCGCATGATTCACTATTCATAGCAGATGTTCCTTTATCATCAATTAAACCATTAAAACATTTAACAGTTTTATCAGAACAATCTTCATCTAATGTTACTTCAGATGTGGTAACATCTGGTTCAACATCAGAATCAGAATAGTCCAGATCATCATCTAAGGAATCATCATAATCTATTCTAGCATAGAATGCATGTTCTTCATTTTGTTCTTCATGCTCTTCATCAGATTCATCACTTAAAGTAGCATCGATGTTCAATTTCAGTTTAAGCAAGGTATTAGCACATTCATTCGCATAATGACCATACCCATGACATGCATTACATTGAACAGACTTTCTATACTCAGGGTCAACTTTGTCATACATGCCTTTGATTCCATTACCAATTTGCCTTGGTTAGAATGCATTACCTTTCTTTTCAAAGGTTTGTGGAGAGTTGTTGATCTGAATCTTTGGTTGAATGTTGCCTTTGAACTTGCTATTCCTCTTTTCATAAGAGATTTGAATTGCATTGTCATAAAAGCAAAATGTACTCCTCGGGGTTGGAACATATGTCAGCAACGTCATCCTCTGAATCAGCTTCAGTCACAATAGGCATTTGCTCAGCAATTGAAGATGTTTCACCTTTGAACACCACCACTTTCTTTGCATCAGCTTTGTCATCCTTCTCAGTTGTATTCATCTCATAAGAACGTAGGATGTTGATCAGTTCATTTTGACTTATTGTATCTGTATCCCTTGCCTCTTCAATTGCACAAATCTTTGCATCGAAATGCTTAGGTACAGTACGCAAAATCTTATGAACTAATCTCACATTGGAGATGGGATCTCCAAGATATTGAGCTTCATTTTCAATTTCAGTGACTCGTTCATTGTAAGAAGAAATTTTTTCATCCTCCTTCAACTTCAAGTTCTTGAACTTTGTCCCAAGCATTCGAAGTCTGGACCTTCGAACACTATCAGAACCTTCATTGTGCTCTTGCAATCTATCCCAAGCTTCTTTTGCAGAAACACATGTTGATATGATCTTGAACATGGTCATATCAACTGATGTGAATATTGCATTCAAGGCTTTAGAATTGTAGCTAGCAGTTGTACTTTCATCATTAGTCCAATCTAGTTCGCGTTTGACTGTAACTTCTCCTTCTTCATCTGCAGGATTCTTAGGAGGTGTCCATCCTGAAAGTATACTTCTCCAAGCACGTTCATCAATTGACTTGATGTATATCCTCATCTTTGGTTTCCAATACGCATAGTTTGTACCATCAAGAATTGGTGATCTCAAACTTTGTGGAGTAAGTGGATATTCCATCGCCATAACAAAAACAACACACTTGACACAGGATATAACTTAGTAAAATCAAGTTTTGGCTCTGGTGCCAACTGAAAGTGTGATGTACGGGGTTGTGTTTAGTAAAATCAGAGTAATGTTACACTGAATGTTGTGACATTCAAAGTAACATTCAACACACAGAAACAGTGGAAGACTCAGAAACACAACACACAAATTTTAATAAGACTTTGCACAATCTATATCAATATAGATTGTGAAGCCCTATGGCCAAAATCACTATTTATCAAAATAATGAATACAAAGAGGTTCAGAAATCGAACCTCTTGAAACAAGATCAAGCATATGATCTAAAGGCTTAAGTGTAACTATACACTGCCAAAGGTGATCTATTCTAAGAACAAATCTAGCACCAACTCGAGGTATTGTAAACCCTACAATTACACTCTAATGGTAAAACGAAACCCACAACAACGAACTTATCACTCTGGATGCACTCATGCACTCTACAGTTGATGCTCGGTTGTTGCTTCGACTAAATGGCACACGATATATAGCAATGTTCGGCAATTGATGTGAACATCAAGGTCTTCTATTTATAGACTTCGTGTATGCCTTACTAGAGCCTCCTTGAAGGATTTATAAACTCTTCAATCCACTCTTCCATTATCTTTGTAACTGCCACTTAGTGGGTCTTCTCCATTCTCCTGAAAGCAGGTGTATGATCTTGTCCTTCTACTCGATTCTTGAAGCTTGTGGAACCTTCTGGAATCTTGCAGAACAACCTAGATCGTCAATCTGCAGTCAACAACATCAAAGACAACATTGAATATAGAAGTGTTAGTGGTTAAGAAGAAAGGACGAATACTGATGTTGTAACCAATGTTGTAACATTGTTGGCAACATCAACACTTCCCATTCCACACTTGTATAGGTAATCGGATCTGTGATGGATTATGATCGGCGAGTTCCTCTTTGTCAACCTCCTGATTCCTAGAAGAATCATCATCGCCACCTTCAGTTGATTCATCATGGTGGTCATCATCAGTACTCGTCGTCTCAAGTTTGGGTATTAGAACCCAATTCTGTTGTTCATCTTCGTTATTTTTACGGAAATTTGACCTTGATCCACTAGATCTCCCGAGTAGACATCTGCTAAGCAACTTTCGTATACCTCTGTCGCCGGTCATCTGTAACATTGGTTAAATAAATTAAATATTATAAGATGGGTGATTAAAACAAGTACATACATCATGAATACATTAATTAAAACAACTCATTTCACAACATATAGATATCATCTTCATCAATATCAATAATTAAAAATAATCGTACATAACTAATATATTAATTAGTTTCATCAATTATCTTCTGAATCAGAATTATGATCTCTATCTTCATCTTCATCTTCCTCTTCCTCTTCCTCGTCTCCTTCCTCTTCCTCTTCTTCTTCCTCAAGTACTGCACCATTCAAATCTGCCAAAACGACAAGATCATCATCTATTTACACATTCATTTGGGATGATATGTCATCCTCTTGGAGTGGGGGAAGCTCTTGTGCGGTATTTCTATCGATTTCCACTAAGGATCTCGGTTTTGTGGTGTAAACAGCCCACCAATCCCGACCCCGCACAGATCCCGGGTACTTGCAATAATAAACTTGACTGGCTTGACTTGCTAGCACAAATGGATCAAAACGACCATATAGACCTCTCGGATTAACGTCCACAAGCTTATAATTGGAATATATTCTTGTTCCCACTGGCACAGTTGGATCAAACCACTCACACTTCAAGAAAACTATTTTTCTTTCTGTAAGTCCGGGATATTCTAACACCACTACCTCCTTGAGTATCCCGTAGAAATCATTTTCATTTGAATCATAGTTTGTTCCCTTAATACAAACTCCACTGTTCATAGTGGCCTTAGATGCGCCATAAGCTCGTGTGTGAAATTTGAATCCATTCACGTAATATCCAGGGTACGTGGTGACACTACTAAGAGGACCACCCAAAAGATCGCATATAGACTCATCCTGAATACGATGTATCCTCACCTATATATTATTGACAAGATACTTAATTATTAAAATACTATACTATATTAATTGAATTTAACCACTAGATCACTTACAAGTTGTTGGTCCGGTGAGAACGAGTCTTACACGTGTATGGGGGGAATACACGTGTTCAAATGATTTTAAAACTTTTTTTTCTCATCGAGGTCACTTGGGGTCGGAAAATCTCGAAGATTAGGTTTCGAGAAGCACAGATTGCTCTCGAGTCAAAGTCTCATCGAGACAAAGTGATCCCGAGCCGCTTTCAGATACCTCGGATAATCCCAACCGAGTCCCGAGTGTCGAGAGATCCGAGTTGCTTGGATCGGATAACTAACTTAATGAATCCTCGGATGAGAGTTCGGTTTGGTAACTATCTGTTCTATTTACTCGATCGTCTTGAATGGTTGGCCCTTAGATTATACTCGTTTTTAAGCTTTCTTTGAAAACCTTCCCCTTATGAAATAGTGATTAGGGTGTGAATTACTTATGCAACTTTCGGTGGATTGATTCCAACCTGAATATCAATGAAAAGTATGCTTTCACAATCAAGTTGATGCAACAATTAAGCACGAGATAAGAAAAGCGATAAAAGAACAGCTAGATTATAGTGGTTAGAGACTCAAGCTCCTACATCCACTCTCCGACTCTTGGAGAAATTCACTATCAAACCGAGCTTTCGACTACCTCGTAGTTTACTTACTCAACTCTACTCGAAGTTTTACGACTACTCCACGTAGTTTACTTACTCAACCCGACCTTGAGTTTTACGACTACCTCCGTAGTTTACTTACTCAATCACACACAAGCTTTCGGACTACCCCGTAGCTTACTAACTTCTTCTCTAGAGTTTTTACGACTACTCGCGTAGTTTACTAACTCTTTACAACTCTACTTACCAACAAACACACTCCAACTACCTTCTCAAGGGTTTGGGGTTTCTTGGTTGGTTTCAACTAGGATGAGATATCCTTTACAATAAAGCACAATGCAAAGGGTTAGGATATCTCGACTAAGCTTTTGGATAAAACTTATCACGCTAGGCTTAGTAAATTGAGCTCTCTTCAATATAAAAGCACTTGGGAAATTCAAGGTGTTTGAGTGCTTTAACTTTCGCGAAGAATAAGTTTGAGCTCTTGTTGCGTATAAATTTCCGTAACCTTACTATGTAGAGGGTCACCGGTATTTATAGGCATACACCAAGGTCACTCTTGAAAACTATCCGTTGGAGAGATAACCCGTGAGTTCCTCTTATGGTGTGTGAGAAACGGCTATATTTAGAGTTTGAAACTCCCTAACACGTTTTTAGGCAATAGCCTTTCATGTAGCCGGTCTTCACTTTTTGCGATGCACGGAACTTTTCGACATCCGACATCTTTTTTTCGAGAGGCTTGTCACCGTCATTGTCGGTATGGTGCAAAAGTGTCATCTTCCTCTTTTTGACTTTTGTCTTGATTAAGGGTAGACACCTTTAACGGCTCTTTTGATCACAAACTCGAGTTGGATATAACCTTAACAATACTCGACTTAGTTCCTTTTATGCGCATTTGAATGTCTTGGCAATATCTAACTTTTTAAGGCATCGCGCGTTTCTCAAGATTGCATCCTTCCGGATAGATATATTCAAAGTGCCTTGGAACATTCAGTTCATATCGAGCATTGGTATATTCTTGAGTCTTGATAATTCTTTGTGCTCTTAGTTTTCTTGATCTTGAGATACTCGGTCTTGAGTCTTGCATCTTCAGAGTCTTCTGAGTCTTTAGATTTATCTTGACGGTCTTTTTTCGAGTCTTCATGCCGAAGTCTTGAGTCTCTCAGTTTCATACTGAGTCTTCAGAGACTATTCTGAAACTATATCTGGCCGACTTATACATTTTGCAGATAACATCCTGAATACTCTAAAACTGAATCCTGACTCAACTATCAAGATCATTACTGAACATGTCATACTCAGGGGTTTTGGGATCTTAATCAAAATCATATAATCTTTTATTTAAATTCATCTCCCAACAATTTCCCTTTTTGATGATGCCAAAACCTATCTTGTTACAAGTATATAACCTATTCTCGTGTTTCAGGTTTTATCTATTACAAGATTGGTTATGTCCCAACAGATTTCTGAATCGAGAGAATCTCCCAAAAAAAAAAAAATTTGAGAGAGTCTCCCAAGCATTTCATCACCAAACAATCAGTAATCAGGCATATCAAAAGACATGTAAAAATAAGATAATGAGGTATTATCTTTTGAGCATAATGATAAGTCTTCATTGATGATAAGTATTGCTTTTCTGATTACAATGAATTTATCAAACAAAATCAAAAAAGACAAACACTTGAAGAAACACAAAATCTTTCGAGTCTTCATTTTTTTTTTTTGTTCTTGATTTGGCTCTTCGGTCTTACGCTTTCTGTTTGCTTCATTTTTCGATTTCATCGATTGGGTACTTCCAGATCAAACATTGAAGTATCTCTTCTTCATTTCATTTCTTTCCTCGATGATGTCCGGATTTGTTTTCGATTAGTCCCATCCGACCCGTCTTGAGCAATTTCTTGCGTAATGGCCTTTTCATTTACCAAGCCATTACCAAATTTGGGAGGAGGATAGGAATATGGACCGGGCTACTATCGTACTCCACCTTTATCCGCAAGATTAATCCGACTTTGTAGATACTTTGGATAAAAGGTGAGAAGATGTTGTTGAAAGCTTCGTTACGATCGAGCCTTCCCTTCTCCATTCCCGAGAACATCAAAATTGAACCGAAGGTTCTCTTCACTTCTTCCCACATGTCGATTTGAGTTTAATGGGCATCCATTTATCAACATAGGGGCCACCTCGGCGCTTTTCGATGTTCCTTCCTCTTGCTCGCAAACTTTTCGAAGTCACTCGCCCGTTTACGCTCTTCGTCTATCTCTTTTACGATCACGAAGTTCACGAGATCAAGCATTAGCTTTCTTAGCTTGTTCTTTTTGGAGTGTCATCGAGCCTCTGCGGAGTTGAAGACTTTCTTACGAGGTTGAGACTCAGATTCTTCTTCATTTTCGAAATCGTTTTTTCTCACGCTTTGCTTTACTGAGGTTGAACAACGTCAAGGCTTTCCTCTTCATAGGCGATTCAAAGACCGGCTGGCTTGTTCCAACCTTAGTTCTATCACTCGGTTTCTCTCTTGCAACCTCAAGCTTGGTTTGCTTAGAAACTTCGAATGTAGACGAGCTTCTCTACTTGAGCAAATTTTAACTTCTCAATAGCATCGACTTCTTTAAAAGGCTTGAGCTAAATTGTACATTTCAAAGATCTTTCGAGCCTTCTTTTCCAAAGCACGTGCCATGAACTCCCCGAGGTCACGTGACCTTCCCTTCCCCCTTCTTAAGACAGTAGTTTGGAAGAAGTCCGAGAGAATTGTGTCCATATGATCTTTTTTGTTCTTTGCTCACACAATGACCGGATCTCTCCCGCTAAATGATCTTGCTTTCATCTTCCATTCTTCTAATGTGGTTCTTAGCCACGCAGCAGTTCTTTAGAAATGTGAGCAAACGGCGGAGAGTACATCTTTAAGCATCTCTGTCATCTTGGTCATGAAAGATCGAGCTCATTTCCTCAGCAGATTTGATCCGCACCTCAGATTTCTCTGTCGGTTTCTCCTCTAGTAATTGATTCGACTCACCGGTGCTTTTGTTTCATTTCATCACTTATCTCTCGCATT
This sequence comes from Stenogyne calaminthoides, assembly GCA_037126765.1. NCBI lineage: Eukaryota > Viridiplantae > Streptophyta > Magnoliopsida > Lamiales > Lamiaceae > Stenogyne > Stenogyne calaminthoides. The sequence goes on from JBBCBC010000032.1 coordinate 13,555,514, forward strand.
GATTCCCTCCAAATTTTTCTTTTTAGCTTTTCTTCCATGGAGGTCATCCGAGTGGTCGAGTGTTTTGTATTTGCACCGACTCTCAAGAATGACTAAGTCCTTCCATTATGCGGGCTTGATTGGCGATGTTTCTTCCATCGAGCAATTTTGATTGCCATTGGCTCAATCTTTTCAAGTTTCTCCATTCTGAGAGTGAGATCAATCTCGTGACCTTCTCGCACCTTACGTCTTTGTTTGATCATCCGAGCTTCTACTTTATCACGAGCTCCATCCTCGGTTGAGCCTCGATCTATTTATCGGACATTTGAGAATTAAAGATAGTACTTTCGGTAACTCTGGCATCATTATCAATAGTGCGAAAAAGGTACCTGAAGTGTCTTAGCTTCGATCTGAGGTTGATCGACAATAGAAGTCTCTATTTACATTTGAGGCCCGATCCTCGGCTTCTCTCCTGTTGGTCCCCATCTCCATCTTTGGATTTGTCTCATTTTGCTCGGGCACTCAACCTCATTTTGCTTTCTTCTCATTAGCTTCCTATCGAACCCAGCTCATCAAAATCGGAATTTTTCAATCGAAGCTTTGTCTTACGAACCTGAGAAGTCGGTCGGGAAGGTTTGTCTCCTCATTCCACCATTCTTCCCCTCTGAAGATACGGCAATATCAAGCATCTCGGGAAGAGTCGATTGAGGATATACACGTAAATCATATCCCGAAGAATATATCATCGGATCGGGGTATGAAATTTGAGCTCGAGTATCGGTCGAGGATGAACCGTTCCCTTGCTCCTCCATTCGCCTTCTTGACCTCGCCTTTCTTCCATCTCGGGCTCTCTGCGGTTCGATGGGGGAAACTACGCTGAGGATCAAGCGATGGGTCACTCGGGGAGCTCATCAAGTACATTTTGCTCCTGAGCCTCGGTAGTATATCTGAAGCTTGTGCATTCGGGTCCTCGGTTTGCATCGAGTGGGTTACGAGACTGGTGGCATTTCCTCGATATAGTCGAGTTGGCTTAACGGTTTGAGCTGCACATCTTGATTGACTCTGGCGGCTCTTGATCGAGGCACGATCTTCCGAGGTAGGCATTTACAGGTCTCGAGCTCCTTTAAAATTTCCGAGAAATTTTATCCGAACTGAGTGATGTCTCCAAAGACCTCGGAGAAGACACCGCTCCTCGATCGATCATGTGTCCTTGAGATAACGAGCGGACTTGTAATGGTGAACTTTGAGCGGTTTGGCCCCTCGGGTTGTCTCTCGCCGGAATCATCTTTGCTACCATCGTCGGTGAGAACCACCAATCTTCTGCGCTTTTGGGTGAGGTTCTTACGCCTCAACAGGTTTTGCTCCTTGCTCTATTTTTTGCCTTCAAGCAGAACCTTCCTCCACAGTGTTGAATCTCTTTCTCGGCCGCAGAAGGTGATTCTACCTTCTTTTCTCTTTTTCCTCGAATAGCCTTCTTCTTCACAAAGAGATGGGTTTGAAGAGAATTTTGGATTTAGGGAATGGGGTTGAGTTGGCGAAGATATCCTCTTCTCTCTCGCACATATCAAAATATAGGCAATTTTGGTGGCATGGTGGATCTTGCCTTTCATTGTGATTTCCCATTGACTCTTTTTTATGATCTTGGCTTGCTCGAGCACCATCCGGACTAAGAATTTCAGCCGATTTGAAGTCGGTGGTGGGAGATGCCTCGATCGCCGCCATCGATCCGAGCCGGGGAACTAATCTGCTCAAAACTCCCCATGAAGACTCATGACGCTCTTCTTTCATAATATCCATCAAGACACGATATTGTGGCTTTAGGTGCTTCTTGTTCAAAGTTGCCTCAAACTTCACAGATTCTCAAAGAATCCTATCTAGGTATTCTGCTCTCTTCCCGACATATACATTTGGGATCCTCTCCTCTATCACATAGCTCAAACACATCATTGATTTTTTTGGAATAATGCACACCTCCCTCTCAAAATCGACGTATTTTTGATGAGTGATCTAGATGAGATCTGAATCGAAGAGTGCATACAATCTTCTTCATCTGTTTTCAAATTGCGGATGAATTCGATTACCTTTTGCGAACTCCCGGTCCGGGTCGACTTGCGACTAGATGGGTGAGTTTGGCGATCGGATCATATTGAGCCTCCTCTTACGGCTTTGAGTTGGTTGAGCTCTCAAGTGGGACAATGAACTCGTACCATGGCTTATTGGTTATGACCAATCTCTCGTACATGGTTGGAGCCATTTTAGAATGTGATTGAAGAATTTGAAGCTTTAGGGTTTTGCTATTTCTAGGCAAAAAGGGATTTTAATTCTGAGTATTTGGGAGCGAAGGGTTTGATAAAATTTTGGCTTGAATGGCTTGAAGAGGTATAGATAGCGAGATCGTGGGGAATCGTGTAGGTTAGGGAAAAAATGTTGGTTGAGATTAATCTCGATTAATCGGGTATATGAACCGACGATCTCGAAAAAAAGTAAGCCGCCAAAAATATCCTCGCGGGTCAATAATGTGGCAGAGCATTAAATGATCGTCTTCTTCGAATTTAAAACGATCCGATCAAAAAACATTCCTCAGGTGTTTTGTATTTATTGCACATGATTACTGAGTTTTATTTAAGCAATAAATGGCTCACATGAGTCATTACTTCTTCAGACTAATTTTCTTCTATCAGTCTTACTGAGTACTGACCTTGATAAAATGTCAATATAATATCGAAAATCTTCGAAAAGGGTTCAAAGATATTCTCGAAAGTCTGACCTATCAAGAAATGAAGTTTCTTGAGACTTAGTTCAGTATTTCATTTTATCCTGAGTTTCTCAGTAGAATTTTGAGAAAGCTTCATGTATCGAAAAATCTTCAATTTTTTGATTTACTCTATACACTGGTTCTAACATCCCTAATTCAACCGAAAGTTCACGAAATCTTGATTCAACGAAAGGTTTAGTCAAGATATCGACTCTTTTGCCTATCAAGATGAATTTTCTCCATCCTTATGTCCTTTTTTCTCGACATGATCTCTGATGAAGTGATGTCTGATATCTACATGCTTGCATCTGGTGTGCAATACCGGATTTTGTGAAATAGCAATGGCACTATTATTGTCACAAAATATTGGTACTTCATTGGCCACAACTTTATAATCCCTTAATTGTTGTCTGAGCCAAAGAATCGAAAGCACAAGCTTCCTTCCATGCAAACCATGTATTCAAACTTCGAAGATCTTGGTTGCTCTTGAGGTCTTTCTTTGAAAACCAAGATATCGGTTTGCTTCCTAGAAATTGACAAGTTCTGTTGTGGACTTCTGTCAATTTCGCAACCTCCATAGTCGAGATCTCGAGTAACCCGGTTAATTCAAGGTTATCATCATTTGGATACCATAATCCTCTATTCTTTGCGGCCCTTAAGATATCTCGGTATCTTTTTAGCGACCTCCATGTGACCCGGTCTTAGGATTAGCTTGGTATCTTGCACATATCCCAACAAAGAAATGTTATATCCGCCTACTTTAACGTGAGATAGAGCAATGATCCAATGATTCCTCTATAATCGGTATGATTTCTTGATTTGCCTTTACGAATCGGGATCCATCTTGTAGTTAGTATTCATAGGAATTCTAAGCGCATTGCAATTTTGTACACCATATTTGGCAATCGGATCTCGGTGTACTTTTGCTTGGTTGATGAATATTTCTTCCTTTGATTGTTTCACTTGAAGACCTAGAAATAAATTCATCTCTCCCATCATTGACATCTCAAACTTGCCTTTCATCGGTGTTGAAAACTTTTCACACACGGTGATGGTTTGGAGATCCAAAAATGATGTCATCAACATATATCTGGAACCATAAAGATATCTTTCCCATCCTCTATCTGAACAGAGTTCTATCAACAGTTCCTTTGACAAAACCATGGTCAGTAAGAAACTGCGAAAGAGTATCATACCATGCTCGGGTGCTTGCTTGAGACCATACAAGGCTTTTTCGAGCTCAGTAAACTTGGTCATTCTGTTTGAACCGGGAGGTTGTTCCACATAAACCCTCTTCTTTAAGTACACCGTTCAGAAATGCACTTTTCACATCCATTTGATAGATCGTGAACTTCATGTGGGCAAAGATATGCAAGAAACAATCGATGGCTTCTAGTCTTGCAACTGGTGCAAAAGTTTCATCATAATCCAAGCCTTCTTCTTGGGAATAACCTTGTGCAACTAGCCTTGCCTTGTTTCTTACAATGTTGTTGTTTTCATCTCTTTTATTCTTGAAAACCCACTTGGTTCCAATGACATTGTGCCATCCAGTCTATCTACCAACTCCCATACTTCATTCCTTGAGAATTGATTTATTTCATCTTGCATAAGAAGAATCCAATCTGAATCTTGTAGAGCTTCACCAATCTCTGCGCAGTTCTTTCTCCCGATAGGAAGCGACAAAATAGTGCACTTTCGCCATGGAACCTTCTTGTCTTAACACCTTCGGTTAGATCACCCACAATCGACTTGTAGGATGACTATCTAACCATTTCCTTCTTGATGTTCCCCTTCAATAGTATCCTCAACATTTGAAATGTTAGGTTCGGTTATGTCGATAAACTCGGGGAACAACAGAAAAGGAGAAAGTGAATCATCTTCCTAGGGAAATTCTATTGAGAACATTATCGAAACATTTGTTTCCCCTTTGGTTGATAGATTCGAGAATTTGCCTCATTTGTGACCACATCTTCATTGGCATCACATACACGAGTCCGAACTTGTGTCTGTTGATTGTTTACCTTTGGAGGCTTTGGTTTTCACGAGTCTCACCATCCCGATTTCCATTCTCGAACTTCTTTATTCGAAGTGCGAGTCACTCAATCATAGATTGTGGTGACGACCTTTTCGAGTTCGATAGATGATTTTTTTTTTGTTTCGGGCTTAATCTGGTGATCCTCTTTAGTCGGTTCATCGCATCATGTTCTGTTTCTTCCGAACACAAATAGTTTCATCAAAAACAACATGAGGTGTTTCCTCCACAATAAGAGTCCTACTGATTTGTAAACTCGAAGGCTTTCTTGACTTGAGAATATCCTAAGAATATTCCTTCATCGACTTTACTATCAAAAGTTTTCAACCGATCTTTACCAATATTGTGTATGAAACACTTGCAACCAAACACACGAAAAGAAAGAAACAAGAGGCTTCCTTTCATTCCAAAGCTCATAAGGTGTTTTGCCTTGACTCTTAGTCAAGATGGATCTATTCTCGTGAGTAGCATGCGGTGTTGAAACTTCAAATTTCAAAATCTTTTAGGAATATCGACTTCAATTTATCATTGTCCTTCCCTTTTTTTCAGAGTCATGTTCCTTCTTTCAAAGAACACCATTTTGTTGAGGGTCCTTGCAGCTGATGTTTCATGAGAAATTCCATTTGCTGCACAATAATCAGATATAATATGATTTATAAATTCAGTTCCTTTGTCAGATCTGATTTTGACCACACTCAGATTCTTCTCAATACTGAGCCTTTTCAGTAGCTCTGGCAGATTTATTCGAGTCTCTTTCTTACTAAGTAAGAATATGACCCAAGTATATCTCGAGTAGTCATCAACTACTACCAATGTGTATTTCCTGCCATTTGTACTCACAGGTGTTATAGGACCAAAGAGATCCATATGAAGTAACTGAAGTATTCTTTCAGTAGAAACCTCAACTTTACTTTTTAAATGATGCTTTTATCATTTTGCATTTTTCGCACGCATCACAAATATGTTCCTTCTTGAACACTTTCGTTAGGTAACCCTCTCACAAGAGCTAATCTTGCAAGCTTGTTCGGGGTTTTGAAATTTAGGTGATTCATTCTTTTATGCCATAACCAACCGGGTATCTGTGGAACTTTTAGCAACTAAACATGTATCTTTAGGAGTTGAACTCCAATCGCCAAGATACACATTCCCTTTTCTTGTACCGGTCAAGAATACTTTTCGTGATGTATCATCCTTCACAAAACATAAGTTCTTAGAGAACTCAACATTAAAACCTTTATCACAGTAATTGGCTAATTGAAAGCGGGTTATGCTTCAATCCGGATACATATGAAACACCATGGATATGAATCGAGTCGATTTCCAAAGTTCCATATCCTTGATCCGTCCTTGGAGTTATCTCCAAAAGTGATCTCGTGGGCCTCTATGTTCAACATAGTCCTTTGAGTAGCTTCTTGTATCTGTCGTCATATGTCTTGAACATCCTTTGTCAAGATACCATATATCGGGAGTTTTTTTTTCATCTCGGCTCATCGGTGCCATGTGATCTTTAGTCGGTTTAGTGCCCTTGTTTTTCCTCCCGAAAAACAAATTAATTCTTAGGTACCCAATTTGTGTAGGGTCCTACAAGGTTAGATGTACCTTTCGGAATCCAAAAATCGCTCGACAACTCTCATTACTTTTAGAGTGGGTGATCGTCTTTCAGTAAACATCAACATATACATCCACTACTCGGGTGCCTTAGCGGTTTTTCAGTATATATGTGTGCTAGCTTTAGCTTGAACATGTGCCTTTGAATTCTTCTTTGGTTCGGGGCCTTCGCATTCGGATGCTTATGCTTTTGTGCGATTGATCTAAATCTTTGTTGATTCGGGTTGGATAACCTTTACCTTTAGGCAAGTAAGGTTTAGGTTATGCATCTTTGAAATCTGGCCTTTTCGACAGATTGAGGACTTGGTCTCTTGATTGAGAATATCTCTGCCGAAAGTGTTTCTCTCTTCGAAGATTCCTCGATGGTTCAAATGTAGATCCTTTCAAGTTTGCATTCTTAGCCCGAGGCTTTGAAATACTACTGAAATTTTTCTAATCGACCGCTTTCGGGTTTTCTAGCCTTCACCGAGGTTTGGGCTTTCTAACCCGATCATTGAGTTTTTTGAAACCATAGGTCCTTTTCCTTATCTACAACCTTGGGCATTACTTGATTTGAAGTGTAGGTGCCAATCGGTTTTACAAAGATTGTCTTTTGCTACATGATGCAAAGATTCGGATGACCTTGTGAGGTTCCCCCGAATGTATCCCAATCCAGATTTTATAGTCACAGATCTCTGGTAACTCTGAATTTCATCTATTACTTTAGATGCATTATTCAATAGAGTTAACTTCTCATGCACTGCACTATCCTCATGATTCTGTAGAGAGTTTCATGCTTCTCGAGAGGTCATTGAACTTAGTTCGATTATTTGAGTTTCTTCAATTGGATTTTCTAGCTTTTCGATTAGGGTCTCTATCAACTTTCTCTTTTTTCGAGAGTTGTACTTTCGTAACATCTAGTTCATCAAGTAGCTCCCATAAATTGAGAAGTGATTTTGGGTTTTGCTAGAAGTCTTTCCATTTTAGATTTTTCAAAGATTGATTCCTTATTACGCTCTTGAGTTTTATTTAGATCCTTGCAAAAACAAAGATAGTCCTTTATCGATTCTCAAAAGAATCCATCGAAGTCAAAATGATCGTTTTTCGATTGGAACTTGAAAACTCTTGTGCTAATGTAGGAGCAATAATGAGATGTAAGAGTTTACCTCCTCAATGGCCATCGACAGATGTCATCACTATCACCGTTCGAGAATATTTCATCTGAAGAGCTAGATTCTTCCTCGAGAATGTTCTTTTTTTGCAACCATGGCCTTTGAGAACTTCCGGTCTCTTTTAGCTTGTCTTTTCTTCTCTCTCCTTAAAGACTCAACTCGACAATCATCTTTGGAAGTGACCTTTCTTCCGACAATTATAGCTTTTTTGTTGGCATCATCATCCCGATCATTTTCTTCTTTGGACTTGAAGTCCTTCTTTTCGGATGAAGATCCTTCAAACTTTCGTGTCCTTCTTCTTCTCGGTTGATCGTCCTCGGGTTTCTTTCGGTACTGTTGTTCTGTAGAAGCTTTTTGTATTTTCCAAATCTATTATTAAGTCTGTCAAACCTCCTTGCCATCGTCTTTAGCTTTTCCTCAAGCTCATCCCGATGTTTGGCATGGGGTTCTCGAACTCTTTAGTTTTTTCTGTGTTTTATCTTTTTGCTTTTTAAAGCCACATTTTTACTTGATGAAGAATCATCTTTCTTTGTCAAATTTTTTGGATTTCTTATCAATTACAAATTCATAGGCTTTTCGATTCGAGAGAATACTTGTTGGTATGGCATTGAGCTAATGTTCTTGGTGTTTTCAATCACCTTTGCATGAATATCTCATTTCTTAGAAAGACCTCTAAGAATTTTTAATGCCACTTCTCTTTGTGGATATTTCTTTCCAAGTGCATTTAGATCATTCATGATCTTAGTGAATCGACTTCCAATTTGTCTATTGATTCACCATCATCCATTTCAAAAAACGGTCAAACTTTCCAATTGCTCTTTGAAAGTTTGTTTTTTTTTATATGATCTGTGCCTTGGCACATAACAAATTAGTGTATCCCATATCTCTTTAGCGGTATTACGGTGAGAGATCATTCCCATCACACCATCATCAATTGTACTATATAGTGTGTCTTTTGCCATGTAGTCTAGATTGACTAACTTTTCTCCTCGGGGAGTTAGTTGGTCATCGGACTTAGGAAATTCTTCTCCGGTCAATTCTCTCCTCCTCTCTGTAATGCGGGATTCACCACAAGAAATTTGAATGGTCCTTGAGAGACCACTCTCCACATACGCTCATGTTTGGAGTGAGACAGATGTGTTACTGCATTCTTAATCTCCATAGATCATAGTTCTCTCATCGAGAACATGGGAAGTTTTTAGAAGACATTTTTCCGATCTTTTGAAGAGAAACGAATTTCAAAAATAAGATCGATTCGGATAGACCACAAGTATTTTTGAAAATAAAACTTTGGTCAACACAAAGAAAGTGGTCAAGTTGAACCACCGCTCGATACCACTTGTTGGTCCGGTGAGAAACGAGTCTTACACGTGTATGGGGGAATACACGTGTTCAATGATTTTAAAACTTTTTTTCTTATCGAGGTCACTTGGGTCGGAAAATCCTCAAGATTAGGTTCGAGAAGCACGATTGCTCGAGTCAAAAGTCATCGAGACAGTGATCCCGAGCCGCTTTCGGATACCTCGAGATAATCCCAACCGAGTCCCGAGTGTCGAGATCCCGAGTTGCTTGGATCGAGATAACTAACTTCATGAATCCTCGGATGAGAGTTCGGTTTGGTAACTATCTGTTCTCTAGCTACTCGTCGTCTTGGAATGGTTGGCCCTTAGATTATACTCGTTTTTAAGCTTTTTTGAAAACCTTCCCCTTATGAAATAGTGATTAGGCCGTGAATTACTTATGCAACTTTCGGTGGATTGATTCCAACTGAATATCAATGAAAAGTATGCTTTCACAATCAAGTTGATGCAACAATTAAGCCAGAGATAAGGAAAGCGATAAAGAACACAAGAAGATTATAGTGGTTCGAGACTCAAGCTCCTACATCCACTCTCCTTGACTCTTGAGAGAAATTCTTTATCAAACCGAGCTTTTCGACTACCTCGTAGTTTACTTACTCAACTTCGCCCCGAAGTTTTTTCGACTACTCCACGTAGTTTACTTACTCAACCCGACCTTGAGTTTTTTTCGACTACCTCGTAGTTTACTTACTCAATCACACACAAGCTTTCGGACTATTACATGGCTTACTAACTTCTTCTCTAGAGTTTTCTCGACTACTCCGCGTAGTTTACTAACTCTTTTACAACTCTACTTACCAACAAACACACTCCAACTACCTTTCAAGGGTTTGGGGTTTCTTGGTTGGTTTCAACTAGGATGAGATATCCTTTACAATAAAGCACAATGCAAAGGGTTAGGATATCTCGACTAAGCTTTTGGATAAAACTTATCTTATTTAGGCTTAGTAAATTGAGCTCTCTTCAATATAAAAGCACTTGGGAAATTCAAGGTGTTTCGAAAGTGCTTTAACTTTCGCAAGAATAAGTTTGAGCTCTTGTTATGTATAAATTTCCGTAACCTTACTATGTAGAGGGTCACCAAGATTTATAGGCATACACCAAGGTCACTCTTGAAAACTATCCGTTGGAGAGATAGCTTCGTGAGTTCCTCTTATGGTGTGTGAGAAACGGCTATATTTAGAGTTTGAAACTCCCTAACACGCTTTTAGGTAATAAATTTTTTCATGTAGCCGGTCTTCACTTTTTGCGAATGCGGAACTTTCAGACATCCGACATCTTTTTTCGAGAGGCTTGTCCCTTTGTCATTGTCGGTATGGTGCAGTGTCATCTTCCTCTTTTTGACTTTTGTCTTGATTAGGGTAGACACCTTTAACGGCTCTTTTGATCACAAACTCGAGTTGGATATAACCTTAACAATACTTCCGACTTAGTTCCTTTTATGCGCATTTGAATGTCTTGGCAATATCTAACTTTTTAAGGCATCGCGTTTCTCAAAGATTGCATCCTTCGGGATAGATATATTCAAATTGCCTTGGAACATTCAGTTCATATTGAGCATTCAATATATTATCGAAGTCTTCGATAATTTCTTGCTCTTAGTTTTCTTGATCTTCAGATACTCAGTCTTCAGTCTTGCATCTTCTGAGTCTTCTGAGTCTTTAGATTTATCTTGTTGTCTTTTTCTCGAAGTCTTCATCTTTCGAAGTCTTGATCTCTCGGTTTCATCTTGAGTCTTGAAGAGACTATTGCGAAACTATATCTCACGACTTATACATTTTGCGGATAACATCCTCGAATACTCTAAAACCGAATCTTGACTCAACTATCAAGATCATTACTGAACATGTCATACTCAGGGGTTTTGGGATCTTAATCAAAATCATATAATCTTTTATTTAAATTCATCTCCCAACACAAGTTGATCAAACCACGATGCGAATTATTGTTGGAAGAAATTTATGTTTTTCAGCATTTGATAGATTCGGTTGAACTGTATGTAGTTGCTCGAAAAACACACTACAATTATAAATTTCGATGAGAAATCGCAGTTGTAAATATCAATCAATTAATATAGAATTAATATACGGTTGCACCTCATTTCAATTTAGTAGCACGTACATATGAGTTATTCGCTTCTCCAAGTCTACAATTGGTCTTCTACCCTTCTTTCCAAGTGTACCACCAGGAGTCATAAATATCGAGAGTTTACCTCCCACTGATCGTGGTACTTCACGAGGTATATTGCGAGGTCTATTGTATTGCCTCGTCAGCACATGTTCCTCAAAGTAAAGGGAACAAAACATTGATGCTTCTTTTGTTAAATAGGCATTTGCAATTGAAGCTTCCACATGTGCCTTGTTACCCACACTTAACTTTAAGTTGTGAAGATACCTAATTCAATTGAATGGGTAAGTGTAAATTATATTTTTTTTATCAAATAATTGAATGAGTTAAATAGATTACGTACCTCTCAAATGGATACATCCATCTATATTGTACTGGACCAGCAATTTTTGCTTTATATGCAAGATGGACAGGTAGATGCTCCATCGAATTAAAGAAGCTTGGTGGAAATATATGTTCCAACTTGCACAAGATCGCTGGGATATCATTGTCTAACCGAGTCATGTTTTCTACAGTAATGGTCCTCGATGTCAACTCCTTGAAGAACAAACTGAATTCAGTGATGGCTTGCCAAACCTTAGATGGCAGAATCTCACGGAAAGCAATTGAGAGTAGTCTCTGCATAAATTCGTGACAATCATGACTCTTCATCCTAAACATCTTTAATTTTCTCCAGTATACGCACCGAGACAAGTTGGACACGTAGTCATCGGGGAATTGTAACTCATCTACCCATTTGCAAACCATGTCTTTTTGCTTCTTATCAAGGGAATAACTAGCTTTTGGGCACTTTCCTGTGTGTGGACATTTTTACGCAACGAGGGTTCCATTTACAAGATTCATTAAGTTCATCCCTCGATTTAGTTGTGTTCTTTGTTTTTCCTTCGACATTCATCACCGTAGAACAAATTATCACACACATTTTTTTTTTATGTGCATCACATCCAAATTCAGGTCGGATCAACAAATGAGCTCCAATACGGCAAATCCCAGAAAACACTTTTCTTCTTCCAACCACATTGTAAAACTTTGTTGTGATCATCAGCACCCAACTCTTTTACTTTCATCTAGCCAATCCAATCAATTTCTTGGAGGATCTAATCACCTGTCAAGATGGGAGGTGGATCATCATCAACTAATACATTCTTTCTGAATGCAGTCTTATTCTTTGGTATGGATGACGTCTATCTAAGAACTTATGATGGTTGTCAAACCACGATTGCTTGCGACTATGCCTCAGACTGAAAGCCTCAGTGTAATCTGCACAGTGTGGACAAGCAAGTCTTCCAGCTGTGCTCCATCCGCATAACATCGAGTAAGCCGGAAAGTCACCGATGGTCGAGAATAGTCTTTGCCATCATCATAATGATTATGATTTGTAGCAACATCGTACGTTACCACTCCATGTTCCCATAAAAATATCAAATCACAGATCAGTGGTTGCAAAAATACGTCCAATTTATCATTTGGATTCTTTGGACCGGGCACTAGAACCGTAAGAAACATGAATTGATCCTTCATGCACAACCACGGGGGTAGATTGTACTCACTATCACTGGCCATGATGAATATTGTTTGCCCCAAACGGTTGAAAACCGTCAGTGCTCAAACCCAACCTCACATTCCAAATTTCAAAAGCAAAATGAGGATGCGACTGGTCCAAGTGTTTCCAAGCCTGTGAGTCTGCAAGGTGACGCATGAAATCGAAGTGGTCGTTCGAGCAACGTTCATGCCATAGTTGATGGTCCCGATTTTTGGTGTTTGGAAAACCCATTTTGCACGTGCAGAAGCGAACATTTCATGTGATGCATATAAAACAGGGGTGAGGGAATGTGATACCAAATTTTTCGCTTATAAGAACGATGTGTGTTTTTTGCTTATAATCGAATGCATATGGCAAGTATGAACATAAAGCAGTAAAGAACACACGATTTTATAGTGGTTCGGACGAAACCCGTCCTACATCCACTCTTCCCTTTCGGGGCACCAACTTAACCAACTTAACCTCATTGGACTTAGTTTTATGTGTTAGTCCAACACCCAACAGATGTTTACCGAAGTTCAGACTCAAACAGACTTATCACCCTCACGGGAATGCCTATAGATGTTTCTGGGAGTTCACACTCAACCGAACCGTAAATCGTAAACTAGAAATCCCTGCGAAATCTTGCGGTGACAAACTTAACCTAACTCAAACCGATTTGGGTAAAGGTTTGTTTGGTTTCCAACTAGGTTGAGATTTTCCCTTAAATTTGTTTTAGCCTCAATCTTAAGGATGGGAAAATCTCTCTAAAGCTTAGGATATTACATTTGTGCTTAGATCTAGGGTAGAACACTCTTGAATATATCGTGTATTTCTTGCTCTGTGTTCTATGGTGGGAATGCTTGAGTATATATCTTCTTAGCAGAGTAGCATCGTTTGCTACATTCTCCACGCATCCACACTTAATAATGAAGGAAGAACTTGTATTCATAGTGTGGATTTGAATGTTACCGTTGGAGAGAATCACATTCAAATTCATACTACTCTATAGATTTTTGCGATTTTTTTTTCGGGCTTGTCGCCTTCCTCTCATTGGTCCACGCCAAATTTGAATCTACTTGGCTATATTCTTGATTTCTTCCGAGTCTCTAACTTCTTTATATTCTTGATTTCTATCTAAGCCTTGAGTTATCGAGTCTTGAGTTATCGGCCTTGAGTTATCGCCGAGCCTTGAGTTATCGAGCGCCCGAGTTATCGAGCCTTGATTATCCGAGCCTTCATGTTATCGAGCCCGGGTTATCCCGAACCTTCGGGTTTTTCGAGCCGCGGGTTATCTCGAGTCTCGGGTTACTCGGGAGTTCTTGATTGACAGACTTCTCTCAGCGGACCTTGTCGTCAGGCATCTTGACACTCGAGAACTGCGAGTTGACTCTCGAATCGGACATCGACCCTCAGTCACATTATTTCAGTATCGATTTCTTCTTTCACGATCTGATCGGCTCGGTGATCGGATCAACTATATCTTCATGATCATCTCGAGGGATGCGTGGTCATCTGCATCGGTTAGCATATCAGTTATCATATCGGTCTCGATCGCGTCGATCTCGTCGGTCTCATACGCTTCATCTTCATATCGATCTCGATCACGTCGATCTTGATCGATCTCATCCGCTTCATCTTCCGACCGCAACCTTCTCTTACGATTTCTTCGGCTTTTAGTTTTTTCTTCTCTTCGATTTTGCTCATTTCATCACCTAACTCCGGAACTCATCTAACTTATCCGATCTCGATCGGTCTTGTCTCTGACCTCGCCCCGATCTCGATCATCTTCTTCTGATTTCGTGAGTTCCCCCTCAATTTGTTCTTTTGTTCCCCCTTAACTTGTTATCTGTAAAATAGCTTGAATAACACAAGTTAATAATGTTTTGGCATAATTCATCAAAACTAAAATATCCCAACAATTTCCCCTTTTTTGATAATGACGCCAAAACATTGAAATATATGCATTTACAGAGATCGGGTTTTTGTTTTTAAAAAAGATCAGTTCAGGTGGTCACTTTGAAAGCTTGTGAACCTTTTTGAAATACCCGCTCTGATACCAATTGATGGTATCAGTTCAAATGTTCGCATTTGAAAAACAGTGACCTTTTGAAGTACTCGCTCTGATACCAATTGAAGGTATCAGATCAGAGACGGGTTTAAAAAAAAAGATATGTTCAGTTGTTCACTTTGAAATTAGTGAACTTTAGAACTCCCGCTCTGATACCAACTGATGGTCCCGATTTTTGGTGTTTGGAAAACCCATTTTGCGCGTGCAGAAGTGAACATTTCATGCGATGCATATAAAACAGGGGTGAGGGAATGGTGATACCAAATTTTTCACTTTTAAGAACGATGTGTGTTGTTTTGCTTGTAATCGAATGTGTATAGCAAGTATGAACATAAAGCAGTAAAGAACACACGATTTTATAGTGGTTCGGACGAAACCCGTCCTACATCCACTCTTCCCTTTCGGGGCACCAACTTAACCAACTTAACCCCATTGGACTTAGTTTTATGTGTTAGTCCAACACCCAACAGATGTTTTACCGAGTTCGACTCAAACGGGACTTATCACCCTCACGGGATTTTTATAGATTTTCTGAAGTTCACACTCAATCGAACCCGTAAATCGTAAACTAGAATCCCTAGTGCGAAATCTTGCGGTGACAAACTTAACCTAACTCAAACCGATTTGGGTAAAGGTTTGTTTGGTTTCAACTAGGTTAAGATTTTCCCTTACATTTGTTTAGCCTCAATCTAATGATGGGAAAATCTCTCTAAGCTAGGATATTACATATGTGCTTAGATCTAGGGTAGAACACTCTTGAATATATGCGTGTATTTCTTGCTCGTGTTCTATGGTGGGAATGCTTGAGTATATATCTTCTTAGCTCTGTAGCATCGTTTGCTACATTCTCCACGCATCCACACTTAATAATGAAGGAAGAACTTGTATTTATAGTGTGGATTTGAATGTTACCGGATTGGAGAGAATCACATTCAAATTCATCTTTACTCTGTAGCTTTTTTGCGACTTTTTTTTAGGCTTGTCGTCTTCCTCTCATTGGTCCACGTCAATTTGAATCTAACAGCTATATTCTTGATTTCTCTGAGTCTCTACTATTTATATTCTTGATTTCTATCTAAGCCTTGAGGTTATCTGAGCCTTGAGTTCTCGAGCCTTGAGGTTATCGAGCCTTGAGTTATCTGAGCCTTGAGTTATCTGAACCTTGGGTTTTTCTGAGCGCCCGGAGTTATCACGAGTCTCCGGAGGTTACTCGGGGATTCTTGATTCGGCCCGGACTTCTCTTGTGGACCTTATGCGATCGGGCATCTTGACACTCGAGCTTTCTTGAGTTATTTCTGCAGATCCGGACATCGACCCTCGGTCATTATTTCGAAATTTATCGATTTCTTCTTTCTGATCGTCAGCTCATTGATCGGATCAACATATCTTCGAGGATCATCTCGGGATAGCATCGGATCATACGCATCGAGGTTAGCACTCAGTTATCATATCGATCTCGATCACGTCGATCTCGATCGGTCTCATCTGCTAATCTTCATATCGATCTCGATCGTCGATCTTGATCGGTCTCATCCGCTTCATCTTCCGATCCGCAACCTTCTCTTCGATTGGTTTGGCTTTAGTTTTTCTTCTCTTCCGATTTTGCTCATTTCATCGCCTAACTCGGAACTCATCTAACTCATCGATCTCGTCGGTCTCGTCTCGTCTGACCTCGTCGATCTCGATCATCTTCTTCTAATTTCGTGAGTTCCCTCAATTTGTTCTTTTCGCTCCCCCTTAACTTGTTATCTGTAAAATAGCTTGAATAACACAAGTTAATAATGTTTTGGCATAATTCATCAAAACTAAAATATCCCAACAATATTCATATCCTTCGCAGTAGCATTAGACTGATACAATCTTTACGGACGAGGGATGATAGGAAAATAGAACATCTCCTTAAAAGGACGGTCCTTTTTTTATCGTCCATTCACATCACGTCTAGTAGGTTTGAACAAGTGGGTCGATCGCAAAACTTTGATTTTCAAGTTTGTAAATCGCACCCCAATATAACATTTAGTTATGTGCACAACAATGAATCCTCTCCACTGGAAGACCCATCTCACTCATCAGTTGTTTGCTATCAGAAAATTTCTTGGGCACCAGACTATTCGGACAAAGAACGTGAATCACATCAGTCATTTGATTATATCCCCTTTCTGATAGTCTGTTTTCAGTTTTAATGTTCAGCAACAGGGCACTGTAGGACAACTGTGAATGTGATTCACAACCAGGCATTATATCCTGATTCGCTGCACGAAGCATGTTATAAAAATGTGCAGCATGCTCATTAGGAGGTTCCTCATTAGGGGGCTCATCATTCACATTTAAGTGGGAACCAAAGGTTAAGTCCGTCATCATATCGTGGTACGAGCTAGATGCAAAAGTCTCATCAATCGGCCCGTGTGAAGTCAACGCAGACGGATGATCATTGTATTCATGACCCCACATTTCCTCACCGTGATAAATCCAATTACAAATGTGCTCTCACCTCATCAGGTTCATGATACGTATTATTATTCTGACACCTAAATTTGTTGCAGGGACACCTAATCTATCCCTGAATCATCCCATTACTAGTGGCGAAATCTATAAAAGATTCGAGTCCACTGATTCGGGAGATATACTGCCATTAATCGATCTAGGACCATAAATCCAACGTAAACGGATGGAATAATCCATATCAATTATCTGTTTAAAATATTTACGAATTAATTAGTATTCAAAAGTCTAATTAATAATTAATATTTCCTAAAAATTTCGGCAGAGTTTTGTCTTATTTTATCGTATTCCCCAAGTAATCACCAAGATCCTACGTGCATCCATTTCCGACTTAATCAATTAAAATCAATCAAGTCGGAACGCACATGTTCTACAACAAGCAATAACCAACATTCATCATCATCATCAATCCCTCCACTCCAACGTCCAACGTAATTAATATATTAAATAATACTAAATAATTAAACAACTAACTGATACTATATATACACAAATAAGATAAATTAAACTAATACTAAATTAAGCTAGGAATTAAGCTAAATAATACTAATGTACACGTATAAGATACAAATTATGCTAATTAAATAATACTAAATAAGCAACTATCAAGTAAAATTAAGCTAAAATATACGTACACTACAATAATATACACTAAACAACTACACAATTAAATTAACATATTGTGATACCCGAGCTTCTCACTACTGATTGGCCAATATATTTCATGCATAATGTGCATTTTATATTATTAATGTGTTAATATTATTTACGTGATATTTTGATTATGCATTATTTATTTGTGGTTAAATTATTTTAAAGGTTGAATTATTTGTTGTGTCATACGTGATTAATAGTGAGAAAATTTTGATGATATTTGCGAGCACGTTGCAAATTATTTTATTGTTGTATAAATTAAGTGTAAATACTTTAATAATTAATTAGTAATATTAATTGGATATAATTTTTTTAGTAAATGTATGAATATATCAATAATAATATATATGTAGTCTTGCATAGCATATGTATGACGTAGGTATACATACATATGTGGGCATCCATTAATTATAGGTTAGATAGGATAAGTAGTATTAGAATATAATGTATATGTAAATAATGATAACCAAACTAAATAACAACTTCTAAGCTAAGGAAGTGGAGGCGGCTCCTCGTATTCCATGAACATATATACTTCCACCGACTTAGACTCTTGCGGGGACAAGACATAAGAAGAAATAGGAATACGAAGCAGTAAGCCGTGAACTCGCGCAAGGAAAGAAAATAAGAGGGAGAGAAAAAAAAAAAAAAAAAAAAAAAAAAAAAGAGAAGGAGGGAAGAGAGCTCGAGACGGTAGACGTCAAAGTCGTGCAATCAAAATAGGTATATACGTGGATCCTATTCTTGTGAATTTTATATGCATATTAGCAGATTGAATTAAACATCTTTAGGGTTTGGTATACTAGCTCGAAAAAGCTAATAACCTAGTTAAATTTATATTTTTATGAGTATTTCATAAATTAGTTAATAATTTTACTTGGCGATTTGTAAAGATTTAATTTATCTGGCATATTCTGAGTTAAATCAGGTAATTAGGGTTTCTCTATGAGCATAAGATTATAGGATAAAGAAAATAAACATATATAATAGGGTTTTTGTAATGTTAAATTGTTTATAGAATGAAAAGTTAAATTCGAGTAATATTGATGGTTAATTGTTATCGAATTGATAGTGAAACTCGATAAGGCGGTCTAGGGGCTCGAGGTGTTAATATTCGTCTCAATCGAGGTAAGTAGAAATTCATTTGCAACTACAATGCATAAACATAATATTTTGTGAATTCTATGTGTTTAGTTGAGGATACGTGGATTGTGATATTTGAATAATATTCAGTGGTTATCGTGGAAAGAGCCTGTGAGCTCCATATTTTATGTGAATTGAACTTGTGAGTTCAGTGATATATGAGATTTATGAAATATTATGTGTTGCATTGTATCGAGCATATCATGCATTAACGTGAAAGTTATTTTTATGAAATGATGTGTTTGGCCACTGATTATACACCGAGGACGGAAGGGGCGACCTGGGGAAACCTAGCGTGGGCCACTGTCTTATATGATTATGTTGTTATTATGTGGGTGCTTCCGCGGGGGGACCTCTTGAGCGGACAGGGGATCATGTTTTGTGATGGATCTCGCTAGGCCACTAGAGGGTAGATCCCTGGATTGCACCATTATGAGTCGGTGTTAGGCCCCGGTGGAAAAACTCATTTTGCGTGTGCGGAAGCAAACATGACAAGAGATGCATATAAAAATAGGGGTGAAGGAATGGTGATTCCAGATTTTTCTCTTTTAAGCTCATGTGTTGTGTTTTGCTTATAATCGAATGCATATGACAAGTAAGAACATAAAGCAGTAAAGAACACAACAATGTATAGTGGTTCGGAGACTCAAGCTCCTACATCCACTCTCCCTGTTCCTAGGGAAATTCCTTCAAACACTTCCTAAGGTTTTCTGACTACCTCTGTAGTTTACTAATCTTTCTACTTTGAGCTTTCTGACTACCTCTGTAGTTTACTAACTCAAACTGGACCTATCACCCTCTCGGGCTCGCCTCTAGATATTTAACGAGTTCACACTTCAATCGGGACTTATCACCCTCACTCGGGATTGCCTAAGAACTACCTCACTTCACCACTAGTTATCTCTTACGAGAATGGGGTTTGGTTTTGGTGTTGTCTCCAACTATGGTGAGATTTTCCCTTACATTTGTTTAGCCTCAATGCTAAGGTTGGAAAAATCTCTCTAAGCGTAGGATACATCGTGGGTTGCTTAGATTGGGCTCTAAAACACTCTTGAATATATTTGTATATCTACAGACTTGTGTTCTAGGGTGGGAAAGCTTGAGTATATGTTCTCTTAGCTCTGTAGCATCGTTGATATCTTCTCCGCACATCCACACCGAATAATGAAGGAAGAACTTGTATTTATAGTGTGGATTTGAATGGTACCGTTGGAGAGAATCATATTCAAATCCATACTATTCTTTGTAAGTTCTGCAGCTTTTTCAGGCTGATTGTCTTCCTCTCATTGGTCCATGTCAGCTGGATTCCAACGACTATATTCCTCAGTTTCTTTGCCTCGGAATATTCAGGATAAACTGAGCATTCAGTACATTACTGAGTCTTCAGTAATTACTGTGCCTTCAGTATCCTTTGTCTTCAGTCTTCAGAGATATACTGACTGATATACTGAGTCGTCATGCTGAGTCTTCAGTTCCTCAGTTTCATACTGAGTCTTCAGTATCTCAGTTTCTCACTGAGTCTTCAGTTTCTCAGTTTCATACTGAAACTTCAGAAACTTCAGTTTCATACTGAAACTTCGGTTTCTTCAGAAACTTACTGAGTTCTTCAGAATCTTCATATCCTAATCTGATCTATATCTGCTGACTATACATTTTGCAGATAACATCCTGAATACTCTAAAAACTGAATCCTGACTCAACTATCAAGATTATCCTGAACATGTCATACTCAGGGGTTTTGGGATCTAATCAAAATCATATCTTTATTAAATTCATCTCCCAACAGTCGGCGTGGTGGGATGACTTCTTAGTGGACATGAGGGGCGCGATCGGGGGGGACCCTTGATGGGCCACAGGAGGATGGAACCTCACGTCGGGATCATACTTATGTGGCCACTTGATTATTGATATATCGATTGAGTTATGCCAGTGTATAACAGTGAGTCTGGGGCCCTGCGAGTGTTTCATAAATAAATTGATGATTTCAAAAGAGAGTACATGGAGAGAATTTTTAAAGATTCACATTATCATGCATAATTTCTACTTACTGAGATTTATATGTCTCACCTAGTTTATGCATTGTAGGTAATTTCGATGTGATGTGACGTGCAGGCCTTGCTGGAGAAGTTGTGGAGCTTCTGCAGGTTTTGAGTAGTTGTGTACATAGATGACGACTTGTTGGGCATGCCGTGGCTCATTTTGCTTCCGTTGTTATATTTTGTCGCTTTTGGAATAGATGTTATGTTATATTATGTATGAAGGCTTGTATGTATTAGTGTGTGCTTGAAGTTGTTTGTGGATTGTATGTGAGTTGGTTTGGAGTTTGGATGTGAATTACTAATGTGTTGACCTGGGATTTGAGTTTTGGATCGCTGGTTTATTGATATCTTAAATGAATGCGAGCAGGTTATTTTGGGTGTGAAATGATGTTGATGTTATGTTGCTCGAGAAAAAAATATTTATAGCAGGTTTACAGGTTTAATTATATTTCTAATCATATTAAGTTAGGTTAAATAAGGGTGGTCGTGTCAGGGTGGTATCAGAGCGCGGTTTGTATCCTACAGACTGTCTATGTACATGAGCTCAAAACAGTAAGTGTTTATCTCAATTTTGTTTACCTTACGTGCACCATGAATTATATTGGCCATGTGGTGTAGGACTTGTAGTGTTGTTAAACAGATATGGCGGGAAATGAAGGTGATGGTAATGGCAGTGGTAGAGATGCTATCATTGCTCTATTAACAAACTTAGTTGAGCGCCAGTCCCAACAGATTCAGGAACTTATTCAACAGAGGAACGCAGATAGAAAACAACGTGATGAAATTAACCAACCACAACCTCGAGTTGAGCCTGCTGAGATGGTCTGTGAGCGATTTCGGAAACTGAATCTCCTGGTATTTGAAGATGCTACTGATCCCATTATTGCAGAAGATTGGCTGAGAACTCTGGATAACATGTTTCAGTATAGTAAGATACCTGAAGTGGAGAAGGTTTTGTGTGCCTCGTTTATGCTGCGGGGTAGTGCTGGGCACTGGTGGGACACGGTCAAAAGTATTGAAAATGTTACTACGATGACTTGGGAGAGATTCAAAGAGATTTTTAGAAACAAGTACTTCACGGCTCCTATCAGAATAATGAAGATGAACGAATTCATACAGCTGAAACAGGGGACGATGACCGTTACAGACTATCTCCATAAATTTGAGCAGTTGT
This sequence comes from Stenogyne calaminthoides, assembly GCA_037126765.1. Classification (NCBI taxonomy): domain Eukaryota; kingdom Viridiplantae; phylum Streptophyta; class Magnoliopsida; order Lamiales; family Lamiaceae; genus Stenogyne; species Stenogyne calaminthoides. The sequence goes on from JBBCBC010000032.1 coordinate 13,577,632, forward strand.
CTAGGTTTGCTGAACACATGGTGCGTACCGAAGAATTGAAGGTTGAGAGGTTCCTCGAGGGCTTAAGGCCAGAGTTGTACCGAGATGTAAGTATGGCAGGGACGTAGGGAGTGACTTATTCACAGGTTGCAGAAAGATCACAGGTTGCTGAGCAAGCGGAAATTCGGATAAGGCAAGCACAAGAAGCTCGACGTCAGTTTCAGCAGAGACAGACACCACAGTGGAGTAGGGATATCAAGAAGAGGCCATTTCAGTTTCAAGGACCCAAATCGAATGTACCACCGAGGTAGGGATAGGTACAGAGACCAGAACAACGAAACCCAGACAAGCGTTTACGAACTGATTAGGGTAGAGTGCAACCAGAACAATCTCTTTGTTTGAACTGCGGTAAACAACACGATGGAGTTTGTGCGTTAAGCCCCATGACTTTTTTTGCTTGTTGACAGAAGGGCCATATAATCAGTGCATGCCTAAATCGTGGTAAGCCAAAGGATCAGGAGAGAGGACCAGCCCGAGTTTTCATGATGACTAGAGAGGATGATGAAGATAACCCGGTCGTCACTGGTAAACTTTCTATCTTTGGCATTTCTACTTTTGTGTTATTTGATTCTGGAGCTACACATTCATTTGCATCCACTTGGTATGTGAGAAAGCTGGGTAGACCACCTAACCTAACAGAAGCCCGATTCGATGTGATGATCCCTTCTGTTAACTCGAGACAAACCAATCAGATTCTTCGAGGGTGTGTAATTCCGATAGAGGGCAGAGAAATGTGTGCTGATTTGATTATGTTAGACATGAATGATTACGATGTGATATTGGGTATGGACTGGTTATCAAAATATGGTGCAACAATTGACTGTCAGAAGAAGAGTATTACATTTCAGCCAGTGAGAGAGGAGTCTTTTACTTTTGTTGGCATAAAGAAGAGCTTTCGAGTTCCAGTGATATCAGCGGTTAAAGCACAGAGACTACTGGAAAGTGGATGTGAGGGCTATTTGGTAAGTGTGATGAGTATCGAGGGGCAACATTGTTTAACTGTTAAGGATGTACCGATTGTGCAAGAATTCCCAGAGGTGTTTCCAGATGATCTTCTAGGATTACCACCAAATCGTGAGATTGAATTCGTGATTGAGTTGCAACCAGAAGTTTCACCGATTTCAAAATCACCCTACAGAATGGCATCAGCTGAGTTAAAAGAACTAAAAGTCCAACTGCAAGAACTATTGGAGAAGGGCTTCATTCTACCTAGTTTTTCACCATGGGGAGCGCCAGTGTTATTTGTTAGAAAGAAGGACGGTACGTTGACGATGTGTATAGATTATCGAGAGCTTAACAAGATTACAATCAAGAACAAGTACCCTTTACCTCGAATTGATGATTTGTTTGATCAGCTTCTAGGTGCATCTATCTTTTCGAAGATTGACTTGCGGTCAGGGTACCATCAACTGAAAATAAAAGAAAAAGACATCCCCAAAACTGCATTCAGTACGAGATACGGACATTATGAATTTCTGGTGATGCCATTTTGATCTACGAATGCCCCAGCAGCTTTCATGGACTTAATGAACCGGGTATTCAACGACTTCCTGGACAAATTTGTTATTGTGTTCATTGATGATATCCTGATTTACTCAAAGACGAAAGAAGACCATGCAGTGCATTTGAGGAAAGTGTTAGAGGTTCTGAAAGAAAAACAATTGTATGCCAAATTCAAGAAATGTGAGTTCTGGTTAGATCGAGTTTTTTTCTTGGGACATGTGATATCAGGAGCAGGGATTTCAGTTGACCCTAGCAAAGTCGAAGCGATTATCAATTGGCCACGACCTACAATTCCATCAGAAGTACGTAGTTTTCTCGGTTTGGCAGGGTATTATCGCAGATTTGTGGAGGGATTCTCCAAAATTGCTTCTCCCTTGACACAGTTGACCAGAAAGAATGTGACTTATAAATGGACTGAGGCGTGTGAACAGAGCTTTCAAGATCTTAAGAAACGACATACATCAGCACCTATCTTAACAATTCCAACAGGGACTGGAGGTTTCAAAGTTTACAGTGATGCTTCGAAGAATGGTCTCGGTTGTGTATTAATGCAAAATGATAAAGTGATAGTGTATGCATCCCAACAACTGAAAGAATACGAGAAGAACTACCCTACACACGATTTAGAGCTTGCAGCAGTGGTGTTTGCATTAAAAATTTGGAGACATTACCTGTACGGGGAACATTGTGAAATTTACACTGATCATAAAAGTCTGAAGTACTTCTTCACTCAGAAAGAATTGAACATGAGGCAACGAAGATGGTTAGAGCTTGTGAAAGACTATGATTGTGTTCTCAACTACCATCCAGGTAAAGCTAATATAGTGGCAGATGCGTCGAGCCGGAAGTCAGTGGAGAAGGTGGCAGCTATGACTTTAATTCAGAAACCAGAGCTACTCGACCTACAGAAAATGAACGTAGAACTTGTTGAACATGGACTGGTAACCGCAAAACTTGCAGCATTGACACTTAAACCAACTTTACTAGACAGAATTTACCAAGGGCAACAAGCTGATGAATATTTTTCTAAAGTAAAGTAGGACAACATTTCAGGAGAATCACCCGATCTTCAGTTATCAGAGAATGACGTACTTCGATATAGAGGCCGGTTGTATGTACCTGATGTTGAAAATATTCGAGAAGATGTGATGAAAGAGGCACATTCAACGCCATATTCAGTACACCCGGGAGCTACTAAAATGTATAGAGACTTGAAATTGCATTACTGGTGGCCAAGTATGAAGAAAGATATTGCTCAATATGTGGAGCAATGCTTAACATGTCAGCAAATTAAGGCTGAACATCAGAGACCAGCAGGAACGTTGCAGCCTTTGTTCATTCCAGAGTGGAAATGGGAGCATATAACTATGGACTTCGTCACAGGATTACCCAAGACAGTTAAGAGTCATGATGCGATTTGGGTTATTGTGGACCGATTGACTAAATCAGCTCATTTTCTTCCGACATGTACCACTTACTCTATGGACCATTATGCCCAGTTGTATATACAGGAGATTGTCCGACTCCATGGCTTATCGCTCACTATTGTTTTAGATAGAGATTCAAGATTTTTGTCTACCTTCTGGAAGAGCTTGCACAAGGCATTGGGGACCCAATTATCCTTCAGTACTGCGTATCACCCACAGACCGATGGGCAATCAGAGCGGACAATACAAATTTTAGAAGATATGCTCAGAGCTTGTGTGTTAGATTTCCAGGGCCAGTGGAGCAAATATTTCTCGTTGATAGAGTTCTCTTATAATAACAGTTACCATTCTACTATCGGAATGGCTCCGTATGAAGCATTATATGGTAGAAAATGTCGATCTCCAGTACATTGGGATGAAGTTGGAGAAAAAAAATTTGGGTCCAGATATGACTCGAGAAATGAGTGAAGCAGTAGAACTGATCCGAGAAAGAATGAAGACTGCTCAAAGCCGGCAGAAAAGTTATGCAGACAAAAGAAGAAGAAAGCTCGAATTTAAAGTGGGTGATCAGGTGTTTCTAAAAGTTTCTCCAATGAAAGGCGTAATGCGATTCGGGAAGAAAGGAAAGCTCAGTCCAAGATATGTCGGTCTGTTTCCTATTATTGAACGAATTGGTAATGTCGCTTATAAATTGGATCTACCCGCATCAATGTCTCAAATACACAATGTGTTTCACGTGTCAGCATTGAAAAAATACATCGCGAGCCCGTCACATGTTTTGAGTACCGAGCCTGTAGAGCTGAAAGAGGATTTGAGTTATGAAGAAGTACCAGTGGAAATCCTACTACGAGAGGTAAAGCAGCTCAGAAATAAGGAAATCCCTCTAGTCAAAGTCTTATGGAGGAATCAGTCAGTAGAAGAAGCCACTTGGGAACGGGAGGATGAGATGAGATCCAAATATCCTGACCTCTTCAGGTAAGTGAAATTTCGAGGACGAAATTTTTATAAGGAGGGGAGGATGTGGTACCCGAGCTTCTCACTACTGATTGGTCAATATATTTCATGCATAATGTGCATTTTATATTATTTGTATGTTAATATTATTTACGTGATATTTTGATTATGCATTATTTATTTGTGGTTAAATTATTTTAAAGGTTGAATTATTTGTTGTGTCATACGTGATTAATAGTGAGAAAATTTTGATGATATTTGCGAGCACGTTGCAAATTATTTTATTGTTGTATAAATTAAGTGTAAATACTTTAATAATTAATTAGTAATATTAATTGGATATAAATTTTTTAGTAAATGTATGAATATATCAATAATAATATATATGTAGTCTTGCATAGCATATGTATGACGTAGGTATACATACATATGTGTGCATCCATTAATTATAGGTTAGATAGGATAAGTAGTATTAGAATATAATGTATATGTAAATAATGATAACCAAACTAAATAACAACTTCTAAGCTAAGGAAGTGGAGGCGGCTCCTCGTATTCCATGAACATATATACTTCCACCGACTTAGACTCTTGCGGGGACAAGACATAAGAAGAAATAGGAATAGGAAGCAGTAAGCCGTGAACTCGCGCAAGGAAAGAAAATAAGAGGGAGAGAAAAAAAAAAAAAAAAAAAAAAAAAAGGAGGGGGAAGAGAGCTCGAGGCGGTGAGCGTCAAAAGTCGTGCAATCAAAATAGGTATATACGTGGATCCTAATCTTGTGAATTTTATATGCATATTAGCAGATTGAATTAAACATCTTTAGGGTTTGGTATACTAGTGTCGAAGAAGCTAATAACCTAGTTAAATTTATATTTTTATGAGAATTTCATAAATTAGTTAATAATTTTACTTGGGGATTTGTAAAGATTTAATTTATCTGGCATATTCTGAGTTAAATCAGGTAATTAGGGTTTCTCTATGAGCATAAGATTATAGGATAAAGAAAATAAACATATATAATAGGGTTTTTGTAATGTTAAATTGTTTATAGAATGAAAAGTTAAATTCGAGTAATATTGATGGTTAATTGTTATCGAATTGATAGTGAAACTCGATAAGGCGGTCTAGGGGCTCGAGGTGTTAATATTCGTCTCAATCGAGATAAGTAGAAATTCATTTGCAACTACAATGCATAAACATAATATTTTGTGAATTCTATGTGTTTAGTTGAGGATACGTGGATTGTGATATTTGAATAATATTCAGTGGTTATCGTGGAAAGAGCCTGTGAGCTCCATATTTTATGTGAATTGAACTTGTGAGTTCAGTGATATATGAGATTTATGAAATATTATGTGTTGCATTGTATCGAGCATATCATGCTTTAACATGAAATTTATTTTTATGAAATGATGTGTTTGGCCACTGATTATACACCGAGGACGGAAGGGGCGACCTGGGAAAACCTAGCGTGGGCCACCGTCTTATATGATTATGTTGTGATTATGTGGGTGCTTCAGGGGGGGACCTCTTGAGCGGACAGGGGATCATGTTTTGTGATGGATCTCGCTAGGCCACTGGAGGGTAGATCCCTGGATTGCACCATTATGAGTCGGCGTGGTGGGATGACTTCCTGGTGGACATGAGGGGCGCGATGGGGGGGACCCTTGATGGGCCACAGGAGGATGGAACCTCACGTCGGGATCATACTTATGTGGCCACTTGATTATTGATATATCGATTGAGTTATACCGGTGTATAACAGTGAGTCTGGGGCCCTGCGAGTGTTTCATAAATAAATTGATGATTTCAAAAGAGAGTACATGGATAGGATTTTTAAAAATTCACATTATCATGCATAATTTCTACTTACTGAGATTTATATGTCTCACATAGTTTATGCATTGTAGGTAATTTCGATGTGATGTGACGTGCTGGCCTTGCTGGAGAAGCTGTGGAGCTTCTGCAGGTTTTGAGTAGCAGTGTACATAGATGACGACTTGTTGGGCATGTCGTGGCTCATTTTGCTTCCGTTGTTATATTTTGTCGCTTTTGGAATAGGTGTTATGTTATATTATGTATGAAGGCTTGTATGTATTAGTGTGTGCTTGAAGTTGTTTGTGGATTGTATGTGAGTTGGTTTGGAGTTTGGATGTGAATTACTAATGTGTTGACCTGGGATTTGAGTTTTGGATCGCTGGTTTATTGGTATCTTATATGAATGCGAACAGGTATTTTGGGTGTGAAATGATGTTGATGTTATGTTGCTCGAGAAAAAAAAAATTATAGCAGGTTTACAGGTTTAATTATATTTCTAATCATATTAAGTTAGGTTAAATAAAGGTGGTCGTGTCACATATACTTAAAATATAAAATTGTCATGCAAATTAAATTAAGCTAAATACAACTTGTTGTGCACCAAAATATGTTGATTACGGGTAATGATGTGGCTTAAGGATCTTAGTGACACAAACAATAAATGAGTTTTAAGGGTTAAATGCTACAAGATTGACATGATGTATCTGGTAGGTCGCGGGAGGTCGTTCAAGGCAGAAAGGACCTCGCGCCCCTGATTTGCACCTCGGCTAGGATTTCTTCCGAGTTTTAAGGATATAACCCTCTTCCGTACTCTGACATGCCGCCTAACTTCGTCCTTTACTGGATCTTCTCCTGACTCGTTCTTTCTTTAGGGATGGTCGCCTATACCAACTCCCTGACATATGTCTTATCATAATTAATGAACTGGGATCGAACCGTTGCAAGGTCGAGAAGAACGCGCCTTGTCCAATCTTATCTACTATCCTGTTTCTTATTTGGCTTCGCTAGCGACGGGCCTGGTTATCGACCCATATTGGGCCGATGTGACTTGGGTCTTGGCCCACCTCACACGATGTGCTCACAACAATAGCCCTAGGTCGCCTTCTTTTGTTCTTCGAAAAGGGGCGAGCTATCTGATCTTATCGGTTTCTATATCGAGTGCGAGGTGTCACAACTTCCTGAACACGCGTAGCAGACACTTCGTGACTTGATGCCAATGATGTTTGCTCGCCTCGACTGCAGTGCCTATATGTCTAGGCCATGATGGCGCGTGATGCTCACGCACCTGGCACGAAAAGTCACGGCCCAGGATCCGTACCCTAAAATTGGGTCTATAAAATGCCTCGTTCTCCATTCAGTTTCCCTCTTCTTCCTTCTTGAAAACTTTCAAATTTCCGCTTATTTTGAGTGTCCGGATTCATACCTTTCACCGTCTTATTTTCCGACGGCCGGGAGTTATTCTTCAGGTAAAGTTCTCCTTCTTTCTTCTTTCTTATTCTCTGTCACGAATGGCATCTGATGGAGACAGTGTGGCAGAGAGTTCCGAGCCGGTTGAGGTTCGTCACGGAGGCATCGGCATTTGAGGTGAGCAGGGGAATTGGTTCTCGAAACTTCTAGGGTAATTTCGGAGAAAGGGTCGGAGGATGAAATGGCAGAAGAAGGTGAGGAGTTGTCCATCCAGTCGGTCGATGTTTCTGATTTCGACTTCTTGTCGGAGGAGACGATTCTCGAAGTTCCGAGTGATGACGATGTCGTCAACGAGGTCGATCGGTCTCTCTGACTTCATGAGTATCTCGCTCTACACCGTCACGAGGTCGTCAGAAAACCTGCTCGAGTGAGGAAAGAGAGCGTCTATGCCGCTCGCTTGGTTGATAGTTCGGTGTCCGAGGCCGACCTGTTTTGATGGCGGGACACCTTCTAAGTTCCCAGCGACATCCACTTCTGGGTTCCCGACTATAAAAAAGATCATACCAATCAGCCTCCTGATGGTTGTGTTGCTATCAATTATGACACTATGGTCGCTGGGGTCCGATTTCCGCTCCATCCCGTCATCAGCGACCTCCTGAATTTTTGGGGGTTGGCTCCAACCCAAATTCACCCAAATGGTTGGAGTATCATCATTGGGTTGCTGACCCTCTTCGGCCGCATCCAACCAAGAGATTTCCCGTCGACCAAAGAGTTAAATTATGTGATCTCGCTGGCGAGGTGGGAAGGATCACAGAGGGAAGGTGGACCAGGGTATTATTATGTTAAATCACGACCTCGGATGAAGCTTATCGAGGATCTCCCGAACAAAGTTACTGGATGGAGGGAGAAGTTCTGGTTTGTAGGTGGAGCCTGGCAGAGTCCGGTTTGCATGGAGCCCGATCTACTTGGATTCCGATCAATACCTCGAGATTATTGCGAATTTAATCGTAAGATGTTTCATTTTTCTCCAATTCTTAGAGTACTGATTTAACTCATTTCTACCTTTTCAGGTCCTCCTGCCACCAAGCTTTCCGAGGTATCGCTTCCTTTTCTCACTCGGTTGGTTCAGGTTTGCCTGATCGACCTCGACGAGCGATCTCTAACTGTGCTCGCTAGAGAGAAGTGTTGGGAGGTAGTCGGGCTGGTCGTTCCTCCTCGCGGGTCCCTCTCGTCCGATCTCCCTGGTAAGTGGGCTTCATACTTTACTTCTCTTTAGACTGTTTTTCTCGTACTTTCACTGACCGAGATGTTTTTCTTTCTCTGTTCCAGTTGCTTTGGTTGAAACTATTCGATTTACTTCTCGGAAGACAATAAGAGCAATGGAGAACATGACTGCTGAAGAGATGGCCGAGAAGATGGCCCAGACGATGGAATTGTCTCGGAAAAGGGCCGATCAGAAGAAAGGCAAGGAGCCGTCGGGTAAGGGGAAGTCGACCGTGGCGATGAAAACCAAGACTAAGGCTCCACTTCGACCTCGGGGATCGAAGAGGTCGGCTGGAGAGGTGTCGGCCCCTGATCAGTCTGTTCAGAAAAGGCGGGGCCTGGTGGATGAGGATGTGCTGCGGAACTCTCCTAGTGGGAAAGTGGTGGTCCCAGGCCAGTTCGGTGTGCCCGATACTGTTGTCGAGATCACGGCTCGCCGAGATCGCGAAGCTGGTGACAAAAATTTCCTGGGATGGACTCTCGAGCTCCGACATAGGTAGATTATTCTTTCCTATTCTCTTTTTGCATTTTTGCTTCGGTGTTGGTTTCTATTCATGCTAGTTTCATCTTTAGGTATCGGCTTGATGACGGTGTCTTTCGTGGAGAAGGCACCCTATCGTTCATGTGGTCGTGATCTCCTGCTGATAATGATCTCCGATCGACCTATGTGAAGACGGCCTCTGATGATTTGCTAAAATCATGGACTTTGCCTCTGGATGAAGAAGCCCGTACCCAGCAATTTCATGAAAATTTAACCTTGGGTATCGTTCATTCCTGTCGTTCCTTAAATTTCTTTGAGCGATGTCGGGAGCAGTATGATACGGCAAGGAATCAGGCGATCTGGGCTGAGGCGAAGTGCGCCGACATGAAGAAAGAGCTGGAGAAGGCCCGTAAGGAGTTGGATCGGGCAAATAAGGCTAAACAGACTTCCGATGACAAGCTCCAAGAGTTGACCCGATCTCGGGAAGAGTTGGAGAAGAAATTCCAAGTCATCGAGAAAGACTATTTGCTATGTAAAGAGTATGCCACCGACCTCCTTCAGCAGACCCAGAAACTCGGTGAGGAAGTTCAACGCCAGGCCGAGGTGATCCGAGAAATTCCTGAAAAGGTGAAGATGCAGCGAAATTATGCCTCCAATATGGCATATGTTCACGCCTTTTCCAATGCAATTTGTGCGGTCCACCGTCCTGAACTCGACCTCGCGGGTGCCCAAGCCAAGATGAGAGAGATGCTGGCGACCTATATGCTGGCGACCTATATGCCTCCAATAGGGCATGCGACCGAGTAGTCGACTTAGATAGGGCATGCGACCGAGCTCGTCTTATAGATGGTATGCGACCATTTTGCCTTATAAGTTTTTGGCTTTGTCGACTTAGATTAGGTATGCAACCTAGTAGTTGACTTAGATAGGGCATGCAACCGAGGTCGTCTTATAGATGGTATGCGACCGTTTTGCCTTTGAAGTTTTTGGCTTTGTCGACTTAGATTGGGATGATTTTACTGAAGACTTTTGAAGATTTTCATTCTATCTCTTTCATTTATGAATCTTTTAATTGATCTAGCTCTTGAGAGGTCGGGGACCAGTCCCCCAAGTTCGTGAATGTAAGAGTTTTATGAGACACTATGAAAAATCTATGACATGTTTTTGTGAAAAGGTTTCTATCAGTTTGGGACATTTTTCATTCGCAAATCTTTTATTGACCGAGCTCGTGAGAGGTCGGGGACCAGTCCCCCAAGTTTGTGAATGTGAAAATTTGTAATAAACTGCGGTAAATAGAGTAACTCGTACATAATTGATGACAAGCCTTGATTTTACTTTTGATTTCGACATAGTTTCAGAAAATTATGATGCATTACCGAATCTAAAAAGTTATTGATAAAATTTCTTTAAGTAAGTCGCATTCCATGGGTACATCGTGGGAATGTCTTTCATGTCTTCGATTTCGTAAGCCCCATTCGGTAGGCATTTTGAGATTTTTAGTGGGCCTTCCCAAGTTGGGCCAAAAACTCCTTTCTGGACTACGAGAATTTTCTTTAAAACGAGTTCGCCAACCTTGAATCTTCGGATTTTTTATTTCGAATTGTAGTACTTCTCCGACTTCTGCTTATAATTTGCGTTTTTCAAGTTGGCTTTCATTCTTCTTTCTTCGAGGAGGTCAAGTTGGCTCTTTCCTCTGTGATATCCTGTGACGTCCGATGGCTTTTGATGATGACCTCGGCTGGTATGACCGCTTCTGTTCCGAAGGCTAAAGCGAAAGGTGTCTCGCCTGTCGAGTTTCGGAATGTGGTCCTGTATGACCATAAAATGCTCGGAAGTTTGAAAGCGCATAGTCCTGTTGACTCAATAAGTTGGGTTTTCAAAGTATGCTTGATTATCTTGTTCACTGCTTCAACTTGTCCATTAGATTGAGGGTGGTACGAGGTCGAGAACAACTTTGCGATTTTCCACTTCGCAAAAAAGGCGTCTATCTCGAAACCGTCGAATTACTTGCTGTTGTCCGTAACGATCGCTTGTGGAAGGCCAAAACGACATATGATGTTTTTCCAGATGAATCGGATAATCTTCTCTTGTGTGATTGTTGCCAAAAGTTCTGCCTCTGCCCATTTGGTGAAATAGTCGACTGCAACCACGGCGAACTTCGAGCTTCCCGGGGCCTTTGGGAAAGGACCTATTAGGTCGATTCCCCACTTTGCGAATGGCCATGGACTGTATATCGAGGTGAGCTCTTCGGGAGCTCGCTTGATTATTGGGGCAAAGAACTGGCACTGTTTGCATCTCCTTGCGTATGTGATTGCATCTTTCCTTAGAGTTAACCTATAGTAACCATGTCTGATTGTCTTGTAAACGAGAGACTGACCTGCAATATGATTCCCACAATCTCCTTCGTGTATCTCCTTCAAAATTATTTGGCCTTCTTCATGTGTGATGCACTTCAATAGTGGTAACGAGAAACTTTGTTTGTAAAGTTGTTTGTTGACTATAGTGTACTTTGCTGCTCTTAGTTGTAGTCGGCGAGCTGCGACCTTGTCCTCTGGCAGTGTTCCTTTCTCTATGTACTCTTTGATGTCGGTCATCCAATTGTCTCCCGGGGCCGCGATCTGAAACACTTCTACCCGGGATATTGATGGTCTTGTTTGATCCATCCACATTGTTTCTTTTGCTTCGATGGTGTTGCGGCCTGCTGAGGGGGTGTTGAGCTTGGTGACTGCGATATTGTCCATGTCTGCGGCCTCCTCCGAGGTGGCTAACCGGGCCAATGCGTCTTCTTGTGTGTTGTCAGCTCTTGGTATTAATTCTATTTGTACTTCTTCGAATTTTTCCATGAGGCTCTTTGCTATTTGCTGATACTTTATCATCTGTTCGCTCTGTGCTTCATATTCTCCTGACATCTGACATACGACCAACTGAGAGTCGCTATATACTTTCAACCTTCGTACACCAATGGCCATTGTCATTTCTAAACCATTTATCAAAGCCTCGTACTCTGCTTCATTGTTGGTAGCATGAAAATCGAAACTTACAGCCGTCGTGAACGATTGTTGCTCGGTACTGATTAGGACTATCCCAGCCCCCGCTCGGGTGCTCGTCGAGGAGCCATCGATATGCAATGTCTAAGGGACGTCGATGGTCTCTGATGTCTTCTCTAGAAAGGTGAGCTCGGTGAGGAAATCGGCGAGAACCTAAGCTTTGATTGCAGTTCAAGGTGCGAAAGTGATCCCGAACTGGCCTAATTCGATGGAACATTTCAATAGTTGCCCTACGGTATCGGGTCGATGCAAAACTTATCTTAGAGGCATGGTGGTTAAGACTTCGATTTGATGGTCGAAAAAATATTGCCTCAGCTTTCGGACACTCATGACCAAGGCGTACGCGAGTTTCTCAAGGGGCGGATATTTGAGCTCGGCATCGTTGAGGGTTTGACTGACAAAGTATATGGGCAAATGATACTGACCTTCTGCTCGGACTAACACCGCACTGAGAGCGGACTCCGAGGCAGCTAGATATAGGAACAACTTCTCACCGGGGATTGGCTTTGCCAAAATCTGAGGATTGGAGAGATACACTTTGAGCTTCAAAAAGGCGGCATGGCATTGCGGAGTTCTTGAGAATCTCCCTTTCTTCATGGCTTCGAAGAAAGGTTTGCACTTATCTCCTATTCTGGACACGAATCTGTTCATATCCAAGATGGCTTTGATCTTTGAGGGATTTGCTTCTATACCTCGCTGACTGATGATGTGACCCAGGAGCTTTCCCGATCCTACTCCGAAATTGCATTTCTTAGGGTTCAAACGCATGTTGTATTTCCTTAGGATACCGAAAGTTGTTGCGAGGTGACCCAGATGATCTTCTTTCTTTTCGCTCTTTACTACGATGTCGTCGATGTATACTTCCATGGTCTTTCCTATCTCGTCGGCGAACATTCGGTTCACCAGTCGTTGGTAGGTTGCCCCTGCGTTCTTCAATCCGAATGGCATTCTTTTCCAATAATACACGTTCTTCTCTGTTAGGAAAGATGTGTGTTGCTGATCATCTTTGTTCATGGCGATTTGATGATATCCCGCGATGGCGTCCATGAAAACCATCATCTCTCGTGCCCAGCCATACTATCAACGAGGTGATCGATGTGCGGCATTGGGAAATAGTCTTTTGGGCATGCTTCGTTCAGGTCGGTGAAATCGATGCATAGTCGCCAAGTGTCGTTCGCTTTCTTCACCAAAACCGCATTGGCTACCTACTGTGGTTGGTTGGCCTGCTCGATTAACTTATTATTCAACAACTTTTTCACTTCTTCGGCCAAGGCTGCGTATTTCTCGGGGCTGAACTTCCTTCTTTTTTGAGATATCGGCTTCCTTGTCGAGTCGATGTTTAGCTTGTGGCAGGCGACCTCGGGGTCGATGTCGATCATGTCTTTGTGTGACCATGCGAATACATCTAAATTTTGCTTGAGGAAATCTATCAACTGAGCTCGCAAATTGCTGGGTATTTGCGTTCCGATGGTCACACTCACTCTGGTCTATCGAGGTCGGCCCGGATTGTTTCGAGCTCTTCGATGGGAGTTGCTCGCTGGTTATTTCTTTCTATTCTTGGATCAAGACTTGACTTTCATTGTTCGGTATCGATCTCCATTGGTTCGAAACCGAGGTGAGGTTCTAAATTTGGTAGCTCTTTTGCGGGTTTCTCCTTTATCTCGATGTCAATTTCCATAGGTGTTACATTTGTTTCCATTACATTGTCTATTTCCATTTCATCATTTTTCTTTTCTTTTCGTGGTGGAGTCTGGCTTGCACATCCTAGCCCCATTTCGGGTTTTCTACCATAATAGAAAGCAGAATTTAAACTGACAGAAGAGTAAGTCAAACACTTCCTTGCTGCGATCTGGTCACCCTTAATGGTGCCAATTTTCCAGTCAGATCCGGGAAACTTAATACAGTAAAAATAAGATGAGGTGGCAGCCTCGAACTCATGTTTGAAAGGTCTGCTGAAGAAAGCATTGAAGTTTGAGGGGATGTCGATGATTACAAAATCCAACTGCCTGGTTGCTTTCACTTAGGTATCCAAAGTCGAGGTGATCTCCACTGATAGGCGAATCATTTCATAGGCCTCGACGGGGTTGACTCCCAAACCCTCGGATCCCCACCTCGCAGGGTTCGACGTAGGAGTGGAAATTGTCGAGTTGGTCTAAAGTCTTCTTGAAGAGGATGTTGCAGAAAGCTCCATTATCGATCATGATACGGTGAACCAAAGCCCCCATTATTCTAGCTGATATCACGAGTGGGTCCCAGTTTGGGTAGACCACCCCATCTCTGTCTTCCTCAGTGAAAGTAAGCTGCTTCTGGTTTGGAGCGATGGTGTTGACTGGGAGGCAGCTGAGAAAGGCATTATCAAGGGCTCGTAGCTCAGCTTTTTGACGACGGTTGGATAGGGAGGTCGCCGGGAGGAAACCTCCGAGAGTTCCCCCTGTCGGGCAGATCATGTGGATTACTCTGTTTCCCGATCCTTCCGGGATCTGTGGACCTCGCCTCCCCTGGTCGGGTTGGTTTCCAGACGGAGGCACCCATTGTTGATTTTGTTGCTGCCTTAGCTTGACAAACCTCTCCAGCTTCCCTTCTTCGTACAACTTCCAGAGTTCTTTCTGCAGATCGCGGCAGTTTTGGTATTGTGGTAGTCGCAGAATTTCTTCGGATTGAGCTTAGAAGTATCTTGGAGCATTTCCCTGGCAGGTGGGATTTGGTTTCCACCCCTGATGGCTTGGAAAATCTGAGCTTCATTCATGGTTAGTGTTTCGAGAAGCTTGACCTCCAAGGTGTTATCGATAGGTTTGAAGGCCCCCGGAGCTCGATAGTTGGAGGGTCTGGGCCTTCGGAAGTGCTTTTCAGCTTTTGGGTCAGCCTTCTTGACTTCAAAATTTACCTTATTCGGTTGTTGCTCGCCCAAACGCGAGGCTAATATCTCAGCGTTAGTGATCATGATGCCTGCTTGGTACCGAAAATCGGCGTAGCTCGATGGGTAGTCCTTGTTCATCATTTTCCAGAGTTTTGTCCCTTTTTTCAGACCGTGACTATTCCTAAAACTTTGGCCTCATCCCCCAGTGGCTCTCCTTCTATAATGAGTTGGTCGATGCGATCGATGTATGCTCTATCTGACTTCTCCTCGAGCTGATGGATGTTCGCCAAGCGCTACTTGGTTCCCTTATGCGGGGTCAGAGATGCGAAGTGAGTGAGGAAAAGCTGAGCCATCTGATGGAAAGAATCAATGGAGGTCGGTGGTAACATGTTGAACTAGCGGTATGCCTGATCGCCTAAGGTGAGCGGGAAAAGTCGGCACTGGGTTGCATCGGTCGCTCCCATGGATTTCATGTAGGACGTGTATTTGCTCACGTGGTTGATTGGATCTGTGTTCCCGTTATACTGTGTGACCGAGCTCGCATTGATTTTGATTTGGACTGGGGCGAGCATGATCGTAGGAGATAGGGGTGATATCGGAATTTTAGTGGTGACAGGCGTCCCCCCTTTGTTTGTTATCTGCTCTTGAAGGTCTTTGATGTTCTGAAGGATGACGGCCATCTGAGGGCTTTCATTCTGGCCATCGGCCTTATCCCGGCGCTAGCGAGGTGGAGATTTCCTGTCCTGTCGGCAAGGGGACGGGGTTCGTCGGCGTCTGTAGGGTGACGGAGTTCTTTCTGTTCGTCCGGGTGAGGGACTTTGCTCGAGCCGATCCTTTGCTGATATCTGTTGCATGGTCCGCGCTGGGCTACCAACCCCGAAAAAGATCCTTCGGGTTCGGCATGGTCGTGATGTGTCATTTGGGGTCGGTCTCTCTAGGGCCCGCGAGCTTGGTGTGGGCTACAGCTGAAATTTCCCGAAAATAAGCGTCGGTGGATTGGGTTTGGCCCTTCGTTTGGATTTCGCCGATAGCATGGGGTGTTCTGGGGCCCCATGAGAATTGACTTATTGGTTTTTCTTGTGGTGAGGCCCCTCATAGCGAGGCACCTCGTGATGATGTTCCTTACAGCGGGATTGTTCTCGGTGAGGTCCCTCGGGGCGAGGTTCCTCACGCATTTGGCCTTTGCTTTGCTTTCGGCCTTACGGTTCAAGTCGTGGCGCAGGTCGCCAACGGGAAATTCCATCTCGGTCTGTCTTTTGCGTAACTCTGCAATGGCCTCGTTGATGACTTTCGGGGTGCGGATCTGCTCGAGCTTTTGAGCAACTCCAGTAGTGGGTCCTCCAGTTTTGTGGTTGCTAACGGCCGGGCCACTAGCCCCCGCTCCGCCGGAGCGACATGAAACTGATGCTTTCCTTTTGGAGATGAAAGTTGTTTGAGATATGGTTTGAGTTTTTGAGTGATTTGAGTGGTCGTGATGGGTTTGTGTGGAAGATTCATGAGGAATACTCCAATGAGAAAATGCTAAGAACGTAGCTTTGATATTTCTTAAGGAGTACCCTCCTTCTAGCTCCAATTGTTGTGCACCAAAATATGTTGATTACGAGTAATGATGTGGCTTAAGGATCTTAGTGACACAAACAATAAATGAGTTATAGGGATTGTATTTATGTCGTATGATTGGATTGGAGAATAAGTGTCGAGTAATTATTTTGCAAAAGGTTGGGTAGGATAATAAATTCTCTCCTCTTTCTTGGTCATAAATGACCTCTATTTATAGAGTTTGGGAGAGTGGAGTTCACTCTCCCGATTTACAAATGTCTAGCGCCGAAAATAGGCCTGTTAAGCATTAAATACTACAAGATTGACATGGTGTATCTGGTAGGTCGCGGGAGGTTGTTCGAGGCAGAAAGGACCTCGTACCCCTGATTTGCACCTCGGCTAGGCTTTCTTCCGAGTTTTAAGGATATAATCCTCTTCCGTACTCTGACATGCCGCCTAACTTCATCCTTTACTGGATCTTCTCCTGACTCATTCTTTCTTTAGGGATGGTCGCCTATACCAACTCCCTGACATATGTCTTATCATAATTAATGAACTGAGATCGAACCGTTGCGAGGTCGAGGAGATCGAGCCTTGTCCAATCTTCTCTACTATCCTGTTGCTTATTTGGCTACGCTAGCGACGGGCCTGGTTATCGATCCATATTGGGCCGATGTGACTTGCTCACCTCGCGCGATGTGCTCACAACACAACTAATACTAGCTAGACACATTTATCATGCAATTAGTCAAATTAAATTTTAGTTTAATCTAATACAATTAATACTAAATACATAAAACAAATAATACTAAATATAAACACTATGTTAAACAATATTAAAATAACTAATACTAAATAATAAAACAATTTAAATAACTAACCTTACCTCGCCTCTCGATTCAGCCGTGCGCCTCTGCAGCTCCCTCCAAAACTAAAATTTGATGAATGGAATTTGAGTAGGGACGCATGTATATATAATGGGGGCGAGCGCAATAAAGAGGGTAGTTGCCCTCGGGAACCGATGCGTGCAGGCGGTGTCAGGTGTCACGGGGACTCGAAATTGGCGAGGGCCAATCGCTCTCGCTGAAACCCTCGTTGAGCGTGCCGAGGGAAAGTCGCCCTCATTGACTGTGCTTGTTGAAAAATGCTGAGGGTAGTCAGCTCTCGTTAATTGTGTCGTGCGTTTTACCGAGGGTATCTGCACTCGTTCATCTTATCCCTCGTTAAATCCCTTATTAAATACCGAGGGTTCTTTTACCCTCACTAATTTGCCTCATTAAATCAGTGTTTTTTGTAGTGTAATTAAATAAAGAAATAAAAAAGATTATACATCCCGATTGTACCGATGGATGAAACTTAGTAGAGCGTTGAGGAGCAGATGACGGTGGAAGCACGATTTCGGACGGGATCTTGGCGGAGCATTGATCTAGGTAGCTTTGATGGAGCGGTGGTGCTTCGAAGCCGAATCGCCCTAACGGAGACCACAGAGATAAGGCAGACGCGAGGCTTGGTGTTGCTTCAAAGTGGTGGCTCTTGTGCAGTTGATGGTTCACGACGTGGAGTTTTCAGACATTGACTCGGGCAACGACGGTGCATACGCGATTTCGCATGGGCTGGAGTCAGCAGCTGGCGTTCGTGAGTTGCAGCCGCAAATTTGGCGGCGGTATAGTTGTAGAAAAGGCGGCGATTTGGTGGAGAGCTACGACTCGGAGGCGCTGTGCAATTTTCATGTAGATATGGTTACAACGCAACTCAATCGATGGCGTCGGCGCATTTTCAGGAGCGCAGTGGCCACGACGTCTTGACTTCGTGAGTGGGCCGCGATTTCTTGAGAAGAGGCGAGACTGGCGGCGTCTTGAGCGTACCGAGATATGGCGACTTGGAGCGAGTCTCGTGCGTGCTTGCGGCGGATTTGGGCATTGGACATATTGTGATTTCAGGCATGAATTAGCGATGCTGCGGCTTGATGTGGGTGGAGACAACTGAACAGGCAGTGTTGTGAGGCAGGGCAGAAGGCGGTGTTGGGCTTTTTCTTTAATGGGATTTGGCTATTTGGAGAAATATGTTAAATGTAGATAAATTATGAGGGGAGAAGAAGATTAACCAACTAATTATAAGATTTTCTTTTGCAAAACTGATAAATTAAAATTAAATTAAATAATTCCAAATAATATATATCTCCATTTTGACACATGATAGGAGCTGAAGGGTGACACTTGGCAACATTTTGGAGGTGCAATCTTTCTATTATAAATTATTATTATTATGAAGGGAGAAGAAGATTAACCGACTAATTATAAGATTTTATTTTACAAAATTGATAAATTAAAATTAAATTAAATAATTCTAAATAACATATATCTCCATTTTGACACATGGCAAGAGCTGGAGGGTGACACTTGGCAGCATTTTGAAGGTGCAATCATCCTATTATAATATAAGATTATTATTATTATAAAGAGAGAGGAAGATTAACCGACTAACTATAAGATTTTCTTTTACAAAACTGATAAATTAAAATTAAATTAAATAATTCCAAATAATATATATCTCCATTTTGACACTTGGCAGCATTTTGGAGGTGCAATCCTCCTGTTATAATACATATAAGATTGGAATAATTGTTGTGAATGTTGTATTTTCATTTAAACATATCCAAATCTGCTATTTTTATATGCTTCGGCCCATCTACTTGAGTTTGTGTGCTAGAATTAAAATGCTAAAAGCCCAGGTTATTAACAGCCCTTTGTTTAGGAAATACACCACCTAATCAATTTTAATATTTTAATACATAAATAAAATGATAAAGTTACCCCTTTTCTTCTCGCATCTTTGCACACCCCCTTATCCCCTTCATCACCTGGAAAAGCTTGGAGGCAAAACGATGCGGCAAAAAAGAACAATCAAATAACTCAACCAGAAAAATCTGGAAATAATGCCAGAGAACATCTAAATAAACTATAAATATATCTCATCCCCTTTACAAATTATCCCAAATTTTATTTTCATACTACATTTAAGTTTTTTAATTTGGGGAAAAAGTTCTGAGATTGTACAAATTCATCCAGGAAAAAAAATTAAGAAAAAATGAAAAGAAATAAGAATAAATATAAAGATGTGGTAGGACTTGAGCAGATGATGGTGTCGGGAACGACGGACGCGGCGTCGGCGAGCAGAAAGTTTCTTTTTTTCTAATTATTTTTTACAGGGGCATGAGCAGATTGGTGTCGGGAGTACCGTATTTGGCGGTGGTAGCGCGGTGGTGGCGGAAGCGGCATTGAAGCACCGTGGGGGTTGGTGGTGGGCTGAAGCGGCGTCGGTGAACATGAATCTCTGCTTTTTCTTCAACAGGGGCGAACAGTTTTCTGGTTTAGGGCGGTCAGTGTATGCTTTACTGTTAAGAGGGAGAAGGATAATTTAGTAAGAATGAAGGGTGGTGTATTAATCTGGCAAGAGGTGAACCCATCTAAGTGGTGCATTTCCTAAAGATAGGGATGCTAATAACCTCCGCCAATGCTAAAACTAAAGAAGTTAAAGGCATATTGTTATTAAAGAACATTGGGCTTAAGCCCAATATTCTTTATTCATCTAAAGAATAAATAAATTAAATTAAGAATAAAATTTTGCTACAAGTAAATAAATTTTAAAAAGGTTGAAAAGAGTTAAATAATTATTTAGATTTTTTCTACACATTTCTCTATGATTATTAAAATAAATATTTGATTTAACATAACAAAAAATAGTTGAAAGTGAAAATGTCTTCTTTTCATGCATTAAATCATCATTTATGATAAATAGTATGATTGCACCGATAAATCATGATTCATGAAGTATGATAATAAACCTTTTCGCCGTCCAAATCCAAAGCCACCACAAATTTTGTCAAAAATAAAAGCACAAGTTTCTTTACTATTATTTTATTATTATTATTATTATTATTATTATTATTATTATTATTATTATTATTATTATTATTATTATTATTATTATTATTATTATTATTATTATTATTATTATTATTATTATTATTATTATTATTCTTCTTCTTGCAACTTTTTTTTTAAAGTAAAATCCTTATGGATAACTGTTACACCCTTAGAGTGTGGGTACCGAGATGTGCCGACTATTGGTGGTGTCTCGCATAGGTGGGTTGCGTCCCGGCCTAGATAGTGTTGCGTGGGGCGACACTTGGTGGTGCAAGTCGGGCGGGTTGTGCCGATGGGGAAGGTCTCGTGGACCGGGCAAAGGGGATTCGTTCAAAGGTGGGCTGATTATGCCGCGCGGCGTAGATGTGGCCGAGAGTTCTAGGAAGCTTGTGGGAGCTGCAGAGTCAGCAGCGATTTGGTTGGGAATCAGAGCGTCAGGCGCTGTATTTGTGCTGCGATTGCGTCACCGGGCCGAAACAAGGGGCGGCGTCGGAAGCTCGCTGAAGCCAGTATCCCAAGAGGTCATGATCCGCCTGGTGCGAGTTTGGTGTCACAGGTTGTACTCGGCAAAGCTGAAAGTGCTATGTGCATCAGTGCCGGATCATCCTAGGGACGACACCTATGCGCCTGTTGGCG
Source organism: Stenogyne calaminthoides (assembly GCA_037126765.1). Lineage (NCBI taxonomy): Eukaryota > Viridiplantae > Streptophyta > Magnoliopsida > Lamiales > Lamiaceae > Stenogyne > Stenogyne calaminthoides. The sequence goes on from JBBCBC010000032.1 coordinate 13,598,530, forward strand.
GTTGCGATGAAAATGGCCAGGGCCATGGCGCTTGCACGGGTCCGATAATTCAAACGATGGCTAGGTTTGAATAAGATGAAGCACTGGCACCATTTAAGTGCATATCCACTCCGGTTGGGAAAATCGCCCAGAGAAATTTGGATCATCCTAGGGACGACACCTGAAGCATATTAGATTTGCAGGCTAGAATTGAATTATCCTAGTGGTGAGGGTTGTTCTCCATGTTTATTTAAAGGCTTTGAGGCAGCCTTGAGATACACGAAATTGTGTGCATCCTTGGCAATATCTTTTTTATGAATTGTGAGTAATATAAAGGTTGGGAGTGAGTTATCTCGTATATTGTGTGTGCTTCACGTTCTAGTAATTATGTTGCGTACTTGAGTTCATATGGCACTTCTTTGCATTCAATTGAGTCTCTAAACTAATAAACACGAGTGTTGGAGTGTTGGTGAGGGTTTGGGAAAATCAGGACATCTAGAGGCGGTCTGACTATTGGCGTAGGAGATCTGGGATGTAGGCGACGTGCGGACGATCGTGGGCGCATCAATGCTATCACGTGGGCGAAAAATTCAGGATCGAAAGATAATCCCGTGACAATTTGGTATCAGAGCCTTGCGTGGGTTTTGATTTCGATTTTGTTGCTATGGCGGGACAAAATCACGAGATGCTTGCTTCTTTGGAAACTCGGGTGAGACGGATTGAGGAGTTTCTGGGAACGCCCCTGAAACCTCCACGCCTGTGCCCATGTTTCAGCGCCTAAGTGATGTCGAATTGGTGGCTGAAAATGTGCACAACGTGGTGGAAGGGATCCAAAAACCAGTGGAGGGTATGCCTTCGTTTGTGGAGGCGTGAATCATTTCTTGTCAAGAAGAAATCATTGTCTTGACGGATTCGGTGGACGCCGAAATTGAGGGCATGATCGATTATTTAAAGTTTTTGAAGCGGGCTTTCAGTTCGGATGTGGCCGAAGGGAGATCGACTTCAAAGGTTAAGGTTCCAGAATCGAAATCGTTTGAGAGTGCTTGGTGTTAGTGTTAATGTCTTAAAGATAATCCTATTGTGAGGACATAATACTAAGATAATATTCAGTTTTGATTTTAATATTATTGTTTATTTAATATTAAATGTATGACATTACACTTGTTTGAATATTATGTTTGGTTGTTTGCATTTATTCTTATTTGTGTTTCCATGAATCATTGTTGTCACTGATGATGTGAGAACTCAGATGACTTAAGCATGATTCTCAAATAGCCCCGATCAAGGATCATCAAGAATGGGATATTGATGATCTGATTGAGATTGGTGTGCGACCTGATCATACTCTTAGAGAGTGTAGTAAGATCTCACTTACTACGAGATCTTGAGTATCTCATGATGGATCTGTGAATCGTTAGAGGGTATTGGTATATCCATCCAAGAAACCGTTTAATGCAATTCCACAATATGTGTCTACGGGTGTCTCGGTTAGTGGGAGTGATGTGATACTCCTTTGATTTGAGGTGAATACGCACGACATGTGTGGAATGATGAACTTTGACCATGACCGAAGCTTGCACCCTTCCATGGGTAGATATGGCTTGAATTGAGTTCATTACGAAATGCATGTGCGTGGTAGTTGAGCCAAGAATATGATTCATTCCTCAATGTGGATTTAGAGAGACTACTCATCTTCTCATCATAATTGGATCTAAGTCATCGGTCGATGCACGCCAGCTTGGACTTTGTGGCCAAGTGTGACATACGTGATCAATTAGTGAATAGAGATAATATGATTAAGTTATTTGAATAGACACGTCATTATGTTCAAGACATAATCGAGTATTCACGAATGAAGGGAGGATATCACTATAGCCTACGTGTTATATGTAGTTGCAAAATTCCTCGCAACATACCTCGTATATTGAGAATGTCTGATTTATTGACTAGAGTTCAATTAAGACTGATAGTTTGACTAATCGCTCGATATACGAGGGCCTATGGGTCACACATCAAGTAACAGTTCTTTACCGATTATAGTTGGTTGATTAAATATTGTATAAGATATTAATATTTAATTTATGAAGAATATAATAATAATTATATTTAAAATTAATTATTAATATTATTTAATTATATTGGATTTAATTAAATAGGATTCCCAATAATAATATATGAAATATTATTGTAGGAATATATATATATATATGGAAATCATATCGATGAGATTTGATTAAAGATATACTTATCTTTTTCCTAATTGGAAATTGCTTAGGATTTAAGTCAAGTCTTTTCTATATATATGAGTCCATTGGGAACCAGAATAAACACAAGAAACTTATTTCTCTATAAAATCTGTAGTTAGAATTTTCCTAGCAATTTCATCTCGGGATTTAGCATTGGCGAATCGACGCGAATTGATTACCGATTGTTACATGGATACCATAGTAGAGGAATCCGTGTACAAAGTACTGTAAGGATTCTGTTTATATTTATCCATATTTCAATTATGCAATAATACGTTCGTTGTTAGTGAACTATTTTATTCCGTTGCGCATGTTTTACATGTTTACGTGCCTCTAATTTCCAACAGTGGTATCAGAGCTCCTGACTCTTGATTAATTGCTAGTTTTTTAATATATAAAGAATTTTTTTTTAATTTGTTGAAGTGTGGCCGGTTTGGAACGCGACCACACCGATTGATTTATTTGTTTGGGGTTTTGACCCATATACAAGGATGTAGAAATCGACCTAGGAGGCCGCCGGTCGCCCCGATTTCACACAAAGCATTGCATAAAATCGTTTTCAGAATTAGGCGCCGCCTAGGCGGTAAGTCGGGCCAGGCGTATTTCTTTTTTTTTTCTGCCATTAATCTCAAAAACAACAACCACAGCAGTGATTTTACATCAAATTATCAAAGTAACTCACTTTACAAAAGCGAGAGAGAAGGATTCATGACGCCGCCGCCCGTGCTCAACTCCGTCTGCATTCGCCGCCGCCGCACTCGCATCCGCATGCGTTCGTTGTCGCCCGAGCTCGCCTCCACCTGCGCTCGTGCTCGCCACCGCTTGCTGCCACCAGCCTGTGCGAGGCATGGATAAAAAAAAGATGAAGATTTGGCCACTACTAGAAAAAGTGGTTTTAGTGACGAGCAAAAGCGACATTAAAATTAGTCTATAGTGACGCTTTTGCTTTTTGTGACGCTTTGTCAAGCATCACATGATTTGGCGTTTCAAAAACCTATTATCAGGACGCCTGAAAGCGTCACTACGAATTTCTAATGTGACGCTTTTATGCGTCATATTAGTGGTCTTTGGTAACGCTATTTGGTGACGCTAATTAGCGTCACCACAACGTGCTTTGGTGAAGCTTTATCGCATCACATGAAAACTTATAACTACCTTAACAACCGCGTATAGTGACGCTTAAATGTGTCATGAACTCGTTGTCTTGTGACGCTATTATGTGTCATGATAAGTTATTTTGTGACGCTATTATGTGTCATGATAAGTTATTTTGTGACGCTTTTTAGTGTCACTAGGTTATATATAACTAACTTAACTACCTCGTTTAGTGACGCTTATATATGTCACAAATTCGTTGTCTTGTGACACCAATATGTGTCACGATAAATATTTTTGTGACACTTTTTTGCATCACTAGAACATGTATAACTAATTTACCTACCTCGTTTAGTGACGTTTTAATGTGTCACAAACTCATTGTTTTGTGACACCAGTATGTGTCACGATAAAAAAAAATTGTGACGCTTTCTTATGTCACTGGATTATATATAACTAATATAACTACCTTGTTAGTGATGCTTAAATGTGTCACAAACTCACTAACATTTTTTTGTCACATAATATTAATTACAATATACATATAAGTGAAATTATACATATATGCATATCTATGTACATGCTCAAACATATATAATAATATAATAATTCAAATCATTTGTACCCGTATACATAAACATCATAATAATAAAATATTGTCATTAACTTGTAAACAAGAAACAATCAAATATATATCAAGAAAATATATCGTCACTCACATGTGACATCTAAAAAGTAACATCACGAGAGTACGTAATAGCGCTATCAATCAAGACCAATCCAAACAAATGTACCAAAACTTTTAGTTCAATATATAATAAATTGCACTTAAATTACGTGTGACAAAATCCATTTTGCTGCACTCTCCTTATCTTACATCTTCCAATTGAACTTATAATAACGAATGAAAGTGAAATAATTAATACTTAAACTTGAAAGGAACTAAATTGAAACAAATGAAAGATTATCATTAGAAACTTACCAGATGCTTTGGCCAAACGAAGTTATGTCTTATAACTTGTCCAATATTTTTGATAACTCCATCTTTTCTGATTAATAGTTCCTCATATTTAGTTGCCACAATAACTTTCACCTCACACCATTCAGGTCCCAATAATTCTCCATTTCCTAAAAGCTTAACTGGATCTAAACTATCAATGGTGCCTTTCGCAACATGGAATGGAGCAGAAATACCATTTAAGAGAACCTTTGCTCCCACCTGTTAAAACAAATATTATTATTCTAAACTCAAGTCAAAGATTCAAGAAATGGGGGAAAACATGGAATTTAATTGGAATTATAAACCATATTTTCCACAACAAGAAACAACAGAGCCCTTGCACGTCTTGCCAACTTCATACAATTTCAAAACAAATGAAATTAACAAAATCTGGCCTTTTAATTGTGAAATATCAAGAATTTCTTCATACAGATTCAAGGGTTATCCCCAGTTTCATAAACTAAAGTATCAAGAGTTCAACAACAATATACAAAAATAAAAAGGAAATAAAGATCAGAAAATTTCAAATTTTCTGGACAATGAAACAATAAGTTGAAATTTCAAGAATTTAATAAAGGCTATCACCAATATCTTAGGCTAAAATAACAATAATTCAACTATACATAAATAGAAAGAACGGATGATTTCACATAATTTGGAATTTCAAGAATTGAATGAATGTTATCACCAATTTCAAGGGCTAAATTAGCAAGAACTCAACTAAAGCATACAAAATGAGACATAATGAAATGATTCACCCACTCTCTCTATCTGTCTCTCTCACACAAACACACAAAAGAGCGGAAAATTGCACAGTTTCTTGACAATGAAACACAAAAATCCACACAGCACATAAAAGAAAAAAGCTCATAACAGCTTTGCAAAAAATCAAGGCCACGAGATTATAATAATTTCAGCAACTAATAATTTCATCTAACGAAGTTCTAGACTAATCACCTTCATTATGTATAACTCTAACATACCCCATTTGGCTATAAGCCGTCTATAGAACAAGAATAGATAAAACTGCTGAAATTTACAAAATTATACGTACCTGCAAGGGGCGAGAATTGGCACTTGAGGACCTAGCATATTGGACAGGTGCAGAGGGCCTAGCAGATTGCACAGGTGCACATGGCCTAGCAGGTTTGGCAGGGGCAGAGGGCCTATTAGATTGGGCCGGTGCAGAATTGAGAGAGGTTGACGGGGCATTTGTGATGTTTGAATGTCCTCTCACCTCCTCATTTCTCAACAACCTTTCAATTAACTTGTTCTTCTCTTCAAGTTCCTTTTCCAATTTTTCTTTCTCCATAGCCATACGTAGGATATCATCCCGCCTTTTTTGTTGTAATAATATTTTTTTCTTTTTACCAAATGTGTCAATGCCCAAAACCAATTCAGTCAACACATGCCAACTAACTTAGAAATCATACCTTGAGGATCAATATGTTGCTCATGAACTTCATCATCAGTGTTCTGACCTCTATATTGGTTAGCTGATAAAGAGTCTTGTTCGTTCCTTCGGACATGAATTGAACTTATATGGCCTATAGGCATTGCTACAATGAGAAAATATGATAAATTTCAGCCAATATGTTGTTTTACACCTTGAGGATCAACAATTAAAGGTTAAAAGATATCTCATCTAATATAATAATTAAAGTAATAGCAAAAGCATGGAAACACAACGTATACTATTATATACCTGGAATGTTGGTATGTTGCTCAGGATATGAAGTGACTCTTTGTCCCCGCATCATTGATACACCATAATCTTTAAAATGTAGAAAAAGTTGACAAAAGAGAAAGTAAAAATTAAGATAATTCTGAAAACGATAAATGAGCACCATAAAATATGATGCATGCTACCTCCACGATGATCATTTTGTTGATTAATGACAGCCTCACGTAAAGACGATGGCATCCTTTGGCCACTATTTGCATGAGCACTTTTTAGTTCTCTAGCCCTTGCTTGAAGATCATTTACGGTAATAGTTTCCCGGCCTTTACCATTTTCCTACAATCACAATTTTTTTTTAAATAATTATAACATGCTAAAACATAAATATAAGTAACAATTCATTATGGAAAGATATCAGATATCAAAACTCATTGAAATGTAAAAGTATGATTTAGAATAAATGTAAAATGTTTTATCTTAGTATTATTTGATATTTACTAGGTTTGAAGAATATTTTTAAATAAAAAAATATATATAATATTTCATAAAAGAAATCTAGATAGAGCACTTGTTATGCCTTGCCTCTACATAAATATGCTCCTGCCTATGAGTTATTTCACCCTCCAAATTAAGAAAAAAAAATTATAAAGAAGACTTGATTCATATCTATGGATACGATTGTTAAATCAACCTTTCACTTCCACGTCATTACAAAGTTCAGGACCCACTATTAAAAGTTTGATGCAAATCAAATGCCAAATTAGAGAATAGCAGGTTCCACTTATCCGCCAAATTAATGGGAAACAAAAAATCTACTTCTTATGCAGGAGATAAAATAAATTTAGGATTGATATAGAATGCAGATTCTAATTTAAGGAAAAAAAAAAACTAAGATGCAAAAAGACATCTTTTAGTATGTTTAGAGACAATACCTTAATTCCTAATACAGTGATTATCAAGGGTCATTTGGCTAAGTGTGTATTTTGAAACACACCTAAAAGAGTAGAAGTGTTTTTTTTAAAGATGGGTCACATCAGCTTTGAAGAAAAACACTTTTATACTCTTGAGTTGAGGTTGAAAACAACCCCTAAATCTCTTATTGCTCATGTCACCGGCGTAAAGAGGTTGCTAAGATAGGTAATCTCATAACTCCAACAATTTTAAGTGCAATAATATGATAATTAGCTTCCTAAACAAACCTATTATTTTTGTCATTTAAAGCTATCAACGATAAAAACATGAACAATGGGATAACCGATATATTTTCTAATTCATTCAAAACTTTCACAAAGAAATTCATCCACTGTTTTGTTATTTTCCTTTGCTCTCAACAAAGTATCACTTATTACATAATTATGGAGGGAACTTTCATCTCAACAAAAATAAGTTTTCACTAGATAAAACTGTTATGAAAGCTTGGAATAAATCAACGAATCATATTCACATTAACTCTATTAATTAGCTTGTAAAAAAACCTATATTAGAATCCTTAAACAACCAACCCTTCATGATTTCTTGTACAGCTATACTTATATTTCCTCCTTTTCATATCATATTAAGAGAACTAGATTTCCAATTAAAATACCACTCCAAAAAAATATAACCTAGCACCACCAGTTTACAAAATAATCGGACTATGATTGAAATTAGATCTAATATGCAGCACAGGAGATATCAATCAAATAAATTTAATAAAAATACATCAAACCTGTAGATGCAAGGAGAAGTGAAGATAACCGAAATTCTTGCGTAGATGTGAAGAAAGGAACCCCTAGAAATAAGAAAATCAAGTAGTTTAAAGTAGAGATGGAATTTCACTTTTATTCGAATACGGAATTTCAACAAAATTTCAATCAGTTTCATGTAATTTCAATTTTCAATAGACTAATTTATTCATGAAAACTCAAACTCCAAACACAGCACAAATAATCAGAATATAAACTAACAAATAGTCACACACACAGTATTTCATATATATAAAAAAAATACACACATATAAATAAATCTGCAAAAAAATTGAGACAAATACACACATATAAACTGAGAAAATACACACATATAAATTGATACAAATACACACAAAGAGGAAACACATATAAATAATTCTGCAAGAAAAATACACAATTATAACAAATACACACATATACAGCTTAGGCCTCGTTTACTTTGCTGCTTAGGTTTAGACTATATATGTTAACTAGTAGGGTTGAGTTTATTTGTATTTAGTTATCCTATGTTTACTTTCAACAAATACAATATGGGTTTAAATGTATAATTAGTATAAACATGCCTTTACTTTCATGTATACATTAGGATAATTTGTTCTCTATCATATTTCAAAAAATTGAGACAAACAGTAAACTCCTTATGCTAGCATCTCTAATTGAAATACATCTCTAATTTGTTCTGGTTTAATTAAAAAATTATGCGAACTTAAGCTATAGCATCCTCCACTTACAGTAGCAATAATGAGTCTGGCAACTACTCTATTGCTGAAAAATCTTGCCCTCTAAACAAACTGCGTGAAGCGACGACTACTCTATTGCTAAAAAATCTTGAGCATTCTAGACAAAAATCAGAGGTGCTCCATCAGTTATTACGTACCTTATTCAGATGACGAAATAGGGCGCGCGGCGACGAGAGAATTTGGTTTAATAAGATGGGAGGGAAGATTTGAGAGGGCGAATTTAGGGTTTCGTGTTGTAATCTGATCAGAAGGAAGTTTTGAGAGAGAAGATTAATTTGATGCACAGCGAGATTGGAGAAGGATGATTTGAGAGTGAGTAGGATAGATGGGATAAGAGGCGGCCAATGATTTTTTTTGCGCGGTATTGGAGATTAATTAGAAATATTGGAGATCAATTAAAAAGTTTATGAGGGAAGTAAAAATTAATTAGGATTAGAGATATATTGGCGTGTTATGGAAAATTTTCAAGAATGTAATATAATTAAAATTTTAAAGCGTCACTAAAGATAAATTAAATATATTTTTGCTCTTTCTGGGAATCGAATTCGGGTTTTAAAGAGTTGGAACTTATTATAAGGCGTCACAATATATAATTAAACAATGGGAGAGTCACTATATTTATTATAAGCATCACAAAAAAAGCGTCACTACATGAGGGGTTAGTAGTGGGTTCCTATTTGAAATGGATATTTGGATTTGGATGAAGATTTGGTCACCGCTACTTTCTAAATTCTAGGGATTTGGTTGATGAAAGGAGGGATACGAATTTTGGAGTGAAACTAATATAGCGTACTCGGTACGCCTTTTAATATTTTGGATTTAATTTTATTTATTATTTATATTTTATTAATATATTTGAATTTCAGTATTAAAATTTTAAAAAAAAAAAAACCTAGGCGGCGCTTAGGCGCTAGGCGGTCAGTATCCGCCGCCTAGCGATTTTTAACTTCTACACCCTTCCCAATATATGTGTTGAATTGTTTGTTTATGTGTTTATATTAATTGAAACACACAGGGACCTCTCTTCCTCTTCACCGGTTTCTGAAAAAACTAGGGTTTTCCTTGGGAACACCGCCGCTGCTTACCTTCGTCTTCCTCACGCCGACGGCGCTAAGCAGCGGCTAAAGGCTGGCGCTAGGCGTCGTGCCTCGCGACGCGTGTAGTAGCCTGCGATGCAACCCGCGGCGGCCATTTCGTCGACCTCGAAATTCGTCGTCTCGATTTTGAATCGATTCGTTCTCTCTTTGCGACTCGTCTACAACCGAGGGCGGCAGCGTGGTCTCTGTTTTGACGAGGACTCTCGCCGCCCCTTGCGGCGGCGACGACGCGTCGATTGGAAGCGATGGTTGTTCTCTTCCTGACGGTGCGACGCGCGTGTGCGCTTGAGTGGCAGCATGACTCGCTCGCGCTCGCGTGACACTAGGCTACCCATTTCGACATCTTTTGTCACGGAGGCAATTCGTCGAGCCCTGAGCATTTCAGGCTCATCCTGGTTCTGTGAAGTCATCTCCATTGGCGGAGGTGCTACACACGCGCCGCGCTGACTTGATGCTCGCTTCGTCGATTCTGTTTCTTCCTGTTCCTTTTCGATTGCTACATTCGACTGATTGGATGAATTAATTAGATTAATTCTGAAATTGATTGTGATTGATAAGAACTTTGGGTTCGTTTTTTAGAAACGGTTGTCCCAAATTACAGATCAGATGTTGTCGGACTTGGGCGGTGAAGTGGGAGGGCTATTTTACAAATTTTATTTGGAACAGCCCTCCGGTGCAATATTTGAAATTGCATCTGAGCCCCTAACAATTAAATAATTAAATTTTAATTTTGAAAATTAATATAAAGTGTTTAATTTAAAATTGGATTATTGGTTGGACCAAATTAATAATTGATTGGATTAATTATTAAGTTTTAATAATTAGATTAATGATTATCGATTTTTTTTTTTTTGAAAAAAAAATTAATTTGATAAGAGTTTAATAAATTATTAAATCCGACTTGGTTAACTTATTTAATTTAATTCGTTAACGCATTTATAGTCCGCATTATAATTGTTTGGATAGGCGGAGCCCAATAATTGTCGGACTGTATTGTTTGGGTAGACGGCGTCCATATAAGTGTTAGCCCGTATAAAATCATGTTTGGGTAGGCGGCGCCCAATAATTGCTCAAATATGATATAGATTAACATGTTAGATCTCGATTAAGCGATTAATACCCCGCCTTTATAAATATTTCTCACTAAAATATGATTTTCATTTAATTGAACGATGTCTTCCATCAAAGTTAAAAGTAAACCGGAGATTTCATTCCAATGAGCATTTAAGACCCAAGTCTTTTGCTTAGATTTACATCTAACGGGACTTTTTTAGGGACGCGAAGTGTCGTTGCTTGATGGTTGTAAATCAACTTAACTTTGTTTTACCAGCCCAAGCAGGGAAACGAAAGTCAAGGGGCATCCGATTGAACTAGGTTCAATCATCTAGGAATTGCAGTTTTGCAATTGGTTTGGAACCTACCAGTTCTATTATTGCAATAATCAGCCCAAACAGATATTGTAATAATGGGAATGTGGATCCTAGTCCATTATGATTTATATTAGATTTAAATTCATATTCTTCCGATGAGGTCGTTGAATATGTGAAAATAATGGAGACAAAATAAACTTAAAAGACCATGTTTATTTTGATTGCTGAATATTAATCATAAGAATTATGTGTTTTTTAATTCCCGTTTTATTTTATTTCTCTAGGATTGTTGAAATGGATAACTTATCGTTGAGAAGTGTTTTGGAAACAAACAAACTGGTTGGGCCAAATTTTTTGGATTGACACCGAAACATTCGTTTGGTGCTAAGGCAAAAAAAGATTGAGTACGTGTTGGACACGCCAATCCCTGTTACCCCTAAGGCTGGTACTGAAGAGGCTTAACCGTTTGATGTTGCAGCTCAAAAGAAGCATCAAGATGATGATTCCCTGGCTCAGTGTGTTATGTTTAGGGATGTCAATATTACCCCGGCCCGCCCCGACCCGCACTATTTGGGTCAGACCCGCCCCGTACCCGTAGTGAGATGGGGCAGGTCTGGGTATTACTCGGGACCCGTGCCCCGGACCTGCGCCCCGTTTTATATATTAAAAATTAAAATATATGTTATATACTATAGACAAATACAATATATTTTTACATTTTTTCATATTTATTAATTTGTAGGTAACAACAATTCAACTTTATATACATTTTTATGTCAATATGAAATATAATATATTATTTCAACTAAAATTATCTATTGATATCAACGCCTAAATTGTAAAAAAATAAAAAATTAAAAAAAGACATTTAAAATGGGTCGTCTCGCCCCGCCCCGTGCCCCGAGCGGGTAAGACCTGCCCCCGCCCCGTTTAAAGAGTGGGGCGGCTCCAGGTATCTAAGTACCTGACCTGACCCGCCCCATTGCCATCCCTAGTTATGTTGCTCAACATGACTCCCGAATTGCAAAGGCAACATGAGAAGATGTTTCCCTTCGAGATGCTCAAGCATCTGAAGGATCTCTTTGATTCTGAAACTCGTTCAGAGATTTATGAAGTGATGAGAGATAGATGTTGGCTAGCTGAAGAAGGGAAGGTCTCCCCTCATGTATTGAAGATGATAGGCCTGATCGAGAAACTTGGGCGTTTGGGCATTGAGCTCAAAACCAATGTTATTGTTTATGCTATCCTTCAGCAGCTTCCCGATTCATATTTGAGTTTCGTAGTAAACTTTAATATGAATAAGATTGAATCGATCATGCCTGAGCTTCATAATATGCTCAAGACTTTTGAGTCCTCCACTGCTAAGGAAAAGTCCGTGCTCATGGTGAGTACTTCTACTCCTTCTGCTGCTCCGAAGGGCAAGAAGAAGCAAAGAAACAAGGCTAAGAAGGGCTCTAAGCCCAATTTCCTTAAGACCAAAGATGGACTTCAAAAGAAAGAGCTGGTAGATAAGGATGTATGCCTCCACTACAAACAGAAGGGGCATTGGAAGAAAGACTGCAAGGTTCTAGCAGCTGAAAAGAAGGCACAAGGTGCTTTAGCCACTTGAATAGGTATGTTTGTTATTGAGATAAATATGTCCACAAATGATACTAACTGCTGGGTAATAGATACCGGTTGTGGCTCACACATTTGTACTAATGTGCAGGGTCTCAAGGATAGCAGGGTAGTTAGTGTTGGTGTTAGTGTCCTAGAGACAATCTATTGTAAGGACATAATACTAGATGATATTCAGTTTGATTTAATATTATAGTTAATTTAATATTAATGTATGACAATACACTTGTTTGAATATTATGTTTGATTGTTTGCATTTATTCATGAAAGTGTTCCCATGAGTCATTGTTGTCATTGAGGTTGTGAGAACTCAGATGACTTAAGCATGATTCTCAAATAGACCCAATCAAGGATCATCAAGAATGGGATATTGATGATGCAATGGAGATTGGTGTGCGATCTGCATCATACTCTTAGAGAGTGTAGTAAGATCTCACTTACTAGAGATACTAGGTATCTCATGATGGATGCACAAATACCTTAGAGGGTATTGATATACCCATCCGAGAAACCGTTAGATGTAAGTCCACAATATGTGTCTACGGGTGTCTCGGTTAGTGGGAGAGATGCGATACTCCTTTGAATTGAGGTCAATACGCACGACATGTGTGAAGTGATGAACTTTGACCATGACCGACGCTTGCATCCGTCTATGGGTAGATATGGCTTTGATTGGGTTCATCACGAAGTGCATGTGCGTGGTAGTTGAGCCAAGAATAGGATTCATTCCTCAATGTGGATTTAGAGAGAATACTTATCTTCTCATCATAATTGGATCTAAGTCATCGGCCGATGCACGTCAACTTAGACTTTGTGGCTAAGTGTGACATACATGATCAATTAGTGATTAGAGATAATATGATTAAGTTATTTGAATAGGCACTTCATCATGTTCAAGACTTAATCGAGTATTCGCGAATGAAAGGAGGACATCGTAATAGCCCATGTTTTGAATTCTGGTAGTTGCGGGGGTTTACCATAACGTCACTCTCATATTGAAAATGTCCGATTTATTGTCTAGGGTTCAATTAAAGATTAGTTTGACTAATCGTTCGATATATGAGGGCCTATGGGTCACACAACAAGTAATTATTGTTTACTAATTATAGTTGATTGATTAAATGTTCAATTGAATTTAATATTTAATTTATGGAGAATTAATTAATAATGGATTAATTTGGAATTATTTATTATTACTTTAATTAAATTAGATTTAATTAAATAGAATTCCCAATAATAATATATTAAATATTATTATTATAGGATTTAATATATATGGAATCAAATCAGTAGAGATTTATACATGTGAAATAAATCTAAGAGATTTATTTTATTAGGATTTTTCCTAATAAAGGTTAAACTTAAGATTTAAAATTTAAGTCTCTCCTATATATATGGCGCTTGGGAATTCATGTCGTGAGTTCATATTTTCTCCATAAAAACTCAAGTTAGAATTTTCTAAAGAAATTCATATCGGAGATTCAATATTTGGCAGATCTGTGCAAATTAGTAAGAACGTTTTACATGGATACCATAGTTGAGAATCCAGGTATGCAATTCTTTGTAAATTTCATTTTACGTTTCTTTCGTATTTAATTACGCAATTAATTGTTCATTGTTGATGAATTATTTATTTTCACCGCGCGTGTATTCGCTTGTTTTACGTCTTTTCTAAATTCCAACAGTTACGTAAATAATTATTTGATTGTGGTGCGCTTATTTTTATACTCACGTCTGCTTACCTGTTTCCATTGAGTATGCATTAGAAAGCAGGTCTCTGGAATTCAAAACATAAATTAAAAGTTGCTTTAATAAATATTTTGACATCGCCACACAAATTATTATTTGTTTCAGTGGGGTGCCGTTTTAATCACAAAACCCACTTTCTATGGTTTTTGTTATTACTTGCCTTGGGTTTCGTCTTCTATGTATATCACTGTGCTGCTCTTTTCGAAAACCTTAAAACTCGCCGCCTTGCTGGCGAGCGTGACCGGCGATTGAACGTTGGAGGCGGCGACACAACATCGTGACTCGCGATCTATGCGTGGTCTCGCGGCGCCACGCGACGGCGGCAGGTCCGTCCTCTTGTCGATCGCATCCGATCTTCGGATCTAATTGCGAACGAATTCGCGATTCTTCGCGGTGGCGGCGTTCCGCTGTGCGTCGCGATGACTCGACCCTATCCTTCGATTTAGATCTGTTTCTCAGTACGAGTTGGCAAGGATTCGCTGTCGCCGCCGTGTTTCATGCGCGGGTGACGCGATGGCAGCGGCGATTCCGCTTCGTAACGCCTTGGAGGCAGCGGTGATGCCTTGTTGCTCGTTTTTCATAGATGGTGAAGCGCTTTTGTTTCGGTTCACGGTGGGGGTATGCCTGCTATCTTCACGCGGTGTCGGTGTATTTCGTCGATATGCGCTTGGAGGCAGCGGCGCGTGACCCCACGCGCTCGATTTACAGTAGCGATTCGCCTCTTGGCTACGACTATTGCTTCCGACGCGCTGCTGCCATCTTCCTCGTTTAAGTTTTCTGTCAAGAATTATTGATGGTGTTGATGGATGGGCAAAATTGGATTTGGGTTTTGGAAATAGTTGCCCCGGTTGACGGAATTGTTCCTATGGAATTGGGCTGTGATGAAGGAAGGGCTGGTTGGAAATTAGATTTTCACCGGGCCCTTCAGAGCAATTTTAAAAATTGCACCTCAGCCTCCAAAATTAAAACAAATTAAAATATGTTTTAAATTAATAAAACCGCTTTAATTTTGACAAATAGATTATTGGTTGGACCAATCGTTAATTAAAATTAAATTGCCCTTCTGATCAATTTTAAAAATTGCACCTGAGCCCTCCAAAATTAAAACAAATTAAAATATGTTTTAAATTAATAAAACTGCTTTAATTTTGACAAATAGATTATTGGTTGGACCAATCGTTAATTAAAATTAAATTAGATTTAATTTGTTAGAATTAATAAAATTTGGTTTATAATAAAAACGTATTAGTTGGATTAATGACGGACTCAATTAATTGGATTAATTAAAATGTTAATATTAATAATGAATTTAATATTTAAATTTAATTTTAAAATTAAATTTTAAAATTATGGTTTAAATAATTAAACGAGTTATTGATTCTCACTTGTTTAACATGTTTTATAAGTTGTTAACGCATTTTACGTCCGCATTATAACTGTTTGGGTAGGCGGCGCCCAATAATTGTCGAACCGCATTAATTGATTGGGTAGGTGGGGCACATATAAGTGTTAGTCTGTATATGTCATGTTTGGGTAGGGGGCGCCCAATAATTGCTCAAATGTGATGTAGATTAACATGTTGGATCTCGATTAAGCAATTAATACCCCGCATTTAAAATGTTCCTCACTAAAATATGATTTTCATTAAATTGAATGATGTCTTCCATCAAAATTAAAAGTAAACCGGAGATTTCGTTCCAATGAGTATTTAAGACCCAAGTTTTTTGCTCGGATCTACATCTAACGGGACTTTTATAGGGACACGAAGTGTCGCCGCTTGATGGTTGTAAATCAACTTGATTTTGTTTCACCAGCCCAAACAGGGAAACGAAAGTCAAGGGGCATCCGATTGAACTAAGTTCAATAAACTAGGAATTGAGTTTTTTGCAATTGGTTTGGAGACCGGGTTATGTTATTGCGATGTCATTGGCGGTATTGTAATAGTAGGAATGTGGATCCTAGTCCATTACAATTTATATTTGATATAAATACGTACTCTTCCGATGAGGTCGTTGAGTATGTGAAAATAATGGAGACAAAATAAATACAAAAGAAAGGTCATGCTTATTTTGATTGCTGAATATTGATCATAGGAATTATGTATTTTAATTCTCATTTTATTTTATTTCTCTTGGTTAGTTGATATGTATAAATGTTATTGAGATGTATTTTGGAAACAAACTAAATTCATTTAGGCAATTTTTTCGGGTGGCATCGAAACATGTGTTTGGTCTTTAAGGCAAGAAAGGATTGAGTGCTGTTGGACACATCTATCCGGTTACCATTTTGCATTTGGTACTCAATAGACCCACGTTTGGCGTGGACGAACTCGGAAAAAAGCATCAAAAGGATGCTTCCCGTGCTCAATATGTGATGTTGCTCGGCATGACTCCCGAATTACATATGCAACATGAGAAAATAGGTCATATCTAGATGCTTAAGCATCTGAAGGATCTCTTTGATTCTGAATCTCATTATGAGATTTATGAAGTGATGAGAGATCCGTTAGGATCTTGGGTTAGCTAAAGAAAGGAAGATTTCACCTCATGTGCTAATGATGATAGACCTAATTGAGAAACTTGGTAATTTAGGCATTGAGCTAAATGACCAACGTTTTCATTTTTACTATCCTCCAGTCGCTTCCGGATTCATATTTTTGACTTCATTGTGAACTACAATATGAATAAGGCGGATCGACCATGCCCTGAACTTCTGGCGTGCTCAAGACTTTTGAGTTCACTATCACTAAGATGATGTTCAAAGGAAGGAGGCGGGTAAGACGAGGATGTGTGCCTCTACTATAAGTAGAAGAGGGCACCTTTGGAAGAAGGACTATAAGGTTACAGTTTGCTAAAAAGGTAGCCTTTGGGTGCTTACGCACTAGAACATGTATGTTTGTTATTATGATAGACATATCCACAAATACACTAACTGCTGGGTATTAGATACCGGATGTGGTTCACACATTTGTACAAATGTGAATGGGCTCATGTGTCTTGGGGCAGTTAGGCCGGGTGAAGTCGTCTTAAACGTGGAAATGAAGCAAGAGTTGCTAACTGAACGTGTGGGGACTTATGTGTTAGACTTACCATTTGGTTTTAGATTAGAACTTAATGATAATCATCTAGTTCTTTCTATTACTCGCAACATGTATTTGTTGAATTATGGATATGATGTTCTTAATATACAAAATAAAAGACTCAAACTTAGTAATCATGAAAACCCAACTTAGTTATGACATTATAGAACTTGATCATGTAAACGAGAAAAGAACTACAAGGTTAAGAAAGTTAGACTACTTAACCCCATTCGACTGTGAGTCTTATGGAGATTGTAAATCTTATCTCATGGGCAAGATGATCAACAGATCATTTTATGGGAAAGGGGTGCATGCCAAAGAAGTTCTAGAGTTGATCTACAACGATGTTTGTGGACCATTGTCCACTTTAACTATGATTCACTTCGGATACTTCATCACTTTTACTGAAGATTTCTCAAGATACGGATACGTGTGTCTTATAAAACACAAATTCGAATCTTTTGAGAAAATTCAAAGAGTTTAAGGCTGAAGTAGAGAAGTAACTTGGTAAGAATATCAAGACTCTTCGATCAGATTGAGGAGGTGAATACCTTAGCCATGAATTCATTGATTACTTGAAGTTACATGGAATCCAGTCACAATGGACTCCTCCCGGAACACCTCAGATAAACGGGGTTTCCGAGAAGAGAAACCGAACCTTGTTAGACACGGTGTCCATGATGAGCTTCTCCTCTCTTCCGACATTCTTATGGGGATACGCGTTACAAACCTCAATCTACATTCTGAATAGGATTCCATCTAAATCGGTTGAGCATACACCATATGAACCATGGTGTGGCAAGAAGCCAACTTTTACACATTTCAAACATGGGGTTGCCCCGTGATTGTGAAAAGGATGCTTACCGACAAGTTGGAATCCAAAGGTAAAAGGGTTACTTTGTGGGATATCCTAAGGAAACTAAAGGATATGACTTCTATCTACCTGAGAAATAATCAGTGATTGTTTCTAGGCAAACCAAGTTCCTCGAAGAAGACTATGTCTTTAAGGAACAAGGTCGTAAGCTGATAGAACTTGAAGAAATTCAAGAACTACAAATTAACAAAGAGACTGATATCTTGTTAAAGCAACATGACAAGGAATCAGTGGGAGCATTCAACAACTTTTACGGTGGGAGTCTTTCACTAGGTGATCGTCTTTCAGCCAGTGGGGGCGTAATTGGAGTATGCTTGCGGTCAAGAACCTCCAAGTGAAATTTGAATGAGAACAACATAGTTCAAACTCCCACCTAAGAGGCATCTGAAAGTGTAGCTCTTGAGGACTCTCCGGACATTGATGAAATCAATGCACCACAAAATTTTCACGATCAGAATGTGCAGCCTGCACAACCACAGCTCCGTAAGTCAATAAGGAATTGTAATCCGTCCATTAGATACGGTTACCTCTTGGAGGAACTCGATAGTATGGACATACCGGATAAGGAAGATCCTAATTGACTTTTCTGAAGCAATATCAGATATTGATTCGGGGAAGTGGCATGAAGCCATTAAATCTGAGATGGACTCGATGTACACCAATCAAGTCTGGCACTTGGTTGAGTTGCCTAAAGGGGTTAGACCCATATGTTGCAATTGGGTCTTCAAGCGCAAGACTAATGCAAATGGCAAAGTACAAATCTACAAAGCTAGGTTGGTGGCGAAGGGTTATTGTCAAAGCGAAGGGATTGACTATGACGAGACCTTCACACCAGTTGCAAAGATCAAGTCCATTCGAATTTTACTTGCGATAGCAGCACACTATGGTTATGAGATTTGACAGATGGACGTCAAAACAACTTTCCTCAATGGCAACATTGATAAAGAAATGTTTATGACTCAACCGGAAGGTTTTACATCTAAGTCAAATTCTAATCTAGTATGCAAGCTAAAGGTATCCATTTTCGATTGAAGCAAGCTTCTAGGAGTTGAAATATCCGATTTGATGAAGCTATCAAGTTCTTTTGACTTCATCAGAAATTCGGAAGATCCTTGCGTTTATTGTAAACACAGCGGGAAGAATATTGCTTTCATAATCATGTATGTCAATGACATATTGATTTTTGGGAAACAATATCTGTTAGTCTTGATCCGATTAAAGATTTGTTGTTAAAGACCTTCACGATGAAGGGTCTTGGTGAAATCTGCTACATCCTACGGATCAAGATCCACAAGGATAGATCCAAGAGGATGTTGAGGTCATCATCCGATCCACCTATGTAAACAAGGTGTTGAAGCGTTTTTGCGATGGAGAACTCTAAGAGAGGATCTCTATCGGCAAATTGTGGGATAAAGCTATCAAAGAAGGATTGTCCATACATTTGAAGGCGATATCAAGCACATGAAAGATGTCCCATATGCATATGCAATTGGGTCAATCATATACGCCATGACTTGCACTAGGCCAAAACGTGGCCTCGCGTTATCAACATCATTTGGTAGATACCAGCGAATCCGAGTGACTCTCCTTTGGATTGTTGTCAAGACCATTCTGAAGTATCTCAAATGAACTAAATAATTTTTCTTGTCTAAGGTGGGCGGTCGAGAACTAGTAGTATTTGGTTAAGTTGACCACAAGTTTCAATCCATTGTGATGATTACAAATCACGGTCGAGTTTCGTTCACTCTCAATAATGAGGCGGTCGGTTGGAATAGTTCAAGCAAAAGGACCGCAAATTCAACAATCGAAGTTGAGTACATTCTTTGTATCGAAGCCTCAAGGAGGTCAGTTCTGGATTTATAGTTCTTAAGAGAACTAAGGCGATCCGAAAGTACCGGTTGTCTAATAAAGTTGTATTAAGACAACGTTGGTGTGAATGCACAATCAAAGGAACCAAAATCAGCAAACAGAAACAAGCATGTACCTAGACTTATCATTTGATCCGAGAGATCATAAGGATAAGGATAAGAGAAATGGAATTAAAATGTATTCCCACATATTTAATTTGGAAGATCATTTCACCAAAACACTGAGTGTTCATGTACACACTAGACATTTGATGGTCTAGGGGTTTAGACATGTAGATGATTGACTCTAATCCAAGTGGGAGATTGTTGGTGTTAGTGTCCTAGAGACAATCTATTATAAGGACATAATACTAGATGATATTCAGTTTGATTTAATATTATAGTTCATTTAATATTAATGTATGGCAATACACTTGTTTGAATATTATGTTTGATTGTTAGTCCAAGTGGGAGATTGTTGGTGTTAGTGTCCTAGAGACAATCTCTTATAATGACATAATACTAGATGATATTCAGTTTGATTTAATATTATAGTTCATTTAATATTAATGTATGACAATACACTTGTTTGAATATTATGTTTGATTGTTTGCATTTATTCATGAAAGTGTTCCCATGAGTCATTGCTGTCATTGAGGTTGTGAGAACTCAGATGACTTAAGCATGTTTCTAAAATAGCCCCGATCAAGGATCATCAAGAATGGGATATTGATGACGCAATTGAGATTGATGTGCGATCTGCATCATACTCTTAGAGAGTGTAGTAAGATCTCACTTACTACGAGATACTGGGTATCTCATGATGGATGCACAGATACCTTAGAGGGTATTGGTATACCCATCCGAGAAACCATTTGATGTAATTCCACAATATGTGTCTAGGGGTGTCTCAGTTAGTGGGAGCGATGTGATACTCCTTTGACTTGAGGTCAATACAAACGACATGTGTGGAATGATGAACTTTGACCATGACCGACGCTTGCACCCTTCCATAGATAGATATGGATTGAATTGAGTTCATCACGAAATGCATGTGCGTAGTAGTTGAGCCAAGAATATGATTGATTCTTCAATGTGGATTTAGAAAGAATACTCATCTTCTCATCCCAATTGGATCTAAGTCATCGGCCGATGCACGTTAGTTTAGACTTTGTGGCCAAGGGTGACATACGTGATCAATTAGTGATTAGAGATAATATGATTAAGTTATTTGAATAGATACTTTATCATATTCAAGACTTAATCGAGTATTCACGAATGAAAGGAAGATATCACAATACCCTACGTGTTACAGGTAGTTGCAGAATTCCTCGCAACGTACCTCGTATATTGAGAATGCCTGATTTATTGTATAGGGTTCAATTAAGACCGTTAGTTTGAGTAATCACTCGATATACGAGGGTTATGGGTCACACAAAAAAGTAACAGTTGTTTACCGATTATAGTTGGTTGATTAAATATTATATTAGATATTAATATTTAATTTATGGAGAATATAATAATAATTATATTTAGAATTAATTATTATTATTATTTAATCAAATTGGATTTAATTAAATAGGATTCCCAATAATAACATATGAAATATTATTGTAGGAAAATATATATATGGAAATCATATCTATGAGATTTGATTAAAGATATACTTGGATCTTTTTCATAATTGGTAATTGGTTAGGATTTAAGCCAAGTCTTTCCTATATATACGAGTCCTTCGGATCCAGAATAAACACAAGAAACTTATTTCTCCATAAAATCTCTAGTTAGAACTTTCCTAGCAAATTCATCTCGGGATTCAACACTGGCGAATCGGTGCGAATTGGTGAACGATTGTTACGTGGATACCATAGTAAAGGAATCTGTGTACAAAGTAGTGAGTACTATAAGGATTCTGTTTATGTTTATCGGTATTTCAATTATGCAATTATACGTTCGTTGTTGGTGTGCATGTTTTGTGTGCCTCTAATTTCCAACACTTGGTAATGTGGTTAATGATGAAACTGGACAAGAGGTGGATGATTTGCCGTCTGTTCAAGCCATGTACGAAAAGAGACTCAATGGTGATTCTGAGGGAGAGACCTTTGTTGGGGTTATACTGGAAAGTATGATTTTACTTTGTATAACCAAACTGAATTCCTGTTTTATTTACTAAAATAAATTATTTATCACTGATGCTTTAAATATCATTGAATGTTACATATATATACTGCGTAACTGTTCAATAAATAGTACGTGTTACATTGTAGTTAATTTAGTGATACCAGATCATAGAAGATTAAATTAACAGTCCCTTGTAACTAAAAGTACGATGTTCACGACCTAGATGGAAATGAACAATCCATCGTGAAAGGTTGAAGTGTAAGGCTCAAATTGGCTTGTCTTGACCAAGAGATTACACTAGTGCATGGTGATGCTCATTTGAATAGGACCTCTGAGGAGGATAAATTCTTGACCTTTGAATTAGGAAGAATTAGACCTCGATTGGTTCGTTACTTCTTAATCTTCGTCCCTTAAATAGGATCGTGTGTGATTAGTAATTATTGATTTGACTTATGACGGGTAGAGAATCAATGAGATTCAATACTTTATATCTTGGGCAATATTATTGGTCACATGCGATTGCTAAGATTTATATTCCAAGAATACATATCTTCATTCCATAACAAAATTCAAAGAAAATCTTTCTCCCCTTTTTATTTTTAATTTTCGAAAAAATTGGAAAAAATAAGCAACCATAATTTATTTTATTTTAAACACCATTTTTCAGTTATTGGACATTATGCTTGGGCTACTTGAGGGGCCTTTAGGAGAATTAAGATTGAACCTTCTAATGGACTTTGAATATCTAATATTGAGCCACAATACTATTCAAGCACATAAATATTAATTAATCTCACTACATAATTAATATTGCACTATCCATCTTAACCCATATTACTGTTAATATGGCTTCTTGGGTCGCTTTGTCGGGATCTGTAGAAGCCGCATGCAGAACCGAAGGCTACGGGCGATGTCTTTTTGTCTTGACTTATCTTGTGTGACGGCAATGAAATCGACATGGCGGGGGGAAGTGTAAGGCATACACTTCGACCCGCGAGTTGGTCGATGACTTGGCTTGACGTGGCGAAATTATTTTTCTGAGACAGTCGATTGGGAGCTTTTTTAGATGAACGATGAAGGCTATGAAGACGATTTCTCAAGATCAAGACATGACAAAATTAACCGTGACAATTAGATATATGTGCCCAACGTGTTTAATTTTTGTTTTGATGTTTTGCATTATTTTGTGCTTATTTAAAATGTGTTTAAATATCGCGATGCATGAGAAAATGTTTGAAAAAAATCTCACCTTGAAAATTACTAAGTATGTTTAAATAATTAATTGACAATTTTATTAGAATAATAAAATTGAATTAATTTTTGACCTCCATGATTTATTTATTTGTGGATTCTTTTGGAGAAATTCCCCACACAGGACGGCCAAAAGATCGATTTCACATGAATAAATTCCGAAAGGATGATTGTGGGTTACTATTAGTGGCGATGATGACCCTCCCCACGAGGCTCGTTCAAAATAAAATAATAATTCTGTATTTAATCATGGTTATTACTTAGGTATAAAATTGATATGCATATACTTCCCGAAGTCCTGTCAATTTTATATTGGTCAAGTGGGAGCCAACTATTAATCTGGATATTAAAGGTTTATAATTTTTCTTCTTTTGTAACTTTGCTTGAATGTGTTTAAATAATGACCCACCCCACTCTTGGCTTATTTAAACTGTTTTGAGATGTTGGCTGATGCATGTTCATATTTTTTTGAGATTTTAATATGATACATGTGATCGAACCTTGTGATATGTTTGTGCTTATACAAATTATTATTTATTTCGATTCAAAGATGTCGCAACCTTTTAATCCATTGATTTATACTCTCAAAGAACACCAACTTTCTAGTGATAACTATGTTATTTGGAAACGAAATATGAAATTTTTCCTCATTGCGCAACTACAACATTATTGGGTTCTTGATGTACCCACGCCCCGTATGCCTCTTGAAGGATCGGAGATGTGGAAAGACACTTATATAATATTTGGGGAGCAAAGCTAACTTGAACCTATGAAGCGTATAATCTTGACTTCACTGTATGATGATTTGAGATACATTCATGAAGGTGTTGAGTCTGCTGCGGAAATTATACAAAGTCTTGAAAAAGTATTTTTAACAAAAGACCGCATGATCAATCAGTTTAAAAAGGACGACGTGGCTAGGCTAAAAATGGCGGAGGGAACACCCGTAAGGGAGTATGTTCTCAGAGTAAAGCGCCATTTTGACAAACTTGCTTATCTCGGTACTAAGTATTGTGATGAGGCTCAAATCGAATTTCTTTTCCTAACTCTTCCAAGGTGTTTCGATGAGTTTTACTGTAGTTTTGTGATGAGTGATCACATGTTTACTATGGATACTCTGCAAGAAGCCTTGGAGAAAATAGAGAAGCACTTGGGAAAGAAAGACGAAGCATTGGTGACCAAAAGTATTTTCTCAAAATCTAGGCCAGTGGTAGGCAAGATTCAAGAAAAGGAAAGTGGTCGGATCCAAAGCAAACTCATTACCAAGAAAAGTGAGAGAAAGACAGCTAGTTGGATGGGTGTCAAGAAGGTACCAAGAGGAAAATGTTTTAACTGCGGTGAAAAAGGACATTGGAGGTCAGCCTATTCCAAACCCAAAAGGAATGGAAAGAAAGGTAATTCTCACGCACTAGTTGTTGAAACTTGTCTAGCGGCTTATGCCTCCCATTTATGGGTGGTGGATACGGGATTCACTGATCATGTTTGTTTCACTTTACAGGGGTTCAAGCGGACCCGGAAACTTAGTGGGAGTGAGATCCTCATCACACTGGGCGATGCTACGAGAGTGGCAGCTAAAGCAGTGGGAGAAGTGCACCTGTCTTTTGAAGATAGAGTTTTAATTTTAAGAGATGTTCTTTACGTTCCTAGTTTTAGAAAGAATTTAATTTCGGTTTCTAAACTTTACCTTGATGGATATTCAGTTACTTTTGACAAAGTTGTTACCATTTCTCTTTATGATAAATTTATCTGTCATGGAACGTTATCGAATAATCTCTATACAATTAACTGTGCACACCACTAATGAAATGCATCCTATAACACATCAACTATTTTCGATAAAAGAAAACATTCATCAGACGTAAACGAGACACTTCTATGGCATCTCAGATTGGGACATATTAATCCAAAAAGGATTCAAAGGTTGGTAAATGATGGTTCATTGGAGTCTCTCCGGGTTGAACCAATCCCAACTTGCGAATCATGTTTGGAGGGTAAAATGACCAAGAGGGCATTTGGAGCCAAGGGGAATATAGCCAAAGAAGTTTAGAAATCGTTCACACAGACGTATGTGGTCCAATTTCAATCAAAGCAAGAGGAGGTTATGAGTATTTTGTCACCTTTATTGATGATTACTCAAGGTACGACTATATTTTCCTTATGAAGCATAAATCTGAGACCATTGACAAATTCAAAGAATTTAAGGCTCAAGCAGAGAATCATAGGGAAAAACGTATCAAGTCTCTACGATCTGATCGTGGAGGCGAGTACACCAGCGATGAGTTTTTGAACTACTTGTCAAATGAAGGGATTGTATCCCAGCTAACTGCACCCGGAACCCCTCAATAAAACGGGGTTGCAGAGCGAAGAAACATAACTCTTTTAGAAATGGTTAGATCAATGATGAGTTATGCGGATCTACCCAAGTCGTTCTGGGGTCATGCCTTGGAAACAACGGCATATATTTTGAACTTGGTGCTATCCAAATCGGTTCCCAAAACTCCCAGAGAATTGTGGACCGGGCGAAAGTCTAGTTTGAGACACATGAGAATTTGGGGGTGTCCGGCCTACGTGTTGGACAAGGAAGCCAAAAAATTGGATCCTCGATCAGAATTAATGTTGTTTATAGGATACCTCGAGGGAACAAAAGGGTGTATGTTCTATGGTCCCGAAGATCAAAAGGTGATAATAAGCACCACTTTAGATTTTTGGAAGAAGACTATATGAGCGAAAAGAAAGCCCGTATGAGATTACCTTAAATGAGCTAAGGGGCTAACCTCGAACAATTTATGACAAGATGACATACCAAACGACACACTTACACAACGGAACCTTGTCAGAGTGGGAGGGTTGTAAAGACAACCCGAGAGATTCATGGGGGTAGGAGAGTCCTCGGACTTAGTCCCCGGTCAAGATGAATCAGACCCATGGACTTACAACGAGGCAATCCAAGACAAGGATGCGGTTTCTTGGCAAACAACAATGAAAGCAGAAATGGGTTCTATGGATCATAACAGTGTGTGGGAGCTAGTCGAACCACTTAATGGGGTCAAACCCATTGGTTGCAAGTGGGTATACAAGAGGAAAAAAGGACCGGACGGGAAGGTGGAAACCTTCAAGGCAAGGCTTGTGGCGAAAAGGTTATACTCGAAAAGAAGGGGATCGTATGAGGAAACCTTTTCAATGTAGCAATGCTCAAGTCCATCCAAATCCTCTTGTTGATTGTTCAAGATCTCGACTTTGAAATCTGGCAAATGGATGTCAGGACGACTTTCCTTAACGGAAGTCTTGAAGAGGAAATCTATATGCAACAACCCCAAGGCTTCATTAAAAAAGGCCAAGAACACCTAGTTTGTAAGCTCAAAAAGTTCATTTATGGACTCAAACAAGCATCTAGAGCTTGGAACCAATGTTTTGATCAAGTAATAAAGTCTTATGGGTTTGATCAAAATGAATCTAAAGTTGTGTGTACACAAAGCGTGTCGAAGCGCATTGGTATTCTTGGTACTATCGTAGATGACATTCTGCTCATCGGGGATGATGTAAAGGTGGTGTCAGACGTAAGGGCATGGCTTTCAAAATAGTTTGATATGAAGGACTTAGGGGAAGCAGGCACATCCTTGGGATCAAGATCACTCGAGATCGCAAGAAAAAGATGATAGGCTTATCGCAAGCTTCATATATAGAAATTGTCTTGAAGCGATTCAGCATGCAGGATTCCAAGAAAGACTTCGTACCTTTTAGACATGGAATCCATCTATCCAAGGAAATGTGCCCTTAGACACAAAATGAGATAGATGACATGAAAGGCATTCCTTATGCTTCGGCTGTTGGAAGTCTTATGTATGCAATGATGTGCGTGAGACCGAATATCTGCTTTCCCGTTGGCATGGTAGCGAGATATCAAAGTAATCTGGGAAAAGAGCATTGAACGGCAGTTAAGAACATTCTGAAGTATCTGAAAAGAACTCGGGATAGAATGTTAGTTTATCAGTCAAATAGTCTAATCCCCATCGGTTACACGGACTCGGATTTCCAATCAGACTTAGATTCCAGAAAATCTACCTCCGGTAGTGTGTTTTGCATGGGGGGAGGAGCCATGACATGGAGAAGCGTTAAGCAGAAATGCATCGCCGATTCTACCATAGAAGCCGAATACGTAGCTGCTTGCGAGACAGCGAAAGAAGCGGTTTGGCTCAAGAACTTCCTAGTGGACTTGGATGTAGTTTGAATTTGCCCAAAGACAATCATCATTTCATTGTGATAATGCGAGCGATTGCAAATTCAAGGGAACCAATAGCCCACAAGGCCAGCAAACACATTGAAAGGAAATACCATCTTATACGAGAAATCGTTAAGAGAGGAGATATAGAGGTGGAAAATATCGCGTCAGAAGACAACCTAGCAGATCCATTCACAAAGGGTCTGCCTCAGAACACATTCGAGAGACATGTGGAAGGAATGGGTGTCAAGATTTTGCCTAATCTGCTTTTAGTATAAGTGGGAGATATTATTAGGTTTGTGTAGGTGACATTAGATGTCACGCATTAAGAACTACACGAGATATGCTGTAGTATAATTAAAAGCATACTTTGAGTATAAGTGGGAGATTGTTGGGGTTATCTTTGGAAAGTATGCTTTTACTTTTTGTATAACCAAATGAATTTTCGTCTTATTTTTGAAATAAATTATTTATCACCGATGCTTTAAATATTATTGAATGTTACATATATTTCTTTGCATAACTATTCAATAAATAATACGTGTTACATTGTAGTTAATTTAGTGATACCAGATCACAGAAGATTAAATTAACAGTCCCTTTTAACTAAAAGTATGCTGTTCACAACCTAGATGGAAATGAACAATCCATCGTGAAAGGTTGAAGTGTAAGGCTCAGATTGACTTGTCTTGACCAAGAGATTACACTAGTGCATGGTGATGACTTTGAATAGGACCTCTGAGGAGGATAAATTCTTCAACACTGAATTAGGAAGAATTAGACCTCAATGGTTCGTTACTTCTTAATCTTCGTCCCTTAAATAGGATCGTGTGTGATTAGTAATTATTGCTTTGACTTATGACGGGTAGAGAATCAATGAGATTCAATACTTTATATCTTGGGCAATATTATTGGTCGCATGCGATTGCTAAGATTTAATACGAAGAATCGTGTGCAAGTACGCTTGTTCGATTTGCCCCCTTGGGAGGTTCATAAGATTATCATACTAAATCCTGCAAGTGGAATTAGTTTCCGGTATGGATAATAATGTTGAACCGTTCCTTGACCAAGGACAAAAGTTATTAATTAAAGGAAAGTTGTGTCAGTGGCTTGAATTAATTAATGGGCTGGATAATCTTAAACACTGGAAATAATAACCAGGAGCCATATTAACAGTAATATGGGTTAAGATGGATAGTGCAATATTAATTATGTAGTGGGATTAATTAATATTTATGGGCATGAATAATATTGTGGCTCAATATTAGATATTCAAAGTCCATTAGAAGGTCCAATCTTAATTCTCCTAAAGGCCCCTCAAGTAACCCAAGCATAATGTCCAATAACTGAAAAATGGTGTTTAAAATTAAATAAATTATGGTTGCTTATTTTTTCCATTTTTTTCGAAAATTATAAATAAAAAGGGGAGAAAGATTTTCTTTGAATTTTGTGGGGGTGGTTTGTTACAACCTTAGAATGTGGGTAGCGAGACATGCCGAGTATTGGTGCATCTCGCCTAGGCGGGTTGCGTCCCGGCCTAGTTAGTGTTGCATGGGGCGACACTTTGTGGTGCAAGCTGGACGGGTTCAGGCTGATGGGAAGGTGTGTGACCGAGGCAGTGGGACGGTGTTCAGTGCATGGGCGGATTACGCCCAAGTGTGAGGCATGTGGCCGAGAGTTCTAGGTAGCGTGTGGGAGCTGCCGAGTCAGTGTACGGTGCTTGGTTGGGAGCTACATAGCGTTGTGCGTGTACAGACGGTTGCATCCGTTGGGCCGAGAAACAAGGGCAACGTGCGGGAGCTACGAGCTAGTACTC
The DNA here is from genome assembly GCA_037126765.1 of Stenogyne calaminthoides. Lineage (NCBI taxonomy): Eukaryota > Viridiplantae > Streptophyta > Magnoliopsida > Lamiales > Lamiaceae > Stenogyne > Stenogyne calaminthoides. Next base: position 13,628,038 of record JBBCBC010000032.1, read on the forward strand.
GGGCGAAGCTGCCGAGTGTCGTGCGCATCCAGGCGATTGAGTTTGCCCGCTGCCTTTGTTGGCGGTTGTGATGAAAACGGGCAGGGCCGTGCGCGTCCGCCCGGGTCTAATAATTTAAATGAAGGCTGGGCTCGGATAAGATGAAGCAAGGGGCAATTATTAAGGCATTATCCAGAATTCGGTTGGGGAAATCGCCCAGGAGTGGGCTGGATCATCCTAGGGACGACATCTGGCGCAAGTTAGATCCGAGTGCTAGAATTGAATTATCCTAGTGGTGAAGGTTGTTCACCACGTTTATTTAAAGGCTTTGAGGCAGCCTTGAGATACACGAAATTGTGTGCATCCTTGGCAATATCCTTTGTATGAATTGTAAGTAATACAAAATGTTGGGAGTGAGTTATCCTATATATTGTGTGTGTTGGGGTTATACGTGAAAGTATGCTTTTACTTTGTATAACAGATTGAATCTTTAGCTTATTTACTAAGAATAAATCTTTTATCACTGTTGCTTTAAATATGAATGAATGTTAATTATTTATTGCAAACCGTTCAATATTAGTACATATTGCATTGTAGTTAATGTGGTGATACCCGATTATAGAAGATCCCCAATATTGTGTACTTTACGTTCTAGTAATTATGTTGCGTACTTGAGTTCGTATGGAACTTGTTTGCATTCAATTAAGTCCCTAAATTATAATATTAATATTGAATTAGATCTATTTATACATAGCTTCTTCCTTTTTCTTTTTCTTTTTTTGACGGTTAGACATAACTAATAACAAAATATTATACAAAAATAGAAATAAAAAATTTCAACCAAAAAAATTATTACAAATTAGCCATAAAAACTTAAAATTTGCATATAAATAAATAAATTAATTATGTTTTGAATATTTTATAATTATTAGTATTATTTTTGTACTAAATCTATTTATACATATCTAATAACAAAATATTTGTATATCAAAAATAGAAGAAAAAAATTCAATAAAAAAATTATCACAAATTTGTCACGAGTTAATTAATAGTGGCATATTAATTATTAATATTATAAACAATAAATTCTGTATTTGATATGGATATGAATATATATATTTTCTCTTTTTAAATCAGTCATTCTCTCTGTGTTTTTTTAGATTGCTCATTTAACTTTGACATGGATTTTAATGAGAAAGTTCTTTATTAATATTTGGAGGGAATAAAATTTTGTTTTGATAAGGATATTTTTGTAAATTTTAGTGAAAAAGAAAAAAAAAATGTTATTTTTGTATGTAATTATTAGTGAAATAAGATGTAATTTAGCGATGTTTATAGGGGATTGAAACTGAAGAGTTGTTTTATTGCTATTTTTGGTATATGATACAATATGAACTTTTTTAAATTTTGAGCAATCTAAAAAAAGGTGGAATGATTATTTTATATGTATAAATGTATAATTTATATATTTATTTGTATGATTATTACATGTTATGATTTAAACTGGTTAGTCTAATTACTATAAAGTAGTTACATGTACTATTGACACTACACTTAATTTATTAGTTGAATAATTTAAAATTAAATTATTAATTGATGTTATTAGTTGAATTGTAAAATGATAATAGGATGATTGTGATAAAGCTCGATTTATTTACTTATGTATATGATTATTTTACATGATATGAGATCTAAATTGATTAATCCAATTAATGTAAATTAGTTGCATGTATTATTGACATTAGACTTAAATTATTAATTGAATAATTTTATAATTAGATTATTAGTTTATTCTCAAAACGACATTAGGTTGGTTGTGATAGAGCTCGATACCCACATAACATTTTTCTATAAAATACTCATCGGGACCAACACATGACAAAAAATGTTGATTTTGGGAATGACGTTGACTTCATCAGATAATAGACTCTATTTAAAGTTTTAGAGAAGACTATTTTGACTAATGATATCTTATGGTATGAAAGTTAATAAGAATTAAAGAGGTCAACTTCAATCCAGGGTAGTTTTATGTTGCCAAAGTCCAAAATAACTAGGCGGGACAATTTGAAATTTTTTATATGTGATAGGAAGATGGCAACATGTGACAATCAACAATGTTTATAAAAAAATAATTCAAACTTGTAAGAAAAAAATATACCTTTTAAACTTGCATTATTTTAAAATGTAAACTCTTTCAGCATTTGAAGCGCCACCCATTTCCCACGCTTATACAAAAGAAAAAAAATTCAGAAATCATGCATAGTGAAATATATAAAAATAAAATAAGTTTAAGAAAAAATATTATAATTATAGGTAAAATAATTCTTTATAATTCATTTAACACAAAAACAAATACATTTCATACCATATTCATTATATATTTACAAACGTGCAACACACGGGTAATATGCTAGTAAAATTTAATGGTAAAAATGTCTTGCGAAATGAAAAGAGTTAATTTGATGATATATATATATATTATAGATAATATGAAATGTTAGACTTTGAGCACCATCGATAACTTATAATATTGACGGAAATAAATAAAAATAAAATAAAGGGAAAAAGAAAATTAGAAAAATTACAACTATTACTTTTCCAAAAATAGCACGTTTTCCCCTTGTATCAGCTTTCCACGAACAACAACTTTCCACTTTGATCAGGTGCGACAACAGAAACCTCACGCACGAAATAAAATAACACGTACTAAACCAACACGAACACACGCACGAAACCGCAGCAAGTCGAGTTAAGGACGAATCCTTTGCCGCAAAATAAATACATCTCGGCTAGTGCTCACGGTTTGACGTAGTGTTTCCAAAGGTAAAACGACTTCGTTTTTATACGTGCAACACCGCTACATATAAGCTCCAACGAACTGAAAATGACGTGAAACTGGACTGCGATCTATATGAATATGCAAACGAGTATGAATGGATGCAACTTCTCATTTGTTCGTTCGATTTCTCAATTTTCTTTTTGATTCGACTAAAATGAACAAATGCATTCAACCTATTTATAGGTACGTCCATTAGGTGAGAGACATAATGACATTTTAATTTGGGCTCATGATGGCAATTAATGTCATTCATTTAAATTATTTTCATTTTGAAACATCTTCACTAATGACACTTAATGTAATCATGTAACTTCTGACGTTACAATTTGAAATGTGTTGGAATGTTAGTGAGGGTTTGGAAAAATCAGGATGTTTGTGGGTGACGTCTAGAGGTGGGCTGACTGTTGGCGTAGGTGATCTGGGATGCAGGCGACGTGCGGACAATCGTGGGCGCATTAGTGCCATCACGTGGGCAAAAAATTCGGGATCGAAAGATAACCCCTTGACAATAATCTTTGTGATAATAAATTTGGCCTTAAATTTTAGCATGCAAACAAAACGCAAGCTGTTTTCAAGTTTTCTCTTTTGCAAAAGCTTTCATTTTCGTTATAATAATGCAATTATTCCATCATTTTCTTTTCAACAATTAGCTTACAAATAAATTTGGCTTAACACACAAAGTTATATACAATATTGCATACAAGTGATATGTGCAATTGAGCTTTTTTTTTTTTTGCGTGTCATATAGCTGGGCCGGGTTAGGGCAGATTGCTGGCGGGTCAAGGGTTTCCTTCTTCTTCTCGCGCACTCACAGACGCTGGAAGAGTTCTTCTCCTTCCTCTTCTCGCATAGCAACAAACGCGACCAGATCTCCGTTGATTTTGATGGCGGCGCGTCTCTAGATTTTTCCACTTCTTTTCTTGTTCTTCTTTTTCTCTTTCTCTTCCATATTCTTTCTGATTTCTTCAATTTTCTCATTATCACAAATTTACAAGTCATTCAGTTTTTTTCCTATGATTTTGTGAAGCAGTCTTTCAGATCCTTCTGCACCCTTCTCACGCTGTTCTTTAAATCTGTAATTTTGGACTGAGGATTTGTTTTTCACGTTTTTACTGATTTTTGTTCATGTGGTAACACTCTTTTGTTCATAGGGTAAAACTCTTTTGTACATGTAGTAACACATTAAGTAGTTCTTTAAATCTGTAATTTTTGACTGAAGATTTATTTTTCGCGCTTGTACTGGTTTTTGTTCATGTAGTAACACTCTTTTGTTCATGTAGTAACACACAAAAATAACTTGAAAAAAAAATTTGGGCCAAGGATTTTTTTTCGCGCTTGTACTGGTTTTTGTTCATGTAGTAACATTATTTTGCTCATAGGGTAACACTCTTTTGTTCATGTAGTAACACATTAAGTTGTTCTTTAAATCTACAATTTTAGAGTGGGAATTTCTTTTCGCACTTGTACTTGTTTTGTTTATGTGGTAACACGTTTTTCTTCATAGCGTAACACTTTTTGTTCATGTAGTAACACACAAAAATAACTTGATTTTTTTTTAAAATTATGTGCTCAACACTTTTTGATAAAAATATCGTTGCATGAAATGTAATAGTTAAATAATCAAGTAGTCTGCCCAATCCGCCCGCTCTGCCCGCGCTGCCCGACCCGCTTGCGCCGCCCTCTCCGCCACATGACCCGCTAATTTTAGTCTTTTTTTTATCTTAATTGTGTGGTATTGCACATAACACTAGTGTGCAATATTTCACACAAGACCTACTCTTGTAATTATAGCCGGCGAGAGGTGATTAGTTGTTATAAATTATAATCATATAAGTTAACTACTTATCAATAAGATCATATAAAGTTATAAACCCCTTTTACAACTTATTTTATTAGTTAATTAGAATTGGGGGAGAGGAAACACTGATTGTCCAATATTAAATTCATTATTAACTTGTATGCATAATATTAATATAAACAAATGTTCTCTTAAAATAAAATTATAGATTCCTTCTTGTTTTGAACATCAAATATTTTACACTTGATTGGCAATGGGATTGTTATATTAATCCGGGGTGTGGTACTATTGAACGAACGAATGATGCATAATGATTAGGGGTGGTTGGGTATAGCAAAAATTTCAAATCGTATCGTTATTGTACCACAATAATTTTTTTATATTTAAAAATGTATACGGAAATTAACTCTCAATTCATTTTTTTTCACTTCCCAATAGGACTTTAATTCATAAAGTGTATTATGACATCACAATTTAGTGATTTAATTTTCAATCACCGTGTTGTGTACTAAAATATATGAATTAAAGATTAAGATGTGGTTTATTGATCTTAGTGACACAAACAATAAATGTGAAAGATGAATTGCATTTATGACTTATGATTGTTTGAGAAAATAAGTGTTTGAGTATTAAATTTGCAAGAGTGTTTGGTAAGGTATTCAATTCTCCTCCTTTTTTGGTCATAAATGACCCATATTTATAGGGTTTGGGAGAGTGGAGCTCACTCTCCCGGGTTACAAGTACAAGGAGCCGAAAGTGACTATGTGAAACATTAAATGCTACAAGATTGATGTGACTTAACTCGGAGGTCGCTGGGAGGCCGCTCGAGGCGCGCTGACCTCGAACACCTCGTTGGGACGTCGTTCAAGATAATCCCGGATTTGCAGGGATTTAGCCGTTTAAGCACCCCTAACTGTCAATCATAATTGTCCTTTACTGACTTATCTCTGATTAGGGTTTTCTTTAGGTTAGATCCTCGACGCTGCCTGTCTGATACTGGTCAAATCGTAGTTAATGCCCTGCAACTGTGTCAGTCCGAGGTCACCGAGGTCTTCCCAGGTCGTGCGATCCACGCTCGGTTCGCCTTTCATCTTGCTACATCTAGCGAGGTGTTATACTCGTAGGAAATTCGGTCTTCTTCTCCCGATAGTCTTTCTTGGTTGCGTTAGACCTCGCGCGATATGGACACAACAATAGCCCCTGACTCGTTCCCCTATGCCTACCGGGGGGCGAGCTACCTTTCAAACGTTGCTTCGATCGTGGTGTGTGAGGTCCCGAAGCTTTTAGAGTACGCATGGTTACCGTCTCAGAAATTGGTGTGGTGACGACAGCTCGCCTCGACTATCGTGCCTATTGAGGCTAGGTAATGATGGCGCGTGGTCCCCACGCGCTGGATGTGAAAAGTCGCGGGCCGGCCCATGCGCCCTAAATTCTCCCTATAAATATGCCTCTGCTCTTTCATTTCTCACTTTTCTCCCTTCAAACTTCCGAATCTTGCTGCGTCGCTCTGGCCACTTTCCCATTCGTGATTTAGGCGTCGTTCCGCTCAAGGTAAGTTCTAGATTCTCTTCTTTCTTCTCGTATTTCGCCATTCTCCCGTATGGAGTCTAGGGATCAGGTTTCTTCAAGGAGTGTGGCTGGGAGCTCTGCTCCGGACACGGTGGTTAGTCGGGAACGGGGTCGTCGGAGGAAGGAACCATCTCTGATAGATGTTTCCTCCGAGACGATGAGCGAAATTCCGGTGGAGTCCGAGGGGAGGTCATGTCCAAGAGACGTCGCCTTCGGAGGGGAGAGAGAAATTCAACCATGCGAGTTGATAGTCCCGCTGAGCCGGAAGTTTAAAATGAGGAGATGGCGAGAGTTCGTGTGGGAGCTTCTTCGACCGGGTCCATTGACTCGGCTGAATTTGACTTTTTGTCGAGCGAGGTTGTCCCCGATGTGCCCAGTTTGTAGATGAGGTGGACAAGGTAGATAGGAGTTTGAGGATGCATGAGACCGTGACCCGCGGACCTCACAAGGTGATTCCGAGGCTGACCTGTGCGCGGAAAGAGAGTAGCTTTGCCGTGAAGGATGTGGAAAGTTGGGTGACCGAGGCCGATTTTTTCTTGTGGAGGGAAAAGTTTCAAGTCCCCAGCGATGTTCATTTCTAGGTACCTGGTCATGAAATTGATTATGCCGACCAAGTTCCGGAGGGGTGTGTGGCTATGAACTACGATACTATGAATGTCGGATCGCTTCCCGCTCCACCCAATGATCTTGCACCTTTTGCAATTCTGGGGTCTGGCTCCGACACAAATTACTCCGAATGGGTGGAGTACGATCATCGGGATTCTGTCGTTATTTGGCCGAATTCAGCCCCGAGCCTTTCCTTCAGTTAAGGAGATCAATTCTTTGATCTCGCTCGCGAAGTGGGGGAAAGATCCGGGTTATTACTATGTGAAAGCCCGACCATACATGATGGTGATTGAGGACCTCCCAAATAAGGTCCAAGATTGGAAAGAGAAATGGTGGATCGTCGGGGGTGCTTGGCAAAGTCCAGTGTTTTCCTTTGGGAGTCTTGGCTATCTCGAGATACCCCGCAAGTATGTCACTTTCAAACGTAAGGCCTTTTTTTTATTTCGCTGCTCCTATAGTACTAATTTAATTTTTTCCTTCTTCTCGCAGCTCCGAAGTCCACCAAACTATCCGGGCTCTCACGTTCTTTTCTGGTTCGGCTAATATAGGTCTGTCTTATTGATCCCAACGAGTGATCTCTTTCTGTGTTGCGGAGGTCGAAGTGTTGGGAGCTCGGAGGGCTGACCGTGCCACCTCGCTCCTCTCTGTCCGCGAATATTCCTGGTAAGCGAAGTGGACCTTGACCTAAAGATTTTCCGTTAACAGTTCTTTGTTCGTGATTCTTTTCCTGATGTTTTTCTTGTCTTTCAGTAACTTTCATTGAGCCTCTTCGATTAATTTTCGCCAAAGCTATCGAAGCCATGGACCAACTGAACGCTGAAGAACTCCGCGAGAAGGTTGCTCTAGCCCTGGACCTCTCGAGGCAGAGGAACGAGAAGAAGAAAAAGGCCCAGGTCCAAAAAGATGATAAAGGTGAGAAGGATGAGGTCGCCGAAACCCCGAAGCTGAAAATAAAGGCCCTCGCTCCATCGCGAGGTCAGAAACACGCGACCATTGACAGTCGCACGCCGGAGGGGAGCTCGCCCAAGCAGCTCCAGCCACCAATTGACATGGATGCTCTCTGGGACTCCGCGAGCGGCAAGATGGTGGTTTTTGGGTCCGAGGGGAATCCCGACACGGTCTTCGAGCTGACTAACCGTAGAGATCGAGAGGCGGGGGATGATTCTTTCCTTGGTTGGAACCCTGAGTACCACAAGAGGTAATCTTCGAGATCCGATTTTGTTTACTTTGCATTTTTGCGCTGATATCTATCTTATGTTATATTGTTACTCTGTTGGTACAAGTTGGATGATGGAGTTTTCCGGGGTGAGGCCACTCGTAATTTTCTGTGGTCAAGAAACCTTGCCAGCAATGATGCTCAGCCTCTCTATCTTCAGCGCATTGCCAATGATTCCGCGAAGTCTTGGACCCTGACCCTCCACGAGGAGGCCTAGACCCAGCCTTTCTCTAAGAACATGACCTCGGGGATCGCCCACTTGTGCCACTCTCTGGCCTTCTTTAAGAAAGGTCGGGAGCAATATGACAAAGTGAAGCAACATGCACATGAAGCTAAGGCGGCCTGCGTGTTAATGCAGAAGGATTTGGAAAGGCACGTGAAAGACCGGGAATTTGCTATCAATGCCAAGGCCGCCGCCGAAGAGAAGTTGAAAAATTGACCCGGGAACGGGATGGCATGGGGAAGAAAATCCAGACAATGAAGAAGGATCTCGACCTCCGAGGTCAGAAGGAGAAGGTCAGTTTGGATAGGATCTCAGAGCTGGAGGACCTAGTTCGGTGTCTGGAAGCCAATGCTAAGCAGGTTCCTGTCAATATCAAGCTGGAGAGGGGTCATGCCTCGAACATTGCCTACATCCATTCATATGCCAATGTTGTTCGGGCGGTTCATCGGGCCGGTGACCTTGCTGGGGCTCAAGCGGCGGTGAAGGAAGGGTTGATCACTTATATGCGCAAGAATCTCGTCCGTTAGAAGGAAGATCTCCCGATCAAGGACCTTGCTGCCTTTGGGGTTGATTTCAGTTTCCTTCCGCCCAGTGCCAATATATATGACCCGGATGAGCTGTTCAGGATGTTGAATCTGGAGGAAAGTGGGGATGGCGATGTCGGCGGCGAGGCGGCTGAGGAGGATGGTGGTGCGGGAAATCAGGCTGGCGTTGAGATTCCCGGGGTCGAAACAAACTGTGTCGATTAACCCTGACGAGGGGACCTCGGATGCTTAGCCGAGCTAATTTCCTTGGTGGTTTTTTGCGGTAGTATGCCAATTGCCTTCGGGCGTTTCTGTGTGATCGCCCTTCGGGGTTTCTCAATCATGTCGTTAAGTTTCCCTTTGGGGTGTGTAAGTATTTGCCCGTGGGGCATAGAACTTCTGTTGCCTTTGGGCGTTGTACTCTTGTTGCCTTCGGGCATTTATCAATGAACTTCATTTCCTGTTTGAACTTGATTGTCGCTTTTCTTTATCTTTCTCACTTTTTCTTCGAGTACTTATTTATTTTTGCTAACACTTTGAGGTCGGTGGCCTTGTATTCTTGAAAACCTGGGTAATAACACATGGTGAATGATCAGTTATTTGGTAACTGTTGCGACCTAATTATCGACTTAGATAGGGCATGCGACCGAGGTCATCTTATAGATGGTATGCAACCTGATTGCCTTTGGAGTTTTTTTGGCTTTGTCAACTTAGATAAGGCATGCGACCGAGGTCGTCTTTTAGATGGTATGCGAACTGATTGCCTTTGAAGTTTTTAGCTTTGTCGACTTAGATAAGGCATGAGACCGAGGTCGTCTTATAGATTGTATGCGACCTGATTGCCTTTGAAGTTTTTAGCTTTGTCGACTTAGATAAGGCATGCGACCGAGGTCGTCTTATAGATGGTATGCAACCTGATTACCTTTGAAGTTTTTGCCTTTTGTCGACTTAGACAAGGCATGCGACGGAGGTCGTCTTATGTATGGTATGCGACCTGATTGTCTTTTCTAAAGACTTTGGGCAAATATGATTTTTTTGAAATGACTTCTTATGATGCTAGCACTTTATCCCCCCTAGTCTTTAGGGACATGGTCATGAATTTTCTAGACTTTCATTTTATTTTTTCCATTTTTGAATCTTTTCTTTGACCGAATTCGTGAGAGGTCGGGGACCAGTCCCCCAAGTTCGTAAATGTGAAAGACTTGTAAAAAGTTATGAAAGGTTTATGACAAGTTTTAATTTGTTAAAAACTGTAGGAGAATTGATTTCGTTATATTCTAACTCTTTTAGAAAGAAACTTCTACATGGTTGGCTTATCTTTTTTCATTTGCGAATTTAATTTTGACCGAACTCGTGAGAGGTCGGGGACCAGTCCCACAAGTTCGTAAATTTAAAAAGTTGCACCGAACTGTGATAATTTTAACTTGTAGAAAAACTGTGACAAACTTGATTCTATTTCTAACTTTGACAAAGTTTTAGAAAAACGTGATGCATGACTGAAAGTAGACAGTTACTGGTAGAATTTCTTTAGATAGGTCGCATTCCAAGGGTACATCGTGGGAATGCCCTCCATGTCTTCGAGCTCATAAGCCCCATTTGGTAGGCATCTTGAGATTCTCATTGGACCTTCCCAGGTCGGGCCAAAAACTCCTTTTTGGACTCCAAGGATTTTTCTTAAGATGAGGTTGCCAACTTTGAATCTTTGGATTTTTGCTTTAAAGTTGTAGTATTTCTCCGACTTCTGTTTGTAACTCGCGTTTTTCAAGTTGGCTTCTAGTCTTCTTTCTTTGAGGAGGTCGAGGCAGATGGATATGGCATGATCGTTGTCCTCCGTGATAGCCTGCGACGTCCGATGACTTCTGATGATGACTTCGGCTGGTATGACTGACTCCGTCCCGAATGCTAAAGCGAAAGGTGTTTCGCCTGTTGAGTTTCGAAATGTGGTTCGGTATGATCATAAGATGCTAGGGAGTTTGAAAGCCCATAATCCATTTGACTCGATGAGTTGAGTCTTCAGAGTGTGTTTGATTATCTTGTTCACGACTTCAACTTATCCATTGGACTGAGGGTGATAGGGAGTAGAGAACAACTTCGCGATTTTCCATTTCGCAAAAAAGGCGTCGATCTCGAAACCGTCAAACTGCTTTCCATTGTCTGTGATAATCGCCTGCGGGAGGGCGAAATGACAGATGATGTTTTTCCAGATGAATCGGATGATCTTCTCTTGAGTGATGCTAAATGCTCTGCTTCTGCCCACTTGGTGAAATAGTCTACCGCGACCACGACAAACTTCGAGCTGCCTGGGGTCTTTGGGAAAGGACCAATCAGGTCGATTCCCTATTTCGCGAATGGCCATGGGCTGTAGATCGAGGTGAGCTCTTTCGGAGCTCACTTGATTGTTGGGGCAAAAAACTGGCACTGTTGGCACTTTCTCGCGTATGCGATCACATCCTTTCTCAAAGTTAGCCAATAATAATCCTGTATGATTATTTTGTAGACAAGAGATTGACCTGCAGTATGATTTCCACAATCTCCTTCGTGGATTTCTTTCAAAATTACTTGGCCTTCTTCTGGTGTAACACATTTCAATAATGGCAACGAGAAACTTTGCTTGTAAAGTTGTTCGTTGACTATGGTGTACCTCGCCGCTCTTAGTTGTAATCGGCGAGCTGTGATCTTGTCTTCTGGCAGTGTCCCTTCCTTGATTTATTCTTTGATGTCGGTCATCCAATTATCTTCTAGGGTTGTGATCTAAAAAATCTCTACTCGGGTGTTTGATGGACTTGCCTGATTTGACCAAACGATCTCCTTCACATCGATGGTGCCGCGCCCTGTCGAAGGGGTGTTTAGCCTGGTTACTGTGATGTTATCCATGTCGACGGCTCCTTCGGAGGTGGCCAATCGGGCCAGGGCGTCTGCCTGTGTGTTGTCTGCTCGCGATATTAGCTCTATCTACACTTCTTTGAATTTTTCTACGAGGCTCTTCGCTATCTGCTGGTACTTCACCATCTGCTCGCCCCGTGTTTCATACTCTCCAGACATTTGGCATGCGACTAGCTGAGAATCGCTGTAAACTTTCAACTTTCGTACTCCAATGGCCATTGCCATTTCCAGACCATTTATCAAGGACTCATACTCTACTTCATTGTTTGTAGCGTGAAAATCAAAACTTACAGTCGTTGTAAAGGATTGTTATTCGGGACTAATTAGGACCACTCCAGCCCCCGCTCGGGTGCTCATCAAGGAGCCATCGACGTGCAGTGTCCAAGGAATGTCGATGACCTCCGATGTCTTTTCTGGAAAAGTGATCTCGGTAAGAAAGTCGGCGAGGACCTGAGCTTTGATCGCAGTTCGGGCTGCGAAGGCGATCCCGAATTGACCTAATTCGATGGACCACTTCAACAATCGCCCGACTGTATCAGGTCGGTGCAACACTTGCCTCAGTGGCATGGTAGTTAGGACTTCTATTTGATGATCGAAAATATACTGCCTTAACTTTCGGACACTCATGACCAAAGCGTAGGCAAGTTTCTCGAGAGGTGGGTACTTGAGTTCGGCGTCATTTGGGGTTTGACTGACGAAAGATATGGGTAAATGATATTGACCTTCTGCTCGTACCAATACTGAGCTGAGGGCGGACTCCGAGGCCGCCAAATATAAGAAAAGCTTCTCGTCAGGAACGGGGTTTTGCCAAGATTTGAGGATCGGAAAGATATACTTTGAGCTTCAAAAATGCGGCTTGGCACTGTGGGGTCCACGAGAATTTTCCTTTTTTCATGGCTTCAAAGAAAGGCTTGCATTAATCTCCCATTCTGGACACGAATCTGTTTAGAGCTGCGAGACATTCGGTCAGCCTTTGAACTTCTTTGATATTGCGAGGTGGTTTCATATCCATGACGTCTTTGATCTTTGCCGGTTTGGCTTCGATACCTCGCTGACTGATGATATGTCCCAGGAATTTTCCTGACCAACTCTGAAACTGCACTTCTTGGGATTCAGACGCATGTTGTATTTCCTTAGGATGTCGAAAGTCCGGGCGAGGTGTCCCAGATGGTCTTCCTTCTTTTCAGTTTTTACCACGATGTCGTCGATATATACCTCCATGGTTTTTCCTATCTTGTCGGCGAACATTCGATCTACTAGGCGTTGGTAGGTTGCCCCCGCGTTCTTCAATCCAAATGGCATCCTCTTCCAACAATACACATTTTTCTCTGTTATAAAAGATGTGTGTTGTTGGTCATCTTTGTTCATGGCGATCTGATGATACCCGACGAAGGCATCCATAAAAGTCATCATCTCGTGCCCAACAGTGCTATCCACGAGGTGATTGATGTGGGGCATAGGAAAATAATCTTTCGGGCATGCTTCATTGAGGTCGGTGAAGTCGATATAAAGTCGCCATGAGTTATTTACTTTTTTCACTAAGACTGCGTTGGCCACCTATTTTGGTTGATATGCCTGCTCGATTAATTTATTATCCAACAACCTTTTTACCTCCTCGGCCAAGGCTGCATATTTTTTGGGGCCGAACTTCCTTCTTTTCTGGGATACTGGCTTCTTTGTTGGGTCGATATTCAATTTGTGGCATGCGACCTCGGGGTCGATGCCGATCATGTCTTCATGTGACCATGCGAACACATCTAAATTCTTCTTGAGGAACTCTATTAGCTGATCTCTCAGATCGCTGGGTATTTGCATTCTGATAGTCACACTTAGTTTTGGTCTATTGAGGTCGACCGGGATTGATTTGAGCTCTTCGATAGGGGTTGCCCGCTGATCGCTACTTCCTGTTCTTGGATTGAGGTTGGATTCTCGCTGTTCGGATTTGATCTCCATTGGTTCAAAACCGAGGCGAGGTTCCAAATCTGGTAATTCTTGTGCAGGCTTTTATTTGACCGCGACGTCAACTTCCATAGGTGTTACATTCATTTCTATTACATCGTCTATCTCCATTTCATTATTTTCTTTCTTCTTCCGGGATGGAGTTTGGCTCGTACAACCTATCCCCACCTCGTATTTCCTACCGAAAAAAAAAATTTTAATTGACACAAGAGTAAGTCAAACATTTTCTTGCTGCGATCTGATCACCCTTAATGGTGTTAATTTTCCCGTCATATCCGGGAAACTTAATACATTAGAAATAAGATGAGGCGTAGTTCCAAACTCATGTTCAAAAGGCTTGTCGAAGAAGGCGTTGAAGTTTGAGGGGGTGTCGATGAACACAAAGTCTAGCTGCCTTGTTGCCTTCACTTCGGTATCCAAAGTCAAGGTGATTTCCACTGATAGGCGAATCATTCCATAAGCCTCGATGGGTTGACTACCAAACCCTCGGATCCCCACCTCGCAGGGTTCGACATAGGAGTGGAAGTCGCTGGGTTGATCTAATGTTTTCTTAAAGAAGATGTTGCAGAAAGCCCCATTGTCGATCATGATGCGATGAACCAAAGCCCCCGTTATTCTGGCTGAGATCATGAGTGGGTCCCAGTTGGGGTATACTGCTCCGTCCTTGTCTTCCTCGGTGAAGGTGAGTTGTTTCTGATTTGGAGTGATGGTATTGACTGGGAGGCAGTTTAGCACGACATTTTTTACGATGATTTGATAGGGAGGTCGCTGGGAGGAAACCCTTGAGGGTTCCCCTAGTTGGGCATATCATGTGGATGACCCTATTTCCTGCTCCCTCTGGGATCTGCGGGCCTCGCCTGCCCTGGTCGGGTTAGTTTCCTGGCGGAGGTGCTTGTCGCTGATTTTGTTGTTGTCTTGGCTTAACAAACCTTTCCAATTTTCCTTCTTCTTATAACTTCCAGAGCTCTCTCAGTAGATCGCGGCAATGTTCAGTGGTATGCCCAATGGTATTGTGATAGTCGCAAAACTTCTTCGGATTGAGCTTGGAGGTATCTTGGAGCATTTCTCTGGCTGGCGGTATCTACTGTCCGCCCTTGATCGCTTGAAAGATCTGGGCTGCGGTCATGGTCAGTGTTTCGAGGAGCTTTACTTCCAGAGTATTATCAATTGGCTTCAATGTCCCTGGAGCTCGGTAGTTCGTGGGTCCAGGCCTTCTGAAAGGCTTTTCGGACTTCAGGTCTGGTTTTTTGGTTTCGACCTTCACTTCGCTTGGTTGCTGCTTGCCCAATCTTGAGGCTAGTATTTTGACATTGGGGATCATGATACCCGCCAGATATCAATAATCGGCGTAGCTTGATGGGTAATCTTTGTGATGGAACACGCCGGTGAAGGCGGTCCGTCACCCAGGATCGTTATTGGATGCCAAACGTACATGTATTAAAGAATAAAACCTAAACATGCGTCTAGAGCAAGTTTTAGATTGGTATCACATTGATGGAACACTCCGGTGAAGGCGGTCAGTCACCCAGGATCGTTATTGGATGCCAAACATACATGTATTAAAGAATAAAACCTAAACATGCATCTAGAGCAAGATTTAGATTCGTTATCCTTGAAGATCGAGATGTTGATTCCACTACAGATCTTTTAGTCTGTCTCCCAGCCTCGTCTGAATGCTGAGTGGACAGCAATCTATCGAACGTGGAGAAGGCGCCTGCTATTTCGTCTTTTCAAACCCTAACTTGCCTGGCTGCTGCATTTCTGTTTTTGTGTGTTAGGGTTTGGAACGAAATCAAGGCCCTTTTATATAGACTCCATAGGTTTCGTGGGCCAGACTAGGGATCCATTAGAAGGTATAGGGTTTGGGCTTCTTACGGACCCAAATACTCTTATGTTCAGCCAAGAACATTATTTTGTCCCGATAACATTAACTCATCCCACTAGAGAATTAATGTTGCACTCCCGTCCTATCCCGAACCAAATCAGGGCTTCTATTAGACTTTATAATTCCCCGTGTTAAAGATATCGCACGTCCATTAATTATTAAAGCTTCAGACTGCTTTAATTAATTAATGTCTTTTATACCTTGAGTAGTACCACTCAACCTTTGTTATCGTACGAATTAAATCCACCTGCAGGGTTTAATACGACAATCCTTTATGAGTTTCCTCAAGGGGACGTAATCATCCTGGATGTTCAGGACACGGTGCCCTGATGCCAGTAAATAGACATCATGCGAGCGATGTCACTACCCAAAATACGGAGCATGAAGAATCTATCAAGATTCTCACCTATAGTAAATCAAAGTAGTGAACAAGCACCCCACATATCTAAATACCACACTTAGAGTTAAGAATAATAAAAGTCACCAAGACCTTTAGTTCTTCATAACAATCAGAATAGAAGAACATGTCTTATCTGTGACCTATTCAATGCGACATATCGCACTAGTATAAACTAATGACCAAGACAAGCCACCAACAAGTTTATACTACAATTTAAACCAATAGTTATGTCTCGAACTATCTCAGTTGTGAATATTGTTTATATCTTATAAGGAACTTGACGATGTGATCTTCTGTGTGACTACAAACCCACCACATTGTCTACAATATAAGATAAGCAGACACAAGCAATTTTTAAGAATGCAATAATGTGAAAAACCATTTATTTCAGATGATAAGGAAATTGAATATACGTCCACAAAAGCTCACTAAAAGTTTGCTTTACAGTATACACCAATACTTTGTTCATCATCTTCCATAATTTTGTTCCTTTCTTCAAGCCGTGCACTATCCCCAGGACATTGGCTTCGTCTCCCAGTGGCTCGCCCTCCATGATGAGCTGATCTAGGCGATTGATGTAAGCTCAGTCTGACTCGTCTTCGAGCTGGTGGATGTTCGCCAAGTGTTGTTTGGTTCCTTTATGCGGGGTCAGAGAGGCAAAATGAGTGAGGAACAATTGAGCCATCTGGTGGAAATATTCGATGGATGTCGGTGGTAGGGTGTTGAACCAACTATAGGCCTGGTCGCCTAGTGTGAGTGGAAAGAGTCGGCACTAGGTGGCGTCTGTTGCCCCCGTCGAATTCATGTAAGATGTGTACTTGCTCACATGATTGATCGGATCGGTGTTGCCATATTGCGTGACGGAGCTCGCATTGATCTTGACTTTCACTGGGGCGAGCATGACCGGGGGCGATAGCGGCGAGATGAGAATCTTAGTGGTAAGGGGCATCCCCCCTTTGTTCGCTATTTGTTCTTGGAGATCTTTGATGTTTTGGAGGATGGAGGCCATTTGCGGAGAATCATTCTACTGCGACCTCATCGAAATGAGGGCGAGGTGGAGTGTATCTCCCGTGCCTGCGAGGTGATGGAGTTCGACGACGTCTGTAGGGTGAAGGGGTTCTTTCCGACCTGTGGGGTGAGGGACTTTACTCGAGGCGATCTTTCTTCGACACCCGCTGTTTGGGTCCTCCTTGGGCTACCGACCTCGAAAAGATCTTTCGGGCCCAGCCTGGTCACATCGTGTCTGTCTGAGGTGATCTCGCTGGGGTTTCCACGAGGTGGATGTGGGCCGCAACTGAAACTTTCTGAGAATAAACGTCTGTGGATGGGGTTGGCACTTCATTCGGGTTGCGTCGATAGATTGGGGTACACTGAGGCCCATGAGAGTTGGCTTCCTAGCTCCATTCGCGGTGAGGTCCCTCGTAATGAGGTCCCTCACGGTGGGATCTTTCCTTGCGAGGATCCTCGTGCATCTGGCCTTTGCCCTTGCTCTGGGCTTTCTGGTTCAGGTTGGGGACCAGGTCGCCTTAAGGTATTTTCATGCCGGCCTGCTTTCAGCGTAATTCCGCGATGGCTTCATCGATGTCCTTAGGAGTGCAGATTTGTTCGAGCTTCCGTGCGATTCCGGCGGTGGGTCCCCCGGTTGTGCGATTCTGTGCGATTCTTGACGTACTACTCCTCCTCCGGCAACATATACAGCGACCGCAACCCGTCTCTACCCATCGCTCCAACCAGATTTGACCGATTGCTTCAGTAGTAAATTGAACTTATATTTTAGTGGCTGAGAAGAGAGACGTACGATAACTTTTGTGGGATGGCGGTGCGTCGCAACGACTTCATCGATCTCTAATGTCGGGTGCACGGCGGCGTTAGAATGAGGCCGCCCTGATTTGATTGATGCGGGCGATGATACATGGTTGCGGACATTTCTCGCCGATCGCGGATTTGCAGTGTGAATTGGGGTGTGTAGAATTTCTCATCGATCGCAGAATTGCGGCATGAATTGTTGTGTTTTGGGTCTAGAAATTGCTTTTTTTTTTCTTTTTTCTTTTTTCTTTTTATTCTGGTTTGTTGAGTAATTGATGCAACATTCACTTTCAAGTTTGAATATTTTTGGAGTTATAAATGCTGAATATTTTACGAGTGTGCAGAATTTTTTTATGATTTTTTTACGGGTGTGCAGAATTTTTTATGGGTGTGCAGAATTTATTTTTAACGGGTGTGCATAATTTTTTTTTACTGGTGTGTAGAATTTTTAAATAAAAGGACAAATGATTAAAAAAAATTGGGGTGTGCAGAATATTTTTTTTTACAGGTGTGCAGAATATTTTTTTTTACAGGTGTGCAGAAATTTTTATGAGTGTGCAGAATATTTTTTTTATGAGTGTGCAGAATTTTTAAATAAAAGGACAAATAATTAAAAAAAATTGGGGTTTCCAAATTCATTTTCTTTACGGATGTGCAAAATGGTTAAGAATATACAATTTAATATATATGCTAATGTGTAATTTTTTTTGAGATAATATTTTATTACTGTAAATAAATAAATTAAATAAAAGGATATATGATTAAAAAAATTGGGGATGCGCAGAATAGTTTCAAATATATAACTTTTTTTGGTTGAATTTTCGTTACTATAAAAAAATTAATTAAATAAGAAGATAGATAATTAAAAAGCAAATAATTAAAAGAAAAAATGTGCTAGAAAAAATCAATCAAATAAAAGGACATACAATTAAAATTCAAAGCTTACAATTTTAAAATACAAAATTATTAAAAATATCGAGTGCAGAAAAATGTTAAATTTTAAAAATTGCACATGACTATTAATATAACACATTATTATATACATAAAGGCATTTAAGATTTTTTTGGCTCAAATTTAGCACCTTAGAGTAAGTCTTAAAAAATGTAGCACCTTAGAGTAAGACCACCTAATAAATGGTACCTAAGAGTATTTACCCCTAAAAAATGAACTTATGCATGTTTACATGCATATGTGCATGTTGAACTGGAGACGAAAATATGTACATTCATGTATTCGTGAATTTATGCATGTCGAAGATATGTATATTTTTGTACTTAGAAGCAGTGTTTTCATAACTGAACCGGTGATCGAACCGGACAAATCACCGGTCAACGGTTCAACCGGTTGGACCGGTTCAACCGTTTAAATGATTTATGTGTATTTTTTTAATTTTTTTTATATTTTACTATTTTTTTTAAATGATGACTTATAATATAAATATTTAAATTTAATTAATCAAACTTGAACCATAAAAATAATATAAACGTGAAAAGATTTGTCCCACATCGAATAAGTATTAGAAGAAATGTAAAATGAAGTTATTTAAAAGGGAGAGGAGATAGATTTATGGATCTCGTATCCCACATCGAATAAGTATTAAAAAGATGTGAGATAGAGTAATATAAAAGGTGGATCTCCCATCCCACATTGAATAAGTATTAAGAAAGATGTGAGATGTAGTAATATAAAAGGAAGTGGGGAAACCCATGTAACTAACATCTTGATTATACAATACGTATAGAAGAGCAAATCATGAATTACTCTCTCCCGAAATACTCTCTTCCTCTAACCACCAGTTATCTCCTCTCCCGCTCAACAAATCTCCCCAGGGATTCGAAATCATTGGATGGTTTGTTTGAGATATCACACATCCCCATTTCCCCCCTCAAATCGGCTAGGTCCGATTTTGCAGCCTCCTCAACAAACCAATGGGATGATTCGAAATCATTAGTTGATTTGTTTGAGATACATGGAGTCGCCCAGCGTGCTATCTTCCTTCGGCGTCCCCGAGACGACGCGCCGCCCCCAGAAAATCTTGCCTATTTCCAACACACAAGTAATTATGACTTCATTTAATATATATCGTCCACCGTGTATATTCCCTCCATCACAACCAACATTCCTTGGGTGTTTTATTACTCTGTTTATTACTACCCCATTGAAGCATTTCTTCTCCCCAGATTCCAGTTGCATCTCTTCCGAAAAGCTCGTCCATCCTTTTTTGTTTATCAAGTCTTACCTAACATGGATTCCGATATCATGGCTTTGTGGGACAAGCTCGCCATCTCCGAAGAAGAAAAAAACCCCATCACCATTAAGCCCGAAAACTTAGCAACTCCAATCAACGCCCTAGTTGGCAAACTTGCCATGAAAAAGTTTATGGGAGTTCATGATCTCCAAGCAAGCCTACCCAAGATCTGGGATCTCAAGCTCCCTCTCGACATCAAACCTTTGGGAGCGGGACTCTACATTTTCGAGTTTGCCGAACGGAGAGAATGTGACAAAGTCCACAACCGGCAACCATGGAATTTTAGGGGGTCGGTGCTGCTTCTCTCGGCCATGAGAGGCGATGAACGCCCATCGGATATTGTTCTCACTGTGGTCCCATTTTGGATACAGGTACACGGGCTCCAAATCAGGGCAATGACGAGAGGGGCGACCGGAGATCTTGCGAGCCTGTTAGGAGAGATCCTTGATGTCAAAAACGACTATGACGGAGTAGCCCTGGGCGAGTGTGTGAGGGTGCGAACCATGCTTGATGTCAGGAAACCACTACACAGATGGGCCATGATTAACATTGAGGATTCGTCGTGCAAGGTTATCTTTCGGTACGAGAAACTGTCTGATTTTTGCTAATACTGTGCACGACTAAACCATCAGGAAAAGGACTGCGAATTTGTGAGGTCGGATAGGTTGAAGCACTTCGGCCCTTGGATGAGAGCATACGGACAGAGCTCGGTGACACTTGAAACCATCATTGCGGAACTCGATAAGTTGAATGCAAGAAAACCTTCGCTCCAACTCTGTAACTCCCCCAATAGCCAAATCAGCCTGAACCAGTCCAGTTCCATTTCACCACTCCCATAATGGTCAGCAAACAAGTTGAAAATTCACACACCTTCTCCCACAACGCGCCCGGTCTCCTCAACCGAAAAGCCACCCAAAACCCACACCCAAATGCTGACACCTACCTCAATGACCCCGAATTGGAAGCGACTTATCCCGAAGCACAATCCCCCCTCAAGTCATAAAATAGCCATCACCTGCCCCCATGCAAAAAAAGAATCCACAACACGCCCCCTCCATGACGACTCAAACGAGGTGGCCAAGGATCGGGCTTCAGGCTCCGACTCCAATCACAGAGATGCTCAGACCCCACCAATGTTCATTACCTCCCCTAACTCAATGATGAGCCATCCGGAAAACCCAAACCAAGCCCGCTCACTCTCGGCCGCCGAAGCCGAGCTTTTACCCACTAACGAGTTATTGGCGATGTTTGCAGGTTTTAACGACATCCAATTCATGTCTGACTCCCCCCAATGGCGAAAGAGGACCATCCGGAGAAAGCTAAGAAAGGAAAGGGCAAGATGAAGCTGACGATCCTGAACGAATCTCATGACAAAACTGATACCAACCCCAAGATGGGCTCTAAGAGAGCATTCATGCAGGACCCGGTCCGATCCAACCCCAAGAAGCTGAAGAGCGAGGCCACTCTGGACCCCATGCTAACCCATCAAGCGATCGAAGATTCGACGGTGGTTAACTCGGATCAACCCCGTCGACAACCATGAGTCTTTTGTGTTGGAATGCTCGTGGCCTCGGGGGACAACGAGCATTCCAGAACTTTCAACGTCTTATCCTCGATCAATCCCCCGACTTGGTGTTTGTTTCGGAAGCAAAATTATCTAAGTTTGTTGTTTCTAAATTTCGCAATTTACTAAAGTTTAAAGGATGTTTTTGTGTCGAACCGGTGGGCAAGAGCGGTGGCCTTGCCCTATTTTGGAATGATAATCTGAATGTGTCTATTTTGTCTTTCTCACTTGGCCATATCGATTGTTCTATTTTGTGGATTCCAAACGTTGGTTTTTTACTGGTTTTTATGGAAACCCTAACCCAAACCTTTGACATTTATCATGGGATTTACTTGAATTTTTTTCAAAAACACACTCTAACCCCATGGTTGATTGGATTGTGGGGGGGGGATTTCAACGAAATTTGTTACGATAAAGAAAAAAAGGAGGTAACGTTAAACCTTTTAACTCCTTGAATGCTTTTCAAAATGGTTTATACCACAATGATCTTCACGAGATTGCAACCATTGGCCCCAATTGGCCCGAGTTTTACTTGGAATAACATGAGAGCCGGAACACATAACATTTTGGCCCTGCTGGACCGCTTCGTGGCCAACAACGTGTGGCTTACCACCTTTCCAGACGCTTTGTCCGTGAATCTCGATTTTTATGGTTTGGATCATAGACCAATCCTCCTTAAACTTTGGCGTAACAACTATTTGGAAACGGCCCCTCAACCACAAAATTCACGTTTGAGCACAAATGGATTCATAAGGAGGAATACAATACCGTGGTGACTAACAGTTGGAAGAACTCTAGTAATTTGGATGACTTGGGGAGTAGGTTGCAACACCTGGCCAACTCTCTGAAAACCTGGTCGAAAGGTTCCATGGGAAACCTTGGAAGACAGATTAAGAAATGTAGGGCTACCCTCAATACGCTCCTCAATGAAGAAGTGAACACCACTGATTTCCAAAAAATAAATGTCATCCAATGCAGATTCGAGAAGCTTCTTTATCAAGAGGAAACACATTGGAAACAACGCTCAAGAGTTAACTGGCTCAACTCGGGGGATAGAAATACCTCCTTCTTCCATAAAATGGCTTCGGAACGAAGAAAAAAGAACCACATTAAGATGCTACTCAATGACGAGGGAGTAGCCCAAACAACTCAAAAAGATGTCGAGAACACGATTGAAAGCTACTACCATAACCTGTTTAAATCCCAAAATCCAAACACCGAGGTTATCAAAAGGGTCACTGATTACATCAATCCCTCGGTCATGGAGGAAATGAATAGGTCCCTGACACAACCTTTCTCAGAAGAAGAAGTCAAGAAGGCTCTCTTTGATCTAAATCCCACCAAAGCCCCAAGCCCAGATGGCTTCACGACCCTCTTTTTCCTAAATTCCTGGGCGGAGATAGGAGAAGAGATCACGACAGAATCCTTACGCATTCTCAATGGGAATAAGGGATTGAAACACCACAACCCCACCACAATAACCCATATCCCAAAAATCAAAGACCCCAAAACCCTTAAGGACTACAGGCCTATAAATCTTTGTAATGTTTCCTACAAGATTATAGCCAGAGCAATCACAAATCGGTTTCGTAATGTCCTGGGGGCCATTATCGACCCTAATCAAAGTGCCTTCATCCCGGGTCGGCTGATCTCGGATAATGTTATTTTAGGGTATGAATGTATGCATTGGCTCAAGAACAACAAGAGTAATCAGGGTTTCGCTGCCCTTAAACTAGATATGAGCAAGGCATATGATAGGGTCGAGTGGGTCTACCTGAAGGAGGTTATGCTCCAAATGGGTTTCAACATCAAATGGGTTAACTTGATTATGGAGTGCGTGACCTCTCCTTCATACTCCTTTAAGGTCAATGGCAACGTCCCAGGACAAGTGCTCCCGTCCAGAGGGCTCCGTCAGGGGGATTCTCTCTCCCCCTTTTTATTTGTGGTGGTGGCGCAGGGATTATCCGCTATGCTAAACGCCCACTCAGAAGTGGGAAAGATTACTGGAATCAGAGTGGCCAGGGGCAGTCCGGTAATTACCCATCTGTTCTTCGCGGATGATAGCCTCATCTTCTTTAAAGTTAACAAAGAAAATGTCCTATCAGTCAAGAATTGTCTTAACGACTATGAGAAGGCCTCGGGTCAAATGATTAACTTTGACAAATCGGCTATTACCTTTAGCAAAAATACTACCCAAACCAATAGGGAGTTTGTCAAATCCAGTCTTCAAATTCAAGTCTGTTAAGGACATGAACTATATCTGGGCCTCCCCACCTTTTCAATCCTCAGCAAACGCCTCCAGTTTGGTTATTTAAGGGACAAAGTTGCAAAACAACTAAATTGCTGGAAAAACAGGTTCTTCACAGAAGGAGGAAGGGAAACCCTTATTAAGTCGGTTATTCAAGCAATCCATACTTATGTTATGTCCTTCTTCAGAATCCCAACTTCTATTTGTGGGGAAATCGAGTTTTTATGCGCTAAATTTTGGTGGGGAGGGGACCCTGATAATAAAAGGGTTCACTGGAAGGAGTGGAAACTCCTAACCAAACCTAAAAAGGAAGGAGGACTGGGCTTTAGAGATCTGGTTACCTTCAATAAAGCACTTATAGCCAAACATGTTTGGAGAATAATCCTCTACCCAGATACGTTGGTAGCCAAAGTACTGAAAGCCAGATATTTCAAGCATACTGACATCATGGAGGCAAAAACGGGTTCCAACCCATCTTACATATGGCGCTCTATCATGTGGAGCAAGGACATTTTATCAGAAGGATTGCTTTGGAAGATCCACGATAGATCAAAGGTAAACGCAAAAAAGGACAGATGGATCCTGAATCTAGCATCCGGAAAAATCACATCCAACCCCGGCTCAGATACCGAACTTAAAGTCCACGATCTAATCACTAATTCCAACCAGTGGAACCAAGCAAAGCTCAACTCTCTCTTCCTCAAGTTCGAAACGGAGGCAATACAAAATATTCCTATTGATACTCTGAGCCCCTCCGACTCCCGCTATTGGCGTTACTCCAGAAAGGGCCTTTACATTGTTAAGTCAGCTTATTAGCAAGGTCGGGGTACAAATACCGAAGCCTCGAGTGATCAAAGAGTGTCAACGAGTGCCTCACCCATTCCCTGGCCGAGAATCTGGAACCTTAAGCTCCCCCCCATAGTCAAGATCTTCCTATGGAAAATAACCCAGAACGCTATAGCAGCAGAAGCAAACCTCTCAGCCCACCACATTCCTTGCCAACCCAGGTGCGTTATTTGTGGTTACCATAATGTGGATACTAATCATGTCCTTTTCTTCTGTTAGGGGGTGAAGCAGGCATGGAAAAACACAAGCTGGTGGCACCTCATTAAGAAGACAAAGGGGGTCTCTCCCGATAGTTTGACCATTCACCTTATTCAGACGATGGAAGACCCCGAGCTCGAGAGAATAGCCATGAAAATTTGGGGCATCTGGAAGGAGAGATGTGAATTGACTTTGTGTCTTGCAAGAACTCATGTGATGCTGCCACGTTTTCAACTTCGTCTTCCTGGTTGACCTTTGCATTTACTTGTTTATAAGGCACTCTTTTTGTCGTCCATATCAACTTTTGCTCGACTGATTGCCCTGTTCGCCCCTTTGACCATATCAATATTATACCGGAACACTGTCCTCATCAAGCGTATCTGAGCCTTCAGGTTACCTGAGCCTTCAGGTTATCTGAGCCTTCAGTTTATCTGAGCCTTCATGTTACCTGAGCCTTCATGTTACCTGAGCCTTCAGGTTATCTGAGCCTTCAGGTTATCCGAGCCTTCAGGGTATCTGAGCCTTCAGGTTATCTGAGCCTTCAGGTTACCTGAGCCTTCAGGTTATCTTAGCCTTCAGGTTATCTGAGCCTTCAGGTTATCTGAGCCTTCAGGTTATCTGAGTCTTCAGGTTACTCAGACTTACTGAGTTCAGCTCTTCTGAATTCAGACATCCTGACCCTCAGGTCACTTGACTCAGGCTATCTGATTTCTTCTTGCCTGATCTGATCAGCTCGACTGATCAGATCAATGATATCTTCAGGATCATCTCAGGATAGCATCAGGTCATCATGCCAGATTTGGAGAGCTGCGAGCATACTTGCTTGGTCGGCAAGCCGGCGAGTACACTTGTCCATCGAGCATGGTTATTTTAATAGTTGATTAATACGCATGTCCCTCTGACGTGTATAAATTAATCGAGCAATTGTATCGAACACAATAATACCCCCCAGCCGGGCCACTTTGTATTCATTATGGGGGCCCGGCTGTTGGATATATTGAGTGGGCCCTCGTGAGTGTCATTTTGTCTTCTGTGCCGAATTTTCAAAAAAAATTTAAATCCGGCATCTATAAATACCTATTTTTCCGCCTCATTTCCTTTTCTTTCTTTTCATCTTCTCCTCTCTCTCGTCACATTCCTTCCCGTCTGAAATTTCCGGCAAGGGCACTCTTATTTCGGCGAAGGATTTCATTCAGGTAACTATTTCATACCCTCTTTAATTCCAATTATGGCTTCTCCTTCAAGTTCTTCTGCTTCAATAGAATCAAACCACCATAGTTCCTCTTCCTCCTCTTTCTGTCCAATCTCCCGTAGCGACTCTAATGCGCCGGAGATGAATGCCTCGGGTTCAAGATCCCGTTGGCAAGTTCGACAACCATTTGCCGTTCTTTCATCGGATTCCGATGATGCCCTAAATAAATTAGATAGGGATTTAGCCCGTACTGATTTTTTAGATGATTCGGGTGAAGATTTTTTGTCCCAACCCCAAATTGGGTCTAGGGTTGTATATAGTCACGATGTAAATAGGGATGATGACTATATGGGGGAGGAAATCTTGGTGGCTGAGAACGTTATTAAGTCGAACAGAGGATTTGACGGCGAGTAGAACATGGAGCTCGACATCCCTGTTGGTCTTCCCCATAGCCCAACATATGCCGAGTATAGTGCTCGTTATGATTTTGATTGGCCTGAACAACCTCATAGGACCAGGGTTGAGAATGAATACCCGGCGAGCAAAATTGTGAGCGTGATTGATGTTGATATGCTCGGTCAATTGTATAGGAATTATGAAACCCCAAAAGATGTGTTTTTCTGGGCGCCTGGTCCCGATGAGCGAGCAGATCAGCCTCCTGAGGGTTGTGTTGCTGTGAATTTAGACACAATGGAAGCGGGTCTCCGATTCCCACTTCATCCGGCTATTACTCGCCTGCTCGTTGAATGGAACATCACCATTACACAGCTGAAGCTGAATGGGTGGCACATGATTATGAGTTTTTTAACTCTGTTCGGCAAAACGAAGCCCGTGTATTATCCAACAGCAGCAGAACTCTTTCGATTAGTTCATTTGACTCGACCCAAGGGCGAACACGGATGGTTGTTCATGCAGGCAAATGCCAAATGTAAGGTCATTGAGGATGTGCCGAACAAGATTACTGATTGGAAAGAGAAGTTTTGGTTCGTCTGGGGTGATTGAAAAAGCCCGGCTTCTGGATGTGAACCAAATGCTCGCTTAGATATCCCCACAGATTTTGGGATCTGTCGAAGTAAGTATTTTTGTGGTTTTGCTCTTCACAATGAACTGATTTTAACTTATTCCCAATTTCAGGAATTCAAGCGGCAACGGACAAAGAGACAAACGACAGTTATTTTAGCAGTATCTGGCAAATTGATCTTGAGCCATATTCAGAACGGTCAGTGAAGACGTTGAATACTGCTGAACAAAGGAAAAAGGGAGGATTGTACGTGCCCCCTCACCATTTAGTTGCCGTCAATCCAGCTGGTAAGGATTGTTTTTTATACTTGCAAATGTGTTGTGCTCTTTGTTCGCGGTTTTTCTTTCTTTTTTTAATGAATTCTTCTTTCTGCAGCTTTTCCTGCCATCACTGTTGCTGTAAGCACCTCCGAGCATACTGAAATGGCTCGAACTAAGAGACCTCAAGAGTCAAGCCGAGAAAGATGCCCAGCGAGCAAATAGAGGGGAGGCGAGCAGAGTGAGAAAGGCGAGCAGACCAGCCGCGCCCGGACCGGGAGAGTCGATTCGACCGAAGAGGATAACTCGTTCGGTCGAGCAAGGGGCGAGCGACCAAGCTCCCTCGCCAAAGAGATCCCAGAGGGCACCTGACGAGCAAAATCCGATAGCTCAGATGAGCGTCGATGTCATTGAGGCGACCCCCACTGCTGAAGCGATCAGAATAGCTGCCTCTGTGGTCGGTCCGATCACATAAATCGTCGAAATGGAGGTCGGTACATCTTCTCCACCTCCTGCAGGACCCCGAACCTGGACTCCTATGGGTTCCCAGCTCCGTTCTCCCGAGGACAAATTGTTTTTGGGATAGGACCCTGCTCGGGTGAACATGTACATTTGCTCGCTTGTTGGAGTATTTCTTTGTTCCATCTGATTTGGTTGCTTAATCATATTTGTTTACTCGGGTGAACATGCACGTTGAACAGATTGGCGCCTCTGATGCCAGAATTGAAAGATTATTACTGCTCTCCAAGTGTTCGCAATGTTCCTGGCCTTCCCGAGCATGTCCAGAAAGCGTGCGAGACCCCCATCCGAGCATGGACTACTGAGCTCGAAGAGGCAACTAAGGGTCCAACACCTTTGGAAACCATGCAACTTGGCCTAGTGCACCATGGCCAATCTTTGGTTCTCCTTGAGAAAGCTTATGCTGAGTCCGCCAATCTTCATGCCAACTACGTGGCTCCTATTAAAAGTTTCGAAGAGAAGGTGGTCGAGCTGATCAAAACTCAAGATGAAATAAAGTTGGCTCAGGGAAAAGTATCCTCAGCCCAAGCAGATGCTCGCAAAGCTCAAGAGGATGCTCGTCAAGCTCAGGAAGATGCTCGCCAGGCTAGAGAGGAGCTAGGCCTTGCTCGGGAGGAGTTGCTCCGCAATCGGGAAGAGGTGGCCGGCATTAGGAGAGTTCAGGACGAGCTGAACGTTGAGCTCCGGAAACTCCGAACAGACATCGAGGCTATAGAATGTGAGAAAACTTTGCTCGCCCAATAACTCCTCACTGCTGAAGAGACCAACACTCGTCTGGGTCTTGAAAATTCAAAATTGCACACTGAGGAGTATGTTGATTCCATGTCGAATTTCTCTTATGTATGTGCCTTTGCCGATGCCATCCGTTCTGCTAGACAAACACTTACTGCCGACCAGATTGCCCTGCTCGTAGCCCATCTTGAGAAGTACCTGATCGACAACCCCTCGATCGCAACCTTCCAATATCTGATTTGAGTGATCTGTGCGATTTCTCTAATCTTCCTGATGGGATCGAGATTGATGACCCCATTTTGGATGAGGAAAATGGTTCGGATGCAGATATTGATGATACTGTCGACCAAGCTCACCAAGCCGAGCACGGGTTCGATCAGGAGCAGAGCGAACAAAGTGGTCTTCCCAAAGACGAGCAGAATGTGCTACCTGGCGAGCAGACGAGGCACGATGATGCTGGAGGAGTTGCTCCTGAAGGGGCCGAGCAGACGAGGCAGGACTTGTTGGACAGATCGCTTCCGCCCACCCCCAATAATGAATTTGTTCCTTAATTTTGCTTTTTGCTTTGCTGAACAGTTTCTTCTGAACTATTGTGTAATTTTTGTCTTCTTTTTTCTTGTTTGAACAATTTTGCTGTTGAATGGTTGAATTTGCTTGTTGAACAATTTCTTCTAACCTGATCGTGGAGGATGAATTTTGTTGCTGATGAACAGTTGATGTTTGTTCTGCTTCCTAGTTTATGCCATCTTTTCTTCTGAATGAATTCGAACATGATATATGTCCTTGATCTTGTATGTTTGGTCGTTAGCGCCTGTTTTTCTGTATAAGAATTGAACAATCTGGTGTGTCTATGTTTGACTTAACTTCGGTTTATGATTGGCTTACGTTGGTGCAATCATGAAGGTTGGCTTATTTAGGTGCAACCCATCGTTCGCGATCGGCTTACGTAACTGGCGATCACTTCTACTCTGGTCGTCTTATTTATGGTGTGACCTATGTACTCAATGTGTGCTTTGTTGCTAGCATGGTAAGTACACGTTCTTTCGCCAAGCAAACACAAACTGTGCTCTGTCTGATTCTTGTTGGATTCTGGTCGTCTTATTACGATGCGACCCAATCGGGCATATGGCCAAACAAACTAGATAAATGAATAGACACCACGCAGGATGTTTTTAATCTTTGAGGCTCTTATCCACACTTGTTAAAACTCCTTTTTTGTAGACAAGACTTTCTTACAAATTTACACTCGTGTAATAACCTTATTGATGCCTTGATGTCTTTGCCTTTTGCCGGTCGAGCAGAGGTTTTCTGGTTATGTGTTCGACACCCCTTGCTCGGCTTTTGTGGTCGGTCTGCTTGTCTTGAGCGAGCAAAGGTTTTCTGATCATGTGCTCGTGACCAAGCGAACACAGGCTTGTGCTCAACCTTGGTTTTTCTGTTGCGCTCACCACTACTGATAATATTTTTCAAATTTGACGCATTCCATGAAATAGGAAAGCAGAGTTCCATCCATCGTCTCCAAATCGTATGCTCCATTTAGCAAGCGCTCCGATATTCGGTATGGGCCTTCCCACGCTCGGCCGAACACACCACTGGGGACCCCCGTTGCTCGCTTGAGGACGAGCTCACCGATTTTGAATCTGCGGATCCGAACTTTGGAGTTATAAAATTTTTCTGACCTTTGTTTATACATGGCATTCTTGAGGTCGGCCTCATATATTTTTTCCTCCAACAAGTCTGTACTAAAGGCGAGCGCCTGGTCATTGGTATGTTCGCCAAAACACATAGTTCGGTGGCTCAGGATTTCGACTTCTGCCGGAATAACCGCTTCCGTACCAAAAGCTAAAACGAACGGAGTCTCACCCGTGGATGTTCTGAAAGTGGTGCGGTATGCCCACAAAGTTTTGGGTAGTTCCTCGGCCCATCCCCCCTTAGAATCACCAAGTTTAGCCTTGAGGGTATGCTTGATGATTTTATTGACCGCTTCAACTTGTCCGTTCGACTGGGGATAGTATGGAGTGGAATAATATTTTTTGATTCCCCTGCGAGCACAATTCTGGCGAAACTCACTCCCGTCGAATTGCTTTCCATTGTCCGTCACTAGCGATTGGGGTAGCTCAAAGCGACATATGATGTTTTTCCAGACAAAATTCCACATTTTTGTTCCGTGGCTTACACAATGGCTTCAGCTTCTGCCCATTTTGTATAGTAATCGACGGCGACCATAGCAAATCTTACCCCCGATGTGCAAGTGGGGAAAGGGCCGATCAAGTCGATCCCCCACTTGGAAAATGGCCATGGGCTGTAGATGGAAACAAGTTCTTCTGGCGGACTATGAATAAGCGGGGCATATACCTGACAATCATGACACGCACGAGCATAGACGAGCAAATCCTTTTTAAGTGTGGGTCAAAAATACCCATTGTCTGATCGGCTTGTAGGCTAGAGCATGTCCGCCTGTATGATTCCCCCACACCCCGGAGTGAATTTGCATGAGATTTGTATGGCCTTGTTCCGGCGTTACACATTTTAACAACGGAAGAGAAAAACTTCGCTTATACAAGTGCCCGTCCAAAATGGTGTAGCGAGCAACTTGCAAACGTAGGCGAATAGCTTGTGCTTTGTTCTCCGGGAGGACCCCCCTTTGTAAATAGCTTAAAAATGGGGTCATCCATGTCTCTTGTTCGACCTCTACTTGGGCAATCACAACTCTCGGGATGGATGGTTAGTAACGATCACAACATCTGTTAAATTGGATACATCTTCTGCGGTAGCCATTCGAGCTAAAGCGTCCTCAAATGAATTCTCCATCCTGGGGAGCTATTTGATATATACCTGCTCAAATTGCTCGAACAATTCTTTGGCCAGTAATTGATATTGAGCCATCTGCTCACTCCGAGCCTCATATTCGTCTAGAACCTGATAGACGATTAGCTGGGAATCCGCTGATCAGAGCTTCATACTCGGCCTCATTGTTGGTGGCCGGGAAGTCGAAACGAATGGCCGTTGAGAAAGTTTGCCGAGTTGGACTAACCTTTGATCACCGTTCGAGGTGCGTACGTGATGCCGAACTGGCCTAACTCTACAGCCCACTTTAGTAATCTTCCGGTTGTATCCGGTCGATGCAGAACTTGGCGTAGCAGGAAAGTGGTAAGAACTTCGACAGAGTGGTCGAAGAAATAAGGCCGTAGTTTGCGAACACTCATAACAAGAGCGTATGCTCTGCTCGGACTAGCACAACACTGATCGCGTGCTCGGAGGCGGCCAAGTACAAATATAGCTGTCTGCCCGGTTCGGGTTTGGACAAAATTTGTTCAGAGAAGCCAGACATCCCGTCAGTTTTTGAACTTGCTTCACATTTCTAGGAGCTTGCATGTCGAGCATAGCTTGTATCTTTGATGGATTCGCCTCGATTCCTCGTTGGCTAACCATATGTCCGAGGAATTTTCCCGAATGAACCCCGATGTTGCATTTCTTCAGGTTTAGCTTCATATTATATGCCCGGAGGATATCAAACGTCTGTGTTAGGTGGGCGAGGTGGTCTTCTTTGTGCTCGCTTTTGACCACAATGTCATCTATGTACACCTCGACCGTCCGCCCTATGTGCTCGATGAACATCTTGTTCACCAGCCTTTGATATGTTGCTCCGGCATTCTTTTACCCGAAAGGCATACGCTTCCAACTATACATGTTTTTTTCATTGCAGAACGAGGTGCTTTCCTAATCGTCGTGATGCATAGGGATTTGATGGTACCCGACAAAAGCATCCATGAATGTCATAAGCTCATACCCCGCAGTGCTATCGACTAGATAATCGATGTGAGGTACGGGAAAATTATCTTTGGGGCACGCCTTGTTTAAATCGGTAAAGTCTATGCACAACCTCCAGGTTCCGTTTGGTTTTTGGACGAGCACAGTTTGCTAGCCATTCTGGGCATTTGAATTCCGGATGAGCTTATTGTTTAGCAACTTTTTAACTTCGGCATCTAGAGCCGCGTACTTCTCCGGATCGAACTTTCTTTGTTTCTGAATGATTGGGATTTGTGCTGGGTTGATATTGAGATGGTGGCATGCATGCTTAGGATCGATGCCGACCATGTCCTCATGTGACCAAACGAACACATCCAAATTTGTTCAGAGATACGAGATCATTTCGGTCCGAAGCGGTCCTATGCGAGGTTCTAAGTCCGGTAACCCGCGGTCAGGTTGTTCTTTGGGCAGATCTACTCATGGGATCGGGGACCTGTCTGGTCGCCCTGGGCTCCGTGCTTGCCCAGGGAGTTATGTCCACCCGGAACGATGTATTCGCTCGTTGGCTTAAATCTCCGACTTCCCATATTGGTTCTACCATGCTGACAATATTTTGTCTTTCTGGTACGCACGATAGTAAGCAATCTCGAGCTTTTTTCTGATCGTCCTTTATGCTGCCCGTTCCATCAAGAGTAGGAAATTTAAGACAATAGTAGTAAGTCGAACAAGCTGCCTTAAATTCCTGGATGAACGGGCGACCTAAGAACCCGTTATAGGTAGATGGAGCATCGACGATTACAAAGTCTAGCGTTCTAGTTCGTCGGATCTCCAGATTTAAAATTGACTCTAGCTCGACTCCTAACCTGATCAGACCATAGGGCCGGGTTATAGATTCCCCGAAACCCATGATGGTGTGATCACATGGTTCTATATGCATACTTAGGCCCCCCACTTGCTTCTCCATTTTGTGCAGAATGTTTACGAACAAAATGTTCGCATATGCTCCGGTGTCGACCAGGAGGCGATGCACCTTCAAACCGAGAAGACGAGCGCTGATGGTTAGAGAGTCATTGTGGGGGGTGATTATGCCGTCGAGATCATCTTCTGAGAACATGATTCGGTGAAAGGGTGGCGTGCTAGCTGATGTGCTCGCCACATTCACCTGATGGGTGTCCTGCATGGCGCGCATCTCCATCTTCTTGCGTCTGTTTGATAGGGAAGGCACTTGATAGCAACCCCCACCCAGGGCCATGGTTCGGACGGATCATGTTAATTTCTTGCCCCTCCCTACCTTTGTTCGTGGTTGGGGCCCCTTTCTTGGGTAAGTCCAGCTGTCGGCGGAATTCCTCCTGATCGCTGTCGGACACCTCTTCCACCTTACGCTTTCTCTTCTGATCGCCTGACCTCTCGCGCCAAGTTTCTCTGTTCGCCGACTTCTTAACATATTGGGTAAGGCAATTTTCCTCATATAATTTCCAGAGCTGTCGCATGAGGTTGCGGCACTCGTCTGTATTGTGCCCGATAAACTCATGGAACGAGCAGAACTTGGAAGGATTTAGATGAGTTTTATCCCTGAAAATACGTCGGGGTTTTTTCAACATATCACGATCCTTGATCTGATTATATACTGTCTCGGCCGAGACCCCGAGAATACTCTGAAGAGCTTGTGCTTCGGCCCCTGCTTCAAATGGTTTGAAAGATCCTGGGGGTTTGTACCCCCCTTCGCCTGTTGGTTTCTTTTCGGCGATCACCTTCCTGGTCGCCACCTCTTGGCCTGCTCGCGACTGGGCGAGCAGGTCTTGCATCGTTATAATCTTGGCTGCTCGCTCACGGAATTCGGCATATGTGTTTGGCCATTCTTGATGCATGGCCTTCCACATGTCCGAATTCAGGGTCAGGCCTCCGACCACCGTGAAGATCTTGGCATCCTCTTCGACGGGAGCCCCATCATACAAACATTTATCGAACCTTTCCACGTATGCCCGATCTGACTCTCCCTTGAGTTGGGAAAAATGTGCTAACCGTTGCTTCGGGGCCTGGCGAGCACACATAGATGAGAAATGGGACAGGAATTTCTGTCCCAACTGGGCGAAAGACGTGATGGACGCGACGGGCAGAGTAGAAAACCACCTATGTGCTCGATCACCCAAAGTCATGGGGAATGATCGGCACTGCGTTGCATCAGTGGCACCCATTGCGATCATATAATCTGAATATTTGCTGAGGTGAACATGTGGGTCAGACTCAGCATCGAACATAGGGATTGGTGGTCAGTTTTTTACCACTTTTTCTTGTACTTCGGCTGCCATGATCGCCGGTGTTAGTGGCGAGCACGACATTGTGCTCGCCCGAGGGAGTCCTTTTGTTGCCGCCAGGTCGGCCTGTAAGCCCTCGATTGCTTTCTGCATTTCTACAAATTTCGTGGAACTGACATACTTGGATCGGGGCTGTGTCCCATAATGAGGACCCGGGGGGTCATACTCGTGATGGGGCAGTCCCCCTTTCCATGTTCGTCCTTAACTACCCAATCGATGATGGATAGATAATTTAGTTCCAGCTGATTTTTGTTTTTTCTGCTGTCTTTCGGGATGAGGGCGATCATGAGGAGCTGAAAGAGCCGGCATGTTCGTCGGCTGTTCCTTCTAGGGATCCCGACGCCTATGATCACCGATTCAGTCTTTAACAGAGCTCAAACGTCCAAACACCGATTTTCTGGACCTTTGAGGCTGCTCGTCGTCCGACATATCAACAGCCTTTTTGTCGGACCGCTTCCGCACAACTTTCATCTTAACTTGCTCGCTATCAGGTGTATGCGAGCGTCGATCATCATCATCTTGAACTTTAAACTTGGCCAACTCCTTTTCGGCCCTCTCTTTCTGTGCTCGCAACAAGAAAGTGATGGCCTTTGTTGTGGCCGCCGGATCGTTGGCGATATCTTCAAGATTGATGGTTTCCACAGTCTGATTTTTGTGAGGCTGATGCTGAGCCTCTTTCTGAGCGTGAGGTCGGCTCTGTCCCGACCTCTCCGTCTGAGTATTCCTAGATTGAGGCATTATATTTCTTTTTTCTGCCTCGGCTATCTACGGGATTGTGTATGAGTTGGTTTTTTCTACCCTCCTTCTAGCGCCAATTGTTGCGAGTCGTTTTTTATGGAGAATATTATGTGGCTAATTTAATAACAACTCACAAACAAAATAAGTACATGTACGATATACGGTAAATGACATGAAATTGTTGACCCAGTTCGTCAGTAAATGACTACTCTGGGGGCATTCCAAGCCAGGGATGTCATATTGCGAGGTTTACATATACAATACACAATACTTCTCATGGAGAAAACTTCTATGAAAGAAGATGATTTGGAGAGTAAGTGTGTGAGTGATAGGGATTTTTCTGGGTATGGATGATTTTTGAACCACTCTGGGAATTTTTTTGTGAACCTGTCTCTTGTTCTTTTTTCTTCTATTTATAGTACTTTGACAAGCATGAACTGGTTTGGTTAGCATGAGCTGGAGACTTTGTGTCTTGCAAGAACTCATGTGATGCTGCCACGTTTTCAACTTCGTCTTCCTGGTTGACCTTTGCATTTACTTGTTTATAAGGCACTCTTTTTGTCGTCCATATCAACTTTTGCTCGACTGATTGCCCTGTTTGCCCCTTTGACCATATCAATATTATACCGGAACACTGTCCTCATCGAGCATATCTGAGCCTTCAGGTTACCTGAGCCTTCAGCTTACCTGAGCCTTCAGGTTACCTGAGACTTCAGGTTATCTGAGCCTTCAGGTTACTCAGGCTTACTGAGTTCAGCTCTTCTGAATTCAGACATCCTGACCCTCAGGTCACTTGACTCAGGCTATCTGATTTCTTCTTGCCTGATCTGATCAGCTCGACTGATCAGATCAATCATATCTTCAGGATCATCTCAGGATAGCATCAGGTCATCATGCCAGATTTGGCGAGCTGCGAGCATACTTGCTTGGTCGGCAAGCCGGCGAGTACACTTGTCCATCGAGCATGGTTATTTTAATAGTTGATTAATACACTCTGACGTGTATAAATTAATCGAGCAATTGTATCGAACACAACAATAAGATTAACCCCCCAGGATCGGTGCTAGTCGGGGCAATCACAACCATTATTGACGGATTACAGTTCTGGAATTCAATCGCTCAAGAAACAGTTACGATACTGACAGACTCCAAAGAGGCTATAAACGCTATCTACTCTCATGACCCCTTTAAAGGTTATGAAGAAAGTATTATCCTTAAAGCCAGGAGCCTTGTCCGAAACTCCCCAGAGGTGGAAGTTAACTATTGCCCTAGATCGAATAATGTGGAAGCCCACAAGCTCGCCAAGATGGCAACAAGATCTCTCCTCCCTCAAGCTTGGGTAGGAGATGACATTCCGCGTCACATATTGACGCTTGCTCAGGATCTTAACACTATGTAATCAAGTTTTGAGCACTCAAAAAAAATAAAATATATATATAGATATAAAAGGGAGCGGATGTGGATCTAAATTCTACCTAAACCTCCTATCCCATATTGAATAAGTACTAAAAACATGTGAGATAGAGTAATATAAAAGGAGTGGGGGTCTAGATCCTTACTCACAAGAAAGATTAGTTAAAAATTGATTGATATTAAAAATAATAATTTTTTTTACCTAAATAATTATTAGTTTAAAATTTAAAAAAAAAAGTTTAAAAATTTTAAAAAAAACCGGTCGAACCGGTTTTGGCCGGTTCTGACCGGTTCTGACTGATTTTGACCGGTTTAACCTCTAAACCGATTCTTAAGGGTGTCCAGACCGGTTCCGGGTCCGGTTCCCAGTTCAACCGATTGAACCGGCCGGTCCGGTCCGGTTTTGAAATCATTGCTTAGAAGATGATATGTAATTTTTTTGAATTTAAATATGAAATTTTTTATTTTTATGCATTTTTTGAAAGACTTATGAATGTAAATATTTTGAATTTTAGATATGTAAATGTAAATATTTGGTATTTTTATCAATTTGGATATGAAAATTTTAATTTGTATATAAAACAAGATGCATATAAGCATGTTTTCTATTTTCGATTTTCATCTATTCCCTTAATGGGAAACAAGAATTGAAAATAGGAGATCTGACATGAAAAAATAGATAAAATTTAAAAATAGAAGAGTGGGAAAAAGTAAGGGTATTATTGTCTTTTGAAACATGATTTTGGACCTCATATTAATTAATTATTTTTTTACACCTATTAATTATTATATGTCTTATTTTAGAGTGGAAAGTTGCTCACTCTTGGTTCAAAACCAATTTTTCCCAACATGGAATGCATGGATTATGTTGGCTAAATGAATGGTAAAAGAATCGGGAACCATGTCTGCTTGACAGCGTCTCGTCTAGATAGGATTAATTCACGAGACAGGTCATCTAAAATGTTGCCATGAAAATACTGGAAATTAATTCAAAATGATATGTAGTACTATGTGATTCAGATAAACATTTTTTTATTCAGATGTCATGTTGATTTGAGATGAGTTGGTTCATTGTTGGGCTCTAGGAGAAAGTACATTATTCAAACTATTTTTTATATATATACCTGATAATTATGACAAATTAAATAGCTTCATGTAAAGAAAAAAGATAAAAAATTAAACAGGTGCAGAGGCTTTTGTAACAACTACTCCCGGCTTTTGTATTAGGTCCTTTGATCTATTTTAGTGTAAACTGCGGAATACAGATAAGTGGTAGGTCAGTGAGAATAGTAATGCCACTGCTACTTTTGACCCAGTTAGAAAGAGAATGACAAAAACACAAAGGGAAAATCGGAAGGAATAGAGGTAATGCCGTTTTGTTCATACACTAACACTCATTACAAGAAAATGAAGATTTATTTGAAAAAATTTTAAATGGTTATGAAATTTTTCTAAAAAATAATTTGATTCTTAAAAAGTGAGGACTGCCTACTATTTGCCTATAAATTTTTAGAATAATCATGAAAAAATTGCCTACACAAATAATTTCTTAGACAAAAAAATTATCTACGAACTAATAGCCCACACATTTGTAATTTACATAAGCAAACTTACCTACACAAATAATTTTTTAGGCAATTTACATTTCCGTAGACAATTATATTTGCACTTTAGAAATAACCAATATAATTAGAAAATTTTGTAGGCATGTTCAAAAATTTTGTAGGCAATGCACTATTTTCTTGTAGTGACTTTTGTATTGATATAATAACACAATTTTCAATATTTTATATGTATTACTACAAAGACAAGTACATGTACTGTAAAGGGCAAATATGTGTCACTTGTCTTTATAGTAATACATATTTGTCCTCAAAATAATATATCTTTATTTTTGTAATAACATTGACTTCAAAACGAGTTTTTTTAATTCAACTTTGCACAATTTTTTTTTAAAAAAAAAATATTATTTTAATCCGATTGATCCACAAAATATTCATAAGTTTTTTAGTTGTTTAAAGCCTTTGTTTAATTAACATGCTAATATTTCATGCAACATATTTGACCCCATGTATAATATTGGGGATGTTGGGTTACAAAGTCAACATTAAAATAACTTTACAATAGACAAATCCACGGGCCCATCCGCCCATATGATCAGTACTATTTTTGTTGTTTATCTGTCACGCCTTCAATTTAATGATTATCCATGTATAATGGGGATTTCTTGTCATTCTCTAAACGAAATTCAGTTAGAAAAAAATATAATGTATATACAGCTTTTATACGCACATGAAAATTATAATTATAGCTCATCACTAAAAAAAAGAGAATGTAGAAATTAATTGACCCAAGTTTTTCACTTATTTATTTTAAAATAATTTATATGTGCAAATTTGTAAAGTAAACTTACTCTTTATATAAATGATAAAAGAATAAATATAATTTAAATAGAGGATGTCTTAAGTTTTATCTGTATATATTCTATGAATGGCCCCAACGACCCAATAATAGAAAATTTTAAACTAAATAGGTAATAGAAAAAGCTAGTTTGTGGTTTTTATTTCACCAATGAATTACACTTATAAAAATCAAGTTATACATGAACTCTATTATTATTATGTGCAAAAATTATTATTATTATGCATCTATTACTGTTAAAAAATAAAAATAATTTCTTAACACTGATAGTTTTTATATATAACATCCAAAATTTTTATGTATAACAATAATAAGTTTTACACATAAAAGTGATATTAAAAAATCAAGTTCACAGTTAATTTGAATTCACATAAATTTATATGGGTGCTGCTAAATGATAGGAATCACCCCAGTGTGAAAAGGGTAAAATGACTTAACTACCCTTAATGAAATCGTGATAATTTCAATTTTGATGAATCAATTATACCCTAAACATTAAATAATGCACCATAAATCATGACCTATTCGGGCTGAATGAACAATGAACCAGTCGGGATGGGTATAAAATATTTCATTAAGGATAATAATATAAATTTACACATTCAAAAGATGTTCACCCCTAGCTTAATCACCTCATTTAACATTACTCCATTTATATTGCAAGATATTTTCTAAGGACTTGACATGATAAACAAAATTAACTAAAAATGTTAGGCGACTTTAGAGAGCATTAAAATCATGTGAATATATTGCATTTATGTATGAAACGTCATATTTGCATTTACTCAATAAATTGACACGAGACGGTCTGAAAAGCGGGCGTCCATGCATGTGCTTTCCATCAACTTGATCTAAATTAAATAAATCAATAGTTGCAAGGAATTTCTTTCTGAAAATTAAAACTTCCATCAACATTAATGCTCGGAAATTAAAAAAGAAACAGAAAAACAACAGAGCATGTGATGACAAAGTGAATCTACAGAACTAGAGGGCAAGTTAAAAAAAAAAAAGAAAAAAGAAGAGAAATAAAATAGAAAAAAGGTGGACATGGATTTACCTTGTCTCTGTCCACACGATTATTATTTAATCTTGTACTGTGCTGACAGAAGAGATATGAAACAGCTTTATTGATCAATGGTGAATTCATCACATCTTTCTTTCTCTCTTATTTTCTCACAAAAGTCCTCCCCTCCCTCTCTTTCTCTCTCTAAAAACTACTTTCTGTTCCTTCCCTTTCATTTTCTTCACTGACATAGGAATACCTGCACACTTACTCACGCACGCACGCATATTCAAACAAAATTACACATCCCTCTATTCATACATACACATATATTGAGAAAATTTCATAAATGATTCTATAATATTTTATTTTATCAATTTTAATCATTTTGTTTCAGCTCTAGTTATTTTCATCGAAAATTTTTGAATTTTGATTTGAAATATATTATAATATACAAAATAATACGAAAAAGAGAATATGATAAACACATACATACATACAAGTGTAACATCACCCCTAGTTTGTAGGTAGCCATATGAATATGATAAGTAACGCTGCAGAGTGCAGAGAGTGATCAGACGCCACAGAAACCCCAGATTTTTCTACCTCAATGTAATTCCGCCTTTTCTCCCAAATCCTACAATAAAATCATCCAACTCTTTTTCTCCCTCACTCTCTCACCAAATGGAAAATTATCATCATTTGTAAGAAAGGCACGAAGCATTGCCCCCAGCCTTCAGATTCCACCCAACCGACGAAGAACTCATCACTTACTACCTCCTCAAGAAGGTTCTAGATTCCACCTTCTCCACCAGAGCCATAGCTGAAGTCGATCTCAACAATCCGAGCCATGGCATCTCTCAGGTCCAATATTCCACAATTATACATATGTACCTAAGTCTGTATGTTTAATTTAAATTTTATTTTGGAATAATTAGTGGGGGACAAACCCTTGAAATCAAGTTAGTAATAAGTGCATTTTTTTAAAAAATTTACTAATAAGTACAAAATAATTGCATTTTCTATGGCACAAAATGTGCAAATATACCTCCTCCTCAAGTGCAATTACATATTAGTAAGTTTGCATTTTTATATGTGTGAATCTCCCTTTTATTATTACAGGGAAAGCGAAGATGGGGGAAAAGGAATGGTACTTTTTCAGCCTGCGTGACCTGAAGTACCCGACAGGGTTGAGGACGAACCGGGCCACGGAAGCGGGCTACTGGAAGGCGACCGGGAAGGACCGGGAAATCTACAGCTCGAAGACTTGCGCACTTGTTGGGATGAAGAAAACCCTAGTTTTCTACAAGGGGAGAGCGTCTAAGGGAGAAAAGAGTAACTGGGTTATGCACGAGTACCGCCTTCAAGGAAACTTCGCTTACCACTATTTGTCCAGAAACTCCAAGGTAATCTTTACACGAGTTAACTCGTTGTTTTTGTTACGAGTTGAATCGGATGCTTGATTTTCATCACCTGTCGTTGTGTAAATCAGTGGTGATGTAAGTGCACATCATTTCATCTGCAGATACTCCATTAATTTCGTTTTTTTTTTTTTGAGAAATTAAGGGTAAAATAAATACTCGTGCTATTTATAATGTTGTCCGGAAAATCGTAGTACGATTTTTATTCATGTTTTGCATGTTATTACACCATGAAAACGAAGTGACACTAACTACTCTCACCCTGCAGCTTTTTATTTTTAGATTCGTTATTTTAATTAATTTCAGCGTTGTTAATATGTAACGATTAATTATTGTTCTTGGCTTTAATAATTATGAATAAATAAATAAATCTTGAGATCAACAAGTTACGAAAGCTAGAGCTAGGTTATTACATTATAGGCTTTGTAAATAAATACTGTTTGATCTGCGCATGAAGATTTATCATTGTCATTTGTCAATCTCAATTTGTCGTATGTGGATGACGTTTTCCGATTTCACTGCTTTATATTATTATAATTATTATTTTGACTTTTTATTCACGCAAGATGCATAGCTATAGCTAATAGCCCGGTTGATGTAACCCCTGATCGAACTTGACGTTGTTTACAAAAATATTATTATCTTTTTATCCAGGGCGAGTGGGTCATTTCTCGAGTGTTCCCAAAAGAGTGGCGCCGGCGCCGCCGCAGGCGGCGGTAAGAAGAGGCCGTCCGCCGTCCACGAAGTCAGCTCTCCGTCATCGGTCTCCCATTCACTGCCGCCGCTGCTGGAGCCGTCCACGGCGTCCGAGAGCTGCTCCTACGACGGCGGATTCGGCGCCGGAAAGGAGCACGTGCCCTGTTTCTCCACCGCCATTTTCAACCACAACTCCTCCGTCTTCGATCCAGCACCGATGAATTCAGTGATGCACGACCCATCGTTGTCGTCGTCGTCATCATCTTATGCTGCTGCCTCCCATTTTCAAAGGCAGAGCTTTGGATTGTCGGCGTTTCCGGGCCTCCAGCTGCCGTCCTTTATCTCCGGAGGTGCTCCTCCGGCCATGAACGGCGGCGCCGATCAGATGTCCGGTTACGGCGGGCAGTGGCCTGCGCCCGTGGATCAGAAAATGGGCGCCACTGAGCTCGATTGCGTGTGGAGTTCTTACTGAACAAAATATGATTATTATTATTATTATTATTATTATTAGTGTTTTAAGTTAAAATTCTAGTGGGAATTGTGTGGACAATTAAATTTTAGGTACTCATGGAAGTAGTATTATGTATTAGGCCTAATCTTATTAATAATGTTTTCCCAGTTCGTGTAGTCTTTATTTAATCTTTAGTACTACTATTAACTCTGTTTTTTTAGTTAATTTGCCATCAACTCTTTGCAGCAGCTTGTAGTGAACATAAAATATTTTGTAAATTAAATATAACATGGAGTCAAATGAATGACTTTTAAAAGAGGCAAAGTATCATATGAAAATGGTTTATCGTGCACCACCCATACTATTACTTGTAGAAATTAATATTATAACAACTAGTTTCACATAAAATATTTTCTTTAAAAGAAGTGTTAAACATGGCGTTGAAAAAGAAATTGCACCATACATTGAATAGAATATTTAATCTGTACAATAAACTAAGGTAATGGCTTGTGGTTTAAAATACAAATTAATTTGGTGAAGTACTTTTATAGCATTTCGTAATTTTTAAAAAGTTGAAGAGCTAAAATTTATTATTTGTATAACAAAAATGAAGTTTTGAAGACCTGGAGTAGAATTTTGAGTGAAATTTTTAGCAGCACAATCTCCTTATACCAAATATTCCTCCACATATTTGTAGCTTAGGCGCTGATCTAGAAGTCAATTCCAAAAGCATCAAAGTCTTTACTTGAGGAGAAAAAGAACGATATAGAGAAGAGTTATTATGTTTGATGAGGGGGACAAGAGAAAGAAGATGAAGTAAAATTTTGACGCTCTACAAGGTCCAGTTCCTACTAATTAGTCAAGCCTTGGTGAAGAAACACTCGAGACACGATCATTTGAAAAGCGCACAATTGAATATGCACATTGAGAATATCTAAGCTAAACCAAGTGAACAGGCTTGTTAACAAAATGAAGTATTTTATGAATGCGACAAGATGTTCTACCAGGTTCTAAATGAAAACATGGCTCGGATGGATCTAACATAATGAATTGTGTATTACCAAGAATGAGCTTGAAGTTGTGTTTAGACAACTGAAGAAAGACAAAACTTCCACCATCAATCAGGTGAAGATCGGCCTCAAAGTTGAACATGCAAACTTCAGTGACATTGCATCGATGATTCCAAATAGGGGAAGAGAAGCCCAGCCCAAGAAAAAGTTAGTAGATCAAGTTATTTAGCCCATATGATGGATTTACTGAAGAACGTAGCAACGACAACAACTGAACAATAGAAGACAATTGTTGCAGCTTGGACATATGTAGAGGAGTTGATACGAAAGAGGCAAGTGAAAATGAGTATAACCGCCCTAAGAAGAAACCCACTTCGAGAAAGCTGAAGAAGAAGAAGGAGGACCTGGATCTACACTTATTGTGTGCGTTGACGACTTTTGCCTTCTTGAACTTCAAGAAGATTGGGTTGTGGCAATGGTATGACTCTTGTGCAATTAGTCACATTTATAGAAGGAAAAATATGTCAAGTGAACTTTTGATGAATCAACATCTGGAGATATAACCTTTGGAGACTTTTCAACAATTCAAATTATAAAAGAAAAGATATACGATTTTGATTCAATCAAAAATGGAAGCTATCCATTTATTTCCACTATATTTTTTGCAAGGATGAAGAAATCCTAGCACCTAGGCCGCTTCGATTTTTCCCAAATGGCCTATGAAAGTCGTTTCCAGAGCTCGGCGCCGCCTGGGCGACCAAGTCGGCCTAGGCTCCTGCACAAAATTAGGCATTTTCCATTTTTTTTAATTTTTTTTTAAATTTGTGTAAGAATAAAAAGAAGGAGAAAAGATATCAGCCCTAAAATCCTATCTACGGCGTCGCAAAGAGAGAAAGAAGGAAAGAGAGATTTTTTTTTTCAAACCCTAAATCCTTAATCCACCGCCGACATTGCGCCCGCCGCCGCTCTCCTCGGGCTGTGCGACGCTACAGGCCGCTCGCCGCCTCCTTCCAACCGCCCGCCAAGGTATGTGGGGAAAGAGTATTTGCGAAATGGGT
The DNA here is from genome assembly GCA_037126765.1 of Stenogyne calaminthoides. Taxonomy (NCBI): domain Eukaryota; kingdom Viridiplantae; phylum Streptophyta; class Magnoliopsida; order Lamiales; family Lamiaceae; genus Stenogyne; species Stenogyne calaminthoides. The sequence goes on from JBBCBC010000032.1 coordinate 13,672,827, forward strand.
TTTCCGAAAACCTGTTTATTTTGTTTGGAGGTGTATTTATTTTGATTTTTGAAGGGATGTAAATACCGATTTTTGGGGATGGGATGATTGAGATTTGAGATTTATTATGTTTTTACTTTTTAGACGGCGGGTGGTTGATTTTTGGGGATGGGAATGGATGATTAAGAGTTGATTTCTGGAAATTTATAAATAAAAAAAAAAGGTTAGGCGGCTTAGGCGCTAGGCAGTCGAAAAACGCCCAACATCCGATTTCCCACTTCTGCACCCTTGATTTTTTGTGCGGAATATGAAAAGTAAAATTTTGAGTTTGGGTCAATTATTGGAGAAGAATTATGATATTCATTTGAAAGATAAATGTTTGACAATGAAAGATGAAAATGAAAACATGATTGCTAAGGTGCCTATGACAAAGAACATAATGTTTTTCCTAAACATTCAAAATGATGTTCATATGTGTTTGAAATCCTTCTTCAAAGAACATATAAGATTTGAGAATATGAACTTTGATGGGATGTAAATAATGAGTAAAGGAAGAATGCTGAGAGGATTGTCATCCATAAACCATCCTAATCAACTTTATAAAGGATGTCTTTTTGAAAAAGAAGCAAGAAAGAGTTTTCGGAAGAAGTATTTGACGAGGGCTTAACATCCACTAGAGTTGATACAATCGAATGTGTGTGAACCAATCAAGTCATCATTATTTAGAGAATAACTATTTTAATTTGGATGTATTTTTTTAAGGCAAAATGTTTAAATTAATGGTGGAGAAACAAAGTGGCTATCAAATCAAAGCTCTTCAGTCCGATAGATGTGGAGAATTCACATCTAATATATTTCAGGCTATTTGTGAGGAACATGACATTCATCATCCCATGACGACTCCATACTCACCAGAATAAAATGGACTGACAGAGAGAAAGAATAAAACTATTCTCAGCATGGTGAGGAGTATGTTGAAGTCCAAGAACATGTCAAATAAATATTTGGCTGAAGTTGTCTCTTGTGAAGTCTATTTGATGAATCGATGTCACACCAAAAATGTTTGTGGTATGACACCTTAAGATGCTTGGAGTGGATACAAGTAAAGTGTTTCACACTTGAGGGTTTATGGAAGCATTTCCTACATGCATGAACCTGATGATAAAAATAACCAAACTTGATTATAAAAGTGCAAAGCATCTATTCATCAGCTATGTTCAAAGGCTCTAAAGGGTACAAGTTGTATAATTCAAGCAATGTGAATATTATCATAAGTAGGGACATGGTGTTCGATGAAGAAGGTGTTTGGGAGAGAAACACTACAAAGAAACTGATTGTGTAGTTTTTCCTTTGATGATGATGAGGAAGAGGGCATGATACCGCCTAATACTCCATTGTCAATACTACCACCACAAAATACACATATCGGTGAAGCAAGACCGAGTGAAGGGCCTCAGAGATTTAGAAGTTCGAATGAAATACATGATACAATTTAACACGTAGTAAATATGAGTAATTTTTTTCAATTTTATTTAAATTGCAGAAACTGAGTTAGAAACTTATGACGATGCCACTCATAATAAAAAATGGAGAAATTCCATGTGATGAAGAAATTAAGAAAATCACAAAGAATGATAAGTGGTAGCTGGTATCATTAATTACCTAAAGGTAAAAGTACAATTGGTGTGATGTGGGTGTACAAAATAAAGAGAAGTGCCCAGGGCGAGGTTGAAAATACAAAGTAATATTGGTTGCAAAGTGAGACAAACAAGAGGAAGAAATTGATTATGATGAACTGTTTGCACACATTGCTGGCCTTGAGACTATTTTGTTGATCATTTTCATTGCGATCCAAAACCATCGAAAAATTAATCAATGGATGTAAAATCCACTTTCTTGAATGAGAGTCGTTACATGAAAACTTCTAATTTGTTCATTAACTCAATATTTAAAAAATTAAAATTATGTTTGACAAGTGTCATTAATATCCAATATCAATTATAAACCATATCCAATATTAATTATGTAACAAAATATACAATTTTTTGATTTTGCTACAAATATAAAAAGTATCAATACAAAAGATATAACGTTTGGAGACTCTTTTCAAAAGTTCAAGTAAAAGAAAAGGCACAATTTGATTTCTATATGTTGATTTCCAGATAAACGAGGTAATTTTTTTTTTTATGTGGTTTAAGAGTTTGACTAATAAACAAGTAATTTAAGTGGTTGTGAGGTAATAAATGTAAATGACTGAGAATAATGAAGAACACAATAAATGTTTTTCAATAAATGCACTAAGGCTTAGTTTTAGAGAGTAATTGCTAAGGAATTTTTGAATCCTTTATTATGGCTCAAAGACATCTATTTATAACATGTTTGGGAGAGTGAAGTCCACTCTCCAGTTAGCCCTTACTCAAACATTAAATGCATTTAATGCTCTTCATACTACTTTGCACTCTATATCCTAGTTGTAGAGCTCCTTTGCAGAGACCAGACCTTTGATGATCGATAACATGAGATATCAAGTGATCCTCGCCTGCCAAGCTTGTTCTTTACCTCAAACTGCTACTTGTAGCTGTCACATCGTCGTTTGATAAGAAATATTCCCTTTTGAGGAAGATCTTATGCTCTGATTTCCAGCATACGTGTTTTTTTGTTACTGGTTCCTCGTCGTCGAGGTCGCCATTCTTCTTCCTGTTCAATCTATCTCTGAGGTGGAAAGGTCCGACCAGTTTAGGTCATTAACATTTGGTCAAACATCCAGCTCGCACAATGTTCGTTAGTTCTTGCTCGATGTTTAAGATGTGCACTCACTTCCGATGTGAACACTTTCATTAGATTAGACCTCGCACAACAATAGCTCCAAGGTCGCGGATCGAACATACGTTGGGAGGTGCGAACTATATTAAAAAATCATAAAGGATGAAGTCGAGTATCGTCTTCGAGATGTTTTGAGATGACACCTCGAATTCTGCGTAACGTATTTGTTGCAAAAGTATCATTTGTTGTGCCCTAGGTCATAGGGAGATACTTGTTGTAAGACCCCAAACCAAAAATATGAAATCTGAATGGAAGTTTAAATGTTTCTCTTATTTCTAACATGAGATGTATATTAGTTTTCAAGAATTTTATTTTCAGGAGGACGAAACGAGCAATCTGAGCCTGAAGCACCCCAAGCACTGTAAAGGAGAAATAAATTTAAAGTTTTGATTAATAAAATATTTCTAACAAAAATCCAAATTCAAACTAGGGCTTTCTATCGAATAAGTTGAATAATCTTGGAACGAATGAATATCAAAATTTGACGGGAGATCGACACATCGCATCTGAAAAAAATACGGACTAATGAATGTCAGCCCCGTAACCCTGAAGAAAATGCCCCTAGGTCCTTTTTAAAGAAATAATGGTCTTTTTCATTTTTTGATTTCGTATTATTCTTCGTTAGAGAAATCTGAGTAAGAACCGTCAGTTTTTACCAAAAGCGATTTAGAGAAACACACAACTATTTATGTACAAATGGAGTTTACGTATTTTCATGACCAATAAAGTTCCTAAGAGTCAACTTTAAATTAATATAATAACAAAGAAATTTGAAACTTGGTGAACAAGAAATGAGCAACCTTGAAAGTCTTCTCTTACGCTATGACATGATGCCGTCCATCGGTCGAACTCATGTCGAGTAAAGAAGACTAATTACTTAATTAAATTAATTATTTTTTCCCCTAATTAGACTAAATGATCGGCCCATCCTAATTAAGTCACCAACACCCATCATTTTTCATCATATAAATACACTATCTTCCCCTTTAACCTAATTTTTCTACCACCACAAGAAAAACACTTCACCATTTCCTCCCTCCTCCCAAAACTGCCGTCCCTCACCTCTCTCAAGGAAGAAGACCTTCTTCCATTCAAGCTCCATAGGAAGAAACCTTCTCATCCATCAAGATTAAGTATAAGGTTTTTATTCATCTTTTCCCAACTAATACTTTGAAAATCAAAATTTTCCCCTACTAATACTCTACATTTTTCTGATCACAACATCATCAAAGCCTTCCTACACCTCCTAACAAGCTTTTCACTTAGGGTTCTAAGTGTTTAAAGTCCAAAAGATCAACCAAGGTAAGAAAATCATCCACTTTCTCCTATAATATCATCTTTTCTTATTTATGAAACTTATGCCCTAATAATATATATGATGAAAAATCAAAACTGAATAGTATGAGTTTGTTAAACTGAAAAGTATCAGTATATTAGAGCTTTGGAAGTTGTTGAAATCATGCTCAAAATGGTAGATATGATTATAAGATATTGGTATGTGTTAGGAAGAGTTGTGTTGGAAATCAGTGAGCTTGTACGACTTTAACTTTGATAATCAACTAGTTATAAAAATCGGAAATTTATATAGTTAGAAATCTAGTAATTTTTAGACTTATGGTTTTTTTAGAAATCTTACAAGAAAACGGTTTTGGAAAATCATAAAGGAAAGGACTTTGGGAAAGTCTTTTTAATGGGACTTTTTTTAAATAGGTCCTAGACTTGACAAATATCATATCTGGAGAAGATTATAATTTGTTTCGATGATTTATTATTTTATTTATATTTTAGAAGTGTTGGTCATGAAACTGTATGTTCAATCCCCTGTACTAGTTTCAAGACTGGATATATTATGTTTTTCCTAAACTGTCAGTTAGAGATTGGTACAGGCTTATTCTATATGAAGTTGAGTAACTACTGGAATTTTTTGGGAAATTATTTAAGAGCCGAATATTTTATTAAAATTTTCTAAGTCAAACAGCCTGCTTTAAAATAGAAAATCAGAATTTATTTATTCGATCACTTTTATGGAAATTTCAAATTGTGAGCATGTCCTATATTTCAATATGTTCCTACATGTAATATTTGAGGTTTTTATTTGATGTCTAGTTATTTTATTTGTATTTTAGAAGTAGCATGTCACTAGTCAAGAACTGAAATCACTGTTTCACTTTAGATTTAGAAGAATTCATGTTTAAATTGACTTCTTGTCTTGGAAAACTCTTTAATCATTACCTATTTGTGAGAATGTACTCGTTTGTCGAATTTGGTGAATTTTGGACTAGTATAAATATTTTTAAGTTATTTTGTCTAGTTTCGGAAACAATTAGAGAAGAATAAAGGACTTGGAACTTGGAAATTTTTATAACTTTATAATACCAAAGCATGATGCATGTTTACTCTACATGCCTTAATATATGTTGCGAGTCGTTTTATTTGGGAAATATGATGTGGCTAATTTGGTGACAACTCACAAACAAAACATGCACGTGTAAAATAAACTATAAATAAGATGAATTTGTTGACCCAGTTCGTCAAGAAATGACTACTCTGGGGGCATACCAAGCCAGTGATGTAGTATTGCGAGTTTTACACGTACAATATTTGATACATCTCATGAAGATGAATCGTTATGGATGCAGATGATTTGGAAAGTTGGTATATAAGTGCTAGGGTTTCTGTGTGCATAGACGATCTCTCGAATTTTTTGTGAGCCTTACCCCTCTGGGAAATTTCTGAACCTGTCTCTTGTTGTTTTTTCCTCCATTTATAGTACTTCGACAAGCATGAGCTGGTTTGGCAAGCATGAGCTGTAGACTTCGGGCCATGCAAGAATTCATGTAATGCTGCCACCTTTCCAACTTCGTCTTCTAGATTGATTTTTGCTTTTGCTTGTCTATATAGCACTCTTTTGGTCGTCCAAGTCAATCTTTTGCTCGGCTGACCGCTTTGTTCGCCCCATAAATCCATATCCATTTTATATCGGAATATTGTTCTTGTCGAGCATGTTCTGAGTTCTTCAGGTTGTCTGAGCTCTCAGGTTATCTGAGCCTTGGGGATGTCTGTGCCCTCAGGATATCTGATCATCGAACATACTGACCCCTCAGGTCGTCTGAGCCTTCAGGATGTCTGAGCCCTTAGAATGTCTGAGCATCGAGCATACTGACCCCTCAGGATGTCTGAGTCTTCAGGATATCTGAGTATCGAGCATACTGACCCTTTAGGATGTCTGAGTCTTCAGGATATCTGAGTGTCGAGCATACTGACCCTTCAGGATATCTTAGCATTCAGGTTGTCTGAGTCCTCAGACTTGACTCAACTTTTTTGATTCCTTCTTTCCTGATCTGAGTGGCGAACTTGCTTATTTGCTCGGTCAGTCTGTTTGAACAACCTTAGTTGGCGAATGGTAAGCTGGCTAACAAATCTTACTTCACTGGCGAGTAAGTTCGCTTTGGTTGACAAGTGGCGAGCTGGTCGAACAGACTTGTTTGGTCGACGGACGGCGAGCACACTTGTCCATCGGGCATGATTATTTTAATAAATATTACACGTGTCTCTCTTACGTATTCGATTAATGCTGAATAATTATATCGAACACAACAATATATCAGATGGTGAAGTTTCATGAATTTATTGGAAATCTAAGTATTTTAAGGTTTTTCGCAAGAACTTTGGATTGTTTTCGATAAAATGGAAATGCTTAAACAATCAAACACTTAGAAGTCGATTTTCTTAAATAATTTGTTTACTTGAAAGTCGTATGACTATGTGTATGTACTTGTGAAAACAATTTTGGAAGAAATGATCAACGTGTAATATGATACTTAATTTTTAAATTATTTTACATCGAACTCGAACCCCTTATCGAACAAAAAGCATAATCATGTTTTTCCGAGCATTGAAATGCTCCGAAGCAGCCTATGTATGTCTAAATCTTCAAGACGTGCTTATGCGATGAACATGATACTTATTAGACGATTAGAATACTTAAAGAAGATATCGTTAAAGATCAAGGACTAGTAAAGGTTTTTGAACGTAAAAGCCTTAAGAATTGAGCTTAACGTCCCCGTTAAGCTCACGAATGAATCTTTAATAATACTCTAAAATAACAAGAGTCTAATGATATTTGAAGAATTAAGGATGAACTCAAGTTTAGTACCAAAACATAAATGATGTTTTATAAGACTTAATGATTTCTGAATAAGATTAAATTATGGAGTTGTGATAGGTGAAGTGTGGCAAGAACTTGGACGTCCACATTTTGCTCGCATCTCACGTTTTTCAAAGAGTTTAGCTTAATTTAAAAGTCTAAGAGGTGGGTGACACTATTTGTATTGTAGTTGTTAATGTTACAGGTAAATAAACGGTATTATTAATAATAAAAGAAAAAGAAATGAGATAAAGGGATAGGTGGGGCCAAAAGTGACCTCAAAAAAATAAAGATTATCACTGGCCCGAAAGAAATGAGACAAAGGGATAGGTGGGCCCAAAAGTGACCTTCAAAATAAATGGTATTATTAATAATAAAAGAAAAATAAATGAGACAAAGGGATAGGTGGGTCCAAAAGTGACCTCCAAAAAATAAAGATTATCGCTGGCCCGGAAGTGACCAAATAACCAAATTAGTCTAAAATGACTGTGATATAACTACTCAAATAGGCCTAAGTAAAGGAATCAACTATAACGGTCAGCCCAAGATTCCAACATGTGCATGCCACTATTACGCAATCTGGCATCGTCAATCTTGAAGGCAACACTTGAGTTGGATGTAGTTGTGGCCACGGCCTCAGAGACAGAGATGCGACCACTAGTATTGTAGATGGTATGAGCAGAGATGGTAGTCTTTTCTCCTTTCCTTGGCCTATCCTTCTTCTTTTGCGTCTTCTTCACGGGTAATTTTTCATCCGGTGGACCCAAAGGATCATTCGAAAAATCTTCAACCTCGCATCTGATTCCGAAGCTATAGCTCCATCTCCCAAAGGTTGTACCAAGGTGGTGAATGAGTTGGAGGTAACAGGTTCAGGGGGAACTTGAGTACTTGAGGGCGAAACCGCTGTCTTCTTTGGCTACTCCCAATTGTCCGATTCTGGCACATGAACTATTGCCACCGGAACCTAATCTAACCCTTTGTCGGATTCCTCCTGAACCTAATCAGCCAAGCCAGTTCAATCCTCTTCAACCCCTACATCACCCATATCCCTAGCAGCAACACATATCTCATCATAAGGAGGGAGGGCATCATCCTCCCCTATTTCTTGCATCTCCGTATCAATAACCTTACTTTCCCCCGGATTAACAGAAGCCCCCGTATTGTTATCTGTCGCCTTAGAGTCTTTCTTGGTCCATGTCTTTTGTGTAGGCTACTTTCCTGGGTAATCTTGGGTGGGAGGCTTAGTATTATCATCTGGCTTGCTATCTGGAGGGTTTCCCATGTGAGATCTACAGTTGGCAATCGAATGACCAATGACTTGGCAGTGAGGAAAATTACATCTTGGTGAGTTGGTCTATCTACAAGTTCCCAAACTTGGTTCCTTTCAAACTGTTTCAGTTCTTCTTGCATGGCTAGAATCCAGCTGACATCTTGTAGAGCTTTTTCTGGTGTGGTAGGTTCCTTCAAAGAAAGATAACAACAGTACATAGCACTTTCACCAATCTGATGTCTAGTCTGAACTCGAGCATTAGGATTGCCGATTATCAGATCAGTCGGATGGTCCCTTAACCAGTTCCATCTGGTCTGATTTACATCAGGTGAGTTTTCATCATCTGCTGATGTTGAGTCACTAGAGATTGTGATAGGTGCAATATTAGGATCCACTTGTCATGAACAAGTCTCAGTTGGAGTAGGACTCTGTTGGGGAATTATAACCCCAACAGACTCTCCATGTGTTGATGTCTGTTCACTGGAACATCATATGATCCCTCTGAACTCGAGGGTTCGGGTACTGTCTTAGCTCTACCAGCTTCTTCATCGACAGTTGTACGTACCTTGGTGTTTGATTGACCTGGTGAATCAATGAGATTAAGGCCAGGAATGGAAACTTCCACTGTTTGGTGCCTCTTTTCCTTTCCCTTGATACTCAATTGATTCATTTTCTATGCATCAGGTCCAACTGGTGCAAATTTCCCCAGTTCAGATGTTGATTCCTCAAAGACCACATGAGGTGATTCTTCCTGTTGGGAAATTTGTAGTTTCGATGGAAGTTCCAAAACAGTTTGTAATAGGACCAGTCAGACTTGTTAGCTGACTGATGACTTGGATATCAGATAGGATGACTAGCTGAGTTGTATAGACAGCTGATGTAACAGATAGGTCACATATTGAGGGGGAACTCAATATGTATAGGCTAAGTCTTGATGATAAGATAAGCAGAAGATCAGATGATCAGATAGCTGCAGATCAGAAGATCAGATAGATGCAGATCAGAAGATCAGATAGCTGCAGATTAGAACATCAGATAAGCTAAAGATCAGAAGTTCAGAAGATCAGAAGAGCCGAAGATTAGAAGACATCAACACCAGAAGACCTACATCAGATAATACGACGAAGAATCAATAAGTTGTGGTATGACAACTTACATCAGAAGATTCAAACCAGGTAGACAGATCAGTCCTTATCTGATCTGGTCAGATCCATCAGGTGACTACTTCAAGTTACCTAGTACGAGCCAAGTCAATCAGAAAAGAAGAATGTCAATCTTGTTATTAAATCAAGTGCCGTATTTGTGTACTTGTGAACCAATGAGAAGAAGACACGCACGTACGAAACTGACACTTGCAGGAATAGCGCTTCAGAGTCCAACGACTTCAAAGGACAAACTTACATGCTTTCGGCCATGCCGCCTTTGTGCACATCAAATCAGGTCTGCAAACCTACCTCAAATAGACCAAAATTTGAATTGCCTATCCAACAGCTAGTTCGATTTCGTGCCCATAAATATGGGATAAACCTTCATAGTAAGGTTACGAAAATTATACAAGCATAAGCTCAAAGCAAGATTTCCGCACGAAGAACACAATTCAAGATTTATTCTAAGTGTTCATCCCATAAAGTTCTTAGCATAGAATTCTTATCCTCTAGCTTTAGGCTACTCAAACACTAGGATAGAAATCCAAGTTGGAACATACAAATCTTATACCCAAACCCACAAAGTTAGATTAAGTTTGTTTAGCAAGATTTCAGACTAGGGTTTCTAGTTTCCGATTTCTGGGATTGTTGAGTGAGAACTCTTGAAACATCTGCTGTATTGTATTGGACTAACACATTAATCTAAGTTCAGATTGGTTTAAGTGAGTGCCCCTGCTGATAGGGAAGAGTGGATGTAGGACGAGTTGTCCGAACCACTATAAATCTTGTGTGATTTATTTGCTTTACATACTTTGCACACTACCTGTTTTATATAACATGCATGTTATGAGTTTGGATCATATTTGCACCAAGCAACTGATCTGATCAGTTTTACCCCTTTGTCATATGATCTAAAATAGATTACTCAGAATCTGATTCGAGCAAACTGGTTTTTCACACGGGTTAACTTATCGTCCGCACAAACAGTTGAGTTGATAGACGCCAAACTGGTCTGCTTCCAAGCTATCAGTAAGTCGGATATCAGTCAGTCTGTACTGCTTCACTCGCACTCTGATCAGGCATACTTGCATATCCACACCTGATCTCACAAAAGTTTTAGAAGTCTATTCACCCCTCCCATCTAGACTTCTACCCTCACAAAACCCGTTCGGAACCTACAAGTGGTATCAGAGCAGTGCTTCTTCCGACCACTGACTTTGAATATCATCGATTTTTGAGGAAGAATCTTTGTGGTCACTTGAACTGATCTTGAAAAATCCATTTTAAAAAAAAATCATAATCTTCAAACTCACCTAAGCATGGATAACACTTCTTGAATGAATCATGATCTGCCCAAGTTCTCTGTCGATGAGTACGCCGACTGGTCTCTTGACATGAGTGACCATCTGGGAGTCATCAGCAACAGAATGGGTGAGATTCTTGAGATAGGACCAATCATCATCTATCACTATAATCCAGCAGAAGGAGGAGATCCTATGCAACCAGTTGTAGCAAGAATCAGAAAGAGTCCTTCGCTGATGGATGCAGAAGAGAGGAAATTATCCAACCTGGATACGGTGGCCAGGCATCTGATCATGAAGACTGTGGACTCTACCACACGTGAGAAGGTCAAGTATTTGAAGACTGCTAAGGAAGTATGGGATACCCTTGCTGAAATCTGCAAAGGTAATGATCTGATTAAGGATAGCAGATTGCAAGCTGAACTGGTAAACTTTGAGAAATTAAAAAAGTTACCAAACGAGACGATCAATCAGCTTGATGAAAGAATTACTCAAGGAGTCAACAGACTGCATGCTTTAGGTCGAGTAATGTCAGATAAGGATATCAACTACAAGATTCTGAGATCACTGACAAAGAAATGGGATACTAAAGTAACAATGATCAAAGATTGTCAAGATATTGGAACCATGAAGCCGAATGATCTGTTTTTCAGTTTGAAAGCGCATGAATTTGATCTGATCGAAAGAAGTAGAGAATCAAATGATGTTCCTTCTGAAGCTACAAATTCTACAAAAAATGTTCCATTTCAGGCAACCAGTAGCAGTTCACGATTTGTTGAACCAATAGGAAACATCATCAACAAAGATGAACAGATTGCTCTGCTGACCAGAAAGCTTGAACGATCAAACGTTCAAATGGGAAAGTACAGAAAGTTCTACAAAGATTACAAACAAAGCAGAGGAAGATATAGGAGATCTACTGACAGATCACCAGAACGAGATCATTCTGATGACAGAAGAGACGATCGAAGAGAAGACCGAAGAAACGACAGAAAAGATGATCGCAAAGGAGACAGAAGTGGTGACAAATCAGAAAGGAGGAGTTCTGATTACAAGCAAGGAGGAAAGTCACCTGACAGATCTTATCGAAGAAATGATTCACCTAATAGAAGAGGGTCTGGAGAATCTGGAACTTATTTCAACTATCATAAACGAAGTCACTACAACACAGACTGCCCCGACCTGACTCCTAAAGAAAGAGAAGAGAATCGAAATAGAAGAGATCAACGATACAGAGACAGAAAAGCCATGCAGACACATCTGGTATTGATGACTCTTACCTAACATCAGATGACTCTAGATACTCATCCGTTGAAGATTTCTGTCTGATAACCAACACTGACGATGTCAACGATCTGAACTTCTTATCTGATGACGACATCTGTCTGATGCCCAGAGAAGCTGACCAATCTGAGGTAATCTCTAAACCTTCTGTGATTTCTTGTTCCACACCTGCTGTGCTGAGCACATCTGCTGGAGAGATTAACCTGCAGGTCTACAATGACCAATTGCTTGATGATCTCTCTAATGCAATAGATACTTATACAAGAATGGAAGTTGAGAATGATAACCTAAGGGCAGAGAATGTCCGGCTTGTAAAAGAATGCAAGGAAAGTAGAACTGCTGAACATAAATTGATTGAAACTGTTCAGAAGATGACCATAGAACTGGATGTTCTAAAAGTTGGCTCTTCTGATCAGGGAAGATCGATTAATGAACATCAAGCTACCAATCTAAAACAAGTAGGAGATCTCAAAGTCCTTCAGGCTAAATTTGATGAACTCTTCCGAATGCATGAGAGTCTAAAAGCCATTGAGGACAGTTTGCGTAAGAAAATAGAGGTTTTCACGAAATCATCTAAAACTGTTTAGAATTAGAAGAGTTACAGGTGTTTTGTATGTTGATGGCTTAAGGCACAACCTGTTATTTGTATCACAATTCTGCGACAACGGTTTTAGTGTTGAGTTCTCGACAGATAAATGCACAATCAAAAATCGAGTTACTCAGCAGATCCACTAGCTCCAGAAAGGGAACCATCTACACTGCAGATTGGAACAATTGTCCAAGAAATGCACGCTTGATTGTTAAGAGTACCAAAAGCGTCAGTTGGCTCTGGCACAAGAGAATGAGTCATCTGAACTTTAAGACTCTTAACAAGATAGCAAGGATGTCCTTGGTTGAAGGTCTCCCGAATGAAGTTTTCTCTAAAGATCAGACATGTGCCGCATGTCAGAAGGGAAAGCAAGTCAAGGCTTCATTCGAAGGGATTTCTTCTCCTCCATCCAGCAGAGTATTGCAACTGCTCCATATGGATTTATTTGGACCAGTTACGCCTCTTAGTTTCAGTGGACGTAAATACACTTTGGTGGTCTTGGATGATTACTCCAAATTCACCTGGGTTGTATTCTTGTATAAGAAGAATGAAACTACAACAAAGCTGCCTGAACTTCTCAAGAAGATTCAGAATGAAAAGGGTCTCAGCATAGTGAAAATCAGATCAGATAAAGGTACAAAATTCTTGAACCAGTTTATATCTGATTTTTGCTCTGAGTTTGGTATACAAAATGAGACATCAGCTGCCAGAACACCACAACAAAATGGCGTAACAGAAAGGAGAAACAGAACACTCAAAGAAGCTGCTCGCACCATGTTAGCTGAACATGCAACACCAAATCGTTTCTAGGCAGAAGCAATCAACACTGCATGTCATACCACTACAGGAAATTCGAGAAATCGCGACGAAAAAATTTGTCATTGAAACATTATTTTTTGTCACAATTGATAATTTGTGACTATTTTTTTTGTGGAAAAGATCATCATTTATAGTGCGTGGTATTATGAAAAATGTGACGGTATATTAATTCGTCGTGAAAAGGGCATCATTTGGTGACGAAAAAGGTCATCGTCCTTATATGTTTCCATCTATTATGACGCATAAATTTTCACTTTAGGCATCAACAATTCGTCGCTTAATATGGCGTTTCGTCACTAAAGTTCAACTTTACGTGATGATATAAATAATTGTCACAAAAAATGTTAATTTAGTGACGTTAGTTTTGTCACAATTAGCTTGGTTATTTCGTCGTATTTTCTATATTCATCAAGAAAGAGTTGTTATTCGGTGATGAAATGCTGATCGTCGTTATATGTGTACATATAAAATGACGATAAAATTTGTCACTAAATAGTATTTAGTGACAAATTTTTTATTGTCACAAAATGATGTGGAAATTGTGACAAATTATTTTTGTCACTATAATGTATTATTTAGTGCGAAAATAATAATCATCACTAGAAGTTTAGATTTGGTGATAATATATTGTTCGTCATATTTGACATTTTCTCGTCATGAAAGAAATGCAAAAAAATGACAAAAAATGATCGTGGTTATACATATAGATATAATGACAACTTAATTTCGTCAAAAAAAATTGGACTTTAGTGACGAAATATTCGTCATCGTTAAAGATGTAAAAATGGTGACAAAATATTTTTTGTTATTAAAATATATTATTAAGTGACGATTATGATAATCGTCACTAAAGAAATTGATATAGTAACAACATATATCGTCATGATTAATTAACATACCGTGACTATTATTTCGTCATAAAAATGATACACATTGTGACGTATTTATTTCATCGTGAAATAATTACTTTTATTATCAATTTATTTAAATTTTTATATATATTAAATCAGTAATAATATTAAATAATAAATATTACAACAAAAAATAAATTAATTAAAGATAAAAAATATAATTTGCATTAACAAAAAACTCATTCAAACAATAGAAACAAAACAACAATCTTTGTTATGAAAACTACATGAAACAATAAACAAAATAAAAACAATGTCTTATATGTCTTGAAAAATAATTTCCATGCACTTCAAACGACGAATCTAAAATCTTCTGCTCCTTAGATATCACCTATAAAAAAATATCATATCAGATGAATTTATAAGAAAGCATAACTGCGTAAAGTATTAAGAAAACGATAATCCTAAACTTTAAATACACAAATACACTTACCAAAATCAAAATCCAAGGCATTAAGGGTCAAATAATCAAAATCCAAGGCATAATCAAAATCTAAGATTGGGTAAATGATTTACCATTCAAATCTAAGGCATTAGGGGTAAAAAAAGTAGCATGGTTGGGTCCAAAAACTATCCCCAAATTCAGACTAGAAGCACCATTAACATGTTTCATACTCAATGCACTAGAATTAAAGTTTTCAATATATGCAGCATTCTGCAAACCAGAAGTATTCATCGTAGTGATAAGGTTATGTATATATTGTTTCTATCCAACATGGAGTAAACACTCTCAGTTAACTCTGATGAAACACAATTTTTCTCCTTTCTTCTGGATTGTTAATCAGTATTTGTCATAAAAAAATCTCAGCACAGTGAAGTTTTTTCTGCACTTAAAGTCAATTAAATATATGAACCTGCTCCCACAGCAGGCAAACAGTGAAAGAATACTAATAGTATAGCCAAAAAGATAGAGAGCTTTTCACAAGCTTTCTTACTTAAAAACCTGCATTTGTTCATGGCATTCTATGAGATACTATATGCTAATCTTCAAAAAATCAGTCAAAAGGTTCAGCAATCACATTTTTTTTTAAAGTTTGTTAGAGTATCAACTTTTACACCTAAAAGTATTAGTTCAGATACTATTAGGTATCAGTTCTGGAAGTATTCAAGTACTAATTTCCTTGTCATGACAAGGAAATTAGTTGGAAGCTGGTACTTGAATACTTCCAGAACTGATACCTAATAGTATCTGAACTAATACTTTTAGGTGAAAAAGCTGATACACTAACAAACTTCTATTAATCATTACATCAATGAACTAAAATGCATTAATCTTTACTTAACACACCATAACTAGCACAATTTGGTAGTGAAATATACAAAGTATAGTACTACCACTATCTATACACGCAATACATGTATATCTTGGCTAAAAATATAAATTGTATCACATACATATCCACATTTATGTTTGAATCAAATCAGCAGTTGCAATGCTCCAAAAAAATCAGCAATTGCAGCATCTACAAGACCTAATTGCACTTCGAAATAACATCTACAAGACCTAATCTCAAGAGTGAGAAACTAGAGAACCACATTCCCTTATTTGTTACACATGTTGAACACAAATAAATCATCATATCTGTCCTCTTCTAACACATCTAGCTTTAAAGCTACACATATAAGTAGTACTACTAAAAGAAAAATGAAAATAATAAAGTAGAAAAACAACAAGAACCAAAAACTCATAAAAAAAAATAGAAGCTAACCTTAATTATATGTCGATCTCTTTCTCCCTCATAAAAGCCATTAGTTTGTTCATAGCTGCACTTTGCTCAGAGAGTTTTGCATTGAGAATGTCATTTTGCTCAAAGAGTTTGGCAGTCAAATTTTCATTTTGTGTAGCCAGGTCCTCTTTCAAGCTAGTTACTTGAGTTTATAGTTCTTCCACTTGAGCTCTGGACTATTGCAACTCTTCCGTTGTTTCTCTTAGCTCATCTTCATATTCAGTAGAAGAATTGTACAATGAACTCCGTCTACTTGGAGGCTTTGAACCGTAACCATACCCTTTGGTATATCCAGCCCCATGGCCCAACACCTCCAAAACTATCTCAGGTTCGGTTTTCTCTATTCCGAGCTCAACATATTCATCTCGCTTACGTTTCATCGTTTTCTGGTATTTAAGCATAAATAAAGTAAATAAAATGGTCAACTGAATTGAAAAAGAAGTAAATTAACCTCAATAATAACATAATCAAATATCATAAATGTCTACACGACTTACCCAATTTTCTTTTGCCTTGTCGAATATCCACCCATTATTCTCTGTACTGTGGGTTTGCTCATACAAGTAAATTAGATCTCACGGTTCTTTAAGTTCAAGAGACTACAAAAAATTATTAAAATTCAGCTACTTCATCACCATACCCAAGACTGAAATAAAATATTCATAAAACCCATAATTACCTTCTTTTAATGTTTATATGATTTAATTATTGACATATCATCAGGTCTTATGTTCAATTATCTAGGAAATAGGGGCTGTGAATAGTCTATGAGAATCAGAAAGATGACAAGTAAACAAATAATCAGATATAGGATACTGCTTACCCTTTGTAATGGACATATGGCTCATACCAATGCATTTCTCTATTATTTCCTTTATCAACAGACTATAAAACAAAAATCACAGATTATGGTTTACATAACTTCACTGCATGCTTAATTGATAATTTCTTTTGTGTTAATGGAAACAATTTTGTAGGGAAAAAAGGAGAAAAGAACACGCACACTGTGTGTGAGGTATGTCAAGCTTAACTTCTTCATTTTTCTAGTACAGTTGCCTTAATTAGTGACAGGAAAGTATTTTTTTTTACTTAAGAGAATTTGATTAAGTATTTGTTTGTCCCGGTGAAAAAACCATGAAATGCGAAAAAAATCATGTAATGCATATAAAACAGGGGTGAAAGAATGGTGATTCCAAATTTTTGCTTTTTAAAGTCCATGTGTTTTGTTTTGCTTATAATCGAATGCATATGACAAGATAAGAACGTAAAGCAATAAAGAACACAACAAAGTATAGTGGTTCGGAGACTCAAACTCCTACATCCCCTCTCCCTGTTCCTAGGGAAATTCCTTCAATCGGGACTTATCACCCTTCACGGGATCGCATACAAGCTTTCAGGCTAACTTACTGTAGCTTACTCACTTCTTCTACATTTGAGTTTTCTGGCTGACTACTCTGCAGCTTACTTACTCAAACACACACAAGCTTTCTGACTACCACAAGTAGCTTACTAACTTCTTCTCTAGAGTTTTCTGGCTGACTACTCTGCAACTTACTCACTCTTTGCAACTCCAACAATCACACAAACTACCTAACAATAGGGTTTGGGTTTGGGTTGGTGTCTCCAACTAGGTTGAGATTTTCCCTTACATTTGTTTAGCCTCAATGCTAAGGTTGGAAAAATCTCTCTAAGCTTAGGATATATCGTGGGTTGCTTAGATTGGGTTTAAGAACACTCTTGAATATATTTGTATATCTACAGACTTGTGTTCTATGGTGGGAATACTTGAGTATGTGTCTTCTTAGCTCTGTAGCATCTTTTGCTACATTCTCTACACTCTCCACGCTTTTCACATACTCCACACTTTCCACACTTTAGAATGATGAAAGACCTTGTATTTATAGTGTGGATTTGAATGTTACCGTTGGAGAGAATCACATTCAAATCCATACTATTCTGTAAGTTCTGCAGCTTCTTTAGGCTGGTTGTCTTCTTCTCATTGGTCCACGTCAGTTGAATTCTAACGGCTATATTCTTCAGGAACTTCTGAGTCTTCAGGATTCGCTGAGTCTTCAGGATTCTTCTGAGTCTTCAAGATTCTCCTAGTCTTCAGGTTTCTCTGAGTCTTCAGGTTTCTTCTGAGTCTTCAAGTTTCTCTGAGTCTTCAGGTTCTTCTGAGTCTTCAGGTTCTTCTGAGTCTTCAGGTTCTTCTGAGTCTCAGGTTTCTCTATTCAGCAGACTTGTCTTCAGCGGACCTCGTCTGATCAGGCATACTGACACTCAGGCTGACTGAGTTCAGCTTCTTCTGACTTCAGACATCCTGACCCTCAGGTCACTTTTACTTACTGACCCTTAGGTCACTTGATTCAGGTTATCTGATTTCTTCTTGCCTGATCTGATCAGCTCGACTGATCAGATCAACACATCTTCAGGTCAACATATCAAGATTGCATCAGGTCAGTACATCAGGTTAACATATCAGGTTATCATATCAGATCTTGATCAAGTCTGATCTTGATCAGTCTTATCTGCTCCTCTTGTGATCTGCAACCTTCTCTTCTGATCTTCTGGTCAGTTTCTTTCTGATCAGCTTGTCTGCTCTTCTGATCACCAGATCAACTCGAATGTTCTTCTGATCATCTGATCAGGTCTGTTCTGGTCATCTGATCTTCTGATCAGCTGGCTTAGCTTTTCTTCTCGTCTGATTTTGCACAACTCATCAGTTAACTCCGGAACTCATCTTACTCATCTGATCTCGATCAGTCTCGTCTGATCTCGATCATCTACTTCTGGTTTCGTGAGTTCCCCCTCAACTTGTTCTTTCGTTCCCCCTCAACTTGTTATCTGTAAATTAGCTTCAATAACACAAGTTGATAATATTTTGGCATAATTCATCAAAACTAAAATATCCCACCAATTTCCCCCTTTTTGATAATGAAGCCAAAACATTAAAATATATGCACTTTTACAGAAACGGGTTTTTGTTTAAAAAGATCAGTTCAGGTAAAAAGTGATCTTTTGAACTTCTGCTTTGATACCACTTGTTTGTCCCCGTGAAAAAACCATGAAATACGGAAAAAATCATGTAATGCATATAAAACAGGGGTGAAGGAATGGTGATTCAAAATTTTTGCTTTTTAAAGTCCATGTGTTGTGTTTTGCTTATAATCGAATACATATGACAAGATAAGAACATAAAGCAATAAAGAACACAACAAAGTATAGTGGTTCGGAGACTCAAGCTTCTATATCCACTCTCCCTGTTCCTAGGGAAATTCCTTCAATCGGGACTTATCACCCTTCACTGGATCGCCTACAAGCTTTCAGGCTAACTCACTGTAGCTTACTCACTTCTTCTACATTTGAATTTTTTAGCTGACTACTCTGCAGCTTACTTACTCAAACACACACGAGCTTTCTGACTACCACAAGTAGCTTACTAACTTCTTCTCTAGAGTTTTCTGGCTGACTACTCTGCAGCTTACTCACTCTTTGCAACTCCAACAATCACACAAACTACCTAACAATAGGGTTTGGGTTTGGGTTGGTGTCTCCAACTAGGTTGAGATTTTCCCTTACATTTGTTTAGCCTCAATGCTAAGGTTGGAAAAATCTCTCTAAGCTTAGGATATATCGTGGGTTGCTTAGATTGGGTTTAAGAACACTCTTGAATATATTTGTATATCTACAGACTTGTGTTCTATGGTGGGAATACTTGAGTATGTGTCTTCTTAGCTCTGTAGCATCTTTTGCCACATTCTCTACACTCTCCACGCTTTTCACATACTCCACACTTTCCACACTTTAGAATGATGAAAGACCTTGTATTTATAGTGTGGATTTGAATGTTACCGTTGGAGAGAATCACATTCAAATCCATACTATTCTGTAAGTTCTGCAGCTTCTTTAGGCTGGTTGTCTTCTTCTCATTGGTCCACGTCAGTTGAATTCTAACGGCTATATTCTTCAGGAACTTCTGAGTCTTCAGGATTCGCTGAGTCTTCAGGATTCTTCTGAGTCTTCAAGATTCTCCTAGTCTTCAGGTTTCTCTGAGTCTTCAGGTTTCTTCTGAGTCTTCAAGTTTCTCTGAGTCTTCAGGTTCTTCTGAGTCTTCAGGTTCTTCTGAGTCTTCAGGTTCTTCTGAGTCTACGATTTCTCTATTCAGCAGACTTCTCTTCAGCGAACCTCGTCTAATCAGACATACTGACACTCAGGCTGACTGAGTTCAGCTTCTTCTGACTTCAGACATCCTGACCCTCAGGTCACTTTTACTTACTGACCCTTAGGTCACTTGATTCAGGTTATCTGATTTCTTCTTGCCTGATCTGATCAGCTCGACTGATCAGATCAACACATCTTCAGGTCAACATATCAAGATTGCATCAGGTCAGTACATCAGGTTAACATATCAGGTTATCATATCAGATCTTGATCACGTCTGATCTTGATCAGTCTTATCTGCTCCTCTTGTGATCTGCAACCTTCTCTTCTGATCTTCTGGTCAGTTTCTTTCTGATCAGCTTGTCTGCTCTTCTGATCACCAGATCAACTCGAATGTTCTTCTGATCATCTGATCAGGTCTGTTCTGGTCATCTGATCTTCTGATCAGCTGGCTTAGCTTTTCTTCTCGTCTGATTTTGCACAACTCATCAGTTAACTCCGGAACTCATCTTACTCATCTGATCTCGATCAGTCTCGTCTGATCTCGATCATCTACTTCTGGTTTCGTGAGTTCCCCCTCAACTTGTTCTTTCGTTCCCCCTCAACTTGTTATCTGTAAATTAGCTTCAATAACACAAGTTGATAATGTTTTGGCATAATTCATCAAAACTAAAATATCCCAACAGTATTTCAACTATATTTGTTGTATGCTGATGTAAGTTATAGTATAAGAAGGGGCTGCCTAATTCTGATGATGTTCATTATGTTCATTCTGATTAGCCCTAGGATCAATTTGTCTATTAGCAGCAAGGTACATAACACAAACAACCTAATGATAGCTGTCAAAATGCAATAGTTCCAATATTTCAAAGGTAATCTTATTTTATGTGACAGGTGTGTAGATGCAACTAGTGCAAGGAATGCAAAAACTGAAAACATATACTACTTAAAAACATATACTTACAAGTTCATGCGATCAGACTGAAAAAGGCTTTCGTCCAGCAGTATGCTTGCATATCATTTTTTTCCTGTTGCTTTTATTGATCTCACTTAAACGCTGCAACAACATTATAATTGTAACAAAACAAATCAGAATTTTTGCATTGAAAAGTGTTAGCCATTAAAACTGTAAAATTATGTGCATTAAAATTAGCAAAGCTAATGTTACCTTGAATTCAGGTGAGGCAAAATAATCACAGAGCTTTTCCCAGTTATCTTTGTCGGGACAGGCCTTTGGTTTGTGATCCTTAGCTTCCTGTAGATCTGGATATTTAAGAAAGTGCTGATGCAACTTATAACGTTGTTGCCTAATACTTTCTCTCACCCGATCGACCAGGCTCCGTTTCACTCCAGCCTTATCAATATTCAAATCCATATGCATCTACAACTTACATAGAACATGCAAATTAGAATAAAAGAAGGTAAAAATAATATATTAAACACATAAATTTTTTCAACCCATACCTGCAGATGATCAAACCCTGGCTTCAATCCATTTTCCTCATCTACCTATTTCCATCGTATGGGTACAGGGAGAACTTTTAACGTTAATATTCCAATATTAGTTGCCAATTTCGACGACTGGACCGCATTTGTTGGTCTCCCAACTGATGGACACTGTAACATGTCTATCCCTCACATAGTCAAGATAAAATATATCCGTCAAAACACCAAAGAAATCAATGTTCTCACCACCATGTTTCCCTTCTACAACAATCCCACTATTTTGACTCTTATGACGATCATCACGCTTTACAGTGAGAAATCTCACCCCATTCATAATGCATCGAGTGTACTTCCTTACCAGCCTATTAGGTGCACAAGCAAGAGCATAAAGAGACTCATTTACATCTGATGGTTCGGAATCATGAATTCGACTCATCTGGATAAAGAGGTGAAATTGAATAAATAATTAGATGTAGGTAAAACATTATTTAATCACGAAAGAAAACAAAAAAGCTTCACTATTTTACACGATTTTTGAACCAATAAGGAAATTTTCATTTGTGATCTTGATCTATATTGGTACAACCGTTCAACAGGAGTTCTTGCTTGTGCATTTTACAAAAAAAAAGTCATTGCAAGTTTGATAATTCGAAATATAATTTTCATAATCCTCAAAAAGTTTATAGGATACATAATCAACTTACTCGAGAAATGGTTCCATCTCATCACAATTATGGTAAACGAACCATTGCATATCGTTGTACTCATCCTCTGATAATTCAACATAATCCGTCGCCCCAAGATGCCGACATTTTTGACTGAAGATCCGTAGACTATCATTAGTTCCTATATCATTGTTTTGCTCCTCCCTATATAACCTGGGCAATGCTCCGATTCCCAGCTAAGAGTTTAGATTCCCGACTTGATACAGCTGTAATACCACGATATAAACAATCAAAGTGCACCTGCAGAAACGGAGAAGAGAGACTTCTTAGACAAATCAAAGGGATGTGTAAGAAAATATAGATTACAGTACAGTTCACTTCAAACAAACCTGCACTGTTGATCCCTTTATAGCAATCAGGCCCTTCCCTTCGATAATGTCAGAATACTTAAACCCGTCAGCTACTTCACAGACGAACTAATTATTACAGGAATGAAGAATACAAAGTGTATGAATTTCACATATGAACAAGTATGCACTTCATAGCATAGGTTAGACAAAGCACGTAGATCAAATGCTCGTCTTCAACGTCTTGATTAACTTACAAAAGAAACTAACAACTCATATGGTTTATTGCTAGCTCCAAATAACTTCTTCTAAAGGCATTACATTTCAACATATTACAATACGAATACGCTATAAACAATACGAACAAGCTATAAACTCCATACTCCAATACCTATAAGTCCAATCATGATTCCAGTATGTCATCTAAACATAAAACATGCAAGCAATACAATCTTCATATTCACTAGCTAGACTATTTTACCCAATCAATCCTCAAGAAAAGAATTCAATCCTCAAGAAAAGAATTTGGCACAAATAGTATTGAATAAAGTAAAAAATGAATTCACGATGAATACAATTTTAAAGATGCAAACCAACAAGGCCAATCATGCTGTTTAGATGAGCAATTATAATGTAGCAGCTGAGAATTGTATTATTGAGCTTTTTAATTTCAAGTGTTTAAGATCAGGGGACATAAATCCCTGCACATTATTGAAAATTATTCCTTCTATTTTCTTCATCTGTTTAGATAACCAATTATATATAATGTAGCAGCTGAGAATTGTATTATTGGGCTTTTTAATTGGAAATTTTTAAGATCAAGGGACATAAATCCCTCATGGGTACAACAATGCTTTTTCCTTATTTTGCTTTAGACGTTATGCTTGTTGGACCAAGTAATCTCAGAGCACATCATTCGAGTCCAACCTTGTTCAGAAACATTAATCTCAAGGTGTAAGTTATAACCATATATAACTTTTAAGTTACCCTATTCTCCTTTCAACAATTCAATAACTACACAAGCAATAAAGAACTCCTATAGAATCTGCAGTAGACAGCCATAACATTAGTGCAGTCCAAGTTCAACCCTGACCCTCACAAGATTATATTCAGGTACAGATAGTTCTGTTTATTTAAGGGTTGTAGATCTGCACACTGATCTATAGTCGAAATATTACTGAGCATCGATTGAATGCTATTTGCTGGTGTAGCAGAAGTACAGTACAGGGATATTGAAAAACTTAGTTATAAACTACATGGAAAAGAAGTAGCATGCCTAGAATAAACGTGCCTGTATATTTGGTGCACCAAAAAACACCTATACTTAAGCTGGTATTAAATTTGACGACAAAGTAAAAAAAATAATTTGAGAGCAAAGGAAAAAATAGTTATGAGCTAGACAATTTTTACAAAGGAAAAGAGGAATTAAAATGAAGAGGCATACTTTCTGTGAGCACTATTTTTCAAAATATTTCTGACGATCTGGCTCCTACGGAGCAAAAGAGGTGAGTTGAAGAGACTTAAATGTATAATCAATATTGGACACAAGAATTAATGGTTTAACAGCTCATTGAGAAAGGGAACCTGACCCAATCTAAAAAGGGTTCCTCTTAATTAAAGAAGGTAGCAACTAGAGCTGCGGAAAATAAATGGATTGATAAACTAAATGTAGCAACTTCATTGCTATATCATCACCAGGTCATCTAACCCCTGCTACATCATTTCTTTTATTTTTTTATTGTTATTATTATTATGATTTTCAACTTCTGTCAAAAATCTGGATTGATCATAATTCCTCAAGTAAGAGATACCTCTAATCTATAAATATGGGAAAGTCCATAAGAAGGCTCAACTGAATGGGGTACCCATTCATTCAACTCCATATTCTAATACCTATAAGGCCAATCATGATTCCAGATGTCATCTAAACATAAAACATGTAACTAGCTAGACTATTTTACGTAATCAATCCTCAAGAAACGAATTCGGCACAAATAATATCGAATAAGGTAAAAAATGAATTCATGATGAATACAATTTCAAAGATGCATACCAACCGGCCACAAATGAATTTCATCATGCCATCCAAATATAAAACATGCAATCAATTCAATCTTCAAATTCACTAGCTAGATATATTTGACACAGTCAATTCTAAAGAGAAAGCTAATCAACATATTATCTCAAGTACAACATTTATCTGAATTGAACAAAGAGCATCTAGCTCGATGGGATAAATCTCACCCATTCTCAAATCCAACAATTCATCTAAAATCAGAACTAGCAATCTAATCATCATGGACTCTCTATAATTAAAAATAGAAGTAATAGAAACACAGTAATACAGCTCCAACATTGAGATCGAGAAACAGAAAAAATCCAAATATAGATGATCGAAAGTTTTGAAGAAGCAATAAGAATTAACATTAACAGAGGAAGCTTACCTATTACTATTTTGCTCAATTCCTGGAATAATTTTACGAATAAGAACATTAACTCACAAACCCAAACTTCACGCCATTGGGAAAATAGCCAATTCAAAGAAGAAACAATTGGGAGAGCGATTTCTGGTAGGAATGCGCCAAATTTTGGGTGAACTTTCGCCCAAGTTTCTGGTGATTTTCACGCCAAAACCTTCACGCTATTTTGGTGTATTCTGGTGCCCTGAAGTTCGCGATTAGAGATTGAAAAGAAAAATCCAGTGACGAAGGCGCAGATGTAGGTATATTTAGGCGAGATGTTTGATATATTTTTAGTCAAAATACCTGATACAAATGTAGTGCTTGTTCTAGTGGTTTAGTTGTCCACTTTAGGTAATGGATGAAATTTATATTGTTTGATTTTATTTAATATAATTTAATATAATTTTATATTTTATTCTGAAAATTTATGGTTAAAATATATTAAATATTACATTTCAATTAAAAGTATATAAATTATCTAGCTTATTTTTTGTTGCTTGTCAAGTTTAATTAACTGAAATACTTTTACATTGAATGCGTTGATTAAGGTGAGCTTTTACATTGAAATACTTTTATAAAAATAACTGAAGACATAATGTCCCTGTGGTCTAGTGGTGTGTTCAATACTTGATGGATACAATTTTTTATTTATTTTTATTTTGAGGTCCTATGTTCGAACCTTAATGAATCCTTTTATAAAAATAATAAAGCACAATGTTATGTTTGGCCTAGTGGTGTATTTATCTTAATTCATGTAAGGGGTCCTATGTTCGAACCTTAATGAATATAACTTTTTTTTAAATTTTATTTGCAATTTTAGTTTATAAAAATTTATATTTTATATTTAAATCGTCACCATATATATGAATTGGTGACGAAAGAATATGTCACTAATTACTATGAACAATTAACGACGAAACAAAAAATTATCATGAAAATTTTATATTATATGACGACTATGATCGTCATTAATTACCATAAAGATCGTCACCGAATAATATTATGACGAAATAAGTGCGTCATTAAAAAAATTATTAATCGTCACTATATATATAAATATTGGTGACGAATGAATATGTCACTAATTACTATGAAAAATTAACGACGAAATACAAAATTATCATGAAAATTTTATATTATATGACAAATATTGATCGTCACTAATTAAAATAAAGTTCCTTGCCGTATAATATTGTGACGAAATAAGTGCGTCATTAAAAAAATGATTATTAATCGTCATTATATATCAATATTGGTGACGAAAGAATATGTCACTAATTACTATGAACAATTAGCGACGAAACATAAAATTATCATGAAAAATTTATATTATATGAAGACTATGATCATTACTAATTACAATGACGATCGTCACCAAATAAAATTGTGACGAATTAAGTGTGTCACCAATTCTTTTGAATAATTAATGACAAAACATATAGTTGTCACAAAAATACTATTTTCCATGACGTTGAATATCATCACTAAATATCATGAATATCGTCACCAAAGTTTATTGTGACGAATTTCTTGTTTTTGTCATGAAAATTTTGAATTAGTGACGAAAATTTCTTGTCACAAATTCTCACTTTTTAGTGACGAAAATTAAATTTGTCACCTTTAGGTAACATATTGTGATGAATTTTGTGTCGTCGCAAAACAATTCATCACGGAATGTTGGATTTCCTGTAGTGTACCCAAAACAGATGTTCTCTGACTAAGATTCACTTCAAAACATGTTATGAATTGTGGAAGGGAAGAAAACCTCGTGTTTCCTACTTTCATGTGTTCGGGTGTAAGTGTTTTATTCACAACAATGGGAAGAGTCGGTTGAGAACTTTCGATGCTAAGTCAGATGAGGGTATATTCTTAGGATATTCCTCAACCAGCAAAGCATTTAGGGTTTTTAACAAACGAACCCTAGTTGTGGAAGAGACACCACAAGTGGTCTGTGATGAGTCAACATCTGATCAGGAGAAATCTGCCGCAGAACAAGCCGTACCTGATGAACCAGAAACACTGAAAATGGATCAGTTGAGGCTCAAAGGAAAGGATTCAAAATACATCACTGTGTATATTCCCAACTTTGACCTTGATGATTCACCAGGTCAGTCAGACCCTAAGGTACGTACAACTATCAATGAAGAAGCTGATACAACTGAGACAGTAATAACTGAACCATCAAGTTCAGGGGGAACACATGATAATCAGGCATATATGCAGCCATCTGAGATGACTCAAACATCTGCTGAAATCTATCCCTGTTAGGTAGACCCAACTAATGTCCCTATACAAGTTTCTAGTGATTCTATTGCAGATAATTATGATGAAGAAGATCTCCAAGATGAAGCTACTCAAGCAAAGAAAATATGGTTAAGAGATCATCCAACTGATCAGATTATAGGAGATGCAAGCAATATGGTTCAGACTAGACATCAGATTGGTGAGAGTGCGAAGAACTACTGTTATCAGTCTCTCTAGGAACCCCTAACCATTGAAGAAGCACTTCAAGATGCAAGCTGGATTCTAGCCATGCAAGAAGAACTAGAGCAGTTTGAGAGGAATCAAGTTTGGGAACTTGTAGACAGACCAACTCACCAAGATGTTATTGGAACCAGATGGGTCTTCAAGAACAAGAAAGATGAGCACAAAGTGATAACCAAAAATAAGGCAAGACTGGTTGCGAAGGGGTATTCACAATCAGAAGAGATTGATTATGATGAGACCAACACACCTGTTGCTCACTTGGAAGCCATTCGGCTGTTTCTAGCTTATGCTGCTCAATTGGGATTCATTGTGTATCAGATGGACGTAAAATGTGCATTTTTAAACGGAATACTGGCAGAAGAGGTGTATGTTGAACAACCTCCTGGATTTGAATTGAATAATCAGGTATACCGTTTAAAGAAGGCTCTTTATGGCCTGAAACAGGCTCCTAGAGCTTGGTATGATACACTGTTGGGAAATTTATAGTTTTGATAAAAGTTCCAAAAACACATGTAATAGGACGGTCGGACACATTAGAATGACGGATGTTTATATTACCGTTTATAGAATACCAGTTGATAATTACTGTATAGAACAATTGATGTAATAGATAGGTCACATATTGAGGGGGGAACCTCAATATGTATAAGTCGATCCAAGATCCAAAGAACAAACCGACATCAGACGGGCCGTAATGCAAGAGAAGAACAGAAGATCGACGATCCGATCAAGTCGATATCACAAATTTGAAGTCATGAAGCTCAAACTCGTAATACTTGAAGATCGATGACTTCCGTAAGATCGGACGGAAGACCTACATCACCGAAGTCCGCTAGTTGAAGCTAAGTCAACCGCACCAGAAGACTCCATCGTAGATCGATCGATTCGATCGACAAAGTCACTCAACAGAAAACCGATGTTTCACCTAATCATACGCCTATGATCCGAACAAGAAGAATGTCAACCTTAGTTGGAAGAACAACACCGAAAAATTACGCCTCGTTAACCAATAAGAACAAGACACGATGATCGGGCCGACAAGCACGGATTCGATCGTCGCTCTTCTAACGGCTACAAAATACAAGTTCACGCTTTTCGACCATGCCGCTCTCAAGCACGCCACATCAATCCTCGCAAACCTACCAAATATAGCACGAAATTCAAATTGCTCTCCAACGGCTCTTTGATTTCAAGGTCTATAAATATGGGATCACACTTGAGTGAAGACACGGAAAAACTGAACAATCAAGAAGCTCAAGCAATTATCAGATTTCCGCACGAAGAACACGAACTTGAAGTTAATTTTTATAGTGTTCATCCCATAAGTTCTTAGCATAGAAATCTTTTCATCTAGCTGATAGGCTACATTAAACACTAGAAAAGATTTTTAGTTGGAACCAAAACAATCTTATCCAAACCCAAGTTAGGTTAAGTTGTTTAGCAAGATTTCGCACTAGGGTTTCTAGTTCGATTTACGGGATCGTTTGAGTGAGAACTCCTTAAATATCTGTCGATTGTCTTGTGTTGGACTAACACAAAAATCTAAGTCCGTTGGTTAAGTTGGTGCCCTTGTGATAGGGAAGAGAGGGACGTGGGACTTGTTTGTCCGAACCACTATAAATCTTGTGTGCCTTTACCGCTTTGATTAACTGTTTTCTCAATCGCACACAACCTTTTAAAGAAGCATACAAATTCTAAGTTAAGATCAGCTAGCACCAAGCTTCTGATCTGATCAAGCTTTGACACTTGATCGGTGGTTAAAAGACTAACTTTGGAATCGATTTATCAAAACCGGTTTTTCACACGGGTAAAACTTAAGCTTCCGACACATCGCTTAAACCGATAGTTACGAATCGATCTACCTTCCGGGCGATTAGTAAGTTGGTTATCGCCCAAACCGATTCACTTCGCGATTCGATCAAAGCTAATCGCCATCACACCGACCGCAGACAAAAAGTTTTCTTTAAGTCTATTCACCCCTCCCCTCTAGACTTACGCCCTCACAAACCCGTTCGGGACCTACAAGTGGTATCGGAGCGGTGGTTCTCTGCACCAATCGGCTTTGAGTATCATCGATTCTTGAGGAAGAATCTTTGTGGTCAATCGAGCAGATCTTGAAAAACCTTTTTAAAACTCATTCTTTTTCCAAAATCTCTCAGCATGGATAACACCTCAGGAATGTATCATGATCTGCCGAAGTTCTCAATCGATGAGTATGCAGATTGGGCCATTTATATGTCCAACCATCTAGGTTTGATAAGCGGCAGAATGATGGAAGTCATCGAAAGAGGACCCATCATCATTTATTACGACAACCCTGCAGTTGGAGGAGATCCAGACTTTGCCCCGGGAAGTCTTGTGCGAAAAAGCCCAGCCTTGATGGATGCAGAGGAAAGAAAGCTGCACACTCTAGATACTATCGCAAGGCATATTATCATGAAAACAATGGACAAGGTTACCAAAGAAAAGATTAAATATCTCAAAACTGCGAAAGCAATGTGGGACACTCTAGCTGAGATATGCGAGGGAAATGACCAGATAAAAGACAGGTGCCTCGCAAGTTTAACCGGTGAAGTAAAAAAATCAAGATGTTGCCCAACTAAAACCATCAACGAACTCGATGGAAGAATTACTATGTCTGTGAACAAGCTTCGAGAACTTGGTAGAGAGATGTCTGACAAGGATATCAACTACAAGATATTAAGATCTCTTACCAAGAAATGGGATATGAAAGTCACGGTAATCAAGGATTGCCAAGACATTTTAAAAATGAAGCCGAGTAGCCTGTTCTTGAGCCTTAAAGCTCACGAGTTCGATTTAATTGAGAGAGGACAAGCAGATGAAGATGAGGTGCCTGCTGAAGCCTCAACTTCAAAATCAGTTGCTTTTAAGGCAACCAGCAGCAGATTGAAGACCAATGAACCCATTGGAAACATCATGAGTCAAAGAATCAGACGCTCGCTACTCAGAAATCTAGAAAAATCAAATATTCAACTTGGTAAGTATCGAAGATTCTATAAAGATTATCAACATAGCCGAGGAAGAGATAGGAGATCAGCCAACAGATCTCCAGAAAGAACCAGATCTGATGATCGAAGAGATCACAGAGAAGAAAGGAAAAGAGATAATCTAAATGATGAAAGAAGAGATAACCAATCAGACAGAAGAAGCTCAGACTACTATCAGAAAGGAAAGTCACCTGATAGAACATACAGACGGAGTGATTCATCTGGAATAAAAGGTTCCGTGGATCAAGGAGCGCTTCAAACCGTGGAGAGAAGCCAGTCACTACAAACAACAGATCGCCTGCACTGACGCCAAGAGAAAGGGAAGAAAAGAGGAACGTAAGAGAGCAACCAGACAGGACGAAAAGCCATGGTTGTTTACACGCCCGAATCGACGATTCCTATCCGCCTCCGAGGATTCTCGGATACTCCTCTCAGAGAAGATTTGGTTCGACAAGCAGTTGTTGTTGACTTCTATGGAAATGAAGATCCGATATTCTCTTCGGGATGATGATGAGATCTGCCTCGATGGCCAAGGAGGACCAATGAGGTAACCTCCATACCGCTTTGTTCGCTTCAGACTGCTATCATTAAAGACACCTGGGGAGATTGACCTTGACTCTACCGAGCAATTGCTTGAGGATCTCTCCAATGCAAGAGACACTTATGCCATAGTGGAAGTCGAAAATGACAAGCCGAGGATCGAAATAATCACTTTGCTAAAGAGAATGATCTCAAGAAAGCCTTTGAACTTAAATCATTGAAACCGCTTTCCGAAGGCAAATCGAGGAATTTAAAATTCGGAAGTTAAAGCTTCGATCGGGAGAAGCAGATCAAAGATCACCGGCAATTAACAAACAAAGAAGTCGATGACTTCAAAATCTCGCAAGCAAAATTCGATGAGCTATTCCAAAAGCATGAAAGTCTAAAATCATCTCGAGGATAATCTGCGTAAGAAAATAGAAGTTTTACAAAATCATCTAAAACCGTTTCAAGACATGAACACCTATTTTCGAACAACGATTAATAAGAAGGACTTGGGTTTGAGAACCCTTCCACATCCTCAAAAGCCCCTATTGTTTCATCTCAAAAAGGTGTTATCGACGAGTTTCGACAAAGATACACCAAAAAGCCAAACATGTATCTAATAAGGGAAAAAAGACCGGTTGAAGGTAAGTAAAGTGTGCCCAACCGTAAGGGGAAATGAAATGGACCCCAATCGGTAAAGCATCACCGAGGAATCAAAGAAGAACCGGTTCTTCTTCGAAGAGACCTCAACTCGATCAACAGATCGAGAATCGAAAAAGACAACCCGTAAAAGGAAGTCTAATCGAGACCTAATCAAGGTCACCGCCTAATAAGCATGCTTCGTAAACCGCAAAAACCACCTATGCTTAAAAAGATATGAATCTTTTGATGGTAGCAATCGTACCTACCCCTATAATCGTAAATCTAGGTCGCCGCACTGTAACCACATCGATGAAAAGAAGACAAACGTAAAAGATAAATCCCAAGTCTTCTAAGTCACCCAAGGTTCACACTAATAATCATACTAATCGAGAAAGCATATAAAAGAGACGATGATTATGTTGATAGGTATGGGAGACAAATCGGGCCTTCCGATCTAACCGATCTCAATAGAAGTGCTCGTTTGTATGGATCCCCAAAACTAAACCTAACCCTCAGACCCAATCCAAAAAGGGGTACCTAAAGCCCGATTTGGTCAGCAGGATCGCGTGGGTCGGCCAACAAAGGAGGTGTGCAAGCAACTATCTCGGGGGTACATCGATAGTGGATGCTCAAGGCACATGATCGAAGCAAACATCTCCTCGGCTCTTACATAGAACGAAAAGGCCCGCGTGTACTTTCGGTGATGATAACTTTGGTTATACCAAAGGATTAGGAACCTTAGAGAATGATGATGTACAAGTAACCGAGTCTCAGATGTCAAGGTCCAAGCACAACCTATTATCGGTTTCACAATTGCGGATAACGGGTTTAGTGTTGAGTTCTCGATCGATCAATGCACTATCAAGAATCGAGCCACTCAACAGATTTTGCTAATCGGTTCAAGGAAAGGGACGATCTACACAAAGATATTGGAACAATTTGACAAGAAATGCATGCCCGATTGTTAAGAGTTCCAAAAGTAGCGATTGGCTCTGGCACAAAAAGGATGAGCCATCCGAACTTTAAAACTCTTAATAAGATAGCAAGGATGTCTCTAGTGGAAGGGCTTCCGAATGAAGTATTTTCAAAGGATCGGACATGTCTTTGCATGTCGGAAGGAAAACAGTCAAAGCTTCATTCAAAGGAATTCTGGACTGCAAGATCCAAGAGAGTATTGCGGTTGCTTCATATGGATCTATTTGGACCGATTACACCGGTCGATCTCAACGGACTTAAATATACTCGTAATCGTGGATGACTATTCCAAGTTTATCGGGTTATATTCTTACATAAGAAGAATGAGACGACAACGAAGATACCCGATTTGCTAAAAAGATTACAAAATGAGAAGGGTTAATAGATTGTAGTAAAAATCGAACCGAGATAAAGGTACATAATTTATGAACTCTTTTATTCCGATTTTTGCTCTAAGTTTGGTATACAAAGATGAAACATCACCGCAAGGACGCCACAATGAGAATGGAGTAGCGAAGCGGAGGAACAGAACTCTCAAAGAAGCTTCGCCGCACGATGTTATTTGAACATGCAATACCAAGCCGTTTCAAGCGTATAATCAACACTTTGCATGTCATACTCGTAGCAGATGTCTTCGACTAAGGCTCACTACAAAACACCCTATGAATCGTGGAAGGGCGTAAAACCTCGTGTTTCTTACTTCCATGTTTTTGGGTGTAAGTGTTTCATACACAACAATGGGAAGAGTCGGGTTGAAAACTTTTGAGGCCAAGTCGGATGAGGGTATATTTTTAGGATATTCCTCATCTAGCAAGGCTTTCGGGGTCTACAACAAACGAACCCTAGTTGTGGAAGAAACACCCCATGTAGTCTTTGATGAAGCATCATCCTGAACAAGAGAAATCTTCCTCGTAACAAGATGTACTGATCAACTGCACCGATGCTCGTAAAAATGAATCAATTTAACGATCAAGGAAAAAGGATCGTAAATCGAATCAGATACATTCCAGATCTAGCTGATTCACCGATCATTCAGATCCTAAGGTACGAAAAAACTGTCGATGAAGAAACCGGCATACCGAGATAAGAATAACCGAACCATCCGGTTCGGGGGAACATCTGAAGTTCCCACGAATAGACATCAAGACATGATGAGTCCAACATCACCGAGACATGTTCTTATCAAGTGGATCATAATTTCGCACCACTCCCCCAAACCGCTAGTAATGAACCTTTATCGAAATGGATGATGTTCTCGAATCGGCACACAAATCGTAATGTAGGACACGGATAACTAGTCATCCAACCGATCTCGATCATCGGAGACCCATCTCGATAAAGTTAAAACTAGACATCGATTGGTGAAAGTGCCATGTATTGTCTTTGTTATTTGTCTATGAAGGAACCAACAACAATAGAAGAAGTTTCTACAAGACGAAGATGGACTCTAGCCATGCGCAGGAGGATCCGGAGCAGTTCGAGAGAAATCAAGTTTGGGAACCGGTGGGACGGACCAAATCATCAAGACGTAATTGGCACGAAGTGGGTTTTCAAGAACAAGAGAGATGAGAAAAATGTCATCACCGAAATAAGGCAAGACTTGTTGCTAAGGGGTATTCACAATCGGAAGGAATTGATTATGATGAGACCTTTGCACCGATCGCTTCGCTTTAGAAGCCATTTCGGCTATTTTTCGCATATGCTTCCCACTGAGAGGGTTCATCGTATATCGATGGACGTAAATAGTGCATTTTTAAACGGGTACTAGCAGAGGAAGTTTATGTCTAACAACCTCCGTGCTTTGAAAAAAAGGGCAACCAGGTGTACCGTTTAAGAAAAGCTCTTTATGGTTCAAACAAGCTCCTCGAGCTTGGTATGATACACCTCTCTCGGTTCTTGATCGACAAGTGGGTTCACTAAAGGAACAGTGGACAGAACCTTATTCAAAATAGAAGATGGAGAAGATATTATGATGGTTCAGATCTACGTGGACAACATCATCTTCGGATCTCCCAACAAGAGTCTATGTGAAAGATTCAGCAAACTGATGCAAGAGAAGTTCGAGATGTCCATGATGGGACAGATGAATTACTTTTGGGGTCTCGTGTGAAGCAAAGTGCGAAGGGATATTCATCGCCAAGCAAAAGTACACTAGAATTTATTGGCTAAGTTTGGAGTTCAAAATTGCAAGGAAGCCAAAATCCCTATGATATTTGGATTCAAGATGGATCCGCACGAGGATGGTTTAAAACAAATCAGAAAGAATATAGGGCTCTCATTGGATCTCTACTATACCGACCGCCAGCAGACCAGATATCACCTTTGCAGTAGGTGTATGTGCCAGATTTCAGGCAAATCCAATGCAAAGCCACCTAGAAGCAGCTAAGCGGATTCTTAAGTATCTGAAGGACAAGAACCTTGGTTTATTTTACCCATCGATGATAATCTAGAGCTTAGTGGGTATTCTGATTCGATTATGGAGGTTGCATGATTGATGTAAAATCAACCTCAGAACATGTCGCTTTTAGGAAGTAAACCGATCTCGTGGTTTTCAAAAAGTAGACATCGGGCCATACATCTACTAATCAAGGTAATATATGGTCCGCAGAAGTCGTTGTCCCTAACCGCCCGCTTAGTCAAGGCGGTGAGGGATTATAACATTGTAGCTAAGAATGTACCTATATTGCGCGGATAATAATCTTTATTGCAATCACTCGTAATCCTCGTTCTACATACAAGATGCAAGCATGTGGATGTCGGACACCATTTTATAAGAGATCATGTTGAAAAAAGAAGAATATCGTAATGGAAAAGATTCACACCGATTTGAAAGTCGATATTCTAACCAAGCCACTAGTTTGAGATCGATTCAGAGAATTGTGCAATGAGCTAGGGCTTCGGATCTTGGAGAAAAAATACCTAAAATGCTTGATGGATTGTTCTCGAGTAACCGGTGGTTAAGAGACTAACCAAAGTTGAAAGGAATCGATTGAGTTTGGTATCTCAATCGATCGTAAGATCGATCAAGGAACCGATATGAGAAATCGATCGATTTACAATTTTTGATTAAAGGAATCGATCGATTTAAGGTTTATCGATTAAAGGAAACGCTCAATTTAAAAGGATTATCGATTAAATCGGTTTGGTTATTTTACATCTTTGTAAGTCGATTAAGCCGATATTCAACAAGCAAGATTCATGATTAAAGCCTACAATCGCATAAGAAAGCAAGAGAATTTACACAACAATGGAATAATAGAACTTTTCATTGATAAAGACCAAGGTCGAGATTACATTACAAGTTACAAGTACAAAGGACCCGGAGGTCAAGACATAAGTCATAACCGAAAAACCCTAAACCTATAACCCTAAACCCTCATCCTAACCCAAGAAGAAGGGAGAGAGAGATTTTAAATCGATGCTCTCATTTTTCCCCACTTAACAAGGGTGAGAAAGGCTTTAAAATAATCCTAAAGCCTCTCGTTTGGCTAAAACCAATGGAGCGAGAGAGGCCTTGATAGGATTTCTAAGCCAGAGCCCTTAGACCAGAGTCGATGGGCTCTCCAATTTGTTAAATGGAACACACATGTGCCAAGGAAGTGGTTCAAAGACCTTATGGGCACATGTGTTGCAGATGTAAAAATTGAGTTGATATACGAAGATCACCGTTGTCCGATCCGCACCGTATATCAAACTCATATTTTATATCGATCGAGTCTGTTGATGCTAGTTCCGTTATCACGATAGACACACAAAGGTGCATACGGTTAGGAGAAGTGTCTTCTCGATTATGCGATAAATGCACCGCCTCCTTGGTGGTAAAGAAGCTTGGCAACAATTGTATGTGAAATCTTTGATGACGATGAAAACAAATGATAAAGGGACACACTGTGGTTGATTTGAGAAGTTGAAATCATTGGAAAAGGGGTAAAAGTGTTTTTTAGGAAGTCTCTCACGGAAATAAGGGTTCACAAGAATACATGATTTTACAAAGAAGATAAGTATGGTGAATGTGTTATGTTGTGTAAAACATTGGTCCAATTTATAGAGGCCAAGCAAGGGTGCAAATGCAAATTTGATTTCAAAAAGCCTTTTAGAGAAATTTGCATCACAAGGACAAATGTAGGTAGGAATCACGCGATCGATAATGGATAAATTTACGGCGGATTGACATATCGAGATATCTGCAGGCGATAATTACAAGATGTCAAGTCGCGCTTAACTTAGGAATAGAGACTACTATTCTAGACTAAGTTTTTGGCGGTAACACTTATCCCAAGAATTGGCTTGATTCGAGAAGAATCGATTAGGTCAACCAAAATCGATTACATCTGTAATCGATCGATAAGGAAGATCGGTTGAACTTGAAACCTCAACAAATCGAGATATATCATCTATGAGAAAATGTAAATATCGGTTGAAGGGGGAACTTCAACCCGATCGAGGAGGATCAAGGGAAATCGACGAAAAAATGAAAACAGATCGATTGAAAAGAACGGTTGGGAAATTATAAGGTTTAGGCAGAAAACTAAGATCAACAAGTGGAATCGACTTCAAGTTGTATTGACCGATTGCTATATCAGCCAACCAGATCACGCTTTTCTTTTCCCTTGTTATTTGCTTATTTATCGGATCTTATCTGTTTTTCATTCATTTTACTATACGATTACCTATGTGACGTATTCCCGCAAATCATTTAATGCGACGTGGGTATTCAGATTAATTGCTAAAATATGCGCTTTTAAATCCAAAAGGTTTTAGATGCGTGCTTTTCCGACCATACGATCAAAAGCGCTTAATCTGGATCGTTTAATTCTTTCAAACGGTTGATCTTCCAAATCTTGTTTTTCCCTCCTCATCTTTATAAGGTTCATCCAAAACCCTACCAGAGTTTTCCAATTCACAAACTTGCGTTCTTTTTCTGAAAACTCTCCAGATTACTTCTCTGCGATTCAAAGTGTTTTTTCTTAAGTTTCAAAATTATCTTCCAAAAAAATGTAACTGGTAATTTCGATTAATTGATGAATTTTTTTTTTCCTTAAAATCCATTGATCTTAAAGATTTTGTCAGTTGATGGTATCCTGTGTTATGCTTTATTGTTTCTTGGTTTCCGCATGTGTTTATCGATTACTAGGCCTGTGTATAGGTCTGATAATCAATATACGATATCTCTATGTTTATGCACAATCTTAATCGAGTCTATCTTATTTGTAGATGGCCACTCATGGTATGGGCAAAATAATGTGCAATTATGCGGAACTGGCATTAAAGATTATCGACGACAAGTTCGTACTGTTTGACATTACTCGGGATCCGGAATCAATGGAAGTGGAGCAAATTCAAGAAAGGAGGCCTTGAGAAATATTATACGCTTTCATCGCAATCCGGTGATGCAAGATGAAGCACTCGAATTCCTAAGGAATTACTTTCGTCAGTGGGAGAAGCATTACTTTCGTCAGACAGGCAGGTTTCTCAAGCTGAGAGCTCGCCAGAACACTCTGAGGAAGAAGCACGAGACGAACAATCTCCCTCCTCTAACTCGAAGCTGATTCACCGCCGGACCATCGTCCGCCGAAAGCATGTTTCTCCTTCTTTCACCTGCGAACAACGAAACTACATCATTCATGAACCGAAAAGCTTACTTGTGGAATCAAAGACCGCCTCCACAGCAGTAACCTCTCGCAGTCGATCCAATCGCAGACAACTTCCACCTACTCAAGCACCACGTAACCCTCCACATCTCATCAACCGAACTGGATAGACAATTCACAGTCTAGATCATCAAAGACCATCACAGGGAAAATGGTCGTAATACAAATCGAACGAGAAATTGATGAGATGTATCCGTAACTAGTCGCCCATCCCGCTATTAGAGAAGAAGTTATGGAGATCCTCACCGGAGAGATCTCAGATTAAAAAAAAGCTTCTCGATTTTATAATGATTATTGAACAGATGGGCGATGCCGATGAGTTTGCAGATTTTGATTTCGATATGAGGAAATCGCTAAAGTAGATCACCAACCGAAGCCGATAATCGCTTTGAATCTATCAAAGCTCGATCCACAGAAGTCGGGGTTGCTCGAACAAGGAGAATCGAGATCGCTAAAGAAGCTCCCCGGGCAGATGCTACAATGAAGGATACAGAGTCGCTGATGATAGTGGAACTGGTGCCGCAGTTCATGACCAACCACCGGAGGCGCAAACAACCGAAAGAGATCCGTGACGCAAAACATTCCAACATCTCACATCATCACGATCAACTTCGGGGAGATCGATCTTGTCTCAAAGATCTCCCGAAGAAGAAGTTGAGGGAGTCATAGCCGATCGAGGCGTATTGGTCTCAAAGAAATAACAGATCAAAGGGAATTGGCTATTTCCCAGATTAAGGCAATCAAAGATCGATTCTCCCAAACCGTGACCACCGCGGTCCGCCGAACTTATAAAATCGTTGATGACAAGTCGATTCAAGTGGATCAACAACAAGTTTTTTTTCGATGCTCATGAAAAACTAGAATTGATGTAAGAGAAACTTGACAAACCGATTATTACACTCTCTATCGCCATGGAATCTGTCAAGGCCGAAATGATCTCAAGGTTCAAAATCTAACTGCTCAAGCTCAAGGTCTATCATTGCTTGCAGATCTCAACAGGCGATATCGGTCCACTTTGGATCTCGACTTCCCACCTCACTACTTTTTTTGATCAAACCAAAAGGGGAAAGGATGAGTGAGAAACCAATCGACATGATCGTAACAATGTAAGACATGATTCAGACAAATTTGAAGCCTATGGACAAAGACTAGACCATCCGGATCTCTTTGCTAATGAAATCTCTCGAAAAGATAGAAAAGTCAAAGGCAAGAAATTTTTAGTCTTTGGGGTGCTTTGGGACATCACAATCAGATACAAACCCACTCGGACTAAGGTAGTCACAAGGAGCACAACTAGCCGTGCCGGACACAAGCCGATGAAATCGCTCTAAAGAGCAGATTGTCAAGAGGCCCAGCGAAGAAGAAGAAAAAAGGGCGCATAAATTAGACAGCGTAAGATCAAGAGGAAATTCGGATCGAAGAAGAAGAAAAGGAAGGGCGGAAAAATCGTACGTAACCTCACCGCCAAAGAAGAGTTGATGAGATCATTCCAAAAAATGCTGCACACGCTTAAGAGGTTTGAGGAATGGAATAAGATCAGAAGTGAATGGCTTCTGGATGCCTTTGTTCTTGATCTTGTTCCACGAGAAGAATCTCCAGATGATGAATTCCTCAACTGGTTGGAAAATAAATATCCAGATTTTCTGAAGTATCTTGAAAATGAGGCCAAGATAATCAACGTAAAAATATCTCGCCAAGAGTATGATCTGTTGGATTACTCGAAGAAGGCAGATGGCTCATTTGACAGACTGGCATTTCAGAGATTCTATTTTGACATCCTGAGCAAAACGCACATAACTGATCCTCAGCAGACCAATGATGTCAAATGGAAACTATATCAGATTTTCAACGTACCTCAAGATCAAAGAGAGATGCCAGAAGGATACAAGCCTAAAGAGTGAAGAATCAGAAGACTTCTCAGGATCAGCTGCTTTTAAATTCAAACTTTTCTGATGTAACTTGTAATCAACATATCTAATGAGAAAAGTTTATTTTCTGATCCTAAGACAAAATCTCATTGTCTTCGATTATGTGCTTTTTTCTTTTCTATATTTATCAACCGTGGTTTGGTTTCTCGTGTGTTTTGGTTTTATCAAAAAGGGGAAATTGTTGGGAAATTTATAGTTTTGATAAAATTTCCAAAAACACATGTAATAGGACCAATCGGACACATTAGGTCGATCGATGTTTATATTACCGTTTATAGAATACCAGTTGATAATTACTGTATAGAACAACTGATGTAATAGATAGGTCACATATTGAGGGGGAACCTCAATATGTATAAGTCGATCTGAAAATCCAAAAAGTGACATCGATGGGGCGAATGCAAGAGAAGAACAGAAGATCGATCGATCCGATCAAGTCGATATCACAATTTGAAGTCATGAAGCTCAAACTCGTAGAATACTTGAAGATCGATGACTTCCGTAAGATCGGACGGAAGACCTACATCACCGAAGTCCGCTAGTTGAAGCTAAGTCAACCCGGCACCGAAGACTCCATCGGGTAGATCGATCGATTCGGACCGATCGGTCACCAACAGTGAAAACTGATGTTTCACCTAATCATACGTCTATGATCTGAACAAGAAGAATGTCAACCTTAGTTGGAAGAACAACACCGAAAAGTGCGTCTCATAACCAATAAGAACAAGACACGATGATCGGAGCCGACAAAGCACGGATTCGATCGTCGCTCTCTAACGGCTACAAAATACAAGTTCACGCTTTTCGACCATGCCGCCTCAAGACGCCACATCAATCCTACAAAACCTACCAAATATAGCACGAAATTCAAATTGCTCTCTAACGGCTCTTTGATTTCAAGGTCTATAAATATGGGATCACACTTCAGAGTGAAGACACGGAAAAACTGAACAATCAAGAAGCTCAAGCAATTATCAGATTTCCGCACGAAGAACACGAACTTGAAGTTAATTTTTATAGTGTTCATCCCATAAGTTCTTAGCATAGAAATCTTTTCATCTAGCTGATAGGCTACATTAAACACTAGAAAAGATTTCACAGTTGGAACCAAAATAATCTTATCCAAACCCAAGTTATGTTAAGTTGTTTAGCAAGATTTCAGACTAGGGTTTCTAGTTCTGATTTCTAGGATCGGTTGAGTGAGAACTCCTTAAATATCTGTCGGTGTACTGTGTTGGACTAACACAAAAATCTAAGTCCAGTTGGTTAAGTTGGTGCCCCTTGTGATAGGGAAGAGTGGACGTAGGACTGGTTTGTCCGAACCACTATAAATCTTGTGTGCCTTTACCGCTTTGATTAACTGTTTTCACAATCGCACACAACCTTTTAAAGAAGCATACAAATTCTAAGTTAAGATCAGCTAGCACCAAGCTTCTGATCTGATCAAGCTTGACACTTCAGTCAACTGGTTAAAAGACTAACTTTGGAATCTGATTTATCAAAACTGGTTTTTCACACGGGTAAAACTTAAGCTTCCGCACACATCAATTAAACTTATAGTTACCGAACTGATCTGCCTTCTGGCGATTAGTAAGTTGGTTATCAGCCCATTCGATTCACTCAAGACTGATCAAAGCTAAGCGCCATCACACCCGATCTGACAAAAAGTTTTCGTAAGTCTATTCACCCCTTCCCTCTAGACTTCTGCCCTCACAAAACCGGTTCGGGACCTACATACACTATCCCAGTTATTGGAAGAAAATGGTTTCACTAAGGGACTGATTGATAGGACCTTATTTAGAATAAAAGATGGTGATGATATTCTGATGGTTCAGATCTATGTGGACGATATTATCTTCGGATCTCCCAACAAGAACTTATGTGATAAGTTTAGTAAACTGATGCAAGGGAAATTCGAGATGTCCATGATGGGTCGATGAACAACTTTCTAGGTCTTCAAGTTAAGCAAGCTCATATCGAGATCTTCATCCGTCGTGCCAAGTATACAAGGAATATTTTGGCCAAGTATGGAATCCGCACTGCAAAGTCGCAAAGATTCCAATGATGATCGCCTTCAAGATGGATCCGGATGAGAGTGGCGTAAAACTAATCAAGAAGTATAGGGCTTTGATCGATCCTTATTATACCCATCGCCAAGAGACCCGGATATAACCTTTGCAAGAGGTGTATGTGCGATTTCGGTGAATCCAAAAGCGAGCCACCGATAGACTAAATGAGGATTCTTAAGTCACCGATAAAGACTAAGCAGATTCTTAAGTATCTGAAGGAATCGTGAACCTTGGTTTATGGTACCTCGCAGATGATAATCTAGAGCTTATGGGTACTCGATTTCGATTATGGAGGTTGTAGGATAGATGTAAAATCAACCTCGTGTACATGTCGGGCCGGGAAGTAAACCGGTCTCTTGGTTTTCAAAGAAATAGACATGTTGTTGTTACATCTATCGGCCAAGCGAGAATATATGGACGAGGGAAGTTGTTGCTCCCAATCGCTCGGGCTTTGTCAATGGCGAGGATTATAACATTATAGCATTTAATCGCTTATCTTTAGTGACAATAATAGTG
The DNA here is from genome assembly GCA_037126765.1 of Stenogyne calaminthoides. Lineage (NCBI taxonomy): Eukaryota > Viridiplantae > Streptophyta > Magnoliopsida > Lamiales > Lamiaceae > Stenogyne > Stenogyne calaminthoides. The sequence goes on from JBBCBC010000032.1 coordinate 13,715,704, forward strand.
CGATTGCAATCACACAGTAACCCCCGCCAGATACAAGATGCAAGCATGTGGACATCAGACATCACTTTATCAGAGACCATGTGGAAAAGAAGAACATCAGAATGGAAAAGATTCATACTGGTAAGCAGAAAGCTGATATTTTAACCAAGCCTTTAGCTGAAGTAAAATTCAGATAACTATGCAATGGGTTAGGGCTTCTAGATCTTGGAGAAGATGCACCAGAATACTTCGGTGGCTTATTCTCCAATACCAGTTGGTTACGTACTTGACAAGGTAAGGAGGTCAGTTGAAGAAGGAAACTTTAATTGATCAGATAAGATCAGTTGACTACTGATCAGTAAGGAATATCAGTTGAAGGGGGAACTTTAAGTGACTAAGGGTTTTTATATCAGAAGGAACCTGATCTGAGGGATAAAACATTGTTGGGAAAATTTGCTAAGGTTTAGGCTACATGTTTAGATCGACAAAAATCAGAGAAGTCAGATCAGATCGAGTGGTAACTGATTGATTACAATATCAATCAGTCAGATACGTTTTCTGATTTACATTATCTGCTTTGCCTTATCTGATTCATATTGTCTAAGTTTATCTATTTAAATGTTATTATTACTGTTGGCTTTAATTTACGACGCACGCACTACAAAGCATTAAATGCGGACGTGGTGAATATGTATTTAATGGCATTTATTACACTTTTCGCATCCAAAATACAAGCGGGTCAAATTTCTCAACCGTACGATTAAAATACTTTACGACCGCCTAATCTCAGCTGTTGATTTCAAAACACGGATACTTGAGTATTTACGGGGAATTGCACAAAATGTTTTCCCTCGCTCTATATAGAACCCTAACTCAGTTTCCAGAAAACTTTTACACTTCTAAATTTACCAAATTCTTAAGAGATAAATATTCTGTGCAAACTATTTCAAACTCTCAATCGATTCATCTTTCCTCTTCAAATCTTTGAATCAATATCTGAAATGGCACAACTTATTGCCCGCACAGGACAAGGCAAAAAGATATGCAATTTCGCATCAATGAAAAAGGACATCATTGATGAGAAATTTGTTATGTTCTCAGTCACCTCGAACCCTGAGTCGATTGAAATTCTAGACTGTCTTCGTGCCTGTGGACTTGATCAGTATTGCTATCGTCACCAGGACGTCGTGCACACATCTGAAGCCCTGGAGTTTCTATACAATCTGAAGAGAGGATATTCGGTATCTGTCAAGGAAGTATTGACCCAGAGACGTTCACTTCTGAATTGGGAGAGAAAGGGTTTCTACAGGCTGACCTGTTAAGACCAGCAAATAGAGAACATACTATGAATGTTCGTGCACCCCATCTCAATAGAAAATATCGCCTTTTGTTTGAGATTATTTCCAAGGTGATAATGTGCTTAACCTACAGTCTTGACGCCGTAACTTCATACAATCAGTGTGTCATGACTGCTAGCATCCAGAAAGCCAAGGATGTTGACTGGCTAGGGATGTTCAAAGCAAGGCTATTAAAGGAGAATGGGAAGTTTGCTCTGAACGCGAGGAATGAAGTCTTTCGGACTTCAAAATGCTCATTTATCCACAAGGTTTCTATAATCCTTGCGGATAAGCTGCCCGATAACTTCCAGTGGAATGAAGATGAGGAAACCAAGGCAACTGTGTCTTCTGTCCAGTAAGAAATGCTGGAAAAGGCCACACCCAAGAAGAAGTTGAAGCGCAAGGCACTGGCCAAGAAACTAGATGAGCCAGAGAAGCATCAGAAGAGGATCTCCACTCTTTTGAAGAAAGCACCTGGACCAGCTCAAGTAGTTGAGAGAACTGAGGAGCTGATTCACATTGAACTAGAGGAGGAAGTTGCTGCCAGTTCTGAACGAACTACGAGTACCGGCTGGGAGGAGCAGATTGAACTGATGGGAGAAGGAGAAGGAGAGGCAGAAGGAGAAGGAGTAGAAGTTGAGCCGACTGGGGAGCAGTCACCCTTTGATTCTGTGCCCCTTAGTACAGTGTTCAGAAGGGACAAATCACCTACACCCACTTCCAAATCACCCTCACCATCACCAGCCAAACCACCATCTCCAACCCCAACCCCATCTGCCCCAGAACAACCCCAAACTACCCCTGAACCCCATATTCAACCCCAATCTGAGCCAACTCCAATACAACCAGAACCTACCCCACCCAGTGAACCATAAATTCCCACTCCCACGTTAGACCAGTTATCAAAACTGACTACACAGTAACCAGAGAGGGTTGAGGAACCAATTGCTGAAGAAGTTGTTCCAAGAGAGGACCTCTATGTCTCTCTTACCCACAATCCATTCAACACCAGGATTGTTCTGGAGTCCCCATAATCAGACGACGAGGATCCCACTCTATTCATACTGAAGCAACAGGTTAAGGCTTATCTTGACAAGATTTGCCCGGATCTGATCAACCATCTAGGCCTCCAACCAAAGATTGAAGAGATTGTATTCTGGAGGGATATATGTCTGAAGGGTATTGAAGAATTCTTGATTCTGATGGAAGCACTCGGTTCTGAGTATTTTGTGGATCTTGAAACGAGGTGTATGGAGAATGCTGGTGTGAGTAGTGCAGCTGAATTAACCTCTGATGATGACATCAGATGGTTGATTCACGAAAGGTTTGAGATTGCTGAAGTAGAGGAGGAAGCATACTGGGCTCATGATGACGAGCAAGTTACCGATGAACCATGCGTGGGTGCTGCAGATGTAATCCTATCTGGTGAGGCTTCAACATCTAGCAGGGCTGCTGCCTTAGATGCCGATACCCTAGACCGTCTTTCAAAGAATATTCAAGATGGGGTAAAGGCAGTCGTTGATGCTCAATTCAATACTTTGGCAACTGACCTGATGAAGAGATTCAGAGAAGAGCAGAAAGTTCTGGTTGATGCTGAGAGAAACTGACTGTAGCCAAGCTGATGAGTATGCACGATAATATTACTGCCTCTATGCTGAAGAAATTTGATCCAGTCACAGAGAAGATGTCGCTACAGGTCTCAATGCTCTCTGATATAGGAATTTTGTTGGAAAGTGTCTGGTCTTCTCTGGAGAGGACAAATACATGTCTGGATGCTGGATGGAAGAGTTTTGAGGGATCACTTCTCAGGGCCAAGAAGGTACTTGAAGATGGTCTGAACCGATTGTTGGGCCCTGAACCCTCATCTTCCACGGTGCAGATAACCACGTTAGCTGTTGAGGAACTCAAGGATGAAATGCTGAATTAGTTCAGAGCTCTTAACCTCAGGCTAACAAACCTTTTTGATGCAACCAAAAAGAGGGAAGGGGAAGAGGAGGCAGAAAAATAGATGCAGTTAATTGTTGCGGGTACATTGCCATCTGCTGGACCATCTGTGCCGACTCCATCTGCACCAACTGCTGCCATGATTGCCATGCCAGAAACTGTCCCAACTGTTGCTGTGCCTGACACCGAACTGGTGAAGATGTTTCATATAGTTGAAAAGTACGGGCAAGATATTGAAGCTCAAGGGAAGGCCATTTCTGAACATACGTCTATCTTATCTGATGTTGTTACTAGAGTAGATAAGATAGAAGATTTCTCATCAAACATTCAGAAAAGGTACGAATCTGAAGATCAGGCCAAGAGCCTTGAGCTGGCAAAGCAGTTACTTGAAGAAGAGAAAGTAGCTGAGACAGAAGCCAAGAAGAGAGAGAAAGGCAAGGGAAAGCAGGTCAAGGTACCCACTCAGACCCAGAAGTAGATTGAGATACGGTCTAGGTCTCAGATAACCCCAGCACAGTCTGAAGAGCAGAAGGCTAGGCAGAGAGTGATCGATGCTGCCATTAAGAAGAAGAAAATGGCTGAAGTTAAAGATCTTCACATAAGCTATGTCAGAAGATAGAGGAAGAAGACTGTTGTTGCTGAGGACATTGTTTGGGAAGAAAGGGCCTTACCTGCATCGGTGAAAGACATCTTGGTTGCTCGGGAAGATCTGATACCAGAATGGTACAAGATTCGAGGAGACTGGTTATGTGATGTGTACATTCTGGAGAAGATTCCAATTGCTGATGATCAAGGAGAATTCGATGATGAATTCAAAAGTTGGCTTGAAACCAAATATCCTGAATCCTCCGAGAACATAATGAAAGAGGATAAGACAATGAACCTAATTCTTGAGGCTCCCCCATTTGAAATTCTCTTGCCACCTCTCAGACCTAACAAGACTCTTGACCCTCTTGCCTTTAAGAAGCTGTGCAATGATTTTGCCAAGAAAGGAGGGATCATTGAGAAGGATCGACTGGGTGCTTTGATGCAGAGGATGTACAAAGTTTTTGATACTCCTGAAGAGCTCCAGAAGTTCAGATATTGAAGATAATAGATCAGAAGACTACTTTAGAACCAGTTGATAGGTATTTCTGTACTTGTAAACGCTTATATCTTTAATGAAATACTCTATCTTTCTGATTCTAAAATAATTTCTCATTGTCTTCTGAATTGTGTGTAATTTCTGTTATTTACATTCTAGTTATCTATTTTTTTGATTAACTATTTTGGTTCCGTCAAAAAGGGGGAAATTGTTGGGAAATTTGTAGTTTCGATGGAAGTTCCAAAACAGATTGTAATAGGACCAGTCAGACCTGTTAGCTGTCTGATGTATTAGATATTAGATAGGATGACCATCTGAGTTGTATAGACAGCTGATGTAACAGATAGGTAACTTATTGAGGGGGAACTCAATATGTATAGGCTAAGTCTTGATGATCAGATAAGCAGAAGATCAGATGATCAGATAGCTGCAGATCAGAAGATCAGATAACTGCAGATCAGAAGATCAGATAGCTGCAGATCAGAAGAGCTGAAGATCAGAAGATCAGAAGAGCTGAAAATCATAAGACATCAAGACCAGAAGACCTACATCAGATAATACGAAGAAGAATCAATAAGTTGTGCTAAGATAACTTACATCAGAAGATTCAAACCAGGTAGACAGATAAGTCCTTATCTGATCTGGTCAGATCCATCAGGTGACTACTTCAAGTTACCTAGTACGAGCTAAGTCAATCAGACAAGAAGAATGTCAATCTTGTTAGTAAATCAAGTGCCGTATTTGTGTACTTGTGAACCAATGAAAAGAAGACATGCACGTACGGAACTAACACTTGCAGGAATAGAGCTTACATGCTTTCGGCCATGCCGCCTCTGAGCATGTCAAATCAAGCTTGCAACCCTACCTTAAATAGATCGAAATTTGAATTTCTCTCCAACGGCTAGTTCAATTTTGTACCTATAAATATGGGATCAACCTTCGTAGTAAAGTTACAGAAATTATAAAAGCACAAGCTCAAAGCAAGATTTCCGCACGAAGAACACAATTCAAGATTTATTCTAAGTGTTCATCCCATAAAGTTCTTAGTATAGAATTCTTATCCTCTAGCTTTAGGCTACTCAAATACTAGGATAGAATTCCAAGTTGGAACATACAAATCTTATACCCAAACCCACAAAGTTAGGTTAAGTTTGTATAGTAAGATTTCAGACTAGGGTTTCTAGTTTCTAATTATTGGGATTGTTGAGTGAGAACTCATGAAACATCTGCTGTATTGTGTTGGACTAACACATTAATCTAAGTCCATATTGGTTAAGTGAGTGCCCCTGCTGATAGGGAAGAGTGGACGTAGGACGAGTTATCCGAACCACTATAAATTTTGTGTGATTTATGTGCTTTACATACTTTGCACACTACCTGCTTTATATTCCATGCATGTTCTGAGTCTAGATCAAATTTGCACCAAGCAACTGATCTGATCAGTTTGACCCCTTTGTCATCTGATCTAAAACAGATTACTCAGAATTTGATTTGAGCAAATTGATTTTTCACACGGGTTAACTTATCTTTCGCACAAACAGTTGAGTTGATAGACGCCAAACTGATCTGCTTCCAAGCTGTCAGTAAGTCGAATATTAGTCCATACTGGTTCACTTGTAATCTGATTAGGCATACTTGCATATCCACACCTGATCTGACAAAAGTTTTAGAAGTCTATTCACCCCTTCCCTCTAGACTTCTACCCTCACAAAACCCGTTCGGGACCTCACTTCCACAACTAGGGTTCGTCTATTGAACACCCTGAACGCCTTGCTGGTTGAGGAATATTCGAAGAATATACCCTCATCTGACTTAACATCAAATGTTTTCAATTGACTCTTCTCATTGTTGTGTATGAAACACTTGTACCCAAAAATATGAAAGTAAGAAACACGAGGTTTTCTTCCCTTCCACAGTTCATAGGGTGTTTTCTGGGGATTCTTAGTCAGAAGGCATCTGTTTTGAGTGTGACAAGCTGTGTTGATTGCCTCTGCCTAAAAATGTTTGGGTGTATCAAACATAGCCAACATGGTGCGAGCAACTTCTTCGAGTGTTCTATATCACCTTTCTACTACACCATTCTGTTTTGGTGTTCTGGCGGCTGATGTTTCATATGTATCCCAAATTCATTGCAGAATTCAGATTTGAAAGAATTCAAGAACTCGGTGTTGGGGTTAACGTGAAAGTATGCTTTTACTTTGTATAACCTCTGTATTAAATACTCATTTACTGAAATAAATTATTTATCACTGTTGCTTTAAATATGATTGAATGTTATATATATTTATTGCAAACCATTCATATAAAAGCACATGTTACATTGTAGTTAACGTGGTGATACCAGATCACAGAAGATCAAGTTAACAGTCCCTTGTAAACTAGTGCGTGTTTCACAACCTAGATAGACCCGAACATTCTATTTGAAGAAATTGATGTGTAAGGCTCAGATTGACTTGTCTTGACCAAGAGATTACAATAGTGCATTCGATGCGTTGAAGCGGACATGTAGAGAAGATAAACTCATTCGCACTGACTTAAGGGATGAAGAGTTAGACCTTAGTGGTTGTTGATTTCTTAATCTCTATCACTTAATAAGGACCGTGTGCGATTAGTAGTTATTGCTTTGACTTATAAATGGGAAGAGAATCATTGCGACTTCGATACCCTATATCTTGGGCAATAATATTAATTGTACGACAGTTGCTAAATTAATACACAGAATCATGTGCTTGCAAAGTCTTGCGTGATTGGTCCCCTTGGTGGGCTCGGAACCTTTATCATACCAAATCTTGCAAGTGGAATTAATTTTCCGGTATGGATAATAAAGCTGAGCTGTCCTTACTCCAAGGATAAAGATATTAATTAATGTAAAGCTTTTCAGTGGCTTAATTAATTAATGGACTAAATAATCTTAAACACGGGAAATAATAATCGGGAGACATATTGTCGTAATATGGGTTAAGTTGGATAGTGCAATATTAATTATATAGTGGCATTAATTAATATTAATGGACTGAATTATATTGTGGCTCAATATTGGAATTCAGAAGCCCATTCATCTTAATTCTCCTAAAGGCCCCTCAAGTAGCCCAAATTATAGTCCAATAAATAAAAGGTGTTTAAAATAAAATAAATTATTGTTGCATTATATTTCCTTGTTTTTTTTCGAAATTTTAAAGAAAGAGAAGGAGAATAATTTTTTTGAAAAGATTTTATGGAAAGGAGATAAGTATTCTTGGAACAAGATTATCCCATAAATTCAAGAAATCTCCCACTTGGTTTCTTTAATGAGAATTTTCGAAAAATATGTATAAGAAAGGGAAGAAAGATTTTCTTGATTTTCTTGGAAAGATTTTATGGAGAAAAATATGTATTCTTGGAATACAAGAATATCTCATAAATTCAAGAAAGATCCAATCTTGCAAATCTTCTTGAAATTTTTGAAGATTTCTTTGAGATCAAGAAAAAAGATATTTCCTAAACCCTAATTGCCCCAAATTTTCGTTCCAACCCTTACTTTTAAATAGGGGATGAATTATTCATCCCCAACTGCAATTCCATGTGTTGGAAATATTAGAAATCCACAAAGGTGGTGCAACAATTTTTATTTTCCTTTGTTTTATAAATCGTTCATTGAAGAACCTTCCATCGGGGTTGTTGAGCGAGGACTTGGGAATACTTGAGAAGGACTTTTGGTTGCTAGCCAGTTACTTGATCCTGTCTGTCTCAGATTGTCTCTCCAACGGGTACGTTTACATAAACTCCTAAAAATTCCGCATGCTAGGATCTTTTACGTGAATATTATTTGCATGTTGTTGTTGGATTAATTATTATTTGAATTCACTTAGGTAAATTCATGCTAGTAATAATTGTTAATTTAAATTTGTGTTTATGAGGTCATCCCGATAGATCCTGACATATGTTATCCCAACAACTGGTATTAGAGCCCTGGTTCGGACTCTGATCTTTTAAACTGTAATTTAAATTATTTTTCATTAAAATTTGAAATTGGATAGTAGAACTGTTAGATTTATTTTGCAGGTATCCAATTGTCATGGTATTTTAATGTGCTTGTTTACATGCAAATAAATTTATTGGTTTTTAATTCGATTCGTTTAAATTCATTTTGCCTCGTGAGAAAATCCACGAGTAGATTAGAATTTGTTTTATTTGTTCAATGTAATAGTCTAGTTTAGATCTATGTTTATTTATTTTGCATAAATAAATTGTAACCGGATCGCGAACGCAGACGGAGACAATGAATTAAAGATGGATGTCCAAGTGCCCGGACGTACGCGAGCCAATGCGGAGCACACGGGCTAGGCGGAACGCCTAACGACCGCGCGCACCACCCGGGTGATCGCAGACGGGGCAAGGCGAATGCGTGCCGAGGGTAGCCGGGCGCAGCTCGCGTATGGCGCGCGCAGAGCGTGCACCCGGGCTGAGCCGTGCTAGGGCGACGGGGTGCAGGACCTCAGACCCGCAAGCGTCTGGGCGACGCCTCGTGCTCGCGGAGGATGAGGGCGACGGGGCGGTATGGCCGACTCGGACCGGGAGTGCACCTAGGTGCACGCGACTCGCGTTCCAAGTCGAGAGCTACTCATTTTCCAGATGTTGTCTAAACTAGAAACGGAGGACAATACTAAAAGAATTGTTGCGGATTCAGTGGGAGCTTTTCGAGACGAACGATGAAGACAAAAGAAGAGACGATTTCTCAAGTTCAAGATTTGTAATTTAAACCATGACAGTTGGATATATGTGCCCAACTTGATTTATTTTATCTTGATGCTTGTTTTAAATTCGTGCAATTTTATTTGTTAAATGTGTTTGCATGATTTAAAATTGTATAAAGAAAATCTCACTTTCGAAAATTACTAAGTATGTTTAAAATTGACAAACTTTATTCCGGATAATAAAATTACGTCAATATTGACCTCCATGATTTATTTATTTGTGAATTCTTTTGGAGAAATTTCCCCAACAGAACGGCCAAAAGATGGTTTTCACATGAATAAATTCCCAAAATGATGATTGTGAATTATTATTAGTGGCGACGATGACCCTCCCAATGAGGTTAGTTCAAAGCAAAGTAATAATTATGTATTTAATCATGGTTATTACTTAGGTATAAAATTGATATGCATATACTTCTCCGAAGTCCCTGTCAATTTTATATTGGTCAAGTGGGAGCCGACTATTAATTTTGAATTAAAGGTTTGTAACTGTTCCTGTTTGTAACCTGCTTGAATGTGTTTAAATAGACAGATCACCCAACGTGACCTATTTAAACTGTTTTGAGATGTCGGCTGATGCATGTTCATATTGTTTTGAGATTTTGATATTAATAATGTGATCGAATTGTGTGATAATTTTGTGCTTATAAAAATTGTTGTTTATTTCAGTTCAGCATGTTGCAACCATTTAATCCACTGTTTGCTATACTTAAAGATCATAATTTATCTGGAGAGAATTATGTTGATTGGAAACGTAAACTGATGATTGTCCTAATCGCAGAAAAGCTCAAGTGGGTCCTTGACACTCTGAAACCTGATGAGCCAGCTGGAGAGTCGAGTAAGGCGGAAAAGAAAAAATATGATGACTGGGAGAATTGTAATGACATGGCTAAGTGTACTATTCAGGCATCTATGTCAGATGTGTTGCAACACCAACACCAAGAATTTACAACTGCTGCAAAAATCATGAAAAATCTTAAGAATATGTTCCAACATCAGAACCGCATGACTCGACAAATCACCTTGCGAGAGATGCTCTCATTGAAAATGGTGGAGGGTATGCCCGTAAGGGATCATGTCCTCAAAATGATGGCTCATCTGAACAAACTTGAGGTTCTGGGTGCAGATTACGATCTAGAGACTCAGATAGGCTTGGTGCTTCACTCTCTGCCTAAAAGTTTTGAACACTTTCAGCTGAACTATCAGATGAATAATCAGAAGTTCTCCCTTGCTGACTTGTTACAAGCTTTGGTCTCGGCAGAGACGTTGATGGGACACCAGACCCAAGCTTTGATGGCAAATGGACCATCTTCATCTTCTAGGTCAAGGGAGGGCAAGAAGAAGAAGAAGGTCAAAGGCCAAAAGCAGTCAAACTCAACTGTTGCCAAGGGCAAGAGCAAGATGAGGGATGCTGGGGGTATCAAGAAGGAGCCAAAGGGGAAGTGTTTCAACTGTGGTGAGAAAGGACATTGGAGGTCTGCCTGTCCCAAGCCTAAGAGGAATGGGAAGAAAGGTAATTCTCATGCACTAGTTGTTGAAACTTTCTTAGCGGCGTATGCTACCCACTCGTGGGTAGTGAATATGGGATCCACTGATCATGTTTGTTTCACGTTACAGGGGTTCAAGTTGACCCGGCAACTTAGTGGGAGTGAGATCCTCATCACACTGGGCGATGCTACGAGAGTAGCAGCTGAAGCAGTGGGAGACGTGCACCTGTCTTTTGAAGACAGGACTTTAGTTTTAAGAGATGTTCTTTACATTCCTGTTTTTCGTAAAAACCTTATTTCAGTTTCAAAACTATTTAATGATGGATATTTTGTTCATTTTTCTAAACAAGTTACTGTTTTTCATAACGATGATGTTTATCTGTCATGGAACTTTGCAAAACAATCTCTATACTATTAACTGTGCACACCACTCACAAAATGCATCTTTTAACACATCGACTGTTTCAAGTAATAAGAGAAAACGTTCAGAAAATGTGAACGAGGCACTTCTTTGGCATCTAACATTGGGTCATATTAATCTAAATAGGATCCAAAGGTTGGTGAAAGATGGTTCATTGTCGGACCTACAGATGGAACCTTTTCCAACCTGCGAATCATGTTTGGAAGGTAAAATGACCAAGAGGACATTTGGAGCCAAGGGAAATAGAGCCACAGAAGTGTTGCAAATAGTTTACACTGACGTGTGTGGTCCAATGTCAACCAAAGCTAGAGGTGACTACGAGTATTTCGTGACGTTCATTGATGATTACTCAAGGTTCGGGTACATTTTCCTGATGAAACACAAATCGAAAACCTTTGATAAATTCAAAGAGTTCAAAGCCGAAGTGGAGAATCATATGGAAAAGAGTATCAAGTTTCTATGATCTGATCGTGGAGGCGAATACCTCAGCGATGAGTTTTTGAACTACCTGTTAGACGAGGGCATTGTTTCCCAGTTGACTGCACTCGGAACCCCTCAACAAAATGGGGTTGTAGAACGAAGAAACAGAACACTCTTAGAAATGGTCAGATCCATGATGAGTTATTCAGATCTACCCAAGTCGTTTTGGGATCATGCCTTGGAAACAGCGGCTTATGTTCTAAATTTGGTGCCATCCAAATCGGTTCCCAAAACCCCTAAAGAGTTGTGGATTGGGCGCAAGCCCAGTTTGAGACATCTTAGAATTTGGAGGTGTCCAGCATACGTGCTAGACAAAGAAGCCTGTAAGTTGGATGTACGTTCGAAACTAAGGCTGTTTATAGGATATCCCATGGGAACTAAAGGGTGTATGTTCTATGGTCCCAAAGATCAAAAGGTGGTAATAAGTACACACTTTAGATTTTTAGAAGAAGACTTTATGAACAATAGAAAACCCAAAAGTGAGATTATCTTAGACGAAATAAGAGGGTAAACTCCTATACCAACTGTAGAAGTTGATATACCAAGCGTCACACCAACACAACCGGAACCTCGTCGTAGTGGGAGGGTTGTTCGACAACCTGAGAGATTCATGGGGATAGGAGAATCTTCGGATTTTTTCCCCTGGGATAATGAATCAGACCCCTGGTCCTACAAGGAAGCAGTCCAAGATAAGGATTCTGAATCCTGGAAAATTGGGATGGAAGCCGAGATGGGCTCAATGGATCATAATCAAGTTTGGGAGCTAGTGGAACCACCCATTGGGGTAAAACCCATTGGATGCAAGTAGGTCTACAAGAGAAAAAAAGGACCGGGCTGGAAGGTCGAGACCTTTAAAGCTAGGCTTGTGGCAAAGGGATACACTCAGAAAGAGGGTATCGAATTATGAAGAAACCTTTTCACCCGCAGCCATGCTTAAGTCCATCCGTATTCTCTTGGCAATAGCTGCGCATCTAGATTTTGAGATCTGGCAAATGGATGCCAATATAGCTTTCTTAACGGGAGTCTTGACGAGGAAAACTACATGCAACAACCCTAAGGTTTCATCGCGAAAGGCCAATAACACCTTGTTTGCAAGTTGAGGAAGTCTATTTATGGACTAAAGCAAGCATCTCAGGCTTGGAACCAATGTTTTGATCATGCAATCAAGTCTTATGGGTTTGATCAAAATGAGTTTGAAAGTTGTGTGTATAAGAAGTGTGACGGAACTGCCTTGGTATTATTAGTACTGTAAGTAGATGATATTCTGCTCATCGGAAACGATGTAAAGGTTTTGTCAGATGTAAGGGTATGGCTGATAAAACAGTTTGATATGAAGTACTTAGGGGAAGCCGGTCATATTCTTGGGATCAAGATCACTCGAGATCAAAATAAAAGAATGATTGACTTATCGCAAGCTTCATACATGGACACTATTTTGAAGCGATTCAACATGCAAGATTCCAATAAAGGTTTTGTACCTTTCAGGCACGGAATCCATCTATCGAAAGACATGTGTCCCTAGACACAAGGGGAGATAGATGATATGAAAGGCATTCCCTATGCGTCGGCAGTAGGAAGCCTTATGTATGCAATGTTGTGCAAGAGACCGGATATTTGCTACGTCGTTGGCATGGTGGTAAGATATCAAAGTAATCTCGGAAATCAACATTGGACTGCCGTAAAGAACATTCTAAAGTATCTGAAAAGAACTCGGGATAGAATGCTGGTTTATCAGTCGGACAATTTATTTCCACTGGGATACACGGACTCGAATTTCCAATCGGACATAGATTCAAGAAAATCTACCTCGGGTAGTGTGTTTTGTCTGGGGGGAGGAGCTGTAACATGGAGAAGCGTTAAGCAGAAATGCATCACCGATTCTACCATGTGTTAGTCCAGGGGTAAATGAGTCTCACACGTGTATGGGGGGGAATACACGTGTATAGTGATTTTTAAAAACTTTTCAGTAAAAACTATAATCAGTGAGTCAGGATGTCCTGAAGGTTAGTCCTGAGAAGCACAAGATGCCCCGAGTCAAAGTCTACTGAGACAATAACACTCAGAGGCTTTCAGAGACTTCAAATTAGCCCAACTGATTATGAGTTTCTTTTTAGCACAGAGTCCAAATAAGCTTGGAGTAGATAATGATCTTACTGATTACTCAAGAGAGTTTATCAGTTTGACAACTATCCATACTAGCTTATCTAGAGTGCGAAAAGTGTAGGCCCTAAGTTTATTTGCTGAAAATCTTGTCTTTCTCAGTGAAATAGTGGTTAAGGCTGTGATCAACTTAATGCACCTTCAGTGGATTGATTCCAACTGAATATCAGAAAACTGAGTATGCTTTCAGTGAAAATATGCAACAGGATAAAATGCAAAACAGAAAGCAAATAACACAGCAATTATAGTGGTTCAGAGACTCAATCTCCTACTCTCTCTGATCCTCAAAGAAATTCCTTAACTCACTACTACTACTACTTTAAGCTTTCAGACTGAACTCGGCAGCTTACTAACTTTTCCACTACGAGTTTTCAGGCTGAACTACTGCAGCTTACTAACTCAACACACACAAGATTTCAAACTGAACACACGCAGCTTACTAACTTCTTCTCTAGAGCTTTCAGGCTGAACACAAGCAGCTTACTCACTCTTTACAACTCTCACTTCTCCAACAAACTACTTACACAAACTACCTAATCAAAGGTTTGAGTTTTGGTTGGTTTCCAACTAAGGTGAGATATCCTTTTACAATCAAACACAAGTAAAAGGCTATGATATCTCTAACTAAGCTTTGAATATTCTTGAATCTAGGCTTAGTAAATGAGCTCTCTTCTAAGATGAAACACTTAGTAAATGTATGCTTTGAATACGAATGAGCTCTAGAGTTGCTTTGATTTCCCTTGACCTTGGTTGTGAACAAGGCCTTGATATTTATAGGCAACTCACTAAGAGTCTACTCTTGAAAAACTATCCGTTGGAGAGACAGCTTCAAGGGTTTCCTCTTTTGGTTATTGATTAACGACTATTTCTAGGGTTTGAACACACCCTTGCATGTATTAGGAAATATGCAGCCACATAGCCAATCACCAACTTCTGTGAACTGGGAGATATCAGCCCTGACATTTCTTCAGAGATATGTCACTTTCAGTGTCAGTATAGTACGTTGTTGTCGCCTCCTCATTGGTCGAAACCTTCCATTGAACAGAGACAAACAAAACGGCTCTATTTTAGTCAACCACACTGAACTGATATGTTCCTTAATGTTTACGAATGTATAACATTCTGTTTGTTTGTACTAATAATGAACAAAACACTATTAAACTCGAAGTAGCTTGTTCAGGGTCTTTTGAGTCTTCAGGATCTTTTGGTCTTCAGGATCTTCAGTGTTCAGGATCTTTTGGTCTTCAGGATCTTCAGTCTTCAGGACTCCTTTTCTTCAGGAACTTCGGTCTTCAGGATTCTTCTGAGCTACTCAGGAAACATCTGAGTCCTTCAGGCGGAATCAACAATAAACTTATGTTTCCCTGATCTATATCTGCAGACTATACATAGTGCAGATTATCCTGAGTCTTAATATCTATTGAAACCTGATCCTATACTACCAAAATGTCCTGGTACATGTCATACTCAGGGGTTTTTGAATCTAATCAAAATTTTTATTAAATTCATCTCCCAACACCATGGAAGCCGAATATATAGCTGCTTGTGAAGCAGCGAAAGAAGCGGTGTGGCTCAAGAACTTCCTAGTGAACTTGGCCGTTGTTCCGAATTTGCCCAGCACCATCATGGTTTTCTGTGATAATGCCGGAGCAGTTGCAAATTCAAGGGAACCGAGAGCCCACAAGGCCAGCAAACACATTGAAAGGAAATACCATCTTATACGAGAAATTGTTAAGAGAGGAGATATAGAGGTGGCAAAGATCGCGTCGGAGGACAACCTAGCTGATCCATTCACAAAGGGTCTGTCTCTGTTAACATTCGAGAGACATGTGGAAGGAATGGGTGTCAAGAGCGTTGCCAATCTGCTTTGAGTATAAGTGAGAGATATATTATTAGGTTGATGTAGGTGACATTAGATGTCACTGTATAATACATTAGACATGATGTGGTATACTTAAAAGCAGACTTTGAGTATAAGTGGGAGATTGTTGGGGTTATACGTGAAAGTATGCTTTTACTTTGTATAACCTATGTATTAAACACTTATTTACTAAAATAAATTATTTATCACCGTTGCTTTAAATATAATTGAATGTTATATATATTTATTGCAAACCGTTCATATAAAAGCACATGTTATATTGTAGTTAACGTGGTGATACCAGATCACAGAAGATCACGTTAACAGTCCTTGTAAACTAGTGTGTGTTTCACAACCTAGATAGACCCGAACAGTCTATTGGTAGAAGTTGATGTGTAAGGCTCAGATTTGTTTGTCTTGACCAAGAGATTACACTAGTGCATTCGATGCGCTGAAGCGGACCTGGAGAGAGGATAAACTCTTTCGCACTGACTTAATGGATGAAGAGTTAGACCTCAGTGGTTGTTGATTTCTTAATCTCAGTCACTTAATAAGGACCGTGTGCGATTAGTAGTTATTACTTTGACTTATAAATGGGAAGAGAATCATTGCGACTTCGATACCCTATATCTTGGGCAATAATATTAATTGTACGACAATTGCTAAATTAATACAGAGAATCCGTGCTTGCAAAGTCTTGCGTGATTGGTCCCCTTGGTGGGCTCGGAACCTTTATCATACCAAATCTTGCAAGTGGAATTATTTTTTCGGTATGGATAATAAAGCTGAGTTGTCCTTACTCCAAGGATAAAGATATTAATTAAAATAAAGATTTTCAGTGGCTTAATTAATTAATGGACTAAAGAATCTTAAACATGGGAAATAATAATCGGGAGCCATATTACCGTAATATGGGTTTAGTTGGATAGTGCAATATTAATTATATAGTGGCATTAATTAATATTAATGGGTTGAATTATAATGTGACTCAATATTGAAATTCAGAAGCCCATTGGAAGGTCCATCTTAATTCTCCTAAAGGCCCCTCAAGTAGCCCAAATTATAGTCCAATAAATAAAAGGTGTTTAAATAAAATAAATTATTGTTGCATTATATTTCCTTGTTTTTTTTTGAAATTTTAAAGAAAGAGAAGGAGAAGAATTTTCTTAAAAAGATTTTATGGAAAGGAGATAAGTATTCTTGGAATACAAGATTATCCCATAAATTCAAGAAATCTCCCACTTGGTTTCTTGAATGAGAATTTTTGAAAAATATGTATAAGAAAGGGAAGAAAGATTTTCTTGATTTTATTGGAAAGATTTTATGGAGAAATATATGTATTCTTGGAATACAAGAATATCTCATAAATTCAAGAAAGATCTAATCTTGCAAATCTTCTTGAAATTTTCTAAAATTTAAGGCTAAATAAGGTGTGAGATTTTTGTGGAAAAATACACATGGAAAGAAGAATATATTGGATATATTCAAGATTTCTTGGAGATCAAGAAAAGATCTTTTCTAAACCCTAATTGCCCCAAATTTTCGTTCCCCCCTTACTTATAAATAGGGGATTAATTATTCATCCCCAACTGCAATTCCATATGTTGGAAATATTAAAAATCCAAAGGTGGTGCAACAATTTTTATTTTCCTTTGTTTTATAAATCATTCATTGGAGAACCTTCCACCGGGGTTGCTGAGCGAGGACTTGGGAATACTTGAGAAAGAATTTTGGTTGGTAGCCAGTTACTTGATCCTGTCTGTCTCAGATTGTCTCTCCAACGGGTACGTTTACGTAAACTCCTAGAAATTTCGCATGCTAGGATCTTTTACGTGAATATTGTTTGCATGTTGTTGTTGGATTAATTATTATTTGAATTCACTTAGGTAAATTCATGATAGTAATAATTGTTAATTTAAATTTGTGTTTATGAGGTCATCCTGATAGATCCTGACATATGTTATCCCAACACTCGGTTCCCTTGTCTGATCTGATTTTCACAATACTGATACCTTTCTCATTCTGTAACTTCTTGAGCAGCTCAGTTATCTTTGTAGTAGTTTTATTTTTCTTTAATAAGAATACAACCCGTGTAAACTTGGAGTAGTCATCCATGAACACTAGGCTGTATTTGCATCCGCTGAAACTAAGGGGCGTGACTGGTCCAAAAAGGTCCATATGGAGCAGCTGTAGTACTATGCTGGATGGCGGTGTTGGGATCTCCTTAAATGAAGCCTTGACTTGCTTTCCCATTTGACATGCTGCACATGTCTGATCATTTGAGAAAACTTCATTCGGGTGGCCCTCTACCAACGATATCCTTGCTATCTTGTTAAGAGTCTTAAAGTTTAGATGACTCATACGCTTGTGCCAGAGCGAACTGATGTATTTAGAGCTCTTAGCAACTAAGCATGCATTTATAGGACATCTGTTCATATTGGCAGTATAAATACTTTCTTTTTGGGTTCTAGTAAGCAGGATCTGTTGAGTCACTCTGTTCTTGATTGTGCACTGATCACTTGAGAACTCAATACTGAAGTCGTTGTCGCAGAACTGTGATATTGATAAAGGATTATGCTTCAAACCGTCGACATACAAAATTCCAGAAACATGTACATCATCATTGACTAAGGTTCCAATCCTTCTGGTAACACTAAAGTTATTGTCACCAAAGATCACACGTGGGCCATCTTCTGGAATGAATGCTTGAAGGAGTTGCTTATCACCAGTCATGTGCTTTGATCATCCACTATCGATGTACCAGATAACTGCTTGTGCACCTCCTTTATTGACCAGACCCACGCGAACCTACAATCGGCTCAGGCTTTAGGTACCCTAGTAGAACTGTGTCCTTGTGTGTTAGCTGTTTCTTTCGGGATCCACATGAATAAGTAATCTCTATCAAGATCAGAGGACCTTAAATGTCTCCCATATTCATCAACATAAACAATCTGGTCATCATGTGCTTTGGGATCAGATTGGTTATGAGTGTGAGCCTTGGATGACTCAGGATACTTGGGATTTTGCCTATGGGCCTGTCTCCTTTTTATCTAGTATGGCTCGGGTGCAGCAGTCATAGGTCTTTGCTGATAAGGGTAAGTTCTACTTCTGCCATTAAAGGATTCATATCTTTCTGGCACAGATGGCTTCTTCAAACTTTTTGAAGCTTGCTTGTTAGGAAGCTTGGGTTGAGTGGGCTTCAGTTGAGACTGTCCCTTGCGAGATGGTCCAGGATGATACTTACTCGGTTGATTGAGCTGAGGTTTCTTCAGATGAACCTGATTCATGTGTTGATTTCTTGGCTGTTGTTTAGTCTGCTAGTTTCTATTTCTGGTTCCTTGCTGACTATCCAGTTATCGTGCCTGGCCAGCTTGCCTTTTTCCCTTATTTTGTGCAGGTTGAGAACAACCTGTTTCCATTTCAAAGACTCTTCTGGTCTTACTTTTTGTCTGTGAGCCAGTAGGGACTTGTGAGGATCTTGAGGACTTTTCAAACCTAATTCCCTTCTTTTTTGTAGGCTTTCGATAGTAGCTTTTTATTTCACTAACAACAAGTGATGCTTTGTTCATCACAGTTACTTTCTTGAGCAAACTGTCCTCACTTTTTTTTCAGACGCATGTTCTGTTGAAAGAGTTCATCAAACTTTGCCTGAAGGACTTTGAGGTCATCAGCTTGTTTCTTGTTAACCTCCTTAATCAGCTTATCCTGATCAAATGTACCAAGTTACAGGGCTTTCAGCTCTTCACTCAGTTTCTGAGCAGTTTCAACTGATCTTAGAGCAGCTTCATTGTTATTCTTATTGTCTATAACAAGCTGATGATTCTCAGTCCTTAAGGTGTCATTCTCAGCTTCCACTAGAGTATAGTTGTCTACTACCATGGGTAGATCTCCCATCAATTGGTCAATATAGACTGTTGGTTAACCTCTCCGTTAGGTGAGCTAACCTCAATAAATGTGGAAAGAGAAAACACAGAAAGTTTAGAAGATACCTCAAGTTGATCTTCTTGCTTGGCCATCAGGCGTAGCTCATCATCAAATAAGAAGTCCAGATCATCATCTCTAGTCAGCAGACAAAGATCCTCATTAGATGAGTAGTCAAATTCCTCAGAGGGCACATAGGAGTCCTCGATTCCAAAGGTATCAGCCATCATTGCTTTCCTGTCCTTGAATTTTTTCTCTCTCCTGATCCGCTTCTCTTCTCTCTCTTTAGGGGTCAGGTCAGGACAATCATAACTGTAATGACCTGTCTTCTTGCAGTTCTAGCACAAATCTGGTTCGTCTGACTCTATTCTAGCTGGCGAATCTCTTCTCCTGTAGGATCTTTCAGGTGACTTCCCTGCTAATCTATGATTATCCTTCTTATATGATCTTCTTTCATCAAAATGGTTTCCATCACTTGACCGATCAAATCGATGTTTGTCATCAGATCTTTTCTTGTCATCAGATCTTCTAGATGATCTATTCTCTCTTTTCCTATTCTCTCTGTAATCTCTGTAGAACTTCTTGTACCTTCCAAATCTTGAATTTAGATCGTTGAAATTTCTGGTCAGCAGTGCTAGTTGTTCTGTCTGACTGATGTCTCTCCCAACTAGTTCAACAGGTCTTGAAGAACTATTGTTTGCCTGAAATGCAACAGCTTTTGTCGATGTAGTTCTTGGTACATCTTCACTATTTTCTCTTGGCTCAAGATGATATTCATGAGCTTTCAGACTTTGGAACAATATGATGGTCTTCATAGTCCCGAAATCTGGACTATCCTTCAGCACAGTGATTTTCATATCCCACTTCTTGGGTAATGCTCTTTGTTGTACCAAGGATAAAACCATTCTCGAGAGGGTTTAAAACCCATAGTCCGCTATCCACTATCCACCCGGGTCAAATATTGATCAGGAACCAGAGATCCATGGGAAGCCACATCTGGACCATCAACATGCCCGACTTAAGGGTATTATGCTCCCGTTCACCATTGGCAGGTCGTGGGGCGACTTGTACATAGGGTTTCTCGCGACAGCGAGCGACTTTTGAGATAGTATGAGAACTTTAGGTCGCCGATCAACGAGCCAGAATGGCCATCTTCCAGCGACCTCCATGTTGGAATTTAGAGGCACATAAGCACGTAATACATGCGCAGCAAAAATAAATAGTTCACCAACAACGAACAGTTAATTGCATAATATAATTACGTTAAACATAAAGAGAATCCTTACAGTAATTCGTAGATAGATTTCTCAACTATGGTATCCACGTAATCCCCATTTACGGACTTGCACAGATTTGTCAGCGTTGAATCCCTAGATGAATTTGCTAGGAAAATTTTAACTCTAGATTTTATGGAGAAAATATGAACTAACGATATTTGTGAATTCCCAAGAGCTCATATATATAGGGAAGGCCCAACTTAAATCTTAAACTAACCTGATTGAAAATAAAATCCCTAATCTTTATTTATATAAATCTCTTAGATTTATTTCCCACATATAAAATCTCTACGGATTTAATTCCCATATATGTCAAATCTCTACGATTTGATTCCATATATATTAAATCCTATAATAATATTCCATTTTTTATTATTAGAATTCCTATTTAATTAAATCTAATTTAATTAAATACTAATAATAATTAATTCCAAAATAATCAATTATTAATTAATTCTCCATAAATTAAATATTAAATCCAATTTAACATTTAATCAACCAACTATAATCCGTAAAAGGGAACTACTTGTTGTGTGACCCACAAGCCCTCATATATCAAGCGATTAGTCAAACTAACGGTCTTAATTGAACCCTAGACAATAAATCAGACATTCTCAATATATGAGGTACGTTGTGAGAAATGTGGAATTACCTATAACTGAAACATGGGCTATTACGATTTCCACCGTTCATTCACGAATACTCGATTAGTCTTGAACATGATGAAGTGTCTATTCAAATAACTTAATCAATTTATCTCCAATTACTAATTGATCACTCATGTCACACTTGGCTACAAAGTCCAAGTTGACGTTCATAAATGACTTTGATCCAATTATGATGAGAACATGAATATTCTCTCTAAATCCACTTTGAGGAATGAACCCTTTTCTTAGCTCAACTACCACACACATGCATTTCGTGATGAACTCAATCCAAGCCATATCTACCCATGGAAGGGTGCAAGCATCGGTCATGGTCAAAGTCCATCACTTTACACATGTTGTGCGTATTGACCTTAAGTCAAAGGAGTATCGCATCGCTCCCACTAACCGAGACACCCGTAGAAACATATAGTGGAACTACCTTAAACGGTTTCTCGGATGGGTATACCAATACCCTCCAAGGTATTTGTGCATCCATCATGAGATACCTAATATCTCGTAGTAAGTGAGATCTTACTACACTCTCTAAGAGTATGATGCAGATAACACACCAATCTCAAATACATCATCAATATCTCATTCTTGATGATCCTTGATCGGGGCTATTTGAGAATCAAGCTTAGGTCATCTGAGTTCTCACAGCCTCAATGACAACAATGACTCAAGGGAACACAGATAAGAATAAATGCAAAAAATCAAACATAATATTCTAATAAGTGTATGCCATATATTTAATATTAAACAAACACTAATATTAAACCAATACTGAATATTATCTTAGCATTATGTCCTCACAATGGATTGTCTATAGGACACTAACACTAATAATCTTCCTCTTGCACTAGAGCCAATCACCCACATGTCTAACCCCTAGACCATTGAAATGTCTAGTGTGTACATTAACACTCAAAGCTTTCGTGAAAGGATCAGCCAAATTATCTTCCGTGGGAACACACTCTAACTCTATCTCTCCTCTAGCAATTATCTCTCTTATCAAGTGATAACGCCTAGGTACATACTTATTTATGTTATTGGATCTCGGTTCCTTAGCTTTTTCAACTGCACCAGTGTTGTCACAATACAACTTTATTGGACTACTGGCACTTGGAACTACCCCTAGTTCTTTTAAGAATTATTTTATCCAGACAAACTCTTTGGCAGCTTCCGTCGCAGCAATGTACTTAGCTTCGGTTGTTGAGTCAGCGGCAGTATCTTGTTTTGAACTATTCCAACTAACCGCCCCACCATTGAGAAGAACACATAGCCTGACTGTGATTGTAATCATCACAGTCTGATTGGAAAGTAGCGTCAGCATAGCCAGTGGCAACTAGCTCTGACTGTCCTCCGTAGACTAGAAAGCAGTCTTTATTATGCCTGAGGTACTTAAGAATGTTCTTGACAGCAATCCAGTGAGGTTCACCCGGATTTTGTTGGTATCTACCAGTGGTGCTGACAACGAAGGCCACATCTCTCCTAGTGCAAGTCATGGCGTACATGATGGAACCAATGGCAAATGCATATGGTACGTCCTTCATGTGCTGGATATCAGCATCTGTAGAAGGACAATCCTTCTTAGATAGCTTTATCCTATGACATGCCGGTAGAGAACCTCTCTTAGAGTTCTCCATCACAAATAGCTTCAACACCTTGCCTACATAGGTGGACTGTGACAGCCCCAACATCTTCTTGGATCTATCCCTATGGATCTTGATCCCTAAGATGTAGCAGGCTTCACCGAGATCCTTCATCATTAAGGTCTTTGACAACCATTCTTTCACGGACAGCATGAGTGGGATACTTTTTCCCATAATCAGTATGTCATCGACATACACAACTATGAAGACAATATTCTTCCCATTGCATTTCCGATAGACGCACGGATCTTCCGAGTTTCTGACAAAGTCAAAAGATTTGACAGCTTCATCAAATCGGATATTCCAACTCCTAGAAGCTTGTTTCAATCCATAAATAGATCGTTTAAGCTTGCACACAAGATTAGATTTTGGCTTTGATATAAAACCCTCCGGTTGAGTCATAAACACTTCCTTATCAATGTTGCCATTGAGGAAAGTTGTTTTGACATCCATCTGCAAAATTTCATAACAAGGTGTGCTGCTACCGCAAGTAAAATTCGAATGGACTTGATCTTAGCAAATGGTGTGAAAGTCTCGTCATAGTCAATGCCTTCGCGTTGACTATAACCTTTCGCCACCAACCTAGCCTTGTAGGTTTGTACTTTGCCATTTGCATCAGTCTTATGTTTGAAGACCCATTTGCAACCTATGGGTCTAACCCGTTTCGGCAATTCAACCAAGTCCCAGACTTGATTGGTGTACATCGAGTTCATTTCGGATTTCATGGCTTCATGGCACTTCTTTGAGTCAACATCTAATGTTGCCTTAATGTAAGTTCTAGGATCGTCTTTATCCGAGATCTCCACATCATCATGTTCCTCTATGAGGAAACCATAATATCTAGTGGGTGGATTACGAACCCTAGTGGACTTACGGAGTTGTGGTTGTTTAGGCTGCACATTCTGATCGTGAAAATTTTGTGATGCAGCGATTTCATCATTGACCGGGGAGGCCTCAAGAGTATCACTTCCGGATGCCTCTTGATCGGGAGTTTGAACTATGCTGTTCTCATTCAGCCTACTTGGAGTTCATTGCTTGGGCAATGCAACTCCAATTACACTCCCACTGGCTGAAAGAGGATCACTTAGTGATAAAATTCCACCATGTGAGCTGGTGAATGCTCCCACTGATTCTTTGTCATGTTGCTTTAACAAGATACCAGTCTTCTTGTTAATTTGTGGTTCTTGAATTTCTTCAAGTTCTATCGTCTTGCAGGCTTGTTCCTTGAAGACATAATCTTTTTCAAGGAATCTTGTCTGCCTAGAAACAATCACTGTTTGTTTCTCAGGGAGATAGAAGTAATATCCTCTAGTTTCCTTAGGATATCCCACAAAATAACCCTTTTCACCTTTTGATTTCAACTTATCAGTGAGCATTTTCTTTACGATCGTGGGGCAACCCCACATCCTTATGTGAGAGAAATTTGGCTTCTTGCCATGCCATAGTTCGTATGGTGTATGCTCAACTAATTTGGATGGAATCATATTCAGAATGTAGATTGAGGTCTAGAGAACGTATCCCCATAAGAAGTTGGGAGAGAGGAGAAACTCATCATGGACCTTACCATGTCTAGCAGGGTTTGGTTTCTCCTCTCTAACACTCCATTCATTTGGGGTGTGCCGGGAGGAGTCCATTGTGATTGGATTCCATGCAACTTCAGATAATCGATGAATTCAAGGCTAAAATATTCTGCTCCTCGATTTGATCGAAGAGTCTTAATACTCTTACCAAGATGCTTCTCTACTTCAGCTTTATACTCTTTGAATTTCTCAAAAGATTCGGATTTGTGTTTCATTAGATACACATACCCGAACCTAGAGAAGTCATCAGTAGAAGTTATGAAGTAGCCGAAGTGACCTCTTGCTATAGTGGGCAGTGGTCCACAAATGTCACTGTGGATCAACTCTAGAACTTCTTTGGCACGAACCCCTTTCCCAGAAAAGGGTTTGTTGATCATTTTGCCCTTAAGACAAGATTCACAATTTCCATAAGACTAAAAGTCGAATGGGGTTAAGTAATCTAGCTTTCTTAACCTTGAAATTCTATTCTAATTTGCATGACCAAGCCTACAATCCCACGAGTAAGTCGGGTTTTCATGATTACTAAGTTTGAGTCGTTTGTTTTGTATATTAAGAACATTATATCCACAATGCAACAAGTATAAACCATTAGATAAAGGAGCATTTCCATACATATTACCATTAAGCAAAAAAAAATAAAAAATTATTATTTGCAAAATGGAAGGAAAAGCCTTCAATATCCAAAATCGAAATAGAAATAATGTTGCGGGTAATAGAAGGACCAAAATAACAATTATTCAGTTCAAGTCTAAAACCAGAGGGTAAATCTAAAATGTTAATGCCAACAAGTTCAGCAGAAACTCTTGCTCCATTCTGTTGGGGAATAATTTGCACAGATCTATTCGGGGTGAATATTTAAATACAAATTTAATTCTTATAATTATTACTAGCATGAATTAATCCTATATTAATTCAAATAATAATTCAACAACATATCATGCATATAAATATTCACGTAAAACCTACGCATGCGGAATTCTACGAGTTTACGTGAACGTACCTCTTGGGATGGCGACGATGTGGCTGATTATACTAACCAAAAGGACTTCACAAGTATTCCCTTAGCCCTTGTTCGACTATCCGGTGGAAGGACACTTGTGAACAATTAACAAAAGGAAAATAAATTATGTTGCACCACCTTTGTGGATTTACTAATTTTTCCAGCACATGGAATTGTACTTGGGAATTGAAGAGTCATTCCCTATTTATAGAGCACAAGGTGGTCGAAATTTTTGGCCAAAAATAATGTGGGAAAATCTCTTCTTGATCTCCAAGAAATCTTGAATATATCTCCTATATTCTTTCTCCCATAATTATAATATTCCACAAAATCCCACCTACTCTTTTATTATGGATATTTTCGAAAATATGAGGGATCAAGAATCCAAGATTTGGATCTTCTCGAATTTATGAGATATTCTTGTATTTCAAGAAATACATATCTTCCATAATATCTTTTCAAGAAAATCAAGAAAATCTTTCTTGCCCTCTATATTTCAAATATTTCAAAATTCTCTTATGAATAACCAAGTGGGAGATTTCTTGAATTTAATGAGATAATCTTGTATTCTAAGAATACATATCTTCATTCCATAACAAAATTCAAAGAAAATCTTTCTCCCAACTTATCCATAATTTTCGAAAATTACTTGGAAAAATAAGCAACAATATTTATTTTATTTTAATCACCTTTTCAGTTATTGGACTATATGTTAGGCTACTTACGGGGCCTTTAGGAGAATTAAGATTGGACCTTCTAATGGACTTTGAATATCTAATATTGAGCCACAATATTATTCAAGCCCATAAATATTAATTAATCACACTACATAATTAATATTGCAGTATCCATCTTAACCCATATTACAGTCAATATGGCTCCCGATTATTATTTCCCATGTTTAAGATTATCTAGCCCATTAATTAATTCAAGCCACTGAAATAGCTTTCCATTAATTAATATCTTTTGTCCTTGGTCAAGGAAGGTTCAACATTATCATCCATACCGAAAACTAATTCCACTTGCAAGATTTGGTATGATAAAGCTTATGAACCTCCCAAGGGGGTAAATCAAACAAGCGTACTTGCACACGATTCTTCGTATTAAATCTTAGCAATCACATGTGACTAATAATATTGCCCAAGATAAAAAATATTGAATCTCGTTGATTCGTTACCCATGATAAGTCAAAGCAATAGTTACCAATCTCACGTGATCATATTTAAGGAACGAAGATTAAGAAATAACGAACCACTGAGGTCTAATTCTTCCTTGTTCAGTTCTGAAGAATTTATCCTCCTGTAGGTCCTATTCAGTGCATCAGTCATGCACTAGTGTAATCTCTTGGTCAAGACAAGTCAATCTGAGCCTTACACTTCAACCTTTCACGATGGGTTGTTCATTTCCATCTAGGTCGTGAATGGCGTACTTTTAGTTACAAGGGACTGTTAATTTAATCTTCTATGATCTGGTATCACTAAATTAACTACAATGTAACATGTACAACTTATTGAACAGTTATGCAGTAAATATATGTAACATTCGATAATATTTAAAGCATCATTAATAAACAATTTATTTCAGTAAATAAGTCCGAAATTCAGTTTTGATTATTCAAAGTAAAAAGCATACTTTCTAGTACAATCCCAACAATTTTCCACTTATACTCAAAGTCTACTTTTAAGTATACTACAACATGTCTTGTGTAGTCTGTGACATCTAATGTCACCTACACGAACCTAATAATTTATCCCACTTATACTCAAAGCAGATTGTCAACGGTCTTGACACCCATTCCTTCCACATGTCTCTCGAATGTATTCAGATGCAGACTCTTTGTGAATGGATCTGCTAGGTTGTCCTCAGACGCTATCTTTACCACATCTATATCTCCTCTCTTAATGATATCTCGTATAGGATGGTATTTCCTTTCAATGTGTTTGCTGGCTTTGGGGGCTCTTGGTTCCCTTGAATTTGCAACTGCTCCGGCATTGTCACAATAAACAGTGATTATGCTGGGCAAATTCGCAACCACATCTAAGTCCACTAGGAAGTTCTTGAGCCAAACCGCTTCTTTTTCACGCCTCGCAGTTAGCGACTACATATTCGCTTCCATGGTAGAATCTACAACGATTTACGCTTGACGCTTCTCCATGTCACGGCTCCTCCCCATGCAAAACACACTCTGGGAGGTAGATTTTCTGGAGTCTATGTCTGATTGAAAATCCGAGTCCGTGTTGCCGATGGGGATTGGACTATCTGACTGATAAACCAACATTCTATCCTGAGTTATTTTCAGATACTTCAGAGTATTTTTAACTGCCACCCAATGATCTTTCCCCTGGTTACTTTGATATCTTGCCACCATGCCTACAAAGCAAAGGATATCCGGTCTCTCAGACACAAAGATTGCATACATAAGGCTTCCGGCGGCCAAGCATAAGGAATGCCTTTCATGTCATCTATCTCATTTTGCGCCTTAGGGGACATTTTCTTGGATAGACGAATTCCATGCCTGAAAGGTCTGGCTCGCCGCTTGGAATCTTGCATGCTGAATCGTTTCAAGACAGTGTCTATGCATGAAGCTTGCGATAAGCCGATCATCCTTTTCTTGCGATCTCGAGTGATCTTGATCCCAAGGATGTGTCCGGCTTTCCCTAAGTCTTTCATATCAAACTGTTTTGAAAGCCATGCCCTTACGTCTGATAACACCTTTACATCGTTCCCGATGATCAGAATGTCATCTATGTATAGTACTAAGAATACCAATGCAGTTCCGACACACTTTTTATACGCACAACTTTCGAACTCGTTTTGATCGAACCCATAAGACTTTATAACATGATCAAAACATTGGTTCCAAGCTCTGGATGCCTGTTTGAGTCCGTAAATGGACTTCATGAGCTTACAAACTAGGTGTTCTTGGCCTTTTTCAATGAAACCTTGGGGTTGTTGCATGTAGATCTCTTCATTAAGACTTCCGTTAAGGAAAGCTGTCTTGACATCCATTTGCCAGATTTCAAAGTCGAAATGCGCAGCAATCGATAAGAGAATACGGATGGACTTAAGCATGGCTACGGGCGAAAAAGTTTCCTCATAATCGATCCCTTCTTTCTGAGTATAACCTTTCGCCACTAGTCTTGCTTTGAAGGTTTCAACCTTCCCATCCGGTCCTCTTTTTCTCTTGTACACCCACTTGCAACCAATGGGTTTGACCCCATTAAGTGGTTCGACTAGCTCCCACACTCTGTTATGAAACATAGAACCCATTTCGGCTTTCATTGCTGTTTGCCAAGAATCTGCATCCTTATCTTGGAGTGCCTCGTCATATGTCCATGGGTCTGATTCGTCTTGTCCGGGAATCAAGTCCGAGGACTCTCCTATTCCCATGAATCTCTCGGGCTGTCTAACAACCCTCCCACTACGACGAGGTTCCGGTTGTGAAAGCGTTTCATTTGGTATATCGTCTAGTACAGTTGGCATTGAGGTTTGCCCTCTTAGCTCATTTAAGGTAATCTCACTTCTGGGTTTTCTTTCGTTCATATAGTCTTCTTCCAAAAATCTAAAGTGAGTGCTGATGACCACCTTTTGATCTTCGGGACCATAGAACATACACCCTTTTGTTCCCTCGGGGTATCCTTCAAACAACCTTAAATCTGATCGAGGATCCAATTTACCGGCTTCCTTGTCCAACACGTAGGCCGGACACCCCCAAATTCTCATGTGTCTCATACTAGGCTTGAGCCCGATCCACAATTCTTTGGGAGTTTCGGGAACTGATTTGGATGGCACCAAGTTCAGAATGTAAGCTGCTATTTCCAAGGTATGACCCCAGAACGACTTGGGAAGATCCGCATAACTCATCATAGATCTAACCATTTCCAAAAGAGTTTTGTTTCTTCGCTCTGCAACCCCGTTTTGTTGAGGGTTTCCGAGTGCAGTGAGCTGGGATGCAATCCCTTCATGAGATAAGTAGTTCAAAAACTCATCGCTGAGGTATTCACCTCCACGATCAGATCGTAGAGACTTGATACGTTTTTCCCTATGATTCTCTGCTTGAGCCTTAAATTCTTTGAATTTCTCAAAGGTCTCAGATTTATGCTTCATAAGGAAAATGTAACCGTACCTTGAGTAATCATCAATAAAAGTGACAAAATACTCATAACCTCCTCTTTCTTTGGTTGACATTGGACCACATACATCTGTGTGAACGATCTATAACACTTCTTTGGCTCTATTCCTCTTGGCTCCAAATGCCCTCTTGGTCATTTTACCTTCCGAACATGATTCGCAGGTTGGAATTGGTTCAACTTGGAGAAGCTCCAGTGAACCGTCTTTCACCAACATTTAGATCCTCTTTGGATTTATATGACCCAATCTTAGATGCCAAAGAAGTGTCTCGTTCACGTCTGATGAACGTTTTCTTTTATCGGAAACAGTTGATGTGTTATAGGATGCATTTCTTGAGTGGTGTGCACAGTTAATTGTATAGAGATTATTCGACAACGTTCCATGACAGATAAATTTATCAAAAAGAGAAATGGTAACAACTTTATTAAATGTAACCGAATATCCATCATGAAAAAGTTTAGAAACTGAAATTAAATTCTTTCTAAAACCCGGAACGTAAAGAACATCTCTTAGAATTAAAACTCTGCCTTCAAAAGACAGGTGCACTTCTCCCACTGCTTCAGCTGCCACTCTCGTAGCATCGCCCAGTGTGATGAGGATCTCACTACCACTTAGTTGTCGGGTCCGCTTGAACCCCTGTAATGTGAAACAAACATGATCAGTGGATCCCGTATCCACCACCCATAAATGGGAGGCATACGCCGCTAAATAAGTTTCAACAACTAGTGCGTGAGAATTACCTTTCTTTCCTTTCCTTTTGGGATTGGAACAGGCTGACCTCCAATGTCCTTTCTCACCGCAATTAAAATATATTCCTTTTGGTCCTTTCTTGACACCCAAACAACTAACCGTCTTTTTCTCACTTTTCTTAGTGATGAGTTTGCTTTTGGTTACGATCACTTTCCTTTTCTTGAGACTTGTCTTCCATCGCCTAGATCTCGAGAAAAGACTTTTGGTCACCAATGCTTCATCTTTCTTTCCTAAATGCTTTCTACTTTCTCCAAGGCTTCTTGTAGGATATCCATAGTAAACATGTGATCACTCATCACAAATCTACAAAGAAAATCCATCAAGCTCCTTGGCGAGTTAGCAATGTAAATTTGATTTGGGCCTCATCACAATACTTAGTTCCGAGATAAGCCGCTTTTTGAAAATGGTGTTTGACTCGAGAACACTCCTTCTGGTGTTCCTCGGCCATCTTTAGCTTTAGCCACGTCATCATTTTTAAACCGATTGATCATGTGGTCTTTTGTTAAAAATATTTCTTCAAGACTTTGCATAATTTCCGCAGCAGATTCAACACCTTCATGAATGTGTCTCAAATCATCAGACAGTGAAGTCAAGATTACACGTTTCATGGGTTCATTGGCCTGCTCCCAAATATTATACTCATGTATTTCCGCATCGTGATTCATCAAGAGGGTTTACGTGGCTTGGGTACATCAAGAATCCAATAATGTTTTTTGTGCAGTAGGACAAAGCTCATATTTCGTTTCCAAACATTATAGTTTTAAATCGGTTAATTGGTGTTCTTTGAGTGTATACAACGTGGATTAAAAAGTTGCGACATGATGAAATGAAATAAATAATAATATGCATAAGCACAAATATATCACAAGGTTCGATCACATGCATCATATTAAAATCTCAAAAAAATATGAACATGCATCGCCCAACATCTCAAAAAACAGTTTAAATAAGCCACGTGGGGTTGGTCATTATTTAAACACATTTAAGTGTGTTACAAACAAGAACAATTACAAACCTTTAATATCCAGATTAATAGTTGGCTCCCCACTTGACCAATATAAAATTGACGGGGACTTGGGAAGTATATGCATATCAATTTTATACCTAAGTAATAACCATGATAAAATCTGAGGATTATTATTTCGTATTGAACGAGCCTCGGGGAGGGTCATCGCCGCCACTAGTAATAACCCACAATCATCCATTTGGAATTCATTCATGTGAAAGCTATCTT
The DNA here is from genome assembly GCA_037126765.1 of Stenogyne calaminthoides. Lineage (NCBI taxonomy): Eukaryota > Viridiplantae > Streptophyta > Magnoliopsida > Lamiales > Lamiaceae > Stenogyne > Stenogyne calaminthoides. The sequence goes on from JBBCBC010000032.1 coordinate 13,747,382, forward strand.
TTGACCGTCCCGTGGGGGGAATTCCTAAAAAAGAATTCACAAATAAATAAATCATGGAGGTCAAAATTAATTCAATTTTATTATCCGGAATAAAATAGTCAATTAATTATTTAAACATACTTAGTAATTTTGAAGGTGAGAATTTTCATTGGGCAATTCTCATGCAAACACATTTAAACAAATTAAATAAAGCATAAGATAGCACAAAATAAATCAAGCAAAACAGAAAAAAATAAACATATTGGGCACAAATTATCCAATTGTCATGGTTTGATTTTTCTTGACTTGATCTTGAAGAAACACCGTCTTGAATTTCTCCCACTCGATCATCTCGAAAAGATACTCCGTGTCGAAACACCACGCCAAAGTAGCTCGCAGCGGATGCACGCCAAGATCCCGCCGGCCACTTGGCTGTGTTCAATTCTCTGCGGCCTTTCGGTGGCGTCGCCCGCCCGCGCCTCGGCAGGTCCGACCTCACTCTCCTCTGCGGCGACGTGTAACGCGCGCATCCGTTCATCTTTCGCTTCGCCGCCCCTGCCTCGCCCGTGGTATTTCGGCAACCGCAAGACGCGTCCGCGCAGATCCGCCTCCGTCCGCCTGGCCCGCTCCGTGCGGTACGTGCGCGTCTTAGCGCCCGCCCGTGCGCGATGGCGAGATCTCTCGGCGTCTTTCGGCCCCTTAGCCTCGCCCGGCGCCCGGCGCCCGTCGTGCTGTCTTGGCGTCCGTGTCGCAAGCGTGCCTCCCTTGGCATGTTTCGCGCGATGCACGCCGTCTACTCCCAGTTCTGGATTTCGTCCTTTAATTCTTCGTCTCCGTCCTCGTTTTCGATCCGGTTACAATTTATTTATAAAAAATAAATAAACCTAGATCTAGACTAGTCTATTACATTGATCAAATCAAACAAATCTTAATCTACTCGTGGATTTTCTCACGAGGCAAAATGAATCCGAACGAATCGAATTAAAAACCACAATTTATATGCATGCATAAATAAACACATTAAATTCCATGATAATTGGATACCTGCAAAACAGATCTAGCAATTCTACTATCCAATTTCAAATTTAATGTCAATGAATTAAATTACAATTTAAAAAATTCAGAGCCCGAAACCGTGGCTCTGATACCAGTTGTTGGGGAATAATTTGCACAGATCTATTCGGGGTGAATATTTAAATACAAATTTAATTCTTATAATTATTACTAGCATGAATTAATCCTATATTAATTCAAATAATAATTCAACAACATATCATGCATATAAATATTCACGTAAAACCTACGCATGCGGAATTCTACGAGTTTACGTGAACATACCTCTTGGGATGACAACGGTGTGGCTGATTAGACTAACCAAAAGGACTTCCCAAGTATTCCCTTAGCCCTTGTTCGACTATCCGGTGGAAGGACACTTGTGAACTATTAACAAAAGGAAAATAAATTATGTTGCACCACCTTTGTGGATTTACTAATTTTTCCAGCACATGGAATTGTACTTGGAAATGAAAGAGTCATTCCCTATTTATAGAGCACAAGGTGGTCGAAATTTTTGGCCAAAAATAATGTGGGAAAATCTTTTCTTGATCTCCAAGAAATCTTGAATATATCTCCTATATTCTTTCTCCCATAATTATAATATTCCACAAAATCCCACCTACTCTTTTATTATGGATATTTTCGAAAATATGAGGAATCAAGAATCCAAGATTTGGATCTTCTTGAATTTATGAGATATTCTTGCATTTCAAGAAATACATATCTTCCATAATATCTTTTCAAGAAAATCAAGAAAATCTTTCTTGCCCTCTATATTTCAAATATTTCGAAATTCTCTTATGAATAACCAAGTGGGAGGTTTCTTGAATTTAATGAGATAATCTTGTATTCCAAGAATACATATCTTCATTCCATAACAAAATTCAAAGAAAATCTTTCTCCCAACTTATCCACAATTTTCGAAAATTACTTGGAAAAATAAGCAACAATATTTATTTTATTTTAATCACCTTTTCAGTTATTGGACTATATGTTGAGCTACTTAGGGGGCCTTTAGGAGAATTAAGATTGGACCTTCTAATGGACTTTGAATATCTAATATTGAGCCACAATATAATTCAAGCCCATAAATATTAATTAATCCCACTACATAATTAATATTCAGACTATCCATCTTAACCCATATTACGATCAACATGGCTCCTTGTTATTATTTCCCATGTTTAAGATTATCTAGCCTATTAATTAATTCAAGCCAATTTGAAATAGCTTTCCATTAATTAATATCTTTTGTCCTTGGTCAAGGAACGGTTCAACATTATTATCCATACTAGGAAACTAATTCCACTTGCAAGATTTGGTATGATAAAGCTTATGAACCTCCCAAGGGGGCAAATCAAAAACAAGCAGACTTGCACACGATTCTTCAGATTAAATCTTAGCAATCACATGTGACTAATAATATTGTTTAAGATAAAAAGTATTGAATCTCGTTGATTCACTACCCATGATAAGTCAAAGCAATAGTTACCAATCCCACGTGATCCTATTTAAGAAACGAAGATTATGAAATAACGAACCACTGAGGTCTAATTCTTCCTTGTTCGATTCAAGAATTTATCTTCCTGAGGTCCTATTCAAAGGCATCGGTCATGCACTAGTGTAATCTCTTGGTCAAGACAAGCCAATCTCGAGCCTTACACTTCAACCTTTCACGATGGGTTATTCATTTCCATCTAGGTCGTGAATGGCATACTTTTAATTACAAGGGACTGTTAATTTAATCTTCTGTGATCTGGTATCACTAAATTAACTACAATGTAACACGACGACTTATTGAAGCAGTTATGCAAAGAAATATATGTAACATTCAATAATATTTAAAGCATCGATGATAAACAATTTATTTCAAGAATAAGTAAAATTAGGTTTTGATTATACAAAGTAAAAAGCGTACTTTCTAGTATAATCCCAACACATTCCCACCGTGTAAAGCGATTTCACCCAACCTAACTGCCCTGCTATGCTTGAGACCCTGCACATTTGTACAAATGTGTGAGCCACAACCGGTATCTAATACCCAACAATTAGTATCATTTGTGGACATGTTTATCTCAATAACAAACATACCTGTTCCAGTGACTGAGACACCTTGTGCCTTCTTTTCAGCTGCTAGAACCTTGCAGTCCTTCTTCCAATGTCCCCTCTTCTTACGGTGGATGCATACATCCTTGTCCACCCTCTCCTTTTTTTGAATTCCACCTTTGGGCTTGGAGCCTTTCTATGCCTTGCCCCTTCTGTTTTTCTTTCCTTTCGGAGAAGAAGAAGTAGAGGCACTCACCATGAGCACGGGCTTTTCCTTAGTAGTGGAAGACTCAAAGGTCTTTAGCATGTTATGCACCTCGGGCATTGTCGATTCCATCTTATTCATATTAAGGTTTACCACAAAACTTGAATATGAATCGGGAAGCGACTGAAGAATGACATAAACAACAACATTGGTCTTGAGCTCAATGCCCAGACAAACAAGTTTCTCGATTAGCCCAATCATCTTCAACACATGGGGAGAAACCTTCCCTCCATCAGATAATCGACATCTGAACAGATCTCTCATCACTTCTTAAATCTCGGAACGAGATTCAGAATCAAAGAGATCCTTCAGATACTTGATCATCTCGAAGGGAAGCATCTTCTCATGCTGCCTTTGCAATTCGGGAGTCATCCCGAGTGGCATAATATATCACTGAGGGGCAATGGTTGTTGGGGAAATAATGGTTTCTCGCCTGACTTGAGTAACATACAAACAATTATACTTCTCTGGATAGGAGTTGACATTTTACAGGAAATTGGAAACTCGTTTCCTTGGGAAAGGGTTACTTCAATATACACATATAGGATTTACGAGAGAGGGATAGAATTCTATTGAAGCGATTTTGGCCTACGGAGTTCGGTAGCTTCAGACTATAGAAGTGGGTTCCAGAGTTTAACCCCTATAAGGTGAGTTCTCCTATTGTTAATGTGTGGGTACATATCTTTGAACTTCCAATGGAATATTTCTATGTGCCCATTATTGAACGAATTGCCTCAGCCTTGGGCCCGGTGGTAAATATTGATGAGCATACACGCAATTGGACTATGTGCCACTATGCTCGAGTCCTCATTGAACTAGATATTCGGAAAGATAAGGAATATAATATCATGTATGAGCGGTCTGGGCATTTCTCTATTGCTTTAGTGAGATATGAACAACATCCAAATTTTTGTGCCCATTGTCAGGTGGTTGGATACTCTTTGGACAACTGTCGTTTCTACGGAGGTTCGAATGGAAAGAGGGATGACCGGGACAAGCCTCCTCCTCGGGATGGCCCGGGAAAGGATACAAAGCTGAAGATTTGGGTAAAAAAGGCAGAGAAAGTACAAACAGAGGTCCCCGTTCAACATCAGAAGGAGTCCACAGGTGCTTCGGGCACAAAGGACACATGTACTCTTCCTTCTTATGTGGTTATAGATTCAGTGAGTGAGAAGACTTTCGAGAACGTTGACTGGCAGTTACCTCAGACTTTGGGGGACAACGACGATACTGGGGTCGGTGCAGGCTTGCCCGACCTGATCATAGAGACACAGGCTTTTGGGGCAGTACCTGGTGAGCAGACTATAGAGTAAGATGACATAGACTGGCAGCTGCCAAGCAAAACAGCTTCGCCTTCTCGACTTGTTTTGGCTCCTACTGAGCCCGTCACTACCAATTCCTGCACCAATTTGGTCGATGGTAATCCTGCCTCAAACTTGAATCCTACGGCTTCTCCTTCACCTACCTCTACAAAGTGTTCGAACATGCTAGATGAAGACAGAGAGGGAGACTCATTGGTCCAAAATTCTACACAGAGCATGGGGAAAGAGCTACCTCCGGTAGAGCAGAAAAGTAACACAGGGAAAGTGGTTACTTCAGTTCTTACTGATGTGGAGCAATACTATTTACAAATTTCGGGAGGTAAAGTGGAACCGAAGACTCCAATTGGCAAGATAATAAAGGCAAAACAGAAACTGGCCAGACGGGAAAAGAACAAGAGAAGAGATGAATACAACACACGAATGAGAGCGAAGAAGATGCATGATGTTCTGCAAGCCTCCTTGGATGCCAATACAACTGCTAGTCGTCGTTAGCTTGATTCTCTGATATTTTTGATGTACTTTTGGTATTCTGGCCACTTTTGGGCCAGTGACACTTTTCCTCTCTTGTACGGGACGCTTTTGGGCCCCCCTATTTTCTTTTCGTTTTATGATATTTGCTTATTTGTCTCTTTCTCGATCTCTAAGGAATCTTTAATATATCTCATATATTCTTTTCTCCATAATTAAAATATTCCACAAAAATCTCATCTCCTCTTGTTATGGAATTTTTGAAATAAATGAGGGATAAGAAATCCAAGATTTGGATCTTCTTGAATTTATGAGATATTCTTGTATTGCAGGAATACATATCTTTCATAATATTTTTTCAAGAAAATCAAGAAAATCTTTCCTTCCTTTATTTATTTAATTTTTTTGAAAACTACAAATAAATAACCAAGTGGGAGATTTCTTGAATTTAATTAGATAATCTTGTATTCCAAGAATACTTATCTTCATTCCATAACAAAATTCAAAGACAAGAATACTTATCTTCATTCCATAACAAAATTCAAAGAAAAACTTTCTCCCTCTTTAATTTATTACTTTTCGAAAAATAATAGAAAAATTAGGCAACAATAATTTATTTTATTTCTTAAAACAACTTTTTCAGTTATTGGACTTTATCTTTGGGCTACTTGAGGGGCCCTTAGAAGAATTAAGATATGACCTTCCAATGGACCTTGAATTATCAATATTGAGCCACAATATTATTCAAGCCCATAAATATTAATTAATCCAACTACATAATTAATATTGCACTATCCATCTTAACCCATATTACTGTTAATATGGCTCCCGGTTATTATTTCCCGTGTTTAATATTATCCAGTCCATTAATTAGTTTAAGCCAAAGAATAGCTTCATATTAATCAATATCTATTTCCTTGGAGTGAGGTCAGCTCAACATTATTATCCATACCGAAAACACATTCAACTTGCAAGATTTGGTATGATAAACTTCTGAGCCCACCAAGGGGACAAATCAAACAATACGTACTTGCACACGATTCTCCGTATTAAATCTTGGCAATCGTCATGTAACTAATAATATTGCCCAAGATATAATGTATTGAATCACATTGACTCTCTACCCATCATAAGTCAAAGCAATAGTTATTAATTCCACACGATCCTATTTAAGGGACGTGAATTAAGAAATAACGAATCGCTGAGGTCTAATTCTTCTATATTCAGCACTGAAGAATTTATCCTCCTGTAGGTCCTATTCAGTGCATCATAATGCACTAGTACAATCTCTTGGTCAAGACAAGACAATCTGAGCCTTACACTTCAACCTTTCACGATGAATTGTTCATTTCCATCTGGGTTGTGAATTCTGTACTTTTGGTTACAAGGTACTGTTAATTTAACCTTTTGTGATCTAGTATCACTAAATTAACTACAATGTAACACGTACTATTTATTGAGAAGTTATGCAGTAAATATATCATTCAATGATATTTAAAGCAACAATGATAAATAATTTATTTCAGCAAATAAGACAGATAATCAGTTTGGTTATACAAAGTAAAAGCACACTTTCCAGTATAACCCCAACAATCTCCCATTTATACTCAAAGTCTGCTTTTAAGTATACTACATCACATCTCGTGTTGTTCTACGTGATATCTAATGTCACCTACACGAACCTAATAATATTTCTCGCACTTATACTCAAAGTAGATTGGCAACGGTCTTGACACCCATTCCTTCCACATGTCTCTCGAATGTATTCTGAGGCAGACCCTTTGTGAATGGATCTGCTAGGTTGTCCTCTGACGTGACCTTTGCCACCACAATATCTCCTCTCTTAACGATTTCTTGTATAAGATGGTATTTCCTTTCAATGTGTTTGCTGGCCTTGTGGGCTCTTGGTTCCCTTGAATTTGCAACTGCTCCGACATTATCATAATAGACCGTGATGGTTATGGGAAAATCTAGAACTACGTCCAAGTCCACTAGGAAGTTCTTGAGCCAAACTGCTTCCTTCGCTGCTTCACAAACAGCTACATATTTCGGCTTCCATGGTAGAATCTGCGATGCATTTCTGCTTAACACTTCTCCATGTCATGGCTCCTCCCCCCATGCAAAACACACTACCCGAGGTAGATTATCTGGAATCTAAGTCTGATTGGAAATCCGAGTCCATGTAATCGATGGGGATCTGACTGTCTGATTTATAAACCAACAATCTATCCCGAGTTCTCTTCAGATACTTTAGAATGTTTTTAATTGCAATCCAACGTTCTTTCCCTGGATTACTTTGATATCTTGCTACCATGCCAATGGTAAAGCAGATATCTGGTCTCGTGCACAACATTTCATACATAAGGCTTCCGACAGCCGAAGCATAAGGAACACCTTTCATGTCATCTATCTCCTTTTGTGTCTTAGAGCACATTTTCTTGGAAAGATAGATTTTATGTCTGAAGGGTACAAAACCTTTCTTTGAATCTTGAATGCTGAATCGCTTCAAGACAATATCTATGTATGAAGCTTGCGATAAGCCTATCATCCTTTTCTTACGATCTCGAGTGATCTTGATCCCAAGGATGTGATCGACTTTCTCTAAGTCCTTCATATCAAACTGTTTTGACTGTCATGCCCTTACGTCCGACAATACCTTTACATCATCTCCGATGAGCAGAATATTGTCCACGTATAGTACTAAGAATAACAATGCAGTTCCGACATGCTTTATATACACATCTCTCGTACTTATTTTGATCGAACCCGTAAGACTTTATAACTTGATCAAAACATTAGTTCCAAGCTCGGGATGCTTGCTTTAATCCGTAAATGGACTTCTTGAGCTTGCAAACTTGATGTTCTTGGTCTTTTTCAATGAAGTCTTCGGGTTGTTGCATATAGATTTCTTCTTCAAGACTTCCGTTAAGGAAAGCTGTCTTGACATCCATTTGTCAGATCTCAAAATCGATATGTGCAACTATCGACAAGAGAATACAGATGGACTTAAGCATAGCTACAGGTGAAAAAGTTTCCTCATAATCGATCCCTTCTTTCTGAGTGTAACCTTTTGCCACAAGTCTAGCCTTGAAGGTTTCTACCTTCCCGTCCGGTCCTCTTTTCCTATTGTATACCCACTTGCATCCAATGGGTTTGACCCCATTAAGTGGTTCGACTAGCTCCCACACCTTGTTGTGATCCATAGAATCCATCTTGACTTCCATTGCCGTTTGCCATGAACCCGCATACTTGTCTTGGATTGCCTCATTGTAAGTCCATGGGTCTAATTCATCTTCACCAAGGACCAAGTCTGATGATTCTCCTATCCCCGTGAATCTCTCAGGCAGCCTGACAACCCTCCCACTACGACGAGGTTCCGGTTATGTAAGTGTGTCATTTGGTATGTCAACTTGTATAGTTGACATTGAGGTAAGCCCTCTCAGCTCATCTAAAGTAATCTCACTTCTGGGCTTTTTATCGTTCATATAGTCTTCTTCTAAAAATCTAAAAGTGCATACTGATTACCACTTTTTTGATCTTCGGGACCATAGAACATGCACCCTTTCGTTCCTTTGGGGTACTCTATAAATAACCTTAATTCTGATCATGGATTTAATTTATCGGCTTCCTTATCCAACACGTATGCCGGACACCCCCAGATTTTCATGTGTCTTAAACTCGGCTTGCACCCGGTACACAACTCTTTAGGGGTTTTGGGAACCGATTTGGATGGCATTAGGCGTGGAATATAATTCGTTGTTTCCAAGGCGTGACCCCAAAATGATTTGGGTAGATCTGCATAACTCATCATTGATCTGACCATTTCTAAAAGGGTCCTGTTTCTTTATTCTGCAACCCCATTTTGTTGAGGGTTCCGGATGTAGTCAACTAGGATACAATCCCTTAATTTGACAGTAGTTCAAAAATTCATTGCTGAGGTAATCGCCTCCACAATCAGATCGTAGAGACTTGATACGTTTTTCCCTATGATTCTCGGCATGAAACTTAAATTCTTTGAATTTATCAAAGGTCTCAGATTTATGATTCATAAGATAAATGTATCCATATATTAAGTAATCGTCGATAAAAGTAACGAAATAATCATAACCTCCTCTTGCTTTGATTGACATTGGACCACATACATCTGTGTGAATGATTTCCAACACTTCTTTGGCTCTATTCCCCTTGGCTCCGAATGCCTTCTAGGTCATTTTACCCTCCAAACACGATTCGCAAGTTGGAAATAGTTCAACCCGAAGTGACTCCAATGAACCATCTTGAACCAACCTTTGGATCCTTTTTCGATTAATATGACCTAGTCTTAGATGTCATTGAAGTGTTTCGTTCACATCTGATGAACATTTTCTTTTATTCGAAATAGTTGATGTGTTAAAGGATGCATTTTGTGAGTGATGTGCACAGTTAATTGTGTAGAGATTATTCGACAACATTCCATGACATATAAACTCAATATTTAGAGAAATGGTAACAACTTTATTAAAAGTAACCGAATATCCATCAAGAAAAAGTTTAGAAACCGAAATCAAATTATTTCTAAAACTAGGAACGTAAAGAACATCTGTTAAAATTAAAACTTTGTCTTCAAAAGACATTTGCACTTCTCCCACTGCTTCAGTTGCCACTCTCGTAGCTTCGCCCAGTGTGATGAGGACCTCACTCCCACTAAGTTTCCGGGCCCGCTTGAACCCCTGTAAAGTGAAACAAACATGATCAGTGGATCCCGTATCCACTACCCATAAATGAAAAGCATACGCCGCTAAACAAGTTTCAACAACTAATGCATGAGAATTACCTTTCTTTCCATTCCTCTTGGGTTTGGAACAGGCTGACCTCCATTGTCCTTTTTTTTTTCACCGCAGTTGAAGCACTTCCCCTTTGGATTTTCCTTGACACCACCAGCATCCCCTATCTTACCATTGACATAGGCAACAGTTGAGTTTGATTGCTTATGGCTTTTGGTCCTCTTCTTCTTTTCGCCTTCCCTTGGCCTAGAAGATGAAGACGGACCACTTGCCGTCAACACTTGAGTTTGGTACCCCATCAACATCTCTGTCGAGACCAAAGCTTGCAACAAATCAGCTAGCGAGGCCAAAGTGCTCAAAAATTTTGGGCAGAGGGTGGAGTACCAAATTAATCTGGGTCTCCAGATCATAATCTGAACCCAGAACCTCAAATTTGTTCAGTTGAGCCATCAATTTTGAGGACGTATTCCCTTACGGGGTTGTCCTTCACCATTTTCAGTGACAACATCTCTCGCAAGGTGATCTGACGAGCCCCACGTTTTTGACTCGTCAGTTGGCTCATCTGGTTTTTGGTGTGTCAAGAATCCACTTGTGGTTTTGTGTAGTTAGGACAATCATAAGTTTTCGTTTCCAATTAACATAGTTTCCTATACAATTCCATTGACTTTTAAAGTCCTGTGGGGGGAATTTCTCCAAAAGAATTCATAAATAAATAAATCATGGGGGTCAAAATTAATTCAATTTTATTATCAGGAATAAAATTGTCAATAAATTATTTTAAAGCATACTTAGTAATTTTTGAAAGTAAGATTTTTCAAAATAATTTCTCATGCATCGCATATTCAAACAAATTAAATAAGCACGAAAAATAAAGCAAACATCAAAATAAAAAATTAAACACATTGGGCACATATATCCAATTATCACAATTAATTTTTTTCATGTCTTGATCTTGAGATGTCGTCTTCATAGCCTTCATCATTCGTCTCGAAAAGCTCCCACTCGACCATCTAGGAAAAATAATTTCGCCACATCAAGCCATGTCTCGTGTATCGACCAGCTCGAGGGTCGGAATGCACGCCTTGCATCCCGCCCAGCCGTGTCGATCGGTGCTCGTGCGCGCATGTTTTAGCGCCCAGCGCACGTCGCCCGGCCTTGCTTGGTAGGTCTCGACAGCGTCCCGCAGGCGCCACGCGTACTCGGACGTGCGCCTTCACCCACTACCGCCGCATCGCTACCGCCTGATGTCCTGCGTCCTTGCACGCGCTCACGCGAGTGCCCGCCCGGCTCTCATCAGCCCGATCGCGCACGGTGCTGCGCTCACCCATGCCCATCTGCTTGATCCCGCGCGCGCTGAGTCCCGCGGCCTCGCCCCATGCCCGTGCACGCTCCCAGCGTCCGCATCGCACGCGTGCCTCTGTTGGCATGTTTCGCACAATGCATGCTGCCTGCGCCCGGTTCTAGATCCGTTTTCTCATCTCCGTCTTCGATTCAGTTACAATTTATTTAATGAAAAATAAATAAACCTATGATCTAGACTAGTCTATTACATTGAACAAATTAAATAGCCTAATCTACTCGTGGATTTTCTCACGGAAAAAATGAATTTGAACGAGCCGAATTAAAAACCACAATTTATATGTATGCATAAATAAACATTCATCAAATACCAATTGGATACCTGCAAAAAAGATCTAGCAGTTCTACTATCCAATTTCAAATTTAATGAAAACAAATTTATTATAATTTAAAAAATTCAAAGCCCGAAACCGAGGCTCTGATACCATTAGTTGGAGAATTAATTGCCCAGATCTATTCGGGGTGAATATTTAAATACAAATTTAATTCTAACAATTATTACTATCATGAATTAATCCTATATTAATTCAAATAATAATCCAACAACAAATCATGCATATAAACAGTTCACATAAACCGTTGAGAAGATGGATACCCCGTTCACACGAACGAATCCAAAGAGCCTGCTCTAATTATTGCCACATCCTTGTTCAATAATCCAGTGGAAGGATGCTCGCGAACAATTAACAAAAGGAAAAATGAAATTATGTTGCACCACCTTTGTGGATTTCTAATTTTTCCAACACATGGAATTACATTGGGGATGAAAAATTCATCCCCTATTTATACTTGAGGTGGTGGTCGAATTTTAGGGCCAAAAATAATATGGGAATATCTATTTCTTGATCTCCAAGAAATCTTGGATATATCTCATATATTCTTTTCTCCATAATTAAAATATTCCACATAAATTCCACCTCCTCTTGTTATGGAATTTTCGAAATAAATGAGGGATAAGGAATCCAAGATTTGGACCTTCTTGATATTATGAGATATTCTTGTATTGCAAGAATACATATCTTCCATAATATTTTTTCAAGAAAATCAAGAAAATATTTCCTTTCCTTTATTTATTCAAAATTTTTGAAAACTACAAATAAATAACCAAGTGGGATATTTCTTGAATTTAATGAGATAATCTTGTATTCCAAGAATACTTATCTTCATTCCATAACAAAATTCAAAGAAAAAATCTTTCTCCCTCTTTTATTTATTATTTTTCAAAAAATAATAGAAAAATTAGGCAACAATAATTTATTATATTTAAAACACCTTTTTCAATTACTGGACTTTATCTTTGGGCTATTTGAGGGGCCTTTAGGAGAATTAAGATTGAACCTTCCAATGGACATTGAATTATCAATATTGAGCCACAATATTATTCAAGCCCATAAATATTACTTAATCCCACTACATAATTAATATTGCACTATCCATCTAAACTCATATTACTGTTAATATGGCTCCCGATTATTATTTCCCGTGTTTAAGATTATTCAGTCCATTAATTAATTTAAGCCACTGAATAGCTTCATATTAATCAATATCTATTTCCTTGAAGTGAGGTCAGCTCAACATTATTATCCATACCGGAAACAAATTCCACTTGCAAAATTTGGTATGATAAAACCTCTGAGTCCCCCAAACAAGACGTACTTGCACACGATTCTCCGTATTAAATCTTAGCAATCGTCATGTAACTAATAATATTGCCCATGATATAAAGTATTGAATCACATTGACTCTCTACCCATCATAAGTCAAAGCAATATTTATTAATTCCACACGATCCTAATTCTTCTATATTCAGCACTGAAAAATTTATCCACTTGTAGGTCCTATTCAGTGCATCATAATGCACTAGTGCAATCTCTTGGTCAAGATAAGTCAATTTGAACCTTACACTCCAACCTTTCACGATGGATTGTTCATTCTCATCTGAGTTGTGAATTCTGTACTTTTGGTTACAAGGGATTGTTAATTTAATCTTCTATGATCGGGTATCACTAAATTAACTACAATGTAAGACATACTATTTATTGAACAATTATGCAGTAAATATATGTAACATTCAATGATATTTAAAGCAACAGTGATAAATAATTTATTTCAGCAAATAAGACAGAAATTCAGTTTGGTTATACAAAGTAAAAGCACACTTTCCAGTATAACCCCAACAGGAAGATGCGGATGGCCCCCGGAAATGCCATGACGTAGGCGTAGCTGGCGTTCATCTCCTCGACCTCCTTGAACTTGGCCTCCTACGAAGCTAATTCGCCCTTATCCAGAGCTAGCTCCCCCTCTACCCTAGTGATGGCCCCCTTCTCTGCCACTAGTTGACCCTCGACCTCGCCTAAGCGACCCTCGAGGTCGGATGCTTTTTGGGTAAGCTCAGAGTTGGATGTCCCCAACTTCTTCTGGATCTCAGCCCCCAAAACTATCCTCTTGGCCTGGTCAGCAACCCTTTCCCGTGACTTCGTCAGGTTCTTGAGCTTGGATTCCAGCTGGGCACTAGTTTTCTCCAAGAAGAGTGTCGCCTTGTAAGAATGGACCAAGGCCGAGTACAAGTTGCCCATAACCTTATGCCGGTGGGCACTGTTGTGGTCCTCTTTCATCGACCCCTGAGGCAAGTTGTGGATAGCTCGGTGCAGATAGGTCGGCAAGTCATCGGGGAGCCCTTCCGGGTCAAGCCCGCCCGACCTCAAGAAGCTCAGGACTTTCGGGGAGAACTTGTCGGGCGTATAGTCTGGGCTTCAAAGAAAGTTAGAGCATTAGCGAACCAGGCATTAAAGACACGGGAAATATGTAAGTAAGTTATACTTCCTCTTTGGTCTGATCTACATCCCAGTCCATCCAGGAGCCATCCTCTAGATGACGGCCTCCTTTCAGGGTAAGTTGGGGCTGTGAAGCTGAGCCGAGGGGCGATCCGCCAGTCCCTTGGTGTATCAGTGACCTGTGGGTGCCGGTCTCCTCCCTCATCCTCTTTCGAGCGGGCTCAAAAACTGACGGGGTCGACCCCTTGGCCTTCTTCTTCCCCATCTCGGCGGCAAAATGACTAGTGGGGGCCGGACCTGGAGGAGGAGCACAGACAGACGTAATTCTCCTCATCAAAACCAACACGAATTTCTTCCGGGTGTCCATCACAGAAGCAGATTGTTGGCAAAAATAAGTTGGGTGATTAGGAACGACCATGAGAAACAAAGGTCATTTAGGTCGCAAAAGAACAGTCATCGTACGAAGGCAATTTGGCAAAATAAAGCGACTTACAGAGTATATTAAGATGACGAGGATAAGTGTACAATTTAGCCCGAAGTCGATTGAGCTCGGTGTTCAGGGCGTTGACGTCTCGTAAGCTCACAGGCGTGTTCTGGACCAGCTCGAACGCCTGGATAAAGCCCCAATACAGCTCGGACAGCCGGGGTTTGAACACTGCAAGATAAAGAAAGAATTAGATCAGTACCGATCGCAAAGTGAAGAATTAAAAGCTTACCATTCTCAGGTCGGTGTTCATAATTCGTAGGAACACGGATAGACAGGGTGTTCGAAGGATCAACTGACTCCCAGGCCCCTCCAACAAACCACCACCTCTGGTGCCATCCATCCACTTTATTTGGAATCCCACTCACGAGCTCCTTTCCCTTGCGGAGGCGCACGACATTATAAACTCCTTGCTGGGCAATGGGATACATCACGTGGGATATCTCTCCCGGACTTGGAAATTAGTAAAACCCGGCTTGCCCCAACACGATCATGGTGGAGATAATGTAACTCCACCTGTTCGGGATAATCACCGCTAATAGATGCGAGATGGCCGGATGCAAAGGAAACCGTACCCCGGCCTCCATGGTGAGCTCATTCACTGCTATCATGCCCGGAGGCGGCTAGTCGGCTCGCTCCTCGTAGGTCGGGCATAGAAATAGACATCCCTCGGCACTTTAAATTTGCGATGAAACAATCATACATGTTCGTCACTCAAGATCGATTTGTACTTATCCCCATGAGCCTAAAAATTTGACTTCACGGCCTTTCGGAAAAGATGCCTAGGTCGCTGGTATGGAGCCCGGGATATGTAAGCCTTGTAGTTAAAAATTTACTCATAGGAACCATACCTACGAGCCATATCTGAAAGACCCGCAGCTGAGGAGCCCTCCACCGCCGTCATCTCCGGCAAGATTGCGTGGCGGGAAGAAAGATCCAGCGGTGGTAAATGAGTAATAGTCCCAAGCTCCGCCAAAAATTGTTCGTCAATCGACTCGTCATTACCATCATTTTTCCCCAGCATTCCCAGCGGCGGACGACGGACTAGGGTGTTGATAGAGTTTTGAGATGAAAATAACATCATCGTCCGAAGACGACGATGCCATGGGTTGTGCAGTCGGGGGAGTGGTTGAAGATCCGGTAGCTATGGCACGAGGAGAATCGGAGAAAAAGTAAGAATTTTACCTTGGAAGAATTGTTTCTGGAACACTCTGAAAATCTGGCGAAAGGGGCAGAGTACGCAAAGAGAAATTATTTGTAGAGAAGAAAAATTTCAAAAAAAAAAACCTAAACACTCCCGCCTATTTATAGAAGGAGGAGTAGGGGTTAAATTGCAAATATGCCACAATCCGGGCCCTACCCAAAAATAAACTCATAGATTTGTGCGTGGACGGCACCACGATTCCCCATTGGTGTGACTCACGGTGCCTCACGTCATCGGCCTACCATACCATCATTTTGAATCTGCAAATCCGAGGTCAGACTGACACGTCGATTCATATAATTGAGGCAACGATTTGCCTGCCCAAGGATATCGACTCTCCTCAACGGTCCCTCTTTACCGAGTCGTTACAAGTCGGGTGAAACTCAGGTCAAGTTAAAGTCCCGATGCGAGCACCCAACTTCGACTTGAGGGTCAATTGTTGTAACAAGGATAAAACCATTCTCGAGAGGGTTTAAAACCCATGGTCCGCTATCCACCATCCACCTGGTTCAAATATTGATCAGGAACCGGAGATCCAAGGGAAGCCACATCTGGACCATCAACATGCCCCGACATAAGGGTATTATGCTCATGTTCACCATTGGCAGGTCGTGGGGCGACTTGTACATAGGGTTCTTCGGGACAGCGAGCGACTTTCGAGATAGCAGGAGAACTTCTGGTCGCCGTTCAACTAGCCAGAACGGCCATCTTCCAGCGACCTCCACAGGTGGTCACAGGTCGTGGATATGGAATGGATTTGTGACAACCAAGGTAGCGGATTTTCAAGAGATAACTATGGAAGGTGTATCCTTTAGCGAAGATCTCGTGCCGAGTCACGGGATTTCCTTCTCAAGATAGCTCGTCTAGTAGCCGGCCCCCGAGGGCTACTCGTGAAAGCCCATGAGGCTCTTTGACCTAATTTGTAATCTATAAGTATTAGTTGTGTAACACAATGTAAAGGATCGAAAAATATTTGAAAAGATTTATTATTTCCAACCAGTTATAACTTCCATCAGGTAGTCTTGGAGGATCAATGGAAGTTGGTTGGGGTGGGAGTAGATTAACATTGAAGTATTAAGCTGCTTCCAGTAGGTGATTGTAGAGTTTGTTGAACTTCTGAAAATTTTGAGGACGATTTGTTACGCAGAAACGTGCAACTATTTTTTATGAACATAGGTTGCACGTTTCAGTGTAACAAGTCGCAAGTTTCAATACAACAATTTGTAAGTTTCTAAAATGCACCATGGAATGAACGGTGCACCTGGTGCACAGGAGACCCGCTCTTCTTTTAATGGTCCTATACCATTAAATATTGGGCAAAATTTTATATGAAATATTTCACGGATCTAGAATCCGTGAAATATGACCCACGGGTCAGAAGGAGAAGTAAATAAATACAAAGTGAAAAATTCGCAGATCCTATGCTGGTCGAACCTGGTCAAATAAAATTTTCTCAAATGCAAAACAACAAAACTCGCTCTGAGATGTGTTACAATAAAAGCAAACATGTGTTACTGTATGTATAAATAGCACATACTTATTTTTTCAGCATGCATATTTTGTCTACAAGATATTGAAAAGTGTATTATTACATACGCACAAATGTTTTACTGTAAAGACAAATGTGTCTTACTGTATGAACAAAAGAACACTCTCTCTATTTTTATCTGCTTCCCTATCTATTTTTTATTTGCTTCTCCTTCTGGCTTGTGACCAACTACCTTAAGCAAATACCCAGACCACCATATTACACCATTGAATAGTAAAAATATCATTTTTTCACCATCGTGCATTAACACATAATTGTCCTTACAATAACACATATTTGTCTTTATAGTAATACAGACTGGAAGCTAGTTTTCTTGTTTTGCCGTTGATCGAATTTTTATCATTTTGACCTTGTTCAACCTATATAGAATCTGTGAATGTTCAGCTTTTTCCCTTTTAAACTTATACTTCACGGTAAAATATTTTACTGAAAAGTCTCCCTTAATATTGTAAATTGAAAGAGTAATTAAGGAATGAGAAAACTAAAAGTAAGGAAAAAGAAAAATTAAATTAAATAAAGAAAATTATTTAATATTTATCAGAAAATAATTTTAAAATTTTTAAAACAAAGTCTAAAAAATTTCTTAATATAAAAAATATTAATTTTCTTAGTAAGTAGTTTAAGTTAATGAATATCTATTACTCCATCCGCCCGGTTGTTTGTCATTTTAAGGTGTCCCACGCGAATTACGAAAGTTATTAAATAGTAATAACTATATGTGTAATGTGTAACTTTTACGATTTTATTTACCTTCATGGTCATTTAATGCATATTATTATAAAGCTAACGTATGGACAAAATTAGTATATAACATTTACATCTTCTGGATTAATGCAAAATGACAATTATTTTGGAATAAAAAAATTTATTTAGCAAAACAAACAAAATAAGATAGAGAGAGTATAAAATTCAAAAATACATCTCAACAAAATCTGAATTATATATTATAACTTTACAAAATCAGTTTTTTTAATTAAATCATAAAAATAATAACTAATCTGAATAATAATTTGAAATACATGAATAACATTGTTGGGATTGTGTTAAAATAAAAGAGTTTTTCTTTGTCCCAAATATGTTTGTGATTAAAGGTGATGAGGCTTCATAATGTTATTTAAGAAGTCTAGATGTCTTTGATACAAGTTCACAAAAAAACCTAGAATATTTATTTGGGCTCATTTTCAATTTTAGGCTTAATTTATGTTTAGCCTAGTTTGTTAGGAATTATTTATACTCCTATTGATTTACTGTATTCATCGCATGTTATAGCCTCTCTGAATAATATACGAGATACTCTTCTGGCGGTGGACGTAGTTAACACATTGCTAGTGAACCACTTAAATTTTATGTCGATTAATTTATCGCTCTTTATTTATTTCTCGCATCCGTTATAACAAACTGATATCAGAGACCTATTATGGTTTTAGCAATATGGTGAGAAAGATGTGCAGGATGAACGTGAAAATTGATAAATTCACGGGAAATAATAGTTATAGTCTGTGGCGGATCAAGATGCTACTTTAATTGTGTTCGTTTCTCTACCTTTGTCGTATGAGAATTTTATTTAATCTTTCATTATTGGGAAAGATATTATGTTTCTGTAAGATGTTAGCTCATATCTACATACCAAGGAGCAGCGCCATAAGGCGAGCTGGTGGAAGTTAAGATAATCAGGTCGCCGAGTTAGTAGATAGTAGGAGTAAGGGACTTGGACAATTATGGAAAAACAAATTCACGAAGTCAGGATTTAAGGGTCCCAAGCTAGAGGATACCTTTAACTACTGAAGGAACCAGAGCATTGGAAAAATGATTGTCCGAAGAACAAAAATAAAGAAGAAAGCAAAACAAGTACTACTGGTGTTGCTGAAGGAGAGACACCAACATCGATGAGAATATAACCCTAGTTGCTGATGGACAAACACATCACATTGATGTGTGTGTTCTCAATTTTGAGGCATCTTATGATATATGTCCGCCAGTGAGTGGTTTAAAACTTACGAGTAAGTAGATGAAGGTAATTCTTCTATGGCCTACAATTCTATTTGCAAGGGTGTTAGAATATGCTCAATTCAACTACGGACACATGATGGTAAACTCTGCACATTGAACGATGTTGCGCATGTTCCACATATGACAAAATATCTGATATCTCTTAGTCTTCTAGAGAGTAAGGGTTCCAGTTTCAAATGCGAGGGTGGAGTTATGTATGTCTACAAGGGTTCTAATATAATTTTGAGAGATGTGAAACAGAGAACTTTATACTTTCTGCAAGGTTCAACACTATCTAGATCTATTGTTATTGTATCATCGAAATTTCACAAAGACGTCTTGACCAAATTATAGCATATGAGACTTGATCAAATGGGTGAAAGGGAGGTGCAGATTCTATGCAAATGATATTTTCTATGTGGCTACAAGGTCACTGATTTTAGATTCTTCGAATGTGTGTTTAGATGAAAAATTAATGTTTAATTAGAAATATACATAGTTGATGTTGGAGTTCAGGGTTGATTAATTGCTTGTTGTAGAATGTGTGTTCCGACTTGATTAATTTTAACTCGTAAATGGATGCACCTGGATCTTCACTGGGGAATACAAAAAAATTAAACAATACTCTTCAAATGAATATATATATATATATATATGTAGGTCCCGAACGGGTTTTGTGAGGGCAGAAGTCTAGAAGGGAAGGGTGAATAGACTTCTGAAAACTTTTCGTGCGGATCAGGTGTGATTTGCAGATTGCCTGATCAGAGTGCTAGTGAGTCAGTTTGGACTGATGTTCAATCTTACTGAGTGCCTGAGGGCAGATCTGTTAGATATCTGTCAGTTTAACTGAGAGTGCGGAAGCTTGTAAATACCCGTGTGAAAAACCAGTTTTATCATATCAGATTCTTAAGTCAGTTTTCAACCGGCTGACTAAGGTGTCAACCTGATCAGATCAGTTGCTTGGTGCAGACTGAGCTTAACTTAGAATATGTATGCAGTTTTAAACTCAGTTGTGTGAATAGTGTAAAGCAATAAATAGCAAGTAAATGCACACAAGATTTTATAGTGGTTCAGACAAAACCCGTCTTACGTCCACTCTTCCCTTAACACAGGGGCACCAACTTAACCAACTTAACCAACCGGACTTAGTTTTATGTGTTAGTCCAACACCCAACAGATGTTTATTGAGTTCACACTCAACCGAACCAGAAATCAGAAACTAGAATCCCTAGTCTGAAATCTTTAGATAACAAACTTAACCTAACTTTGAGTTTGTGTAAAAGTTTGTTGTGGTTCCAACTGGAAATCTACCCTAGTGTTTATGTAGCCAAATGCTAGTGGATAGGATTTCTTGCTAAGAACTATGGGATGAACACTCTAAGAATAATCTTCAAATATGGTGTTCTTCAAGCGGAGATTTTGCTGTAGTTTTTGCTTCTTTTGCGGTGTCTCCGTGTTCGTTCTTAGAGTTCTTCAATTTTAAAGATCGATCCCATTTTATAGACCTCGAAATTAAAGAACTGTTGGAGAGCAATTTGAATTTCGGGCTATATTAGGTAGGCTGTAGGATATGATTGTGACGTGCTCCGAATATCTACGTGGCTGTAGGCATGATTAGCGCTGTTTATGTCTGCAGCGTCGAATCCCGTATTGTCAGCTCTTTTTGTGCACGTGTCGCTTTCTCCTTGGCTTGGCGATAACTGATCAGTCTACCTTGTTGAGTCTTCTGATGCAGATTGTCTTAGCTCAATATGCAGACTCGGCTGATATAGGTCTTCAGGTCTTCTGGTAGTCTTCTGATCTTCAGGTGACTCTGAGCCTCAGTGTATTCAGTCATACTGAGTCTTCAGGTTTGTTACTGAGTCTTCAGGTTTATCTGAGTCTTCAGGTTCATCTGAGTCTTCAGGTTCATCTTAGTCTTCAGGTTCATTTGAGTCTTCAGTGTCTTCTGTCTTCACCTGATCTTCTGACTTCTTTTCTTCTGATTTGTTCTTAGCTTTCTGATCATCTGACCTTATCTGGGTCATTTTATGCTTCGACCTGACCTATACATATTGAGTTCCCCCTCAATATGTGACCTATCTTTTACATCTGCTATCTATACATTTCAGCTGGTCATGTTAATCTGATTCTAAGTCATCAGTCCGCTAACAGGTCTGACTGGTCCTATTACAACCTATTTTGGAATTTCCATCAAAACTTAAATACAAATTTCCCAACAATTTCCCCCTTTTTGATGGAACCAAAACACTTAATCAGAAAAAACAGATACCACGAATAGAAATGCATATAATGAAATGCAGTACATATTTAAGAAGACAATGAGATGTTGTCTTAGAATCAGAGAGATGAAATATTTCATTCAGATAGGTGTGTGCATTATAGAATACATGAAAAACGTACCTATCATCTGATTCCAAGTTGTCTTCCTCAGGTGTACTTGAACATTTGCAGCTCTTTGGGGATGCCAAATATCTTGTACATCCTTTGCATTAGCTTGTCCAGATCTTCTCTTCTATGGATCCCTCCTTTTTCAGCAAATCCATAGTAGGCATTTTGAACTCTACAACATCTAGCTTTTTGTCTGGACGCAAAGGTGGAAGGAGTAGTTCAAAGGGTGGAGCTTCTGGTATTAGTGACATGATTTTCCCCTCTTTCATCACCGTCTGGTAGAAGTCTGGATACATCGTTTCTAACCAGTTCCAGAATTCATCATCATTTTCAGTCTGATCTTGATGAATCGGAATCTTCTCCAGGATGTGTACGTCACATAACCATTCTCCTATGATCTGATCCCATTCTGGAAGCAGATCTAGACGTGCACAGAGGATGTCTTTAACAGCTGCTGGAAGGGCATTCTTCTCCCAAGCAATCTCCTCTGCTGCAGCTTCGTTCTTCCTCTTCCTTCGGATGTAAGCGATGTTCAGTCCCTTAACCTCTGCTAACTTTTGCTTCTTGATGGCGGCCTCTCTAATTCTCTGTCTTGTTTGCTCTTGAACTTGTTCAGGAGTCATCTGGCTTTTGGTAGAGAATAGTTGGCCTTGTCTCTGATCTTTCGCAGTTGCTTTCATCATCTTGCCTTTGCCTTTCTTTCTCCTCAGGGCCTGCTCAGTTTCATCTTGTTCGTCTTCTTCAGCTAATTTCTTAGCGAGTTCAAGGCTCTTGGCCTGATCATCAGTTTCCATTCTTTTCTGTACGAACGAAGAAAAGTTTTCAATCTTGTCGACTCTGGCAATAACCTCTGAAAGAGCAATTTTATGCTCAGTGATCTCTTTGCTATGTTGCTCCACAGTTTCTTTCACTTCAGCAACGAGATCAGTAGATGGAGTGACTGGCAAGTCAGATACAGTGGTTTCTGGTAGAGATGTAGTTGTTACCAACTGTGTCTGTTTTTCTTTCTTCTCTTTAATCTCTTGTCCTTCCCCCTTTTTGGTTTCATCAAAGAGGTAGGACATCCTGCGGTTCAGAGCATTGAATTGCCGTGTGATCTCCTCTCTGAGTTCCTCGACAACAAGAGGAGCGATCTGAACGGTGGCAGAAGGTGCATGTTTCAAGAAGCATCTGAGAGAAACTTCAATATCCTGTCTTGCTCGTTCTGTAGAAGCTATAAATTGTTTCTAACCCATATTCATGTGGTTGTCAGTTTTCTCCAAAGATGCCCAGACATTCTCCAATAGTACCTGTGTCTGATCGAGCATATCTGTCTGAACTTTGAGTTTGTCAGACTGGAGATTGAGCTTCTCGGCAAGAGGGTTAACTAGTTGCATTACTTTAGAGAGGATGGCATTATGCATCCCAACTGTGTGACTTCTTTCTCTGTCAAATAGTTTTGCTTGGTCTTCTTCAAACCGCTTCATCAGATCTGCTGTGAGCGCTGCGAATTTGTCTTCAATAGCAGTCTTGATCCCATCCCGAATCTTCTCAGTATAAAGATCTAGGGTATCAGAGCTCATCGTAGCAGTCTGGTCAGATGTTCAAGCCTTGCCAAGTCGGGTCTCATCTGCAGCACCCATTCTTGGTTCATCGGCAGCTCCCTCATGATCTGTAGGAGGTTGAACGGTTTCCTCCCTGTTATCAGCAATTCTGAACCTTTCGTGAATCAACCATCTGATATCATCATCAAAAGCCAATTCAACAACACTTTCAATCCTAGCATGGTTTAAGCATTTCAACTCCAAGTCTACAAAGAAATCTGATCCCAGAGTTGTCATGAGAATCAGAAATTCTTCAATGCTTTTCAGTCTGATATCCCTCCAGAACACAATCTCTTCTATTTGTTGCTGGATGCCAGGATGTTGATCCAATTCAGGACATAGATCCAGCAGATACTCCTTGATCTGTTGCTTCATTATCCTTATGATGGGGCTTTCTGGAGCAGGTGAAGCAAGCACGGTTCTGGTGTTGAAGGGATTATGAGAGATGGACACTTGCTTGTCAGATCTCTCAGGTTCTTGTGACTTGATTGGAGATTGGGATATTTGTGGTTCGTTTTCAGCATTTTGAGGGTGATCAGTTTCCTGAACAGGTTTATTGATTGGTGGTGTGGGAGATCTGGGTGATCTGATAGGTGAGGGTGAGGGTGAGAAGGTTTTGTGAGGAGAGGGTGATGGTGATTTGGAAGTGGGTGTTGGCGATCTTGCTCTCTGGAAGACCGTGGTGAGAGGCAGAGAATCAGATGGTGATTCTTCCTCAGATTGCTCCACTTCTGTCCCTCTGACAGATTTCTCTCCTTCTGCTGCGATCATCTGCTCTTCCCTTACTTCTCTGGCAGTGGGCTCAGAGCGGACTGCTATCTCTCTTCTTATTCCACTTGCATCAGATCCTTCGTTCTGCTAACTTGCTGGGCAGAACTTGGAGCAGTCTTCAGAGGAGAAGTCACTCTCTTCTAACGTTTCCGCTGAGCATCTGGTTTCTTGGCCAGATCCTTCCTCTTCATCCTCTTTTCTTGAATGGCCTTTTCCTGCACTTCAGAAGATGCAGTTGCCTTTTCTTTTCCCTTCTTTTCTCCCTTGGGTTTGGGCACATAAGGAGTTGGATCTTCATCAGATTGTCAAGGTAGGGACTCATCCTTGCCCAATATGGCCTTGTGCTTTGCTTGATATATATTTGCTCCATTCTCATTCCATTCATAGTTCTGTGGCAGCTTATCTGACAGAATGATTGAGATTTTGTGTATGAAAGAACACTTGGAAGATAAGCACACTACATTGCTCTGGGTCAGTTCGAACTTCCCGGAGTCTTTCCTCAGTCGTGCCTTGACCATACCCAACCAATCTATATCTGAAGCCTTCTTTATTATTGCAGCCATGACACTAATCTTATACGAAGTGACAGTATCAAGACTGTATGTTGAGCACATGATCACCTTTTGAACGATCTCAAGGAGAAGGCGATATTTCCTCTTCAGATAAGAGGCTTTGACGTTCGTCGTGTTCTCCTTGTTTCTGGTCTCAACAACTCGGCTTCAAGAAATTCATTTTCTCCTACATCAGTCGTGTAGGTCTCTGGATTGATGCTTCCTCGAGTTAGGCCGAATATCCTCTGGAGATCGTCATTCGACACTCGCACTTTCGGTCCGCCACGGAAGAAATCAGTCAAGATCAATGTCTTCATCCCTCAGAGGTTGTATAGAAACTCCGAGGGCTTCATGGGTGTGGGCGATGTTACGATGTGTAGAGCAATATCGTTCTAGCCCCACGCTCGCAAGCACTCCAGAATTTCCTGCGATTCAGGATCTGAGGTGATGGTGAATACTACATACTTCTCATCAATGATGTCTTTCTTCATCGATGCAAAGTTGCAGAACTTTTTCCCTTGGCCCAGTCATGGAATAAGATATGCCATTTCTGTACGATATGCAAATTGATGTTTAGTTTGAGTAAGATATTTCAATAAATTCAGTCAAACCAGTAATCTAATCATCAATTTAGCAAGTAAGCGTATAGATCTTATAAGAATTACAGAAACATATCATCACGACTTGTAAACCTAGGTACTAGAGTGAATTGAAACAATGCAGTATTTAAATGAGAAATTACCAAAAATTGATTCGAATAATTTAGAAATCGAAAGAGTGGAATCAATTGATTTTGAAAGTAATTCTCTGAAGATTTTGAAAGTTTTGAACTTTTAAGAGCTTTGAGAATACGAAGTAGTGGAAAGAAGTTTTCTGAGAAAGATTTGGATTTTATAGAATATGAGGGAAAACCTTTTTGCACAACTTTCCAAAGTACTCAAGTATCCGTATATTGAAATCAGTGGCTGAGATTAGTCGGCCAAAAAGTATTTTGATCGCACGGTTGAGAAAAGTAGTCTTCTCGTATTTTGGACTCGAAAATTCGCAATAAAATGCATTAAAAACACATTCCCAAGTCCGCATTAAAAGTTTTGCAGAGCATGCGTCATATAGTGAAAACAGAGTAAAAAATCAATTTGTTTTTTTTTTAATAACGCATATAAGATATTCAGAAAGGGATAAATAAGAGAACGTATCTGACTGATTGATATTGTAATCAACCGATTACCACCGTGATCCGATCCGGTACTTGTTGACCTTCATCGATGGTAAATTTTAAGCATTTCCCAAGAATATCTTACTTATCGATCGATTTCTGTGTGAAGCACTTCGTCACTTATCTGATCCACTTATCTGATTCTCTTATCTGATACCCTTATCTGATCCACTTCATCCTTTAATCTTCTTCTATTCAGCCCGCATTTACTATGCACTTAAGTCTACTCCCGCCAAAACATTTACTTTGGGGAGTCAAAAAGTCTCCTCGATTCCCAAATCGATGCGATTTGACATTCCGTAATAATGGCATAGATACGTTGTGATTACTCACAACGTCAACTCATCCAACCATTAGCCGCGTGTTCCTTACGCGTTGTCGATGCAAATTTCTCTTAAGGTCTTCTGAGAAAATAAATTTGCATTTATACCCCTAATTTCCTTCTATAAATTAGTGCCCGGGGTGATTAAGCAAACAACAAAACATAAACCATTCATCTTATTTAACATATACTTCATGCCTTCCCGATGAGTTCCTTATTTCCGGTGAAACTTCTGGTGAAAACTTTTAACCCTTTTCCAATGAATTCAGCTTCTCAAATCAACCCTGTGTGTTCCTTCACACTGCTTTCGTCGTCATCGAAGATTACACATACGATCAACGCAAAGCTTCTTTACCACCATGGAGGCGGATCTTCTAAGGCAAATGAGAAGGCACTTCTCCTAACTGTATGCACCTTGTGCGCCTATCGAGATGACGGAATTAGCATCAACAGACTCGATGCGAAACAAAACATGAGTTTGGTATACGATCTCGTGTATCAAACTCAATATTTTGCATGTGACACTAGTGTCCGTTTGGTCCTTGTGACCAAAACCTAACCTTGTGCCCCATTTAACAATTTGGAGAGCCCATTGATTTTAGCTCTAGGGGCTCCGGCGCGAAAATCCTTCAAGGCCGCTCTCGCTCCTCACTCCAAGCTCTAAGGGTGGCTCGGGATTTTCCTTAAGGCCTCTCACGCTCCTTTTAGGATCGGGGGAAAATGAGAGCATCAAGCACTTGAACTCTCTCTCTCCCTTTCCTATCTTGGGTTGGCTTAGGATTTATGGTTTATGGTTAATGTAGCGACCTCCGGGTCTTCTTGTACTTGAAGCTTGTAATACCACTTGAAGATAGCTTGTAGGTAGCTTGTGATATTACTTGTAACTTGTAAATCTGACCTCCGGGTCCTTATCAATGAAAAATTATGTTATTTCATTGTTGTGTTGCTTCTTCTGACTTATGCGATCTGTAGCTTTCAACTTGTACGACTTGCTTGTTTACTGCAACTTTAATCGACTTATAAAGTAATCTTCCAATCGATCGGTTCCCCTTGTCGATATATCTTGGTGATCGCTTTCAAATGAACTTCGGATCGGCTACTTGTCGACTTTTCGATCCGCTCCTTATCTGTACTTGGATCGGCTACTTGTCGACTTTCTTCGATCCGCTCCTTATCGAACTTCGGATCGGCTCCTCGTGTCAGTCGTCGATCGGTTGAGATTCCGACTAACCGATTCCTCTTAACTGGTTAGTCTCTTAACCAACTAGTTCTGGAGATTAGTCCACCAACCATTTCTGGTGTATTTTCTCCGAGATCCAGAAGCCCTAGCTCGTTGCATAATTCTATGAATCTGATCTCAGCTAGCGGCTTAGTTAAAATATCAGCTTTCTGCTTGTCAGTATGGATCTTTTCCATTCGGATATTCTTCTTTTCAACGTGATCTCTGATAAAATGGTGTCCGACATCCACATGCTTGCATCTTGTGTGTAGAACAGATTTCGAAAGTGATTGCAATAGCACTATTATCATCCGAGAATATAGGTGCGTTCTTAGCTACGATGTTGTAATCCCTCATGGCCGATTGACTTAGCGAGCGGTTGGGAACAAATGACTTCCTCGCAGACCATATATTATGCTTGGTAGTAGATGTCATGAATCGATGTCCGCTTTTTGATAACCAAGAGATCAGTTTATTTCCCAGAAATTGACATGAACCTGAGGTTGACTTCCTGTCGATTCTGCAACCTCCGTAATCAGAATCAGAATACCCACTAAGCTCTAGATTATCATCTGATGGGTAAAATAAACCAAGGTTTACTGTCCCCTTCAGATACTTGAGAATCCACTTAGCTGCTTCTAGGTGGCTTTGCATTGGATTTGCTTAAAATCTGGCACATACACCTACTGCAAAAGTGATATCTAGTCTGCTGGAAGTCAGGTATAGTAGAGATCCAATGAGAGCCCTATATTCTTTCTGATTATTTTTCTGACCATCCTCATCTGAATCCATCTTGAACCCGGTCATCATGGGAATTTCGGCTTCCTTACAATGTTGAACTCAAACTTGGCGATGAGATTTCTTTGTCTTACTTTGGCGAGATGGATATCCTTTTGTACTGGGCTTGACTTGTAAACCCGAAAAGTAATTCATCGACCCATCATGGACATCTCGAACTTCCCTTGCATCAATATCTTTGAACTTCTCACACGAACTTCTTGTTGGGAGATCCAAGATGATGTCGCCCACGTAAATCTGAACCATCGTAATATCTTCTCCATCTTCTATTCTGAATAAGGTTCTATCCACTATTCCTTTAGTGAATCTGCTGTCTATCAAGAACTGAAAGAGTGTATCATACCAAGCTCGAGGAGCTTATTTCAGGCCATAAAGAGCTTTCCTTAAACGGTACACTTGGTCGCCTTTTTCAAAGCACGGAGGTTGTTCAACATAAACTTCATCCGCTAGTACCCCGTTTAAGAATGCACTCTTTACATCCATCCGACACAAGTGAACCCTCGTGGGCAACATATATGCCGTAAATGACCGAATGGCTTCTAGGCGGCGGCCGGTGCAAAGGTCTCATCATAATCAATTCCTTCCGATTGTGAATATCCCTTAGCAACAAGTCTTGCCTTATTCCTGGTTATGACATTATTCTCATCTCTCTTGTTCTTGAATACCCACTTCGTGCCAATCACGTCTTGATGAGTTGGTCCGTCCACCGGTTTCCAAACTTGATTCCTCTCAAACTCGTTTCCAGCTCCTCTTGCATGGCTAGAATCCAACTTCGTCTTGTAGAGCTTCCTCTCTTTGTAGTTGGTTCTTTCAAAGACAGATAACAACAAAGACATGGCACTTTCACCAATCGATGTCTAGTTTTGACTCTATCGGATAGGTCTCCGATCGGATCGGTTGGATGGTGGTAATCCAGTCCTTCTACTCGATTTGCGTCTATTTGGAGAACATCATCCATTTTCGATAGTAGTTCATTACTAGTGATTGGGAGTGGTGCGTAATTATGATCCACTTGATAAGAACATGTCTCGGTGATGTTGGACTCATCATGTGTCGATGTCATTCGTAGGAACTTCGGGGAGTTACCCCCTGAACCGGATGGTTCGATTGATCTTTATCTCAATTTATGCAACTTCTTCTTCATCAGCGGTTGTGCGTACCTTAGGGTCCGATTAACTGTTGAATCAGTAAGATCAAGTTCTGGGATATACACTGTTACGTGTTCAGCTTCTTTCTCCTTGATACTTAGCTGATCCATTTTATGTGTATCATGTAGTGGTTGATCTGGTACGGCTTGTTCTGAGGTAGCTTTCTCTTGTTCAGAAGATGTCTCATCAAAGACCACATGGGGTGTTTCTTCCAAAACTAGGATTCGTTTGTTGTAAACCCTGAAAGCCTTGCTGGATGAGGAATATCCTAAGAATATACCCTCATCTGACTTGGCCTCAAAAATCATCAACTGACTTTTCCCATTGTTGTGAATGAAACACTTGCACCCAAAAACATGGAAGTATGAAACACGAGGTTTTCTGCCCTTCCACAGTTCATAGGGTGTTTTGAAGTGAGTATTTGTCGAGAGCATCATTACGAGTGTGGCATCACGGTGTTGATTGCTTACTTTTGAAATAGCTTTGGTCTCGCATGTTAATTTAACATAGTCAAGCGGCTTCCTTGAGAGTTCTGTTTCTCCGATTCTCGCTTACTCCATTTTGTTGTGGCGTTCTTGTACCGACGTTTCATGTTGTATACCAAACTCGGTGCAAAAATCGATAATAAAGGAATTGTAAATTATGTACCTTTTATCGATCGATTTTTACTATCTTTGACACCCTTTTCGTTTTGTAGTTTCTTGAGCAGCTCGGGTATCTTTGTCGTTGTCTCGTTCTTCTTGTATAAGAATACAACCCAAGTAAACTTGGAATAATCATCCACGATTACCAGAGTATATTTACGTCCTTCGAGATCGACCGTGTAATCCCGGTCCGAATAGATCCATATGGAGCAGTTGCAGTACTCTACTGGATGCTAGTCCATGTATTCCCTTGAATGAAGCTTTAACTTGTTTTCCCTTCTGACATGCGGCACATGTCTGATCCTTTGAGAATACTTCATTCGGAAGTCCCTTAACCAAAGGTAGCTATCTTGTTAAGAGTCTTGAAGTTCAGATGACTCATTCTTTTGTGCCAGAGCCAACTGCTACTCTTGGAACTCTTAACAATTAATCATGCATTTCTTGGGCAACTGTTCCAATCTGCTATGTAGATCGTGCCTTTCCTTGAACCAGTTAGCAAGGTTTGTTGAGTAGCTCGATTCCTAATCGTACACTTGTCACTCGAGAACTCAACGCTGAATCCGTTGTCGTAGAATTGTGATACTGATAGTAGATTGTGCTTTAATCCTTTGACATACGAGACTCCAGTTACTTGTACATCATCATTCTCTAAGGTTCCGAATCCCTTGGTAAAACCAAAGTTATCATCACCGAAGAGTACACGTGGGCCTTCTTGTTCTTTGTAAGTGCTAAGGAGATGTTTACTTCCAGTCATGTGCCTTGAGCATCCACTATGGATGTACCAGATAGTTGCTTGTACACCTCCTTTGTTGGCCAGTCCCACGCGAACCTGCAATCAAATCAGGCTTTAGGTACCCCTTTGGAATTGGGTCCTAAGGGGTTAGAGGTGGATTTAGAGATCCACACAAACGGGGCACTTCTATTGTAATCAGATAGATCAGAAGGCCTGATTTGTCTCCCATACATATTAACATAATCATACGTCTCTTTATATGCTTTCTGATTGGTACGATTATTCGTGTGAGCCTTGGGTGAATCATAAGACTTGGGATTTTTCTTTATATTTTGTCTTCCTTTAACCCAGTGGGGCTCAGGTGCAGTAGCCCTAGATCTCTGGTTATAAGGGTAGGTACGACTGCTACCATTAAAAGATTCATATCTCTTTGGCATAGATGGTCTTTGCAGTTTACCTATAGCTTGCTTATTAGGCAAGCCCGACCTCGATTGGGTCTCGATTAGATTTCCTTTTTACGGGTTGTCTCTTACGATACCTAATCACGATCGAGTTGAGGTTTCTTCGGAAGAACCTGGGTTTTTGTTGATTCCTCTACCGATGCTTAATCGATTGGGGTCCATTCCTTTTCGATTAGGCGGTTGCCTTACTTGCTTTCGTGAGTCTCTTTCCCTTATCAGATACATTTTTAGCTTTTTGTGTATCTTTGTCAGAGACTCGTTTGATTACACCCTTCTGAAGTGAACCAAACGGGGCTTTTGAGGATGTAGAAGGGTTCTCATACCCAATTCCCTTCTTGTTAGTCGGTGTTCGAAAATAGGTGTTCATATCTTGAACGGTTTTTGATGACTTCGTGAAAATCTCTATTTTCTTGCGCAAATTATCCTCAGTAGATTTTAGACTCTCATGTAGTCGGAATAGCTCATCAAACTTAGCTTGTAGGATTTTGAAATCATCAGCTTGCTGTTTGTTGATTGCTAGCTGATCTTTGATCTGCTTCTCGATCGAAGATTTTAACCTTGAGCGTTAAGTTCCTCGGTTACCTTCGAAGCGGTTTGGTGATTTCGATTTAATTTGCTTTCTTGTGGCGTTCTCTTTAACAAGCTGATTATTTATGATCCTTAGCTTGTCATTTTCAGCTTCCACTATTGTATAAGTGTCTACTGAATCAGAGTGATCATCAAGCAATTGCTCAGAGTAGAGCTGCAAGTCAATCTCTCCAGCAGGTGTGCTAATAATAGCTGGTGTGGAAATTGAAAAAGCAGAAGTTTTGGAGGTTACCTCAGATTGGTCTTCCTCCCTGGCCATCAGGCAGATTTCAACGTCATCTGAAGAGAATATCAGATCTTCATGTTCGAGGAAATCAAAGCCTTTGCTTATCGAACGAAGTCTTCTCTGGATGAGTAGCGGAATCCTCAGAAGGCATATAGGAATCATCAATTCCTGTTGTGTCAGCAACCATGGCTTTTCTGTCTTTGAAGCTTAGCTCTCTTTTGTTTCGCTTCTCTTCTCTTTCTCTGGGAGTCAGGTCTGGGCAGTCGGAACTGTAGTGACCTGGTTTCAAGCAGTTGAAGCATGGTCCACGATCCACGGAACTTCCTCTGTCAGGTGAGACACTTCGTCTGTAGGATCTATCAGGTGACTTTCCTTTCTGATTGTAGTCTGAACTTCTTCTGTCAGATCTGTTATCTCTTCTCTCGTCTGACCGATCATCTCTTTTATCATCTCTGTGATCCATTCGGTCATCAGATCTATTCCTTTCTAGTGATCTATCAGTTGGCCTCCTGTTCCTTCTGTTGTCTTGAAAGTTCTTGTAGAATCTGCGATACTTACCAAGTTGAATATTCGATCTTTCAAGTTTCACAGTAAGCGAGCGATCATTACGCTTGGCTTATGATGTTTTCAACGAGTTTGATGGCCTTTGATCTCTGCTCTTTGGTTGCTTTGAATGTGGCGATTTAGATGTGAAGGTTGAGGCTTCAAAGAAAGCGTCGCGTCTTCATCTGCTTGCCCTCTTTCGATTAAATCGAACTCATGGGCTTTAAGGCTTAGGAATAAGCTACTTGGCTTCATCTTGGAAATGTCTTGGCAATCCTTGATTACCGTGACTTTCATGTCCCATTTCTTGGTGAGAGATATTAAGATCTTATAATTGATGTCTTTGTCTGACATCTCTCTTCCAAGTTCTCGTAGCTTATTTACTAACATGGTGATCCTCCCATCGAGCTCGTTGATGGTCTCGTTGGGCAACATTTTGAGCTTTTCGAACTTCACTAGTTCAAAGCTTGTAGTCGGCTATCTTTGATCTGATCATTCCCTTCGCATATCTCGGCAAAGAGTATCCCACATTTGTTTTATGATCTTGAGATACTTTATCTTCTCTTTGGTGACTTTATCCATCGTCTTCATGATTATATGCTGGCGATTGTATCTAGAGTATCTGACTTTCTTTTTTCTTCGCATCCATCAAAATTTGGACTTTTTCGAACAAGACTTCCGGTGTATGATCTGGATCTCCTCCAACCGCTGGGTTGTCGTGATATATGATGATGGGTCCTCGTTCAATGACTTCCATCATTCTGCCGCTTATCGATCCCAGATGATTGCACATGTATATAGTCCAATCTGCATACTCATCAATTGAAAACTTAGGCAAATCATGATACATACGGAGGTATTATCCATCGAAAGTGATTTTGAAAATGAATGAGTTTTGAAAATGGTTTTTCAAGATCTGTTCAAATGACCACAAAGATTCTTCCTCAAGAATCGATAATACTCAAAGCCGATTGGTGCACGTATAACCCACCGCTCCGATACCACTTGTAGGTCGGGGACGGGTTTTGTGAGGGCGTAAGTCTAGAGGGAGGGGGTGAATAGACTTCGAAAACTTTTCGTCTTGGTCGGTGTGATTTGCAGATTGCTCGATCGAGTCTTAGTAGTGAGTCGGTTTGGATCGATGTTCAATCTTCTTGAGTGCGAGGCGGATCGGTTTGATATATATCGGTTTTAGCGAGAGTGCGGAAGCTTGTAAATACCGTGTGAAAAACCAATTTTACCAAATCATTCTTAAGTCAGTTTTTCAACCGGGTGACTAAGGTGTCAACTTCGATCGGATCGATTGCTTAGTGCGGATCGAGCTTAACTTAGAATATGTATGCGATTTTAAACTTCGGTTATTGTGAATAGTGTAAAGCAATAAATAGCAAGCAAATGCACACAAGATTTTATAGTGGTTGAGACAAAACCCGCCTCTTCGTCCACTCTTCCCTTAACACGGGGGCACCGGCTTAACCAACTTAACAGTGAACTTAGTTTTATGTGTTAGTCCAACACCCAACAGATGTTTATTGAGTTCACACTCAACTCAACGTAAATCGTAAACTAGAATCCCTGATCCGAAATCTTGCGGTAACAAACTTAACCTAACTTTGAGTTTGTGTAAAGGTTTGTTGTGGTTCCAACTGGAAATCTATCCTAGTGTTTATGTAGCCAAATGCTAGTGGATAGGATTTCTTGCTAAGAACTATGGGATGAACACTCTAAGAATAATCTTCAAATATGGTGTTCTTGACGGAGATTTTGTTGTAGTTTTTTTGCTTCTTTTTGCGGTGTCTCCGTGTTCATTCTTAGTGTTCTTCGATTTTGAAGATCGATCCCATTTTATAGACCTCGAAATCAAAGAGCCATTGGTGAGCAATTTGAATTTCGGGCTATATTAGGTAGGTTTGTAGGATATGATTGTGACGTGCTCGAAATATCGGCGTGGCCGTAGGAATGATTAGCGCCGTTTATGTGTTGGCGTCGAATCCGTATTGTCGGCTCTTTTTTGTGCACGTGTCGTCTTCTCCTTGGCCCATGGCTGCACTTGATAATTTGTCCGTTAGACGGTGATATTCCTTTTGTAGAAGATTCGTCTTATGCGGTGTATCATTTTGATTGGCGCCGGTGTGGTGACTTGATCGGATAACGGATCGATCTACCTTGTTGAGTCTTCGATGCATTGTCTTAGCTCAATATGCGGATTTCGGGTGATATAGGTCTTCGGTCTTACGGTATTCTTCCGATCTTGGTGACTCACGAGCCTCGGTGTATTCATCATCTTGAGTCTTGAGGGTTTATTCTTGAGTCTTGAGGTTTATCCGAGTCTTGAGTTCATCCGAGTCTTGAGTTCATCTTAGTCTTGAGTTCATCCGAGTTTTCGGTGTCTTCTGTCTTCACCGATCTTGACTTCTTTTCTACGATTTGTTCTTAGCTTTCTGATCATCTGACCTTATCTGGGTCATTTTATGCTTCGACCTGACCTTTACATATTGAGTTCCCCCTCAATATGTGACCTATCTTTTACATCAGCTATCTATACATTTCAGCTGGTCATCTTAATCTAATTCTAAGTCATCAGTCAGCTGACAGGTCTGACTGGTCCTATTACAACCTGTTTTGGAACTTCCATCAAAACTTAAATACAAATTTCCCAACAATATATATATATATATATATATATATATATATATTGTTAGGGAAACATACATATAATTGGAGAATAAACTATTGTGAATAAAAGAAACTCTGACGAATTTTAATTTATATTTATTGATGTTGTGATCTATGTTGTGACATATGTTGAAACAACATTATGAATTTACCCTTTTTTCTAACACTAACTCTGAATTATTAGATGTTCTTCTCTATGCTTCTTATATTGCAGGTTGACGACTTGGAGGTTATCCAGTCAAGCGGCTGCATATTGTAAGAGTGAGAGTTAAGAAGATCATGGGTAGTTATGAAAGATCGTGGAGTGCAGTGTTGAAGAATTTCTAGGACTTCAATATTAACTAAATTCGCATATTCATTAATTTGAAACATATCAATACAAATTATTCAAATCGTTGTTTGTATGGTGCAAGAACAATTAATGTCATGATATCTCTCGTGTTTGACCATGGGTTTCAACCATTTATTAAAACTGCCACTAGTGACCTGAATTAGATTAGTGATGGAAATATTAATTGTCCATGCACGAAAGTTAGATATAGGAATAAAAAGTTAAGAGAACCCTATAACGTGAGAGCACAATACTATGATCAGTCAATGTCGACCTCATTCAGAGTTAGCACAAAAACATCTAGCTCGTATCGCACTATGGTCACTAGCTTAATTGGTGGTGCGAACTTTAATTTTGAAAATATTGAAGAGTAGCCATTAATGAGGAACCCTTAATGAGCATGCTACACTTTTTTTTTAAATGCTTTATCCAGCGGATCAGGATATGTATCTTGGTTGCGATTCTCATTCAAAATTGTTATTCAATGCTCAACTACTGAATATTAAAATAGAAAATAAACTTTTTGAAAGGGATTATAATTAAATTGTTGACTTGATTCGTGAGACTTGCCCTCTAGAAAATTTGGTGCCTAGAAAGATTTTGATAGCAAACACTTGATGGGTGAGATTGGTCTTCTGGTGTAGCGGATCGATTGTTTTGCACAAAACGTATGTTATATTAGGGCGTAAACAACAAAGAGAAATCTTGTAAGGTTTCTGGTTGACGACAATTTAAAA
Organism: Stenogyne calaminthoides; assembly: GCA_037126765.1. NCBI lineage: Eukaryota > Viridiplantae > Streptophyta > Magnoliopsida > Lamiales > Lamiaceae > Stenogyne > Stenogyne calaminthoides. Next base: position 13,783,578 of record JBBCBC010000032.1, read on the forward strand.
CCTCTAGTTGTGGTGTGAATGATTGATTGAAAAAGAACAATCCTTATAAGGAGATTGTTGATGGTGGAAGCAATGATTTATAATATGTTGGTCAACGTCTCTGAGAACATCTGAATATACCCTTTCTCCAAAAACTAACTCTTATTAAACCTCATATTTCATTTATTATATGCATTTTTGTCCATTGGTTAGTTTACAAAGTAGTTTTCTATTTATTTTAATTTCAAAACCATGGTAAGTTAATGGTATTTAGTTTTACTACTTCTTGTTTAGATGAATAGTAGTAATTTTATTTTTTTACCATAGGATAAAAGTAAAAACACATGTAGAGGAAGCAAAGCTAGAGTTTAATCTTGAAAATTTTGTTTTTAACATTTTATTTTAAACAAAATTTTGTATACAATATTATATGGATAGACCCGAACAATATGCCCATACCAGCCCCATCCTATATATTAGGTTAAAAAATCACGGATTCTTTGCGGGTCCAACCGGGTCGAATAGGGTTTTTCCCAAAAAAAAAATGCAATAAGGCAAAAATAAAAAATAAAATCGCTCCCAAATCCGTGTTACCTATAAGGGAAAACATGTGTTACTACTACTACAAGTAAGTTTTCTTTTAAGGACAAGTAACACAAAACTTATTGTTTTAGTACATATATTTATCTTTATATACACAAATGTATTTCTGTAAAGAGAAAAAAATGTGCCACTATATGAATACATTTTTTTCTTGAAATCGATTACACCTCCGTCTTTTTTCTAAATTGCTCTTTTATTTATAACTCGGTATCCGGTCCAAGAACCGACTAATTCGGAGGACCAGAACCCATCGTCCACTAGCGGGGGATCCAATTCAAGTTAGAGCTAAGCTCTGTATGGACTGACTCATCTCAAGAATTGATCGCACCTTAGGGGGTTCGAACTGAGACCTGGTGAGGAGCAGACTCCTAAGTCTCAAGCCTACACTACTAGGCCAACCCTTGGGGGTTGCTACTGTATGAACAAAATGACACTCCCTCTATTTCATTTGCTTCCCCTTCTGTTTTTTTATTTGCTGCTCCTTCAGACTTGTGACCAACTACCTTAAACAAAGGCTCAAACCACTAAATTACACCATTAAATTAGTAAAAGTATATTTTTGTCCATCATTATATTGTAACACATAATTGACTTTATAATAACACATACATGCCATTATAATAACACAAACTTGGAGCAAGTTTTCTTATTTTTTCTTTGCACAATTTTTTTGAAGAATCTACTTTACCCGGTTTGCTCCGCATAAAATCCACGAATTTTTTATTTATTTCAATTTGAACTAATATTATATGTACAATATTGTATAGGAGAGATTCTATTTATTTTATTTTCCCATGGTGGCCCATCACCTGATTGGATCCCCTATTCCATATGCATATTCCATCTACTATTACACTTTCTGGAATAATGCTAAGTGTCACAACTTACCTGTTGTCTCTTAAACCTACTAAAAACTAACATCGTTTACTGAAACCGTTTGTTAGTTGAGAAAAATCGGTCAAAGTAATAGTATTAGAAAGAAAAATATTGAATCTATTCCAAAATTGAAAATTTTCAAAAAACAGTAATTCCAATATCCATGGCGAATCACTAAAATACTAAATCACTATTGGTCCTGGGGTAAACGAGTCTCACACGTGTATGGGGGGGAATACACGTGTATAGTGATTTTTAAACTTTTCACCAAAACTGTGATCAGTGAATCAGGTTGTCCTGAGAGTTAGTCCTGAGAAGCACAAAATGCTCTGAGTCAAAGTCTACTGAGACAATAACGCTAAGCGGCTTTCAGTGAGTTCAGATTAGCTCAACTGATCTGAGTTCTAAAACAGAGTCCAAATAAGCTTGGAGTAGATAATAATCTTACTGACTACTCAGGTGAGTTGATCAGTTTGACAACTATCTATACTAGATTATCTAGAGTGGGGAATGTGTAGGACCTAAGTTTATACTCGTTTTACTTCGCTGAAAATCTTTGTTTCTCAGTAAAATAGTGATTAAGGTTGTGATCAAGTTAATGCAATCTCAGTGGATTAATTCCAACTGAATATCAGAACACTGAGTATGCTTTCAGTGAAAATATGCAACAGGATAATATGCAAAACAGAAAGCAAACAACACAACAAGTTATAGTGGTTCAGAGACTCAAGCTCCTACTTCCACTCTCTTTGATCCTCAAAGAAATTCCTTAACACACTACTACTACTACCTTAAGCTTTCAGACTGAACTCAGCAGCTTACTAACTTTCCACTATGAGTTTTCAGGCTGAACTACACTGCAGCTTACTATCTCAACACACACAAGCTTTCAGACTGAACACAAGTAACTTACTAACTTCTTCTCTAGAGCTTTCAAGCTGAACACCTGCAGCTTACTCACTCTTTACAACTCTCACTTTCCAACAACTACACACTCAAACTACCTAACAAAAGGGTTTGGGTTTTTGTTGGTTTCCAACTAAGGTGAGATATCCTTTTACAATAAACACAAGGTAAAAGGCTAGAATAACTCTAACTAAGCTTTGAATATGCTTGAATCTAGGCTTAGTGAATGAGCTCTCTTCAAAGATAAAACACTTGGGAAATTCTTAGGGTTTCGAGTGCTTCACAATATAAACTTGAATACGAATGAGCTCTGTAGTTGCTTGATTTCCCGTGATCTTGAATGTTGCAAGGTCTCTGGTATTTATAGGCAACTCACCTAGGTCACTCTTGAAAAACTATCCTTTGGAAGAGATAGCATCAAGGGTTTCCTTATTTGGATAGTAATTGTTGGTCCCGTTGCTAACGAGTCTCACACGTGTATGGGGGGAATACACGTGTTCAGTGATTTTTAAAACTTTTCTTTTCATCGAGGTCGGATGGTCGAGTTATCGATAATTTTTCCCCTCGAGAAGCACGGATTGCCCTGAGTCAAAGTCTACTGAGACAATGATCCTGAGCTCCTTTCAGAAGCTTCAAATTAGCCCAACTGATCCTGAATTTATCAGAGATCCTGAGGAGCTTGGATCAGATAATTATCTTACTGAACACTCAGTAGAGTTAGTTCAGTTTGGTAACTATCTGTTCTAGCTACTCAAGTGTGCGGAATGGTTGGCCCTAAGTTTATACTCGTTTTAGCTTTGCTAAAATATCTTCCCTTCAATAAAACAGTGATTAAAGTTATGATCAATTTGATACAAGTTCAGTGGATTGGTTCCAACCGAATATCGATTGAAATATGCTTTTCAAATTGAAAAACATGCAATGTATAATAATGCAAAGATGAAAGCAAATAACACAAAGCAATTATAGTGGTTCGAGAGACTCAAGCTCCTACGCCCACTCTCTCTCGATCTTGAGAGAAATTCCTTAAACTCTTCCTAAAGCTTTTCGGGCTAACTCATTTGTAGCTTACTCACTTTTCTACCTTGAGTTTTTCAGGTCGACTCACCGCAGACTTACTAACTCAAACACACACAAGTATTCAGACTACCACAAGTAGCTTACTAACTTTTTCTCTAGAGTTTTCTGGCTAACTCACTGTAGCTTACTAACTCTTTACAACTCTAACTCACCAACAAAACACACACAAACTACCTTAACAAAGGGTTTGGGTTTTGGGTTGGTTTCCAAATAGGGTGAGATATCCTTTACAATAAGAACTAATGCAAAGGCTAGGATATCTCTTCTAAGCTTTGGATATATCTATCACTTTAGGCTTAGAATAGTGAGCTCTCTCCAATGTGAAACACTTGGGAAATTCTAGGTTTTTCGAGTGCTTCAATTTGCAATAATATGAATGAGCTCTTGAGTTGCTTTGAAATTTCCCGTGGTCTCTCAATGTAAAGGGTCACTGGTATTTATAGGCAACTTCACCAAGGTCACTCTTTGAAAACTAGCCGTTGGAAGAGATAACTTTATGAGTTTCCTCTTCTGGTGTTTGATGAACGTAGAATTATTTTAGGGTTTGAACACTCCCTTGCATGTTTTAGGAAATATGCAGTCATGTAGCCAATCACCAAGTTTTGCAGTCTGGAACTTAGTACTACTGACATAATTCAGTCCCGTCGCTTTCAAATTGTCGATGAAAATGAGTGTTGTCTTCCTCTCGATTGGTTCTTGTCTTGATGAATGTAGACAAACAAAACGGCTCTTTTTGGTCAATCTCTCCGAATGAGACAACCTTAAACAACACTTAGACTTAGTTCCTTTTGTTCGCACTAGAATGTTTTTGGGCAATATCTACTTTTCTCGAACATGTGCATTTTTCTCGGTTTTGTAGTCTTGAGATAGATATTATTTGATTGCCTCTCGAACATTAGGGTTATCTTGAGTATTGATATCTTCTCGAGTCTTGACAACTTCTTGAGTCTTGATGTCTTGAAAGAACTTACTAAGTCTTGATGTCTTGATTTACTTCTTGAGTCTTGATATCTTGATAACTTCTTGAGTCTTGATGTCTTTAGTTACTTCTTGAGTCTTGATGTCTTGATTACTTTCGAGTCTTGATGTCTTGATTACATTGAGTCTTTAGTGTCTTGATAACTCTTGAGTCTTGATGTCTTGATAACTTCATTGAGTCTTGATGTCTTGATAACTTCTTGAGTCTTTAGTGTCTTGAGAATCTAACCCGATCTATATCTCACGACTATACATGGTGTAGATAACTTCCTGAACAATCTATCTTTTGAACCCCGACTCAGTCTATCAAGATTATCCTGAACATGTCATACTCAGGGGTTTTGGAATCTAATCAAAACTTCTTTATTAAATTCATCTCCCAACAATTTCCTCCTTTTTGATGATGCCAAAACCATCTTGTTACATTTAAAAAAACCTAACCTATACTCAGGTTTCAGTTTATCTATTAGAAACCAAAATGGCAATTTTTCCCAACAATTTCCTCAACAATCTGGCATATCAAGACATGTAAAAAGATAATGAGATATTATCTTTTTAGCATAAAGATAAAATTTTCATTGATGTAGGATAAGTGTCACAGATTACAATGAAAATAAAAATAAATCAGAAGAACAAAGTCTTCAGTCTTCTTCCACTTCATCCTCTTGTACTTCCAGGTTGAACATCCCGTAGTATCTCTTCTTCAGTTCATCTCTTGCCTTGATGATATCAGGGTTGTTTCCTGTTTGGCCTAGCTGGATGGCATACTGGGCTATTTCCTGAGAAATGGCTGCTTCATTCACATAGTCATTCTCAAACCTAGGAGTTGGGTACATGTATGGACCAGGGGCTACTATCTGTGTGTTTCCTTCATCTGCCATGTTGATCCAACTTTGTAGGTATTTAGGATAGAATGTCAGTAAGTACTCAATGAAGGCTTCATTCTTATCTGAGCTGCTCCCCCTCCATTCTCTCTGAATCTCATAATAGAACCAGAAGGTTCTCTTGATCTCTTCCCATGCATCATTGAACTGAATAGGCATCCACTTGTCAATGTGCGGCCACTTATGAGTCTTTTCTGTACCTCTCATTTTGCTTAGAAACTTTTTGAATCCACCTCTTCTCTTCTGTTCTTCTTCTTTCTTCTTTCTGATCAGAGGAGCACCAGATACTGAAGCAGCAGTTCTTTTCTCCTTTTCAACCCTCAGGGCCTTCAGAGTCTTCTTGGTATCAAAAGTCTACGGTTGAGTTTCGATTTCCTTTTACGGTCCTTCATCCGATTCTTCAAAATCCATAATCGACTTCCCTCTCGAGTAGGTTTAACTACCTTTGCTCTTTTCTTCTTTTCAGTTTCAACAAAGGCAACTGCTTTTCTCTTTTCTGGTCTGGCTTGTTCTTCTTCTGCCTTGCTTGTTTCAACCATTCTTCTATCACTCAATTTCTCAGAAATTACTTCCTGAATGGTTTGCTCAGATGTTTGAGTGAAGATAGGTTTCTTAGCTTCTTTGAACTTGGTTTCAAATGGCTTCAATCTCTCTTAAGGCATCCATAATTTTCTTTCCTTCAAACTTCTTTTTTTGAGCCTTTCTCTCCAAGGTTTGTGCCAACAACTCACTTAATTTGCCACCAAGCCTTTCCCCCTTTTTGGCACCATACCTTGGGAGTAGTTGAGTCAGTTCAGTATCCATATAGTATTGCTCTTTGCTCATACTGCGCACTGCTCCTGCCAACTAATCATGCTCATCTTCTAGCCTCATCGTGTAATTCTTGGCCATTGAGAACTCATCCGAAAGAGGAGCAAACTGCTTTGAGAAGACATCATGCATCATCTCTGTCATCTTGGTCATGAGCAGAGAGCTCATTTCCTCAACAGCTGTTTTGATCATCAGATCATTCTTCTCAATCAGCTTGGCTTCAAGATAGGCATTTCTTTCTTGATACATCTGCTTCATGTTGGCATTAAGCTCTGTATGTACTCCATCAATCTTTCCATCTAATGTAGCTAATTTACCTGATAGAGTTGTTTGAAGCATATCAGATGATGAACTCAGGTTCTCCATTTTCTGATTTTGAGCAGCCAGGACTAACTCCATCTGAGTCATTTTGTCTGTGAGAATTGTTTGCAGCATGCCTGATGAAGAGCTTAGATTCTCAAGCTTTTGAGATTGACTTGCCATTATCTCTTCCATCCTTGGCTCTATTTTCTTTAACTCATCCAGGATTGGTGTGAAATCAACCACTGGAGTTTGTACAACATTTTCCAACTAAACTGGGTACTATAACTGAGCCTCAGTCTGCATATCATAAACATCAGATTTAAAGCTAGGTACTTCAGTAACTTTGCATAATGTATAACAGTGCCAAAAGGTACCTGAAGAATGCTAACTTCAGTCTGAGGTTGTCTGATATCAGTTGGTTCAGCATCAGTATCTGTCCCCATCTAACTCTCAGTTTCCTTCTCTTTCTCAGTATCTGTCTGAGGTTCCTTCTCCTTCTCAGATTTCTTTTCTGCATCATCTCCCTTATCCTTATCTTTGTTTTGATCATGAGAGCTGGAAGCATCTACTCCTCCAGTAGCTTTCTTTTCAGCTATCTTCTTTTTCACCAATTCATCAAAATCATCAGCTTTCATTCTCAGCTTGGTTTTCCTGAAACCTGAGAATTCAGTCAAGGCAGTTGTCTCTGCATTCCACCACTCTTCTCCTCTGTATGAAGCAATGTTCAGTATCTCCGGGAGTGTTTGATTCAGAATATACACTGTCGTTCTGAGCCTGAAGAACATATCCTGAACGTCAGGATAGGCATTCAGCTCAGGGTATCTGTCCAAGATGAACCGTTCCCCCTTGCTTCGCCATTCAGTCTCTTCGGCTTCTCCCTTCTTCAATCTTGGGCTTTCAGGAGCAGTAGGTTCAGAGTGTATGAGTTCTAGAGCTAATGGATCAAGAAATAGTTCATTCAGAAGCGCATCCAAGTTCAGCGATTCCTGAGGTTCAGACTGATCTGACGTATGAACAGGTCTTTCTTCAGTAGGGATCTGAGGTACCTTGAAGATTTCCTGAGAGATTTTATCTGAGCTCAGAGAGGTTTCAAGTACCTCAGAGAAAACCTGCTCCTCAGTTTCTTGCTCCTGAACATTTGTCACTACCTGAGCAAAAACCTGAAGTGGAGATTTCAACCCTTGCTGGCCTTTAGGTTGAGATTCTTCAGTGTCACTGGCCTCCTTCTCAGCAATAGTTTGAAGTCTTCTTCGCTTCTGAGGAGCCAGTGCTTTCTTCTTCAGTTTCTCACCTTTTTCTCTTTTAATTTCTATCAGGGCTTTCCCCCTAGCTTGTTTGGCTTCTTCATCAGTTTTCTCTTCAGCAGTCTCCTCTTGAGACTCATAGTTTTTCTCTTTCTTTCCTCTCAAAGTCTTCTTTGTTGGTTTGAACATGATTTTTTACTTTGGAAAGGAAGTGGAATCGACAAAAATGTCCTCCTCTTCTCTGCACGTTTCCAAGATAAATGCAATCTTGGTTGCATGTAGAATCTTTCCTTTGATAACTACAGAGCCATTCACCTTCTGAATTTGTTTGGCTTGATCACTCACCACCTTGATCAAATAGTGCAACCAATTGAATGCCGTAGTAGGTGAATCTTCAATCGCCACCATTAGCCTTAACTTAAGCATGCTTATATGTTCGAAACTACCAGATCTACTCATGATGCATTTGCTTACAATATCCAACAATACTCGATATTTAGGCTTCAAATGCCTCTTATTCAGAGTAGCTTCAAACTTTAATGGATGCTCAGTAATTTTATCCAAATACTCTTGTTCCCTACCCATCATGTATACCGTAGGGTCTTCACCTCTATCACTTAACTCATATATGGCATTCAGGTTCTTAGGAATAATATAAAATTCCCTAACAAAATCCACATATTTCGAACCATGCTCCAAATGCGAGACTGTAATATGAGACTCTATGCAATTCTCATCATCTAACTGCATATTAGAAACAAAATCAATTACCTCTTTCGCATATTCGGCCTCTGGTTGATTCGCGACCAGGCATGTAAGCTTTGCCAAATGAATCATATGCAACGCCTCCTCCTCGTGAGTTGCATTGGACGTGCATTCTAGAGAAATGACATATTCGTACCATGGTTTGTTGGAAATGGCGAGTTTGTCGTATACAGAGAGTGTCATTTTTGGAGAATTTTTGGTGAAGGGTTTTGAGATAGGTAAAAATTTCTGGGCAAACGAAGGTTTCGAAGCAGAGTGTTTAAAGATGAAGGCTTTTTTGAAAATAGGGCTTGAATGGAGTCTTTCAATGGATATAGGATTTTGATTTATGGAAAATTGCGTAGATGAAGGTTTTGACGGTCATGATTAAAAACCGACTAAAATGGGTATTTAAAAGGACGATTTCGCAAATACTAAGCCGCCAATTTATCCCTATTGGTGATTAATGAACAGTGCATTTAATTATCGTTTCCTGCGGACCATTGACTTTCCTCGTGGATTTCAAAGGTCCCACCCAATTATTTCTTCAGTGTTTTGTCATTTATTGCCAATGATTACTGAGATTCAAGATAGACAATAAATGTGGTGCATGAGTAAATACTTCTTCAGACTAATTTTCTACATCAGTCTTACTGAGTTTTGACCTTGATAAAATGTCGATTATAATCGAAGTCTTGAACTTCGGAGTTAACCGAGTTTCCCAAGACTCGGTGTTCAAGACTCTCAATTTTATCTGAGTTTTTCAATAAAAACACGAGAAAACTTCATGCATCCGAAAACCTTCAATTTTTTTGATTTGCTTTATTCAACTGGATCAAACATACCTAATTCATTTGGTAGTTCCTAAAATCTTGATTGACCCAAAGGTTTAGTCAAGATATCGACTCTTTGTTTATCGGTATGAATTTTCTCCCATTCGATGTCTTTTCTTCTCAACATGATCTCGATGAAGTGATGTCGATATCAACATGCTTACATCTAGTGTGCAATGTCTGAGATTTTGTGTAATAGCAATTGCACTATTATTATCACAAAATATAGGTACTTCATTGGCTATAATCTTATAATCCCTCAATTGTTGTCTAAGCAAAGAATCTGTGCTATGACTTCTGTGATCATGTATTAAACCCGGTAATCTTTGGTTGCTCTTTGAGGTTTGTTTCTTTGAAAACCATGATATCGGTTTACTTCCAAGAAATTGACAAGTTCTGTGGTAGACTTCTGTCAATTCTACATCCTCCATAATCGACATCCGAATAATCGGTTAATTCAAGGTTATCATCATTTGGATACCATAATCCTCTATTCACGAGTGCCTTTAAGATATTTGAGAATCTTTTTTGGCGGCCTCCATCCATGGCTATAAATTTTTAGGATTAGCTTGGTAACTTGCACATATCCCAACAGCAAATGTTATATCAGGCCTACATGTTGTGAGATATAGAAGTGATCCAATGATCCCTCTATAATCAGTGTGATTTACTGATTTACCTTCAGGATTAGGATCCATCTTGTAGTTAGTATTCATGGGAAATCTAACTGCATTGCAATTCTGTACTCCATACTTTGCAATCAGATCTATGGTGTATTTTGCTTGATTGATGAATATTCCTTCCTTAGTTTGTTTCAACTGAAGTCCAAGAAAGAAATTCATCTCCCCCATCATTGACATCTCAAACTTTCCTTTCATCAGAGTAGAAAACTTTTCACACAACTGATGATTTGGAGATCCAAATATGATGTCATCCACATAGATCTGAACTAGTAAAATATCCTTTCCATCTTCTATCCTGAACAAAGTCCTATCAATAGTTCCTTTGATAAAACCATGGTCAGTAAGAAACTGAGAAAGGGTATCATACCATGCTCGGGATTCTTTCTTAAGACCATACAAGGCTTTCCTGAGCCTGTAAACTTGGTCATTCTGACAAAATCCTGGAGGTTGTTCCACATATACTTCCTCCTTAAGCACACCATTCAGAAATGCACTTTTCACATCCATCTGATAGACTGTGAATTTCATGTGGGCAGCATATGCAAGAAACAATCTGATGGCTTCTAGTCTTGCAACAGGTGCAAAGGTTTCATCATAATCCAAGCCTTCTTCTTGGGAATAACCTTGTGCAACTAGCCTTGCCTTGTTTCTCACAATGTTGTTGTTTTCATCTCTCTTATTCTTGAACACCCACTTAGTTCCAATCACATTGTGCCTTTTAGGTTACGTCCACTAGCTCCCAAACTTCATTCCTTGTGAACTGATTCAATTCTTCTTGCATAGCAACAATCCAGAATGAGTCTTGTAGAGCTTCTTCAATCTCAGTAGGTTCTTTTTCAGATAGGAAGCAGCAGAACAAAGCACTTTCTCTATGGAACCGTCTTGTCTTTACTCCTTCTAATAGATCACCCACAATCTGATTTGTAGGATGGCTATCAACCATTTTTCTCTGGATGTTCCCCCTCCAGTAGTGTCCTCAACATCAGAAATGTTAGGTTTAGGAAGTTCATTAAATTAGGGAACAATGAGAAAGGAGAAAGGGAATCATATTCCTCGGGGAAATTCCATTCACAACATTGTCGAGAGACATTTGTTTCCCCTTGGTTGATAGATTCGAGTTTGCCTCATTTGTGACCACATCTTCATCGGCATTACATACCGAGTCCTAAGGCGGTGTATGTTCAGATTGGTCGACTTCGGTGTGTTGGCTTTCCTTGATTGGAGAATTTTCATCCTGAGTCTCACCATCCCGAGTTTTTCCATCCCGAAGTTCTTTGTATCGAGTCCGATTCACTCCATTCATAGAAAGTGTGACTTCTTCTTTTTTCGTGTTCGGAGGATTTCTTTTTCGGGCTAAGTCGGTGATTCTCTTGGTCGGTTCTCTGAAGTCATGTTTCTGTTTCTTACGAACACAAGTAGATTCATCAAAAAACAACATGAGGTGTTTCTTCCACAATAAGAGTCCTCTGGTTGTAAACTCGAAGGCTTTCTTGACTTGAGAATATCCTAAGAATATTCCTTCATCGACTTTGCTATCAAAAGTTTTCAACTAATCTTTACCATTATTGTGTATGAAACACTTGCAACCAAACACACGAAAAGAAAAGAAACAAGAGGTTTCCTTTCATTCCCAAACTCATATGGAGTTTTTCCTTGATTCTTAGTCGGCATGGATGCGTTACGAGAGTAGCATGCGGTGTTGATAACCAAACCCAAAATCTCTTAGGAATATAAACCAAAGAATCATTGTTCTTCAAACTTCTTTCGTGAGTCCTATTTTTCTTTTCAAAGAACACCATTTCATTTTGTGGGGTCCTTGCGGTGATATTTCATGGGTTATTCCATTTCTTTGCACAATAATCGATATGATATGATTGATAAACTTCGGTTCCTTTATCCGATCGATTTTGACCACACTTTCAGATTCTTTTTCAATCTTGAGCCTTTTCGATGAGTTCGAGGCAATTTTGTGCGAGTCTCTTTCTTCTTGAGTAAGAAATATGACCCATGTGTATCTAGAGTAGTCATCAACTACCACAAGAGTGTATTTCCTGCCATTAGTGCTCACAGGTGTTACTGGACCAAAGAGATCCATATGTAACGGTTGTAGTATTCTATCAAGAGAAACATCTACTTTGCTTTTTTGAAAGATGCTCCGATTTGTTTTCCTTTCGACGGGCATCACAAACATGATCTTTCTTGAACACTTCATTGGGTAACCCCCTCACAAGTGCTAATCTTGCAAGTTTGTTCAGGGTTTTGAAGTTTAAATGATTCAGTCTTTTGTGCCACAACCAACTAGTATCAGTGGAACTTTTTGCAACCAAACATGTATATTTAGGTGATAATTTCCAATCAGCAAGATACACATTTCCTTTTCTAGTACCAGTCATTAAAATTTTCTGTGAAGCATTGTCTTTCACATAACAAAAGTTTTTTGAGAACTCAACACTGAATCCTTTGTCACAGAATTGGCTGATAGAAAGCAGATTATACTTTAGACCAGACACAAATGAAACACCATGGATATGAACAGAGTCAACTTCAAGAGTTCCATATCCTTCAGTTTGTCCTTTGGAGTTGTCTCCAAATGTGATCTGAGGGCCTATTTGCTCAACATAGTCAGTGAGTAGTTGCTTATATCCTGTCATATGTCTTGAACATCCACTGTCCATATACCATACAGCAGGTGCCAATTCATTTCCACTCATCGGTCTTTATGTTGTATTCATTATTTCAGTGCCTTTTCCTTTACCTAAAAAATAGATCGTTTTTTTAGGTACCCATTTGGTGTAGGGTCCTACCCGTGTTAGTTGTACCTTTTGGAACCCAAAATCTGCTGATAACTCTAATTACTTTAGAGTGGCTGATTTGTCTCCCATAAACATTGACATACACATTCACTAACCTAGGTGCCTTGGCAGTACCTTGTGTATGAGTTCCAGCCTTAGCATGAACATGAGTCTTAGAGTTCTTCTTGGGTTCGGGCTTTTTGTTCAAGTGCCTTAGCTTTGGTGCTTGTTGGTCTCTGTCTCTGTGACTTGGGTTAGAAACCTTTACCCTTAAACAAGTGGGGTTTAGGTTGCTGTCTTGAAAATGGGGTCTTTAGTAATGTCGAGGACTTGGTCTTTTCGGTTGAGAATATCTCTGTGAGTGTTTCTCTTCGAAAATTCCTCGATGGTTCGATCTGAGATCTCTTTAGGTTGGTATTCTTAGCTTTGAGGCTTTGAAATCTTGGCTTCGAAAATTTCCCTCCGAAAGTGTTCGGGTTTTCTAGCCTTTTCACGAGGTTTGGACTTTCTTCCCCTGAACCTTCGGTTTTTTAAAACCATAGGTCCTTTACCTTTGTCTAAAACTCGGGTTGTTCTTGATAAGAAGATTAGATGCCCTTTGGTTTAACAAAGGCAGATCTTTTGTGCTACTAGAAGCAAAGATTGAAGACCTTGTGAGGTTCCCTGGAATGTATCCCAATCCGGCTTTTATAGTTGCAGTTGGTCTTTGATAACTCTGAATTTCATCTATTACTTTAGATCGAATTCAATAGAGTTAACTTTCTCTGCAAGACTATCCTCACATTTCTTTAGAGTTTCATGCTTCTCAAAGAGGTCATTGATCTCGATTCGATAATTTGAATCTCTTTAGTGGATTTCTCTAATTTTCCATTCGGGATCTCTATCACCTTCTCTTTTTTCGAGAGTTGTACTTTCGAACATCCATTCATCGGTAGTTCCCATCAATTGAGAAGTGATCTCGGCAATTTTAGAGTCTTTCCACTTGATTCTCGTGATCGGTTCCTTGTTACGCTCTTGAGTTCGATGAGCGATTCTTATAACACGAGAATAGTCCTTCATAAGATTCTCAAACGAATCCATCAAAGTCAAAATTCTTTGTTTTAAATTGAACTTGAGAACTCATGTGCTGCTTGTGTAGGAGCAACAAGCGAGAGATAGAAGAATTTACCTCCTCCTGACCATGCCATGAGACATCATCCTTTGTCACTATCTCGAGAAAATCTCATCGAGGAAGCTGGAACACCCTTGAGAATGTTCTTCCTCTTCGCAATCATAGCTTTCTTCTTTGGAGATCTTCTGTCTCTCTTGGCTTGTCTCTACTTTCTTTCTTTGCTTTTCATTTCGGGGCGGTCATATTGGAAGTGACCTTTCTTTTTGTGACAGTTATAGCATCTATTGGTATCATCATCCTGATCACTTTCCTCCTTAGTCTTGGAGTCCTTCTTCTTGGATGAGGATCCTTTAGCTTTCTAGTTCTTCCTTTTCTCAATGTATCTGTCCTCAGCTTCCGAGTCTCTCTTGTACCTGTGATTCCTGTAATATTTCTTATATTTCCCATATCTGCTATTGAGTCTTTCAAATCTCCTTGCCATCAATACTAGCTTGTCATCTTGCTCATCCTGATTTTTGGCAAGTGAGTTCTCAGACTCTCTAGACTTACAAGATTTATCTTTGGCTTTGAAAGCCACATTCTTGCTAGATGAAGAATCATCTTTGCTGTCAGATTTCTTAGTTTTCTTGTCAATCACAAACTCATGAGTTTTCAGTTCAGAGAAAACTTGTTGATATGGCATGGAATCAATATTTTTGGTGTTTTCAATCACACAGCATGTATATCTCATTTCTTAGACAATCCTCTAAGAATTTTCAGTGCCACTTCTCTCTGTGGGTATCTTTTCCAAAGAGCATTCGGATCATTCATAATCTTTAGTGAATCGACTTGAGTTTGTCAATGGATTCACAATCTTCCATTTCAAAGCTATCAAACTTTCCAATAGCAGCAGAAAGTTTGTTTTTTTCTTTAATATGATCGTGCCTTGACACATAAAAACAAGTGTGTCCCATATTTCTTTTGCGGTTTCACGGTGAGAGATCATCCCCATAACACCATCATCAATAGTGCTATATCTGAGTATCTTTAGCAATGTAGTCAGATTGACTAACTTTCTCTCATCGGGAGTAAGTTGATCATCGCTTTGGAAATTCATCTGGGATCATTTCTCTCAATGATCGATGATTCGGGATTCACAACACTAAATTTGAATGGTCCTTTGAAACCACTCTCCACATTCTTTCATATTTTGAATACGGATGAGCCTGCATTCTCAGTCTCCATAGGTCATAGCTCTCAACAGAGAACATAGGAAGTCTCTTAAAAGGCATGATGGTGAGCCTTGTAAGATATCGACAAATAGATCTATTGGTAGACCACCAAAGTCTTTTTGACAAATAGACTATGGCTACCAAAGCAAGTGGTCAAAATGAACCCTTCGCTCGATACCACTTGTTGGTCCCGGTGCTAATGAGTCCCTTGCGTGTATGGGGGAATACACATGTTCGATGATTTTTAAAACTTTTCTTTCATCGAGGTCGGATGGATCGAGGTTATCACGATAATTTTGCCTACGAGAAGCCACGGATTGCCCCGAGTCAAAGTCTCATCGAGACAATGATCCTGAGCTCCTTTGAAGCTTCAGATTAGCCCAACTGATCCTGAATTTATCAGAGATCCTGAGGAGCTTGGATCAGATAATTATCTTACTGAACACTCAGTAGAGTTAGTTCAGTTTGGTAACTATCTGTTCTAGCTACTCAAGTGTGCGGAATGGTTGGCCCTAAGTTTATACTCGTTTTAGCTTTGCTGAAATATCTTCCCTTCAATAAAACAGTGATTAAGGTTGTGATCAATTTGATGCAAGTTCAGTGGATTGGTTCCGGTGAATATCGATTGAAATATGCTTTTAGTGAAAAACATGCAACAGATAATAATGGAGTACAGAAAGCAAACAACACAACAATTATAGTGGTTCAGAGACTCAAGCTCCTACGTCCACTCTCTCTAATCTTCAAAGAAATTTCTTAACCACTTCCTAAAGCTTTCAGGATAACTCACTGTAGCTTACTAACTCAAACACACACAAGTGTTCAGACTACCACAAGTAGCTTACTAACTTCTTCTCTAGAGTTTTCTGGCTAACTCACTGTAGCTTACTAACTCTTTACAACTCTAACTCACCAACAAAACACACACAAACTACCTTAACAAAGGGTTTGGGTTTTGGGTTGGTTTCCAACTAGGGTGAGATATCCTTTACAATAAGAACTAATGCAAAGGCTAGGATATCTCTTCTAAGCTTTGGATATATCTATCACTCTAGGCTTAGAATAGTGAGCTCTCTCCAATGTGAAACACTTGGGAAATTCTAGGTTTTTCGAGTGCTTCAATTTGCAATAATATGAATGAGCTCTTGAGTTGCTTTGAAATTTCCCGTGGCCTCTCAATGTAAAGGGTCACTGGTATTTATAGGCAACTTCACCAAGGTCACTCTTTGAAAACTATTTGTTGGAAGAGATAGCTTTATGAGTTTCCTCTTCTGGTGTTTGATGAACGTAGAATTATTTTAGGGTTTGAACACTCTCTTGCATGTTTTAGGAAATATGCAGTCATGTAGCCAATCACCAATTTTTGCAGTCTGGAACTTAGTACTACTGACATAATTTAGGGTCCCGTCGCTTTCAGTGTCAGTGAAGTACAGTGTTGTCTTCCTCTGATTGGTTCTTGTCTTCAGTGAATGTAGACAAACAAAACGGCTCTTTTTGGTCAATCTCTCTTAATGAGACAACCTTAAACAACACTTAGACTTAGTTCCTTTTTGTTCAGTGTCTTCAGTAACTTACTGAGTCTTCAGTGTCTTCAGTTACTTACTGAGTCTTCAGTGTCTTCAGTAACTTACTGAGTCTTCAGTGTCTTCAGAATCTAACCTGATCTATATCTGCTGAGTATACATGGTGCAGATAACTTCCTGAACAATCTATACTGAAACCTTACTCAGTCTATCAAGATTATCCTGAACATGTCATACTCAGGGGTTTTGGGATCTAATCAAAACTACTTTATTAAATTTATCTCCCAACAGTAATGAACGACGATATTAGGGTTTGAACACGCCCTTGAATGATTTGGGTAAAAAGCAACCAAGGCAGCCAATCACTACTTTCTGTGAACTGGAAGATATCAGTCCTGACATTTCCTCAGAGTTATGTCGCTTTCAGTGTCAGTAAGGTATGATGTTGTCGCCTCCTCATTGGTTGAAGTGTTCTTTTGAACAGAGACAAACAAAATGGCTCTTTTCAAGTCAACTACACTAAACTGATATGCTCCTTATTGTCCACGAATGTGTAACATTCTCTTTGTTTGACCTAAGAATTAACAAAATAATATTTACTTAGAAATAGCTGTTCAGGGTCTTTTGGGTCAGTACAAAATAATCTTCAGGATCTTCAGCCTTCAGGATCTTCTGTCTTCAGGATCTTCAGTCTTCAAGGTCTTCTAGAGTATCCCTATCTATCCTGATCTATATCTGCTGACTATACATGGTGCAAATAGTCCTAATCCTATTATCTATAGAAACCTGATCTATCAAAATGTTCTGATACAAGTCATACTCAGGGGTTTTGGGATCTAATCAAAATCTATATTAAATTCATCTCCCAACAATTTCCCCCTTTTTGATGATCCCAAACCATTTTGTTACAATATCAAAAGAAAACAAAACCTAACACCTAATCAAGTTTTCATTTCCTAAGACAAGTAACCAACAGTTATAACAACGCAAAACATTAGTAAGTTAATGAGATATTATCTTTTCAAACAAAAATCAGTAGAGTTTTCATTGATAGAAAAGATCATAAGTACAGGATACAACTTTTATCCTACTCTACTGAACATCAGAACACAACTGCATTCTTCTTCAGACTCAATTTCATCAGATGGAGGATCTACATTGAACATTCCATAGTATCTCTTTTTCAGCTCTTCTCTTTCCTGAATGATCCTAGCATCATTCCCAGTCTGTCCAAGATACTCTGCTTGATCTACAAAGTCTGCATAAATGAAGTCATAATTGATCATCCCATTCCTGAACTTGGTTGGTGTACACTTCATTTACCCTGGAGCCTTCAACTGATAACCCAGAGTGTCAAATAAATCAAACCATATATCGGTGAAATTCCTCGGCAGATATGCAATGAATGCATCATCTCTGTCAAAGATAGAGTGAGGCCAAGCTTGTAAAATGTCATAGTTAAACACAAACTCCCTCTTGGCCTGTTCCCAGTTGTCATTCATCTCAATAGCCATCCACTTGTCAGTATGAGGCCATTGCCTCTTCCTTGGTTTAGTGCCTCTCCTCCTTAGGACAAACCTCTGAAATCCACCCCTGATCCTCTTTGCTTTCTCCCTTGCTTTTCTGGTCATTTCTACCCTGACACAGTAGCAGCAGCCTTCCTCTTCTTATCAGCTTCCATCATTCTTACTGAGTTGTGCCAATCCCAATTGATTCTCTTTGAGGCCACATCATATTTTCCAAAGCCCTCTTTGAATAGATCATCACTTTTAGACTCCTCACTTCTTTGAGCTTCAGCAATATCTGCCTCAGAATATTCTTTTGACAATTTTCTTCTGATTGGCTTCTCAGCTTGCTTCTTCTTCTGTACACGCCTTTCAATAAAAGCAGCAGATGGTTGTAGAGGGTTCAGAACACCATGAGCTTCTCCCATCTTGCTCGATTCTCGTGCTCTCTGCCTTTTAGTTCTTTGTTCTAACACGTCCTTGGCAGCTTCAGGATAGATCAACACTTCAGGCTCCTTCCTTTTACCTCCTCGGTGAATAATCACCTCTGCTTCAGGTTGTTTTCTTTCTAATGAGGGAAAAGGGACAAGTCTATCATAGCTTTACCCTTTTGGCATCATAGTTTTCAAGTATTGCAGATAGAGCTCTGTTCATGTGCATTTGTTCCCTTCCAACAGACCGAAGCTCAGCAGCAATGTGGAAGTTCTCATCCTGCATCCTCGGAAGAACGTTCATGCCAATTGATGAGTCTTCAGAAAGACCACCATACGTTGTGCGCATCTTCTCCATGAGTGAAGAACTCATTTCCTCAACAGCAGTTTTAATCAGTTCATGCTTTTATTAAATCCTCCAACATCTTTGACCTTAGCTCAAATCTCCTCTCCATCTCTCCCAGTACATCTTTAGACATATCCTCCAGTGTAGTACCTATCTTAACAAATTTATTATCAACAGTTTTGCTCTGAGCAGTTTGAGCATCAGTAAACTTTGACACTTGGTCCACTAGAGGCTCTAGCTTTGACATTTGATCAACAAGAGGCTCAAGCTTGGTAAGCTTATCCATTATGGGAGTAAGAACAACAGTTGGTTGTGGAGGGGTTGGTTCTTCAGCATCAGTCTGAACACCAGCATCAGCAATCTCTATCAGTGTTGCAGCAGGCTCTTGCTGGTAACGAACTGTCTCCCCAAAAGTGATCAACTATAGAGCAGGAACATCCTGATCTTGTTCCCCCTGAATGGTTGCATCAACACTTGACTCAGCAACCTTAGTGCTTTCTTTAGGAATCTTTTCAGCATCCTTCTTCTAGGAAGGTTCCTGATCATCTTTGTCCTGACCACTGACCTCCCCTTCAGGTTGAGTGATAACCATCCTCTCAGCAATCTTTTTATGCACAAAGGCATCAAACTCAGACTGTTTGATCCTTAGTCTTCTTTTCCCTAAGCTAGAAAAGGCATCAAAATCAGCCACTTCTTCCGCCCAAAACTCCTCTGTTGGGAAATTTGTAGTTTCGATGGAAGTTCCAAAACAGATTGTAATAGGACCAGTCAGAATTATTAGCTGACTGATAAATTAGATATCAGATAGGATGACCAGCTGAGTTGTATAGACATCTGATGTAACAGATAGGTCACATATTGAGAGGGAACATCCTCTCCTCTGAAATTGACAATCTTCAGCATCATAATGAAGGATTGATTGACAATCAGCATAGCAGTTTTTAATCTGAAGAACATATCCTAAAGATCAGGATAGTCTGCTAACTCAGCATATTTGTCTAAGACAAATCTCTCTGGTTTCTGCCTCCATTCCATCTCTTCAGCTTCACCTTTCCTGAGTTCAAGGACAGGCGCCTCCTCTTCAGAGCTAGATTGAGCCTCTGAAGGTATGGAAATGTTTGGCTCTAAGGGGTGTGTGGGTGGGATAGGATTTGGCTTTCTTCAATAGGTTTTTGAGAACCTGTGAAGATCTCTCGGGTAATCCGGTCAGTGCCTATACGTGTTCTAGGCCATGAGCTACCTAATGTCGAACGTCGTCTTGGACCTAGACGGAGGACGTTTTAAAGAACATGTTACGGTCGAGTGGGAGCTTTTCAAGACGAACGATGAAAGCTATGAAGACGATTTCTCAATATCAAGACATGACAAAAATTAACCGTGACAATTGGATATATGTACCCAATGTGTTTAATTTTTGTTTTGATGTTTGCTTTATTCTTTCGTGCTTATTTAATTTGTTTAAATATGCGATGCATGAGAAATTGTCTTAGAAAAATCTCACTTTCAAAAATTACTAAGTATGTTTTAAAAACAATTAATTGAGAATTTTATTCCGAACAATAAAATTGAATTAATTTTGACCTCCATGATTTATTTATTTGTGAATTATTTTGGAGAAATTCCCCCCACGGGACAACCAAAAGATGGTTTTTACATGAATAAATTCCAAAGGGATGATTGTGGATTATTATTTGTGGCGACGATGACCCTCCCCACGAGGCTTGTTCAAAACAAAATAATAATTCAGTATTTAATCATGGTTATTATTTAGGTATAAAATTGATATGCATATACTTTCCCGAAGTCCCAGTCAATTTTATATTGGCAAGTGGGAGCCAACTATTAATTTGGATATTAAAGGTTTGTAACTGTTTTCTTGTTTGTAACCTGCTTGAATGTGCTTAAATAATGACCCACCCCACGTGGCTTATTTAAACTGTTTTGAGATGTTGGCTGATGCATGTTCAAATTTTTTTGAGATTTTAATATGATTCATGTGATCGAATTATGTGATAAATTTGTGCTTATACAATCGTTATTTATTTCAGTTTAGCATGTCGCAACCTTTTAATCCACTGAAATATACAATCAAAGAACACCAACTTACTGGTGAAAATTATTTTGATTGGAATCATAAAATGAAAATTGTCCTAGCTGCACAACCATCCAAATGGGTACTTGATGCACCAAAACTCAAAAAACCTACTGAGGGTGCCGGAATATGGGACGAGATGGACTATGGTGAATGGGAGTTGGCTAATGAATTGATGAAGGACACAATCTTGGAACATATGTCAGATTTGTTAAGACACCTTCACCAAGGATTTGAGTCAGCTGCAGACATCATGCGAAATCGTGAAGCGATGTTTGCGCATCCGGCCCGTATGGTGATCCAAAGCATAAGGCATGAAATGGTCGAGTTAAAAATGGAAAAAGAAACGACCGCAAGGGAACACGTTCTTAGGGTTATGGTTCTCTTTGAGGAGCTTGAGATTCTTGGCGAAAAGTGTGATTTCAAGACCAAAGTTGATTTCATTCTCCATACTCTGCCAAAGAGCTATGATCATCCATATCTAGAGTACGTAATGGAAGATCTATATTTCACTGTGGATGATCTAATAAAAGCTCTCACATTGGTTGAAGTGGATACGGAGCGTAAGAAAGAACACTTGGTCACAAAAGAGTCGTCTTTTCTTTCTAGGCCAATCGGTGGTAAGAATGATGAGAAAAAGAGGTTAAACCAAGTAAACTTAATGTCCTTCAAGAGTGGAAGCTCAAGCAAGAGGAAATGTTTGGAGTGTGGTGAAATAGGACATTGGAGGTCAGCTTGTTCCAAACCCAAGCGGATTGGAAAGAAAGGTAATTCTCATGCACTAGTTGTTGAAACTTGTTTAGCAGCTTATGCTTCTCATTTATGGGTAGTGGATACGAGATCCACTGATCATGTTTGTTTCACTTTACAGGGGTTCAAGCGGACCCGACAACTTAGTGGGAGTGAGATCCTCATCACACTGGGCGATGCTACGAGAGTGGCAGCTGAAGCAGTGGGAGAAGTGCGATTGTCTTTTGAAGACAAAGTTTTTATTTTAAGAGATGTTCTTTACGTTCCCAGTTTTAAAAAGAAATTGATTTCAGTTTCTAAACTTTTTTTTGATGGATATTCGGTTACTTTTAATAAAGTTGTTACCATTGCTCTAAATAATGAGTTTATCTGTCATGGAACGTTGTCGAATAATCTCTACACAATTAACTGTGCACACCACTCACGAAATGCATCCTATAACACATCGACTGTTTTGGATAAAAGAAAACGTTCATCAGACGTGAATGAAACACTTCTATGGCATCTGAGACTAGGTCATATTAATCCAAAAAGGATCCAAAGGTTGGTTCAAGATGGTTCATTGGAGTCACTCCGGGTTGAACAATTTCCAACTTGTGAATCATGTTTAGAGGATAAAATGATCAAGAGGGAATTCGGAGCCAAGGGGAATAGAGCCAAAGAAGTGTTGGAAATCGTTCACACCGATGTATGTGGTCCAATGTCAATCAAAGCATGAGGAGATTATGAGTATTTCGTTACTTTTATCGATGATTACTCAAGATATGGATACATTTACCTTATGAAGCATAAATCTGAGACCTTCAATAAATTCAAAGAATTTAAGGCTCAAGCAGAGAATCATAGGGAAAAAAGTATCAAGTCCCTCTACGATCTGATCGTGGAGGCGAGTACCTCAGTGATGATTTTTGAGCTACTTGTCTGATGAGGGGATTGTATCCCAGTTGACTGCACCCAGATCCCCTCAACAAAATGGGGTTGCAGAACGAAGAAACAGAACTCTTTTAGAGATGGTCAGATCAATGATGAGTTATGCAGATCTACCCAAATTGTTTTGGGGTCACGCCTTGGAAACAACGGCTTATATTCTAAATTTGGTGCCATCCAAATCGGTTCCCAAAACCCCTAAATAGTTGTGGACCGGGCGCAAGCCCAGTTTAAGAAACATGAAAATTTGGGGGTGTCCGGCATACGTGCTAGACAAGGAAGCCGGTAAGTTGGATCCACGATCAGAATTAAGGTTGTTTATAGGGTACCCCGAGGGAACGAAAGGGTGCATGTTCTATGGTCCCGAAGATCAAGAAGTAGTAATCAGTACGCACTTTAGATTTTTGGAAGAAGACTATATGAACGATAAAAATCCCAGAAGTGAGATTACCTTAGATAATCTAAGGGGGCTTTCCTCAATGCCAATTGTACAAGTCGACATACCAAATGACACACTTACACAAACGGAACCTTGTCGTAGTGGGAGGGTTGTTAGACAGCCCGAGAGATTCATGGGGATAGGAAAGTCTTCGGACTTGGTCCCCGATGAAGATGAATCGGATCCATGGACTTACAATGAGGCAATCCAAGACAAGGATGTGGACTCTTGGCAAACGGCAATGGAAGCCGAGATGGGTTCTATGGATCATAATAAGGTGTGGGAGCTAGTCGAACCACTTAATGGGGTCAAGCCCATTGGATGCAAGTGGGTATACAAGAGAAAAAGAGGACCAGATGGGGAGATAGAAACCTTCAACGCTAGACTTGTGGCAAAAGGTTACACTCAGAAAGAAGGGATCGACTATGAAGAAATAGTTTCGCCTGTAGCTATGCTCAAGTCCATCTATATTCTCTTGTCGATAGCTGGGCATCTTGATTTTGAGATCTGGCAAATGGATGTCAAGACAGCTTTCCTCAATGGAAGTCTTGAAGAAGAAATCTATATGCAACAACCCGAAGGCTTTATTGAAAAAGGCCAAGAACATCCAGTTTGCAAGCTCAAGAAGTCCATTTACGGACTAAAGCAAGAATCGCGTGCTTGGAACCAATGTTTTGATCAGGTTATAAAGTCTTACGGGTTCGATCAAAACGAGTTCGAAAGTGGTGTGTATAAAAAGTGTGTCGGAATTATATTGGTGTCTTAGTACTGTACGTGGATGATATTCTGTTCATTGGAGATGATGTAAAGGTATTATCGGACGTAAGGGTGTGGCTGTTAAAACAGTTTGATATGAAGGACTTAGGGGAAGCCGGTCACATCCTTGGGATCAAAGTCACTCGAGATCGTAAGAAAAGGATGATAGGTTTATCGCAAGCTTCATACATAGATACTGTCTTGAAGTGTTTTAGCATGAAAGATTCCAAGAAGGGTTTTGTACCCTTCAAGCATGGAATGCATCTATCCAAAGAAATGTTCCCAAAGACGCAAAAGAAGATAGATGACATGAAGGGTGTTCCTTATGCTTCGGCTATCAGAAGCCTCATGTATGATATGTTGTGCACGAGTCCAGATATCTACTTCGCCGTTGGCATGGTGGCAAGATATCAGAGTAATCCGGGGAAAGAACATTAGACTGCAGTTAAAAATATTCTGAAGTATCTGAAGAGAACTCACGATAGAATGTTGGTTTATCAGTAAGATAGTCTGATTCCCATCGGTTACATGGACTCGGATTTCCAATCGGACTTAGATTCAAGAAAATCTACCTCGGGTAGTGTGTTTTGCATGGGGGGAGGAGCCATGACATGGAGAAGCATTAAGCAAAAATGCATCGAAGATTCTACAATGGAAGCCGAGTATGTAGCTGCTTGTGAAGCAGCGAAGGAAGCGGTTTAGCTCAAGAACTTCCTAATGGACTTGGACGTAGTTCCAAATTTGCCCAGCATGATCACGGTCTATTGTGATAATGCTGGAGCAGTTGCAAATTCAAGGGAACCAAGAGCCCACAAGGCCAGCAAACACATTGATCATCTTATACGAGAAATTGTTAAGAGAGGAGATATAGAGGTGGCAAAGATCGTGTTGGTCCCGGTGGGAAAACCTATTTTGCGCGTGCGGAAGCAAGACGTTTTCATTTCGGTGCATATAAAACAGGGATGAGGGCGAGTGTTCCAATTTTTGACTTTTGAGCTCGTGTGTGTGCTTTGCTTATAAACGAACGCATTATGACAAGTATAAACATAAAGCAAATAAACAACACAAACAATATATAGTGGTTCGGACAACCAGGTCCTACATCCACTCTCCCTCTCTAGGGAAATTCCTTCAAAGCGGGACTTATCACCCTCCCAGGGATTGCCAATAGATATTTACCGAGCTCACACTAGAACTGGACTTATAACCCTCTCTCGGGTTCGCCTCGGGACTTATCACCCTCCACGGGATCGCCCTCTGAGATGTTTAACGAGTTCACACTCCAAGCGGGACTTATCACCCTCACTCGGGTTTGCCTAACAACTACCTCACTTCACCTTTGGGTTTGGGTTTTTGGTGTTGTCTCCAACTATGGTGAGATTTTCCCTTACAATGGTTTAGCCTCAATGCTAAGGTTGGGAAAATCTCTCTAAGCTTATGATACATCGTGGGTTGCTTAGATTGGGTTCTAGAACACTCTTTGAATATATTTGTATATCTATAGACTTGTGTTCTAGGGGGGGGGAATGCTTTGGCTATAACACTCTTTGGCTCAGTAGCATTGTTCTTTATCTTTTTTCGCACTTCCACACCGATAATGAAGGAAGAACTTGTATTTATAGTGTGGATTTGAATGTTACCGTTGGAGAGAATCACATTCAAATCCATACTATTCTTTTAAGTTCTGCGACTTTTCATTTGGTTGTCTTCCTCTCGTTGGTCCCGTCATTTGGATTCCAACGGCTTTATATTCCTCGGCTTGATTGCCTCGGAACATTCGGGATATCTTGAGCATTCAAGTATGTTCTTGAGCCTTGATAATTCTTGTGCCTTGATATTTCTCGAGTCTTGGTTTCTCTGAGTCTTGGTTTCTCGAGTCTTGAGGTTCTCTCGAGTCTTGGGTTCTCGAGTATCTCTTGAGTCTTGATATCTCGGTTTCTTCTTGAGTCTTGAAAACTAACTTTTTCTATATCTGCACGGCTATACGCAGTGCAGATAATATCACGAATACTCTAAAAGCTGAATCTGATTCATCTATCAAGATTTATCTGAACATGTCATACTCGGGGGTTTTGGGATCTAATCAAAATCCTCTTTATTAAATTCATTTCCCAACAATTTTTTTTTTTGATGATGCCAAAACCTATCTTGTTACAAACATATAACCTATACTCAGGTTTTTGCTTTTTTTCCTATTACAAGAAAGGTAAGTTTCAATCAATTTAAAACTTTCAACAAATTTCTTTAGTAATGAATCTTTTCTAAATAGATCATTACTAAATACTTAAGTAATTTCTTATAGCATCATATAGTTTCCCTTATATATGAGCATATAATCAGATCAGAGACATTCAATCAGGCATATCTAAATAAAAGACATGTAAAAAAGATAATGAGGTATTATCTTTGAGCATAAAGATAAAAGTTTCATTGATTGTATGTTATCGATTAAAAATTACAATGAACTTATTAAAGAAATAAAGACACAAACATAAAGAATTACAAGTCTTGGTCTTGGTCTTGATCTTACATCTTCCGCTTTCGACTCCTCATTCCTCTTCTCTACGGACCTTATCGATCAGGCATCTTGATACTCATCTTGTTGAGTTCGGTTTCTTCGATTTCGGACATCGACCCTCAGTCTCTTGACCTATCTTGAGTCTCGATCCACTTTATTTTCTTGAGCCATCAATTATTCTTTTCACTCATGCTATCTGATTTCCTTTTTGCTTGATCTGATCAGTTCGACTGATTAGATCAACACTTCTTTAGATCAACATATCAGAATAGCATCAGGTCATTATATCGAGTTAGCATATCGGGTTTATCATATCGATCTCAATCACGTCGATCTTGATCGGTCTCTTTTCGCTCATCTTCGATTTGCAACCTTTTCTTACGATTTCTTTGGCTTTAGCTTTTCTTCATTTTCGATTCGCAAGAAATTTCATCGGTTCACTCGGAACTCATCTAACTCATCGATTTTGATCGGTCTTGTCTGCTGACCTCGTCGATCTCAATCATTTACTTTTGATTCCGTGAGTTCCCCTCAAGTTGAAGTTCCCTTTCAACCGATATAGAGACCGATATATCGATTTGGTGAAGTTTTCAAGCTCGGTGATTTTCTTCATTTGATCGACTTTGTATGTAATCGATTTTTATTGACCTAATCTGATTCTTCTCAGATTAAGACAATTCTTGGAAAATGTTACTGCCAGAACTTAGTCTAGAGTAGTAGACTCTCTTCCCTAAGTTGGTGCGATTTGACATGCGTAGATATCGCCCGATACACTCGATATGTCAATCCGTAGTAACTTTATCCAATTATCGGTCGCGTGATTTCTACACACTTGTCCTTGTGATGCAAATTTTTCTAAAATAGGCTTTGAGAACTCAAATTTGCATCTGCACCCTTGCTTGGCCTCTATAAATTGGACCAATGTTTTACACAACATAACTCATTCACCATACATATCTTTGTAGAATCATGTATTCTGGTGAACCCTTGTTTTCGGTGAGACTTCCTAAGAAACACTTTTACCCCTTTTTCCATGATTTCATCTTCTCAAATCAACTCTGTTCATCCCTTATTCTTTGCTTTTCGTCATCGTCGGCGATTTCACATACGATCGTTGCAAAGCTTCTCTTCCACCATGGCGGCGGTTCTCTTTATTTAAGCGAGAAGACACTTCTCCTAACCGTATGCACCTTGTGTGTCTATCGTTATGGCGTGACTACCATCAACGGACTTAGTACGAAAATGAGCGTGAGTTTGATATATCGATCTTGATCGATAATTGGTGATCTTCCTATATCAAACTCACCCTTTAACAAATTTGGAGAGCCCAATCGACTCTTTCTTGGGGCTCTGGCTTTAAAAAATCCTATCTAGGCGCTCTCGCTCCATTTTCTTGATCTTGACCTGCGGCGCCTTGGGATTTTCTTCTTTAAAAAGCCTCTCTCACCCTTGTTAAGTGGGGGAAAATGAGAGCATCATATTTAAAAATCTCTCTCTTTCCCTGCTCCACTTGGGTTAGGATGAGGGTTTAGGGATATGGCTTAAGGGTTTAGGGTTTAGAGTTATGTATTGACCTCCGGTTTTCTTGCATTTGTAACTTGTAATGTAAACGACCTTGGTCTTTATCAATGAAAAGTTCTATTATTCCATTGTTGTGTAAAACTTTACGTTTCCTTGGTACCGCTTTTTGTTGATATCGGATCGAGAGATAGGTTTTAAAAAGAAAAAGATCGCTTTCGGCGAAAACATTGAAAAAGTAATATTTTGAGCACACGCTTTGATACCACTTGTTGGTCCGGTGGGAAAACCTATTTTTGCGTCTCGGAAGCAAGGCGTTTTCATTTGGTGCATATAAAAGCGGGGATGAGGGAGAGTGTTCCAATTTTTGACTTTTGAGCTCGTGTGTGTGCTTTGCTTATAAACGAATCGTATGACAAGTATAAACATAAAGCGATAAACAACCAAAGAATATATAGTGGTTGGACAAACGGTCCCTACATCCACTCTCCCTCTCTAGGAAATTCCTTCAAACGGGACTTATCACCCTCCACGGGATTGCTAATAGATATTTCTGAGAGCTCACACTCGAACTGGACTTATAACCCTCTCTCGGGTTCGCCTCGGGACTTATCACCCTCCACGGGATCGCCTACAGATGTTTAACGAGTTCACACTCCAACGGGACTTATCACCCTCACTCGGGTTTGCCTAACAACTACCTCACTTCACCCTTTGGGTTTGGGTTTTGGTGTTGTCTCCAACTATGGTGAGATTTTCCCTTACAATGGTTTAGCCTCAATGCTAAGGTTGGGAAAATCTCTCTAAGCTTATGATACATCGTGGGTTGCTTAGATTGGGTTCTAGAACACTCTTTGAATATATTTGTATATCTATAGACTTGTGTTCTAGGGTGGGAATGCTTTGGCTATAACACTCTTTGGCTCAGTAGCATTGTTCTTTATCTTTTTTCGCACTTCCACACCGATAATGAAGGAAGAACTTGTATTTATAGTGTGGATTTGAATGTTACCGTTGGAGAGAATCACATTCAAATCCATACTATTCTTTGTAAGTTCTATGACTTTTCATACCTGGTTGTCTTTCTCTCGTTGGTCCACGTCATTTGGATTCCAACGGCTATATTCCTAAACTTGATTGCCTCGGAACATTCGAGGATATCTTGAGCATTGGTATGTTACCGAGCCTTGATAATTCTTGTGCCTTGATATTTCTCACGAGTCTTGATTTCTCTCGAGTCTTGATTTCTCACGAGTCTTGAGTTCTCTCGAGTCTTGAGTTCTCGATATCCTACCGAGTCTTGATATCTCGGTTTCTTCTTGAGTCTTGAAAAACTTCTTCCGTTTCTATATCTGCACGACTATACGGTGCAGATAATATCCTGAATACTCTAAAACTGAATCCTGATTCATCTATCAAGATTTATCCTGAACATGTCATACTCAGGGGTTTTGGGATCTAATCAAAATCCTCTTTATTAAATTCATTTCCCAACAGATCGCGTCAGAGGACAACCTAGCAGATCCATTCACAAAGGGTCTGGCTTAGAATACATTCGAGAGACATGTGGAAGGAATGGGTGTCAAGACCGTTGTCAATCTGCTTTGAGTATAAGTGGAAGAGATATTATTAGGTTCGTGTAGGTGACATTTGATGTCACATAGATTCTACACGAGACATGTTGCAGTATACGTAAAAGCAGACTTTGAGTATAAGTGGTAGATTTTTAGGGTTATACTGGAAAGTATGCTTTTACTTTGTATAACCAAACTGAATTTCTGTTTTATTTGCTGAAATAAATAATTTATCATTGTTGCTTTAAATATCATTGAATATTACATGTATTTACTGCATAAATGTTCAACAAATAGTACGTGTTACATTGTAGTTAATTTAGTGATACCAGATCACAGAAGATTGAATTAACAGTCCCTTGTAACTAAAAGTACATGATTCACAACCTACATGGAAATGAACAATCCATCGTGAAAGGTTGAAGTGTAAAGCTCAGATTTGCTTGTCTTGACAAAGAGATTACACTAGTGCATTATGATGCACTGAAGAGGACCTACAGGAGGATAAATTCTTCAGTACTGAATATAGAAGAAATAGACCTCAGTGGTTAGTTATTTCTTAATCTCATCCCTTAAATAGGATCGTGTGGAATTAATAATTATTGCTTTGACTTACGATGGGTAGAGAATCAATGTGATTCAATACCTTGTATCTTGGGCAATATTGTTAGTTACACGACGATTGCTAAGATTTAATACGGAGAATCGGTGTGCAAGTGCGTATTGTTTGATTTGTCCCCTTGGGAGGCTCAAAAGTTTTATCATACTAAATCTTGCAAGTGGAATTAGTTTCCGGAAAGGATAATAATGTTGAGCCGTTCCTGAACCAAGGAAAAAGATATTAATTAAAGTGAAGCTATTTCAATGGCTTAAATTAATTAATGGACTGAATAATCTTAAACACGAGATATAATAATCGGGAGTCATATTAACTGTAATATGAGTTAAGATGGATAATGCAATATTAATTATGTAGTGGGATTAATTAATATTTATGGGCTTGAATAATATTGTGGCTCAATATTGGAAATTCAAGGTCCATTAGAAGGTCCAATCTTAACACTCCTAAAGGCCCCTCAAGTAGCCCAAAGATAAAGTTCAATAACTGAAAAATGTGTTTAAAATAAAATAAAATATTGTTGCCTATTTTTCTTGCTTTTTTTGAAAATAAATAAATAAAAGAGGGAGAAAGATTTTCTTTGAATTTTGTTATGGAATGAGGATAAGTATTTTTTGGAATACAAGTTTATCTCATTAAAATCAAGAAATCTCCCACTTGGCTATTTATCTTGTAATTTTTGAAAATAAAGAAGAAAATAAAGGAAATATTTTCTTGATTTTCTTGAAAATATATTATGGAAGATATGTATTCTTGGAATACAAGAATATCTTGTAAATTCTAGAAGATCTCAATCTTGAAAATCTTGGTCCCTTATTTTTCGAAAATTTCATAACAAGAGAAGGTGGGATTTTTTGTGGAATATTTTAATTATGGAGAAAATAATATAAGAGATATATTCAAGATTTATTGGAGATCAAGAAAAAAAAATTCCCATATTGTTTTTCCCTAAAAATTTAGACCACCTCACTCATATAAATAGGGGATGAATGTTTCATCCCCAATGCAATTCCATGTGTTGGAAAAATTAGAAATCCACAGAGGTGGTGCAACATAATTTTATTTTTCCCTTTTTTTAAATTGTTCGCGAGCATCCTTCCACCGGATTGTTGGACAAGGACGAGGGAATACTTGAGAATGCTCTGTTCGTGTGAACGGGATATCCATCTTCTCAACGGTTTCACTCCAACAGGTTAGTTCACTTAAACTCCTAGCAATTCCGCATGCGTAGGATTTATGTGACGAATTTGTATGCATGATTTGTTGTTGAATTATTATTTAAAATTAATATAGGATTAATTCATGCTAGTAATAATTGTTAGAATTAAATTTGTATTTAAATATTCATCCCGAATAGATCCAGGAAATTAATTCCTCAACAGAAGGACCGCAAGATAACTCAGTTTTCAACCGACTGAAGGGCATCCCGGCAACAACTCGATTTTCAATCGACTGGGGGATAACTTAATCCAGAAGAGGCTGAAAGCGGTGGAAGACGAAGTAAACTCTCACCCCCTAATCATGGTGGAGGTCGGCCACCACCAGGAAAGATTCAGGAATGAGCCACGTATCTCGACAATGAGCTGGCTCAGCAACCCCAGCGATCAGCAGAATGCCCGAGCAAATCAGCGGGATGCGCTCAATGCCCTGAGAAAAATGGCCCGAGCACTTCAGGAGAGAATGGATGCCTAACCGACCCCCGCCGGG
Organism: Stenogyne calaminthoides; assembly: GCA_037126765.1. Lineage (NCBI taxonomy): Eukaryota > Viridiplantae > Streptophyta > Magnoliopsida > Lamiales > Lamiaceae > Stenogyne > Stenogyne calaminthoides. Next base: position 13,815,320 of record JBBCBC010000032.1, read on the forward strand.
AAAGCGACCAACATGGATCTCCCACTGTCGCCTCTCAGCGCGACCATTGCGGCAGCTCCTACACATGTTAAGATCAACTCAACCTTGATTGATCGATACTGTGGGGACACCGATCCAAGAACGCACCTCGCCAAATACAACTCATACATGACATCGTAGGAGCTTCCGATGCGACCATGTGCCGACTCTTCCCCCTCACACTGAACAAGCAAGCACACAAGTGGTTCACCTCCATCGCCCCACAATCTATCGACTCTTTTGAGCAACTGGGATGGCTCTTCATGGGACATTTTGCAGCCATGACGCCCAGACTTGCGGGGAAATAGCGGTTAGCAAATGTCGAGCAAGGCGAAGATGAGACAGATGGGGCCTACCTAGAAAGATTCGACCGGTTCATCCTAGAGGGGGAGCTAGTGGGCGACGAGGCCAAACTGCTGGGTGCCATCGCCGGACTGAAGAAAGGAACCAAAATCTGGCGGAACGTGAACTCCAACTATCCGGCGACCTACGCGGAGTTCAGAATCCACGCAAGCGATATCATCAACACCATGGAAATCCTTACGGCCAGAATGGGAGAAGGGAAGAAGATAAAAACCCCTAAGGCAAACAGGAAATCAAGGCAATACAAAACCCCCGGCAACTTCAGACCCTTTGAGAACCCAGTGTCGGTCAAACTGATAGATACCTTTGGCGTATCCCTCGGATACATCTTCACTCAGATCAAGGATAAGAGGCTGCTTGGGGAGCCCCGGCCTATAAAGAAGAGCGACGGCCGGCAGTGCCCCGGGAAATACTGCCATTACCACTAGATGGTCGGCCATAACACCAGCGAATGTTGTGACCTGGCAGATGCATTAGCCAGGCTGGTGACATCGGAGGGACCAGCAGACATGAAAGAAGTCACCATCACAAAGCTAACTCACACCTCGACCACATACGCCTTGGTCTCCAAGGCCGACCTCATGGAAATCGAGGTCGAGAATTGGATGACACCAATCATTGAGTATCTCGAAATTGGGCGACTTCCCCAGGACAGGGTCTAGGCTCAGCAATTACAGATGAGGGCGGCGAGGTACGTGAGGGTCGGTGACAGTCTATACAAGTGAGGCTTCAGCATTCCTCTACTCAAGTGCGTGACGACAGAACAAGGGCAAATTATCTTGAAGGAGATCCACGAGGGGATCTGTGGAAACCATATGGGAGGCCAATCCTTGGCCCAAAAATTAATACGACAAGGATACTTCTGGCCTACATTGAAGAAGGATGCCCTCGAATACGCAAGGCCATGCCACCGGTGTCAAATATTCTCCTTGGTGCTCGAGGAGGCGGCGAGATGATCGTCCAAGGACCAGCAGCGGGGCACATCCCAAATAGCATGGTGTATGTATCGAGGCCAATCAGCCGACACCCCCACAATCGGGGGCATCCTCGACCTCAAATAATCGGCAACCAGAGGCGGGAAGTCCACGAACCTGAAACATGATAAAAAAAGCAGCTCAGCGACCGAAAAGAAACGGGGATAAAAATGGAATGAAGAACCAGATACTTACGCCCCGGAACGGTCCATGTCCCAACCCACAAAAAATGGTCTACCAAGAATTGACATCCAGGCGGTGGCGGCGGTGTCATCACCGGCGGCAGGTGAACGACCAGCAAAAGCTCTCGAGTGCGAGCCGAGTCCGTATCTCGAACGACCACCCCGGGGGAGCGGTTATCGTGGCGGGAGCACTTGAGGCTAGGAGATCCCTCCCCGCCAATCGATCGAGCATCTCCTCGAGGCTCCCGGCTCCTCCCCTTGTCCCTAGAGCGCTCCGTCCGGGAGATGCCCCAAGTTTCCACCATGCCCCCACCACGGGCCGAGGGCACGGACCGAGAGGCTGACCCAGTATGAGTGAAGTTCAAAGCAGGGTTGCGATAAGAAGACATTTGCTCGGGGGTAGGGGCCGTTGTTTGAACCGGAAAGTGCGGAACTATAGAAAGGAGATGACCATCAGTAAAGGGCAGGGGAAAGAGAATTCAAAGAAGATTCGGGGAAGTAGACTTACGCGGATGACCGAGCTCGCGACGGTAGGTCTGCAGGCCAGTCCAAAGCCTTTCGGAAGGAGAATTGAAGAGGTCGACGTGCCGAAATTCCAGAGGAAACTTGAAGGCGATCCGGTGAGAAGCTTCAAAATCCCAGTTCAGGCGATTCTCGTCTGCGACCAGAGAATCTGCAAAAAGGAAAGGAAAATTAGATCAAACTGAGATGCCCGAATCACACGAGGATGTGGATCTTACGAGGGACCCGGTCTTGGAAATCAGTGGGAATGTGAATCTCTTCAACAGTGCAGGGTGAGGCACTCTGCCACACCCCCCCCCACGAACCACCAACGGGGATGCCAGTTCTTGATCTTGTTAACCCACACTATCCGCCGACCTGGGCGGTTCTTCAAGGCGTACTGACCCTCCTCACCAGATTGCACAACCAGCGACCAGGAATAGTTCATCTCCTTGGGCATGGGCAATCGATATAGCCCGTCTTGGCCCAACACCGCCATGGTCGCTAGCAGGTAGCTCCACCCGTTCGGGATGATCTGGGTCGGGGCAACGCGCCAGGTGGAGAGCAGATGGGTGATGACGGGATGAAGCGGGAAATGAAGGCCAGTGTCTATGACCGCCTCGTGGATAGTGATCATCCCCTTGGGAGGTTGGTCGGCCCGTTCAAAACGCTTCGACAGATAATAGAAGACATCGTTCGGGGTGTCATACTTGAGATGAGCCGCGTCCAACTCAGCCTCCATCAGGAGTCACCGTCCAACTCGTTGATATAATACTTGGATCGAACCCGCTTACGAGTCACAGTCCGAACCGGCCAATGGTTCTTGATACTAGCCCTGTAGGCCTAATAATTGAAGAAGTCCGGATGATCCCGATCACGATGGACAGAGGGCTCTAGGGGTTCATCTGGGCACCAGTTCCAGGTTCCGGCAAACCCAGCTCAGGTGTCAAAGTGCCCAAGTCTTCGAGGGACTCGTACACTTCGGGGTCCACCAACGCGTTTCCCCCGTCCCGACGAGCGGAGCCCAAATCTTCCAATGGGTGCCCATCGCTAGAGGCCCTGGCAAGAGAAACTACCCTCACCAGAGACGAAGGCCCAGGCCTGTCTTCTTATGCCCCCTACATGTTTAACGAAGAAAAGGGGGTTGGAAGAAGTTTTTGTTGCAGAAAACACTTACCAAAAGAGTAGGAAGAATGCAAGGCCACCGGTTTTGAGGAAGATCTATTTCGCGGAAGAGTTAGAAGAGAAAAAGATGAGCCCATATTTATAGGCGGAAAGCAGTGGCCAAAATGCAATTAATTTTTCAAATTTGGGGCAAATCTGCGAAAATCCTGACATATGCGGGAGCGTGGCTGCCACGCGCAATCCCGACATATGCAGAGAGACGTCACCAGTTGCATGATTTTGAGGTGGCGGTTGGACTTCTTTAGGAAGCAGAGCGACCATCATCGTGCCTTGGGATTCGGGACAGTCGTATTCAGAGCGACCAACGACTTCCTCGCTGGCGACCAGTGGGCAATTGTTATAGCCATATGGCTATCAGGAGACCATTCACCGGATAGCTATTATGGCTGCTGGGCAGCCATCAGTGTGAACCCTGGTCCTGTGGGGTCGGTTCAGAAAGCTATTATCTGAAGCCGAGCATTATCGACCACTAGATAACCCAAGGGCAACCACCTAAGGTCACCCGGGATAAATATGGAAGAGATCCGGGGAATCAAGAGCGCGGAAATCGCGGGTGTAAGCAAGGCACAAATATCCGAGCGCGAAGATCACGGCCCCGGATGAGGGAAATTGTGCCCCGACTGCTTGTAACCCTAGAGGGCCGACGAGTCATGCCCATGTGGGCATTTAACCTAGTTTTGTAGTCTATAAATACCAGTTGTATGATTCATTATAAAGGGAGAAATTCTTAGAGATTGGGCAGATATTATAGTGCACTTCCTGGCTTGGTATTGCCCCCGGACGTAGCCACCTTTCGGCAACCCGGGTCACCAAATTTCGTGTCTTTACTTGCTTTACTCATTGTTCATTTTGCGAGTGATTGTTGGTACGCCGAGTCATTTCTGGCTACAACACCGTAGTTAATTCTATGCCTCCCGTTTGTGATGTCGAGCTCGAAGACGATCTTTGCCAATTATTTGATACGGAAGTTGAGTACGAAGCAAATTGTTGGGGTCTTACTATGGCATATGATGAACCACTCCTCGATGATGATAAAGATTTTTGTTTTCCATAATAATTATTATTATTTTATAATTAATGAGAGTTATTTTGTTGGCCAAGCAATAAAAAACGATCCTATCGCCTAAAGGGTTTTGGCCACACCCAACGGCTGATAATTTTGAGCTCAATTATTTGATGGCAAGCAATCGTCGATTAGAAGAAGGGAAGCCTTTAGGTTCGATAAGAGAATCTTCGCATAATTGGTCCTTGAGGACAAGGACGGTCTTGAAGGGGACGGGAATGATGCGAATGATGGTTTTTGGACCCAATAATACATGCAAGATTATATGGCAAGGAATTGTCCTACTTTTGCAACTAAAGTTAATGGGCAAGATTTCCAATATTCCAAGATATTGTCAAAGATAGTGGCCAAGATTTTCAAGATTATAGTATAATTAGATTTATTGTTATTCAAGTTTTATATTTATTATTGCCTTTCAAGTTTAGTCTTTAGTTATTTGGTCTTTATTAAATAAGATTTGGTCCTTTAGTTTATCCAGTAAGAGTCTGTCTTTTCTTCACGTTAATAAATAATAAAAAAACCTCTTGGTAACTTTGTCAAAACCTAATGGTTTCTTGCCAATCTGAGTTGGGTCAACAATTATTATCGTTCTTTGCGTATTCTTTGTGTTTTGCGATCGCGGTTCTCATCATTAATCAGCGACGACACAATCCTTCACACAAACAGATAATAATGCAAGAAACTCACCAAATTACATTCTTTTTCTATTTTTTCTTAAAATATATAATTTTTTTTATTAATTATTATCTACAATTTTTTCAATTCTAAACTAAATGAGTTTAAATTTTAAGGTTTGAGTGATTTGAGCATAATTTCATCATAGTTCTTCACTGTTATAAATTCTCGGTTGGATATATTCTTTTTTTTTTCTCACTATTATCATTATGTTGTGCATAAATTTTTATTATTTTACGTTATTTCATCATTTTAATTATACTAGAGCTCACTTAGAGTACAATAGAAAAGGACAAAATTAATATATATATATATATCTTAATACTATATATTGGTAAATCTATTTGAGAAGGACTCTTGTGAAATATTACACCCTATTGATATGTGCAATACACTATAATTAAGCTAATTTTTTAAAATATTCACGGGTCGGGTTGGGCTAGGTGGGCGCGGGTCGGGCGGGTCAGGACTGTGGGATGTGAGTTGGCGCGGACGCATATATATTTATAGAATGAAATCTTTATCAAATATGCGTTGTAGCCTAGTTGTTTAGGTCTATTGTTAATGTATGTGGTCGCTGGTTCAATTCCTTTTGAGCACATAATATTTAAAATATTTTTTTATGTGTTACTACATAAAAAAAATGTGATACTTATAGAAACAAAATGTGTTACTACGTGAAATAGAAATTATATATTTTTAAAAAAAAAATACATTATCATATGGTAACACGAGTACACGATATGTGTACAGTGTTATATATTACTAAAAAAAATATGTGTTAATACACGAACAAAAAATGTTTCTCTATGAAGAAAAACGTGTTACTACATGAACAAAACCAGAACAAGCGCGAAAAGAAATCCGCAGTCCAAAATTACAGATTTAAAGAATAACTTGATGTGTTACTACATGAACAAAAGAGTATTACCATATGAACAAAAGAATGTTACTACATGAACAAAAACCAGTACAAGCGCGAAAAATAAATCGTCAGTCCAAAATTATATATTTAAAGAACAACGTGAGAAGCGGAATGACCTGTAAATTTGCAAGGATGGAAAAATTGAAGAAAGCAAGAAGAATATGAAAGAGAGAGAGAGAGAGAAAAAGAAGAACAAGAGAAGAAAAGGAAAAATCTAGAGACGCACTACCATCAAAATCAATGGAGATCTGATCGTGTTTGTTGCGACGCGAGAAGAGAAAGAAGAAAAAAATCTGTCAGCGTCTATGACTGCGCGACCGTGAAGAAGAATAAGAAGGAAGCCCATTAACCCGCCAGCAATCTGCCCTAACCCGGCCCGGTTACATGACCTGCGGAAAAAAAAACTCAATTGTACATATCACTTGTATGCAATATTGCATACAAGTTTTTGTCATCATATTTAAGCTTATGTGGCAAAACCACGTTCGTCTACGTAATGCCCAATTCAACCAGATTATTTCGTTTCAAAATCGTGCATTCTAATTAAAAGTTATTTATTTAATTTTTTAACTTATCTAATTAAGTTAAGATTTGAATATCTTATTAATTCATTATTATTAGATATCTTTTGTCAGCCCTACTTCACCTCTCCGCCTTAGTAGCCGCTGCTGATTCTCTTCTAGAGTCTCGGAAGATCGTCGGGCTCATAATCAGGTAAAAAATCAGATAATTCACGTTATATACAAGTCATCATGTCAGGTGTGAAATCGTTATATCATGTTATTCCTCTTCGTTTTTGATTTGTTTTACTTTTTTTGTTTCTTCTTTGTGGTCCTCTAATATTTTTCTTTGTTTCTCTGATTATCTGTGTTCATTGTATAGGATCTCTTGGTGGCATTAATTATATTTGGGTGGTTCGATTTGTGTACGTTATATACTACTCCCTCCGTCCATCAAAATTGTGCTCATTTCGTTTTGACATGTTATACGGAAAGGTAAATTAAGTTGATTTATGAATAACATAATTAATTGTGAGTAAAGTATAATGATAACTTGAGTAATTAAGTGATTGTTGGACGATGAAGATAAAGAAAATGGTGTCTATAAACGTACTTAATTTACTTTTCCGTACAACATGTCAAAAAGAAATGAGCACAATTTTGGTGGATGGAGGGAGTATTATTTTTGGTTGGTTGATTTGAGTACGTCATATACTGTCATCTTTTTTTTCTTTTTTTTATTTATTCTTCGTTCCGCAGATTAAATCTTTGCTCATAATCAGGTATGAAATCAGATAATTCACGTTATATACCGTGTTGTTCTTCTTCTTCGTTGCTTACAATCATTTTCTTAAGGAAGAAGAATATTGACGTGTTGGAATTGTAGTTATAAAGCACGTTTATAGTAGTCTCTTTTTTGTTTGTTTCTGGATTGCAATACATGGGAGACCATTTTCTATCTTGGGAGGAGTCAGGTGCTGTAACATTATTAAACAGTAAAAATAGAACTTTAAATGTTTCTTCATCATTGGGTGAGAACCTTATATGGATATTTCCAGTATTTGATTCTAATTCGATGTTTCCAGTAAAAAGTAGTTTAGTGTATTAGTATCATCTTAGACTTTGTGCATTAAATTAAAAATTAATAAAACTTTGTTTGTAGTGATGTCAACAGGTATTGGTTCAATCTATGTAGGAAAATGTTTTTCTCTTCCTCTAAATAAGGAAATAGAAGTTAGTTTCCATAGGTTAGAGTTGCATGCTTATCACAGAACTCTACAATCTTTATATGCTTCTGGTACGTGAAGTTGGGAACAAGGAAGCAATGCTGAGAAATCTTCTTATAATGTTCAAGGTAAATAATTTGAGTTCGAGGGGTTTATTCTTTTTCATTCATAGCGATTCTTTTAGTTTGACAAATTTGTTAATCTAATTCTATTTTTTATATTTAATCAGATGTAATTCTTCTAATTTGATGAATTTATAAAATTGATTTCGTATTGTATATTTAATCTGGTTTCTTTTTTTTATATTGCAATGAGTATTGAGGTAAGTAAGTTGAGTTTTCAATTAGTTATAAATATTTATTGCAATTGTGTAATTATTTTTTATTGCAAGAAGTATTGATGTAAGTAATTTGAGTGTTGAAATAGTTATGGATGTTTTTCTTCTTTTTCGTTCATAGCGATTCGTCTAATTTGATAAATCTGTTAGTTTAATTTTGTTTTGTATATTTAATCTGATGAGATTCTTCTAATGTGATGAATTTTTTAATCTAATATTGTGTTGTATAAATAATCTGATTTTATTTTTTTATATTGCAGGGAGTATTGAGGTAACAAATTTGAGTTTTGAATTAGTTATGAATATTTAATACAATTGTGTAACCATTTTGTATATTGCAGGAAGTTTTTTATATTATATGGAGTATTGATGTTAGTAATTTGAGTGTTGAATTAGTTGTGGATGGTGTTTCTTCTTTTTCGTTCATAGCGATTCTTCTAATTTGATAAGTCTGTTAATTTTTTTTTAATATTTAATCTGATGAGATTCTTCTAATTTAATGAATTTGTTAATCTAATATTGTGTTGTATATATAATCTGATTTTATTTTTTATATTACAGGGAGTATTGAGGTAACAAATTTAAGTTTTGAATTGGTTATGAATGTTTACTAAAAATGTGTAATCATTTTGTATGTTGAATTAGTTGTGGATGATGAATTTGCTAATCTAATTTTGTTTTGTATATTTAATCTGATGAAATTCTTCTAATTTGATGAATTTGTTAATCTAATTTTGTGTTAAATATTTAATCTGATTTTTTTTATATTGCAGCCTTGCAGGGAGTATTGAGGTAATTAATTTGAGTTATGTTGATCCCGAGGTAAACGAGTCTCACACGTGTATGGGGGGGGGGGGGGATACACGTGTATAGTGATTTTTAAACTTTTCACCAAACTGTGATCAGTGAGTCAGGGTGTCCTGAGAATAAGTCATGAGAAGCACCAGATGCTTTGAGTCAGAGTCTACTGAGTCAATGATACTGAGCGGCTTTTATAGACTTCAGATTAGCTCAACTGATCTGAGTTTTAAAACAGAGTCTAAATAAGCTTGGAGTAGATAACAATCTTACTAACTACTCAGATGAGTTGATCAGTTTGACAACTATATATACTAGCTTATCTAGAGTGCGGAATGTGTAGGCCCTAAGTTTATACTCATTTTACTTTGCTGAAAATCTTTGCTGCTTAGTAAAATAGTGGTTAAGGCTGTGATCAATTTAATGCAACCTCGGTGGATTGATTCTAACTGAATATCAGAAAACTTTGTATGCTTTCAGTGAAAATATGCAACAGATAATATGCAAAGCAGAAAGCAAACAACACAACAAGTTATAGTGGTCCAGAGACTCAAGCTCCTACGTCCACTCTCTTTGATCCTCAGAGAAATTCCTTAACACACTACTACTACTACTTAAGCTTTCTGACTTAACTCAACAGCTTACTAACTTTCAACTATGAGTTTTCTAGCTGAACACTGAACACAAGCAGTTTACTAACTTCTTCTTTAGAGCTTTCAAGCTGAACTCCTGCAGCTTACTAACTCTTTACAACTCTCACTTTCCAACAACTACACACTCAAACTACCTAACAAAAGGGTTTGGGTTTTGGTTGGTTTCCAACTAAGGTGAGATATCCTTTTACAATAAAACACAAGGTAAAAGGCTAGGATATCTCTAACTAAGCTTTGAATATACTTGAATCTAGGCTTAGTGAATGAGCTCTCTTCAAAGATGAAACACTTGGAAAATTCTTAGGGTTTTGAGTGCTTCATAATATAAACTTGAATACGAATGAGCTCTTGAGTTGCTTGATTTGCCGTAACCTTGCAATGGTGAAGGTCACTGGTATTTATAGACAACTCACCAAGGTCACTCTTGAAAAACTATCTGTTGGAAGAGATAGCATCAAGGGTTTCCTTATTTGGATAGTGGTAAACGGCTACATTTAGGGTTTGAACACGCCCTTGCATGGTTTGGGTAATATATATAGCTAAACAACCAATCACCACTCTCTGTGAACTGGAAGATATCAGTCCTGATATTTTCTCAGAGATATGTCGCTTTCAGTGTTAGTAAAATACACTGTTGTCGCCTCCTCATTGGTCGAAGTCTTCCTTTGAACAGAGACAAACAAAATGGATCTTTTTAAGTCAACAACACTGGACTGATATGTTCCTTAATGTCCACGAATGTGTAACATTCTCTTTGTTTGTACTAGGAATGAACAAAACACTATTTACTCAGAAATAGTTGTTCAGGGTCTTATTGGTCAGTACAAACAGTCCTCAGGATCTTCAGTCTTCAGGGTCTTCTGTCTTCAGGATCTTCTGACTTTAGGGTCTTCTGACTTCAGGGTCTTCTGAAGTATCCCTATCTATCCTGATCTATATCTGCTGACTATACATGGTGCAGATAATCCTGATCCTATCACCTATAGAAAACCTGATCCTAATCTACCAAAATGTTCTGATACATGTCATACTCAGGGGTTTTGGGATCTAATCAAAATCTTTATTAAATTCATCTCCCAACAATTTCCCCCTTTTTGATGATGCCAAAACCATTTTGTTACAATATCAAAAGGAAAACAGAACCTATCATCTATTCAGGTTTTCATTTCCTAAGACAAGTAACTTAAAAGTTACAACATGGCAAAACATCAGTAAGATAATGAGATATTATCTTTTCAGAACAAAAATCAGTAGAGTTTTCATTGATAGTAAAGATCATAAGTACAGGATATAAATTTTTATCCTACCCTACTGAACATCAGAACATAACTTCATTCTTCTTTAGACTTAATTTCATCAGATGGATGATCAAGATTGAACATTCCATAGTATCTCTTCTTCAGCTCTTCTCTTTCCTGAATGATCCTCGCATCATTCCTTGTCAGTCCAAGTTACTCAGCTTGATCCACAAAGTCTGCATAGATGAAATCATAATTGATCATATCTCCCATTTCTGAATTTGGGTGGTGGATACTTCATTTGTCCTGGAGCTTTCAACTGATAACCCAGAGTGTCAAACAAGTCAAACCACTTTTGACACATATCAGTAAAATTCCTCAGCAGATATGCAATGAATGCATCATCATCTCTGTCAGAGATAGAATGAGGCCAAGCTTGTAAAATATCATAGTTAAACACAAACTCCCTCTTGGCTTGCTCCCACTTGTCATTCATCTCAATAGGCATCCATTTGTCAGTATGAGGCCACTACCTCTTCCTTGGTTTAGTGCCTCTCCTCCTCAGGAAAAATCTATGGAATCCACCTCTGATCCTCTTTGCTTCTTCTCTTTCTTTTTTGGTCATTTCTACCCCTGACACAGAAGCAGCAGCCTTTCTTCTCTTTTCAGCTTCCATCATTTTTACAGAGTTGTGCCAATCCCAGTTGATTCTTTTCAAGACAACATCGTATTCTCCAAAGCCCTCTTTAAATAGGTCGTCAGTTTTAGATTCTTCACTCCTTTGGGCTTCAGCAATATCTGCCTCAGAAAATTCTTCTGACAATTTTCTCCTGATTGGCTTCTCAGCTTGCTTTTTCCTTTGTACTGGCTTTTCAACAAAAGCAGTTGATGGTTTTGGATGGTTCAGAGCACCATGAGCTTCTCCCATCTTGCTCGATTCTTGTGCTCTCTGCCTTTTGGTTCTTTGTTCCAGTACTTCCTTGGCAGCTTCAGGATGGATTAGAACTTCAGGTTCCTTCCTTTTTCCTCCTCTGTGAATAATCACCTCTGCTTCAGGCTATTTTCCTTCTAATGCGGGCAAGGGAACAAGTCTATCATAACTTTCCCCCTTTTTGGCAACATAATTTTCAAGTGTCGCAGAGAGGGTTTTGTTCATATGCATTTGCTCCCTTCCAACAGATCGAAGCTCAGCAGCAATGAGGAAATTTTCATCCTGCATCCTCTGAAGTACATTCATCCCAGTTGATGTGTCTTCAACAATACCACCATAAGTTGTACGCATTTTCTCCATGAGTGAAGTACTCATTTCCTCTACAGCAACTTTTATCAGCTCATCAGCCCTTGCTTTCATCATATCCTCCAACATTTTTTATCTTAACTCAAATCTCCTCTCCATTTCTCCCATCACATCTCTAGATATATGCTCCAATCTAGTATCTATCTTAGCAAATTTATTATCAATAGAAGTAGATAATAAAGTTACCTGATCAGATGTCACCATGGATGTGCTCAGCAAATCAACAGTTTTGCTCTGAGAGGTTTGAGCATCAGCAATCTCTATCAGTGTTGCTGCGGGCTCTTGCTGGTAATGAATTGTTTCCCCAAATGTAATTAACTGTAGTGTAGGAACATCCTGAGCTTGTTCCCCCTGAATGGTTGCATTAACACTAGACTCAGCAACCTTTATACTCCCTTCAGGAATATTTTCAGCACCTATCTTCTGAGAAGGTTCCTGATCATCCTTGTCCTTTCCACTGACTTTTCCTTAAAGTTGAGTAACAACCTTCCTCTCAGAATCTTCTTTTGTACCAAGGCATCAAACTCAGACTGTTTGAACCTCAGTCATCGAGTTCAGCAACTTCTTCTGCCCAAAACTCTTCACCTCTGATGTGGAGATTATTCAACCTGAGGATGGCAGAGGATACTGTGGTAGCCAATCATCTTAACGAATTCAATATGACGAGGTTCAAGCCCTAATTTTGATGATGTGGTTCAAGCCCTAATTTTGTTTCTTCTTTACCAGAAAGTTGGAATGGGACGGTAACGGCTGTTAGTGCTTCAGCAGGTAAAGTGAAACTTAAATTTGATGAGGCTAGAGATCTAATCATGAGTGAAGAGATTCGCAGGAAAGAATTGGGTGTGGCCATAGGATCAGCCTTGAGTGCGGGAAACAGAGGCAGATCAGAATACAAAGGGAAGCCAAATCAGGGTAGATCAAAGTCAAGGGGCAAAGATAAGCCTAAGAAGGACAAGAGTCAGATCGAGTGCTATAATTGTCATGAACTTGGTCATTACAAAAGGGAGTGCAAGGCACCAGCGAAGGCACAAGGGAATGCACCAAAGAAGGATGACAACTCAGCAAACGCCGCCACTGATGAGGGCTCAGATGCATTAATCTTGAGCGTAAGCATTCTATTAGAATCTTGGGTGTTAGATTCTGGAGCATCGTTTCATTCGTGCAGCAGTGCTGACGTAATGGAGAAGTACACTTCCGAGAACTTTGGGAAGGTTTATCTAGCTGATGATGAGCCTCTGGAAATCAAAGGGAATGGGGATGTTCGGATCAAGACACCGAATGGAACTGTTTTGCAGTTGAGAGATGTGATATATTCCTGGATTGAGGAGGAATTTACTCTCAGTAGGGCAGTTTGATGACGAGGGATATAATGTGATCTTTGGATGCAACATGTGGAAGACATCCAAAGGTGCAATGGTAGTGGCTCGAGGCAATAAGGAGGGAACATTGTACATGACAGGCAACACCCGAGATAACATTGCTCTTGCAGGGGCAAATGGGGGAACGTTGTACATGACAGGCAACACCCGAGACAGCATTGCTCTTGCAGGGGCAAAAGGGAATGCAGATTTGTGGCATTGTCGTCTTGGCCACATGAGTGAGAAAGGGATGAAAGTGATGTGTTCAAAGGGTAAACTGTCAGACCTCAAGACAGTTGACATCGGGTTATGTGAGGACTGTGTATTCGAAAAATAGAAAAGGGTGAGTTTTTCGAAGGGAGGCAGAACCTTGAAGAAGCAGAAGCTGGAGTTAGTCCACAGCGACTTGTGGGGTCTAGCACCGGTGACATCTCTTGGTGGAGCATCATATTACATGACTTTCATTGACGACTCTACGAGGAAGGTATGGGTTTATTTTCTGAAAAATAAGTCTGATGCCTTTAATGCTTTCAGGAAGTGGAAGGCCATTGTAGAAACTGAGACGGGTCTCAAAGTGAAGTGTTTCAGATCTGATAATGGTGGAGAGTACGAGCTCCGTGAGTTCAAAGAATTTTGTGAGGCGAATGGAATTCAAATGGAGAAAACCGTGAGAGGAACCCCCCAGCAGATCGGTGTGGCAGAACGTATGAACAGAACGTTATGTGAACGTGCTAGAAGTATGCGATTGAAGTGTGGGCTGCCAAAGATGTTTTGGGCAGAAGCAGTTAACACTGCTGCCTACTTGATAAATAGAGGACCCTCAACTCCCTTGGAAAATGGCATACCAGAGGAGGCCTGGTCTGGTAAGGAGGTAAATCTTTCTTTTCTTCGAATATTTGGGTGTGTTTCATATATTCACATTGATGCTGCTAGTAGAAGTAAATTGGATGTTAAGTCTGTTAAGTGTACGTTTGTTGGATATGGCGGTGATGAATTTGGCTATTGATTTTAGGATGAGGAAAATCAAAAGATAATTCGTAGTCGAGATGTCGTATTTAATGAGCAGATTTTGTACAAAGACAGGTCGGGGATATCCAAAGAAGGTGGTTCTGAGACTCAGGTTGTGGAGTTGGATATTTCGAACTCAGGTGGGAGCAAGGAGGCTCAAGATGATCAGGTGATTATTGAGGAAGAACCAAGTACACCACAACCAACAATTCAGCTGCGGAGATCCACGAGAGAACATAGATCTCCTGATAGGTATTCACCTTCTCTTCATTATTTATTGTTGACTGATGGTGGTGAGCCTAAATGTTATGCAAAGGCTACACGTAGTGAGCAGGTGAGCAAGTGGAAACTTGCGATGGATGATGAGATGAATTCATTGATGACCAACGGAACCTGGTAACTAGTTGAGCTCCCTAAGGGCAAGAAGGCACTGTATAATAAGTGGGTTTACAGAATCAAGGAGGAGGATGATGGAAGCAAGTGTTACAAGGCAAGACTGGTTGTGAAGGGGTTTCAGCAGAAATATGGTATTGATTATACTGATGTTTTTACTCCAGTTGTGAAACTAACTACCATTCGGTTAGTTCTGAGTTTGGTGGCTGCAAAAAACTTGGTGTTAGAGCAGATGAATGTAAAAACAGTCTTTCTTCATGGTGACTTAGATGAGGACATCTACATGAAGCAACAGGAAGGATACTTGTCAAAGGGGGATAGTGAGCTTTTTTTCAAATTGAAGAAGAGCTTGTATGGTTTGAAATAAGCTCCATTACAGTGGTACAAGAAGTTTGATAGGTTCATGCACGAGATTGAGATCAATAGGTGTGAAGCTGACCATTGTTGTTACTTCAAGAGGTATGATGATGGTTATATCATTTTGCTATTATATGTTGATGACATGTTGATAGCAGGCTCTAGTGCTCGGGAAGTGAGCAAGTTGAAGAAGAAGTTGTCTGATAGGTTTGCTATGAAGGACCTTGGAGAGGCCAAGCAAATCTTAGGTATGCGAATCGATCGTGATAGGGCGGCAAGAAAGTTGTATATTTCACATGTTGAATACATAAAGAAGGTCTTGAAGAGATTTAGTATGGAAGATGCAACGCCAGTTCGTGTCCCGTTGGGAAGTCAGTTCAAGCTATCCAACAAGGACTCACCTAGCAGCGACGAGGAGCGAGCCTACATGCAAAACACCCCGTATGCTTCGGCAATTGGCAGTTTCATGTATGCTATGGTATGTACAAGACCAGATATTGCACATGTAGTGGGAGTGGTTAGTCGGTTTATGGGTAATCCGGGCAAGCAGCATTGGGAGGCAGTGAAGTAGATCCTTAAGTACTTGAGAGGTACTACTGAACAAGCTTTGTGCTTTGAGGGCAAAAGTGTTGAATTGGCAGGATATGTTGATTCAGACTTGGCATCCAGTGATCTTGACAAAAGGAGGAGTACAACCGGGTATGTGTTTACTTTTGGTGGTATAACAATTTCTTGGGCTTCTAAGTTGCAGAAGATTGTAGCTCATTCCACTGCAGAAGCAGAGTACGTTGCAGTTACTGAGGCTAGCAAGGAGATGGTTTGGTTGCAGAATCTCTCATGTGAGTTGGGGAAGGAGCAAAAGGATAGTATTATGTATAGTGACAGTCAGATTGCTATTCACTTAGCAAAGAATCCGGTCTTTCACTCGAGGACGAAGCATATTAAGTTAAGGTATCATTACATACGTTACCTCATTGAGAACAAGATCTTACAACTGATAAAGATCCGAGGAAGTGAGAATCCTACTGACATGTTGTGTTGGGAAATTTATAGTTTTGATGAAAGTTCCAAAAACACATGTAATAGGACCAGTCAGACCTGTTAGCTGACTGATGTTTACATTACTGCTATAGGAGACCAGTTGATAATGATTGTATAGAAAAACTGATGTAATAGATAGGTCACATATTGAGGGGGAACTCAATATGTAAAGGTCAGATCTGAAGAATCAGAAGAAAGCTGATATCCGACAGAGCAGAACGCTAAACCAGAACGGAAGATCAGATCGAACTGATCTCGTCAGATAACTCAGCGGAAGTCATGAAGCTCAAACCTTCAATACTCGAAGATCAGATGACTTCCAGAAGATAAGACCAGAAGACCTACATCAGCCAGAGTCAGCCAGTTGAAGCTAAGTCAACAGGCACCAGAAGACTCCATCAGGTGGACTGATCAGTTCAGACTGATCAGATCAGCTCATAAGATGAAAACTGTTGTTTCATCTTATCATACGTCTGCGAACTGAACAAGATGAATACCAACCTTAGTTGGAGGAACAACACTGCAAAGCAAGGCTTTCATCCAATAAGGAAGAAACACGTATGAACAGAGCTGATACTCGCGGGATTCGATGTTGCTCTCTCAAACGGCTATAATCTTTCAGCCATGCCGTTCCTGAAGCACGTCACATCAAGCCTGCAACTCTACCTAAAATAGCCTGAGATTCAAATTGCTCTCCAACGGCTCTTTGATCTCAAGGTCTATAAATATGGGATCACACTTCAGAGTGAAACACGGAAATGCTTGGACAAACAACATAATCAAGAAGCTCAAACTATAGTCAGATTTCCGCACGAAGAACACAACAACAAGCTTATTTTATATTGTGTTCATCCCATAAGTTCTTAGCAAGAAATCTTTTCATCTAGCTTTCAGGCTGCTTATACGCAAGAAAAGATTTCATAGTTGGAACCTCAACAATCTTACCCAAACCCCCAAGTTAGGATAAGTTGTTTAGCAAGATTTCAGTCTAGGGTTTCTAGTACTGATTTCTGGGATCGGTTGAGTGAGAACTCTTAAAACATCTGTTGGTGTACTGTGTTGGACTAACACACTAATCTAAGTCCAGTCGGTTAAGTCGGTTAAGTTGGTGCCCCTTGTGAAAGGGAAGAGTGGGCCGTAGGACCTGGGTTTGTCCGAACCACTATAAATCTTGTGAGCCTTTCTTTGCTTTGATTAATTGCTCTCACATCGCACAATCTTAAAAGCACATACATTCTAAGTTAAGATCGGATGACACCAAGCTTCGATCCGATCGTTTTGATTTACGTCATCGATTAAAAGATAAAACTTGGAATCGATTTATACAAACCGGTTTTTCACGGGTAAAACTTAAGCTCCGCGACACATCGTCGTTAATCGATAGTTACCGAACCGACCGTATACGGCGTTCAAGAAGTTGGTTATCGAGACCAATGATTCACTCGCACGACTGATCGGGCTATCTGCTCTCACACGATCGACCAGACGAAAAGTTTTTTTTCGTAAGTCTATTCACCCCTCCCTCTAGACTTCGCCCTCACTTAACGGATTCGGGACCTACAAGTGGTATCGAGCGGTTGGTTCTTCCGACCATCGACTACGTGTCATTGTGGTCATCTGAATCGATCTTGAAAAACCGTTTAAAAAACTCATTCATTTTCCAAAATCACTTTCGGATGGATAACACGTCCGGTATGTATCATGATCTGCCGAAGTTCTCAATTGATGAGTATGCAGATTGGGCCATATATATGTCCAACCATCTAGGCTCTATCGATTGGCGAGAATGATGGAAGTCATCGAGAGGACCCATCATCATTTACTACGACAATCCTGCAATCGGAGGAGATCCGGACTTTCCCTTGTGAAGTCTTGTGCGAAAAAAGCCCAAACGATGGACACGGAAGAAAGAAAAGCGCATAGATACTGGACACCATTGCAAGACATATCATCATGAAGACAATGGATAAGGTCACCAAAGAAGATTAAGTATCTCAAATCTGCGAAAGCAATGTGGGATACTCTGGCTGAGATCTGCGAGGGAAATGAACAGATAAAAGACAGCCGTCTTCAAGCCGAACTGGTGAAGTTCGAGAAACCAAGATGTTGCTTCAATGAAACCATCAACGAACTTCGATGGAAGAATTACAATGTCTATAAACAAGCGAGAACTTGGTAGAGAGATGTCGATAAAGATATCAACTATAAGATCCTAAGATCTCTCACCAAGAAGTGGGACATGAAGGTCACGGTAATCAAAGATTGCGGGACATTTCAAGAATGAAACCTAGTAGCTTGTTCTTGAGTCTTAAAGCTCACGAGTTCGACACGATTGAAAGAGGTCAAGTCGATGAAGACGAGGCCCTCTTTGAAACCTCGACTTCAAAATCGATTTGCTTTCAAGGCAACCAAGATGAGAACAAAGGCCAATGAACCCATTGGAAATATATTGAGTCAGCGGTAGAGATCGCGTTGCTTACCGGGGAAGCTTGAGAAGTCGGATATACAACTTGGTAAGTATCGAAGATTTTATAAGGACTATCAACATAGCCGAGATTTCGAGATAGGAGATCGACAATAGATCTCCAGAAGAACGGATCGATGATCGGAGGGATCACGAGAGATGAAAGGGAAAGAGATAGTCGACGAAGGAAGGAAGAGATAACCAATCGATAGAAGAAACTCGGACTACTATCGAAGGGAAATCACCGATAGGTCATCTGAAGGAGTGATTCACGGAAGGAAAGGAACAGTGGATCCGAGGCGTGCTTCAATCGTGAGAAGCTGTGTCACTATAGCCTGTTCGCCGGACTGGCCAAGAGAGAGAGGGAAGAAAAGAGGAACAAAAGAGAGCAATGGTTTAGAGACGGAAGAGCCATGGTTCGATACGTCGCCAGAATTGACGATTCTATCGCCCTCCGAGGACTCCGGATACTCCCTCAGAGAAGACTTCGCCGATCAAGAAGCCGCCGACTTCTATGAAAGTGAAGATCCGATATTCTCGCCGACGATGATGAACTCGCCGATGGGAGGGAGGACCAATCCGAGGTAACCTCCAAACCCCCCTTCGTTCGCTTCTACACCGCTATCATTAGCACACCGCCGGGAGATTGACCTGCAGACTCTACTCAGAGCAATTGCTTGAAGATCTCTCCAATGCAAAGAGAAACTTATGCTATTGTGGAAGCCGAGAATGATAAGTCGAGGATCGTAAATAATCGACTTGTCAAGAAAATGATCTCGGAAAAACCTTCGAACTTAGATCATTTGAAACCGCCGTAGGTGGCGAGGAATTTAAAATTCTCGGTTAAAGCTTCGATCAGAAAAGCAGATCAAAGAACAGATGGAAATTAACAGAGACAGAAGTCGATGACTTCAAAATCTTGCAAGCAAAATTCGATGAGCTATTAGAATGCATGAAAAGTCGAAAATCCTCCGAGGAAAAAAATCAAGAAGAAAATAGATGTTTTTTCAAAATCATCTCAAACCGTTAAAGACATGAACGCCTATTTTCGAGTAAAGATTGATAAGGAGGGACTTGGCTATGAGAAACCCTCCACATCCTCAAAAGCCCGATCGATTCATCTCGTAAAGGTGTAATCGGGGCAATTTTCGAAAAAAAGATACACCAAAAGCTAAACTTGTATCTAATAGGGGTAAGAGACGGGGTTGAGCGGGTAAAGGCAAGTGCCTAACCAGAAAGGGAACAGAAATGGACCCCAACTGGTAAAGCATCAGCCGAGGAATCAACGGAAGAACCCAGTTCTTCTGAAGAAACCTCAACCTGATCAACAGATCAGGAATCAGAAAAGACAACCTACAAAAGGGAAGTCTAATCTGAGACCCAGTCAAGGTCAGCTGCCTAATAAGCATGCTTCAGGTAAACTGCGAAAACCATCTATGCGAAAAGGATATGAATCTTTTGATGGTAGCAGTCGTACCTACCCCTATAGTCAGAAATTTAGGGCTCTCTTTTTGAACCACTTTGGATAAAAAAAGAAGACAAACCGAAAAAGGTAAATCATAAGTCTTCTAAGTCATCCAAGGTTCACACAAGTAATCATACAAATCGAAAGCATATGAGGATAAGTATGATTATGTTGAGTATGGGAGACAAATCGGGCCTTCGATCCGACCGATCACCATAGAAGTGTTTCTGTTTGTATGGATCCCCAAATCCAAACCTAACCCTCGGGACCCAATCCGAAAGAAAGGGGTACCTAAAACCCGATCCGATTGGTGTTCGCGTGGGTCCGCCAACAAAAGGAGGTGTGCAAGCAACTATCCGGTACATCGATAGTGGATGCTCAAGGCACATGATCGAAGCAAACATCTCCTCGGTTCCTACATAGAACGAAAGGCCCGCGTGTACTCTTCGGTGATGATAACTTTGGTTATACCAAAGGGGTTGAACCTTAGAGAATGATGATGTACAAAATGGCGGAGTCTCAGATGTCGAAGGTCCGAAGCACAACCTATTATCGGTTTCACAATTCTGCGCGACAACGGATTCAAGGTGTTGAGTTCTCGATCGATCAATGCACTATCAAGAATCGAGTCACTCAACGGATATTGCTAACGGGTTCAAGAAAAGGGACGATCTACAAACCGATTGGAAGCAGTTGTCCAAGAAATGCATGCCCGATTGTTAAGAGTTCCAAAAGTAGCGAGTTGGCTCTCGGGCACAAAAGAATGAGCCATCCGAACTTTAAAACTCTTAATAAGATAGCTAGGATGTCTCTAGTGGAAGGACTTCCGAATGAAGTGTTCTCAAAGGATCGGACATGTCTTGCATGTCGGAAGGGAAAACAGTCAAAGCTTCATTCAAAGGAATTTTAGGACCAAAGATCAAAGAGTACTACAAATTGCTTCATATGGATCTGTTTGGACCCGATTACATCGGTCTCAACGGACGCCTTAAATACACTCTGGTAATCGTGGATGACTATTCCAAGTTTACGGGTTATATTCTTACATAAGAAAAATGAGGCGACAACCAAGATACCCGAGCTACTAAGAAGATTACAAAATGAGAAGGGTGGGTGTCGTAGTAAAAATCGATCGAGATAAAGGTGCATGAATTTCGAACTCCTTTATTATTGATTTTTTTGCTCTAAGTTTGGTATCTGAAAGATGAAACATCATTGCGAGGACGCCTACAAAGAATGGAGTAGCTGAAGCGGAGAAACAGAACTCTCAAAGAAGTTGCTTTCGAACAATGTTAATTTGAACATGCGATACCAAACCGTTTAAGGCGAATAATCAACACCGCATGCCATACGCAGTAATGCGATGTCTTCGACTAAGGCTCACTACATAACACCCTATGAACTGTGGGAGGGCGAAAACCTCGTGTTTCTTACTTCCATTTTTTTGGGTGCAAGTGTTTCATACACAACAATGGGAAAAGTCGGGTTGAAGACCTTTGAGGCCAAGTCCGATGAGGGTATATTTCTAGGGTATTCCTCATCTAGCAAAGCCTTCGTGGTCTACAACAAACGAACCCTTGTTGTGGAAGAAACACCCCATGTAACCTTTGATGAAGCATCTTCGATCAAGAGAAATCGCCTCGAGAACAAGAAGTACCGATCTACGTAACACGATATTCGGAAAATGGATCATTTAACGATCAAGGATAAAGGATCGTAAATCAGATCAATTTACATTCCAGATCTAGGCGATTCACCGGATCAATCAGATCCTAAGGTACGATCAAGCTGTCGATGAAAAAAGTCGATCCACCGAGATAAGAAGAATCGAACCTGGGTCCGGTTAGGGGAACTCTGAAGTTCTCACGAACAGACATCAGCACATGATGATTCCAACATCAGCTGAGACTTGTTCTTATCAAGTGGACCATAACCCTGCACCACTCCCAATCACTAGTAATAAGATTTTATCAGAAACGGACGATGTTCTCAAAACCGACGCTTAAATCGAGCGAAGGACACGGATAACCAGTCATCCAACTGATCTGATAATTGGAGACCCGTCTGATAAAATTAAAACTAGACATCAGATTGGTGAAAGTGCCATGTATTGCTGTTATCTGTCTATGAAGGAACCAACTACAATCGAGGAAGCATTACAAGACGCAAACTGGATTCTAGCCATGCAGGAGGAGCTGGAACAGTTCGAGAGAAATGAAGTATGGGAACTAGTAGACAGACCAGGCCATCAAGATGTAATTGGCACGAAATGGATCTTCAAGAACAAGAGAGATGAGAAAAACGTTATCACCAGAAATAAGGCAAGACTTGTTGCTAAGGGGTATTCGCAATCAGAAGGAATTGATTACGATGAGACCTTTGCACCCGCCGCCGCCTTGAAGCCATTAATTTGTTTAGCTTTCGGCTTATGCTTCCCATGAGAGGGTTCACGTGGTATCGGATGGACGTAAAGAGTGCTTTCTTAAACGGGGTACTAGCGGAGGAAGTTTATGTCGAACAACCTCCGTGCTTTGAAAAAAGGCAACCAAGTGTATCGTTTAAGAAAAGCTCTTTATAACAGAAAACAGTTCATGAGCCTGGTATGATACACTCTCTCGATTCTTGATCGAAAGTGGGTTCACTAAAGGGCGATTGGGACAGAACCTTATTGAGAATAGAAGATGGAGAAGATATTACGATGGTTCAGATTTACGTGGGCGACATCATCTTGGATCTCCAAACAAGAACCTATGTGAAAGATTCAAAGAACCGATGCAAGGGAAATTCGAGATGTCCATGATGGGTCGATGAATTACTTTCTAGGTCTCCAAGTTAAACAAAGTTCGGAAGGGATATTCATCGCCAAGCAAAGTACACTAGGAATCTTTTGGCTAAGTTTGGAAGTCAAAATAGTAAGGAAGCCAAAATTCCTATGATATTTGGATTCAAGATGGATCCAGATGAGGCCGGTCGTAAAACAAACAAATCGGAAGGAATATAGGGCTCTCATTGGATCTTTATTATATCCCGACCGCCGGACCGGATATCACTTTTCAGAGGGGTGTATGTGCGATTTCGAGGCAAATCCAATGGTCACCACCTAGAAGCGGACTAAGCGGATTCTTAATATCTGAAGGAACAATAAACCTTGGTTTATTCTACCCATCGATGATAATCTAGAGCTTAGTGGGTATTCTCGATTCGATTATGGAGGTTGCAAGATCGATGAAAAATCAACCTCGAGGAACATGTCGGTTCTTAGGAAGTAAAACCGATCTCGTGGTTTTCAAAGAAGCAAACATCAGTTGCGACATCAACAACTGAAGCAGAATATATGGCTGCAGGAAGCTGTTGTTCCCAATCGCCTCGCTGGCTCGATCGGCGGTGAGGACTACAACATTATAGCTAAGAACGTACCTATATTCTGTGACAGTAATAGTGCTATTGCAATCACTCAGAATCCAGTTCTACATACAAGATGCAAGCATGTAGATGTCAGACACCACTTCATAAGAGATCACGTTGAAAAGAAGAATATCAGAATGGAAAAGATTCATCTTGATATCGTAGGTCGATATTCTAACCAAGCCACTACCGAGATCGATTCAGAGATTTATGCAATGAGCTAGGACTTCTAGATCTTGGAGAAATGTCACCAAAAAAATGTTTGATGGAATGCTCTCGAGAACTAATTTGGTTAAGAGACTAACCAGATCGAGAGAAATCAGTTGAGTTTGGTATCTTAACTGATCTCAAGAGACTGATAAGCAAAAATCGATCAGACATACACGCTACCAGATCCAAAGGAACTGATCAGATTTTAGTTTATCAGATTTTAAGTCTATCAGTTTAAAGGAACTGATCAGATTCAAGGTTTATCAGATTTAAGGAAATGCTCAGTTTAAAGGATTATCTGATTAAATCAAATTTGGTTATAGTATTTCTTTGTGATTCGTTTTAGCTGATATTCAACAAGCAAGATTCAGAGATTAAGAAGCTATCAATCGCATAAGAAAGCAGGAATTTACACAACAAAATGAAATAACAGAACTTTTCATTGATAAAAACCCGAAGGTGAGGTTACATTACGAGTTACAAGTACAAGAAGACCCGGAGGTCAGTACATAAATGTTAACCAAAATCCTAAACCTATAACCCTAAACCCTCATCCTAACCCCAGAAGTGAAGGAAAGAGAGAGATTTTAAACTCTCATTTTCCCCCACTTAACAAGGGGTGAGAGAGGCTTTAAAGAATGAATCCCAAGGCGGTCATAAAAAGTCAAGATCAAGAAAACCGGAGCGACAGAGGCCTTGATAGGATTCTTAAGCACGAGCCCTAAAAAGGAGGAGTAGTAGGGCTCTCCAGCTGTTAAATGGAGCACGTGTGCCAAAGAGTTGGTCATCAGATCTCATGGGCACATGTGCTGCATATTTTATACCAGACTAAGTCTGATGGTTCTGGTTACGTCATCCAGATAGACACACAAGGTGCATACGGTTAGGAGAAGTGTCTTCTCAGTTGCAACAGCAGATCCCATACCTGGTGGTAGGGAAGCTTTTTGCAAAGAATCGTATGTGAAATCGAAGATGATGAAGAAAACAAACAATAAGGGATGCAAAGGGTTGATTTGAGAAGATGAAACCATATAAAAGGGTGTAAAAGTGTTTTTTAGGAAGTCTCAAGGAAACAAGGGTTCACCAAGATACATGATTCTTACAAAGAAGATAAGTATGGTGAATGGGTGATGTTGTGTAAAACATTGGTCCAATTTATAGAGACCAAGCAAGGATGCAAATGCAATTGTCAGTTCAAGAAGCCTATCCGAGAAATTTGCATCAAAAGGACAGCGTGTAGAAATCACGCGACTGATAATTGGATAAATTTACGGTTGATTGACATATCGAGAGATTCAGACGATATTTACGCATGTCAATCACGCCTACTTAGGGAATAGAAGCTACTACTCTAGACTAAGTTTTGGCGGTAACACTTATCCCAAGAATTGGCTTAATCTGAAAAGAATCAGATGAGGTCAACCAAAATCTGATTACTTACAAGCATGATCAGATGAGAGAGATCTGCTGAGCTTGAAACTCCAATAAATCAGATATATCAGTCTATGTCAGAAATATCAGTTGAAGGGGGAACTTCAACTGATCAAGAAGGATCAAAAGGGAAATCAGACGTACTCAAGGAAAGTTCAGCTAAGCCTGAAGTTTCAACAAATCAGATGCAACTGGAAAAGATCAGTTAAAAGGATCAGTTGGGAAATTTCTTAAGGTTTAGGCAGAATGATTAAGATCAACAAGTGGAATCAACATTGACAAGTAATATTGACTGATAACAACATCAGTCAACCAGATACGCATCTCTCTTCTCTTGTTCTTAATTTATTTATCGGATCGTATCTGATATTATTTGCCTTACTGTACCCACTATCCATGTGACGTGTACTCTGCAAATCATTTAATGCGGACGTGGGGTACATGTATTAACTGCTACTTGATCGTGCTTTTAAATCCAAAAGTTTTGTGTACGTGCGTTTTTCCAACCCTACGATCAAAACCGCTAAATCTGGAGCGTACAATCTTTTCAAAACGATTGATCTTCAAAATCTTGTCTTATTGTACCCTCCGCCTCTATATAAGATTCATCAAACCTTACCAGAGTTTTTCTGCTTCACAAACTTGCATTACTCTCACTGAAAAACTTCAAATTGTTCTCTACGTTTCAAAACGATTTCTTAGAGTTCAAAATCTTCTCTGAAAATTTGAATCTGGTAATATTTTCTTTTAAGCTTAATGATGAATCTTTCTTTCCGTTAAAAACATTGTTTTCAAAAGTTGTTTTTTGAATTTATGCTTCATTGCCTTTTGTTTTCAGCGGAATGATATTGATATTGATTATGCACAAATTTAATGAGTCTATCTCACTTTGTAGATGGCCACTCATGGACTTGGAAAGATCATGTGCAATTATGCGAACCGCAACGAAGATCTTTGAGGATAAGTTCGTTCGATTTGGAACCACCGAGGATTTCGAATCCATGGAGGTGGAACAAATTCGAAGAAGGCCGGATCGAAACATATTGCTTCGCTCCATCGCAATCAAAGTGATGCAAGATGAAGCACTTCAATTCTTGCAGAATTTGAGTGTGGATACTGAAAAAAACCGAGACGAAACGATGTCGACAATCAACGGAGAAGAAATCGACTCACAAATGCGGACATCACTCGTCTGCAAATTCACCTTGCCAAAAAGGGCTTAATCTCACCGCACACTATGAGGAGAATGAGGATGAAGAAATCAGAGAGGAGCTCTTAAGAGAGGCAGACAAACATCAGACAGCCGGATTCATCAGGCCAATGCTCAAAAGAAAGTACAGACTGTTGTTTGACATTCTATCAAGAACGATCATGGGAATCTCATTTAGCCCAGATGCTCTCACATCAGTCAAAATGTACAGCATGGCAGCAATAATTGATGGGGCTCAGAACATCAATTGGCACGGCTTCGAAAAGCCATCTTGCTCCAAGAACACGAAAAATTTGGAGTCAATGAATCCAGTGTGTCTTTTGAAAAAAGAGTCAAAACAATCTCAACAAGGTTGCGGTTATATTGAAAGACAAACCGCCAAGTTACCGAATGGAATCGAATGGATCAAGTCCTACAATGCCTTCCTCTCATCAACTTCAGTTATATATGGGCCACCAGACGATGACAAGGAGCCCACTCCAACAAAACTGAAGAAAGGAAAGAGCAAAGAAGCCGCCTCATCCACACCAGTTGCTCCACAGAAAAAGAAACGAAAACTGGTGAAGGCCCAGGAGAAGAGGCCAAAGAAAGCAAAGCAACCTACCCACGACTCTAGCACTAGAAGATGAGTGAAGAAGAGGAAAAAGCGCCCGAAACGATGCATTGCGCAACAAAGAACAGAATCGACAGCAAGCTTCTCAACCCGAGGGCTCGCCAGAACGATCCGAGGTAGAAGCACAAGCCGATAAATCTACTTCTCCTCAACCTCAAAAGCCGATTCACCGCTTTCGGACTAAAGGCCGCAGAGCATGTCTCTACCGCTAGTTCACCGCTCATGAACCGAACTAGATATAAATCGCCACTACTGGCCAGTAACCGCTGCGAAAGTTGAACCAATCGGACAACTTCCGCCGATTCAAGCACAACCGGAAGCTTCCACATCTCATCCAATGTAATCCGGGCCGGATAATTCTCGTATCCAGATCAACAAAGACCATCACCGGAAAAATGGTCGACTAAGAATTGAACGAAAGATTGATGAGACGATCCACAACCGGGTCGCCCATCCCGCTATCGAGAAGAAGTCATGGAGATCCTCACCGGAGAGATCTCAGATTAAAAAGCTTCTCGGATCTTATCTTACTTGTTGAGCAGAGATGGGTGGTGCGGATGAGTTCGCAGATTTTGACTTCGATATGAGGAAGTCCGCCAAAGTGGGATCACCGGTGAGCTCATATCGATAAATCGGAAAGCTCGATCCACGGGAAGTTGGAATTACGGAAGAAGAGAGTTTGGAGATCGCTCAAGAAGCTCCGTAAACAGACAATTTGAAATGGTGAATGCCGGAGTCGCCGATGAAAGTGGAACCGGTGTTGCAGTTCACGACCAACCACCGAGGCACAAATAATCGAACCCGATCAAGTGATGGATCCAATTCCTACATCTCAAATCACCATCGATCAACTTCAGGAGATCGATCTTGTCTCAAAGATCTCCTGAAAGAAGAGATTGAGGGAGTGCTAACTGATCAGAGACAAATCAGTCTCAAACAAATCGAAGCAATCAGAGATCAGTTCTCCCAATCTATGACCACCATATCTGCTGAGCTTACAAAATCAGTTGATGACAATTTGAAAACAGTGGATCAAAATCAATCTTTTTTTCGACGCCATCGAGAAAAAAGGCTCGAGTTATCGTAAGAGAAATTTGACAAAATGATTTGGACACTCTCTCGCTACAATGGAAATCGCCAAGAAAGAATCGATTTCAACCTGTTCGTAATCGATGACTCAATCTTGAGGATTATCTGCTAATGATCTAAATCAGGCATTGTCAGTCAACTTTGGGTCTCTGACTTCCCACCTCAATGCGCTTTTTGATCAAACCAAAAAGGGGGAAGGATCTGAGAAACCAACTGACACTTCGTAAGACAAGGCCCATGGACAAAGCTCAATTGCAAGAAGAAAGGTGCTGCGGGTCTTTGGAACATCAAAATCTGGACCACCTACTCGGACCCAGAAAGTCACCGGAAGACAACTAGTCGACATCTGGTGATAAGGAGCTAGTGTAAAATTGTCCAAAAGAGCGGATGATCAAGAAGAAAGAAGGAAAAACGGGGCAAGCACAAGGGAAGGGTTGAAAGAAGTTCAAATCAAGGGCTAAGAAAGGATTAACTGGAAAATCGCACGTAACCTCGGATTTTGCGGCAAAGAGTCGGCGAGATCATACCAAAAAAATCTTGCACACGCTAAGAGGTTTGAGGAATGGAATAAGATCGAAGTGAATGGCTTCTAGATGCCTTTGTCCTTGATCTTGTTCCAAAAGAAGAATCACCGGATGATGAGTTCCTCAACCGGTTCGAATAAATATCCGGACTTTTCAAGTATCCGGAAAATGAGGCCAAGCTTATAAATGTAAAGATATCTCGCCAAGAGTATGATCGTTAATATACTCAAAGAAGGCGGATGGCTCATTTGACAGATCGGCATTTGAGAGATTCTACTTTGACATCTTGAGCAAATCACGGATAATCGATCAAGTGCGGATAACCGATGTCAAATGGAAACTCTATCGAGATTTTCAACATTCCACAAGACCAAAGAGAAATGCGGAAGGATACAAGCCCAAGGAGTGAAGATTCGTAAGACGCGTCTAGGGATCACCGCTTTTAATTTCAAAAACTTTTACGATGTAACATGTAATCATCATATCTAATGAAAAGTTTATTTTTTCGATCCCAAGACAAAATCTCTTTGTCTTCGATTACTTGCTCTTTAACTCATTCTATACTTATCAACTGTTTGGTTTCTCAAGTGTTTTGGTTTCATCAAAAGGGGAAATTGTTGGGAAATTTATAGTTTTGATGAAAGTTCCAAAAACACATGTAATAGGACCCGGTCGGACACATTAGGCCGATCGATGTTTACATTATTGCTATAGGAGACCGAGTTGATAAGGATTGTATAGAAAAACGGATGTAATAGATAGGTCACATATTGAGGGGGAACTCAATATGTAAAGGTCAGATCTGAAGAATCAGAAGAAAGCTGATATCCGACAGAAAGCGTAACGCTAAACCGAAGCGGAAGATCGATCGAATCGATCTCGTCGGATAACTTCGGCCGAAGTCATGAAGCTCAAACCTTCAATACTCGAAGATCGGATGACTTCGGAAGATAAGACCGGAAGACCTACATCGGCCGAGAGAGTCACCGGTTGAAGCTAAGTCAACAGCACCGAAGACTCCATCGGTGGGGATCGATTCGGTGATCGGATCAAACTCATAAGATGAAAATCGTTGTTTCATCTTATCATACGTCTATGAATCGAAACAAGATGAATACCAACCTTAGTTGGAGGAACAACACTGCAAAGCAAGGCTTTCATCCAATAAGGAAGAAACACGTATGAACAGAGCTGATACTCGCGGGATTCGATGTTGCTCTCTCAAACGGCTATAATCTTTCAGCCATGCCGTTCCTGAAGCACGTCACATCAAGCCTGCAACTCTACCTAAAATAGCCTGAGATTCAAATTGCTCTCCAACGGCTCTTTGATCTCAAGGTCTATAAATATGGGATCACACTTCAGAGTGAAACACGGAAATGCTTGGACAAACAACATAATCAAGAAGCTCAAACTATAGTCAGATTTCCGCACGAAGAACACAACAACAAGCTTATTTTATATTGTGTTCATCCCATAAGTTCTTAGCAAGAAATCTTTTCATCTAGCTTTCAGGCTGCTTATACGCAAGAAAAGATTTCATAGTTGGAACCTCAACAATCTTACCCAAACCCCCAAGTTAGGATAAGTTGTTTAGCAAGATTTCAGTCTAGGGTTTCTAATAAGATCGATTTACGGGATCGGTTGAGTGAGAACTCTTAAAACATCTGTTGGTGTACTGTGTTGGACTAACACACTAATCTAAGTCCAGTCGGTTAAGTCGGTTAAGTTGGTGCCCCTTGTGAAAGGGAAGAGTGGGACGAGGACCTGGTTTGTCCGAACCACTATAAATCTTGTGAGCCTTCTTTGCTTTGATTAAGCTCGCTCTCACATCGCACAATCTTAAAGCACATACATTCTAAGTTAAGATCGACAAATGACCAAGCTTCGATCCGATCGGACCGATTTACGTCATCGATTAAAAAGATAAAACTTGGAATCGATTTATACAAACCGGTTTTTCACGGGTAAAACTTAAGCTTCGCGACACATCAGTTAATCGATAGTTACCGAACCGATCCGCATCCGGGCGTTGGTAAGTTGGTTATCGACCGAATCGATTCACTCAAGACTCGATCAAAGCTATCTCTGCTCTCACTTTGATCAAGACGAAGTTTTTTTTTTGAAGTCTATTCACCCCCTCCTCTAGACTTCGCCCCTCACTTAACAGATTCGGGACCTTCATGTTGACTAAGGTTGTAACCTTAGAGAAGTTGAAGTTATGCATGACTTCAACTAGCCTTGGAAACTGAGATGAAGGCCTGGCACTACTACCAGTGAGAGAGACTGTTCAAACAGAGGAGACAAGTTACAGTTGGAGTCACTCTCCAGGTGGGAGATTATTGGGTTATTGGAGCATGATCGACACCGGAGTGCAGGGAGAAGGAGGCGCTCGACCAAGCCTTTTGGTCGCGTAGTTGTGCTCGGTCGAGCATCCCCCGTGTCCAGGGAGCAAAGGCCGCTCGACCTCATCTGGTCGAGCACATTTGCTCGACCACAGCCCGAGGTCGAGCAGTCCCAGCGAGCTAAAGTGGGCTTTTAGGGTTTCGGCCCTGTTTCATCTTTAAATATCTTTTGACTCATTGTACTTAAAAAATCACCAAAAATATAGTAGATCTCCTGGCTTGGTAGTGCCCCCAGACGTAGTCATTCCTGACGAACTGGGTAACCAAATTTGTGTTCTTTAATTCTTGTTTCTATTATTTTCTCCATAATTGTTGCTTTAATCCTAACAGATAGTCTGCCAACTCAGTATATTTGTCTAAGACAAATCTTTCCGCTTTTTGTCTCCACTCCCTCTCTTCAGCTTCACCTTTCCTGAGTTCAGGAACAGGTGCATCCTCTTTAAAGCTAGAGTGAGCCTCTGAAGGTATGAAAATATTTGGCTCTGAGGGGTGTGTGGGTGGGATGGTAATTTGGCTTTCCTCAGCAGATTTTTGAGAACATGTGAAGATTTCTCTGGTAATCCGGGTAGTGCCTATACTGGTACCGAGTACTTCAGTAAAGACATCTTCTTCATCACCTCTTACTTCCGGTAGAATTTCTTCCTGTGTGGTTTCCTGTTCAGTGGCTTGAGAAACCACTTTGGCGAGTATATCCAGTAAAGATTTTTCTCCTGACTCCAACTCACGAATCGTTATGAGCCTTTTCTTTCTTTGTTTCTGCTCTTCTTGAGCCTTCTTCTTATCTCCAACTTCTCTCTTGACTTTCAACAACTCAAGAGACTTCTTCCTTTTCTCTAACTCTTTAGGACGTTTTTCCACACCTTTCTTGACTTTTTGTTTGGCCACTTCTGCAATAGCGACATTGTCCTGATCAGAGTCTGATTCTTCTTATTCCTCCTGAGCCGTTTAACTCGGACTTCCTGAAGTAGCAGGTCTCCTCTTCTGAGACTTAGTTTTCCGGAACATGATTCTATTCCAAGAAAACTCAACTCCAGTCATCAAGAACATATTCTCTCTGGGCAAGGTTTCAATAAGAAAACTTATCTTCGTACTGAAAAGTACCTTCCCATTCTTCGTGAAAGCTCCTTTTGCGTATTTTAGCTTCTGGTTTTGATGGAGAATACAATCCGCCTGAAATTTCAACCAATTGAAATCAACAGATGGAGAATCTTCTATTGCAGCCATGAGCCTCAATTTGTTCCGGCTCACCGGCTTCAAACTCTCAGAAGTGCTCATCAAGCACTTGGCCACAATATCGATCAACACTCTATATTTTGGCTTCAGACATCGTTTATGCAGAGCCCCTTTCAATTCTACCTTAGACTCCGAAAAATGATCTAAAATTTCTTGTTCTCTACCAGACATATACAATGATGGGTCATCTCCTCTATTACTTAGTTCAAAAACAGTATTGATATCATCAAGAGTCAAACGTACCTCTTTATTGCATACAATCTCTGCTTATGATTTCACATAAGTTCCAAAACTTAGCTGCGAAACGAGTGAACCTTGTTCTCCTTCACGAAGGTTGACTACAAATTACAGCACTTCTTGAGACAGCTCTAAGTCCGGCATATTGCTCACAAATCTCTGCAATCGAGCCAGACGTAGCATATTGAGGGCTTTCTCTTCACCGTAGTAGCCTTGTTGTCGATCATGGCTACCACATGCTAAAAATAGGGTTTCTCTGTTTCGGCTAGGTCCTTAATCATCACATAGCTTGGAAATTCCATTGTAGAATGATTTTTTAGAAATGGAATTTTGAAGGATTTTGAAGTATTTGAAGATTAAGGGTTTTGAATGTTTGAATGTTTGAATATGCTTAAGAATGTAAAGTGAATGATCGAAGGCAAACACTTCGGTATATATATGATCTGATAATTAAAGATCAATGGCTGAGATTAAATCTTAGAAGACACAAAGATGGACGATTGAGATTTAATTTGGGGTTTTAAAATAATCTTGAGGGTTTTTTCTATTTATAGCTATTTGATCAGATATATTGAGTAAATAGCAGTAATTATGGTGACAAAATGATGTTTCACTCTAATCGAGACAACCCTTCGGCTCTCTGCCGAAATTCTAGCCAATAGAATTCTTTCAAACATTCCCGCTTAAAGTTTAGGCTTTTTGTCATTTATTTCATATGATTACTGACTGAAATAAATGCATGTGAGTAAATACATGAGTCAAATATGTTTCAGGATTAATTGAATATTTAAACCTTACTAAATACTGACCGTGACAAAAATATCGTCCTGAGTCTCAATTTCCATCCTAAGAGATTTTTGTCCTGAGTTATTCCTTCCTAAATAACTTCATACATTTGAAGGACTTCTCCCTTTAGTGAATATTACTCATCTGGATCAAACATCCCTAATTATATTGACAATTTCTGAAATCTTGACAGCCAAAGGCTTAGTAAGAATATCAGCTTTTTGTTTATCAGTATGAATTTCTCCATCCTGATATCTTTCTTCTCAACATGGTCTCTAATGAAATGATGTCTGATGTCAACATGTTTGCATCTAGTGTGCAATACACGATTTTGTGTAATAGCAATTGCACTATTATTGTCACAAAATATAGGTACTTCATTGCTTATAATCTTATAATCCCTCAATTGTTGCCTTAACCAAAGAATTTGTGCACAACAGCTTCCTGCAGCCATGTATTCTGCTTCAGTAGTACTAGTTGCAACTAAGTTTGTTTCTTAGAAAACCAAGACATCAGTTTGTTTCCAAGAAATTGACACGTTCTTGAAGTGGATTTTCTGTCAATTCTACAACCACCATAATCAACATCTGAATAATCAGTTAACTCAAGGTTATCATTAGCTGGATACCATAATCCTCTATTCACTGTGCCCTTAAGATATCTCAGGATCTTTTTGGCTGCTTCCATGTGACTAGCCTTAGGATAAGCTTGATATCTTACACATATCCCAACAGCAAAAGTAATATCAGGTCTACTTGCTGTGAGATATAGCAATGATCCAATGATCCCTCTATATTCAGTGTGGTTAACTGATTTGCCTTCAGGATCAGGATCCATCTTGTAGTTAGTATTCATAGGAATTCTAACTTCATTGCAATGTTGTACACCATATTTGGCAATCAGATCCCTGGTATACTTTGCCTGATTGATGAATATTCCTTCCTTAGATTATTTCACCTGAAGTCCTACAAAGAAATTCATCTCCCCCATCATTGATATCTCAATCTTTCCTTTCATCAGAGCAGAAAACTCTCAAACATCTGATGATTTGGGGATCCAAATATGATGTCATCCACATAAATCCGAACTAGTAAGATATCTTTCCCATCTTCTATCCTGAACAAGGTTCTATCAACAGTTCCTTTGGTAAAAACATTATCAGTAAGAAACTGAGAAAAACTATCATACCATGCTCTGGGTGTTTGCTTCAGACCATACAAGGCTTTCCTGAGCCTGTAAACTTGGTCATTCTGACAGAAGCTAGGAGGTTGTTCTACATAAACCTCTTCTTTAAGCACATCATTCAGAAATTCACTCTTCACATCCAATTGATAGACTGTGAACTTCATGTGAGCAGCATATGCAAGAAACAATCTGATGGCTTCTAGTCTTGCAACAAGTGCAAAGGTTTCACATAATCCAAGCCTTCTTCTTGGGAATAACCTTGTGCAACTAGACTTGCCTTGTTTCTTACAATAATGTTGTTCTCATCACTCTTGTTCTTGAACACCCACTTAGTTCCAATCACATTGTGCCTCTTAGATCTATCTACTAACTCCCAGACTTCATTCCTTGTAAATTGATTTATTTCTTCTTGCATAGCCGTAATCCAGAATGAATCTTGAAGAGCTTCTTCAATCTCAGTAGGTTCCTTTTCAGATAAGAAGCAGCTGAATAAAGCACTTTCTCCATGGAACCTTCTTGTTTTAACTCCTTCAGATAACTCACCCACAATCTGACTTGAAGGGTAACTATCTAACCATTTTCTCCTGGAAGTTCCCCCTTCAGTAGTATCCTTAACATCAGAAATATTAGGTTCAGGTAATTCATCAAACTCGGGAACAACAGAAAATGAGAAAGGGAATCATCTTCCTCAGGGGAAATTTCATTTAGAACATTGTCAGTGACATTTGTTCCCCCTTGGTTGATGGATTCATAATTTGCCTCAGTTGTGACCACATCTTCATCGGTATTAAATACCTGAGTCTGAACTGGGATTTGTTCAGATGGGCCAGATTCAGTGTGTTGGCTTTCCTTCACTGGAGAACTATCATCCTGAGTTCCATCAGCCTGAGTATTTTCATCCTGAGTTTCTTCTTGCTCTGAGTCAGTCTCACTCCATTCATGGTAAGTGATCGACTTCTTCTTCTCAGGCTCAGATGATGATTTAACATTCTTTTTAAGGTTAAGTCTAGTGATTCTCTTTGTCAAGTCTCCTGATTCATCTTCTTGTTTCTTATGAACACAAGTAGATTCATCAAATACAACATGAGGTGTTTCTTCCACAATAAGGGTCCTACAGTTGTAAACTCTTAAGGTTTTACTGACTTCAGAATATCCCAAAAATATCCCTTCATCAGCTTTGCTATCAAAAGTTTTCAACTGGTCTTTACCATTATTGTGTATGAAACACTTACAACCAAATACACGAAAGAAAGAAACAAGAGGCCTCCTTTCATTCCATAGCTCATATGGAGTTTTCCCTTGATTCTTTTTCAGCATGGATCTGTTTAGAGAGTAGCTTGCAATGTTGACTGTCTCAGCCCAAAATCTCTTAGGAATGTTAGCTTCAGCAGTCATTTTTCTTGCAGCTTCTTTCAGTGTCCTATTTCTTCTTTCAGCAACACCATTCTGTTGTGGGGTCCTTGCAGCTGATGTTGTTGGGGAATGAGTTGCACAGATCTATTCGGGGTGAATATTTAAATACAAATTTAATTCTTATAATTATTACTAGCATGAATTAATCCTATATTAATTCAAATAATAATCCAACAACATATCATGCATATAATAATTCACGTAAAACCTACGCATGCGGAATTCTACGAGTTTACGTGAACATACCTCTTGGGATGGCAACGGTGTGGCTGAATAGACTAACCGAAAGGACTTCCCAAGTATTCCCTTAGACCTCGTTCGACTATCCGGTGGAAGGATTCTTGTGAACGATTTAACAAAAGGAAAATAAATTATGTTGCACCACCTTTGTGAATTTACTAATTTTTCCAGCACATGGAATTGTACTTGGGAATGAACTAATCATCCCCTATTTATAGGAGAGTAGGGGTCGAAATTTTTAGTGAAATATCAATGTGGGAAAAGACTTTTCTTGGTCACCAAGAAATCTTGAATATATCTCTTATATTCTTTTTCCCATAATTAAAATATTCCACAAAAATCCCACCTCCTCTAATTAAGGATTTTTCGAAAATTAATGTGCAAGAATCCAAGATTTGGATCTTCTTGAATTTATGAGATATTCTTGTATTTCAAGAAATACATATCTTCCATAATATCTTTTCAAGAAAATCAAGAAAATCTTTCTTGCTCATCATATTTTCTATTTTTACGAAAATTACTATATAGATAAGCTAGTGGGAGATAATCTTGTATTCCAAGAATACATATCTTCATTCCATAACAAAATTCAAAGAAAATCTTTCTCCCAACATATCTATAAATTTTGAAATTTTGGTTGGAAAATTAAGCAACAATATTTATTTTATTTTAATCACCTTTTTCAGTTATTGGACTATTTGTTGGGCTACTCAGGGGGCCTTTGGGAGAATTAAGATTAGACCTTCTAATGGATCTTGAATATCTAATATTGAGCCACAATATAATTCAAGCCCATAAATATTAATTAATCCCACTACATAATTAATATTGCACTATCCATCTTAACCCATATTACAGTCAATATGGCTCCCGGTCATTATTTCCCGTGTTTAAGATTATCTAGCCCATTAATTAATTCAAGCCACTGAAATAGTTTTCCGTTAATTAATATCTTTTGTCCTTGGTCGAGGAACGGTTCAACATTATTATCCATACCGGAAACTAATTCCACTTGCAAGATTTGGTATGATAAAGCTTATGAACCTCCCAAGGGGACAAATCAAACAAGCGTACTTGCACACGATTCTTCGTATTAAATCTTAGCAATCACATGTGACTAATAATATTGCCCAAGATAAAAAGTATTGAATCACATTGATTCGCTACCCATGATAAGTCAAAGCAATAGTTACCAATCCCACGTGATCCTATTTAAGGGACGAAGGTTAAGAAATAACGAACCACTGAGGTCTAATTCTTCCTTGTTCAGTTCTGAAGAATTTATCCTCCTGTAGGTCCTATTCAGTGCATCAGTCATGCACTAGTGTAATCTCTTGGTCAAGACAAGCCAATCTGAGCCTTACACTTCAACCTTTCACGATGGGTTGTTCATTTCCATCTAGGTCGTGAATGGCGTACTTATAGTTTCAAGGGACTGTTAATTTAATCTTATGTGATCTGGTATCACTAAATTAACTACAGTGTAACACGTACGAATTATTGAACAGTTATGCAGTAAATATATGTAACATTCAATCATATTTAAAGCATCAGTGATAAACAATTTATTTCAGTAAATAAGTCTGGAAATTCAGTTTCGATTATACAAAGTAAAAAGCATACTTTTCAGTATAATCCCAACAGATGTTTCATGAGCTATTTCATTTGTTGCACAATAATCAGATATAATATGGTTGATAAAATCAGTGCCTTTATCTGATCTGATTTTGACCACACTCAG
Source organism: Stenogyne calaminthoides (assembly GCA_037126765.1). Classification (NCBI taxonomy): domain Eukaryota; kingdom Viridiplantae; phylum Streptophyta; class Magnoliopsida; order Lamiales; family Lamiaceae; genus Stenogyne; species Stenogyne calaminthoides. The sequence continues at coordinate 13,853,063 of JBBCBC010000032.1, forward strand.
ATTCTTTTCATTACTGAGTCTTTTCAGTAATTCTGGCAGTTTTGTCTGATTCTCTTTCTTACTGAGTAAGAATATGACCTATGTGTATCTAGAGTAGTCATCAACTACCACCAGTGTATATTTCCTGCCATTTGTGCTCACAAGTGTTACTGGACCAAATAGATCCATATGTAACAATTGAAGTATTCTATCAGTAGAAACTTCTACTTTGCTTTTGAATGATGCTCTGATTTGTTTGCCTTTCTGACAATCATCACATATATGATCTTTACTAAACACTTCATTGGGTAACCCCCTCACAAGTGCTAATCTTGCAAGTTTATTAAGGGTTTTGAAGTTCAAGTGATTCAGTCTTTTGTGCCATAACCAACTGGTTTCAATAGCTTTCTTAGCAACTAAACATGTATCCATAGGAGTCAATCTCCAATAAGCAAGATACACATTTTTCTTTCTAGTACCAGTCAGTAATAATTGTTGTGACACATTATCTTTCACATAGCACAAATTCTTTGAGAATTCAACACTGAATCCTTTGTCATAGAATTGGCTGATAGAAATCAAGTTATGTTTTAAACCAGACACATATGATACACCATGGATATGAACAGTATCAACTTCAAGTATTCTATATCCTTCTGTTTGTCCTTTGGAATTGTCTCCAAAAGTTATCTGAGAGCCTTTGTGTTCAACATAGTCAGTGAGCAAATGCTTATATCCTGTCATGTGCCTTGAGCATCCACTGTCCAAGTACCATGCAACAGGTGCCATTTCAGTTCCACTCATCAGGGCTATGTTGTCTTCATTCAGCTCAGTGCCCTTCTCCTTCACCTGAAACAAAATCAGGCCTTAGGTACCCATTTGGTGTAGGGTCCTACCAGGTTAGCTGTACCTTTTGGAGCCCAAATCTACGTAACAACACTAATTACTTTAGAGTGGCTAATTTATCTTCCATAAACATCTACATACACATTCACAACCCTAGGTGCCTTGGCAGTACCCTGTGTATGAGTGTCAGTCTTATCATGAACATGAGCCTTAGAGTTCTTCTTGGGTTCAGGCCTCTTGTTCCATTGCCTTGGCTTTGGTGCAGCTGATCAATGTCTCTGCTGACTTGGGTTCAAGAAACCTTCACCTTTAGGCAAGTGGGGTTTAGGTTGCCTGTACTGAAATTGGGGTCTTTCAGTAACCTGAGGACTTGGTCTCTTTAGTTGAGAATTTCTCGGCTGAGTGTTTCTCTTCTGAAAATTCCTCTGATGGTTCAGGGCAGATTTCTTCAGGTTGTTATTGTTAGCCTGAGGCTTCGAAGTACTGGCCTGAGGATTTTCTACTGAGTGTTCAGGTTTTCTAGCTTTTTCCTGAGGTTTGGGCTTTCTTTCATGAACCATGAGGATCTCTAAAACCATAGGTCCTTTACCCTTGTCCAAAACACGGGGTTGTTCTTCAATAAGAAGATCAGTATGAACCGCCGGTTTAACAAAGACAGTCTTAGTGAGGTTCCCCCTGGATTATATCCCAATCCAGCCTTTATAGTTGTGGGTCTTTGATAACTCTGAATTTCATTTATTGCATTAGATGCAGAATTCAATAGAGCTAACTTTCTCCGCAAACTATCCTCACTTTTCTTTAGAGTTTCATGTTTCTCAAAGAGGTCATTGAATTCAGTCCTGATAAGCTGATTTTCCTCAGTGGATTTCTCTAACTTTCCTTTTAAGGCCTCTACCACTTTCTCTTTCTCTGAGAGTTGTACTTTCAGAACATCTAGTTCATCAGTAACTCCCATCAATTGAGAAGTGATCTCAGCAGCATTAGAGTTATTTCACTTAAGATTCTCAGCAGTCAGTTCTTCATTCTGCTCTTGAGTTTCAATTAATAGTTCTTGTAACACAGAATAGTCCTTCATCAGATTCTCAAACGAACCCATCAGGTCAAAATTACTGGTTATAGATGAACTTGATAACTCAGGTGCTTGTGTAGGAGCAACAACAGAGATAGAAGAATTTACCTCCTCAATAGCAACAAGGCAGACATCATCACTACCACTATCTGAGAATATTTCTTCTGAAGAGCTTGATTCTTCTTCAGTATGTTCTTCTTCAGCAATCATAGCCTTTTTGCTTGAATCCTTCCTGTCTCTTTTAGCTTGCCTCTCCTTTCTTTCCTTGGAGCTCAATTCAGGGCAGTCATACTGGAAGTGACCTTTCTTTTTGCAGTTGTAGCATCTGTTGGTATCATCATCCTGATCATTTTCTTCTTTGGACTTGAAGTCCTTCTTCCTGGATGAAAATCCTTCAGTTTTGTGATCCTTCTTCTTCTCAGTAGACTTGTCTTCAGTTTCTGAGTTGTTCATGTTCCTGTACCTGGTATCTTTGTAATACCTTTTGTATTTTCCATATCTGATGTTAATTTTCTCAAACCTTCTTGCCATCAGGGCAATTGTCTCATCTTTTTCATCCTGATTTTTACTAGATGAGATCTCAAGTTCCTTAGTATTGCAGATTTTTCCTTGTGCTTTGAAAGCCACATTTTTGCTAGATGAAGTATCATCTTTGCTATCAGGTTTCTTAGTTTTCTTATCAAAGACAAACTCATAGGCTTTTAATTCAGAGAAAACCTGTTGATATGGCATAAAAGCAATATCTTTGGTGTTCTCAATCACCACAGCATGTATATCCCATTTCTTAGAGAGTCCTCTAAGAATTTTCAGAGTAATTTCTCTTTTGGGATACCTTTTCCCAAGAGCACTTGGTTCATTCATAATGCTAGTGAATCTGACCTCAAGTCTTTCAATGGATTCATCATTTTCCATTTCAAAACCATCAAATTTGGCAATGGCCACAGATAGTTTGTTTTCTTTGATATGATCAGTGCCCTGACACATTATAGCAAGTGTGTCCCAAATTTCTTTGGCAGTTTCACAGTGGAAAATCATTCCCATAACACCATCATCAATAGTGATATATAGTGTATCTTTAGCAATGTAATCCAAGTTAATCAACTTTCTCTCTTCAGGAGTAAGCTGATCATCAGATTTGGAAAATTCATCCCTTGGATCATCTTTTTCATTATCAGTCAATCAAGGATTCACAACCTTATATTCAAAAGGTCCTTGAGACACAACTCTCCACATTCTCTCATGTTTAGAGTACAGATGTGCCTACATTCTCAATCTCCATAGATCATAGTTCTCAACAGAGAACATAGGTAGTTTCTTAGAAGGCATGATGAAAGAGCCTTGTAAGATATCAGCAGAAGATCTGTTCAGTAGACCACGAAAGTCTCTCAGTAACAAGACTTATGGCTACCAAAGCAAGTGGTCAAATGAACCACTGCTCTGATACCACTTGTTGGTCCCGGGGTAAACGAGTCTCACACATGTATGGGGGGGAATACACGTGTATAGTGATTTTTAAACTTTTCACCAAACTGTGATCAGTGAGTCAGGGTGTCTTGAGAATTAGTCCTGAGAAGCACAAGATGCTCTAAGTCAGAATCTACTGAGACAGTGATACTGAGCGGCTTTCAGAGACTTCAGATTAGCTCGACTGATCTGAGTTTTAAAACAGAGTCTAAATAAGCTTGGAGTAGATAACAATCTTACTGACTATTCAGATAAGTTGATCAGTTTGACAACTATCTATACTAGCTTATCTAGAGTGCGGAATGTGTAGGCCCTAAGTTTATACTCGTTTTACTTTGCTGAAAATCTTTGTTGCTCAGTAAAATAGTGGTTAAGGCTGTGATCAATTTAATGCAACCTCAGTGGATTGGTTCCAACTGAATATCAGAAAACTTCGTATGCTTTCAGTGAAAATATGCAATAGATAATATGCAAAGCAGAAAACAAACAACACAGCAAGTTATAGTGGTTCAGAAACTCAAGCTCCTACGTCCTCTCTCTCTGATCCTCAGAGAAATTCCTTAACACACTACTACTAATACCTTAAGCTTTCAGACTGAACTCAACAACTTACTAACTTTCCACTATGAGTTTTCAGGCAGAACTACACTGCAACTTACTAACTCAACACACACAAGTTTTCAGACTGAATACAAGCAGCTTACTAACTTCTTCTCTAGAGCTTTCAAGCTGAACTCACTCTTTACAACTCTCACTTTCCAACAACTACACACTCAAACTACCTAACAAAAGGGTTTGGATTTTGGTTGGTTTCCAACTAAGGTGAGATATCCTTTTACAATAAAAGACAAGGTAAAAAGCTAGGATATCTCTAACTAAGCTTTGAATATGCTTGAATTTAAGCTTAGTGGATGAGCTCTCTTAGAAGATGAAACACTTGGGAAATTCTTAGGGTTTTGAGTGCTTCATAGTATAAACTTGAATACGAATGAGCTACTGAGTTGCTTGATTTCCCGTAACCTTGCAATGGTGAAGGTCACTGGTATTTATAGACAACTCACCAAGGTCACTCTTAAAAAACTATCTGTTGGAAGAGATAGCATCAAGGGTTTCCTTATTTGGATAGTGGTAAATGGCTACATTTAGGGTTTGAACACGCCCTTGCATGGTTTGGGTAATATATATAGCCAAACAGTCAATCACCACTCTCTATGAACTAGAAGATATCAGTACTGACATTTCCTCAGAGATATGTCGCTTTCAGTGTCAGTAAAGTACGTTGTTGTCGCCTCCTCATTAGTCGAAGTCTTCCTTTGAACAAAGACAAATAAAATGGCTCTTTTTAAGTCAACAACACTAAACTGATATGTTCTAATGTCAACGAATGTGTAACATTCTCTTTGTTTGTACTAAGAATAAACAAAACACTATTTACTCAGAAATAGCTATTCAGGGTCTTATGGGTCAGTACAAACAGTCTTCAGGACCTTCAGTCTTCAGGGTCTTCTGTCTTCAGGATCTTCTGACTTTAGGGTCTTCTGACTTCAGGGTCTTCCGAAGTACCCCTATCTATCCTGATCTATATCTGCTGACTATACATGGTGCAGATAATCCTGATCTTATCGCCTATAGAAAATCTGATCCTGATCTACCAAAATGTTCTGATACATGTCATACTCAGAGGTTCTGGGATCTAATCAAAATCTTTATTAAATTCATCTCCCAACAAGTTCTAAATTGATTATGAATGTTTGCTACAATTGTGTAATCATTTTGTATATTGGAGAGATAGTTTTTATATTGTAGAGAGTATTGAAGTAAGTAATCTGAGTATTGAATTAGTTGTCCATGGTGATTATTCTAATTTTATGAATTTGTTAATCTAATTTTATTTTGTATATTTAATCTGATGTGATTTTTCTAATTTGATGATAGTTGATCTGATTTTATGATGTATATTTAATTTGATTTTGTTTTTGTGTTGCAGGGAGTATTGATGTAAGTAATTTACGTTCTACTAATTGGTTATGAATGTTTATTGCAATTGTATAATTATTTTGTATATTAGATGGAGTTTTTTTATATTACAGAGATTATTGAGGTAAGAAATTTGAATTCTTAATTTATTATGAATGTTTATTGCAACTTGTGTAATAATTTTTATATTGCAACCAAGATGAATCTGATTTTGTGACCGTAAATATAAAACATGCTATTATATGATATTGTTAATTTGATTTTATGTTGTATATTTAATCTGATTTTGTTTAATATATTGCAGGGAGTAGTGACGTAAGTAAATGAGTTTTGAATTCAATTGTAACATGATTATACTCAGATGAAGAAATATGAAATTAGGAATATTTCTTACTACGATGTCAAGCATATTTAGTTAATTGAATTGCTAAACCACATATGTTTCTAAAGATTTTATTGAGAAATCTACATTAATTATATTAATATATTTTTTCTATATTAAACAATACAGGAAATATATAATATTTTTACTATAAATATATTAATTATCTTTGTTCAAAATAATATCTAATTTCTACCCATTTATTTTTATCGAAAATTTAATTTTTTGAAGGATTTACGCAAAATTTTCTATATATATTTTTTCAAAAACTTACTATAAATCTATTAATTATCTTTGTTTAAGAGAATATGTAACTTGATATGTTCCTAAGATTGTATTGAGAAATCTATATTGATTGTACTAATATATATTTTTTTATATTAAACTATACTAAAAATGTATAATTATTATTATTATAAATTTAATTATTAATATTGTTCAAAAGAATACCTATTTTCACCTAAATATATATTGTACAAAATCTTGCTAGAAATCTAATTGTTCGAAGGATTTTAAAGAATTATTACTTAGTCATATGTATGCAAGATTTTTCTATATATAATTTTTTTTCAAAATTTTATTTTAAAGTTATTAATTATTAAATTTGCTTTATTGACATATTTTAAATCAATTATAATGATATTGTGAGGGTGTAAGTTTTGAGTGTTTTGTCATTTTAGGAAATGTGCACATTATTTCGGGACGGACCAAAAAAGAAATTGTGCATATTATCACGGAACGAAGGGAGTATAACTAATCATATCTAGGCAAAATTTGCTATATATAATTTTTTTCAATAAATTACTATATATCTATTAATTATCTTTGTTATAAAGAAATTTCCGCCAAATATATATTTTTAAAAATTCTAAAAAAATCCAATTGTTTGAAGGATATTATTATTAAATCGATGCATAATATTCCAAAATTAGGTCAAATTTGAAACAACATGAGTCATTGGCCATCGACAATGATATATCATCAACTTATATTTTACTACTAGGTTAATTTATTAATGTCTTTGATTATAAATGTATTGAAAAAAAATACATATGTAAATGTAATCATGTATTCTTATGACGTAAGAGTTTAAAATTTATCTCTTTTTCTTTTTTAATTGAACATTTCATCTTTCAAAATCAATAAACAAGCACATTGACCATTAAAAATTTCGTCAAAGTTTGTTTTAAGAAAATGTGTATTTTAATATAAAGGAAATGCAGAATTTAGATTGGGACTCCCAAAATGACAAAATGTGAAATTTTAATTGGGATGGAGGGAGTATATTATACACATACATATTAAAAAATAAAATTATTAAATTAATTATATTAATTAAATGTTAAAGTATTTAATTTAAAATAATATTATAAACTTTATTTTTTAGTCCCGCGAAATTCGCGGGTCTACGTACTAGTGTGTATATATATATATTATCTAAGTTTTAATGAAAGTTGTGAGTTCATATGAATGTCCTAATTCACTATATATATTCTTGTAAATTAGTAATATTGTGATATTTGGTGGAGATATAAAATATTTAATATATATATATATATTGGCCCCCCTTCACCCGAAATCCTGATTCAGCCCCTGATCATCCTTCCCCTCTTCGGTGAGATTCGTCCTCGAATCTTGATGGACCATGGTGGTGCAATGGTGATTCGGCGAGGCGCAGGTGGTGACGCAAAGGCATTGAGGTGGGCAACGATGTCAACCTTTTGGCGGCGGACTAATTATGTGATACAGGCTAGTTCTGCCAATTGGGAATTGAGGCTTTGGGACTCGAATCCCGGATACATGTTCAACTGGCAACAGAAGTGAATCTGATTCTGAACCAAATGATGCAGGGCGTTCTTACGCTCTGCACGACGAGACTATGTCTCAAGAACACATGAATAATCTTGGAAATATAATTGTATTCAATATTCAAAGGTGTCTTACAATGGATCATAGATCACCTGTTTATACTAATAAAAGATGAAACTCTAACTTTCTCCCAAAGAATAAGGATCAATGTAATAATAGAGATAAGTCAACAACATTAATTAGGACAATTATTAAAAGAATACAAAATATATATGAAAAATGTGAAGAGATGATGAATCATTGTGCATCAAATACTAGTATAAATGAGAAGAAGCTGAAAATTCGTGGATTATGTGTGTGTCACACTGGGTAAAGCTGATTCTTCTTAAAAATCCGCTCAAAGACAAAATAGAAAAACTCGATTTCAGATTGTGTTACTATAAAAATAAACATGTGTAACCGTAAGAACAAATATGTGTTACTACGTAATGATGTAAAAAATAAGAAGATATTTTTGTTAATTTAAATTTATACTCTGATGGTTCAAACCTTACTTAAGGATGTTGATCACATGTAAAAAGTAGAAGCAAATAAAAAGCAGCTGGGGAAGCGAATGAAATAGAGTAAGTGTAATTTTGTTCATATAGTAACACACAATTTTATTTTATTTTTACAATAATACATTTATGTATATAGTAACACATTTTGAATATTTTATATATGTTACTATAAAATAAATATATACTAAAAAAACAAGTATTTATTACTTATCTTTATAATAATATATATTTGTACTTATTGTAATATAGTTTTGAGAACAAGTTTTTATGTTTTGCTTTAGCATAATTTTTTTGGGAAAAACACGTTTGATCCGACTAATGGATAGGATGTTAGGGGTATGAATTAATTATACAATATTGCATATAAAAGTTTGGTATTAAAGTGGCGTGCTACTTCTTTATTGGAGCATCATATATACACGTGGCAATAATGGCTTTAATCTCAATAGCAACCATGCACAATTATGCATATGTAAAGGCTGGCTGCTGTGTTTTCCGTACATAATTATATTTTATTTGGGATTAGAGCACCCTTATATTTTAAGTAGTGAGAATATCGCATTTTTTTATTTTAAAATTAATAATGAAATAAATTTAATTAATCATAATTTATAAGATTGTCACACAGGAATTTATGCAGGAAAGTTTTGAGTAGCAACAGACTATGAAGATAAATCTTTTGTGAACACGAATTTACGTAGATATTTATTTTTAAGTATTTATATTATATGTATATGAAGTGTTACTATTAATCATATGAAATGTTTTGTTTAAAAATCAAGTATTTTTTAGAACAATAACACTTTGTATACACAATAGTAAGCAATATGTATTGATATTTAACTGTTTTATTAATTCGTGTGTGGAACATCTTTAAATGTCAATTTTTTTGCTAAGACTTGTATGCACCAAGTGCACTTTATAGTGTATTTTAGAAATATGTAACTTGTTGTACCGAAATATGCAATTTATTTACATTGAAACGTGTAACGTCTGAGAAATAAGTTGCAAAATTTAATGTAAACAAGTTATATATTTCAGTACAACAAATTGTATAATTTTAAAATATATTATAAAATGCATGATGCACTTGTTACTTACACGTAAACCCCAACCCAAATATTTTGGATTGGAGGGAGTATTAATTAGATAAGGGGTGTAACATTGTCCATTCGCTGTCCTAATTAAGTTTGGCTCGCAGCGTTGCGAAATTGTTACTTGGGGGCGTGCAATAATTACAAGGTTGAGAATTGTCCCCCTAAATGCCGGAACCAACATATTATTTCGTACATCATCACTATCTCTTGTTGTTCTCATTTAATAATATCCATCTCATGTGGTATTTTACGTACATAGCCTGTTCCTGCACTTAACCAACACCATCATTGTAATGGCCCTTGTCAGAAAAATCAAAATAAAAGACAAAACGATGCTCATGTGAGATCGCAATACGTGCTAATTTGTAAAAAGAATAATTTTGTTGGCAAATTTGTATGTGTACAATATTGTACTTTTTTTTATATTGATAAAAAATATATATTATAAAAATTGAGGTATAAAGGGTATTTCAATCCTTACAATAGTTCTATAGAAAAATATATTCTTTCAATAACGAGGAAACTATAAACTAGAGCAACAGTGTGTGGATCTCTACTCTAGTCTGAAAATGAGAAACTGCTACCTCTATTTTCTTTTGTAACAAGCCAAGATAATACCTTTGCTTTAATCTCAATCACCATCTTCAAAGTATCCGATTCTATTCCATTAAAGATTCGGTCCTTTCTCTCGTTCCAGATTTTTCAAATGATTGCTGCTATAGAGTTGAAGTCGCCTTAGATATTTTCGAAATTCCTAGTAAATCCTCATGTTGTAGAAGATGTCTCGCGGGATTTATGTATGGAACCATTTGTATTTTGAAGAATTAATAACAACTGCACCTAATTTTTTGTGCCACTTTGCCAGGAAAAAATAATTGAGATATGTTTTCTTCTTCTTCTTCATACAAAGAGCACAAGAGATGTTGTCGTTAGCTTGAATAATACCCCGCCTTTGGAAACCCGATTTGGTAGGTATTTCTGTTTCAACACTTTCCATATGATGTCTTGGACTCTCTTCGGAGCGTAGCAATTCAAAAGCTTCTTTTAGAGTAACCTCCCCCAAGCCATCAATCTGTCCAAAATGATGTCTTATCCCTTTCCCAAACCACTCTCAAAATTTCCATCTTTAATCCTCTTTCATTCCCTTCCACCAACCCGATACGACTGCCCCCCCTCCCCCCCCCCCCCCCCCCCCCACCCCCCACCCCCCGTCTCCCTTGACTTCTACCCAAAACTCCCATCACTTCTCCTCACCATACACTACTAGAAAAATGCTAAACAACAACGTTGAATAGACAACGGATATTTTGAGATCCGTTGTCTATAAGGTGAACTGCGTTGTTTATTTGACGAACCGTTGTCTATTAGCGAGAATTCACGTTACAACAGATATGGGCGTACGTTGTCTTTAAGTGTTGTCTATTAGTGCGATTTTTTGTTAATACACAACGGTTGTAGACTGGCGTTGTCGTATTTGGTTGTCTATAAATTTGTGTTTTTTTTCAATTTTTTAAATTAAAATTTAATAAAATTAACTCACTTAAAAACAACGTATATTTGCATTTGTTGTCTTTCTCCCGTTGTAAATTATTTATTTCTTGTAATTAATTTAGCCATGCCTATAAACGTACATTTTTTTCTCGTAGTCATAAGCGACAGCATATTGAAATTAATAGTAACCTTAACCATAACTATATTAATAATTTAAAAATTAAAAGTAATAGGGAAATTATTTGTGGTAACCTCATCAAAATGAAAAAGACAAAAACTCGTCTCATGCATGCGATTGGGGGTGCAATTTAACACAATCAACACTCACTCCTCTCAAAGTGTTCAACTCTAATGTCTAAATTATATTATGTCTCACCGTGAAACAGTTTCACGCAACTGTGTCTCAATAAAAAATTATCTAATTGATTTTTTGACCAAAAACTCATTTATATGTTTAATTAAGAAAAAGAAAAAATAAATTATAATTTAAACTTTGACCCAAGCAGTTTCACATTGATTTCAAATTCTAAGCAATTCCTTTAATATTAGGTTGAAGAACCCAACTAAACAAAGTCGCAATATTTTTTACTGAACATAGTAATATATTTTTTACTCTTAATTTATCCTTAACTATAAACAATGATCCTTAAAATATTTTCACCACTCACACGTAATAACGTGCCCTAATCCACTCTGCTGCCGTACGCGACTCAATCAACCATTGATGCCGTCGTGCCGACGCCAACGCCGCCGACGCTATCGCTCTATCTGTCTCTTTTCGATGCTTCAGAAAATGCCTCCGCGCTCACCGCCGCTCAGCCTCTCGTCTTGGCTTCCTCGCTCTGGCTGTCCCCTTCAGATTACTCCTCTCACTTTGAAACAACAACCGTAAGTTATTATTTCTTATTTTGTTTCGATCTTTGGTTATTGTTGTTAGGACTAAAGCAACAATTATGGAGAAAATAATAGAAACAAGAATTAAGGAACACAAATTTGGTTACCTAGTTTATCAGGAATGACTACGTCTGGGGGCATTACCAAGCCAGGAGATCTACTATAATATTTGGTGATAATCAAATACAATGAGTCAAAAATTTAATAAAGATGAAACAGGGCCGAAACCCTAAAAGCCCACTTCAGCTCGCCGGGACTGCTTGACCTCGGGTTGTGGTCGAGCAGATGTGCTCGACCAGATGAGGTTGAACGGCCTTTGCTCCCTGGACTCGGGGGATGCTCGATCGAGCACAACCGCTCGACCAAAAGGCTTGGTCGAGCGCCTCCTTCTCCCTGCACTTCGGTGTCGATCAAGCTCCAATAACCAAATAATCTCCCACATGGAGACTGACTCCAACTGTAACTTGTCTCCTCCGCTTGAACGGTCTCTCTCACTGGTAGTAGTGCCAGGCCTTAATCTCAGTTTCCAAGGCCAGTTGAAGTCATGCATAACTTCAACTTCTCTAAGGTCACAACCTTAGTCAACATGTCAGCAGGATTCTCACTTCCTCGGATCTTTATTAGTCAGAAGATCTTGTTCTCAATGAGGTAACGTATGTAATGATACCTTAACTCAATATGCTTAGATCCTCGAGTGAAAGGCGGATTCTTTGCTAAGTGAATAGCACTCTGACTGTCACTATACAGAATACTATCCTTTTGCTCCTTCCCCAACTCACACGAGAGATTCTGCAACCAAACCATCTCCTTGCTAGCCTCAAGAATCGCAACGCATTTCGCCTGCAGTGGATCGAAGCTACGATCTTTTGCAACTTAGAAGCCTAAGAAATTGCTGTACCACCAAAAGTAAACACATACCATGTTGTACTCCTCCTTTTGTCAAGATCACTGGATGCCAAGTCTGCATCAACATATCCTGTCAATTCAACACTTTTGCCCTCAAAGCACAAAGCTTATTCAAGAGTACCTCTCAAGTACTTAAAGATCCACTTCATCGCCTCCCAATCTTCGCTTGCCGGGATTACCCATAAACCGCTAACTACTCCCATCGTGATATGCAATATCGGTCTTGTACACACCATAGCATACATCAAACTGCCAATTGTCGAAGCATACAGGGTGTTTTGCATGTAGGCTAGCTCCTCATCGCTGCTAGGTGAGTCCTTGTTGGATAGCTTGAACTGACTTCCCAACGGGAAATGAACTGACTTTGCATCTTCCATACTAAATCTCTTCAAGACCTTCTTTATGCATTCAGCCTGTGAAAGATACAACTTTCCTGCCACCCTATCACGATCGATTCAAGATACCTAAGATTTGCTTGGCCTCTTCAAGGTCCTTCATAGCAAACATATCGACATAACTTCTTCTTCAACTTGCTCACTTCCGAAAGCACTAGAGCACCTTTATCAACATGTCAAAGAACATATAATAACAAAATGATATAACCGTCATCATACCTCTTGAAGTAACATCAATGGTCAGCTTCGCACCTATTGATCTCTATCTCGTGCATGAACCCATCAAACTTTTTGTACCACTGTAATGGAGCTTGTTTCAAACCATACAAGCTCTTCTTCAATTTGCAAACAAGCTCACTATTCCCCTTTGACAAGTATCCTTCCGGTTGTTTCAAGTAGATGTCCTCATCTAAGTCACCATGAAGAAAGGCTGTTTTTACATCCATCTTCTCTAACACCAAGTTCTCTGCAGCCACCAAACTCATAACTAACCGAATGGTAGTTAGTTTTACAACTGGAGTAAAAACATCAGTATAATCAACCCTTCACAACAAGTCTTGCCTTGTAACGCTTGTTTCCACCAGCCTCCTCTTTGATTCTGTAAACCCACTTATTATGCAGTGCCTTCTTGCCCTTAGGGTGCTCAACTAGTTCCCAGGTTCCGTTGGTCATCAATGAATTCATCTCATCATCCATCGCAAGTTACCACTTGCTCACCTGCTCACTACGTGTAGCCTCTGCATAACATTCAGGCTCACCACCATCAGTCAACAATAAATAATGAAGAGAAGGTGAATACCTATCAGGAGATCTATGCTCTCTCACGGATCTCCGCAACGGAATTGTTGATGGTGGTGTACTTGGTTTTTCCTCAATAATCACCTGATCATCTTGTGCCTCCTTGCTCCCACCTGAGTTCGAAATGTCTAACTCCACAACCTGAGTCTCAGAACCACCTTCTTTGGATATCCCCGACTGTCCTTTTGTACAAAATCGCTTTCATTAAATCGACATCTCGACTATTTAATTATCTTTCGATTTTCCACATCCCAAAATCGATAGCCAAATTCATCACCGCCATATCTAACAAACGTACACTTAACAGACTTAGCATCCAATTTACTTCTACTAGCAGCATCAATGTGAACATATGAAACACACCCAAATATTTGAAGGAAAGACAGGATTACCTCCTTACCAGACCAGGCCTCCTCTGGTATGCCATTTTTCAAGGGAGTTGAGGGTCCTCTGTTTATCAAGTAAGCTGAAGTGTTAACTGCTTATGCCCAAAACATCTTCGACATTTCACACTTTAATCTCATGCTTCTAGCACGTTCACATAAGGTTCTGTTCATACTTTTTGCCACACCGTTCTGCTGGGGGATTCCTCTCACTGTTTTGTCCATTCAAATTTTATTTGCCTCACAGAATTCTTTGAACTCACGGAGCTCGTACTCTCCACCATTATCAGATCTCAAACACTTCACTTTGAGACCCGTCTCAGTTTCTACAAGGGTCTTCCACTTCCTGAAAGCATTAAAGGCATCAGACTTATTTTTCAGAAAATAAACTCATACCTTCCTCGTAGAGTCGTCAATGAAAGTCATGTAATATGACGCTCCACCAAGAGAGTCACCGGTGCTGGACCCCACAAGTCGCTGTGGACTAACTCCAGCTTCTGCTTCTTCAAGGTTCTGCCTCCTTTCGAAAAACTCACCATTTTCTATTTTCCGAATACACAATCCTCACATAACCCGATGTCAACTGTCTTGAGGTCTGGCAGTTTACCCTTTGGACACATCACTTTCATCCCTTTCTCACTCATGTGGCCAAGACGACAATGCCACAAATCTGCATTCCCTTTTGCCCCTGCAAGAGCAATGTTGTCTCGGGTGTTGCCTACGTTCCCTCCTTATTGCCTCGAGCCACTACCATTGCACCTTTGGATATCTTCCACATGTTGCATCCGAAGATCACATTATATCCCTCGTCATCAAGCTGCCCTACTGAAAGTAAATTCCTCTTCAATCCAGGAATATGTCTCACATCTCTCATCTGCAAAACAGTTCCATTCGGTGTCTTGATCAGAACATCCCCCTTCCCTTTGATTTCCAGAGGCTCATCATCAGCTAGATAAACGTTCCCAAAGTTCCCGGAAGTGTACTTCTCCATTACGTCAGCACTGATGCACGAATGAAACGATGCACCAGAATCTAACACCCAAGATTCTAATGGACTGCTTACGCTCAAGATTAATGCATCTGAGCCCTCATCAGTGACGGCGTTTGCTGAGTTGTCATCCTTCTTTGGTGCATTCCCTTGTGCCTTCGCTGGTGCCTTACACTCCCTTTTGTAATGACCAAGTTCATGACAATTATAGCACTCGATCTGACTCTTGTCCTTCTTGGGCTTATCTTTGCCCCTTGACTTTGATCTACCCTGATTTGGCTTCCCTTTGGATTCTGATCTGCCTCTGTTTCCCGCACTCAAGGCTGATCCTGTGGCCACACCCAATTCTTTCCTGCGAATCTCTTCGCTCATGATTAGATCTCTAACATCGTCAAATTTAAGTTTCACTTTACTTGCTGAAGCACTAACAGTCGTTACAGTTCCACTCAAACTTTCTGGTAAAGAAGACAACAAAATTAGGGCTTGAACCTCATCATCAAAATCAATCTCAACCGAGCTCAATTGGGTTATCGTCATATTGAACTCGGTAAGATGATTGGCTACCACAGTATCCTCTGTCATCCTCAGGTTGAATAACCTCCGCATCAAATGAACCTTGTTTGCTGCAGACGGTTTTTCATACATCTCAGTCAGGATCTCCAGCATCTCCTTCGTGGTTTTTGCTTTCACCGTATGGAGGGCGACGTTCCTATATAGCGACAGATGAACCACACTCATCGCCTTCCTGTCCAGTAACTTCCACTTGTCGTCCTTCATACCTTCTGGTTTTGAACTTAAAGGTTAATACACAGATCTTTACCGTACGGGTAATCCTTGATCTGCAATTTTCAGAATCCGAAATCTGTTCCATCAAACTTCTCAACAGGCGATTTTCCTTCAGCCATCATAATTGCTCCCACCAGATCCTCTGAACCCCAAGCTCTAGATACCAGTTGTTAGGATTAAAGCAACAATTATGGAGAAAATAATAGAAACAAGAATTAAGGAACACAAATTTGGTTACTCAGTTCGTCAGGAATGACTACGTCTGGGGGCACTACCAAGCCAGGAGATCTACTATAATTTTTGGTGATAATCAAATACAATGAGTCAAAAGTTATTTAAAGATGAAACAGGGCCGAAACCCTAAAAGCCCACTTCAGCTCCCGGGACTGCTCGACCTTGGGCTGTGGTCGAGCAGATGTGCTCGACCAGATGAGGTCGAGCGGCCTTTGCTCCCTGGACTCGGGGGATGCTCGACCGAGCACAACCGCTCGACCAAAAGGCTTGGTCGAGCGCCTCCTTCTCCCTGCACTCCGATGTCGATCAGGCTCCAATATCCCAACAGCTGTTTCCATCTATTATTTAATTAAATTCACAGTTATTCTTTTTCCATCTGTTCCATCTAAAAGTTGTTAGGGTTCTTATTAAGGTCAAAACTACAAAGTCTGAACCTTAATTTTACACTAAGAGTTACGAAGAAGACTTAAATTATGGAAAGAGCATTAATTATGGAAAGAGCATTAATGTTTGACTCGATGGTTGTAAGATGGAAGGATTTGAGCTAAGACTATAGGGATTAATTTGTTTGGTACTCAGGTTAGGATAAGTCATTTTGGTTTAAGTTTTGATATAATTTTTTTGATGGGTTTATGGGCTATAGTAGAACCCTCTAGCTCTGTACCCGATTGGACAGTTGAATGCGGAAAATGTGATAGATAAATAAAAGAAATAACCGTGTGTTTTATTTCACTCAAGGTCAAAGTGAGCAGATTTATTTAATTTTCTTTTATTTCAAGTGGAATTGATGAGAAAACTAAATATTTATTGCTTGGTGTAGTAAGAACAAAAATATGCATATATTCCAGCAGAGCTGGGAATTCCTAGCAAGCAGCCAACGAGTTACTTTTGCAAGACTTTGACTTCAAGTGATACTAGTGCCTCAGGTTTATTTTTAGCTCAAGCTTTATTTAATTTCGTTTTATGTTATGATCTTTTAAGAAGTTTCAAGATTTGCTGAATTTTGAAGCTTGCTTTGGTTTTAGGGATGGCTGACCGCGATTAAAGAACCATGGTGCCTTTTGAATTCTATTTGAATATAATAATTTTTTGAAAAATTAAATCAATCCACGAGTTTGAGTTGATTTTAGTTTGTTAATTCCTAATTGAGAATGATGAAAATCCTGATTTCCTTGTGGTGTGATGAGAATTACTTTAACAGGATTAAAATTGTGAAGATTGATGCCTGAAGCTTTATTGTAAGCCAGTTATTCTCTTTTGCTAGCTCGAAGTATTTTTTTTTTTAAGTGTTTTCTTATATAAATGGGAAAAACTGCTAGATTTCCTTGGTTTTTACACTTCGCAGTGATGTTTAAAGACTAAAGTGATTGCAAATGTTGTGTTAATTCTCTTTTAGTTGTTGCCAATTTGATGAAGTTGTTGTAGCATCTATTGAAGACTATGAGGAATGCATACATACTTGCGCCACTGCAGTGAAGATATGGATGTAGGTATCATTGAATTTTTTCACAGAACTGAGCATCAAGAAATAAAAGTTAATTGTAGTATTATGTTTGGGTTTATAGCTGTTTTTCTGCTCAAAACTGATTATGGAGATAACCGTGTATTATCTTTCATCTTGTTTCAGGTTCTGTCACCAAAGAGAGGTAAAATTGTTCTTTTCCTAATTTGTTTATTTTGAGGATTTTGCATAACGTGATGTAGTTAAAATCTATGTTATTTCATAGTCCAAAGAGAAAAGTTACACCAGAGCTCAAGTTGACGAAGTGTAGAAAGAGTGGACTGAATTCATCTAGAGTTATATGTAGTCCAGTAGCAATACTTGAACTTTTATTAAGGTTTATTTGATAATTTCGACATGATGTAAGCGTGTGGTATTTTGGAGCAGATTATGTTTAGATTTGTAACTCTTGTATATTAGAACATATATTATGTTTAGGTTCCTACTATGTATTTTGGAACAGATTATATTATCTGAATTTGGAATCGTTTATGTTATGAAATAGATAGAAGTTATGGTTTGAAAATTTGAAATATTTGCAGATTATAATTCTATATCAATAATGCAGTATATTATTGGGAAAAAAATGTGATTAGACAACAATTATAAGGTGGTGGAACTGTTGTAGAAAACATAATAGACAACGGACATAAACTGTTGTAGAATTGCGTTGTAAAAAGTATAATAGACAACGGATAAAAACTGTTGTAGAATAACGATGTCTTATTAACAATAGACAACAGATATTTCTCCGTTGTGGAAGACTGTTGTGTAAACTGTTATAGACAACGGATATCAACTGTTATTTATTAAAGTGCAACCGTTGTCTACATGTTTAATAGACAACAGACATAATCCGTTGTCAATGAGGTGGGTATCTTTAACTACACCTTAATAGACAACAGATGCTTCAGCAAATAGACAATTGATATTATCTGTTGTCTATTAGCATTTTTGTAGTAGTGATATTTTGATTTTATGATTCTAACTCATAACCTATATTGTCCGTTAAGCACTCTCCAAACTCATTTCCCTAGAAGAACTTGATTGAAACTTCTCAAACCTCTAATGCCTAACCCCCTCTGTTTTTTTCTTTGCAAGCTTCACCCAACCTAACCCATGGAATGCTATTTTTGTTCACACCCCCCGTAGAAAAATTATGTTGCAAACATATGAGTTATCTCAAAGATTTTTTTGGCATATGATAGAAAAAAATGCAATAGATCGGTAATATAGACAGAACCACTTGGATCAGAGTAATGCGACCACCGAAGAATATGTGCTTGTCGTTCCATACAAGTAATCTTCGACTAACATTATCAACAAATTTCACCCAAGATGGAAAACCCGGTGATTAATTTCCACATTGATGCCTAAGTAATAAAAATGATTTATTGACCTCACACCTTAAATAATTAGTCATAAGACTGAACTAAATCTTGGTTCATATTCAGTCCCATGATTCCACATTTTTTAAAGTTTACTTTCAGCCTTGTCACCAATTCAAATTAAATTCAAGTACATTTCTACTTGACTTAGCATCTTCAAGTAGACCGGAATCAACTGTTCTCTTGATGAGTAAATTCAATCCTTCGGCCGCAAATTAAAAATAGAAAATGAGAAAATGGATCGCCTTGTCTTATCCCCCTTTCCAAATTGAAGCTTCTGGAGGGATTGTCATTGACAAATACTGAAGTAGACGTCGTTGACACACATTCCAGCACCCACTTACTCCATTTCGAAGAAAAATTCAGCCTTGTCATCATCTCATCCAAGAAGTCCCAATCCATTGTGGCATACGCCTTTGCAAAGTCCACCTTGAAAAGTATCCTCGTGCTTTCTTCTTTTTTGCCTCGTCTATCATCTCGTTGAGGATTACAATTCCATCAAGAATCAGTCTTCCTCCCATAAATGCCGATTAATTTTCAGAAATCACCTCATCAAGCACCTTGCTAACTAGAGTAGCATAAGTCTTAACTATGATCTGTAAAGACTTGCGATTAAGAGGGAGAGAGCGCAGGAGCAAAGATAAAGAGAGACTAAATTTTTTTACACGGTGGAACAATCGGGTCAAACTGACCCAGGAAAATGATGCATAAATGACCCAATAAATTGAATATGAATAATTTTTAGGGTAAAAATATAAATTGATTTTCACTAAAGTAAAAAAATTCATGACAATGTAAAACTAGTATGAGTCCTGATATTCTTATTTATCTTTGTTATACTCAAATTTTAAAAGAATCATAAAAAACACCCAAAAATTAAATGCTCTCATGCAAGATTTCCTCTAAGCGATAATCAACACTAATAAACTTGAAAGGAAACAAGGTTAGAAATTCAACAAGTGATGAGAACCGTAAAAAGAACCACAAGCAAACAAATGTGAATATGCAAATCCATAATAAATACTACTATATCCCTCTTACATATATTAAAAAAAAAAAACAAATCGACATTGTAAATATTTCTTTAACTCAAATAAGAGAAAAAAAGTGAAATTTTCAAATGCCCCATCTGAATCTCTCAGATTGTTAAAACACAAGGACCTGGACAAGGTAATAAAACATACACAAAAAGCAAAGATGGTATGCTCTTTACACAAGTAAGGATAGCATTATCAACGAAAACCAAATGCTCCAATGACAGGTCGTCATCCATAACCACTTATGACCAACCAAAGTGATAGTCAAGAACATAGACGAGTGCCAAAGAAAGCGGATAGAGAAGGAAAGCTATTAAGGTGGTCCAAAGTGGGAGTGTTTGAAAAGTACTTCCGAGGATCCCCATCACAACGCACACGATTAGAATGACGAGCACCTCTGATGAGAAATCCCACACCAATCCTCTAACATAGACGAGCGCCAAGAAGACGGATAGGCACAACACGTTATTCATTGTAACAGCTCCATACAACTGAAACACCAACATATGTATATACAGGTACCTTGGTTATCTATAAACTACAACATACAAATTGTGGAATATAAAATATAATATATAAATAAATAACCAGTAAATTGCAAAATTGGTCCTGTAACAATTCTGTGTTGGCGATTTCAGTCTCATACGAGTCATTTTTCTCAATTAAGTCCAATGTGCAATGTTAGTCCTATGTTGATAAGTTTTTTGGTATAGGATGATGATTAATTTTGAGTTGGTCTTACGAAAAATAGTTTTACCGTTTAACTATTTTGCAATTACCGCTTTATAGTAAAAAAAACTAGTACATTTTAATGAAACAACTAATAAGATCAAGCTAATACCTTTTAATGAAGAAACTAATATTGTTTAAGAATACATTCAAAATGCAAACCATTTGCGTGGTAAAACTGGTTTACATAAAACTTTGGCATTAACTTTTTCCTTTTTTTAATTGAGATTAATATGGTGGAATCACATTATGCCACGTAAGCTATGCCAAATTATTACTCAGATTGCTACATGGAATTCGGCAGCTCACGTGAAGATACATGAAAAACTCCCACAACCTTTTCAATATAATACTAAAAATTATGGAACTTGATTGAGAAAATTAATTCGCATACGACTAAAACCACCAACCCCCAATAAATAGGGGACCAATTTGACAATTTACTCCAAAAAAAGAAGTCATATGAAAGTCAACTAACCTCTGAGAATGTCAATGATGCAGATTTCCTCTTTTTCCTGGTGGCAAATATAATAGCAGACACCGCCTCGCTCGAGTTAGTAGCCAGGGGCAGTGCAATGAACGATATGAAAAAAGTCGGAATACTTGTGGCAGCTGAGAAATTATCAACAGCATCCACCAGAGGATCTGCAAATGCAGCAGCAATCGCTGTTCCCACCAGCAAAAGGAGTAGAGCTTTCAATGTATTCCCCTGCTGATTCTCAACACCCTCCTCATTCTCCTCACTTTCTTCTCCCAAAAGATCATGTTGTCTCCTTGTTTCCTGTCAAAAAAATGTATATATATGAGTGCAAAACTAATACTGTTCAATGAAAATAACTAATACCTTTTAGTAAAACAACTAATACCATTTAAAAATACACTGAAGTTGCATGCTGCAATTGGTGCATAGAAGTATTTGCCTATGTATATTAGATGACCTTCGAAAGTAGTAGAACAACAGTATAGGAAAGCAAAGATCATAGAGCAAAGTGACGAAAATACCCTGTGAAAATCATCTATATACTTCATCGAATCGGGATGGTTAGAGTTGCCACCCCTGGCCTCTGCAAGCCATCTTCCAACTCCAGCAATGAACTCTTGCAAATCAACTTTAACGTCATTAGAACTGTCGAATTCCTTCATTACTTTCTCCACGGCATCATTGCTATCTAAATTTAACTCATTAAACTGGATTCCAACAATTAGAGCTTTTAATTCCGAGTGTTGAAGATATCCATCCCCGTTTTCGTCAATTGCCGTGAACAGCCTGCCATATTGAACAAAATTATGGATATCACTTTAAGAAGCAACATCATATACAATGTACAGAACAGCACCAAACCTACTTCTTTAATACTTCTTCATTAGGCCTTCCATCAGGCGTTGAAAGCTTCCCCAGAGCGCGCATTTTCAAATGCTTCAAAATTCCTGACATCAGATGCCGATGTTTGTAGTACGAAAGACGCCTCTTTTGAACCCAGGGCTGGAATACCTGTGCAGAGAGTCCAAAGGAATATTCTTTTTCAAAACGAATTTGAAAAACATTGATCTGTAGATACTACAGACAGGTAAAATGGTTTGTGGATACATAATTGAAGCATAATTTCTGGCAGAAACTGAAACATTTCAGAACTTATAATACTCCCTCACTTTCATTTTTTCACACAACCAATCAAACATCAGTTATTGTGCTTGAATTCTGATTTTACCTATAAAATTCCTGATACGCCCTTACTAATTGAATGACAATATATACATTAAATATAGGCATTTTAGACTAATTATACATTTTCAAAAAGAGTGGGTCTCATGTACACCCAGGTGCACCGTGCACTCATAGTTCATTTTAGAATCGTGCGATTTGTTATACTGAATCGTGCAACTATTTTTCCATCGCATGATTCTAAAATGCACGGTGCACCTGGATGTATACAAGACCCAACCTTTCAAAAAAGGTGACTATAATTCGAGACAGACAAAAAAAGGAACTCTGGACTATTTTTATGAGACGGAAATAGTATAAAAATTGTGGAGACCTGTTATGAGCACATTATGTTCAATAAAAACCAACAAAATAAAAAATAAAAAATGGGGGACCTGGCTCGATGATCCTACAGATGCATTTGTGTATAAAACTGGCAAGTACTCGATATATAAAATCTAGATGTGCATGGAAAATGCATCCCTCATAATACTTAGATACGCAGAATACCTGGTATAGGCAATAGGCGATCAGAAGTGCAACCGATAAAACGAGACCAGCTAAGACAGCCAAGTGCCTTCCTGAACTTGAATGCAGGATTTGTGGTAATTGAACTATTACGAATGGCAGTACAGATATAGCCATGATAATTCCTGCATACTGTGTCAACTTATCAGTAGTAACGCCAGAACCTGCATGAACCGGTAAACAGTAAGATTTAACAGCAGAACTTTCTGTAAGAACACCCCGACTAAAAAGACAAATCAGAAGAAGAATAAAACCGCCGATGCTTATAAGCATAACACATCTATGTTTTCATCTTCTCAATCGAACAACCACTTCAGCAGCCAAGCAGCAATATCAAACTTCGATATATGTTAAATAATTGAAAAGTGTAACCCGTACATCCCTAACTCAATTGAACATTTGTTAAAAATGTCTGCTCCAGAGTCAATTGAATATTTCTATAAATGGTAATAAAACAACTTTATCTCATTTTAATTTCATTTAAATATTACACCCAATGTCATTACTTTTTCAACACTTAAGTCAACTTTATCTCATTTTAATTTTAACAAATGCCACTACTTTTACCATTTAACCCCCACAAAAAAGCAATTTTATCCCTTTTAATAATAATAAACAACTCTTTTTTTAAAACCTGTGTGCACAGTAAATGTGCAATCGATTTAGGGACGGAGGGAGTATTATACAGGAAAAAAAAAGGTAAATTAAAAGAGAAGAGGCTTGAAAGAAATGATAGAGACGAACCGGTTAAACTGAAGCCCTTGGTATCTTGAGAATCTTTGGCACCACCATCTACAAGATCAGATTTTCCCACAATAACACAGGAGCCCCAAATTACGGTAAGAAGCATGACCGTCGAACCAGCTAGAAGCCCCATGCCGACGGACACCTGGCTTTGTGCTGTTTCTGGGCTTCCAGATAGTCCAGACACTGAAAATAGTATCAACATGACAAAGCAAAAGTTAATCTTTTCTGATTTTAATGTTCATCCAGAATAATATTGATGGATTTCATATTTGATTCTTTATCTTCCAACAACAAAATTTCCATACTACTATATATTTATTGAAAAAGATGATTAAATAACATGAGACAACAAGATTTTGCATAGTTCATTTACATTCACTTATTACTACGATGAGTACAAAACTGGTGAAAGCAGGCCAATTAAACAAAATATCATGTCTTGATACAATTATTATTTCTTCAGTTAACACCTGACCTTCCCCCTCTCTTTTCTTTATCATGATGAAGGCTAAGTTTGTATGCATCCAGGTGCATCGTGCATTCATAGTGCATTTTAAAAACATGCAACTTGTTATACTGAAAGATGCAATTTGTTTACACTGAACCGTGCAACTATTGTATGGAAAAAAATAGTTGCACGGTTCAGTGTAAACAAGTTGCATCTCTTAATATAACAAGTTGCATATTTCTAAAATGCACTATGAGTGCACGGTGCACCTGGATGCATATGAGACCCACTCAATACCCCTTAGGAATACACATCAGTTGAATGGTGCAATTGGTGTATACAATTTTTTGTCCATATATATATATTTAAACTATCCAACTAACTATCCAATTATTACAAACATAATTGCCTTATAATAACAACGAATTGTGACTATAAACACCCATTCAATTGATTATACACATGTCCAACCACCCAAGACTTTAAGCACAGCTATAAAGTGGGTGTATATAGCAATTAGGTGAGTGTTAATAGTTGTGGTCTTTATCACCTTCTATTACCCATTTGATTTGACATATAACAGAATCTCAATTACCAAATTTCTAAAACAAATACTAATTATGTCCTTTGGTAATTTTTTTATTTGCTTTTTTCACATAAATTAAGGAATATAGTATAAAATGGGATAATGGGTAGCTGAGATGTGATAGGAGGGAGAAAAGGTAGAGAGAGATAAGGAGAGAAAAGATAGAGAGGGAAAAGGTGGGGTCATTACCTTTCCATTTAAAGAAATAGGAAACTTAACTTGGGATGCCCATTTAGGCAAAACAAGAAGCTCACTAAGGGACGGAGGAGGAAGTACATACTATCATTACTCATTAGGATTTTTACGTGGAACTTTCATTATTGCAGACATGAGCTGACCCAGAAACCGGTGAAGAGGTGCGCTAGAAAATATTTATTATTAAATGATAAATATAAATATATATACATATATATATATATATAAAACATGTTACAAAAAATTTCACATAATTTATATACTTAATTGAAAAAATCTAAAGATAAATTCATCAATAGGGAAAAAAGTTAGATGCCAAAATCATTACACTCCAACGATAATTTAATAAAAACCCAAAAGAAAGTTGAAAGATTAATTGATGTGAAAAATGCAATATTTATTTTCCTATAAAACATGTGAAATAGAATTTGTTAACTTATTAAGTTGCACATGTAATATTAACGTATTAAATTTGTTCATGAAAAGTGGAGAACCCATCACAACATAAAAAGTAATCTATGATTGAGTTTATAAGTTAAATATGTAGACTAAACATAATTCAAAAACCTAAAGAAGATTGTGATTGAGATTGTGTTAATAAGTCAGTTGATTTTGGACCTTATGGTTTAATTTAATAAATAAATGTGACTGAAATTCCTCTCCCTAGGGTGTATCCTAGCATGAGACCTTCTTTGCATCGTGCGATTCCTATCCCTCCCTCCCTCCCTCAGTTCTATCATATTTTTGTGGCACGGCTCAATTCTCTCTCTTAGTGGATGTTTGGTTTGATAGCAGAAGGAGTTTCTTTTATTGTTTGGTATGCAAGTTTTTCTGGTTTTTATTGTTCTTTAACCTGTTTTCTGGCCTATGGCAGAGGATGAGATTAGCCGGGATGGTGCAAACGAGGGACGAGCACATTGGAGGTTTTAGAAGTATTAGTTAAATGGGGGTTACACGGTGAAAGACAATAGATCAGAGTGATGGTCTTTTATATTTTGGTAGGACTTGAGCGCATTAGAGTGGTTTCGGGTTCAAATGTTGACCGTACAAGCTACGGGCTACTTGGGTGTTAGATTTCACTAGTGTTTTTGAGTGAAGTGTCGTTTGTTCCGACTGTGCATGCATTGTGGAAATTGAAGAACACTCCAAATTGCTTTGTTTTTATTCTTTTACTCTTCCCATCCATCTGTTTGGGTTGAGAATAGTTTCAATTTTTCCGAAGAGAAGTTAGCTTTTTTGATATTGTCTTATTCGATTTCAAAATTAATAAAGTTGTTTCCCCTAAAAACTTGGATTCAATTCAAACTTGAGTTGAGTTTAAATAAACTTCGCTAAATTATTAATTATAAATAAGTCACACACAATAAAAAAAATTGCACTGGACTCGAGCGTGGACTGCCCTAAGTGCATCCGCCTCTGATTGTAGAGGTACGTCATAACCCAAAACAAACACAGGGGTGTTTGCAAAAGTTTATTCTTTTGAAGAAGTGGTTAAATTTAGTGATTACGAGAAATTGATTAATTATAAAAGTTAATGGTGTTTATAAAAAAATTCAAAGAAAACCTAATAGTGTTTGTAAAAAAATTTAATAATACTTAAAAAAATACTCATAAATTACCAAAAGCATCTTCATTTTAACTTATAGTTTATAAGAGTTTATTTAATCCAATAAAAGAGAAATAAAATATTCAAAATTATATATGAACACAATTCTAGATCGAGTTGGTATGTTGTGAAACTTGTTCACCGTGAAACTAGTTTTTTTTTACAGACATACACTTTAGTAATATAAGTCATACCCTTTAGTAATATAAGTCACACACTTCAGTTATCACTACGACACTCTTTGTTATAATATAAGTCACACCCATCACTTTTATGAGTAATACTCTTTATAGTAAAAAGTCACACACTTTAGTAATATAAGACACACTCATTAATCAGTTTCACCGTAAAATTTGTTCACACTATACTTTGTCTTCTAGATCACTATAATCACTTATAATTTCTTGCAAACATACACCCCCATAACCTAAGACTTCACCTACCTAGAAAAAATCGAATCTGAGATGATCTCTACCACTCATCTGAGAAAAGAGTAAGAACAAAGCAAATCTAGGTATTGTCAACAACTAGAAAAAGTCCGGTATGAGGTGATCTCCACTACTCGACTGAAAAGCAATTAAGACTGAACCAACCAAAGCAAATCTAGATACAAGTCAAATGTAAACTAAACCAGACCCTACACCCACCGCCCATATTAAAGAAACACTAAAATAAGGTTGAAAATAAATAAGGGGTAATAGTTTCAAAAAAAAGCATTAAGACGTTAAAAAACCTAAAACAATATTGTACATAGACCAAAAGTAAAATAAATTTTATTACAGGGTATATGCCCTCTCCCAAGAAAAGGACTACACAAACTATGTCGCGATAATGCACCGGCTCGAGTACTTACAAATTTTCTTTAATTTTGTAACAAAAACAAAATTATTCACAAATTACCAGCGGAGCCTACACTTTTTATTCAATAATTGAGATAATTAAACAAACATCCACGTGGTTTGAAAATATTGAGCAAAATTTTTTTGTGGTTTAAAAATTACACGAAACTCCCCTATAATTTATTAAATTAAGTGAATTAATTTTATAAAAAAAAATAAGTTAACGATTTTATCTATTTCATCTATTTCTCATATCATTTTTTTTACTTAACTATCCATGACACGAAAAATATAAAGATAGATAAAATTGCGAATTTATTTCTTAAAAAAAATATATCGCTTAATTTAATAAAATATAAAGGAATTTTTTGCAATTTCCAAACTAAAACGAGATTTTGCGCAATAACAAGAGGGGTTTTGAACCACTAACCCTTCAATAATTTGAAAGAAAAAAAAAAACAAACAGACAAATCTCAATTTTACCATGTAAGTTCATTGTCACTATTCTATAGATCCAAATGTCAATAAAGCAGAAACTTTATGCTTGTGAGAATTATCATTTACCAGACCAATTGGATCTTATCACATTGTCAAGACCACACATGATTATTTCCCAGAAATTAATTTAATATACAAAATGAAATAATATTAAAAATAGAGTAGAAAGAATTACCAAGGATGAGCATAGCATCGGGGAGCGCGCCGAGCATTGGAAGGATAAGGCCGCCGACAATTCCGGGTCCCAGGATCTCAAGCAGGAGTTCGCAGCCGGTGGAAAGATAAGTCGCCGCCAGGAACATAAGATAACCGTACACCAGAATCAGAAATACATTTCCCAGCGCCGTCGAAGTGCACGGAAGGAACCCGTATGTCTGCTCGCACGTCTCCTCCGCCGTCGGGAGGCGGAGAAATTGACGGATCTTGGAGGCTCCGTCGTCGAATCCATCGGAGATGAGATCTGATTGGTCGGTGATGAAGCGACCGTAGGTGAGGCCGCACAGAATCAGGAAGATCGCAACTGTCACAAGTGGCCGGCTGCTCCGCTGGCGCCACATGATGGTCAAATTGAAATTGATAATATGATTGGGGAGGAGATGATCAAATTTGTGGATTTATATTTATACACATAACCTCATTTCCAGCCAATTGTATTGAAAAAAATTATACTCCCTCCGTCTTATTTTTTATTATTCGGTTACTGTAGACACGAAGATTAAGAAAAAGTAGGAGATAATAGTATTAAATGGTGTAAAGTGGGTAAAGTGAGTTTGGTGGAGGGAAATAATAGTATTAAATGGTGTAAAGTGAGTTTGGTAGAGAGAAATAATAATATTAAATAGTATTGAAAGTTGTTTTATTTACATTTTAGGAAATGGCCAAACAAAAATTAGAGATTTAATTATTTACTTAAAAAATTAGACAATCAAAAAAATTAGAGAGAGAGGGAGTAGTTTTTTTTATGTGAATTCACTATATCAATCCAAAAGCTCGAATCGTCCTCATGTTGAGCTTTTGGATTGGAGATGTTTAAGCTAGCGGTCTTGTGGTTCTTCTACTGATTTGTGTAATATTTTAGGTTTAAAATTTCCTGTCAATTGTATAAAAAAAAAAGAAATATTAGTGTTTTTTTATGAAATAGTTGGAGAAGAGCATGGTAGCGAGCCTCTGATTTTCTTTGTCATTTTATAAGAAGATTTTCCATTTTCCATTATGTTTCAATTTTTCACATCAGACTATATGTGATTTTATTTATATGATTTATTTTGATTATTTATCGCCTAAATTATTTGTTGTATAATATGATTACGAATGTGTATATATATATATATATATATATATAATATGATTCACTAAAGGAAATTTGTTATTTATTAATTCTCTCCTAAGTCAATGACCATAATTGATGGTATTAATGCATGGTGTACCTATTATCAAATTAATGACTTTATTTTAGGGTATTGATTGTACCCATTATCAAACAATTAGAACATAAATTAGAACGAAATATGTCCTTTAAAATTAATGACTTTAAATCATTGATTGATGATAGAACGAAAATAATATTAAATACCCTTTATAACATCCTTAATTGAAGCCCATAAATTTGTTTTCTCTCCTATTTAAAGTGAATTTATGTCAGCCAAAAATTTTCATTCTCAACCCTAAAAAATGTATATATATATATATATATATATATATATATATATATATATATATATATGTTATATATATCGGTGTTTTCAAAAAAATAGGATTGAACCGCCTTGGGTTGAGCAGAATTGCGAACTGTGAACCGCCATGTCATGGGGTCAATTACTCCTTAAAAAGCAGTTAATTCGATTTTATTATTTTTATTATTTATTAAATCACTTTTTTTTATTATTTTTTTCTAAATCTCTCTATATAATGTTATTGTTTTTATCTCAATATCATTTTCTCTCAAATAAATTCATTCACAAGTCATTAATTTCATTTAATTTCTTTATCGTAAATTACATATTGTGTGGAATTAATCCACAACGCTATCATCTCTGGTCTCCAAACTCTATTGTATTTATTTTGATATAAGATTTATAAGTTATAAATTAGTATAATTTTAATATTTTATGAATAAATATTTATTTTTGAATGTAACATACAAAATATAAAAAAAAATATGCATAAATCAATTTAATCGGTTGAAAGTTTGTTCAATCCTAGGTCCAACCGATTGGACCCTAAGAACCCATTCTAGACCGGTTTGATCACCTGGTTCTAATTATAAAACTTTTTGATATATATATATATATATATATATATATATATATATATATATATATATATATATATATATTACTTATATATTTACAATAATATTTTTTTAACTTGAGGTTTTTACGATGTTGCGAGCCTTTCTCCCGTAAATCGATTATGTTCGAAATTTACCGCTCCCTTTGAAAGTAAAATAGTAAGTTATATTTTTAACTTGATTATATCTCTCATTAAAATATTAAATTTAGATTTAAACCAATATTAAAATTACAATATTAATAGTTTATACATATATTTGTAGTCTAATACGATTTATTTTTTATTCTTATCAAGCCTATACCTCAATGTTGGGGCAAATCCTTGTGTAATTTAATTCACGAAAAGTTGTCTATTTAAAACGTCTCTAGGAAAGAGTAGTTTATAATCGGTGCTTCAAGGATGGTGAACAATGGTTACTGACGTGTAATTGGGAGAATTTTTTTACCCCTTTCCCTCTATTGCTTTGTGTTTTCTCGCTCACCATTTTCTACGATGGAGATTATACCTTTGTCATGCATCCATATAAATTTAATGGTTGTTCAGCCTTTGAAAATGATGTAGATTTTTACGAAGGTATTATATAGTTGTAATTAATTATAAGCTGTATTTTTAGTTTTGATTAATTATTTTTAATTTTGCTCTAACATATTTTTTAGATGATTATGGATTGAACTTCAAGAAACTCGGAATTCAAACTTGTGCATCTTTGGATGTATTGTATGCTGGATTAGGACTTCAAACTCCCGAGGTTCATCAAGCTAATTCCTTGGATGGCAAAGGTGGTGTTCATACATTGGTTGATTTAGATAATGAAGGTAAATATATTTTTGTGTTTTCTCTGATTTGTATTAAATATTTATAAAATTTAATTTGTTATGTTTTTACTAATATATGTTTCACAGGTATTGGACCAAACTTATCGAATGTTGTTGTGGATGAATCCTATGAGCTTACTGTTGATTGCAATCAGTCTGAATTCGATAGGCGCCTGGTATGAATTGTATTATGTCTAACTTCTATTTTATATTATTTTAATTTTGACATTATATATATATATAAAGATGTGTATGCAGTGTCTTTCAAAGTCTGCGGATCAATTATTTGGAACAGTTAGCTGTAATGTTGCATTGAAGAATTTTGTCACCGGAGAATCTCACATTGTCTAGTATGAACACCGACTAAAAATCACAGGTCGTCGGAGGTCATTTCATCGACGCCTAAAAGGTGATTGGGAAAGGTTGCTACAAGTGTTGGTTTAACCGAATAAAATAAAGTGAAATTTTGGAAACAAATAGTTGGAGAAGAGCATGGTAGTAAACCTGTGATTTTCTTTGTCATTTTATAAGGAGATTTTGCATTTTTCATTATGTTTGAATTTTCCCACATCGGACTATATTTGGTTTTATTTATATGTTTTATTTTGATTGTTTATCGCCTAAATTATTTGTTTTATAAATCATATTAGACAATTTTTTAATAATATGATTTTTTATTGTGTTATACTTGGGTGCTCATAATATTAAACCTATGATTTTCTTTGTCATTTTATAGGAGATTTTGCATTTTTCATTGTGTTTGAATTTCCCACATCAGACTAATTGTGGTTTTATTTATATGGTTTATTTTTATTGTGTATCGCATAAATTATGTGATGTGTAATATGAGTATGAATGTATATATATATAAGTCGAATCATTAATCCTAATTTTTAAATCCTAATATTTAAATTAAACTTAATCATAATGTGTATCATTATATATTCATGATTATTTAATTTCATTATTTGCATCTTTTTTGTTTCCTATATTTAATTGATGAAAATTAATTTAAAAAATTCAAATATTTTTATTGTTATTGGCATTTATTTGTTCTCTTTATATTATTGAACAATACTTTTATAACATAATGATATTCACTGTCATTTTGACTGTACGCCAATTTATTTAAGCGCTCTCATGATTCGATGGAGTCTTAGTATTTTTTTAAAAATTTATTATTACAAATATTTTAATATTTATAAAATATTATTATTTAGAAACAAGTTTTTAAATATAGTTAAAAAATATTATATAATTATTTTGAATATTCAGTATAAGTATAAGTGGCATGTATTTTCTTATCATATAATGTCATTCATTGTTTTCGAAAAATATTTTTGTTGATAATTATTGAGACGAATAAAATTAATTAGAGTAAATAATAAAAAATTAAAAATATTCAAATTTTGTTATTTTAAATAAATTATCATCTGATAAATAAATAAATGATTTACATAATTTCCTATAAGAATAAGAAAAAGAGAATGGAGAAGAATATAAAATTAATAAACATAGAATAAAGATATTTATAATAAACTTGATAATTATTAGATATAATCTTTATTTTTTAATTTCTTATTTAAATTTCCTCATTATTAACATCATTGATTATCATAATTTTCATATTCTATGACCAAGACTGTCCATTCTGGCAAAGTTGAAAATATTTTTTTTATTACACGGTTGAACTAAAAAAAATTAATCTAGAGGACATTATCTCCATGAAAAAAAAAGTATAGATTCACTTTAATTGTATAATTAAATACATATATTATATTTAATAATATGTTCTTATTTTTTCTAATATTAATTGTGATTGCATCAATTACTCATATTATTTATCACCTTTCTCTAATTAACTTACATGTAACTTTAATGATGTGCTTAATTCAAGCATCACTAATTTTATTATTAGTGTGTGTCTAGATTGATTGTGATATATTTTGAAATAATTCCTTCCTCAAACTTTTAATATAGTATAGATTATTTTATGCATTACAAATCTTTACTAAAAATATATAACTATTCGAATAATATAATTAAATTTTTGTATTTCATTCTAATTATTAATTTATAATACTCATATAATGTTCAATTTTCGTAATTTAATATTTCAATAAGATCGTGTAATCACTCTCTTGACATTATAAAAGTCTTGAAATCATGACACTATGTCAAATGGTATTTCCATTATTATTCATCTTTCTCAATTCCACTATTTAAATACATCATCTTTTAGTTAGAACATACTACCAATCATCTAAGTAATGATAAAAAAAATATAATGATACATAATCAGGATTTCTCACTTCTTCTTTTTTTTTTCAAAATTTATAAAATCTTAGTATTAAATTACGGACTATTTATGAAAAAAATAATAAAAGATACTCGTGCATTATATTTAGTTGAAATAATGATGATTAATCTTAAAAATGAAAGTAACATAAATTTAATGATAGCAACTTCTTAAAAGTAACGATAATTATGGAGATTTTAAAGAAAATATTAAAATTATTTAAAAAAGGATAAAATTGACTGCATTAAATTTCCTTTAATGATAATATAAATGTGTAGAGATTCATATATTTTGGTAATATCCCCTAAGCTCACTAATTAAAAAAAAGCATTAAATTTTTATAATTTAATTGAAATTTTTATTCTCCTTTCCTTTTAAAGTTTCGGATTCACACACACACACACACATATATACAAAGAAAGTGAGGATTGTTATTTATCATTCAAACTCTATAAAAATAAATTTTACATATTATTAATTTCATTACAACTTACATATAACTTTAATGATTTGCTTAATTCAAGCATCACTAATTTTGTTATTAGTATGTGTCTATATTGATTGTGATATGTACTCTTCAATTTAATATATGAATATCATGATCTCATCTTTATAAAATATGTAATTAATCAAATATGATATATCGCTAATTATTTATCATATTGTACAATTTCGAGGATTACACTTCCAACTTTTTATGCATGATATCAAAAATATATGAATGATATCATCTCATCATTAAAGTAGTCAAATAATTTAGTAATCTAGTTATACTATGCCTTAAAAAATTTTGGTATTTGAATAATTTTGGTTGTCAAATTTTGGTTCATAATACATGATAGCATAATTATCTTTTATTGCAATTAATATTTAATTACATCAAATGTTCATATTATTTATCAACTTTCACTAATAAAGTTAATTACAGATTTAATTGTTAGTGTTAGTGTCCTAGAGACAATCCATTATAAGGACATAATACTCAGATAATATTCAGTATTGGTTTAATATTATTGTTTGTTTAATATTAAATGTATGGCGTTACACTCATTAGAATATTATGTTTGATTGCTTGCATTTATTCTTATATGTGTACCCTTGAGTCACTGCTGTCATTGAGTGAGTGAGAACTCAGATGACTTAAGCATGATTCTTAAATAGCCCCAATCGAGGATCATCAAGAAAGGGATATTGATGATGCAATGGAGATTGGTGTGCGATCTGCATCATACTCTTAGAGAGTGTAGTAAGATCTCACTTACTGCGAGATACTAGGTATCTCATGATGGATGCACAAATACCTTAGAGGGTATTGGTATACCCATCCGAGAAACCGTTTGATGTAGTTCCACTATATATGTCTAAGGGTGTCTCGGTTAGTGGGAGCTATGCGATACTCCTTTGACTTGAGGTCAATATGCACAACATGTGTGGAGTGATGAACTTTGACCATGATCGACGCTTGCACCCGTCTATGGGTAGATATGGCTTGGATTGGGTTCATCACGAAGTGCATGTGCGTGGTAGTTGAGCCAAGAAAATGATTCATTCCTCAAAGTGGATTTAGAGAGAATACTCATCTTCTCATCATAATTGGATCTAAGTCATTGGCCAATGCACGTAAACTTAGACTTTGTGACTAAGTGTGACACTAATGATCAATTAGTGATTTGAGATAAATTGATTAAGTTATTTGAATAGACACTTCATCATGTTCAAGACTAATCGAGTATTCGTGAAAGAAAGGAGGAAATCGCAATTGCCCACGTTTCAGTTACAGGTAGTTGCATGTTTCTCGCAACGTACCTCATATATTGAGAATGTCTGATTTATTGACTAGGGTTCAATTAAGACCGTTAGTTTGACTAATAGCTCGGTATATGAGGGTCTATGGGTCACACAACAAGTAGTTCCCTTTTACGGATTATAGTTGGTTGATTAAATGTTAAATTGGATTTAATATTTAATTTATGGAGAAGTAATTAATAATAGATTAATTTGGAATTAATTATTATTAATATTTAATTAAATTGGATTTAATTAAATAAGAATTCCTAATAATTATATTTGGAATATAATTGTAGGATTTAATGTATATGGAAATAAATCGTTGAGATTTTCATATAAGGTATTTAAATCCGTAGATATTTATATTTTGGGAATTAAATTAAAAGGAATTAATTTAATTCAAGATTAGGGATTTTATTTCACTAATTGGGCTAGCTTGGGAAATAAGTCAAGCCTCCCTATATATACAAGCTATTGGGATTCACAAACAGTATCACTTCATATTTTCTCCATAAAATCTAGAGTTTGGATTTTCCTAGCAAATCTGTCTCGGGATTCAACGCTGAAAAATCTGTGCAAATCCATGATTGGGGATTACGTGGATACCGTAGTAGAGAAATCTGCACTCGAGTTACTGTAAAATTTCTCGTTATGATTATTGTAATTTGTATGCAATTAATTGTTCATTGTTGGTGAACTTTAATTTCCGCTGCGCATGTGATTACGTGTTTTACGTGCCTCTATTATCCAACAGTGGTATCAGAGCTCAGGCTCTTTGTTTAATTGCGTGAATTAAATTGGTTTTATAAAATTAATTTTTTTTAAACCGTGGGGCACGACCTTTTGTTGGACAAAAGGAACCGCACCCCTTTGTTTTTCTTATTCGCATCGCTCATCTTCCCAACCCACGACTTAGGGTTTTTCGGGAAAACTTCTCCCATTCTTTGGTCTTCCTAGTCTTGTGGGCGCGGTGATGATGCTTGAGTCGGTGACCTCGCCCGTAACTTCGCGTCATCTCACGAGCCCCATGTCTCGTCGCCCTGGTCGTCGTCTCCGCTGGGATTTGAGAGCGATTCCTTTGAATTCGTCTCTTTTCACGGTGGCGCGTCCTCAAATCGTCTCGAATCGTGGTGGTGT
Source organism: Stenogyne calaminthoides (assembly GCA_037126765.1). NCBI lineage: Eukaryota > Viridiplantae > Streptophyta > Magnoliopsida > Lamiales > Lamiaceae > Stenogyne > Stenogyne calaminthoides. The sequence continues at coordinate 13,889,256 of JBBCBC010000032.1, forward strand.
GCCACCGATTCAACTCGATTTGAGTTTATGTTGCTTGAATCCATTCGAGACGACCCCGCATGTCCGTCCGATTCGATTCTTAGCGTCGCCACAAATCGAGACAAATCGATGGGCGGCGCCCGATTCGATTGTGTCCTCGATGCGGTTTCGAACGATTCGTGATGGGAATGGAGTTGCCAGTTGCCGTGCTCCATCCGGTTAGTCAAGACAATGGGCGAAGTCACCCGCTTCGTGAAGCGATGGCGGTGACTTCGCGCTATTGATCATTGACTTTGCTCGTTTTTGGTTTTGATGCTTGTTGGTTCATTCGAGATGTTTCGATTAATTGTGTTTTTTGGGTATTGCTCGATTTATTTCTGGGTTTGGAAATGTTGATATTTGGAATCTGAAAAAACCCTAATAATTTGGAACAGTTTTGGGAATTTTTGGGAATAATTCTGATAAACTGTGATGGATTATTGAATGTTTGGTTTGGATGTCCCGATCGGAAAGGTTTTGGAAATCAGGCGATGATGAGGGGAAGGACTGTGCCGGAAATTGGATTTAGGACAGGCCCTTCCGTGTAATTTTTGAAATTGCACATGAGCCCTTAATGAATAAAATAAAAAATAAAATCGAATTTTGGAATTAATAAAGTATTAATTTAAAATTTGAATTATGGTTGGACCAAAATAATTAATTGGATTAATTATTCCTTTTTAATGATTTAAAATCGAATTAAAATTGATATTTCCAAATTCTGTTTAAAAGAAATTGTTAAATCCCACTATTTAACTGCTTTATAATTTAATTCGTTAAATGCTTTTACAGTCCGTGTTATATCAGTTTGGGTAGGCGGCACCCAATAACTGTCGGACCGTATTTAATGTTTGGGTAGACGACGCCCATATAAGTGTTAGTCCGTGTGAAATCATGTTTGGGTAGGCGGCGCCCAATAATTGCTCAAATGTGATATAGATTAACATGTTAGATCTCGATTAAGCAATTAATACCCCGCATTTTAAAGCGTTCCTCACTAAAATATGGTTTTTCATTAAATTAAAACGATGTCTTCCATCGAAATTAAAAGTAAACTGGGGATTTCGTTCCAATGGATATTTAAGACCCAAGTCTTTTGCTCGGATCTACATTCAACGGGACTTTTATGGGGACACGCAGTGTCGCCGCTTGATGGTTATAAACCAACTTAACTTTATTTTACCAGCCAAAGCAGGGAAATGAAAGTTAGGGGACATCCGATTAAACTGGGTTTAATCAACTGGGAATTGCAAATTTTGTAATTGGTTTGAAACCTACCAGTTATGCTATTGTGATATTCAGCCAAAGTTGGGATCATGATAGTAGGAACGTAGATCCTAGTCCATTATAATTTATATTGGATATAAATTCGTATTCTTCCGATGAGGTCATTGAATATGTGAAAATAATGGAGACTAAATAAACTTAAAAGGCCACGTTTATTTTGATTGCTGAATATTGATCATAGGAATTATGTGTTTAATTCCCGTTTAATTTTATTTCTCTAGGACTGTTGAAATGAATAACTTGTCATTGAGAAGCATTTTGGAAACGAACAAATTGGTTGGGCCAAACTTTCTCGACTGGCACCGAAATGTTCGTTTGGTGCTCAGGCAAGAGAAGATTATGTACGTGTTGGACACGCCAATCCCTGCTACCTCGGACGCTAGTACTGAAGAAGCCGAGGCGTTTGACGCCGAGGCTCAGAAGAAGCATCAAGAAGATGCTTCCCAGGCTCAGTGTGTTATGGTGCTCAGGATGACTCCCGAGTTGCAAAGGCAGCATGAGAAGATGCTCCCCTTCGAGATGATTAAGCATCTGAAGGATCTCTTTGATTCTAAATCCCGTTCCGAGATTTATGAAGTGATGAGAGATCTGTTTAGATGTCGTTTGTCTGAGGGAGGGAAGGTTTCTCCTAATGTGTTGAAGATGATAAGGCTAATCGAGAAACTTGGTCGTCTAGGCATTGAGCTCAAGACCAATGTTGTTGTTTATGCCATTCTTCAGTCGCTTCCTGATTCATATTCGAGTTTCGTGGTGAACTTTAATATGAATAAGACAGAATCGACTATGCCCGAGCTACATAACATGCTAAAAACTTTTGCGTCTTCCACTGCTAAGGAAAAGCCCGTGCTCATGGTGAGTGCCTCAACTTCTTCTGCTCCGAAAGGAAAGAAGAAGCGAAGGGGCAAGACAAAGGAAGGCTCCAAGCCAAACTTCCTTAAGCCCAAAGGTGGAATTCAAAAGAAGGAGAGGGTGAACAAGGATGTATGCCTCCACTGCAAGCAGAAGGGGCATTGGAAGAAGAAGGATCAGAAGGTTCTAGGTGAAAAAGAAGACACAAGGTGTCTCGGCCTCGGGAACATGTATGTTTGTTATTGAGATAAACATGTCCACAAATGATACTAACTGTTGGGTATTAGATACGGGTTGTGGCTCACACATTTGTATAAATGTGCAGGTGCGAGGATAGCGAGGCGATTATCTTGGGGTGAAGTCTCACAAGACGTTGGGAATGGAGCAAGAGTTGCTGTTGAATGTGTTGGCACTTATGTTTTAGATTTACCCTCTGGTTTTATACTAGAACTGAATAATTGTTATTTTGTTCCCTATATTACCCGCAACATTATTTCTATTCTGATGTTGGATATTGAAGGTTTTTCCTTCCATTTTACAAACAATAATTGTTATTTTTCGCTTAATGGTCGTGTGTATGGAAATGCTCCTTTATCTAATGGTTTATATTTTGTTGCATTGTGATATAACATTCTTAATATACAAAATAAAAGACTCAAACTTAGTAATCATGAAAACCCAACTTACTTGTGGCATTGTAGACTTGGTCATGCAAATGAGAACAAAATTGCAAGGTTAAGAAAGTTAGACTACTTAACCCCATTCGACTTTGAGTCTTATGGTAATTGTGAATCTTGTCTCAAGGGCAAAATGACCAATAAACCCTTTTCTGGGAAAGGAGTTCGTGCCAAAGAGGTTCTAGAGTTGATTCACAATGATGTCTGTGTTGGGGAATGAGTTGCACAGATCTATTCGGGGTGAATATTTAAATACAAATTTAATTCATTAATTATTACTAGCATGAATTAATCCTATATTAATTCAAATAATAATTGCAACAACATATCATGCATATAAAAAGCCACGTAAAACCTACGCATTGCGGAATCTACGAGTTTACGTGAGCGTACCTCTCGGGATGGCGGTGGCTTTGGTCGGACGGACTAACCAAAAGGACTTCCCAAGTATTCCTTAGCCCTTGCTCGACAATCCGTTGGAAGGATACTCGCGAACAATTAACAAAAAGAAAAAAAAAAACTTTGTTGCACCACTTATGTGGATTTGCTAATATTTCCAAAGACATGAAATTGTACTTGGGAATGAACTAATCATCCCCATATATATATAGGAGGGAGGGTGAACGAAATTTTTGTGTTTTTTCAATGTGGGAAAAAGACTTTTCTTGGTCACCAAGAAATCTTGAATATATCCCATATATTCTTTTTTCCCATAATTAAAATATTCCACAAAAAATCCACCTCCTCTATTTTATGGAATTTTTCGAAAATATTAGTGTGCAAGAATCCAAGATTTGGATCTTCTTGAATTTATGAGATATTCTTGTATTTCAAGAAATACATATCTTCCATAATATCTTTTCAAGAAAATCAAGAAAATCTTTCTTGCCCATTATATTTCAAAATTTCGAAATTTCATTATGTATAACCAAGTGGGAGATTTCTTGAATTTAATGAGACAATCTTGTATTCCAAGAATACATATCTTCATTCCATAACAAAATTCAAAGAAAATCTTTCTCCTCTTTTATCCATAATTTTGAATTAATTAGAGAAATATTAAGCAACAATATTTATTTTATTTTAATCACCTTTTTTTTAGTTATTGGACTATATGTTGGGCTACTCGGGGGCCTTTAGGAGAATTAAGATTGGACCTTCTAATGGATCTTGAATATCTAATATTGAGCCACAATATAATTCAAGCCCATAAATATTAATTAATCCCACTACATAATTAATATTGCACTATCCATCTTAACCCATATTACGGTCAATATGGCTCCGGTCATTATTTCCGTGTTTAAGATTATCTAGCCCATTAATTAATTAAAGCCATTTGAAATAGCTTTCCGTTAATTAATATCTTTTTGTCCTTGGTTAGGAGCGGTTCAACATTATTATCCATACTGGGAAACTAATTCCACTTGCAAGATTTGGTATGATAAAACTTATGAACCTCCCAAGGGGGCAAATCAAGCAAGCGTGCTTGCACACGATTCTTCGTATTAAATCTTAGCAATCACATGTGACCGATAATATTTCCCAAGATAAAAAGTATTGAATCTCTCTCCGATTCGCTACCAATGATAAGTCAAAGCAATAGTTACCAATCCCACGTGATCCTATTTATGGGACGAAGGTTAAGAAACAACGAACCACCGAGGTCTAATTCTTCCTTGTTCGGGCCTCAAGAATTTATCCTCCTCAGAGGTCCTATTCGGTAGATCGGTCATGCACTAGTGTAATATCTTGGTCAAGACAAACCAATCTGAGCCTTACACCTCAACCTTTCACGATGGTTGTTCATTTCCATCTAGGTCGTGAATGGCGTACTTTTTAGTTACAAGGGATTTCATTAATTTAATCTTCGTGATCGGTATCACTAAATTAACTCTGATTGTAACACGTCTTAATTATTGAGCAGTTATGCATAAATATATATAACATTCAATCATATTTAAAGCATCATTGATAAATAATTTATTTTGATAAATAAGTCCGGAAATTAGGTTTCGATTATACAAAGTAAAAAGCATACTTTTCAAATTATAATCCCCAACAATCTCCCACTTATACTCAAAAGTCGCTTTTAAGTATACTACAACACGTCTCGCGTAGTCTGTGACATCTAATGTCACCCTACGAACTAACCTAATAATTTCTCCCACTTATACTCAAAGCAGATTGACAACGGTCTTGACACCCATTCCTTCCACATTTCTCTCGAATGTATTCAGAGGCAGACTCTTTATGAATGGATCTGCTAGGTTGTCCTCAGACGCTATCTTTGCCACATCTATATCTCCTCTCTTAACAATGACTCGTATAAGATGGTATTTCCTTTCAATGTGTTTTTTGGCTTTGTGGGCTCTTGGTTCCTTGAATTTGCAAATCGCTCCTAAGATTGTCACAATAAACAAATGATTCTCTTTGGGCAAATTCGGAACCACATCTAAGTCCACAAGGAAGTGCTTGAGCCAAACCGCTTTTTTCATTTGCCTCATTAGCTTACTACATATTCGGCTTCCATGGTAGAATCTGCGATGCATTTCTGCTTGACGCTTCTCCATGTTACGGCTCCTCCCCCATGCAAAACACACTACGGGAGGTAGATTTTCTGGAGTCCATGTCTGATTGGAAATCCGAGTCCGAGTGTAACCAATGGGGATTGGACTTTCGATCGATAAACCAACATTCTATCCCGAGTTCTTTTGGATACTTGTAATGTTTTTTAGCTGCGAATCAATGCTCTTTCCGGGGTTACTTTTGATATATTGCCACCATGCCTACGGCAAAGCGGATATCCGGTCTCGTACACGACATTGCATACATAAGACTTTTCGACGGTAGAAGCATAAGGAATGCCTTTCATGTCATATATCTCCTCTTTTCGTCTTAGGGGACATTTTCTTGGATAGATGGATTCCATGCACGAAAGGTACGAATCCTTTCTTGGAATCTTGTATCTTTGAAAACGTTTCAAGGCGGTGTCTATGTATGAAGCTTACGATAAGCCTACAATCCTTTTCTTGCGATCTCGGTGATCTTGATCCCAAGGGCGTGCCGACTTCCCCTAAGTCCTTCATATCAAACTGTTTTTTGAAAGCCATACCCTTACGCGTCGATAACACCTTCACATAGTTCCCGATGATCGAGAATGTCGATCTCACGATAGTACTAAGAATACCAATGCGATTTCAAACACGCTTTTTATACACACAACTTTCTAACTCATTTTGATCAAACCCATAAGACTTTATAACATGATCAAAACATTGGTTCCAAGCTCGGATGCTGTTTGAGTCCGTAAATGGACTTCTTGAGCTTACAAACAAGATGTTCTTGGCATGTTTCAATGAAACCTTGGGGTTGTTGCATATAGATCTCTTCGTCAAGACTTAGTTAAGGAAAAGCCGTCTTGACATCCATTTGCCGATTTCAAAGTCGAAATCTTTGAAAGAATCGATAAGAGAATACGGATGGACTTAAGCATGGCTCTTTGGCGAAAAAGTTTCCTCATAATCGATCCCTTCTTTTACGAAAGTGTAACCTTTCGCCACTAGTCTTGCTTTGAAGGTTTCAACCTTCCCGTCCGTCCTCTTTTTCCTCTTATATACCCACTTGCATCCAATGGGTTTGACCCCATTAAGTGGTTCGACTAGCTCCCACACTCTATTATGAAACATAGAACCCATTTCAGCTTTCATTGTTGTTTGCCAAGAATTTGCATCCTTATCTTGGAGTGCCTCGTCATATGTCCATGGGTGCGATTCGTCTTGTCAGGGAATCAAGTCCGAGGACTCTCCTATTCCCATGAATCTCTCGGCTGTCTAACAACCCTCCCACTACGACGAGGCTCGGTTGTGAAAACGATCGTTTGGTATATCATCTAAGATGATTGGCAATGAGGTTTGCCCTCTAAGCTCATTTAAGGTAATCTCACTTCTGGGTTTTCTTTGGTTCATATAGTCTTCTTCCAAAAATCTAAAGTGGGTGCTTATGACCACCTTTTGATCTTCGAGGACCATAGAACATACACCCTTTTGTTCCCTCGGGGTATCCTACAAACGACCTTAATTACGATCGAGGATCCAATTTCTTGGCTTCCTTATCCAACACGAGGTAGGACACCCCCAAATCTTCATGTGTCTCATACTAGGCTTGCTTGCCTGGGTCCACAATTCTTTGGGAGTTTTGGGAACCGATTTGGATGGCACCAAGTTCGAGAATGTGGCATTGTTTCAAGGCATGACCCCTAAGCGACTTGGGAAGATCCGCTTAACTCATCATTGATCTAACCATTTCCAAAAGAGTTCTTTTCTTCGCTCCGCAACCCCGTTTTGTTGAGGGGTTACGGGTGTGATGGGAGGGATACAATCCCTTCATCAGATAAGTAGTTCAAAAACTCATCGCTGAGGTATTCGCCTCCATGATCGGATCGTAGAGACTTGATACGTTTTTCCCTATGATTCTCTGCTTGAGCCTTAAATTCTTTGAATTTCTCAAAGGTCTCGATTTATGCTTCATAAGGAAAATATAACTGCATTACCTTGAGTAATCATCAATGAAAGTGACGAAATACTCATAACCTCCTCTTGCTTTGGTTGACATTGGACCACATACATCTGTGTGAACGATCCCTAACACTTCTTTTGGCCCTATTCCCTTGGCTCCAAATGCCCTCTTGGTCATTTTACCCTCCAAACATGATTCGCGGGTTGGAAACGGTTCAACTTGGAGAAGTTCTAGTGAACCGTCTTTCACCAACCTCTCGGATCCTCTTTGGATTTATATGACCCAATCTTAGATGCCAAAAAGTGTCTCGTTCACGCGTCGATGAACGTTTTCTTTTCTCGGAAATAGTTGATGTGTTATAGGATGCATTTCTTGAGTGGTGTACAGATTAATTGTAGAGAAATTATTCGCCAACGTTCCATGACGAGATAAATTTATCATAAAAGAGAAATGGTAACAACTTTATTAAAAGTAACCGAATATCCATCATGAAAAAGTTTAGAAACCGAAATCAAATTCTTTCTAAAACTCGGAACGTCATGAGAACATCTCTTAAAATTAAAACTCTGTCTTCAAAAGACAGGGTGCACTTCTCCCATCGCTTCCATTTGCCACTCTCAGAAGATCGCCCGGTGTGATGAGGATCTCACTTCCACTTAGTTGTCGGGTCCTTTTGAACCCCAGAACGTGAAACAAACATGATCGGTGGATCCGTATCCACCACCCATAAATGGGAGGCATACGCCGCTAAACAAGTTTCAACAACTAGTGAGTGAGGATTACCTTTCTTTCCTTTCCTTTTTGGGATTGGAACAGTGACCTCCAATGTCCTTTCTCCCGTGAATTGAAACATGTTCCTTTTTGGTTCTTTCTTGACACCCAACCAGCTAACCGTCCCTTTTCTCACTTTTCTTAATGATGAGCTTGCTTTGGTTCGACCACTTTCCTTTTCTTGAGACTTGCCTTCCATCGCCTAAATCTCGAGAAAAGGCTTTTTGATCACCAATGCTTCGTCTTTCTTTCCTAAATGCTTCTCCACTTTCTCCAAGGCTTCTTGAAGAGCATCCATGGTAAACATGTGATCGCTCATCACAAAACCTGATAAAATTCATCGAAGCTCCTTGGCGAGTAAGCAAGTAAATTCGATTTGGGCCTCATCACAATACTTAGTTCCGAGATAAGCCCGGTTTGGAAAAAAGGGTTTTTAACTCGAGAACATGCTCCCTTCTGGTGTTCCCTCAACCATTTTTCGGCTAGCCACGTCGTCATTTTTAAACCCGATCGATCATGCGGTCTTTTGTTGAAAACATTTCTTCAAGACTTTGCATAATTTCCGCAGAAGAGACTCAACACCTTCATGAACGTGTTTCAAATCATCGCATGTGAAGTCAAGATTACACGTTTCATGGGTTCATTAACTGCTCCCAAATATTATACTCATGTCTTCTTTGCATCGGTTGATTCATCAAGAGTTTACGTGGCTTGGGTACATCAAGAATCCAATAATGTTTTTTGTGCGGGTAGGACATGAATCATATTTCGTTTCCAAACATTATAGTTTTCTCCAGATAATTGGTGTTCTTTGAGTGTATATATGATTGGATTAAAAAGTTGCGACATGATGAAATCGAAATAAACAATAATATGCATAAGCACAAAAAAAAGTATCACAAGGTTTGATCACATGCCATCATATTTAAAATCTCAAAAAAAAAATATGAACATGCATCACCAACATCTCAAAAAAATTTTAAATAAGCCACGTGGGGTGGGTCATTATTTAAACACATTCAAAGTGTTACAAACAAGAACGGTCACAAAACTTTAATATCCAGATTAATAGTTGGCTATTTGACCAATATATAAATTGACAGGACTTGGGGAAGTATATGCATATCAATTTTATACCTAAGTAATAACCATGATTAAATCTGGGATTACTATTTCGCTTTGATCGAGCCCTCGTGGGGAGGGTCATTGTCGCCACTAGTAATAACCCACAATCATCCGTTTGGAATTCATTCATGTGAAATCTATCTTTTGACCGCCCCTGGGGGAATTTCTCCAAAAGAATTCACAAATAAATAAATCATGGAGGTCAAAATTAATTCAATTTTATTATCAGGAATAAAATTTCAATTAATTATTTAAAACATACTTAGTAATTTTGGAGTTGAGATTTTTCAATTTGGCAACCCTCATGCAAAAACACATTTAAACAAATTAAATAAAGCATAAGATAGCACAAATAAATCAAGCAAAAGCAGAAAAATAAACATATTGGGCACAAATTATCCAATTGTCATGGTTTGATTTTTTCTTGGCTTGATCTTGAAGAAACACGTCTCAATTTCTCCCACTCGTTCGTCTCGAAAAAATACTTCATCTCGAACCACCACGCCAATTTCCTTGGTAGGATGCACGCTCAAGATCCGCCGGCTGCTTGCCTTCTCAGCCTCAGACCGCCAGTTTTGTTACCCGCTTGATGCCTCTAAGACACCTCGGCAAATTGTCGGCAGGTCGGGCAGAATCTCGGCGACAAGCGATCCAACGCGCCTCATGCGCGCGTTCCGCCCTCCGCCTCGCCCGCGACCAAACCCCGCCGCGTCTCCTTCGCCCGCGCCCGTCTTGGCGATGGATTCCGCCCGTCCGTTCGGCTTGGAGCCTTCATCTCACTCGGCGCTCGGCCGCCTGACCTCGCCCTGCGCCCAAGTGCCACATACCGGCGCCCGCTTACACGCCAGTTCTCGATTTTTCGTCCTTAATTCTTCATCTCTTTTCCGATCCGGTTACAATTTATTTACAAAAAATAAATAAACCTAGATCTAGACTAGTCTATTACATTGATCAAATCAAACAAATCCTAGTCTACTCGTGGATTTTCTCACGAGGCAAAAAAAAACAAATCCGAACGAATCGAATTAAAAAACCACGGTTTATATGCATGCAAAATAAAACATTAAAATCCATGACAATTGGATACCGCAAAAGCAGATCTAACGGGTTCTACTATCCAATTTCAAATTTAATGTCCATTTAATTAAATTACAATTTAAAAAAATTGAGCCCAAAACATGTGGCTCGATACGCTTGTTGGGGAATGAGTTGCATGATCTATTCGGGGTGAATATTTAAATACAAATTTAATTCATTAATTATTACTAGCATGAATTAATCCTATATTAATTCAAATAATAATTGCAACAACATATCATGCATATAAAAAGCCACGTAAAACCCACGATCGCGGAATCTACGAGTTTTCGTGAACGTACCTCTCGGACGATGGCGCTTTGGCTTTGGTCGGACGGACTAACCAAAAGGACTTCCCAAGATTTCCCTTAGCCCTTGCTTTCGACAATCCGGTGGAAGGATACTCATGAACAATTAACAAAAGGAAAAAAATAAACTTTGTTGCACCACTTATGTGGATTTGCTAATATTTTCAAAGAGACATGGAATTGTACTTGGGAATGAACTAATCATCCCCTATATATAGGAGGGAGGGTGAACGAAATTTGTGTGTTTTTTCAATGTGGGAAAAAGACTTTTCTTGGTCACCAAGAAATCTTGAATATATCCCATATATTCTTTTTTCCCATAATTAAAATATTCCAAAAAAATCCACCTCCTCTATTTTATGGAATTTTTGAAAATATTAGTGTGCAAGAATCCAAGATTTGGATCTTCTTGAATTTATGAGATATTCTTGTATTTCAAGAAATACATATCTTCCATAATATCTTTTCAAGAAAATCAAGAAAATCTTTCTTGCCCTTTATATTTCCAAAATTTCAAAATTTCATTATGTATAACCAAGTGGGAGATTTCTTGAATTTAATGAGACAATCTTGTATTCCAAGAATACATATCTTCATTCCATAACAAAATTCAAAGAAAATCTTTCTCCCTCTTTTTATCCATAATTTTGAATTAATTAGAGAAATATTAAGCAACAATATTTATTTTATTTATATCACCTTTTCAGGTTATTGGACTATATGTTGGGCTACTCGGGGGGCCTTTAGGAGAATTAAGATTGGACCTTCTAATGGATCTTGAATATCTAATATTGAGCCACAATATAATTCAAGCCCATAAATATTAATTAATCCCACTACATAATTAATGTTGACTATCCATCTTAACCCATATTACGGTCAATATGGCTCCGGTCATTATTTCCGTGTTTAAGATTATCTAGCCCATTAATTAATTCAAGCCCTTTGAAATAGCTTTCCGATTAATTAATATCTTTTGTCCTTGGTCGAGAACGGTTCAACATTATTATCCATCTGGAACTAATTCCACTTGCAAGATTTGGTATGATAAAACTTATGAACCTCCCAAGGGCCAAATCAAGCAAGCGTGCTTGCATTAACGATTCTTCGTATTAAATCTTAGCAATCACATGTGACCGATAATATTGCCCAAGATAAAAAGTCTTGAATCTCTCTCCGATTCGCTACCCATGATAAGTCAAAGCAATAGTTACCAATCCCACGTGATCCTATTTAAGGGGCGAAGGTTAAGAAACAACGAACCACCGAGGTCTAATTCTTCCTTGTTCGATTCAAGAATTTATCCTCCAGTAGATCCTATTCAAAAGATCGGTCATGCACTAGTGTAATCTCTTGGTCAAGACAAACCAATCGAGCCTTACACCTCAACGTTTCGCGATGATTGTTCATTTCCATCTAGGTCGTGAATGGTGTACTTTTTTTAGTTACAAGGGATTATTAATTTAATCTTACGTGATCGGGTATCACTAAATTAACTACAATGTAACACGCATTTAATTATTGAGCAGTTATAAAGAAATATATATAACATTCAATCATATTTAAAGCATCGATTGATAAATAATTTATTTCAATAAATAAGTCCGAAATTGGTTTCGATTATACAAAGTAAAAAGCATACTTTTCAGTATAATCCCCAACAGTCTGTGGACCATTGCCCACTCTAGCTAGGGGTCAGTTCGGATACTTCATCACTTTTACTGATGATTTCTCAAGGTACGGATATGTGTATCTTATGAGACACAAATCCGAATCGTTTGAGAAATTCAAGAAGTTTAAGGCTGAAGTGGAAAAACAACTTGGTAAGAGTATCAAGACTCTTCGATCAGATCGAGGAGGCGAATACCTTATCTATGAATTCACTGATTACTTGAAGTTACATGGAATCCAGTCACAATGGACTCCTCCCGGAACACTTTAGATGAATGGTGTGTCCAAAAGGAGAAACTGAACCCTGTTAGACATGGTGAGGTCCATGATGTGCTTTACCTCTCTTCCGACATTCTTATGGGGATACGCGCTACAAACCTCAATCTACGTTCTGAATAGGATTCCATCCAAGTCAGTTGAGCATACATCATACGAGTTGTGGTGTGGCAAGAAGCCAACTTTCTCACATATCAAGACATGGGGTTGCCCCGTAATTGTGAAAAAGTTGCTCACCGACAAGTTGGAATCCAAATGTGAAAAGAGTTATTTTGTGGGATATCCAAAGGAAACTAAAGGATATTACTTCTATCTACCGGAAAAATAGTCAGTGATTGTTTCTAGGCAAGCCAGATTCCTAGAGGAAAACTACGTCTTCAAGGAACAAGGCCATAAGATGATGGAACTTGAAGAAATTCAAGAACCACAAAATAAAAATGAGATTGACGTCTTGTCAAAGCAACATGACAAAGAATCAATAGGAGCATTTAGCAGCTCACATGGTGGAAGCTTATCACTAAGTGATCCCCTTTCAGCCAGTGGGAGCGTAATTGAAGTTGCATTACCCGAACAACGAACTCCAAGTAGGCTGAATGAGAACAGCATAGTTCAAACTCCCGCTCAAGAGATATCCGGTAGTGCTCAAGAAGCTTCCGGAAGTGTCGCTCTTGAGGCCTCTCCGATCAACGATGAAATCGTTGTACCACTAAATTTTCACGATCAGAATGTGCATCCTGAACAACCACAACTCCGTAAGTCCACTAGAGTTTATAATTCAATCACCAGATATTGTGGCTTCCTCGTGGAGGAACATGATGATGTGGAGATCCCGGATAAAGACGAACCTAGAACTTATACTGAGACAACATTAGATGTTGACTCAAAGAAGTGGCATGAAGCCATGAAATCCGAGATGGACTCGATGTACACCAATCAAGTCTGGGACTTGGTTGAGTTGCCAAAAGGGGTCAAACCCATAGGTTGCAAATGGGTCTACAAGTGTAAGACCGATGCAAATGGCAAGGTACAAACCTACAAGGCTAGGTTTGTAGCGAAAAGTTATAGCCAACGCGAAGGCATTGACTATGACGAGACTTTCTCACCAGTTTCTAAAATCAAGTCCATTTGAATTTTACTTGCGGTAGCAGCACACCTCGATTACGAGATTTGACAGATGGGTGTCAAAACAGCTTTCCTCAATGGAAACATTGATAAGGAAGTGTTTATGACTCAACCGGAAGGTTTCATATCAAAGCCAAAATCCAATCTTGTGTGTAAGCTTAAACGATCCATTTATGGATTGAAGCAAGCTTCTACGAGTTGGAATATCCGATTTGATGAGGCCTGTAAAATCTTTTGACTTCGTCAAAAATTCGGAAGATCCGTGCGTCTATCGGAAATGCATTGGGAAGAATATTATTTTCATAGTCGTGTATGTCGATGACATACTGATTATGGGAAACAATATCCCACTCATGCAGCCTGTGAAAGAATGGTTGTCAAAGACCTTCATGATGAAGGATCTTGGTGAAGCATGCTATATCTTAGGGATCAAGATCCATAGGGATAGATCCAAGAAGATGTTGGGGCTGCCACAGTCCACCTACATAGATAAGGTATTGAAGCAATTCACGATGGAGAACTCTAAGAGAGGTTCTCTACCATCATGTCATGGGATAAAGCTGTCTAAGAAGGATTGTCCTTCCACAGACGTTGATATCCGGCGCATGAAGGACATACCATATGCATCTGCAATTGGGTCCATCATGTACCCCATGACTTTCACAAGGCCAGATGTGGCCTTCGCTGTCAGCACCACTGGTAGATACCAAAAAAATCAGGGTGAACCTCACTGGATTGCTGTCAAGAACATTCTCAAGTACCTTAGATGTACTAAAGATTGCTTCTTGGTCTATGGAGGTCAGTCAGAACTGGTTGCTACTGGTTATGCAGACGCAAGTTTCCAATCTGATTGTGATGATTACAAATCTCAGTCAGGCTATGTGTTCACTCTCAATGTTGGGGCAGTTAGTTGGAATAGTTCCAAGCAAGAGACTACCGCGGACTCAACAACCGAAGCTGAGTACATTGTTGCGGCAGAAGCTGCCAAAGAGTTTGTCTGGATAAAACAGTTCTTAAATGAACTAGGGGTAGTTCCGAGTGCCAACAGTCCAATAAAGTTTTATTTTGACAACACTGGTGCGGTTGCACAAGCTAAGGAACCGAGATCCAATAACAGAAACAAGCATGTACCGAGGCGTTATCACTTGATAAGAGAGATAATTGCTAGAGGAGAAATAGAGTTAGAACGTGTCCCCACGGAGGATAACCTGGCCGATCCTTTCACCAAGGCTTTGAGTGTTCATGTACACACTAGACATTTTGATGGTCTAGGGGTTACACATGTAGGTGATTGACTCAAGTTCATGTGGGAGGTTGTTAGTTTTAGTGTCCTAGAGACAATCCATTGTAAGGACATAATACTCAGATAATATTCAGTATTGGTTTAATATTATTGTTTGTTTAATATTAAATGTATAGCGTTACACTCATTAGAATATTATGTTTGATTGTTTGCATTTATTCTTATATGTGTTCCCTTGAGTCACTGCTATCATTGAGTGAGTGAGAACCTAGATGACTTAAGCATGATTTTTAAATAGCCTCAATCCAGGATCATCAAGAAAGGGATATTGATGATGCAATGGAGATTGTGTGCGATCTAAATCATACTCTTAGAGAGTGTAGTAAGATCTCACTTACTGCGAGATACTAGGTATCTCATGATGGATGCACAAATACCTTAGAGGGTATTGGTATACCCATCCGAGAAACCATTTGATGTAGTTCCACTATATGTGTGTACGGGTGTCTCAGTTAGTGGGAGCGATGCGATACTCCTTTGACTTGAGGTCAATACGCATGACATGTGTGGAGTGATGAACTTTGACTTGACCGACTCTTGCACCTGTCTATGGGTAGATATGGCTTGGATTGGGTTCATCAGAAAGTGCATGTGTGTGGTAGTTGAGCCAAGAAAATGATTCATTCCTCAAAGTGGATTTAGAGAGAATACTCATCTTCTCATCATAATTGGATCTAAGCCATTGGCCAATGCACGTCAACTTAGACTTTGTGACTAAGTGTGACACTAATGATCAATTAGTGATTTGAGATAAATTGATTATGTTATTTGAATATACACTTCATCATGTTCAAGACTAATCGAGTATTCGTGAATGAAATGAGGAAATCGCAATTGCCCACGTTACAGTTACAGGTAGTTGCATGTTTCTCGCAACGTACCTCATATATTGAGAATGTCTGATTTATTGACTAGGGTTCAATTAAGACCGTTAGTTTGACTAATCGCTCGGTATATGAGGGCCTATGGGTCACACAACAAGTAGTTCCCTTTTACGGATTATAGTTGGTTGATTAAATGTTAAATTGGATTTTATATTTAATTTATGGAGAAGTAATTAATAGATTAATTTGGAATTAATTATTATAAATATTTAATTAAATTGGATTTAATTAAATAAGAATTCCTAATAATTATATTTGGAATATAATTGTAGGATTTAATGTATATGGAAATAAATCGTTAAGATTTTCATATAAGGCATTTAAATCCGTACAAATTTATATTTTGGGAATTAAATTAAAAGGAATTAATTTAATTCAAGATTAGGGATTTTATTTCCCTAATTGGGCTAGCTTGGGAAATAAGCTAAGCCTCCCTATATATACAAGCTATTGGGATTCACAAATAGTATCACTTCATATTTTCTCCATAAAATCTAGAGTTTGGATTTTCCTAGCAAATCTGTCTCGGGATTCAACGCTGGAAAATCCATGCAAATCCATGATTGGGGATTACGTGGATACCGTAGTAGAGAAATCTGTACTCGAGTTACTGTAAGATTTCTCGTTATGATTATTGTAATCTGTATGCAATTAATTGTTCGTTGTTGGTGAACTTTAATTTCCGCTGCGCATGTGATTACATGTTTTACGTGCCTCTATTATCCAACATTAATTGCATCCTAAATTCAAGCCCTTGCTAATTTGTTGTCACACCTATTTAAAGTTAAGTTCCATCATAAAGAAATTCATCCATTATTTGCTGAATTTCATTTTTAACAAGCAAAATATTTTCGATTCTTAGTATCTTTGTTTTTAATTATCAATTTTAGATTCACGTTGTTTAATAGTACTACACAAATTTGAAATGATTAAGTTGTTTTCTGATGATACGATACATGATGACTTATGTCGTCTTCAGGATGAGTTTAAAGATGATAGAAAGTTTCTTACACGTAAGTTTAAAATTTTATAAAGAACCATATTTGTTGGTTTTATATGATTGTTATATATTTATATATTTATTTTAACTTTAATGATCTTTTTTTGTATGTAGTTGAAGATTTAGAAATGCAATATAATGTATTGAAGATGTTCAGAGAACATTACTATTCAAAGAGTTCATGGGATTTTTTCTTTCATTAATTGCCTAATAATTTCATTGAAGGACGACATAAATTGGTTAGTTTTATGCCGTCAAACAATTTATTATGTTAATTATATTTTTTATTGATTGTTGTTTATTTATGTAATTTTTCAGTGGAAACATGATGATATTATTTTATCGAGAGAAATGCCTTTAAATACTAGGTACACATTTGTTAATCAGAACGACAAAAAATGGGTTGTAAAAACTGCTATCATCGGAGGTTTTTTGTACTTTAGTGATGGATGGAAAAAAATTGAAGAGCATTACAATCTGTCTGTTGGCGATTACATAACATTTTCTGAATTTGATTTGTTAAATGATATATATTAAGGTCTACCATCGAAATGGTATCTTAAAATATGTTGGTAATCTCAATCTTATATCATAATCTTATAATTTATATGGTGAGTATATTAGTTAGTGTATTTGTTCCATTAATCTAAATTAATATATATATATATATATATATATATATATATATAATAAATTTTTTTATGTAGGAGAGCCGAGGAAGAATTATTTTATTTCTGATTTTTTTCAGTTTTTTTATAATAATTTGGTATGACTTTTATGTCTTTTTGTATTCATATATACTTTTTTTTAAATGTATTTTTACTAACGTATTTCTATTTATAGGTAATTCCTCAAACATTGACTGATATTCATGGTGCAAATTTTCCAGAATCAATATATATGTAGAAGCCGAATGAAGATTTTTTAGTTATAAAACTAAAAATTTTAAACACACTAAGTTATACATTTGGTGATGGTTGACAAGCATTTGTTGATGCTAACAATGTTAACAACACTGATTATATTTATATATACTATGATGGACTTATTACAGTTTGGATTAAAATATATTTCCAGAATGGATGTTTGCTTTCAAAATTTTCAAACAAAGGCAAATTCTATGATCAATGTATGTAATGCATTAGTTATTTTTTTGTAATATAATATTAATTTATCATTATTTTGAATTTTAAATAAATTTAGATGTATTAAATTAAATATCATTTTTTTTCATTGAATTTTTAATGTATTTTTTAAAAAGAAATATGAAAATAAGCTTCTTCATAGTGTTCAAGGTTTGGTTCGTGTTGCATATGATTCGGTCTTATTTTCCTGCTTGATTGGTGAATCCAATTTTCATAGAGGTCGACTGGTAAGATATTTTTAATGTAATTTTATTTAGATATTATTAGTATGTTAATTATAAAATGGAAAATTGAATTTTACAAGAATACATATATATATATATATATATATATATATAAATGTGTGTGTGTGTGTGTGTGTGTGTGAACATTTTTATCTCTTTATGTAGATTGTTGCAAAGTGTTTCTGGAAGAATTATAAGAAGTCCGACATTGCATCTTTCGAGTTTTCAAATTTTTTTGTTGGTGAAAAATGTTGGAAAGTTGGTGTCAAGAAGGAAAGGAAAGGTTTAATTTTCCAGTCTAGATTCAAAAGATTTTTTCGTGATAACGCTATTAGAGTTGGTTGTTTTTGTGTATTTAAAATTCTCGAGGTTGATGTTGATGAGTTGCACATTAATGTACAGTAATGATTATATATTTAAAATTTTACCATCAGGTTATACTGTTTATATTAATGAATTATATGTTTTTACATAATTTGTTTAAACATCTATTGTATATATTTTAATTTGTTTTAATTTTTAGAGAGGAAAGTTAGATATTTATATATATCATAAATATATAACATAAATCAAGTGTATACAATTTATTATTTAATTGTAAATATGAAAAGATATAATATTTTTCACCAACTTGCTTCCTTATATATTTTCCAATAATACTTATTGGATTTTAACATAATCTATTGTTTACCAAAATCTTCAATAAACAAAAATAATAAATTTTCGTATAAATTCAATTACTATTTATGACATTAAGAATCTGAAATTGCATTCTAATATAGGTTGGATAAATAAATTTCATTGTCATATCTTGTCCATATTTCTAAACTAATATAGGTTTAACAAATTCAACTTTTTTGTCCTTAATTTTCTTTATTTTAATGTATTCTAATATGTAGGATGTAGGATATAAATTGATTGAAAAATAATAATTCCATTAATATGCATTGAATAGTATATCATTTGAGTAATCTTTGCATTGTTTTTCTCTTAATTCTAAATCAACACCATCTTCTTGTGTATAAATAATTCCTCAAACTCTACAAATCCATTAAATCAATATAACTTTGAAGTTCTTCATCATCAAATCATTTTAGGTGAGTGACGATAAAGTGTTTAAGTATTGTTATTGTCTATTCATTCATATATTTTTTATATAATACACTTTTTCTTATTTTTTATTTTAACCTACATTTTATTATAATTTATCTGTGATTGTTTGGATTAGATGATATATTCCTTAGAATTCAAATAGTTATTAAGTGAATTTTTACAATTACGTATTATGTATTTGATTCATCATTGTTATGTTTGCAGATTATTGTTGGATGAGATATTTAATAGTTAACTTTTGAGTTCTTCTCAGTAAATTGCTGCATAAACGGAATCTCTGTACGACAACATATTTCGCTTATAGAGAAGGTATTGATCATTATCCAATTTTCAATTCACATGTTACTATCAAGTTTAATAATATTGAACACGTTATAGATGACCAACATGTTATTACTAGAATAGAGGCCGGGAGTTTTGTTGTTTATGAAAAAAAATATTGCATTCATATAAATTGTTGTAATTTTTTTTGTATATTTAAAATTTTATTTATTTATATTAATGTATTATTAAAAAAAATTATTGATATAATTGTGTGAAACCATCAATGTCTAATTTCATCAAATCTTTTTTTTTCTGATATGTCCTTAACGACACTTTTTTTATAAATATTTTATTGATAGATTAATTATATTAGGTCTTAGATAATCATTTCCTAAATCAATAATAATTGTATATGTTGATATATAAAATTTATTTATTTTCTTAAAACAATGTGTATTTTTTTAAATTTCTTATTTGTTATATATATGCTATTACATTTTGTTGGTCCCGAAAAAACCAATTTAAAACTCGTAAAATCTCAATGGGAGGTGACTTTAAAATTTTTCGAATGTGTTATGCAGATTTGCTAAAGTATTTATGACAATTAATATGAAAGCAAATAAGAACACACGTATTTTTATAGTGGTTCGGACGAACTTATCCTACATCCACTCTTTCCTTCATGGGGCACCAACTTAACCAACAAGTATTTATGGAGCTCTCACTCAACGGGACTTATCTCCCTCACGGGATTGCCTACCCTCCCTTACGGGATTGCTTCTTAACTACCTCACTTAACCACTAATTTTCTCTCTCAAGAAATGGTATGAGTTTGGTGTTAATTCCAACTAGGTGTGATTTTCTCTTACATTGTTTTAGCCTTTAATCTAAGGTTTGGAAAATCTCTCTAAGCTTAGGATATTACATTTATGCTTAGATATAATGAAGAACACTCTTGGGTAAATTTGGATATAAAATGCTCTGTGTTCTTGAATGGAGATCTTGAATATTTGGCTTTAATCTTGAACTTTGCGAGAATCCTCCATTGAAACAAAAGATAGACAATGTATTTATAGTGTGGACTTGAATATTACCGTTGGAGTGTAAATTCAAACCCATACTAATAGTCTTCCAGCTTTTCTTTGTCCTTTTACACTGTTGCTTGCAACTTTATGTCACATCTATATATGTGTTGCCATCTTCTCATTGGACATCTTTTTGTGTCTTTGATTTTCTTTGTTCATCTCTTTGATTTTCTTTGTTCATCTCTTCTAAACTAAAAGATCGAAAAGTGTTCAACATTAAAATCTAGTGAACTTTTGAACCCTTGGAAATGTGGATAAACGTGGGCAGTTAAGGAAAAAGTGCAAAAGGACAAAGAAAATCGGAAGACGAAATTTGAAATAAGATGGATTTGAATTTCATCCAAGTGAATATTCAAATCGGAATAGATAAATTGAAATCGAGAAGAGATGACTATCTTCAAAAAAAAGAAGATAATGGAAGATATTGCAAAGTAAAGATTAAAGCCAAATATTCAAGCATGGATTTCCATTCAAGAACACTATAAGCATTTAATATCCAAACTTATTAAAGAGAAATATTCATTATTTCTAAGCATAAATTTAATATCAAACTTTTAGAGAGATTTTCCCAATTTCTAGCTTAAATATCATAAAAACAATGTAAAAAAAATTTAAAGGGAAAAAATCTCACCTAGTTGGAAATAACACCAAACCCATAACCTTTCTTGAGAGAGAAAATTAGTGGTTAATCGAGGTAGTTAAGAAATAATCCCGTAAGGGAGGGTAGGCAATCCCGTGAGGGAAATAAGTCCTGTAGGCAATCCCGTGAGGGAGATAAGTCCGGAGAGAGTGAGAACTTGTTGGGAAATCTGTAATTTAGTTTTGATGGAAGTTCAAAACAAAGTTGTAATAGGACCATCAAACTGTTATTCGATCGATGACTTAGAATCGATTAAGATAACCAAATTTAAATGTATAGATAGATGATGTAAAAGATAGGTCACATATTGAGGGGGAACTCAATATGTATAGGTCGTCAAGTATCGGATGACCCGGATAAGGTCAGATGATCAGAAGACTAAGCACAAATCAAGACAAGAAGTCGGAAGATCGGTGAAGACAAGAAGACATCAAGTCTCGGATGAACTCAAGACTCGGATGAACTCGAAGACTCAGATAGACATCGAAGACTCGGATAGACATCGAAGACTCAGATGAACTCGAAGACTCAGATAAACTCAAGACTCAAGAACAAAAACTCAAGACTCAAGATGATCAATACACCGAGGCTCGAGAGACACCAAGATCAAAAAGACCAAGACCTATATCGCAGAGTCTGTGATATTGAGCTAAGACAATGTGCATCCAAGACTCAAAAAGGTAGATCGATCGCCATTCGATCAAGTCACCACACCGTAAAAATCTAAAAGATACACCCGATAAGACGAATCTTCTACAAAAGGAATATCAATCGCCTAACGGATAAATTTCGAAGTCTTGCCTCATGGCGAGAGGAGAAAGCGACGTGCACAAAAAAGAGCCGACAATGCGGGATCTGACGCTGCGGACAAAAACAACGCTAATGATGCCTACGGCCACACCGATAATCGAGCACGCCACAATCATATCCTACAACCTACCTAGTATGGCCGAAATTCAAATTGCTCTCCAACGGCTCTTTGATTTCGAGGTCTATAAAATGGGATTGCTTGTCAATTGAAGACGAGAGAGACAACTAGCAAAGAACGAACACGGAGACACCGCAAAAGAAGCTAAAGCTACAGCAAAATCTCCGCTCAAAGAACACTATATTTGAAGATTATTCTTAGAGTGTTCATCCCATTAGTTCTTAGCAAGAAATCCTATCCACTAGCATTTTGGCTACCTAAAACACCGAGGATAGATTTCGGTTGGAACCCTCAAACATTCTTTACCCAAACGCAAGTTAGGTTAAGTTTGTTCCGAAAGATTTCGGACTAGGGATTCTAGTTTTTCGATTTCTAGTTAGGTTGAGTGTGAACTCGATAAACATCGTAGAGTGTGAACTCAATAAACATCTCGGCCATCCTTTGAAGGATATAAGTCCCTTGAGTTAAGTTTGTAGAGTGAGAACTCGGTAAACATCTCGCCATCCCGTGAGGGGTATAAGTCCCACGAGGTTAAGTTAGGTTAAGGTTCCCCTCGTGTTAAGAGAAGAGTGGACGTGGGGCGGGTTTAAATCGAACCACTATAAAAAGTCTTGTGTGCATTTACTTGCTTTCTTATTGCTTTATACTATTCACATGGCGAAGTTTAAAAAAAGCATACATATTCTAAGTTAAGCTCGACCGCACCAAGCAAATCGATCGTCAGATTGACACCTTAGTCAACTAGTTGAAAATCGACTTGAGAATCTGAATCGACAAAACCTGGTTTTTTCACGGGTTAAAACAAGCTTCCGCACCATTTGATTAAACCGACAGATATCGTCGACCGCCCTTAGGCACTCAAGAAGATTGAACATCGGTCTAAATTGATAAACTAGCACTCGATCGGGTGTCTGCGGTTCACACCGATCCGCCAAAAAAAGTTTTGGAAGTCTATTCATCCTCCCTCTAGACTTCCACCCCTCAAAAAACCCGTTTGGGACCTACAAGTGGTATCGAGGCGGTGGTTCTCTGAGACCATCGGCTTTGAGTATCATCGATTCTTGAGGAAGAATCTTTGTGGTCATTTGAGCGGATCTTGAAAAACCATTTTAAAAACTCATTCATTTTCAAAGTCACTTTCGGCATGGATAATACCTCGGCATGTACCATGATTTGCCTAAGTTTTCAATTGATGAGTATCGCAGTTGTGCCATATATATGTGCAACCATCTAGGATCGATAAGCGGCGAGAATGATGGAAGTCATTGAGCGAGGACCCATCATTATATATTACGACAACCCGGGCGGTTGGAGGAGATCCGCACTTTACCTTTGGGAAGTCTTTGCGAAAAAAGCCAAATACGATGGATGCAGATTTAAAGAAAATTGTATACTCTAGATACAATCGCCGGACATATAATCATGAAGACGATGGATAAAGTCACAAAGGAGAAGATAAAGTATCTCAAAACCGCGAAAAGCAATGTGGGATACTCTTGCCGAGATATCTTGAAGGAAATGATCGATCAAAGACAATGAGCTACAAATGTTCGAACCGGTGAAGTTCGAAAAGCTAAAGATGTTGCCCAACGAGACCATCAACGAGCTCGATGGGAGAATCACCATGTCGTTGAATAAACTACGAGAACTTGGAAGAGAGATGTCGATAAAGATATCAACTACAAGATCTTAAGATCTCTCACCAAGAATGGGACATGAAAGTCACGGTAATCAAGGATTGCCAAGACATTTCAAAGATGAAGCAGATTAGCTTGTTCCTAAGCCTTAAAGCTCACGGGTTCGATTTAATCGAAAGAGGACAAGCAGATGAAGGCGAGACGCTGTTGAAGCCTCAACGTCTAAATCGATTGCATTTAAAGCAACCGAAGCAGATCGAAGGCCATCGAACTGTTGGAAACATAATGAGTCAAGGAGCAGATCGCTTCGCTTACTTCAGAAACTTGAAAGAACAAATACTCGGCTTGGTAAGTATCGAGAGATTCTCAAATTGACTATCAAGACAATGTAAGAAAACAGGAGGCCAACTGACGGATCACTAGAAAGAACCGGATCGATGATCAAGAGATCCAGAGAAGAAAATAAAAGAGATGATCGGACGGATGAGAGAAGAGATAACAGATTCGATAGAAGGAGTTGATTACCATCGAAAGGGAAGTCACCCCGACAGATCCTACGAGATGGAGTGACTCACCTGGCAGAGGAAGTTCCGTAGATCAAGGATCATGCTTCAATTGTGGAGAAACCGGTCACTACAAAGACCGACCGCCTCGACCGACTCAGAGAAAGAGAAGAGAAACGGAACATAAGAGAACAACGCCTCGAGAGATAGAAAAGCCCCCCGTCGCCGACACATCCGAATTGATGATTCCTATCTACCTTCGAGGACTCGGCTACTCATCAGAGAAGACTTACGCTCGATAAGCAGTCTTTGTTGACTTCCACGAGCATGAAGATCTCGATATTCTCTTGGATGACGATGAAGTCTCGCCGATGGCCAAGGAGGACCAATTGCGGGTTCGTGTGGACCGCCAACAAAGGAGGTGTACAAGCAACTATCGGTATAACGATAGTGGATGCTCAAGGCACATATTTCGAAGCAAACATCTCATTAGCTCTTACAAAGAACAAGAAGGCCCACGTGTACTCTTCGGTGATGATAACTATGGATCGACTAAGCATCAAGGAGAAAGAACCCGAACACATAACGGTGTACATCCCGAACTTGATCTTGGCGATTCAACAGTCAATCGGACCCAAAGGTACGCATAATCGATGAAAAGAAGGCATTACGGTGAGATAAGATTAGCCCCGAACCATCCGGTTCGGGGGAACATCTGAAGTTCCTATTTAACGGACATCAAGACATGATTAGTCCAACATCACCGAGACATGTTCTTATCAAGTGGATCATAATTCCGACCACTCCCAATCACTAGTAATGAACTACTATCGGATATGGATGATGTTCTCCAAAGCAGACGACATCGTAAGCGAAGGACACGGATTACCGGTCATCCAACCGATCGATTATCGGAGACCCATCCGATAGAGTCAAAAACTAGACATCAGTTGGTGAAAGTGTCATACTATTATTGTTATCTGTCTTTGAAGGAACCAACTACATGAGAGAGGAAGCTCTACAAGACGCAGGTGGATTCTAGCCATGCGGGAGGAGCTGGAACAGTTTGAGAGGAATCAAGTTTGGAAACTGGTGGACAGACCAACTCATCAGGACGTAATTGGCACGAAGTGGGTATTCAAGAACAAGAGAGATGAGAAAAATATCATAACCAGGAATAAGGCAAGACTTGTTGCTAAGGGGTATTCACAATCGAAGGAATTGATTATGATGAGACCTTTGCACCCATTCGCTCGCCTAAACGCCATTCATTCATTTTCGGCATATCGCCCACAGAGGGTTCCTTCGTGTATCGAGATGGATGTAAAAAGTGCATTCTTAAATGGGGTACTAGCAGAGGAAGTTTATGTCGAACAACCTCCGGGCTTTGAAAAAAGGCAACCAAGTGTACCGTTTAAGGAAAGCTCTTTACGGCCTGAAACAAGCTCCTCGAGCTTGGTATGATACACTCTCTCAGTTCTTGATAGACAGCGGGTTCACTAAAGGAATAGTGGACAAAACCTTATTCAGAATAGAAGATGGAGAAGATATTCGATGTTTTGATTCGTGGGCGACATCATCTTCGGATCTCCCAACAAGAAGCTATGTGAGAAGTTCAACAAATTGATGCAAGGAAGTTCGAGATGTCCATGATGGGTCGGATGAATTACTTTACGGGTTTACAAGTCAAGGTAGTACAAAAGGGATATTCATACGCCAGCGAAGTACACAAGAAATCTCTTGGCAAAGTTTGGAGTTCAACATTGCAAGGAAGCTTTAATTCCAATGATGGCCGGGTTCAAGATGGATCCGAGATGAAGATGGTCGAAAAGTTAATCAAAAAGAATATAGAGCTCGATTGGATCACTACTATATACCGACCGCCGGATCGGACATCACTTTTGGCAAGATGGGTGTATGCGCTTGATTTCAAGCAAATCAATGCAAAGCCACCTAGAAGCGACTAAGCGAATTCTCAAGTATCTGAAGGGGATCAGTAAACCTTGGTTTATTTTACCCATCGATGACAATCTAGATCTTAGTGGGTATTCGATTGAGATTATGGAGGTTGCGAAATTGATGTGAAGTCAACCTCGGTGTTCATGTGGGTTTACGGGAAACAAACAGATCTCTTGGTTTTCGAAAAGCGGACATCGGTTGCAACATCTACTCTTTGAAGCGAAATATATGGGCTGCAAAGAAGTCGTTGTTCCCCAACTGCTCTTCCGCTAAGTCGGCGGTGAGGATTACAACATCGTAGCTAAGAACGTGCCTATATTTTGTGCGATAATAGTCTTATTGCAATCACTCGAGAATCTCGTTCTACATACAAGATGCAAACATGTGGATGTCGGACACCATTTTATCGGAGATCACGTTGAAAAGAAGAATATCATGATGGAAAAGATCCATCTTCGACAATGAAGCCGATATCTTAACTAAGCCGCTTAGCCGAGATCGATTCAGAGAGTTATGCAACGAGCTAGGGCTTCGGATCTTGGAGAAAATGCACCGAGATATGGTTGAAGGATCGATCTCTAGAACCGGTTGGTTAAAAGACTAACCAAGTTAAGTGGAATCGGTTGAGTTAGGAATCTCAACCGATCGGTCGATCGACGAGGAGCCGATCCGAAGTTTAGGATAAGCGAGCGGATCGAAAAGTCGATAAGTAGCCGATCGAAGTTCGGACAAGGAGCAGATCGATTCAAGACATATCGATTAAGGGAACCGATCAGATTGGAAGATTACTTTATAAGTCGATTAAAGCTACAGTCAACAAGCAAGTCAAGAGTAAAGCTACAGATCGCATAAGTCAGAAGAAACAACACATCAATGAAATAACAAAGTTTTTCATTGATAAGGACCCGGAGGTCAGATTTACAAGTTACAAGTGATATCACAAGCTACAAATACTACAAGCTATCGTCAAGTGGTATTACAAGTACAAGAAGACCTAGAGTACATAAACCATAAGCCCTAAGCCAACCCTAGGTAGGGAACGCGAGAGAGAGTTCAAGGTATGATGCTCTCATTTTCCCTCAGTCCTAGAAGAGGCGTCAGAGAGGCTTTGAGAATCCTGAGCCAATCTCAAAAACTTCGAAGTGAAGAGCGAGAGAGGCTTTGAAGGATGTCCAAGCCGGGAGCCCTCAGACATAAAATCAACGGGCTCTCCAGCTGTTAAATTGGGCACAGTGCCACAGGTTTGGTCACAAGGATCAAACGGACACTAGTGTCGCATGCAAAAATTGAGCTTGATATATGGAGATCATTTGTTGTTCGATGCGAGACCATATACCAAACTCATGTTTTGTTTCAGACTAAGTCTGTTGATGCTAATTCCGTCATCTCGATAGGCGCACAAAGGTGCATACGATTAGGAGAAGTGCCTTCTCATTTGCCTTAGCAGATCCGCCTCCATGGTGGTAAAAAGCTTAGCATTGATCGTATGTGAAATCTTAGATGACGACGAAAGCAGTGTGAAGGAACACACAGGGTTGATTTGAGAAGCTGAATTCATTGGAAAATGGCTAAAGGTTCCCCATAGGAAGTTTCACCGAAAATAAGGAACTCATCCGAAAAGCATGAAGGATATGCTAAAGAAGATGAAATGGTTTATGTTGTGTTGTTTGCCTAACTTTTGTGCTAATTTATAGAAGGAAATTAGGGGTATAAATGCAAATTTTATCTTCTCAAAAGATCTTAAGAGAAATTTGCATCGACAACGATTCAGGAACACGCGACTAATGGTTGGATGAGTTAACGGTGTGATTAAATCACAGCGTCTCTATGTCATTATTACGGAATGTCAAATCGCTACCGATTTGGGAATCGAGGCGACTTTTGGACTCCCCAAGTAAAAAGTTTGGCGGGGAGTTGACTTGAGAAATCTGGTGATTAGAAGAAGGCGAAGGATGAAGTGTATCGATAAGTGGATCAAATAAGTAGCGAAGTGTTTCAAGCAAGAATCGATCGGATAAGTGAGATATTGTTGGGAAATGCATGAGGCAACCATCGGATAAGTCAACAAAGTGCAGATTAGATCATCGCGGGTAAGCGATTGATTACAATATCAATCGATCGACACGCTCTCTTATTTATCTCTTTTGAATACCTTACATCGTTATTTAAATAATTGATTTATTTTACTCTGTTCATGACGCATGCTCGCAAAGCTTTTTAATGCGGACGTGGGAAAATGTTTTCAAAATGTTTTATTGCGATTTTTCGAGTCCAGGAAAATGAGAAGACTACTTTTCTCAACCGTATGCGATCAAAATACTTTTTTGGTGACTAATCTCAAACCACTCGATTTCAAAACACGGATACTTGAGTACTTTGGAAAGTTGTGCAAAAAAGGTTTTTCCTCGATTCTATAAAATCTAAATCCTCTCGAAAAAACCGCTTTCCACTACTTCGTCTTCTCAAAGTTCTTAAAAGATCAAACTCATTTTTCAAAATCTTCAGAGCATTACTTTCGAGATCAATTGATTCTACTCTTCCGATTTCTAAAATCTTTCGAATCAATTTCTGGTAATTTCTTGTTTTAATTAATTGCATGATCTCAATTTCTCTCTGGTACCTAGGTTTACAAATCGTGATGATATATTTCGGTAATCTTTGTTAGATCTAAACGCTTATTTGCTAAATTGATGCTAAAATTACTAGTTTGAGTGAATCTATTAAAACATCTTACTCAAACTAAACATCAATTTGCATATCGTACATAAATGGCATCTTATTCCACGACCGGGCCAAGGGAAAAAGTTCTGCAATTTTTCATCGATGAAGAAAGACATCATTGATGAAAAGTATGTAGTCTTCACCATCACCTCAGACCCTGAATCGTTGGAAATTGCGGAGTGCTTGCGGCGTGTGGACTTGAACGTTATTGCTCTACACATCGTAACATCGTCCATGCACATGAAGCTCGAGTTTTCTACAATCTCTGAGAGGGATGAAGACATTGATCTTGACACGATTTCTTCCGTTGGAGGATTTGGAATTGCGAGTGTCGAATGGCGATCTCGAGAGGATATTCGCCTAACTCAAGGAAGCATCAATCCGAGACCTACACAACCGATGTAGGAGAAAAGGAATTTCTTGAAGCCGAAATTTGTTGAGACCAAACAAATAAGGAGAACACGATTTAACGTCAAAGCCTCCTATCTCGAAGAAAAAATATCGCCTTCTTCTTGAAATTGTTCAAAAGGTAATCATGTGCTCAACCTACAGTCTTGATGCAGTCACTTCGTACAAGATAAGTGTTATGGCTGCACTAATCAAGAAAGGCTTCAGATTTTGGGTATGGTCAAAGCAAGATCGAGAAAAGACTCGGGAAGTTCGAATCGACCCGGAGCAATGAAGTGTGCTTATCTTCCAAGTGCTCATTCATACACAAAATCTCTATCATTCGCCGGATAAGCCGCCGCGGAATTATAAATGGATCGAGAATGGAGCAAAGATATACCAAGCAAAGCACAAGGCCATATTGGGCAAAGATGAGTCCCTACGGACAAATCGATTAGGATCCAACTCCTTATGTGCCCAAACCCAAGGGAGAAAAGAAGGAAAAGATAAAGGTAAGCGCAAATGCGAAGTGCGAAAAAAAGACCGTTCGAGAGAAAAGGATGAAGAGGAAGGATCGGCAAGAAACCGGATGCTCTCATGAAACGTCGAAGAGAGTCTCATCTCCTCTCGAAAATCGCTCCAAGTTCTCGCCTGACAAGTCGCCAGAACGAAGGTTCCGGCGCAAGTGAGATTAGAAGAAGAGATAGAAATCCGCTCGAGCCAACTATCGAGAAGAAGAAAGGGAAGAGCAGATGATCGCAGCCAGAAGGAGAGAAAATTGTCGAGGGATGAAGTGGAGCAATCGAGGAAGAATCACCATCCGATTCTCGCCTCTCACCAAGATCTTCCAAAGAGAAAGATCGCCAATGCCCACTTCCAAATCGCCATCACCCTCTCCTGAAAAGTTATCACCACCATCCTCTCCCCACAAAACCTTCTCACCCTCACCCTCGCCTATCAGATCACCAACATCTCCCACACCACCAATCAATGAACCCGTTCAGGAAACTGAACACCCTCAACACGCCGAAAACGAACTCCGAACTACAAACATCCCAATCCCTAATCAAGTCTCAAGAACACGAGAGATCCGAAAAGCGAGTGTCCATCTCTCATAATCCCTTCAATACCGTAACTGTGCTTGCTTCCGCTCCGTAAAGCCCCATCATAAGGGTAATGAAGCAACATATCAAGGAGTATCTGCTGGATCTATGCCCTGAATTGGATCAACATCTTGGCATCCAGGAACAGATAGAAGAGATAGTGTTCTGGAGGGATATCAGACTAAAAAGCATTGAAGAATTTCTGATTCTAATGACAACTCTGGGATCAGATTTCTTTGTTGACTTGGAGTTGAAATGTCTAAACAATCTTTGGGATTGAAAGTCTTTGTTGAATTGGCATCGACGATGATATCGGATGGTTAATTCACGAAAAGTTGATTAGACATCGATAATGAGGAAGGAAACCGTTCAACCTCCTCTGGATCATGAGGGAGTCTGCCGATGAACCAAGAATGGGTGCCGCAGATGAGACCCGACTTGGCAAGGCTTCAACATCTGAACAGATCGCTACGATGAGCTCGATACCCTAGATCATCATACTCGGAAGATTGAGGATGGGATAAAGGTCGCATTTGAAGACAAATTCGCGGCTTTCACAAAGCAGATCCGATGAAGCGTTTTGAAGATGAGCAAGCAAAACTAGTTGACAAGGAACGAAGTCACACAGTTGGGATGCACAATACCATCCTTCTTCAAGTAATGCAACTAGTATATCCTCTTGCCGAGAAGCTCAAACTCGATCGACAAACTCTCGATTCGCATACAAAGATGCTCAATCGAACCACGGTACTTTTGGAAAGTGTCGGGCATCCTCGACAAAACCAACAACCACTTGGATATGGGTTGGAAACATTTTCTAGCTTCTACGTAAGCGAGCAAGACAGAAATCGAAACTTCTCTCAGACGCTTCTACAATCCCGCACCTTCTGCCACCGCAGATTCAGATCACTCCTCTTGTTGTCGAGGAACTCAGAGAGGAGATCTCACGACAATTAACTGCTCTAAACCGCAAGATGTCCAACCTCTTTGATGAAACCAAAAAGGGGAAGGAAAAGAGAATAAAGAGAAGAAAGAAAAATGAGACTCGAATACGGTTGGTAACTTTTTATCTCTACAAAAACCATCAGATGTCGACTTGCTATCACTCCATCTACCGATCTTGTTGCGGAAATGAAAGAAACCGTGGAGCAACATAGCAAAGAGATCGCCGAAAGCCGAAAAAGTGCTCTTTTCGAGAGGTTCTTGCCAGAGTCGACAAGATTGAAGATTTTTTCTTTGTTCGTTCGTAAAAGAATGGAAACCGATGATCAAGCCAAGAGCCTTGAACTCGCTAAGAAATTAGCTGAAGAAGACGAACAATTTGAACCTAAGCAGACTTTGAGAAGAAAGAAAGGCAAAGGCAAGATAATGAAAGCAATGCGGAAGATCGGAGACAAGGCGGCTATTCTCCACCAAAGCCGGATGACTCTGAACAAGTTCAAGAGCGCATAAGACAGAGAATAAGAGAGGTCGCAATCAAGAAGCGAGGTTAGCAGAGGCTAAGGATGAACATCGCTACATCCGAAGGAAG
The DNA here is from genome assembly GCA_037126765.1 of Stenogyne calaminthoides. NCBI lineage: Eukaryota > Viridiplantae > Streptophyta > Magnoliopsida > Lamiales > Lamiaceae > Stenogyne > Stenogyne calaminthoides. The sequence continues at coordinate 13,921,382 of JBBCBC010000032.1, forward strand.
AGGAAGAACGGTTGCGGTGAGGAGATTGTTTGGGAGAAGAATGCCCTTCCTAAGACTGTTAAAGGCATCCTGTGCAAGGCAAGATCTCGCTTCGAATGGATCGGATCGAGAGGAGAATGGTTATGTGGACGTCTACATCTCGGAGAAGATTCCAATTCATCAAGATCGACCGAGAATGATGATGAATTTTGGAAGGCGGTTAGAAACAAAGTATCCGGACTTCTACCCGACGGTGATGAAAGAAGGCAAGATCATGTCACTAATACCGAAGCTCCACCCTTTGAAATACTCTTTTTCCGCTCAAGGCCCGTCCGGACAACAAGCTAGATCTGTTAAATTCAAGAATATCTATTATGGACTTGCCGAAAAAAGGAGGAATCCATAGAAGAGAAAGAAATTTGGACAAACTAATGCAAAGGATGTGCAGGATGTTTGGCATCCCCAAAGAACTACAAATGTTCAAGTACACCTAAAAGAAGACAACTTGGAATCGGATGATAGATACGCTTTTTCATGTACTCTACAATGCACACACCTATATCCGAATGAAATATTCCATCTCATCGATTCTAAGACAACATCTCATTGTCTTCCGAGGTATGTCTTATTTACATTATCTACATTTCCATTCATGGTATCTGTTTTTTCGATTAAGTGTGATTAAGTGTTTTGGTTCCATCAAAAAAGGGGAAATTGTTGGGAAATCAGTAATTTAGTTTTGATGGAACTTCCAAAATAGGTTGTAATAAGACCGGTCGGACTGTTGGATCGATGACTTAGAATCGATTAAAATGACCAAATTTGAAATGTATAGATAGATGATGTAAAGATAGGTCACATATTGAGGGGGAACTCAATATGTATAGGTCGTCGTCGAGTATCGGATGACCCGGATAAGGTCGGATGATCAAGACTAAGCACAAATCGAAGACAAGAAGTCGGAAGATCGGTGAAGACAAGAAGACACGAAGACTCGGATGAACACGAAGACTCGGATAGACATCGAAGACTCGGATAGACATCGAAGACTCGGGGATGAACTCAAGACTCAGATAAACTCAAGACTCAAGAATAAACTCAAGACTCAAAGATGATGAATACACCGAGGCCCAGAGACACCAAGATCAAAAGACCAAGACCTATATCGCCAGAGTCGTGATATTGAGCTAAGACAATGTGCATCCGAAGACTCAACAAGGTAGTGACCGCCATTCGATCAAGTCACCACACTGTAACAATCTAAAAGATACACCGCATAAGATTTAATCTTCTACAAAAGGAATATCAATCGCCTAACGAACAAATTTTCGAAGTGCCGCCTGGGCTCAAGGAGAAAGCGACACGTGCACAAAAAGAGCCGACAATGCGGGATACGACGGCGCGGACAAAAACGGCGCTTAATGATGCCTACGGCCACGCCGATAATCGGAGCACGCCACAATCATATCCTACAACCTTTAGTATAGCCCGAAATTCAAATTGCTCTCCAACGGCTCTTTGATTTCGAGGTCTATAAAATCGATTGTCAATTGAAGACAAGAGAGACAACTAGCAAAGAACGAAATCTCCACTCAAAGAACACTATATTTGAAGATTATTCTTAGAGTGTTCATCCCATTAGTTCTTAGCAAGAAATCCTATCCACTAAAGCATTTTGGCTACCTAAAACACCGGGATAGATTTCGGTTGGAACCCTCAAACATTCTTTACCCAAACGCAAGTTAGGTTAAGTTTGTTCAGGAAGATTTTTACTAGGGATTCTAGTTTTTTCGATTTCTAGTTTGGTTGAGTGTGAACTCGATAAACATCGTAGAGTGTGAACTCAATAAACATCTCGGCCATCCTTTGAAGGATATAAGTCCCATGAAAGTTAAGTTTGTAGAGTGAGAACTTCGGTAAACATCTCGCCATCCCGTGAGGGGTATAAGTCCCGAGGTTAAGTTGGTTAAGGTTCCCTGTGTTAAGGGAAGAGTGGGCGTGGGGCGGGTTTAAATCGAACCACTATAAAAAGTCTCGTGTGCATTTACTTGCTTTCTTATTGCTTTTTACACTATTCACACAACCGAGTTTAAAACAAAGATACATATTCTAAGTTAAGCTCGATCCGCACTAAGGAGGCGATCGATCAGATTGACACCTTAGTCAATTGGTTGAAAATCGACTTGAGAATGCGAATTGACAAAACCGGGTTTTTCACACGGGTTAAAACAAGCTTCCGCACCATTCGAGTTAAAACCGACAGATATCGTCGATCGCCTTCAGCACTCAAGAAGATTGAACATCGATCTAAACCGATACACTAGTGCTCTAATCGGTAATGTCATAGTTCACACCGATCCAAGACAAAAAGTTTTGGAAGTCTATTCACCTCTCCCTCTAGACTTCCACCCTCACAAAACCGATTAGGGACCTCTGAACTCATTAAACATCTATAGGCGATCCCGTGAGGGAGATAAGTCCCGTTGAGTGGGAGCTCCATAAATAAATGCTTATTTTATTAGTTTCTTAAAATAAATGCTTATTTTATAATTTATTTATTTCAGATATCAAATATTGGGATATTGATGATCCTATACATCGATATTTTGTGGTGCTATGTTTTTGTTTGATGAACGATTGAAATCTACAAAAAAAGAATTAGCTCCAATATTTTCTTTGTGTTGTATGCAAGGAAAAATTTAGTTACCTCTAATGCTTCAACCTCCATTACTTCTTCAAGATCTGACATGAGGTCAAAGTGATAGAAGCAAACATTTTTTGGATAACATTCGTTCATTCAACAATATGTTATTTTTTACATCTTTAGGCGGAAATATCGATAAAAATTTAAATAGAGGTAAATCTCCCCCGGTGTTTCGAATGCATGGTCAGAATTATCATAGATTGGGTAGTTTTCTTCCAAGTGGTTGTGACCCCCCAGCGTATGCCCAGCTTTACATATACGACACAAATAATGAAATATATAACAGTATTCGATCTGTCAGGTAAGATATTTTTAATTTTTAAAAATGTTATCTATGTATTTTTTTATCTTCAATCAAATTAGTTACATCCCATTATTTGACACACACACACACACACACACACATATATATATATATATATATATATATATATTCAGGTCTGCGGAAAATATAAATACAATACAAGCTGAGATTGTATCCGACTTAAAAGAAATGCTGGACAACAACAATGTTCTGGTTAAGAGGTTTAGATATGCTAGAGATAAATTCAGCAGCTGTGATTACTGGTGATCTTTACAGTACTATTGGGTCGTGACATTATAATTCAAACATATTATGATATACTGCAACGTATTATAGAGTTGAACCCATCTTATCTTGCTTTGCAAAAAGAAGAGGTGTGCGATTTACACCTAGTGAATGTGTTTTCGCCGATTTTGGAATTTAGGGCATCTCCGCCTTGCCGCCGCCGCCGGCCATGGATGACAGGGCACTCGCGACCCTCGACGCCTTAACAGCGGCCGAGAAGGAGTTGATTCTCCACAAGATTTCCGGCTTCCTTGAGAACCCTCAATCGCTCAGCGGGTTGCTCAACTCGCGCGCAGGCCGCGCCGCAACGGCGGTTGATTCACAGCCATTGGGGCCCAATTCGACTGATGTTTCGAAGGCTTTGGCTAATTCGATTCGCCCAAGCCCTAACCCTGAGATGCCGGGCCTTCACTCTTCATCGGGGGTCGATTCGAGTCCGGTGGCGAGCCCTACGACTGCGCCGCACAGCGAGATACTTCGCTCAGCAGCCCCTGGTAATGTTTCTGAGTCGAACGCTTTGCCTTCAATGCCTGGGTTTATTTTGAATTCTGGTAATTTTTCAAAGCCTGGGTTTGTTTCTGGGTCTGGTTCTATGTTTAATCCGACTATTAATTCTGGGACTGGAGCGTCGAATTTTTCTGATAATTCTGCTGTTAATCCTACTATTATGCGTCCCCTGGGTCAAATTTGGTATTCGTTTCTGATAACTCTGCTACTATGACACTGCCTTTTGTGGTTGCTGATGGAAGTGCTGAACTTGGGGCTCATGCTGTTCAACCCTTTCCTGCTGGTTTGCAAAAGGGTACAATAGGTTCCCTCCCTACAGGCAACAGGCCTTATCAGCCTGGGTTTGGATTGAAATTGGGCCCTGTTACTACTCAGAATGATGCAAAGAACGGGGAGCATTCTTTTGCTCAAGCACTTGCCCATCCATCAGTTCAGCTTTCGAACGTGAGCAATTCTCCAGAGACTCAGCCTGCTATCATGTACATGGGAGAACAGCCTATTTCACAGCAAAAATCCTTTGCACATGCTCTTAATCCGTCATCAGTACAAGCACCCATTCGCAAGGGAGAGTTTTTGTGTGTCAACATAGACGACTTAGTCCATATGCAGGGGGTGAAGGACCTACAACACTCAATCATCGGGCGCATCCTGCTGAAATCCGGGGCTAGGCCAATGCCAACGAACAAGCTTAAAACTTCTCTGGACAAAGTTTGGGCTATTAAAGGGGGTTGACAAATTGCCACTTTGGGGAGAGGATTTTTTAATATACAAATGGCAGATTTACAGGAAAGAAATAGAGTTTTTTCGAGGCGATCTTGGCCTATGGAGTTCGGGACGATAAAACTTTAGAAATGGGTACCTGAGTTCAATCCTTACAAGATAAGCTCTCCATCTGTTAATGTATGGGTTTGGATATTTGAATTACCAATGGAATATTTTTACGTGCCCATTATTGAAACTATTGCTTCAACACTTGGCCCGGTTGTGAGCATTGATGCACATACCCGAAATAGAACCATGTGTCATTATGCCCGAGTCTTAATTGAACTTGATCTTCGTATAGAAAAGGAATACAAGATCATGTACGAAAGATCAGGTCACTGCTCGATTGCCTCTATAGGTTATGAGCAACACCCTGACTTCTGCATTCATTGTCAGATAGCTGGTCACTCGGTTGACAATTGTCGTATCACGGGAGGGAAACCACCTGAAGGGAAGCCGGATGATAAGGACAAACCCCCTGGCCCTGGTAAGGAAACCAAACGGAAGGCATGGGTCAGAAAAGATCCTACAGAGAAAACCAAGAGTGTCACTGTTTTTGATATTAACCCTGGAGTTAGCACAGTGAGAAACATGGAAATGCAGGATATAGATGATACCAATAGGGACTGCTCCTATGTGGTCATCAATTCAGTTAATGATAGAATTACAGAACACGTGGACTGGCACTTCCCACAGTCTTTGGCCAACAGGGCCGAGTCTGGGTCTGAGAAGACTACAGAGCATGATTTGGATTGGCAGCTGCCAAAGAAATCAGCTTCACCTTCTCGACCCATCTCGACTCCCTATGAGCCCGCTACTACCAATTCTTTCGAGAATCTGGTCGAGGGTTCTCCATCTTCGGACTCGGATTCCACAACATCTCCTACCTCTGTTAGATGGGCAGACATGCTAGGTGAAGATACTGAGAAAGATTTGGGGGTAGTGACGTCTGGGCAGATCATAGAGAACACGATTCCGACAGGCATAGATTACCAGGCGGTGCTAACTCCAGCCGAGCAGCTCTACTTTGAGGCCTCTGGAAGTAAGTTGTCTCCAAAGGATCCCTTGGGCAAGCTGATCAAAGCAAAACTAAAAAGGGTCCGAACGGAAGATAACAAGAGAAGACAGGAATACAACACACGGTTAAAGGCAAAAAAGAAACAAGATACCTTAGATGTCTCATTAAATGGAACCTCTTCTGCTAGCTAGACGTCCAGTTTCATGATTTTCGATGTACCTTTTGGTTATGTGGTCACTTTTGGGCCATAGACACTCTCTTCTTGTTCATGTCACTTTTGGGCCCACACCCTTTTACTTTTTCCTTTTATAATATTGCTTATTCGCTTATCTTGTTTTATCGTCTTCTTTTTCCTTATGGTGAGGATGGGTACATGGAAGATATACTATTTTCTCAATCTGCATTGGGAAGGGTTGGACAAAGGACTGATATTAGCATCAGAGAGTTTTTTGCATATCGTCTCCAGGAAAGGAATGAGGAGCCGCCTACACTACTATCTTGCAAGAGGTTAACGCAACAATTCATTGTTGATGCATATACTATGGTTGAGTCTGCAAGGCTTTTGCACATAAAAAATCATCAGAAGAAACTTCGATGTGATATGTATGTCGGTCTTGAAGATGCTTATTTGAATATGAAGAGGGAAGGAAGAGCTATTGGTAAAACGCATTGTTTTGCCTCCTTCATTTACTGGAGGCCTGAGGTACATGATGCAGAATTATCAAGATGCTATGGCTATGTTGGTCCCGGTGGGAAAACCCATTTTGCGCGTGCGGAAGCAAACATAAATTGCAATGCATATAAAAACAGGGGTGAAGGAATGGTGATTTCAGATTTTTGCTTTTTAAGCTCATGTGATGTGTTTTGCTTATAATCGAATGCATATGGCAATATAAGAACATAAAGCAATAAAGAACACAACAAAGTATAGTGGTTCGGAGACTCAAGCTCCTACATCCACTCTCCCTGTTCCTTGGGAAATTCCTTCCAACTGGACTTATCACCCTCTCGGGTTCGCCTCGGGACTTATCACCCTCCACGGGATTGCCTACCCTCCCTTTCGGGATTGCTAGATGTGTACCGAGTTCACACTCACCTACAAACTTAACCGACTGATTTGGGTAAGGTTTGTTTGGTTTCCAACTAGGTTGAGATTTTCCCTTACATTTGTTTAGCCTCAATGCTAAGGATGGGAAAATCTCTCTAAGCTTAGGATATTACATTTGTGCTTAGATCTAGGGTAGAACACTCTTTGAATATATTTGTATATCTACAGACTTGTGTTCTATGGTGGGAATGCTTGAGTATATGGCTCTTCGCTCTGTAGCATCGTTTGCCATATTCTCCACACTTAATTTGATGGAAGATCTTGTATTTATAGTGTGGATTTGAATGTTACTATTGGAGAGAATCACATTCAAATCCTTACTATTCTATAAGTTCTGCAGCTTTTTCAGGCTGGTTGTCTTCCTCTCATTGGTCCACGTCAGCTGAATTCTAACGGCTATATTCTTCAGTTTCTTCCGAGTCTCAGGATCTTCAATTCTATCTGAGTCTTCAGGTTTATCTGAGCCTTCAGGTTTATCTGAGTCTCAGTGTCTTCAGTGACATACTGAGTCTTCAGTTACTTACTGAATCTCAGGTTTCTTGATTCAGCAGACTTTTCTTCAGCGGACCTTGTCTGATCAGGCATACTGACACTCAGGCTTACTGAGTTCAGCTCTTCTGAATTCAGACATCCTGACCCTCAGGTCACATTTACTTACTGACCCTCAGGTCACTTGACTCAGGCTATCTGATTTCTTCTTGCCTGATCTGATCAGCTCGACTGATCAGATCAACACTTCTTCAGATCAACATATCAGGATAGCATCAGGTCAGTACATCAGGTTAGCATATCAGGTTATCATATCTGATCTCGATCACGTCTGATCTTGATCAGTCTCATCTGCTCATCTTCTGATCTGCAACCTTCTCTTCTGATTTGCTGGCTTTAGCTTTTCTTCACATTTGATTTGCACAGCTCATCAGTTAACTCCGGAACACATCTAACTCATCTGATCTCGATCAGTCTCGTCTGCAGCCTCGTCTGATCTCGATCATCTACTTCTGATTTCGTGTGTTCCCCCTCAACTTGTTCTTTCGTTCCCCCTCAACTTGTTATCTGTAAATTAGCTTGAATAACACAAGTTGATAATGTTTTGGCATAATTCATCAAAACTAAAATATCCTAACAACGTACAAAGTGAAATGGCCAGAAATTTTTCGTTATATGTCGCATAGAGGTCAAAATCCCAAAGATCGGCCAGATGTTGTATGTCGCATCTTTAAGGTCAAACTGGATGCACTGATTCGTGACATTCGACAAAATAAAATATTTGGAAACGGTAAATCAGGTACAATTTTTCTTGGTATAAAGTTTTATTTATAAATAAATTATATTATAATAATAGTATATAATCATAAATTAAATGTAAAAATTTGTAATAAAATCTATATGTTATTTTGCAGTTTTGTATACTGTTGAGTTTCAAAAACGTGGTCTGCCTCATGCACATATCTTGGTTTTTCTGAAAAAGTATAATGATACTTCTTCAGGTGATGATATTGATCGAATAATTTCAGTTGAATACCAGATGAGTCGAATGATAAGCAGTACTTTGAAGTTGTCCATGATTTTATGATGCATGGTCCTTATGGTCCAACTGTTAAGTAATCTCCATGCTACTCTGCAGAAGGTGAATGTACAAAGCACTTTTCAAAGAAATTTTCGTCCGAGAGTTCATTTGATGATGATGGATATCCTATTTATAGTTGGAGGGACGATGGAAAACCCGTGAAGAAAAAGGGTGTTGCTTTGGACAACAAATTTGTTGTTCCTCATAACAAATATCTTCTCCTAAAATACGGTGCACATATTAATGTTGAATGGTTCAATCATTCCAGAACCATTAAATACTTATTCAAGTATATCAACAAGGGTCATGAACGTGTGACAACTACTTTTGTTGAAAATAATGGGGAGTCTAATCACTCTCCGGATGTTGATAAGATCAAGATGTATTATGATTGTAGGTATATTTCACCGTGTGAAGCTGCTTCGAGATTATTTGGTTTTGAAATTAACTACAGGAATCCGTCTGTTGAACGTTTGGCATTCCATCTACCAGAACAACAGAATGTTGTGTTCAGGGACACCGATTCTTTGGATATTTTTTTGGGACAGACCGAGTGTGAAGACTAGCATGTTTTTAGCTTGATTTGAGTTGAATAAGCATTCTGATGATGTTGCTAAGTTGACATAGGCTCAAATTCCTCAGTTTTTTATTTTTAAAAGAAAAACAAGGAAGTTGGAACCAAGACAGAGGGGATTTTCAGTTGGTCGTATTTCTTATGTACCACCTGGTATTAATGAGGCATATTATCCGAGGATTCTGTTGAACATTGTCACTGTACCTACGTATTTTGATGATATCAAAAAATGTAGAGCAACAGTTTATTCCACATTTCGTGATGCTTGCTTTACTAGAGGGTTGTTGGACGATGATAGAGAATATGTTGATGGACTAAAACAGGCTAGCGTTTGGGCCTATGCATCTTCGATGAGATCTCTTTTTGTTACTCTTCTCAATTCCAGATCTTTAAATAATCCGGGTGAAATATGGGATAAGTGTTGGAAATATTTGTCTGATGATATTTTGTACAAGAGAAGAAAAATAATGCGGTATCCAGGTTTTTTTTTTAATTTATAAATTATTTTAATTTAATTCCCTCCGCCCAATTATTTCTCGCTAAATTTCCTTATTCTTCCGCACCAAAGTTTATTGCATGATTTATGTTTAGGTGTTTTATATAATCAATCATAATTATATTATATTATATTATATTATATTAAGTGTTTTGAAAGAAAAAATATCCTTTTTGTGTTGTTGGTATGTATATTTTCATATATATATTATATGTAACTGTTAAGTATATTATTAAAAAATATCATTTAATAATTTATGTATGATTTTTTAAATTATGATTTTTTTTATTCGTCTTATATTTCTAGAGTTGAGAATGTCGGATGATGAGATCAAGAACTACTGTCTTTTGGAAATTGATAATATGTTACGTTCTCTTGGTAAGAGTTTGGATGACTTTGATGGTATGCCTGTGGCAGTTCCTGATACCAATATAGCATCCCATAATAGGATGATTTTGACTGAGTTATCGTATAATAGAGCTGACCTGAGAATGGAGTATGAAGTTTTGCTAGGGAGATTGAATGATGAACAGCGTGTTATTTTTTATAAAAATAATTACACCTGTGTCGTCGAATTTAGGTGGAGTGATTTTTGTGTAGGGTATACGGAGGTACTGGGAAAACATTTTTGTGGAGGACACTATCTTCTAGATTACGATCTGAAGCTGAGTTTGTATTGAATGTAGCATCGAGTGACATAACATCACTTTTACTTCCTGGTGGACGTACAACGCATTCTAGGTTTTGCACTCCAATCAATTATCTAGAAGATTCTACGTGTAATATCAAACAAGGTAATCATCTTGCTGAACTTTTGATTAAGTGCAAGCTCATAATATGGGATGAAGCTCCAATGACTCACAGACATTGTATTGAAATATTAGATACATCATTGAGAGATATCATGCAGTTGCCTGATCCATCGCGCTGTGAAATACCATTTGGTGGAAAAACAATTTTTTTGGGGGGAGATTTTCGACAGATATTGCCTGTCATTCCAATAGGAAGGAGACAAGACATTGTACATGCCACTATCAATTCATCTGATTTGTGGAATGCATGCACTGTTTTGAAGTTGAGAAGAAACATGAGGTTGATGCAATTCGATTCAGTTCAGGGGATGAACGAAATGAAATTATTTTCGGAATGTATCGAATCAGTTGGTGATGGAAGTATAGGGACAAAAACTGATTATGGTTCAGATATTATCGTCCCTGATGATATTTTGTTGAAATGTGGTGATGATCCAATTTCTTCTATATTTGATTGTATTTATTCGGATTTTAAATCGAGGATGTACGATCATGAATTTTTACAGGACAGAGTTATATTTCCGCCGACACTTGACGCTGTTAAATCTATTAATGATTACATGGTTCAGTTAAATCAAAAGGAGTCTCGCAAGTATCTCAGCTCTGATAGTCTTTGCAGGTCTGATTCCAATTTTTATTCTCTTGCTGATGTTCATACTCCTGAGTTCCTCAACACTTTGAAATTTTCCGGTGTGCCCGACCATCAACTTAATCTCAAAGTTGGAACGCCTGTATGTTGTTGAGAAATATAGATCATTCAAGAGGATTATGTAACGGAACCAGGTAAAATTTTTATTTTTTACAAATATTTACCATTTCTTTTAAGATTAAGTTTATAATTTATTTTTTATTGTAGGTTGGTGGTCACTATGTGGAGTGATAGATTGATCGAAGGTAAAGTTCTTAGTGGCAGCAGCGCTGGTGAACTAGCATTGATACCTAGATTGTCATTGACTCCTTCCGATACTAGGTTACCGTTCAAGTTTACACACAGACAATTCCCGTTGATTGTTTCGTATGCTATGTCAATAAATAAAAGTCAAGGACATGTTGGGATAACCGTATAACCCCAACATGACAGTCATTTTCTCATGTTGGAGTATTTCTTAAGAACCCGGTGTTTAGTCATGGCCAGCTTTATGTCGCAGTTTCGAAGGTTACCAGTCGACGTTGTTTGAGGATTATGTTGTGTACTAATGGCAGTTCTGAACATAATACAACAAAGAATGTTGTATTTCAAGAAGTGTTCCGAAATATTTAGATTTTTGTTTTTTTCCCTACATTGTTTTTCTTTAAAAGTTTGAATGCTATTTTATTTAACAAATGGTTGTTGTTGTTTTACTTTTATTTAAAAAAATAAAACAAGCTGCTATATGCGTGTTTAAAAATTAGAAAATGGGAATCACTTATGCATAATAAGTATTGTTTAAAAAAATAATTTGTGAAATGTTAATGTGATACTTTAAGTTTTAGGATATTTTGCAGTTGAACTTTGAGGATGACAATAAATACTAAAATTTATTTTTACCAATATATTTTTGACTAAAAAAAGATTTTATCATGGTTAAGTTATCAATTAATATCTAAAAGATTAATTATAATCTACAAACTAAAGTGATACTAAAAGTATATAATAATCTGTTTACCCCTTTGCTTTTGTCACGAGTTATTTATTAGTTTTTGAAGTAATAAAGTAATTTTTGATTGATGGTATATAAGTCCATTTTACTTTATTATTAAAGTAGATGACTTTTTGTGTGTAAAAATAATGACATGAGATGTAATTTGAAGATGTTGAGAGGGGATAGTGGAAAATGGTGTAATTATTTCATCCATTTTATGGAAATTGGTAAATAAGTTTGGGACGGACCTTTTGAGAAAAAGGGGTAAAACAACTTGGGAATGGATGGAGTATTAAATTAATTAAATATGTAACAACGCACGGGCTGACAAAATACTAGTTAATTACTAATAGCTCCAAAACCCCCACCACTAATACTAATAGGTCAAAACATTATAAAACATTACTAGCAAGTGCGTAATAATACCTAAAAGACTCTTAATTTAATATTAAATATTGTAAATAAATAATAAATTTAAAACACCCCAAATAACACAAACTCTCTCCCTCCCTCTCTCTCTTTATTCCACCGCCTATTTTCAAATTATATTTCTCTCTCTCTTTGTTTTCTCTCTAAACAGGGAGAAACTCACAACCACCATAAACAAGTTTTCCGACAAAGCAGATCTAACGGCAAGGACGAGATCGGGCGGTCGTCGCACCAATCTAAGGTTAGTCGCCGCCGTAGTTTCTCCATTTTTTTTCTTGGAGGTGCGTAGGTTCTCCATTTTTTTTTCCTTTTTGGATTTTTCTTTGGGTTTTTGTTGGCCTCTTTTAATTTTGACTACCAATTTTCAACAGATTTGGTCGAACTTGAACAAATCTACCACTGTGGCGACAGGACCGACCTCCAACTCTGATGTGCCTATGCTAGATTTTGGGCGTATTTTTTGTTGGAATTTGGAGGCACGTAATACATGCGCAGCGGAAATAAACAGTGCACCAACAACGAACAATTAATTGCATAATTAAATACGAGTAAATGTAAACATAATTCTTACAGCAATTTGTACAATGATTCCTCAACTTTGGTATCCACGTAACAGTCGTTTACTAATCTGCACAGATCTGCCAGCGTTGAATCCCCGAGATGAATTTGCTAGGAAATTTCTAACTTAGAGATTTTATGGAGAAATATGAATTCGCGTTTTATGAATTCCCAAGAGCTCATATATATAGGAGAGGATTAGCTTAAGTCTCAAGCTAATCTAATTAGGAAATAAAATCCCTAATCTTTATTTAAATAAATCTCTTATATTTATTTCCCAAATATAAAATCTCTACGGATTTAAATTCCATATATGACAAATCTCTACGATTTGTTTCCATATATATTAAATCATACAATAATATTTCAAATATTATTATTGGGAATTTTTATTTAATTAAATCCAATTTAATTAAATATTAATAATAATTAATTCCAAATTAATCTATTATTAATTTCTTCTCCATAAATTAAATATTAAATCTAATTTAACATTTAATCAAGCAACTATAATTAGTAAACAACCGTTACTTGTTGTGTGACCCATAGGCCCTCATATATCGAGCAATTAGTCAAACTAACGGTCTTAATTGAACCCTAGCCAATAAATCAGACATTCTCAATATATGAGGTACGTTGCGAGGAAATGTGCAACTACCTGTAACTGAAACATGGGCTATTACGATTTCCTCCTTTCATTCGCAAATACTCGATTAGTCTTGAACATGATGAAGTGTCTATTAAAATAACTTAATCAATTTATCTCTAATCGCTAATTGATCATGTATGTCACACTTAGCCACAAATTCTAAGTTGACGTGCATCGGCCGATGACTTAGATCCAATTATGATGAGAAGATGAGTATTTGTAGGTCCCGAACGGGTTAAGTGAGGGCAGAAGTCTAGAGGGGACGGGTGAATAGACTTACGAAAAACTTTTCGTCTTGCAGATCGGTGTGAGAGCAGAATACTTTGAGAGTGCGAGTGAATCAGTTTGGTCTGATAACCAACTTACTGAACGCCAGAAAGCAGATCAGTTCGGTAACTATCAGATTAACTGATGTGTGCGGAAGCTTAAGTTTTACCCGTGTGAAAAACCAGTTTGTATAAATCAGATTCCAAGTTTTATCTTTTTAATCAGATGACAGAAATATCAGGTCCGATCAGATCAGAAGCTTGGTGTTGTCGATCTTAACTTAGAATGTATGCGCTTTTAAGATTGTGCGATGTGAGAGCAGTTAATCAAAGCAGTAAAGGCACACAAGATTTATAGTGGTTCGGACAAACCGGTCCTACGTCCACTCTTCCCTTTCACAAGGGCACCAACTTAACCGACTTAACCCGACTGGACTTAGTTTAGTGTGTTAGTCCAACACAGTACACCAACAGATGTTTTAAGAGTTCTCACTCAACCGATCCCAGAAATCAGTACTAGAAACCCTAGACTGAAATCTTGCTAAACAACTTATCCTAACTTGGGGTTTGGGTAAGATTGTTGAGGTTCCAACTATGAAATCTTTCCTTGCATTACAAAGCGACTAAAAAGCTAGATGAAAAGATTTCTTGCTAAGAACTTATGGGATGAACACAATATAAAATAAGCTTGTTGTTGTTGTGTTCTTCGTATGCGGAAATCGACTATAGTTTGAGCTTCTTGATTATGTTGTTTGTCCAAGCATTTCCGTGTATCACTCGAAGTGTGATCCCATATTTATAGACCTTGAGATCAAAGAGCCGTTGGAGAGCAATTTGAATCTCAAAGGCTATTTTAGGTGAGATTTGCGAGCTTGATGTGGCGTGCTTGAGAACGGCATGGTGAAAAGCGTGAATGTGTATTTTATAGCCGTTTGAGAGAGCAACATCGAATCCATGATATCGGCTCTGTTCATACGTGTTTCTTCCTTATTGGATGGAAGCCTTGCTTTGCGGTGTTGTTCCTCCAACTAAGGTTGGTCTTCTTCGTGTTTAGATCGCAGGCGTATGATAAGATGAAACATCGTTTTTCATCTTATGAGTCGATCGATCGATCTGAACCGATCGATCTACTCGATAGAGTCTTCTGGCGCTGTTGACTTAGCTTCAACCTGGCCGACTCTCTACCGATGTAGGTCTTACGTCCGATCTTCGAAGTCATCCGATCTTGAGTATTCTAAGTTTGAGCTTCATGACTTCCATTGAAGTTATCGACAAGATCGGATCGTCGATCTTTGGTTACGGTTTAGCATTACGGCTTGTCGGATATCGAACTTTCTTCCGATTCTTGGATTCGACCTATACATATTGAGTTCCCCCTCAATATGTGACCTATCTATTACATCGGTTTTTCTATACAATCATTATCAATCGGGTCTCCTATAGCGATAATGTAAACATCGATCACCTAACAGTCCGATGGTCCTATTACATGTGTTTTTGGAACTTTCATCAAAACTATAAATTTCCCAACAATTTCCCCTTTTTTTTGATGAAACCAAAACACCGAGAAACCAAACAGTTGATAAGTATAGAACGGTTAAAGAGCAAGTGTCGGAAGACAAAGAGATTTTGTCTTGGGATCGAAAAGATAAACTTTTCATTAGATATGTTGATTACATGTTACATCGTAAAAGTTTTGAATTTAAAAGCGGTGATCCTAGGCGTCTTCTCGATTCTTCACTCCTTGGGCTTGTATCCTTACGGCATTTCTCTTTGGTCTTGTGGAACGTTGAAAATCGATAGAGTTTCCATTTGACATCGGTTATTAGACTTGATCGGTTATATGCGATTTGCTCAAGATGTCAAAGTAGAATCTCTCAAATGCCGATCTGTCAAATGAGCCATCCGCCTTCTTTTTGAGTATATTAACAGATCATACTCTTGGCAAGATATCTTTACATTTATAAGCTTGGCTTCATTTTCCGAGATACTTGAAGAAAGTCCGGATATTTATTTCAGAACCGGTTGAGGAACTCATCATCTGGTGATTCTTCTTTTGGAACAAGATCAAGGACAAAGGCATCTAGAAGCCATTCACTTACGATCTTATTCCATTCCTCAAACCTCTTAGCGTGTCAGTTAGTTTTTGGTATGATCTAAATCGACTCTTCTTTGGCAACCGAGGTTACGTGCGATTTTTCAAATAATCCTTTCTTAGCCCTTGATTTGAACTTGTTTCAACCCTTTCGCTTGTGCGCTTTTTACTGTCTTCTTTCTTCTTGATCATCCGCTCTTTGGACAATTTTCTGACTAGCTCCTTATCACCAGATGTCGACTAGTTGCGGCTTCGGTGACTTTTCTGGTGCGAGTAATGCTGGTCCGATTTTGATGTCCCGGCACCAGCAGCAGACCTTTCTTGCAATTGAGCTTTGTCCATGGGCCTTATCTTTCGATGTGTCGATTGGTTTCTCGAGATCCTTCCCCCTTTTTGGTTTGATCAAAAAGCGCATTGAGGTGGGAAGTCAGAGACCCAAAGTTGACTGACAATGCCTGATTTAGATCATTAGCAGATAAACATGAAGTTTGAGTGTCGATTACGAGCAGGTTATGTCGGCTCTTTCTTGGCGGTTTCCATTGTAGCGAGAGTGTCCAAATCATTTTGTCAAATTTCTCTTACGATAACTTTCGAGCCTTTTCTCGGTGGCGTCGAAAAAAAGAAGATTGATTTTGATCCACTGTTTTGACTTGTCATCAAGCGATTTTGTAAGCTCGCGAGACATGGTGGTCATGGATTGGGAGAACCGATCTCGATTGCTTCGATTTGTTTGAGACCGATTTGTCTCTCGATCGATTAGCACTCCCTCAATCTCTTCTTTCGGAGATCTTTGAGACAAGATCGATCTCACGAAGTTGATCGATGGTGATTTGAGATGTAGGAATTGGATCCATCACTTGATCGAGTTCGGTTGTTTGTGCCTCCGGTGGTTGGTCGTGAAGCTGCGACACCGGTTCCACTTTCATCGGCGACTCCTGCGATCTCCATTTCGGCGTCATTTACGGAGCTTCTTGGCGATCTCGGCTTTTTTCTTCTTCAAGCAATTCCAACTTCCTGTGGATCGAGCTTTTCAGATTTATCGAGATATGAGCTCATTTGGTGATCCCACTTTGGCGAGACTTCCTCATATCGAAGTCAAAATCTGCGAACTCATCCGCACCACCCATCTGTTCAACAAGTAAAATAAGATCGAGAAGCTTTTTAATCGAGATCTCTCCGGTGAGGATCTCCATGACTTCTTCTCTCGATAGCGGGATGGGCGACCGGTTGTGGATACATCTCATCAATCTCTCGTTCAATTCTTAGTCGACCATTTTTCCGGTGATGGTCTTTGTTGATCTGGATCTGAGGAATTATCGTCCAGATTACATTGGATGAGATGTGGAGGCTACGGTTGTGCTTGAGTCGGCGGAAGTTATGCGATTGGTTCGACTGCGATGGGTTCTGCTTTGTAGTGGTAGTTATATCTGGTTGAGTTCATGAGCGGGTGAACTAGCGGAGTGACATGCTCGGTGACCTTTAGTCCGAGCGGTGAATCACTTGAGGTTGAGGAGAAGGAGATTTATCGGTTTGTGCTTCTACCTCAGATCGTTCTGGCGAGCCCTCAGGTTGAGAAGCTTGCCTGTCTGATTCTGTTCTTTGTTGCGCAACAGACTGTTCTGGCGCTTTTTCTTCTTCTGACTCATCTTCTAGTGCTAGAGTCATGGTAGCTTCCTTTGCTTTCTTTGGCCTCTTCTCCAGGCCTTCACCGCTTTTTGTTTTTTTTTACGTGGAGCAACCGGGTGTGGATGGCGGCTTCTTTGCTCTTTCCTTTCTTGATTTTTGTTGGAGTGGGCTCCTTGTCATCGTCTGGTGGCCCATATATAAGCTGAAGTTGATGAGAGGAAGGCATTGTAGGACTTGATCCATTCGATTCCATTCGGTAACTTGGCAGTTTGTCCTTCAATATAACTGCAACCTTGTTGAGATTGCTTACTCTCTTTTTCAGAAAGACCTGCCTGGATTCATTGACTCCAAATTTTTCGTGTTCTTGGAGCAAGATGGCTTTCAGGAAGCCGTGCCAATTGATGTTCTGAGCCCCATCAATTATTCTTTGCCATCTTTGTACATTTTGGTGATGTGAGAGCATCGGGCTAAATGAGATTCCCATGATCGTTCTTGACAGAATGTCAAACAACAGTCTGTACTTTCTTTTGAGCATTGGCCTGATGAATCCGGCTTTCTGATGTTTGTCTGCCTCTCTTAAGAGCTCCTCTCTGATTTCTTCGTCCTCATTCTCCCTGTAGTGCGGGAGAGATTCGCCTTTTTAAAAGTAATGAGCAGACGAGTGATGTACGCATTTGTCGGTCGATTTCTTCTCCGTTGTTGCGACATCGGTTCGCCTCTCTGGTTTTTTTCAGATCCACACTCAAATTCTCGCAAGAATTGAAGTGCTTCATCTTCGCATCTTTGGATTGCGATGGAGCGAGAGCAATATGTTTCGATCCGGCCTTCTTCGAATTTGTTCCACCTCCATGGATTGAGAATCCTCGGTGGTTCCAAATCGAAGCGAACTTGTCCTCAAAGATCTTCGTTGCGGTTCGCATAGTTGCACATGATCTTTCCTAGTCCATGAGTGGCCATCTCTGGTGAGATAGACTCATTAAATTTGTGCATAATCAATATCAATATCATATGCGGAAAACAAAAGGCAATGAAGCATAAATTCGAAAAAACAACTTTTGAAAACAATGTTTTTATCGGAAAGAAAGATTCATCATTAAGTTTAAAAGAAAATATTACCGATTCAAATTTTCAGAGAAGATTTTGAACTCTAAGAAATCGTTTTGAAACGAGAGAAAATTTGAAGTTTTTCAAATTGAGAGTAATGCAAGTTTGTGAAGCGGAAAAACTCGTAAGGTTTGATGAATCTTATATAGAGGCGGAGGGTACAATAAGACAAGATTTTGAAGATCAATCGTCTTGAAAAGATTATACGCTCAGATTTAGCGGTTTTGATCGTAGGGTCGAGGAAAACGACGCGTACACAAAACTTTTGGATTTAAAAGCACGATCAAGTAGCGGTTAATACATGTACCCCACGTCCGCATTAAATGATTTGCAGAGTACACGTCACAAGGATAGTGGGTGCGGTAAAGGCAATTAATATCGACACGATCCGATAAATAAGTAAAGAACAAGAGAGAAAAAAGATCGCAGATTCTGGTTGGATCGATGTTGTAATCGGTCAATATTACTTGTCAATGTTGATTCCACTTGTTGATCTTAATCATTCTGCCTAAGCCTTAAGAAATTTCCCAAACTGATCCTTTCAACTGATCTTCTCCGGTTGCATCGATTTGTTGAAACTTCAAGCTTAGCTGATCTTTCCTTGAATACGTCGATTTCCCTTTTGATCCTCCTTGATCGGTTGAAGTTCCCCTTCAACCGATATTTTGATTTATAGACCGATATATCGATTTATTTGAGTTTCAAGCTCGGTGATCTCTCTCATCCGATCATGCTCGTAAGTAATCGATTTTGGTTGACCTCATCCGATTCTTTTTCGGATAAAGCCAATTCTTGGGATAAGTGTTACCGCCAAAACTTAGTCTAGAGTAGTAGCTTCTATTCCCTAAGTAGGCGTGATTGACATGCGTAAATATCGTGCGAATCTCTCGATATGTCAATCAACCGTAAATTTATCCAATTATATCGCGTGATTTCTACATCATTTGTCCTTTTGATGCAAATTTCTCGGATAGGCTTCTTGAAATGAAAATTGCATTTGCATCCTTGCTTGGCCTCTATAAATTGGACCAATGTTTTACACAACATCACCCATTCACCATACTTATCTTCTTTGTAAGAATCATGTATCTTGGTGAACCCTTGTTTCCGGTGAGACTTAGGCAAACACTTTTACACCCTTTTATATGGTTTCACCTTCTCAAATCAACCCTTTGCATCCCTTATTTTTTTTTCTTCATCATCTTCGATTTCACATACGATTCTTTGCCAAAAGCTTCTCTACCACACCGTGGCGGGCTGGCTTTGCAACCGAGAAGACACTTCTCCTAACCGTATGCACCTTGTGTGTCTATCTGGATGATGTAACGGAACCATCGGACTTAATGCGGTATAAAATATGCAAAGACATGTGCCCATGAGATCTGACGACCAACTCTTTTTGGCACACGTGCTCCATTTAACTGTTGGAGAGCCCTATTACACTTCCTTTTAGGGCTCGGGCTTAAGAATCCTATCAAGGCCTCTGTCGCTCCGATTTTCTTGATCTTGACTTTTTGCGACCGCCTTTGGGATTCGTTCTTTAAAGCCTCTCTCACCCCTTGTTAAGTGGGGGAAAATGAGAGTTTAAAATCTCTCTCTTTCCTTCACTTCTGGGGTTAGGATGAGGGTTTAGGGTTATAGGTTTAGGATTTTGGTTAACATTTATGTACTGACCTCCGGGTCTTCTTGTACTTGTAACTTTCGTAATGTAACCTCACCTTCGGGTTTTTATCAATGAAAAATTACATTATTTCATCGTTGTGTAAATTCTCCTTTCTTATGCGATTGTTAGCTCTTAATCTCTCCGAATCTTGCTTGTTGAATATCGCCTAAATCGAATCACAAAGAAATACTATAACCAAATTGATTTAATCAGATAATCCTTTAAACTGAGCATTTTCCTTAAATCTGATAAACCTTGAATCTGATCAGTTCCTTTAAACTGATAGACTTTAAATCTGATAAACTAAAATCTGATCAGTTCCTTTGGATCTCGTAGCGTGTAAGTCTGATCGATTTTTGCTTATCAGTCTCTTGAGATCAGTTAAGATACCAAACTCAACTGATTTCTCTCGATCTGGTTAGTCTCTTAACCAGCTAGTTCTGGAGAACATTCCATCAAACATTTTCGGTGACATTTCTCCAAGATCTAGAAGTCCTAGCTCATTGCATAAATCTCTACGAATCGATCTCGGCTAGTGGCTTGGTTAGAATATCACCTATACGTATATCAAGATGAATCTTTTCCATTTCGATATTCTTCTTTTCAACGTGATCTCTTATGAAGTGGTGTCGACATCCACATGCTTGCATCTTGTATGTAGAACCGGATTCTCGAGTGATTGCAATAAAGACTATTATCATCACGAGAATATAGGTACGTTCTTAGCTACAATGTTGTAATCCCACCGCCGATCGAGCAGAGCGATTGGGAACAAAACTTTCTGCGCAGACCATATATTCTCGCTTGGGTTGTTGATGTCATGAATCGATGTCCGCTTTTTGAAAACCACGAGATCGGTTTACTTCCTAAGAATCGACATGTTCCCGAGGTTGATTTTTTACGTCGATCTTGCAACCTCCATAATCGTAATCGAGAATACCCACTAAGCTCTAGATTATCATCGATGGGTAGAATAAACCAAGGTTTATTGTTCCTTCAGATATTAAGAATCCGCTTACCGCTTCTAGGTGGTGATCATTGGATTTGCTTGAAATCTTGCACATACACCTCTTGCAAAAGTGATATCTCGGTCTGTTTGGCGGTCGGGTATAATAGAGATCCAATGAGAGCCCTATATTCTTCTCGATTTGTTTTACGGCCACCTCATCTCGGATCCATCTTGAATCCGGTCATCATAGGAATTTTGGCTTCCTTACTATTTTGAACTCCAAACTTAGCCAAAAGATTCCTAGTGTACTTTTGCTTCATGAGATGAATATCCTTACGTACTTTGTTTAACTTGGAGACCTAGAAAGTAATTCATCGACCCATCATGGACATCTCGAATTTCCCTTGCATCGGTTCTTTGAATCTTTCACATAGGTTCTTGTTAGGAGATCCAGAAGATGATGTCGCCCACGTAAATCGAACCATCGAATATCTTCTCCATCTTCTATTCTCGAATAAGGTTACGTCCATCGTTCCTTTAGTGAACCCACTTTTCGATCAAGAAGCGAGAGAGTGTATCATACAGCTCGCGGAACTGTTTGAACCATAAAGAGTTTTTTCTTAAACGATACACTTGGTTGCCCTTTTTCAAAGCACGGAGGTTGTTCGACATAAACTTCCTCCGCTAGTACCCCGTTTAAGAAAGCACTCTTTACGTCCATCGATACCAAATGAACCCTCGTGGGAAGCATATGCCTTAAATAAACCGAATGGCTTCAATGCGGCGACGGTGCAAAGGTCTCATCGTAATCAATTCCTTCGATTGTGAATACCCCTTAGCAACAAGTCTTGCCTTATTTACGGTGATAACATTTTTCTCATCTCTCTTGTTCTTGAAGATCCATTTCGTGCCAATTACGTCTTGATGACACGTGCATCTACTAGTTCCCATACTTCATTTCTCTCGGTATTTCTGCTCCTCTGCATGGCTAGAATCCGGTTTGCGTCTTTGTAATGCTTCCTCGATTGTAGTTGGTTCCTTCATAGGCGGATAACAAACAATACATGGCACTTTCACCAATCGATGTCTAGTTTTAATTTTATCGAGACGGGTCTCCAATTATCGGATCGGTTGGATGATTGGTTATCCAGTCCTTACGATTACGATTTGCGTCGGTTTTGAGAACATCGTCCGTTTCGATAAAATCTTATTACTAGTGATTGGGAGTGGTCTGAGGTTATGGTCCACTTGATAAGAACAAGTCTCGGTGATGTTGGAATCATCATGTGTCGATGTCGTTTCGTGAGAACTTCGGAGTTCCCCCCGAACCGGATGGTTCGGTTATTCTTATCTCGGTGAATCCCTTTTTTTTCATCGACAGTTGTTCGTACCTTAGGATCGATTGATCCGGTGAATCACCTAGATCCGGAATGTAAATTGATACTGATTTCGATCCTTTTTCCTTGATCGTTAGGTGATCCATTTTTCGAATATCGAGGTTACGTAGATCGGTACTTCTTGTTACGAGGCGATTTCTCTTGATCGGAAGATGCTTCATCAAAGGCTACATGGGGTGTTTCTTCCACAACTAGGGTTCGTTTTGTTGTAGACCCGAAGGCTTTGCTAGATGAGGAATACCCTAGAAATATACCCTCATCGGACTTGGCCTCAAAAGTCTTCAACCCGACTTTTCCCATTGTTGTGTATGAAACACTTGCACCCAAAAACATGGAAGTAAGAAACACGAGGTTTTACGCCCTTCCACAGTTCATAGGGTGTTTTGTAGTGAGCCTTAGTCGGAGAGACATCATTACTGCGTATGGCATGCGGTGTTGATTGCTTACGCCGAAAACGGTTTGGTATCGCATGTAAATTTAACATTGTCAAAGTACTTCTTTTTTTGAGAGTTCATTCCTCCGATTCATTTACTCCATTACATTGTGGCGCCCTCGCATTTGAAGTTTCATGTCAGATACCAAACTTAGAGCAAAAATCGATAATAAAAGAGTTGAAATTTCGTACCTTTATCGATCGATTTTTTTTTACTACGACGACACCCTTCTCATTTTGTAATCTTCTTAGCAATTTCGGGTATCTTGGTTGTCGTCTCATTCTTCTTATGTAAGAATATAACCTGTAAACTTGGAATAGTCATCCACGATTACGAGTGTATTTCGCGTCGTTGAGATCGATGGTGTGGCCCGGTCCAAACAGATCCATATGAAGCGGTGCGAAGATTTCTGCTTTGGATCTTTGGTCCGGAAATTCCTTTGAATGAAGCTTTGACTGTTTTCCTTCCGACATACGCAGAATATGTCCGATCCTTTGAGAACACTTCATTCGGAAGTCCTTCCACTAGAGACATCCTAGCTATCTTATTAAGAGTTTTAAAGTTCGGATGGCTCATTCTTTTGTGCGAGCCAATCGCTACTTTTGGAACTCTTAACAATCAGCACGCATTTCTTGGACAACTGTTCCAATCACCGTTTGTGTAGATCGTCCCTTTTCTTGAAACGATTAGCAAAATCTGTTGAGTGATTTCGATTCTTGATAGTGCATTGATCGATCGAGAACTCAACATGAATCCGTTGTCGCAGTAATTGTGAAACCGATAATAGGTTGTGCCGGACCTTCGACATACGAGACTCGATTACTTGTACATCATCATTCTCTAAGGTTAGAACCCTTTGGTATAACCAAAGTTATCATCACCGAAAAGAGTACACGCGGGCCTTTCGTTCTATGTAGGAGGCGAGGAGATGTTTGCTTCGGTCATGTGCCTTGAGCATCCACTATCGATGTACCCGGATAGTTGCTTGCACACCTCCTTTGTTGGCGGACCCACGCGAACACCGCAATCGGATCGGGTTTTAGGTACCCCTTTGGATTGGGTCCCGAGGGGTTAGGTTTGGATTTGGGGATCCATACAAACAGAGCACTTCTATTGTGATCGGTCGGATCGAAGGCTGATTTGTCTCCCATACTGTCAACATAATCATACTTATCCTCATATGCTTTTCGATTTGTATGATTACTTGTGTGAACCTTGGATGACTTAGAAGACTTATGATTTAACTTTTCGGTTTGTCTTCTTTTTTATCGGTGTGGTTGGTGCGGTGACCCTAAATTTCTGACTATAGGGGTAGGTACGACTGCTACCATCAAAAGATTCATATCCTTTTCGCATAGATGGTTTTCGCAGTTTACCTGAAGCATGCTTATTAGGCGGTGACCTTGGTTGGGTCTCAGTTAGACTTCCCTTTTGTAGGTTGTCTTTTCTGATTCCGATCTGTTGATCAAGGTTGAGGTCTCTTCGGAAGAACTGGGTTCTTCCGTTGATTCCTCGGCTGATGCTTTACCGGTTGGGGTCCATTTCGTTCCCTTTCTGGTTAGGCACTTGCCTTACCTGCTCCAACTGGTCTCTTACCCCTATTAGATACAAGTTTAGCTTTTGGTGTATCTTTTTTGAAAATTGTCTGACGATTACACCTTTCTGAGATGAATCAGTCGGGGCTTTTGAGGATGTGGAGGGTTTCTCATAGCCAAGTCCCTCCTTATCAATCTTTACTCGAAAATAGGCGTTTATGTCTTTAACGGTTTGAGATGATTTTGAAAAAACATCTATTTTCTTACGCAGATTATCCTCGAGATTTTGGACTTTCATGCATTCGGAATAGCTCATCGAATTTTGCTTGCAAGATTTTGAAGTCATCGACTTGCTTTTTGTTAATTTCCATTCGATCTTTGATCTGCTTTTCGATCGAAGCTTTAACCCGAGAATTTTAAATTCCTCGGTTACCTTACGAAAGCGGTTTCAGCGAATCTAAGTTCGGAGGCTTTTCCGAGATCATTTTCTTGACAAGTCGATTATTTACGGTCCTCGACTTATCATTCTCGGCTTCCACAATAGCATAAGTTTCTCTTTGCATTGGAGAGATCGTCAAGCAATTGCTCCGGTAGAGTTTGCGGTCAATCTCGGCCGAGGTGTGCTAATGATAGCGGTGTAGAAGCGAGCGAAGGGGTTTGGAGGTTACCTCGATTTGGTCCTCCCCGCCATCAGCCGAGTTCATCATCGTCGGCGAGAATATCGGATCTTCATTTTCATAGAAGTCGGCAAGCCTTCTTGTCGGAGAAGTCTTCTCTGAAGGAGTATCCGAGTCCTCTGAGGGCGATAGGAATCGTCGATTTCGGCGATCGGCAACCATGGCTCTTGTCTCTATCCGTTGCTCTCTTTTGTTCCTCTTTTCTTCCCTCTCTCTCGGCGTCAGTGCAGGCGGTGCGTGCTATAGTGACTGGCTTCTCCACGATTGAAGCACGCTCCCGGATCCACCGTTCCTTTCCTTCGGGTGAATCACTCATACGTATGACCTATCGGTGATTTCCCTTTTCGATAGTAGTAACGAGAGTTTCTTCTATCGATTGGTTATCTCTTCCTTCCTTCGTCGACTATCTCTTTCAATCGAAGTCGAACTCGTGAGCTTTAAGACTCAAGAACAAGCTACTAGGTTTCATTCTTGAAATGTCCGGCAATCTTTGATTACCGTGACCTTCATGTCCCACTTTCTTGGTGAGAGACCTTAGGATCTTATAGTTGATATCTTTATCGGACATCATCTCTACCAAGTTCTCGAAGCTTGTTTATAGACATTGTAATTCTTCCATCGAGTTCGTTGATGGTTTCGATTTGGGCAACATCTTGAGTTTCTCGAACTTCACCGGTTGGGGCTTGAAGAGGCGGTGTCTTTTATCCATTCATTTCCCTCGCAGATCTCGGCGAGTATATCCACATTGCTTTTCGCAGATTTGAGATACTTAATCTTTTCTTTTGGTGACCTTATCCATTGTCTTCATGATGATATGTCTTGCAATGGTGTCCAGAGTATGCGATTTTCTTTCTTACAGGTCCCATCGTGGGCTTTTTTTTCGTACAAGACTTCTCGTGGGAAAGTCCGGATCTCCTCCGATCGCAGGATTGTCGTAGTAAATGATGATGGGTCCTCTCGATGACTTCCATCATTACGCTAATCGATCGAGCCTAGATGGTTGGACATATATATATAGCCAATCTGCATACTCATCAATTGAGAACTTCGCAGATCATGATACATGCGGACGTGTTATCCATGCCGAGTGATTTTTGGAAAATGAATGAGTTTTTAAAAACGGTTTTTCAAGATCGATTCGATTGACCACAATGACACGTAGTCAATTGGTCGGAAGAACCAACCGCCTCGATACCACTTGTAGGTCCCGAACGGGTTAAGTGAGGGCGAAGTCTAGAGGGGAGGGTGAATAGACTTCGAAAACTTTTTTTCGTGCGGATCGGTGTGAGAGCAGATAGCTTTGATCGAGTCGCGAGTGAATCGATTTGGTCCGATAACCAACTTATTGAACGCCATGAAGCAGTCGATTCGGTAACTATCGATTAAGCGATGTGTGCGGAAGCTTAAGTTTTACCCGTGTGATAAACCAGTTTGTATAAATCAGATTCCAAGTTTTATCTTTTTAATCGATGACGTAAATATCGTCCGATCGATCGAAGCTTGGTGTTTCTCGATCTTAACTTAGAATGTATGCGCTTTAAGATTGTGCGATGTGAGAGCGGTTAATCAAAGCGAAGAAAGGCACACAAGATTTATAGTGGTTCGGACAAACCGGTCCTACGCCCACTCTTCCCTTTCACAAGGGGCACCAACTTAACCGACTTAACCGATTGGACTTAGTTTAGTGTGTTAGTCCAACACAGTACACCAACAGATGTTTTAAGAGTTCTCACTCAACCGATCCAATAAATCAAGATTAGAAACCCTAGATGAAATC
Organism: Stenogyne calaminthoides; assembly: GCA_037126765.1. Taxonomy (NCBI): domain Eukaryota; kingdom Viridiplantae; phylum Streptophyta; class Magnoliopsida; order Lamiales; family Lamiaceae; genus Stenogyne; species Stenogyne calaminthoides. Next base: position 13,948,282 of record JBBCBC010000032.1, read on the forward strand.
TTGCTAAACAACTTATCCTAACTTGGGGTTTGGGTAAGATTGTTGAGGTTCCAACTATGAAATCTTTTCCTTTGCGTACAGAAGCGCCTAAAAGCTAGATGAAAAGATTTCTTGCTAAGAACTTATGGGATGAACACAATATAAAATAAGCTTGTTGTTGTGTTCTTCGTAAGGAAATCGACTATAGTTTGAGCTTCTTGATTATGTTGTTTGTCCAAGCATTTCAGGTGTATCACTCACGAAGTGTGATCCCATATTTATAGACCTTGAGATCAAAGAGCCGTTGGAGAGCAATTTGAATCTCGGGCTATTTTAGGTAGAGTTGCGGGCTTGATGTGGCGTGCTTCAGAGCGGCATGGCCGAAAAGCGTGAATGTGTATTTTATAGCCGTTTGAGAGAGCAACATCGAATCCCATGAGTATCGCTCTCTGTTCATACGTGTTTCTTCCTTATTGGATGGAAGCCTTGCTTTGCAGTGTTGTTCCTCCAACTAAGGTTGGTCTTCTTCGTGTTTAGATCGCAGACGTATGATAAGATGAAACATCAGTTTTCATCTTATGAGTCGATCCGATCGATCTGAACCGATCGATCTACGATAAGTCTTCGGCGCTGTTGACTTAGCTTCAACCGGGCCGACTCTACCGATGTAGGTCTTCCGTCCGATCTTCCGAAGTCATCGATCTTCGAGTATTCTAAGTTTGAGCTTCATGACTTCCGCTGAGTTATCGACAAGATCAGATCGATCTGATCTTTGGTTCTGGTTTAGCATTCTGGCCTGTCGGATATCAGCTTTCTTCTGATTCTTCAGATCTGACCTATACATATTGAGTTCCCCCTCAATATGTGACCTATCTATTACATCGTTTTTCTATACAATCATTATCAATCGGTCTCCTATAGCATAATGTAAACATCATCACCTAATGTGTCCGATTTGGTCCTATTACATGTGTTTTTGGAACTTTCATCAAAACTATAAATTTCCCAACAAAGATATTATCTCTAAATCCACATTGAGGAATGAATCCTATTCTTGGCTCAACTACCACGCACATGCACTTCGTGATGAACCCAATCCAAGCCACATCAACCCATACACGGGTGCAAGCGTCGGTCATGGTCAAAGTTCATCACTCCACACATGTCGTATGCGATTGACCTCTAGTCAAAAAGGAGTATCAAGATCGCTCCCACTAACCGAGACACCCATAGACACATATAGTGGAAATACATCAAACGGTTTCTCGGATGGGTATATCAATACCCTCTAAGGTATTTGTGCATCTATCATGAGATACCTAGTATCTCTTAGTAAGTGAGATGTTTCTACACTCTCTAAGAGTATGATGCAGATCGCACACCAATCTCCATTTTATCATCAATATCCCATTCTTGATGATCCTTGATCGGGGCTATTTGAGAATCATGCTTAAGTCATCTGAGTTCTCACAACCTCAATGACAGCAATGACTCATGGGAACACTTGTACGAATAAATGCAAACAATCAAACATAATATTCAAACAAGTGTATTGTCATACATTAATATTAAATGAACTATAATATTAAATCAAACTGAATATCATCGAGTATTATGTCCTTACAATAGATTGTCTCTAGGACACTAACACTAACATTTTTTTTCTTGAAATGTATCTACCACAGTACAATTATGGTCGAATCTGAAATTTACGTGAAACGTAGATCAAATTTTGATTCGATTTGGCGTGTATTTTTGAAGAATTCTACAGATTCAAAAAATTCTGGATCTGATTTGGGTGTGATTTTTGAAGATTTGTATTTTTAAATTTACAAATATGTGATATTAATTTTTAGATTTTATAGATTTGAAATTTGGTGGATGGAATATGAAGAAGATGAGTATAGCTCTGTGATTTTTTTTTTTTTAATTTTAAAGATTTTATAGATCTGAATTTTGGTGGATGGAAGAGAAAGAAGACGAATATATGGATCACTTGAAGATGCACATGTTCATCAATTGATGAACATATGCATGTTTTTGTGCATATATTGATGAATATGTTCATGTCGAAATGAAATCGAGGATATGTATGTTTTGAAATTGTAAACTATAATTCAAATAAAATATGTGAATGTAAGATTGAATTATGTGAATGACCATTACATGATTGAATTATGTGAATGATCATCACATGTATTATGATTTATTGAATAAATATGATCATATTAATTACATTTTATTGAGATTTGAGATTAATGACCATATTAATTACATATTAATGACCACTACACCTGTCAGATTTTTTGTAGTTTTGAGATTTGAGATTTTTTGTTGTAGTTTTGGCCTTGTAGTTTTATATAGTTCGTCCATTTTTTAGGTGTTGCTTGTAACATTTTTTATACAAATCATGTGTCAATTTATTAAATGAAAAAAACACACACAAATCTATAAAATCCATGTACACAATCCGACTATCATTGATGCTTATATCAAACAAGAATTTATACGCCCACAAAAGAAGTTAGGTACAATAGAAAAGTATTCTACTGGAACTGTTTCTTCTTAATTCCTCTCATATGATATGTTGTGTAAACAACGCGTAACCGAAAGTATGAAACAGTGTTACAATTCAAATTAGTTTTAAAAGTACAAAATTGTTACACCTATCCCATGGTTATGTTACCCTTATCTATTTCAACAAGCATATATGCCTAAGTTCATCAATAGATGAACATATGCATCTCTAGTTTCATATCCAGATCCCACCATCCTCCTCCAAAAATTCAAATATTTCCAGGGATAACTCGATCAAAAATGATGTTTCTATTACTATCCTCTATGTTCGCATAAACAAACTATATTTAACAAAATCAAACTGAATAAATGTAGGGAGACGCATGCATCATGAACAAAACAAAAGAGCACAATATAGCAGATCCAACATGTCAGATCCATTCACCTTGCAGCAAATCAATTCAAATTCATTCACCTTGCAGCAGATCAAATCAATATAACAAATCAATTCAAATTCATCAAAAAAATCCACGTACACACACAAAAAAAAAAATAAAAAAATCAATTCACCTTGCAGCAAAAACACAACTAAAAAAATGCCTCGAAACGACATTTTCATTGAAAATGCCTCAAAATGGCATCTTCATCACGTCTTCACCTTCGTCGCGGCGCGAGGGAGGCCGAGATAGATCGGATCAGGGGCCATCATCTTCACCAATTCGACGTGAAGTATAGGCGGCGGCGTGAGTGGTGGATGGAGCCAGGCTTTTGCGCGCTGCCGCTAGTGGTGGGGGGTTTCTGCACCGCCGTTAGTGGTTCGTCGAGTTGAGGGAGCAGATGAGGCGTTTGTCGGGTCAGGTAAAAATCGAAATAAACCGATCCGGCCGGTGCTCAGAGAGGTGGGGCGCCGACGTCGATCCTGGTTTTTAGGCGGCGACGGCGACGACTTTATGTTAGTGTTAGTGTCCTAGAGACAATCCATTGTAAGGATATAATACTCTGATAATATTCAGTGTTGGTTTAATATTATTGTTTATTTAATATTAAATGTATGGCATTACACTAATTAGAATATCATGTTTGATTGTTTGCATTTGTTCTTATCTGTATTCCCTTGAGTCACTGCTATCATTGAGTGTCTGAGAACTCAGATGAGTTAAGCATGATTCTCAAATAGTCCCAATCGAGGATCATCAAGAATGGGATATTGGTGATGCAATGGAGATTGGTGTGCAATCTGCATCAAACTCTTAGAGAGTGTAGTAAGATCTCACTTACTACGAGATACTAGGTATCTCATGATGGATGCACAAATACCTTAGAGGGTATTGGTATACCCATCCGAGAAACCGTTTGATGTAGTTCCACTATATGTGTCTACGGGTGTCTCGGTTAGTGGGAGCGATGCAATAGTCCTTTGACTTGAGGTCAATACGCACGACATGTGTGGAGTGATGCACTTTGACCATGACCGACGCTTGCACCCTTCCATGGGTAGATATGACTTGGATTGAGTTCATCACGAAGTGCATGTGCGTGGTAGTTGAGCCAAGAAAAGGATTCATTTCTCAAAGTGGATTTATAGAGAATATTCATCTTCTCATCATAATTGGATCAAAGTCATTAGCCAATGCACGTCAACTTGGACTTTGTGGCCAAGTGTGACATAAGTGATCCATTAGTGATTGTAGATAATATGATTAAGTTATTTGAATAGACAATTCATCATGTTCAAGACTAATTGAGTATTCGTAAATGAAAGGAGGAAATCGTAATAGCCCATGTTACAGTTACAAGTAGTTGCATGTTTCTCGCAACGTACCTCATATATTGAGAATGTTTGATTTATTGTCTAGGGTTCAATTAAGACCATTAGTTTGACTAATCACTCGATATATGAGGACCTATGGGTCACACAACAAGTAGTTCCCTTTTACGGATTATAGTTGGTTGATTAAATGTTAAATTTGATTTAATATTTAATTTATGGAGAATTAATTAATAATAGATTAATTTGAAATTAATTATTATTAGTTTTTAATTAAATTGAATTTAATTAAATGGGAATTCCCAATAATAATATATGGAATATTATTATAGGATTTAATATATATTGAATCTAATCGTAGAGATTTGACATATATGGAAATTAAATCTATTGAGATTTTATATGTGGGAAATAAATCTAAGAGATTTATTTAAATAAAGATTAGGGATTTTATTTCCAATCAGGTTAGCTTAAGATTTAAACTGGACATTCCATATATAGATGAGTTCTTGGGAACTCACAAACAACGTTAGTTCATATTTTCTCCATAAATCTAGAGTTAGAATTTTTCTAGCAAATTCATCTCGGGATTCAACGCTGTCAAATATGTGCAAGTCCGTGAACGGGGATTACGTGGATACCATAGTTGAGAAATCTGTCTACGAATTACTATAAGGATTCTCTTTATGTTTAACGTAATTAGATTATGCAATTAACTGTTCGTTGTTGGTGAACTGTTTATTTCCGCTGCGCATGTATTACGTGTTTACGTGCCTCTAAATTCCAATAGTTTACTGGTTTGGATTTTGTGGGTGGGGATGTAGGACCCGTGGACAATTTGTTTTTGGTGTGAGATGAGAGAAAGTTAGGGCAGTTGATGTGGGTTTGTGAGGAGTGTAGTGTTGGTATTATACATGTGCTTTGCACGTAGTAGTAACTAGAAAAGTTTTTTAGTAACAATGGGTCCTATTTTGGACCCAGTAGTCATTCACTCTCAAAACATAAGTAAATTTTGAAGGTTATTAAATTAAAACAGAAGTGATTATAAGTAAAATATAATAGTATTATAGTAAAAATATAATAATATTATATTCAAACCGTAAAGAAAAAATAAATTATGAAAGGGTGTTAAATACAAATGAAATTAATATTATAGCCAAAACATAATAGCATTACATACAAAAACATAATAGTATTACATATTCAAACAAAAAAAAGTAAATTCTGAAAGGTATTAATTAAATTAAAACATAAACATTATTACAGGAAAAAACATAAGAGTATTACATGTAAAAATATAAGAGTGTTACATTAAAAAACATTGAAAAAAGGTAAATTTTGAAGGGTATTAAATCAAAATGGAAATAGTATTACAACCAAAACACAATAGTATTACATGTAAAGACATAACACTATTACATTCAGAACATAATAAAAAGATAAATTATGAAGGGTATTAAATCAAATTGAAAGCAGTATTACTCTAAAAACATAAAAGTATTACAAGCGAAGTATAGCAGTATTACAGGCAAAACATAAAAAAAAAAGGTATTTAATGCAAAATTGAAGCAGTACTATAAACAAAACATAATAGTTTACATGAAAAACATAACAATATTACATGTTATTATGTCTGAATGACCACATTAATATATCAAAGAGAACTTACCACGATCACTCAAATGCAAGAGAAGCGAATTGTGAATGATGGTCTAACTTTTGCCCATGTTGAATTAACGGTAGATTTTCCCAATTGCAAAAGCCAAGTTGATGATCATTCCGATTATAAGAACAAATACATAAGGAATATCTTAATCAGCAGCATGCACACAGTTTACCCTGCAATAAAGATTGTCTTTCAGTAGTTGGTCTACTTCTAGCAAGAGACAAAAACTTAATCAGGGTCAAAACAAAAATGAAAATAATACTTGGAATTATAAAAACCAAAATGGTTTGTTAAAAATAAATCAACAATCATAAACGCATTCTACTTTGATTATAAATGACAAGAAATTGAAGCAGTATTACAAACGAAACATAAAAGTATTACATAAAAAAAATATAACAGTACTATATTTAAAACATAAGAAAAATGTAAAACTGGTGACAGAGTTATTGATCTGGTAGATAAGAAGTTTGACAGGCCTAGGGGATAAGGAGTTTAACAGGCCTAGGGGAGAGCAAATTAGTGGATTTGTGCCAAATTTTGGCATCTCTGTAGTATTAAGATATGGTGACAAGGTGATTGGTCTGCCTATGATTGGCCCCACAAGAAGAAAAACGAATGATGTCCATCATGTTGGAAATATTCCATATATTATCACTCACACTGCTGGTAAACCTTTAGTCACCTTCTCTCATGATTATATTATTGATCAAATTGATTATATACAGAATCAGATAGATGAGATAATGAGACAACAAAATTTCTGGAGATGCTTGCTTTCTACTCCAACATGGAGAGGATCTCCTGATGTTAAAAAACCCGATGTAGTTGGTCCAAGTAGACATGATGGAGAGAATCAAGAAGCAGATGAGAAGGATGGAATAGGTGATCAACAAGTTGTTGTTCGTTAGGACGAAGTTCGAGATGATACTGATGAAGATGATGTTTATGATGATGATGGAAGGAAGACTCCAAACTTGGAGGAAATTTCTCTTACTCCCTCCGTCCCTTAGCAACTTGCACACTTTCCTTTTCGTCCGTCCCTTACCAACTTGCACGCCTTAAAATGACAAAGAATCTCACAATCTCTACCCTCATAATCTCCACCCTCCATCAACTTTGAAAAGTCAACAAAACATCAAAAAGTTACTTTTTCTTAATATGTGTGCCAAATCAAGTTGAAGATTGGTGGGGGACGGAGGGAGTATGTTGGAATATAGAGGCACGTACACATGTAATACATGCGCAACAGAATTAAATAGTTCACCAACAATGAACATATAATTGCATAATTAAATAACGGGTAAATGTAAACATAATTCTTACAGTGATTCATACACAGATTCCTTTACTATGGTACATGTAACAGTCGTTTACCAATTCTCATTGATTTGTCAGTGTTGAATCCTCGAGATGAATTTGCTAGAAAAATTCTAACTAGATATTTTATGGAGAAATATGCAGTCTTGTATTTTATGAATTCCCAAGGACTCATATATAATGGTGATAACTCTTGAAGTTGTACACCCAAGTGTAGGTTTGTCTCAAGTAATAAAATTTCTCAGAAGTTCGAGTGTCGAACCACAAGGAAGTTTGGAAGAAAAGATGTCAACCAGTAGGTAATAATTCAAGGATCTATATAATATTCTAAATACTAGAGCTTTGGGATTTCACTTTAAGTAAGACACTAGATTTATTCTTTGCTATCTTTGATAACTCAATTGAAATCTACCAATCAAGTGATTTCAATCGGAAGATAAAACATTAAGCACTTAGAGAATTATGAAGACTTTCTTTTAGTTAACTTAATGAGTTTATGAAATCAATTATTGATATGTAAGGCTAAGCATTCATTGTGCCAATATGTCTAAAATAAATCAAAGTCTCAACATAACAAAAGAGGTTACATAATTCATTAAATAAGTAAAAAGATTGTACCTTTGAAGATCTTTATTGACAAGCCAAGAACATTACTAGTACCTTACTAAAGCTTCATCCTTAGCTCTAGCAAAACACTTAGCTACTCATACTAATACAAACACAACTCATATTTCTGAGAGAATTACTAGCCTAATGATAGGAGTATTACATGAAATTGGATGCCTCACAAAGGTTGCCAATGAGCCCTTTATATAGGCCACAAGGTTGTGCGGGACTTTTGCAATCAATTTGGTGGCCTACAAAGATTGATAATTTCAGCCCTCTATCCGTCCGAATCTTGACTTTATTCCTGAAATAGGTCTTGTAGATCTTTGATTTATCTTTCTAGAGAGACCAAGATCTCAAAATTAGGTTTTTTAGTTTGAAATATATGACCGAAATAGTGAAGTAGCTCAATCTGTCTTTATGATTCTTGGCAGATTTTGTTGACAAATTGAACACTCAATATCTCCACTTGTGTGAACTTAATGGAATTGGCCTTTTTACACTGTATTGACACGCCTCTTAGCTATTCATTCAAGTTCGTCTTGTGTCATTTGGATGTATTGGTGAATTATTGTGAATAAACTTCTAGATTGTGTCCTGTGCGCTTTGAAATCTAGAACATTTACATTGATTCACCTTTTCACCCTTGAAGCCGAATTTTTTAATCTTTTGGACCTGAAGAAAACTTGTAGCCCAATGGGTTAGTGATCCAATGCTATTATTCTTGGAAAAAAGCAATAGTATACCATGGATACTCTCTCTAGAAAATTCAAGCCCTCTTACAGAGGCTCTAACCCTAACCCTAACCCTAATCATAACTTTGGTTCTTGGAAGAAATCTGATTCTTCTTCTACAATTCAACAAAAACCTAATTCCCAGTAGTCTAACCTCCCATCAAACTACTTACACCCTCTGAGATGGCTGCTAGAAGGGAGAAAGGTTTATGCTATAATTGTGATGAACAATTTACAAGGGGTCATAGGTGTAAACATAAAATTACTTACATGATTTTGGCTGAGGATATTTCACAGGATTTTTCTGACTATCTTCCTACTGATGTTCCACAAGAGGTTGATTCTGAACCAGTGCCTATGGAAGAGGCGCAGATGACCTACAATGCTATATTAGGCACTTCTGATGTCACTACAATGAGGATTATTGGGGAGTGTGGTGGTCACACACTTAATATCTTAATTGATACAGGCAACACAATCAGTTTTCTCAAAGCTTCTACTGCTAAGAAGTTAAACTGCCCCCTATCACCTACCACACCTATTCTGGTTAAGGTAGTAAATGGGCAGAAGATGGCCAGCTCACAACGGGGTGGATTCTTTCTGTTGGTCTATCCAATTCACTGACTTTCAATATCCTCTCAAATTATTGGATACTGAGAGTTGCGATTTGATTTTGGGAGGTGATTGGCTAAAATCTTGCACTCCAATTGAATTGGATTACAAGCTCATGACAATCATAGTTTCTCAACTTGACAAGAGGGTTAAACTACATGCTCTTACTTCCACTGAGAGTTGCCAACTCATTTCTGAATTCTCTCTTTTCCAAATGTTACATTTGGACAATCCTACTAATTTACAAGACTTCTATGTGGTTTACTTATCTGTTACTACTGGTGAGAGTGATTCTTGATTATCTGCTATCCTGGATGAGTATGCTGACATTTTTTAGGATCCTAAGGGATTACCTCCCTTAAGGGGTGTTGAACACCAAATCTTGTTGAAACCAGATAGTGTCCCTAAACAACAGTTTCCCTACAAGACTTCTCACTCCCATAAAGAAGAAATTGAGAAGATAGTGCAGGAATTGTTACACTCTGGTACTATACAACATAACAAGAGTCATTTTGCATCACCAGTCATTTTGGTCAAGAAAAAGGACAATAGTTGGAGAATGTGTTTTGATTATAGATACTTAAATGATCTTACAATCAAACTCAACTATCTCATTCCTATCATTGAGGAATTGTTTGATGAACTACAAGGTGCAGGGTTCTTTTCTAAGATTGACTTAAGATCTAGTTATTTCCAGATCATGATGAAGCCAGAGCACAGGTTTTTGACTGCTTTCAGAGCTCATAATGTTCATTATGAGTTCTTGGTCATGCCTTTTGGGCTTTGCAATGCCACAACAACTAGTTGTTGAAACTTGTTTAGCGGCGTATGAAGGCTATGAAGACGATTTCTCAAGATCAAGACAAGACAAAATTAACCGTGACAATTGGATATATGTGCCTAATGTGTTTAATTTTTGTTTTGATGTTTTGCATTATTTTGTGCTTATTTAAATTGTGTTTAAATATGCGATGCATGAGAAAATGTTTTGAAAAATCTCACCTTCGAAAATTACTAAGTATGTTTAAATAATTAATTGACAATTTCATTCCGGATAATAAAATTGAATTAATTTTGACCTCCATGATTTATTTATTTGTGAATTCTTTAGGAGAAATTCCCCCCACGAGATGGCCAAAAGATAGATTTCACATGAATAAATTCCGAAAGGATGATTGCGGGTTATTATTAGTGGCGACGATGACCCACCCCACGAGGCTCGTTCAAAACAAAATAATAATTCTGTATTTAATCATGGTAATTACTTAGGTATAAAATTGATATGCATATACTTCCCCGAAGTCCCTGTCAATTTTATATTGGTCAACTGGGAGCCAACTATTAATCTGGATATTAAAGGTTTGTAACTGTTTTCTTGTTTGTGACCTGCTTGAATGTGTTTAAATAATGACCCACCCCACGTTGCTTATTTAAACTGTTTTGAGATGTTGGCTGATGCATGTTCATATTGTTTTGAGATTTTAATATGATACATGTGATCGAACCTTGTGATATGTTTGTGCTTATACAAAATATTATTTATTTCAGTTCAGCATGTCGCAACCTTTTAATCCATTGCTTTATACTCTCAAAGAACACCAACTTTCTGGTGATAACTATGTTATTTGACATGAAATATGAAATTTGTCCTCACTGAGCAACTACAACATTATTGGGTTCTTGATGTACCCACACCCCGTATGCCTACTGAAGGATCAACAGATGCGGAAAGACACTAATATAATATTTGGAAGAAGGCTAATGAACCTATGAAGCGTATAATCTTGACTTCACTGTCTGATGATTTGACACGCATTCATGAAGGTGTTGAGTCTGCTGCGGAAATTATACAAAGTTTTGAAGAAATATTTTTAACAAAAGACCGCATGATCAATCAGTTTAAAAACGACGATGTGGTTAGGCTAAAAATGACGGAGGGAACACCCGTAAGGGAGCGTGTTCTCAGAGTAAAACGCCATTTTGACAAACTTGCTTATCTCGGTACTAAGTATTGTGATGAGGCTCAAATCGAATTTCTTTTCCTAACTCTTCCAAGGTGCTTCGATGAGTTTTACTGTAGTTTTGTGATGAGTGATCACATGTTTACTATGGATACTCTACAAGAAGCCTTGGAGAAAATAGAGAAGCACTTGAGAAAGAAAGACGAAGCATTGGTGACCAAAAGTCTTTTCTCAAAATCTAGGCCAGTGGTAGGCAAGATTCAAGAAAAGGAAAGCAAACTCATTACCAAGAAAAGTGAGAGAAAGACAGCTAGCTGGATGGGTGTCAAGAAGGTACCAAGAGGAAAATGTTTTAACTGCGGTGGAAAAGGACATTGGAGGTCAGCCTGTTCCAAACCCAAAAGGAATGGAAAGAAAGGTAATTCTCACGCACTAGTTGTTGAAACTTGTTTAGCGGCGTATGCCTCCCATTTATGGGTGGTGGATACGGGATCCACTGATCATGTTTGTTTCACTTTACTAGGGTTCAAGCGGACCCGGCAACTTAGTGGGAGTGAGATTCTCATCACACTGGGCAATGCTACGAGAGTGGCAGCTGAAGCAGTGGGAGAAGTGTACCTATTTTTTGAAGACAGAGTTTTAATTTTAAGAGATGTTCTTTACGTTTCTAGTTTTAGAAAGAATTTTACTTCGGTTTCTAAACTTTACCTTGATGGATATTCGGTTAATTTTGACAAAGTTGTTACCATTTCTCTTTATGATAAATTTATTTGTCATGGAACGTTGACGAATAATCTCTATACAATTAACTGTGCACACCACTCACGAAATGCATCCTATAACATATCAATTGTTTCCTATAAAATAAAACGTTCATCAGACGTGAACGAGACACTTCTATGGCATCTCAGATTGGGACATATTAATCCAAAAAGGATTCAAAGGTTGGTAGGAGATGGTTCATTGGAGTCTCTCCGGGTTGAACCAATCCCAACTTGCGAATCATGTTTGGAGGGTAAAATGACCAAGAGGGCATTCGGAGCCAAGGGGAATAGAGCCAAAGAAGTGTTAGAAATCGTTCACACAGACGTATGTGATCCAATGTCAATCAAAGAAATATGAGGTTATGAGTATTTCGTCACCTTTATTGATGATTACTCAAGGTACGGCTATATTTTCCTTATGAAGCATAAATTTGAGACCTTTGACAAATTCAAAGAATTTAAGGCTCAAACAGAGAATCATAGGGAAAAACGTATCAAGTCTCTATGATCTGATCATGGAGGCGAGTACCTCAGCGATGAGTTTTTGAACTACTTGTCAGATGAAGGGATTGTATCCCAGCTAACTGCACCCGGAACCCCTCAAGAAAACGGGATTGCAGAGCGAAGAAACATAACTCTTTTAGAAATGGTTAGATCAATGATGAGTTATGCAGATCTACCCAAGTCATTCTGGGGTCATGCCTTGGAAACAGCAGCTTATATTCTTGAACTTGGTGCCATCCAAATAAGTTTCCAAAACTCCCAAGGAATTGTGGACCGGGCGAAAGCCCAGTTTGAGACACATGAGAATTTTGGGGTGTCCGGCCTACGTGTTGGACAAGGAAGCCGGAAAATTGGATCCTCGATCAGAATTAAGATTGTTTATAGGATACCCCGAGGGAACAAAAGGGTGTATGTTCTATGGTCCCAAAGATCAAAAGGTGGTAATAAGCACCCACTTTAGATTTTTGGAAGAAGACTATATGAACGAAAGAAAGCCCAGAAGTGAGATTACCTTAAATGAGCTAAGGGGGCTAACCTCAGTGCCAACTGTACAAGATGACATACCAAACGACACACTTACACAACCGGAACCTCGTCGTAGTGGGAGGGTTGTAAGACAACCCGAGAGATTCATGGGGGTAGGAGAGTCCTCGGACTTAGTCCCCGGTCAGGATGAATCAGACCCATGGACTTACAACGAGGCAATCCAAGACAAGGATGCGGTTTCTTGGCAAATAACAATGGAAGCCAAAATGGGTTCTATGGATCATAACAGAGTGTGGGAGCTAGTCGAACCACTTAATGTGGTCAAACTCATTGGTTGCAAGTGGGTATACAAGAGGAAAATAGGACCGGATGGGAAGGTGGAAACCTTCAAGGCAAGGCTTGTGGCAAAAGGTTATACTCAGAAAGAAGGGATCGACTATGAGGAAACCTTTTCACCTGTAGCAATGCTCAAGTCCATCCGAATCCTCTTGTCGATTGCTGCGCATCTCGACTTTGAAATCTGGCAAATGGATGTCAAGACGCCATTCCTTAATGGAAGTCTTGAAGAGGAAATCTATATGCAACAACTCCAAGGCTTCATTGAAAAAGGCCAAGAACACCTAGTTTGTAAGCTCAAGAAGTCCATTTATGGATGTTATACTGAAAAGTATGCTTTTTACTTTGTATAATCGAAACTGAATTTTCAGACTTATTTACTGAAATAAATTGTTTATCACTGATGCTTTAAATATGATTGAATGTTATATATATTTACTGCATAACTGTTCAATAATTCGTACGTGTTACACTGTAGTTAATTTAGTGATACCAGATCACAGAAGATTAAATTAACAGTCCCTTGTAACTAAAAGTACGCTGTTCACGACCTAGATGGAAATGAACAATCCATCCTGAAAGGTTGAAGTGTAAGGCTCAGATTGGCTTGTCTTGACCAAGAGATTACACTAGTGCATAACTGATGCACTGAATAGGACCTACAGGAGGATAAATTCTTCAGCACTGAATTAGGAAGAATTAGACCTTAGTGGTTCGTTATTTCTTAATCTTCATCCCTTAAATAGGATCGTGTGTGGTTAGTAATTATTGCTTTGACTTATGACGGGTAGAGAATCAATGAGATTCAATATTTTATATCTTGGGCAATATTATTGGTCACATGCGATTGCTAAGATTTAATACGAAGAATAGTGTACAAGTACGCTTGTTCGATTTGCCCCCTTGGGATGTTCATAAGATTTATCATACCAAATCTTGCAAATGGAATTAGTTTCCAGTATGGATAATAATGTTGAACCGTTCCTTGACCAAGGACAAAATATATTAATTAAAGGAAAGTTGTTTCAGTGGCTTGAATTAATTAATGGGCTGGATAATCTTAAACACGGGAAATAATAACCGGGAGCCATATTAACAGTAATATGGGTTCAGATGGATAGTGCAATATTAATTATGTAGTGGGATTAATTAATATTTATGGGCTTGAATAATATTGTGGCTCAATGTTAGATATTCAAAGTCCATTAGAAGATCCAATCTTAATTCTCCTAAAGGCCCCTCAAGTAGCCCAAGAATGATGTCCAATAACTGAAAAAGGTGTTTAAAATAAAATAAATTATGGTTGCTTATTTTTTCCAATTTTTTCGAAAAATTATAAATAAAAAGGGGAGAAAGATTTTCTTTGAATTTTGTTATGGAATGAAGATATGTATTATTAGAATACAAGATTATCTCATTAAATTCAAGAAGTCTCCCACTTGGTTATTTATATGGTGATTTTCGAAAATTAAGAAAAAAGAAGGAAAAGAAAGATTTTCTTGATTTTCTTGAAAAGATATTATGGAAGATATGTATTCTTGAAATACAAGTATATAAATCTTGTAATCTTTATCCTCATTTTTTTCAAAATTCCATAACAATAAGAGAGTGGGATTTTTATGGAAAACTTTAATTAAGGAGAAAAGAATATATGGGATATATATTCAAGATTTCTTGGAGATCAAGAAAGAGATTTTCTCGTGTGTTCCTGTGAACGGGATCCATCTTCTCAATGGTTGTCACTCCGAGAGGTTAGTTCACGTAAACCCGTAGCAATTCCGCATGCGTAGGATTTATGTGAACTGTTTATATGCATGGTTTGTTGTTGATTTATTATTTGAATTAATATAGGATTAATTCATGCTAGTAATAATTGTTAGAATTAAATTTGTATTTAAATATTCATCCCGAATAGATCCGATCAATTAATTCTCCAACAACTGGTATCAGAGCCTCGGTTTCGGGCTCTGAGTTTTAAATTGTAATTTAATTCGTTTTTCATTAAATTTGAAATTGGATAGTAAAATTGCTTGATCTTTTTTGCAGGTATCCAATTGTCATGGTATTTAATGAATGATTAAATTTATGCATGCATATAAATTGTGGTTTTTAATTCGATTCGTTCGAATTCGATTTGCCTCGTGAGAAAATTCACGAGTAGATTAGGATTTGTTTGATTCGTTTAATGTAATAGACTAGTCTAGATCTAGGTTTATTTATTTTTAAATAAATTATAAATCGAACGGAGCCAAGACGAGACGATGAATTAAAGATGGATGATCCCGATTTCGGCATTGTGCAAAGTGCGGCTGCATCTAAATGTGCCAAGGAGGCGCGACGCCGGACGCGGGATGGAGCTGAGCAGTGTGGGAAAGGTCATTGGCCGGAAGCGGGCGCGGATCAAGGCCGATCAAGACACGGCACTCGCAAAGATCGCGGCGCGGACGGCGATGATTCCCGGGCGAAGCGCAAAGGTGCTCGCATGATGTAGGCGTAGGCATCGGCGAGGGGCCGCGAGGTTAGATTCGAGTAGCGCTACAGACGGGCGCTCGGTACGCTACCGCCAGATCTACATAGAATCATACCATACTACGGCGACGGCTTTTGTGCGCTTAGTGCACGAGATCGCCGGGAAATCGACACGGCCGGGAAGTGTATATGACACTTCGATCCACGGAGTGGGTCGATGACTTGGCTTGAAGTGGCGAAATTATTTTTCCGAGACAGTCGAGTGGGAGATTTATCGAGACGAACGATGAAGGCTATGAAGACGATTTCTCAAGATCAAGACATGACAAAATTAACCATGACAATTGGATATATGTGCCCAATGTGTTTAATTTTTGTTTTGATGTTTTGCATTATTTTGTGCTTATTTAAATTGTGTTTAAATATGCGATGCATGAGAAAATATTTTGAAAAATCTCACCTTCGAAAATTACTAAGTATGTTTAAATAATTAATTGAAAATTTTATTCCGGATAATAAAATTGAATTAATTTTGACCTCCATGATTTATTTATTTGTGGATTCTTTTGGAGAAATTCCCCCCACTGGACGGTCAAAAGATAGATTTCACATGAATAAATTCCGAAAGGATGATTGTGAGTTATTATTAGTGGCGACGATGACCCTCCCCACGAGGCTCATTCAAAACAAAATAATAATTCTGTATTTAATCATGGTTATTACTTAGGTATAAATCTGATATGCATATACTTCCCCGAAGTCCCTGTCAATTTTATATTGGTCATGTGGGAGCCAACTATTAATCTGGATATTTAAAGGTTTGTAACTGTTTTCTTGTTTGTAACCTGCTTGAATGTGTTTAAATAATGACCCACCCCACGTGGCTTATTTAAACTGTTTTGAGATGTTGGCTGATGCATGTTCATATATTTTTTTTAAGATTTTAATATGATACATGTGATCGAACCTTGTGATATGTTTGTGCTTATACAAATTGTTATTTATTTCAGTTCAGCATGTCGCAACCTTTTAATCCATTGCTTTATACTCTCAAAGAACACCAACTTTCTAGTGATAACTATGTTATTTGGAAACGAAATATGAAATTTGTCCTCACTGCGCAACTACAACATTATTGGGTTCTTGATGTACCCACGCCCCGTATGCCTACTGAAGGATCAACAGATGCGGAAAGACACTTTTATAATATTTGGGAGCAGGCTAACGAACCTATGAAGCGTATAATCTTGACTTTACTTTTTGATGATTTGAGACGCATTCATGAAGGTGTTGAGTCTGCTGCGGAAATTATACAAAGTCTTGAAGAAATGTTTTTAACAAAAGTTCGCATGATCAATCAGTTTAAAAACGACGACGTGGCTAGGCTAAAAATGATAGAGGGAACACCCGTAAGGGAGCATGTTCTCAGAGCAAAACGCCATTTTGACAAACTTGCTTATCTCGGTACTAAGTATTGTGATGAGGTTCAAATCGAATTTCTTTTCCTAACTCTTCCAAGGTGCTTCGATGAGTTTTACTGTGGTTTTGTGATGAGTGATCACATGTTTACTATGGATACTCTACAAGAAGCATTGGAGAAATTAGAGAAGCACTTGGGAAAGAAAGACGAAGCATTGGTGACCAAAAGTCTTTTCTCAAAATCTAGGTCAATGGTAGGCAAGATTCAAGAAAAGAAAAGTGGTCGAATCCAAAACAAACTCATTACCAAGAAAAGTGAGAGAAAGACAGCTAGCTGGATGGGTGTCAAGAAGGTACCAAGAGGAAAGTATTTTAACTGAGGTGGAAAAGGACATTGGAGGTCAGCCTGTTCCAAACCCAAAAGGAATGGAAAGAAAGGTAATTCTCACGCACTAGTTGTTGAAACTTGTTTAGCGGCGTATGCCTCCCATTTATGGGTGGTGGATACGGGATCCACTGATCATGTTTGTTTCACTTTATAGGGGTTCAAGCGGACCCGGCAACTTAGTGGGAGTGAGATCCTCATCACACTGGGCGATGCTACGAGAGTGGCAGCTGAAGCAGTGGGAGAAGTGTACCTGTCTTTTGAAGACAGAGTTTTAAGTTTAAGAGATGTTCTTTACGTTTCTAGTTTTAGAAAGAATTTAATTTCGGTTTCGAAACTTTACCTTGATGGATATTCGGTTACTTTTGACAAAGTTGTTACCATTTCTCTTTATGATAAATTTATCTATCATGAACGTTGTTGAATAATCTCTATACAATTAACTGTGCACACCACTCACGAAATGCATCCTATAACACATCAACTGTTTCCGATAAAAGAAAACGTTCATCAGACGTGAACGAGACACTTCTATGGCATCTCAGATTGGGACATATTAATTCAAAGGTTGGTAGAAGATGGTTCATTGGAGTCTCTCCGGGTTGAACCAATCCCAACTTGCGAATAATGTTTGGAGGTTAAAATGACCAGGAGGGCATTCGGAGCCAAGGGGAATAGAGCTAAAGAAGTGTTAGAAATCATTCACACAGACGTATGTGGTCCAATGTCAATCAAAGCAAGAGGAGGTTTTGAGTATTTCGTCACCTTTATTGATGATTACTCAAGGTACGGCTAAATTTTCCTTATGAAGCATAAATCTGAGACATTTGACAAATTCAAAGAATTTAAGGCTCAAGCAGAGAATCGTAGGGAAAAACGTATCAAGTCTCTACGATCTAATCGTGGAGGCGAGTACCTCAGCGATGAGTTTTTGAACTACTTGTCAAATGAAGGGATTGTATCCCAGCTAACTGCACCCGGAACCCCTCAACAAAATGGGGTTGCAGAGCGAAGAAACAGAACTCTTTTAGAAATGGTTAGATCAATGATGAGTTATGCAGATCTACCCAAGTCGTTCTGAGGTTATGCCCCTGAAACAACGGCTTATATTCTGAACTTGGTGCCATCCAAATCGGTTCCCAAAACTCCCAAAGATTAAATCGTCCAAATTAATATAATTAATGGGAGATTTTAAATAATCATAATCTTATTTATTTTGCAAACCAAAGATTTCTCATTTTTCACTCTATATATACATTATTTTTAATTATTTTTAATAAAAGGATATTTCAAATATCTTTAAAAACTAAATCCCTTTATTTTTTCCCCCAAGTTTTTCAATGTTGACTCAAGTTATAAAAGAATTTTTTTTTTAATTTTAAAAATCGACATCTTTATTGTGTGATGAATGGGGCAATTATTTGAGATTAATGTGAGTTTTAATATTTTGGGGGTTTCTTTTTAGCCTTAACTTTATAATCTTCACATTAAAAATTTCTTAACTAAACATTCAAACTATGATTTTAATTTCATTTATCATCACCCCTAATTGTTATCATTTCAATTAATTCTCAATGTTATTCCTCTTCTTATAAATTGGGTAGGAAACTTTCATTTTCATGATACAAATGATGGGGTCTCTCTTCCCCTCTCTATTTTCATTTTCTTCCAAATAAAATTAGTTCTCTTCCTCTTATTAACAGATTCGTCCAAGTAGATTTATGAGTAAAAACTTCTTTTTGTCAATCATTTATTTAAAAAGTTATTGACCTTTAGGAAATGACAATTTTGAGGGCTAGTTCGTGCGAGGCTTCTACTTATAATTTCTTGCATCACTTTGAGGTGAGGATTTAAATGCTACAAACTCTATAGTGGTTTCGTAGAGTATGCATGTTATTCAATTTTGAATGTTATGTATAAGTTGCTTGAAATGCTTGTTTAAATTATTATTCCATGTTATTCTAATAGCCTGGGGCCCTTTTGAGGTCCGGGACCGACGGGTCTTCGGGTGTATCCCGCCGTGCTCGACAAATTCTAATAGTCAGGGGCCCTTATGTGGTCCAGGATCGACGGGTCTTCGGGTTTAACCCGCCGTGCTCAATATCTATGTGGCAAAGTGTCAAAGTTGACAAAGTTCTATGGAAATATTTCTATGGCAAAGTTAGTATTGACATGTTATGTGAATCTTTTATTTGACTAGTATATCTTGTAATTTATATTTGCATTTAGAAATTCAATAATTTATTTCCACTGAGTGTGCTTGCATGCTCACCCCAATATTTCCCCCATTTCAGGTTGAGGAGTTGGAAGGCGAGGAGTGGTGATGGAAGACAAATCTTAGATGTTAATTATACTCAAATAAATTATCAAAGCTTATGATTAATCAAATTTCTAGCATTTTTAGGGATTTTACTTATTTGTGAATTTCCTATCAGACTTCAAAATTATTGATATTTTCCGTTAATTAGTTAAGATCATTTTTCAAGTTAATAGTCGTTGCTCTTTATCGTTACGTATTTTCATATAAATAGTCTTTTATGTTACCGTTATGCATTTGAAATTCAAACTTAGTCGCGCCCAAGTTAGTTATCTTTAACTACTTTTTAGAATGTCCGTTTTATGAAAATTGGGGCGTGACAGGAGCTCTATCCTTGGGGACAAGGATTCTCCGCCCCCGGGAGTATTGTCACAGACATTAATCTCACACCACCAGAAGATGTTGTAACGAAGGAGGAAGGAGAAGTGCTAGGGTTTTCTGAAGATACTGGAGAAAAGGGAAAGTACGAATTGGGAATCTGTGTTGAGGAGTTTGTGTCTGAAAAGGAAAGGGAGATAAGGGGAGTTGGGCCAGAATTAAAGACAACAAATGGGCTAGAAATAATTAAAGTTAATGGGCCTGAATTAATTAAATCTGAGTTGGTGAAGAGGGCCCAGTATTCAGGAAAGCCCATTTAATTATTTACTATGCATTTTAGGATTATAAATTAAAAATATCTAATGATATTTGCCAACGCTATTGTAGTCCCACCATGACTCTATATGGTGTACCATTGTCCTTTTACTGATTTTATGCTGAAAATATTCTAACTTCTTCCTAATTCTCTCCCTCTCTCTCCCTCCCTCCATCCCTCCCTCAATTCATATCTTCTTCCTCATCCCTTTGTCTTGAATATTCATACAATCCACCATTATATTCATCAATTACATTTCCAGAAAATTACGGAAAAATATTTAATTATTTTTATATCACTATTCATTACAGAATCCTATTCTTGGCTCAACTACCACGCACATGCATTTCGTGATGAACCCAATCCAAGCCATATCTACCCATGGAAGGGTGCAAACGTCGGTCATGGTCAAAGTTCATCACTCCACACATGTTGTGCGTATTGACCTCAAGTCAAAGGAGTATCACATCGCTCCCACTAACCGAGACACCCATACACATATTGTGGAATTACATCAAACAGTTTTTCGGATGGGTATACCAATACCCTATAAGGTATCTGTGCATCCATCATGAGATACCTAGTATCTCGTAGTAAGTGAGATCTTACTACATTCTCTAAGAGTATGATGTAGACCGCACACCAATCTCAATTACATCATCAACATTCCATTTTTTATGATCCTTGATCGGGGCTATTTGAGAATCATGCTTAAGTCATCCGAGTTCTCACAACCTCAATGACAACAATGACTCATGGGAACACAAATAAGAATAAATGCAAACAATCAGACATAATATTCAAACAAGTGTAATGTCATACATTTAATATTAAATAAACAATAATATTAAAACCAAAACGGAATATTATCTTAGTATTATGTCCTCACAATTGGATTGTCTCTAGGACACTAACGATAACATCTTGAAACTGGTCATGCTTGATGAGGTGTATGAAGTAGGGTGGAGATGATGAACTTACAGTAAGAGGAAATTTCTAATGTGAGGGGGAGTTTGTGCAGATTATGAAGATGCAGCCAAACTCATTTTGGTCCAGTCCTCCACTTCACTTTATTTATATTATTTCATATGATTGTAGTCTCTGTTAATTACTATTTTGATGTTATTGTTGGATAAATAGTTGGATAGGTCTTTAATTTAGGCATTTACATTTAGTGTCTTTGAACTATGTTTGAGCATAAAAACCTTGTTTTGTGCTTAGTGAATTCCATTTTTCTTTAATTTGTTTAAGTAATGAGATGTTCCTTGGATGATTGTTTCTTTTTTTATGACACAAAATACGTCCAAACCGCCCTTATGGATAAGAAATGCAGTTGTGTCCGAACTCTATAAGTACAAGACTGCATTGAATTTGAAAAAAATATCCAAGACACAACCTATCAAGTGCTTAGTGCATCAAGAGTGTGAGTATCGATATTCTCAGTTTGTGTTGGTCGAATGTCTAACAACATTACAATAAACATTGGGTCTTTTTATCTTATATGTTTTATTGAATAGGATCGCTATTGTACGTGTAAAAAAAAGATTGTTTTGAGAAGTGTATTTTTGATAGAAAAACGCAGAAGATCAACATGAAAATGAGATTAGCAAAGAAGAAAACAAACTCATGATATTATGTTAAGGGTGGAGAATGTTTTATCAAGAAAGAAAATTGAACTTATATTTTGATGGATAATAAGCGTAGTTTTTTTATATTTATACATTGATTGTTGGGAAATTTATAGTTTTGT
Organism: Stenogyne calaminthoides; assembly: GCA_037126765.1. Lineage (NCBI taxonomy): Eukaryota > Viridiplantae > Streptophyta > Magnoliopsida > Lamiales > Lamiaceae > Stenogyne > Stenogyne calaminthoides. The sequence goes on from JBBCBC010000032.1 coordinate 13,970,509, forward strand.
GAAAGTTCCAAAACAGGTTGTAATAGGACCAGTCAGACCTGTTAGTTGACTGATGAATTAGAAATCAGGTTAGGATGACCAACTGAGATGTATAGACAACTGATGTAATAGATAGGTTACATATATGTATAGGTTAAGTCTTGAAGCAGATCAGAAGACTAGAAGATCAGATGATCAGATAGTCAGATAACCAGGTAAAGTTCAGAAGATCAGGTAACATACCGAAGAATCAGAAGGCATGAAGATCAGATGACCACCAGGTGACAAGACACAGAAGACCAGAAGACCTACATCAGAATAAGTGAAGAAGAGTCTGCAAGTTGTGCTAAGACAACCTGCAGACTAATCAAGTAGATCGATCACCGATCGACCAGTCAACTCAAATCAGGTAACAACCATAAGTTCACCAAGTCATACAAGTTCATCAGACACGAAGAATGTCAACCTAAGTTGGTAAATCAAACACTGAGTAAGTGTACTTGATAACTAATGAGTGCAAGACACGTATGTACGGAGCTGACATTGCAGGACGAGGTGCTTCAGAGTTAAATGTCTAGAAAGGACAAGCATACATGCTTTCGGCCATGCCGCCTCAATACACATCAAATCGGGCCTGCAAACCTACCTAAAATCGACCGAAATTCGAATTACTCTCCAACGGCTAGTTCAATTTTGTGCCTATAAATATGGGATCAACCTTCATAGTAAGGTTAAAAATAATCCACAAGCTCAAGCAAAGCTACATTTCCGCACCAAGAACACAAGATCAAGCAAATATTCTAAGTGTTCATCCCATAGGTTCTTAGCAAGAATTCTTATCCTCTAGCTTTAGGCTATTCATATACTAGAATAGAATTCCAGTTGGAAAATAACAAATCTTATACCCAAACCAAAAGTTAGGTTAAGTTTGTTTAACATTTGTTGTACTGTGTTGGACTAACACATTAATCTAAGTCCAGTTGGTTAGTTGGTGTCCATGCTGATAGGGAAGAGTGGACGTAGGACAAGTTGTCCGAACCACTATAAAAATCTGATGTGCATTATCTGTTTACCTGCTTTACACTTTGCACACTACCTGTTTAAGATTTGCATGCATATTCTAAGTCTGGATCAGGTTTGCACCAAGCAACTGATCTGGTCAGTTTGATCCTTTGTCATCAAACTCAAAATAGATAACTTAGAATTCTGATTTAATAAACTGGTTTTTCACACAGGTAAAACTTAGCTTCCGCACATCAGTTAAATTGATAGACACCGAACTGATCTGCCTCCAAGCGATCAGTAAGTTGGATATCAGTCCAAACTGATTCACACGCACTCAGATCAGGTAACTTGCTTATCACACCTGATCTCACGCAAAAGTTTTCAGAAGTCTATTCACCCCTCCCCTCTAGACATCTTACCTCACGAAAACTCGTTCGGGACCTACATTGATCAACAATGGTAACCACCATGCGTGAGAGAGCATTTGTGCAGCATGCAACACATGCATTTGTAACATAAAAGGTTCCAAGAAGCATCTGGAACCTTAACCTTTACTTGATCAAATTTCTATTGAATAGAAAGTAACATTATAAGCTGATTTAGGAACTATTTTAACACCAACAACCACATGCATACCCCCCAAATGAAAAGGAAGACATATTGTCCAAGAGCCCATGAAAAAAGCTCCTTAAGGACAAATCTTAGTAATGATACATCAATTATGGCTGGAGGAGACAATCACAAATTGATCAACAATGGTAACCACCATGCGTGAGAGAGCATTTGTGCAGCATGCAACACATGCATTTGTAACATAAAAGGTTCCAAGAAGCATCTGGAACCTTAACCTTTACTTGATCAAATTTCTATTGAATAGAAAGTAACATTATGTTCGATTTAGGAACTATTTTAACACCAACAACCACATGCATACCCCCCAAATGAAAAGGAAGACATATTGTCCAAGAGCCCATGAAAAAAGCTCCTTAAGGACAAATCTTAGTCGCATACATCAATTATGGCTGGAGGAGACAATCACAAATTGATCAACAATGGTAACCACCATGCGTGAGAGAGCATTTGTGCAGCATGCAACACATGCATTTGTAACATAAAAGGTTCCAAGAAGCATCTGGAACCTTAACCTTTACTTGATCAAATTTCTATTGAATAGAAAGTAACATTATAAGCTGATTTAGGAACTATTTTAACACCAACAACCACATGCATACCCCCCAAATGAAAAGGAAGACATATTGTCCAAGAGCCCATGAAAAAAGCTCCTTAAGGACAAATCTTAGTCGCATACATCAATTATGGCTGGAGGAGACAATCACAAATTTTGAAAATTGAATGTGTTGAAGATAACTCACGCGTAAAAAAATAATTATGTGATTTAATTTGAAGAATAAATATGAATAACATGACATAAATAAAATAAAAACTAATAAAAAAACCAGATTAGGATTGATAATATGAATAAACAATAATATTAGGCTAATAAACTCCACTAGGATGGAGGGGATTTGAGGCCATGAATTTTAAATTCATTGTCTAAATCCACACCACTTATTTGAGTGAAATACAAAATAAATGGATTTTAAAATTTTAGCATTTCAAATGAGTTGATTTTGAATTTCGAATTTGGAGTTGTAGTTTTTTAGTTGTAATTTAAAATATTTCAAATTCATTAAAAAATAAGTCATTTGTAAATATTCCCCCACTAACCCCCCCCCCCCCCCCCCAACTCCTCCAATAAGAAATTTTGAATAATTTGACCAATTTAAGAGTCTCTCTCCCTCCCTCTCTCTCTCACACACATTCATCTTTTTACATTGTACATCCACCCTTATATGATGATTATTTTTCTCACTTTCTCTTACTATCTCCTCTCTCCCTCACGTTTATATATATTCAATGTACTAGAACTAAATATGTTCATATATGATATGAGTTGATTTTGTGTCAAAATTTTCACACGTGAAAATAACATAATTTTGACAAATATAGTAAGTGGATCAAGTAATGTGCGCCATCAAGATAATAAAGCTATGATTATTGAATTATATTACATTATCTTGTTTGGCCAAGCGGTTAAGATTTTGATTGTTAACTCTTGAGACCAACGTTCAATTCTTTTCATTTTCTCTAGTTATTCTAATTTTGTTAAAAAAATATGAGTATTCCAATTTTGTTTTAAAAAAAACTGTCTTTACCAAGAATTGAGTCAATTCCCTATTAATCTATAACACAATACCCACCACTTAAACTATAACAAACATTAATTAATATTTTTACTAATTTATTCATCTCTTATGATATATTATAGTAAAATCTATAATTCTAAAGAGTATTAAATTAAAATAATGAAACAGTACTACAGACAAAACACAACAGTATTAAATGAAAAAAATAACAGTATTACATTAAAAAAAATAAGAAAGAGGTAAAATTTGAAGGATGTTAAATCAAAGTGGAAATAAGTAAGAGGTAAAATTTGAAGGATATCAAATCAAAGTGGAAACAATATTATTGGCAAATCATTACAGTATTACACATAAAAGCATAACAGTATTACATTCAAAGCATAAGAAAAAGGCGAAGGGCCTCGACAAAGTCACCATTTTGTGAACAAAAATCGAGTTTCCAACGAAGAATATTCAGGGCCTACATACGCGCTTTTTTTTTAATAGCTATAACAATATTAGCATGTTTTGTAATCTGTGAAAGTTTGTGTGCGCATGTATTTTTAGAGTGTTGTTAAAATATTATGTAACATGTAAACTAACATATGACAACGGGAGTATTAAAAATACAGTGCAAATGATTTCAAAATTGTTTATAGTCTTAATGCAGACTATAGGAATATCATTGTTAAAAACATCACTATAACAAGTAGTGAGATACACAAGACATCTTACAAGATCCTAAAAGGCATAGTGTAAAAAACACACTTCCCGAAAACAATCTTTTCACTCAAGTGACTAGTGATCTTATTCAACCTAACACTCAAACTACTTAGACAAATTCAATATCGATTGGAATGATGGAATTCATTCGACCAATACAAATAAAATAACACCGACCCTAACACTCCTAGATGTTACAAACACTCTTGGTTGTGTCTTGAATGTTACTCTCTAAATTTTGGAGTAGAGCAAATAATATTTCACTTTTCCTCAAACTTGATATTCAACCAATGTATTGTATTTATAGACTTCGAATCAACTGCATTATTCTATCCACTAGATATGGATTGGACATCCAAGAAACATTCCACCATCAACTCCATGATCTTGTGGTAACAGGACGAGGTGCTTCAGAGTTAAACGGCTAGAAAGGAAAAGCTTGCATGCTTTCGGCCATTCCGCCTCTGTGCACATCAAATCGGGTCTGCAAACCTACCTTAAATAGACCGAAATTCGAATTGCTCTCCAACAGCTAATTTGATTTCGTGCCTATATATATGGAATCAAACCTTCATAGTAAGGTTACGTAAATTATCATCAAGCTCAAGCACAAGCAAATATCCGCACGAAGAATACTAAATTGAAGATTATTTTCTAAGTGTTCATCCCATTGTTCTTAGCATAGAATACTTATCCTCTAGCTTTAGGCTACTTAGATGATAGGATAGTATTGCAGTTGGAACATTACAAATCTTAGACCCAAACACAAGTTAGGTTAAGTTTGTTATAGCAAGATTTCAGTCTAGGGTTTCTAGATCTGATTTCTGGGATTGGTTGAGTGAGAACTCGTGAAATATCTGTTGGTTGTACTGTGTTGGACTAACACATTAAACTAAGTCCAGTTGGTTAGTTGGTGTCACTGCTGATAGGGAAGAGTGGACGTAGGACAAGTTGTCTGAACCACTATAAATCTGTGTGCCTTTACTTTGCTTTACACTTATCTGCACACTACCTGTTTATCTGCATGCATATTCTGAATCTGGTTCAGACTAGCATCAAGCTACTGAACTGATCAGTTTAACACTTTAGTCATCTGATCTAAAACAGATTGATCAGAATCTTGGTTGAGTAAAACTGGTTTTTCACACGGGTTATCAGTCCATACTGATTCACTCCGCACTCTGATCAGGCATACTTGCAAATCACACCTGATCCACGAAAAGTTTTATAAGTCTATTCACCCTTCCCCTCTAGACTTTTACCCTCACTAAAACCCGTTCGGGACCTACAGATATTATTCATGTGAAGGCTTTATTTTGGCCATCCCGTAGGGGAATTTCTCCAAAAGATTTCACAAATAAATGAATCATCGAGGTCAAAATTAATTCGATTCACAACCGAATTAATTATTTAAAATACACTTAGTAATTTTTTTGAATTTGAGATTTTTCGTTGGGCAATTCTCATGTAAATACATTTAAACAGATTAAATAAAGCATAAGAAAATACAACAATAAATCAAGCAAAGCGGAAAATAAACACATTGGGCACAAATTATTTAACTGTCATGGTTTGATTTTCCTTGGCTTGATCTTGAAGAAACGCCGTCTTGAATTTCTCCCACTCGTTCGTCTCGAAATTTTTTTTGTCTCGAAGCGCCACGCCAAGTAGCTCGCAGCCGGGATGCACGCCCGCATCCGGCCGACCACTTGGCTGAGCTACCGCGCCCGTGCGCCTATGCGCAACGCGCGTCACCCTTGAGGTCCTCGGCAGTCTTGGTAGGCGTTGGTCCGGGATGCGCCCATGCGCGCGCGCTTCTGTCCACGCCTGGGCACTAGCCGCCTCGTCCGCTCGGCACACCTGGCGCGCGCCCATGGGCGTCTATGGCCGAAAACGCCCGGCACCATGCGCCACGCCCGTGCGCGTCTGGCAATGTCCACGTCGCGTGCGTGCCTCCTTTGGCATGTTTCGCGCGATGCATGTCGCTTGTGTACTGTTCCGGGTCCGTCTCAACTCCTCATTTCCGTCTTTGTCTTCGATCAGGTTACAATTTATTTAACGAGAAAATAAAAACACCTTAAATCAAGACTAGTCTATTACATTGAAGAAATCAAATAGCCTAATCTACTCGTGGATTTTCTCACGAGAAAAATAAATTCGAACGAGTCGAATTAAAAACCATTCATACGCGTGAATAAATTAACACATTAAATACCATGACAATTGGATACCTGCAAAACAGATCTAGCAATTCTACTATCCAATTTTCAATTTAATGGCCAACATAATTTAAATAACAATTTAAAAGTCAGAGCTCGAAACCGAGGCTCTAATACCAGTTGTTGGGAAATTAGGGGTGCCCGAATCTATTAGAGATGAATTTAAATACATATTTAAATTAATCAATTAATTACTAACATGAATTAATCCTAAATAATTTCTACATAATAATTAAACAAGCAATTTAGCAACATGCGTGCACGGAATCCACGTAAATCCTAAGCATGCAGAATCTAGGAGTTACGAGATTGCATACCTCTTGTAGAGACAACCGTTGGGACGTTGGATCAACCCAAAGAGCCTTTCCAAATATATTCTAAGTCCACGAACGTAATTTGGTGGGAGGATTCTCACGAACATTTTAACAAAGGAGAAATATAAAATTATTTTGCCACCACCTTTGTGGATTTCTAATATTTCCAACACATGAAATTGCACTTGGGAATGAAAAATTTATCCCCTATTTATAGGACTAAGGGGGCCGATTTTTTCAATAGAAAAATAAGGAAGAAAATCTTTTTCTTGATCTCCAAGAAATCTTGAATATATCTCATATATTCTTTTCTCCATAATCAAATTTTTCCATAAAAATATCATTCCCCTTTATCCTATTTTTTTCGAAAATTTACAAGGAAAAAGAAACAAGATTTTGTTTCTTGAATTTATGGGATAATTATGTATTACAAGAATACTTATCTCTTTCCAAAAAAATTTCTTCAAGAAAATCTTTCTTCTTCTTTCCTACAATATTTTCGAAAATATTAGGAAATATTAGGCAAGAGTATTTTCTTCTCCTTTTCATTAATTGGACTTAAATTTGGGCTATTTGAGGGGCCTTTAGGAGAATTAAGATTGGACCTCCAATGGGCTATGAAACTTTAATATTAAGCCAAAATATTATTCAAGCCCATTAATATTAATTTATTCCACTATAAAATTAATATTGAACTATCCATCTTAACCCATATTACGACTTTACTATAATATGGATCCCGGTCATTTCCCGTGTTTAAGATTATATTAGTCCACTAATTAATTAAGCCACCGAATAAGCTTTATATTAATTAATATTTTTGTCCTTGGAGTAAAGACAACTCAATGTTATTATCCATACCGAAAATAAATTTGCACTTGCTAGATTTGGTATGATAAAGATTCTGAGCCCACCAAGGGGACAAATCAAGCAAACCGTACTTGCACACGATTCTCCATATTAAATCTTAGCAATCGTCATGTAACTAATAATATTGCCCAAGATATAAGGTATCGAATCGCATTGACTCTCTTCCCATCATAAGTCAAAGCAATAGTTATTAATTTCACACGATCCTATTTAAGGGACGAATATTAAGAAATAACGAACCATTGAGGTCTAATTCTTGTATATTCAGTACCGAAGAATTTATCCTCCTGTAGGTCCTATTCAGTGCATCATAATGCACTAGTGTAATCTCTTGGTCAAGACAAGCCAATCTAAGCCTTACACTTCAACCTTTCATGATGGATTGTTCATTTCCATCTGGGTTTTGAATTTGTACTTAATCACGAGGAACTGTTAATTTGAACTTCTGTGATCTGGTATCACCAAATTAACTACAACGTAATACGTACTTACATATCGAACAGGTTTGCAACAAATATACATAACATTCATTCATATTTAATGCAACAATGATTAATAATTTATTTCAGTAAGTAAATAAGAAATGCAGTTCGGTTATACAAAGTAAAAAGCATACTTTTCAGTATAACCCCGACAATAAATGCCAACACGTTCAGCAGCAACTCTTGCTCCCTCCCAACGTGTAGGGCGACAGCTTCCAGCCTAACTGCCCTGCTATGCTTGAGACCCTGCACATTAATACAAATGTGTGAGCCACAACCGGTATCTAATACCCAGCAGTTAGTATCATTTGTGGACATGTTTATCTCAATAACAAACATACATGTTCCAGTGGCTAAGACACCTTGTGTCTTCTTTTCAGCTACTAGAACCTTGCAGTCCTTCTTCCAATGCCCCTTCTGCTTGCAGTAGAGGCATACATCCTTGTCCACCATCTCCTTCTTTTGAATTCCACCTTTGGGCTTAACTAAACTCGACTTGGAGCCTTTCTTTGCCTTGCCCCTTCGCTTCTTCTTTCCTTTCGGAGCAGAAGAAGTAGAGGCACTCACCATGAGCACGGGCTTTTCCTTAGCAGTGGAAGACTCAAAGGTCTTAGCATGTTATGCAGCTCGGACATAGTCGATTTCGTCTTATGAATTGGGAAGTGACTAAAGAATGACATAAACAGCAACATTGGTCTTGAGCTCAATGCCCAAACGACCAAGTTTCTCGATTAGCCCAATTATCTTCAACACATGAGGAGAAATCTTCCCTCCCTCAGACAATCGACATCTAAACAGATCTCTCATCACTTCATAAATCTCATAACGAGATTCAGAATCAAAGAGATCCTTCAGATGTTTAATCATCTCGAAGGGAAGCATCTTCTCATGCTGCCTTTGCAATTCGGGAGTCATCCCGAGTAGCATAACACACTGAGCCTGGGAAGCATCCTCTTGATGCTTCTTCTGAGCTGTAGCGTCAAACGCTTCAGCCTTTTCAGCACCTGCCTCCGAGGTAGCAGAGATTGGCATGTCCAACACGTACTCAATTTTTTCTTGCCTAAGCACCAAACGCACGTTTAGGTGTCAGTCGAGAAAATTTGGCCCAGCCAATTTGTTCATTTTCGAAACGCTTCTCAGTGATAAGTTATTCATTTCAACAATCCTAGAGAAATAAAATAAAATGGAAATTAAAACACATAATTCCTATGATCAATATTCAACAATCAAAATAAACTTGGCCTTTTAAATTTATTTTGTCTCCATTATTTTCACTTATTCAACAACCTCATCGGAAGAATAAGAATTTATATCCAATATAAATTATAATGGACTAGGATCCACATTCCTACTATCATAGTATCTCCTTTGCCTGATTACTATAATAGCAGAACTGGTAGGTATCCAAACAAATTGCATAACTGCAACTCCTAGTTGATTGAACCTAGTTCAATCGGATGTCCCTTGACTTTCGTTTCCCTGCTTTGGCTGGTGAAACAAAATCAAGTTGATTTACAACCATCAAGCGCAGACACCACGTGTCCCTATAAAAGTCTCGTTAGATGTAGATCCGAGCAAAAGACGTTGGTCTTAAATACCCATTGGAACGAAATCTCCGGTTTACTTTTAACTTTGATGGAAGGCATCGTTCAATTTAATGAAAAATCATATTTTAGAGCGGAACATTTTAAAGGCGGTGTATTAATTACTTAATCGAGATCCAACATGTTAATCTACATCACATTTGAGAAATTATTGAGCGCTGCCTACCCAAACATGATTTCATACGGACTAACACTTATATGGGCGTCGTCTACCCAAACAATTAATACGGTCCGACATATATTTGAGCGCCGCCTACCCAAATAATTATAATGTGGACGTAAATTGCATTAACAAAATATTAATCATGTTAATCAAGTGGGATTTTAATAATCGTTAAAATCATTAAACAAAATTCAAAATCTAGTATTTAACCAATTTCAATCAATTATTAAAACATAAAATTAATCTAATTAATCTTTGGTCCAACTAATATTTTAATTTTAAAAAATAAAATGTCATTATTAATTTTCAAAATCAAATTTTAATTTGACCTTTTATTAGTCCAACTAATAATTTTTTTCTAAGCCAAATTTAATTAACCCAAAATTAACAAATATATATCAATTTTAAATTCATTAATTTTAAGGGGGCTCAGGTGCAAATTTCTAAAATTGCACGGGAGGGTCTGTCCAAATCAAATTTGCAAAACAGTTCTCCCACATCATCACCCATCCAATTTAGATCCAATTTAAAATTTAGAACAATCCAAATCCAATTTCCAAACCCATGAACAGTTCATCGACCATCATTCAACATAATCAAACGAAGAACAAGAACAATCGAAGAATCAGTCCAGAAAAATGATTTCAAGGTATGACACCAAAAACAACACAGACGAAACGAAATAGGGGCGATACGAATTGCCGTCGCATAAAGCGACACAAAACGAGTCGCGCCCCATTCTCAGTATCGCGTGAAAGTGACGTGTGGGCCATCGATACAGTCGATTCGTCACGGCAGTGCGTGAAGCGAATCGCCGCTGCCATACACCAGTACGAGTGATTTCGCCGAACCGCTCGAAGCGGGCTGGCGAATCGCCGCCGTTACTTTGCACATGCGGTCAATCAATCGCTCGAAGCGACAGATCGGTGGAAGAGGACGACGCCACTGCTGCAAACCCTTGACACGAAATGACTCGCCAAAGACGATGACGAAGGCCACCGTCGTTTGCAAGCCGTAATCACACTACTGGTGCTACAGATGAGGCCGTCGATTGGAATGCGCCGCCATCAAACCTACCGTGATAGGTCCACGCAAATCCTCGCGATATGCGGTCGTTGACTGCCGTCTTAAGTGATGAAACACAATCCTCCACCGTCAGCGGAGCGGCGCGCGGCGGGCTAGAAGATTGAGGGTTTCAAAAACCCTAATTGCAGAGCCAAGGTCGTGGGGGAAGAGAGAGGGGGCGTTTTGTGTGGTTAATTTAATTAAATAAAGAACCACCATCAATTAATAATAAAAAGGTCACAATTCGTACACCCCATGGTGCGGTTGATATCAAATATCGGCCGCACCCATTTTGTTTAAAAAATAATTCCTTTTAAACAAATCGATTAATTCATGCAATTTAGAGGCACGTAAACACGTAATACATGCGCAGTGGAAATAAACAGTTCACCAACAATGAACAATTAATTGCATAATTAAATACGAGTAAATGTAAACAAAATTCTTACAACAATTCGTACACGGATTCCTCAACTATGGTATCCACGTAACAGTCATTTACAAATTTCCACAGATCTGCCAGCGTTGAATCTCCGAGATGAATTTCCTAGGAAAATTCTAACTTAGAGATTTTATAGAGAAAATATGAATTCACGTAACATGAATTCCCAAATAGCTCATATATATAGGAGATGTCCAGCTTAAATCTTAAGCTAACCTTTATTAGGAAAAATCCTAATAAAGCAAATCTCTTAAATTTATTTCTCACGTATAAAATCTCTATGGATTTAATTCCATGTATATCAAAATCTCTACGGATTTGATTCCATATATATTAAATCCTATAATAATAATATTCCATATATTATTATTGGGAGATTTAATTATATAGTAATAATAATTAATTCTAAATATAATTATTATTATATTCTCCATAAATTAAATATTAATATCCAATATAATATTTAATCAATCAACTATAATCAGTAAACAATTGTTACTTGATGTGTGATCCATAGGCCCTCATATATCGAGCGATTAGTCAAACTAACGGTCTTAATTGAACCCTAGATAATAAATCAGACATTCTCAATATATGAGGTACGTTGCTAGGAAACGCACAACTACCTATAACTGAAACATGGGCTATTACGATAACTTCATTTCATTCGCGAATACTCGATTAAATCTTGAACATGATGAAATGTCTATTCAAATAACTTAATCATATTATCTACAATCAATAATTGATCACTTGTGTCACACTTGGCCACAAAGTCCAAGTTGACGTGCATCGGTCGATGTCTTAGATCCAATTATGACGAGAAGATGAATATTCTCTATAAATCCACATTGAAGAATGAATCTTATTCTTGGTTCAACTACCACGCACATGTATTTTGTGATGAACTCAATCCAAACCATATCTACCCATGGAAGGGTGCAAGTGTCGGTCATGGTCAAAGTTTATCACTCCACACATATCTTGCGTATTGACCTCAAGTCAACGGATTATCGTATCGCTCCTACTAATCGAGACACCTGTAGACACATATTGTGGAATTACATCAAACGATTTCTCGGATGGGTATATCAATACCCTCTAAGGTATTTGTTCATCCATCATGAGATACCTAGTATCTCGTAGCAAGTGAAATCTTACTACACTGTATAAGAGTATGATGCAGATCACACACTGATGGAGATGATATCGCGATGAAGACGTTGATTTATTATAATTGTGATTTGATTAGGAAATTAGTAATTATTGTAATTAAGTTAATTTAATAGCATTTATTATATTATCGTAATTAGTATTAGGGTTTTTCTATTTAAGAGTCAGTCTTGTAACATTTTCATTCAGTTAAGTTGTTTATGAATATGAATTAAAGAAATTGAGAGTTTCTCGTTTTATTCTTTTTTGCCGGTATTCCTGTGGGAATCAACGGAGATTGAGAAAGTTGTTTTGTTATTGTTCACGCTTCTCCCTACATCAGTTGGTATCCAGAGTCAGTGCTACGCTCCTCTCAATGCCTCCCCGTCGTAATGCCCGGGAGATGAAGAAATTAAAAGATCAAATCGCGATTCTCACCCAATCTGTCCAGTCCTTGCGTGTTCAATAAACGACGTTACACGACACGGTTTCGGCTAACCCAAAGCCCCACCGTCGTCAGAAAAATCCCCCTGTTGGCGACAGCCATGAACACGGTCGTAACCAACCCATAGAAATCCCAGAATTTTACGGAACCAGTGTACCAACAGCCTGCCTAGATTGGCTCCAAACCTGTGAAGAGCACACAGATTTCAAGGCACTCCCGACCGACCGCCGTGTTGCCCTGGTGACGAAGCGCCTCCGCGGCCACGCCGAGGCCTGGTGGTGCCGATTGAAGGACTCCCGTCTCAGACAAGGTAAACCCAAAATCATCGATTGGCACAGATTCGTCAAACACATCAAAAGACACTTCGTCCCCACCGGATACAGACAACACGCATCCATACCACCTCGTCCCATTCTGCGAGAAATTCGCCTCACACAATTGCCAACTGTTGTGCCGCTGATTTCCACCACTCAACCGCCTCGTGCCGCAGCCGGATGCCCACTCACCGGCAAGAGAAAGCGTGCCGCCCAGCATCGGGGTCAACGGCCGCCCCCGCGCACCACCACACTAGCGTACTCCACCACCTCACATACATCCTCCGTCAACCACGGTCCCACCGCCACACAAGCGATCCGACAAATGCACGATGATTCCAGCCGCAATGCTCTGTCAATTTTTTCTCCCGTTGCATACCCTAGGCTTAATTGGGCTTCCTCAGCCTACTAATTTTTTTATGGCTGGATTTGTTGAACGAAACAGACATATTTCTACAGATGATGGTAACTTTGGGCCAACCTTAAAATTTGATGATGAATTGATTGGGCCATTATGTGGTGTTGAAGATGTTGGCCGTATTGGGCCTTTAGGTGTGATGGATAAAATTGAGCTTGGACCTTTTTCGGCTCATGATGAGGAGTTTGGGCTTCATGTATATATTGGAGAACATGGGCCGCCTGATCTTTTTAGTAATTATGATGGATCGATTTTTTTAGATGAGTTTGAAATTGAAAATTATTTTAAAAGGTTTGAATATGATGGGCCACCTATATATGATGAAGAGTTGTCCGTATGTGATCCAGTGTTTCCTGTTTATGACACCGAGCCTGAAGACGAGCCAAATTTTGATACAGAAGATGATGACAAGACACTTTTCCCGGGTCTTGTTATGACCTCCGATGAGTCCTACCTCGGGGATGATGAAGGTTTGACATAATAATTGTCATTTTTTTATAATTAATGATAGCTATTTTGTTGGCAATTCTAAAAATATCATTCCTATCATATAAAAGTTTTAAGGCACACTCGAAAGTCCGACATATTTGAGATAAATTATTTGGTGGTTTTCTTTTATCCCTTTAGAGATGAGATCAATGCCGATTCGAGGACGAATCGTTTCAAAGAGGGAGAGAATGATGGAGATGAGATCACGATGAAGACGTTGATTTATTATAATTATGATTTGATTAGAAAATAAGTAATTATTGTAATTAAGTTAGTTTAATAGCATTTATTATATTGCCGTAATTAGTGTTAGGGTTTTTCTATTTAAGAGTCAGTCCTGTAACATTTTCATTATGTTCAGTTGTTTATGAAATGAATTAAAGAAATCGAGAGTTTCTCGTTTTATTCCTCTTTGTCGGTATTCCTATGGGAATCAACAGAGATTGAGAAGGTTGTTTTGTTATTGTTCACGCTTCTCCCTGAATCACACACCAATCTCAATTGCATCATCAATATCCCATTATTAATGATCCTTGATCGGGACTATTTGAGAATCATGCTTTAAGTCATCTGAGTTCTCACAATCTCAATTACAACAATGACTCATGGGGAACACAAATAAGAATAAATGTAAACAACCAAACATAATATTCAAACAAGTTTAATGTCATACATTTAATATTAAATAATAATATTAAAACTGAAACTGAATATTATCTTATTATTATGTCCTTACAAAAGGATAGTATCTAGGACACTAATAGTAACAAAAGGTTAATATTTATTCGATGTCCATCAAATTCTACCTTCACTCAGCCTTCTTGATTTTGAATTCTCATTGTATTCTCCCTCTAGAATATGTCCTTCAATATTTTAATATTCCTGACTCCCTCAATTTTTTTAACATAAGAGAGTGGGATGCTCATGTATCAAGCAATACATGCACAGGTGTTTTCAAGTACAAGTAATGTACCTGCTAGGGTTTTATGTTGCTCGGGTGGTTTGTGATACTCGAGTATCATTGGTTCTTCACTCTTCTTCTCATCTCCGAAGATAACATTTACATAGGCTCATTCTTGCTGGCTTTCCCACGGACTTCTTCTCGGTAATTCGTGTAGTTTGTAATTATGTATAGGAAGTTGTCGAGCCTGAACGTTACCCATAGGTTTTAATTGATACTGATTGGTTCCCATTGAATGATGATTTAGATTGGGGGAATCAGTGTTAATTGTAGGATAATAATTCAACCAAGAAATTGGGCAAGAAATTTGCTCCAATCATTATTGATGACTAAATAATTGGCCGTTTCAGCTAAAATTGAGAAAGCTTGATTTAAGTCATGAATGAGGAGCATTGATTTGAGAAAGATTGGTGGACTTTTGATTGAAGGCAAGACTTTTGAGCGCTATAAAAGCACCCATCTCTTGGGAAAATCATACATCAGTTTTTTTACATCAGTTTAGAAACATTAGTTTTGAAAAGACTTTAGAGATGAGCGAAGATGTGAGGATTAAGATTTTTATAGCCATGCTTGGCTAATTTGAACACCTGTCAAAACTGGGAAACTGGTTCAAACGGGTAAAACCGTTTTTTTTTTAATATTTTTTTAAATTTAAAACTTAATCCTAATTTCAATCATTCATATTTTAAAGCGGTTAAGTTTTTTGTAGTCCAGTAACTTTTGCATCATTTTGAAATTGATCCAGATGGTTTTGACTTTTTTATTTTGGTCCTGTAAATTTTTAATTTTTTTTTAAATTGATCATTTAACCTGCTGCAGCAGGTTACCAAGTAGGTAATCGTCACATGTGTAATTATTTATTTTTCTCTTTAATTTCGAAGCGCTACTTGAACTTTTTTAATCACAATAGTTTTATCGGGTTTTGAGTTGGGTTTAATAACAATTTGAATATTAAAAAACAAAGCAAATCACGTCGGTTTATTGTGTTTAAACTATCCGAAAATTCCAAAAATAAATCAAAATACACAGAAAACCACTATTTCTCCCTAAAAAATACACAGAAAAATTCCGATCCAAAATTATTAAGATTAAAAAAGTCTATAAGACATTTTGAAGTTAATAAAAATAATAAAATAATTACATAGGTGGGAGTTACCTATTTGGTGACCTGCTATAATAGGTTAAAAGACCAATTTCAAATTTTTTAATAACTTATAGGATCAAAATCAAAAAGTCAAAACAATCGAGATAAATTTCAAAACGAAGCAAAGTTACTGGACTATAAAAAATTTAATTCTTATTTTAAATTTTAGTATTTTAAATTGTATTGTATGATATTATTTGTGATTCTATTGTGTATATTATCAATATGAAACTTATAAATATTCATTTTAAAGTTTTATAAGTGCATATATATTTTATTTTTAATATAATATACAAAATATTTTTTAAAAAAATAGGTAGAGATCATTTTAACGGTTGGACCGCCGATTCGATCGGTCCAGCTGGTTGAACCGCCAACCGGTGCCCAGTCCGATTTGGCCTATCAGGTTATGAAAACACTGATTAGGAGTATATCACAATATTTGTTCTTAATTCTTTTAATTGATTTTACGTGATTTCTTTTTTAATTGTTTAAATATATATTGATTATTTGTTTATTACTTTAAGTGTGCAAATTTATTTAAAATAATATATTAATTAAATAATATATATACACATATATATAATTAAAAGTTTAAAACCCAATTTAGCCTTATAAACCCAAACAATCCAAAACTTGAATAATGACATGCATATGGAATTAAAACTGAAATCGGGATACAAAATAGGGTGTTGATTAACAATAAAGACCAATTAATATAGGGACACTGAATCCAAAACTTTAAGGGTAGGTCTCAAATACACCAGGTGCACAGATTTAGAATCCGTGCACTCGCCCCTATTCTACCCAATTTATTTAAATTCGTGTTATAATATTTTTTTCTTTTTCCAGTTTCGGTTTTTGTTTTAACTTTAATTTCAGTTTTAGAGTTTTTTTTTTAATTTTTTAATACTCAACCTGATCCGAAACCCGCCCCGAGTGATTCATGATTCACCCGGCCCAAATAATTCATATGTAATTTATGATTCACTATTTAGGGATTAGGATGTAGAGTACACCAATTTGACTTGGTGCACATGAGACCGAATCAAACTTTAATAGGAGAGAAGTATATATAAATGGGAATGGTTGGAGTAGTCTCTACAGAACTATCCCCAAAAAAGGATCTTAAAGGGATGATTAAAGATTACCCAAGCATACACGTGTAGCGTAAAATAATGAAGTAGTTGAGCAATACTCCCATGAATCAGTTCTATACAAAAATTCTATCACGATAAATACTATTATTATTATGTATAAAAATTTATTGTTCAACAATATAAAATATTTTTTAAATAATAATTTTTTTTGTAAATAATAATAATAGTTTTTATACGTAATAATAATATTAAAAAATCGAGTTCACCGTTAACTCCGGTTGACACAAGCTTTTGTCGAAATAGATATTAGGTGTTTGCTTTAACGAGTGACAACCCATTGGACCTAACTACTAGTTGGCTATATTTTGTTGGATAGTTCGATCCCAATAATTAATACACATGCCCAAGTCCTGCAAGTTGTAACCTTCAGAAATGGTGGTCCATATGAGAATTGAAGATGAAGAAAGGGGAAATTGTGAAATAGAATGGAGAAAAAATGAATGAGAGATGTCACAATTTATAGAAAATTGAAAATAAAATCAAAGGTTGAGATTAATCTACACTCAAAATGAATGAGATTAAAAAGGTTTGGAATAGAGGAATATGACCGACACATCACATGCCACATTATTTTATGGCTTGTCAAATCATCAATTATATTCTTTGCATTGTAGAGATTATAGATGTAAGATAAATTGTCTTGTCAAGTAAGCATAACTCATTTATCAAATTGTGATTCAATCCTCTATGATTTAGTTTTATTGATGGTTTTTTGTGTATTCACATAACTTTTGTAAAAGTGGGTCTTTTTCTTTTATGCATTAATGTTGAAATGCAATTCAAGTATAATTTTAAAACATTTAATTTGTTTTCCCTAATAATTTTTGGGACTGAAAGATTGAAATATCAATTGAAAGCCTATAAAATAATTATAAATTTAAAAAAATGTTTGACGTTCCTAGTAATAGTAATAATATCTCCGTTTTATAATGAGTGACCTTTTAATTAGCATTTTTGGTGAAATTAAAAAGGAGCATATATTGATAAATTTGTCCTTAATTAATGAATACTCTTTTTACCACATCTCTTAATTAGAGTATTTTCTAAAGTTTGGTAAAATTGGAAAAAATTAAGCAAAAAAGACTAAAAGATCGTTTGATATTGTATAATAAAAAAAAAAACTAAAAGATCACTTACTATAAAAAGGTGAGAGTATGAAACTCATCTATTGTAATTTTTAGATTATAATTGTAAAAATATCTTTAAAAAATTAAAATTTATAAAATATAAAGTACGATCTTAAATTTACAAGCTATAATTGATAAACGTGATGTTTCAGGATACTTGTATCTTTCTAATCCGAATTTTATAGGCCAGAATAGGCATGAGTCCATTACATCATTATGAAATGATGAAGTTCGAACACTAGTTTTAAATTAATTTGGAAAAGTTCACTTGGTAAATAATGTGTGTCATGATGCAAATGGTAATTCAGGTCATAATTTTTAAAATTCACTAGCTGATTAAAATATAAACTTTGAATGAGAATGAAAAAATCAAGACAAAGTCTATGAAATACCCTCCTTCTAATGTCAATTGTTGATAGTCAAATTATCGAGCTAGACGAGTTTAATGTGGTTTAATGTTTTGGCTAATCAAATAAGCAATAAATGTGATTCTAAAGCAAAAAAATGTGTATGATTGACAATAAATGAAGAATATAATGAATGTTTTTCAATAAATGCCCAAGAAATGATTCAAGACAGGTTTGGTAAGTAATTTTCGGATTCATAGTTGGGACTCTCAATCTCTAGAATGCATGCCAACTAAACTATATTAGGATCTTGTTTGTATTGTTTGTAACTATTGGGATTTGAGTACCCCTTGTATTAAATTATTAATATCATCTTTACTTTTAAAAAAAGAAGAAGTAATTTTCGAATCCTTTATTATGGCTTGAAGGCCTCTATTTATAGTAAATTTTAGGAGAATGGATCTCACTCTTCAGCTAGCTACAGTTCGCCCATTTAATGTCTACAACGCTACTTAGTACTTTATATCCTAGTTGTTTGATCTTTCGCCGGATCTCGCAGGAGTTCGATTGTTGGATTGGTCACACCACAAATCTCGGAATTTTCATCTGAAATCTCTGAACATTCCCAAAAATAGGTATCTAAGATTGTCACTTCGCCGTTTTTCGCCGATATTCTTACCCTTTAAGGAAGATATTCGGCTCTAGTTCTCTGACTTTGTACTTATTGCATTTAATTCTCATTGTCCTTTCTCATCGATATCGTCTCATATGGATTGCCTCGGTTAAAGTCAAGCGAAGTCGCTTATTGTTCGGAATGAATCCTTAGTCACCATCCATCTAGAAGAAATTTGAAACCTTGGACGTGATTTATTCACAAAATCACAAAACACTTCACCTTCAACATACTTAAATGACAATTCATCAACAATAATCATGTATGTAAGTGATGTCCTAGTCTCATCCTGATCAAATATTAAAGTATTAACACAACTACCATCGACGTCAGACTGCAAATTCAAATAATCCCTGTTTTAAATCTTCATTGAGTGGGTTTTTCATTCATGCTTTTAAGTGGTTATTCAGTGATGAAGTGCCATTATTATATGAACACAATAAAGTATTTTATCGCAGTGCTTCATCTAGTTGTATTATCGACACCGTTTGCATTCATGATTTTGTGGTAGTGCACCCACACCGTTGACCTCGATTTCATTGGTTTTCTCTTCATTGTTGATTGAGATTAACTGGAATTTCAGAATGAATTTGTGATTGTTCTTGTAATTGTGAGGTCTCAATCACATTGCTTTCCATACCTTATTCTTGCGTTAGTGTATTTGAGCTTGACATCTACATGAAATAAATTGAATTTAGAATTAAAAAATACACCTATATGGTTATATTAACACAATTGTACAAGCATTAAAAAATTCAGAATTTTAAACTTATTTTTTGAGCATTAAATTATTAAGTTAAAATCAAAATCAATATCTTTAGGATACTAGATTTGCATTACAAGTTTACAACATAATAAGCGAAAAAGACCCTGTAAGAATGTTTTTAATAATTGAACTGGAAAAATGTAAAATATAACTACAGACAAATACTCATACTTATATATGCATACATAAACTAACTATAAAACAGAGAAGCAAATTTCAATTTATGTTTCCAATTAAAAAAAATAGAGATGAAATTTTCAATGTCCTGATATGCGAGATTTGACAATATTTTGAAAATAATAAAAAAAAAGAAAATCGTACAAACTTTGGTGTTGGTGATTGGTGAGTGGTGAATTACTTAATCGATTGGGCTACAGTGATGGGTTGACAGTGATGTGGGCCTGGTGGGTAGGTGAGTGAGGGAGAAGGCAAAGTGTGGTGGCGCCTTGCGGTGGCCCTGGTAGATCAACAGAATGTGAAGTTGTGATTCTTGTAAGAATAAGAATGTAAATATATGAAGTAGGGTTAGATATTTATATATATTGTAAACTTACTGTCAATTTTCGGCTTCTTCGTAAATTTACCCTTAGAACCGAAACCGAAATCGAAAACCAAATTCTCAAAAATAAAAAATTAAAATCGAATCGAAAACCAATTTAACAGAATCGAATTTATTTTTCGATTAGGTTTGGCTTTTTCAGTTTTTACCAGTTATAGCTCACCTCTAATTGTGATAAAGCTATATTAGGGTTCTCTTGGAAAAAGCTTATGCTTGTAATGCATTATTGAGTCCTGAAGAATTGATAATACTCTTCCACTATTTTAGTGTTAGTTGATGTGAAAAGAGACCGTTCAACTTTTATTTTCCTATTCTAATTCTTTGAAAATTTAAAATGATATAGAACATAAAGATTTTCACCATTATACAAACAAATTACTATCATTATTATATATGAAGACCATCACCATTATGCAAATGAACTATCATTATTATGCATTACAATTTGACTGCAAGAGGAATCGAACCTAGAACTTTAATAGAGAGGATTACAATTCATGAAGACATGAGCCACTAAACTAAGGCTTGTAATGTATTATCCGCCACCACTACCTATTAATGATTCACACGCCTACATGGAATATATGAGTATGTCTAGTGTGAAAATTTTCATGTAAGAAAATTTATAAAATTGTCCTAAATTAACCATCTACACCCTAAACATTAAATACTGAACCCTAAATTATGATCTATTCGGGCCGGGTGAACCATGAATCACTTGGACCGAGTGAACCATGAACCACTCAATTTTGTCTTACCTCCACCAATTACAGAATTTGGTTGTAAATTAAAGTTTTTTCATGTATGAAAATTTTCATACTAGAATTTGTCCAAATGTATGTATTAAATTGAAAAGAAATTCATGTGAATTCAAGCTTATATACCACCTAATCATTTACTATATCATATTGGGTGGGATTCGAATAAAAAATAATTCAAATGCTCAAAAAGTTAAAATTTCCACGGATTAATTACGATAGATGATATGATCAACATCTTACAAGTATATCCTTGTATCATGGTCTGGTAAGCTTTCTAAATGGTCAAATCTAGACCCAAATCAATAGGAAATAAATTCAATTAATTTTATCCTTGACGTCACACACAAAAACAATTTTAATTCTAAATAGAGTATGCCTCCTGCTTTCCACTATATATTTATATTTTATAGAACGTGTCTTCATGTAAAAATAAATTAAACGTTTGAGTATAATAAATTATATATTATAATTTAAATAGTATATTTTAAAATACACTATGAAATACACTTTACACTCGATACACAAGCCCCTGACCTTCTTAATAAATGCTAAGTATTTCTTTTCCTTTTCAGTATCAATCCTAAGAATAAGTTTTCGGTTAAACTTGTTAATAGTATGAAATTTATATCAATAAATTTATGAAGTAATATCATTGTATTTATCAATTAATATCATTATATTTATACATTAAATTATAATATTAAATATTATTGATATTAATTTGTAAAAACAATAACATTTTAATTTATAAGTGTAGTGATATCAATTTTATACAAGTTTAATTATATCAATTTTGTGAGTAAAACTTTTGCGAACTAAATCTATACATCAACTACACTACTGTTATGTATAAAAAACTATTATTTTTAGGCACAAAAACTTTCATTTGTGCAAATTTTTTTTTTTTTAAATAGTAATAAATTTTGTGCATAATAATATTTTTTATGCAGAACCATGATAGTTTTTATATACAACACAAATATAAATTTGGGATATACCCAATTTTTTTTTCCAAATCTATACAAGACATGATAGTTTGAGCAATTTTAATAAAGGATTAGTTTGGTGAGTAGGCACCCTTTTCCGTGACGCACCATGCCAAGCCAACTATCTGATTACACATTTTCTCACGGCTTCTTTTCCATTCAGCCGCGTCGATGATTCACAACTGCATAGGCATCCCGCTGGGTCCCACCTTCCTACATCCCAACAAAATAACTAAATCAAATTTTCAAATATATTTATACCGACGTTAACATATCACGAATTTAGATTTAATAGGTTCAGTTCGCCATTAATAAATTTACACGAAAGAAGAGTACGAAACTTTTAATTAAATAGCAACAAAAAATAAGATATATATATTTCGATAAGTCCCATGCAACACCAGAAAAAAGCGCCAACGAGACTTGTTTCAGCAATTAATAAATTGTGGCCTCTAAAATGGGTTCCCAAAACTCCGGTGTGCAAAAAAGAATGGAGGGCGGCGGGAGGCAAGAATTGGAAGCGCCAAATAATATTACAATAAAAGGGATTCTTGGATTGTTGACGGCTAATAGTGGTGCAGATGAGCATAAGAAACTGATTTCTTTGGGCATCGGAGATCCAACTGCTTATTCTTGCTTCTACACTTGTTCCGCTGCTCGAAAGGCTCTTCACAATGCTCTCAACTCCGCTAAATTTAATGGCTACGCTCCTACTGTTGGTCTTCCCCAAACCAGAATCTAATTTCTCCTCTTTTTGCTTTCATTTACTTCCCTGTTTTCTCTGGGTGGGTCTCGTGTGCATTTTAGAATCATTCAATTTGTTGTGCTAAAAGATGCAACTTGTTTATATTGAATTGCCCTAATTAATTTTTCATTTTTCATTTTTCATATAGGTGCACAGTGCACTCATAGTGCATATAATAGTTGCACCGTTCAATGTAAACAAGTTGCATGATTCTAAAATGCACAATGAGTGTTCAGTGCACATGAATGCATACAAGACTTGATCATTTTCCCTGTATTAGTTTTCATTTGGAAGTTAGATTGATTTTTTGCATGTTTAAAATTCCATTTTGATTTGTTGTACTTGGAATTGGACATTTTGCTGATTGATTTCTTGTTTATTTTCAAATTGGCCCATAATTTGCAATTCAATGGTGGATTTTATAGTGGCTCTTTAGAATTTTGGTTTTTGTTTCTTTAAATTAAATTTTACCGTGCAATTGGTGCATATTTAATTAGTATTAGTTGTTTCATTAAAAAAAGTATGAGTTGTTATAACTTATATCACACGGTGATAATTGCGAATTAAATTATACCAAACTATATAATGGAAGATTTTGCTCCCCCATAGTACATTATCCAATGAAGCAGAATCTTCACAAACCGAAAAATTTCTCTTCTTGTTTGTGAACATATTCCTAGTAGAGTTGCATATTATTAAATTATCAGTTGGTGTAGGGACCAAAAAATCTGATTGTGTATGTAATTTGTTATCCAAACAGGGCAGTTGCAGAGTACCTATCCCGTGATCTCCCATACAAGTTGCAACAGGATGATGTTTATGTCACAGCTGGCTGCACTCAAGCCATTGATATAACACTCTCAATTTTGGCCCGGCCAGGTGCCAACATCCTGCTTCCGAGGCCCGGATTTCCAATTTACGGGCTCTGCGCGGCGTTCAGACATCTCGAGGTTCGTTACTTTGATCTCAGGGCTGTGGAAGAACTTGTAGATCATAATACTGTTGCAATTGTCATTATAAATCCTGGAAACCCATGTGGAAATGTTTATACATATCAACATCTCAAGGAGGTTTGTGCTAGCTACCTTCTATAAAAGGATTTAGTGATACTCAGTAATACTGTTTAATATATAAAGTAATACTGTTCAGTAAATTATAGAGTATCACGGTTAGTGATTTTGAGATGAGCAACACGTAAAATCAAACATTATCTAAACGTGATATTTCGTTCGCTAAACAACAGTTCTTCATGTACTAATTAAATAGTATTGCTTCGAAAAAGAAAGTTCGTGTGAACAGGGTTCACACGTTACCTACTCATTTGCGATTATTAAATATCAAATCAAACGCAATCTAAGTTTTATATTTATCAATTGTTGACAGATTGCTGAAACTGCAAAGAGACTTGGCATCATTGTGATTTCAGATGAAGTTTATGGTCATCTTAGTTTCGGGGAAAATCCACGGGTGTCAATGGGAGTCTTCGGGTCGGTTGGCCCCATTATTACGCTCGGGTCTTTGTCGAAGCGATGGTTGGTACTGGGTTGGCGCCTCGGTTGGTTGGTTATCAATGATCCTGATTCAACTTTGAAGACACCAAAGGTTTGGTTTCCTCTATTTTCAAGTTAACTCTATAAATTTTCAATTAATACCTTTTAGTAAAACAACTAATACCATTTAAAATTGCATTAGAGACTAGAGTCGCACCAGTGCAACTGGTGCATACAGTATTTGCCCAAGTTTGAGGTGCACAATTAATATTGTTCAATAAAAACAACTAATACCATTTAAAATACTTGAGTGGCATTTTGAAGTGCATAGAAGTATTTGCTCAAAGATAGAATTTCGCCTCTTACTTTCATTTTTCTTCTCAGTTTGTAGAGGGCCTAAAGAAGTACTGTGACATTTGTGGAGGTGCAGCAACCTTCATACAGGTATATATTAAATTAATAGGGAAAATTGAAAATAAATTCACCATCACTTTGTATTTTTCCAATATCATGTACTACCTTTTTATATTGCAATAAAGACGCGTTTAATTTCCTTATTTCAGGCAGCAGTTCCAGCAATCATTCAAGGAACAGAAGAAGTTTTCTTTAGAAAAACCATTAATATACTGAAACAAACTTCTGATATTTGCTATCAAAAGATTAAAGAGATTGACTGCATTAGTTGCCCTTGCAAACCACAAGGATCAATGGCTTTCATGGTAATTAAGCATACATATAATATCATATTTATGGGGACAAATTATTTTTTTTGCCATATGAATATAGTTCTAACTCTTTCTTGTCCTAACCTTGATAAAAAACTTTTTTTGCTCTTTTATGATGTATTTACCCTTATTAAAAAGTGTCGCGCATGGATCGCACATAGGGGCTGCACGTAGGTTGCACATAGGTAGCATTGCTCGCGCGACATAGTGGGATGGATAAACATTAATGTAGTAAGGATAAAAATTTCATAAAAGGACAAATACAAGATTTTTATCAAAGAGGGGGGAGGGCAAAAAAGAGTTTTGACTATCAATAATGACATATTTTCTTATACATATAACTTATCATGAGAATTGACACGTGGCAATAGAATCAGACAGTGTTTAATTGAGAGAATCCATTTGAAATTGTAGGTGAAGCTGAATGTTTGCATGCTCAAAGATATTAGTGATGACATTGACTTCTGTTTCAAGCTGGCGAAAGAGGAATCTGTTATAATTCTTCCAGGTAATTTTAAGTCCAAAAGGAATCTGTTATCTGGTGAAAATCTCATAGTGATGAAACAGCTAAATCTTAAGTACAGAAGCAACACCTTGTTGTAGGCCTCAAGAATTGGCTCCGAAAAAAATGCCACCCCTAATTGTTAGCATTAGTAACATGTGTTATCTTTGGTTGCAGGAATCGCTGTAGGCCTCAAGAATTGGCTCCGGATCACATTTGCAGTTGAACCATCTGCTCTCAATGAAGCATTGAGGCGCCTGAAATCTTTCTGCCAAAGGCATACTTGTCTACAAGAATACAAATCTTAATTGTTTGTAAAACGGACATTACTAATTCAAACTACATATTATAATAATCAGTAGTAAGATCCCTACTTGTTATTTAGGTGAAATGATGAACCTACGAAATATGTACAAAATTTTATGGCAATTAATTGTAAAAGTCTTTTTTGTTTGGACTATATACAATACAATAATCTTAGCTTGAGTTTGGATGGAGGGATTTAGAGCATATTCTGTGCAAAGTTGGGTTTCTCATTAACCTGGATCAGGTGGATGATGCTTTGTGTGATGACGATTAGATACTCGATCTAACTCACTGATGTTGTAGTTATAGCTCTACAAACATGTAAAAGAACGGTGAAAGACATCTGTTTTAGGCCTAATTGCACTAACCTCATCAAACTATTAATGTTTTTGCACCGAAACAATCTATATTTTTTGCACGGTTACATACAAATTATAAAATTTTGGCACATAATCACTATACTTTTTTCCGGCAACTTTTTTTCCAGCCAAGGGGCATTTATGTCAAAACAGATCAATTGAATTAAGAATTGCACTAAATTTCAAACTATTACCAAAATTGCACTAAACTCACAAACTATCATTAAAATTGCACTTAAACCACCAAACTATCACTAAAAATGCAACAATCCGAACTAATTTTTTACACCAAACTATACAAATTATACTCTCTCCGACTTATTCTTATTTGAACATTTGCTAAAAAGTTTTGTCCCAAATTTAATTGTACATTTCTATAAATAACAATAAAATAACTTTTTTCATTTTATCTATACCCCTCAAACATCTCAATAGTACACCCCATGTCATTATTTTTTCACATAAAATCAATTTTATCTCTTTTAGTTTACACGAATTTCATTACCTTACCATTTAACCCTCAACCAAAACAACTTCATCCCTTTTAATAACAATAAACAACTCATATATTAAAACATGTGTAAAAATTAAATGTTTAAATAAGAACGGGACTTAGGGAGTAATTTTATAACACACTCCACAGTAAAAATAACGAACAATTAAAGAGACAATACAACAAGATTTCATGGAGAAAGTTAAACATTAACATTGAACTAAATAAAATAAACATTAACATTTTACATCGAAGCACACCAATTTAAACATATTAATTAGCCTCATCTCTGCTAACTCATTGTAGTGATAAACAAGGGGTTGATCCATAGGGAATCTAAATTTTTTTATTGTGTTGTCGAGTGAACCAATGAAACACTTAAATGATCAATAAATAGATTTTTTTATTGGGGATTTAATAACTACTAAAAAAATTTAAAGCAACAAAGACAATAAATAATCAATAATAGATTTTAATTAATTAAATGGTTCCAATTCAAGTTCAATCTTCCCTTAACTTTAACCCAGACAATTAAATGTTGCGTTTACTTTACTTATTTCTAGGATTAATGTCCATCAATAAACAATAAGTTCTGTCTACAATTTTTCCTTAATTATTCTCAATTGAAACAAGATCTTCAATGACTTTTTAACTGAACAATCTAGATGGATCTAAATTTAGTTCAGCAAAAGCATTAGACACAAGAACATACAAATTCTCGAATAGAGAGAACCTGATTTAAATCACCCTAATTAAATTTCATTAGTTGCTACAAATTGTCATAAACCTGTAACAATTATGAGTTACAAATTTGTGAACTAACTAATACACAAGGATAATCTAATTAATCTAGGTGACCAAACCAAATTAAAATATTCAAGTAAGTAAATAAATA
This sequence comes from Stenogyne calaminthoides, assembly GCA_037126765.1. Taxonomy (NCBI): domain Eukaryota; kingdom Viridiplantae; phylum Streptophyta; class Magnoliopsida; order Lamiales; family Lamiaceae; genus Stenogyne; species Stenogyne calaminthoides. The sequence goes on from JBBCBC010000032.1 coordinate 13,998,378, forward strand.
AAAAGCCGATGAAATAAATAACCCCAAGATAAGTTTTGTAAACGTCATTAAATTTAACCAACAACCATTAACGTATGAGTCCGAAATCTCTAGAATTGGAATAAAATGAGTCAGCTAGTTATGATTGTCAACATCTAGAATCTTTTTTCCATGAGAATATATGATCTTCCCTCCAATTATGCTTTCTCCCGCTACTTTATGACCTAGGCGACTCTATAATCTAATAAGGAGGCTAGCATATTAATATCAACGGCTTATTCCTCTCTAAAAATGTGCCCACCTGGCTTGAAGGCCTGAAAATGGGCTGAATTTTGTTCTGAAATTCGAAAGGCTTCAAAATTCCCGAAAGGCCCATGTTACTAGCACCCCCATTTTTAGTAAATACACCTCCTTTTATTTTTTATTTTTAAAGTATACATATAAAATGTCAAAACTACCCTTTTATTCTTTCTTTTCCACTGAAATTAGTTAATACACCCCGCCCCAAAAAAGAAAAAGAACGACAACACATAATGAACAAAAAAATTGCAAGATGTGAAAAACTTAAAAAGAGCATTAAAACAAATATTTCATTTAAAAAAATGTTGAGATATTTGTTCTGTTCGGGATAGAAAAATAAAAAAACTAAATATTTTGAATTTTTTTTTTCGAGAAAAATCAAAACATTCAAGTAATAAAATCGAAAATTTGTTCCCGATTCATTTCCAGATTAGTTCAAACAGTTATTAGAAAAAAATTAAATTTTTTGGAAATTTTTTTTGGAAAAAGGATTGAAATTTCAATTTTATTTCTGAAAATTATAATCATTTTCGTAAAACCAGTTCAAAAATTTACAAAAAATAAATTTATAACAACCAAACAAAAGAAATAAACAAACCTAAAGGTTTACATGATTAAATCGTGTCTGAAAATTGCATCGAGTGTGGGATTGGGGAAGAAGCAGAAAAAATGTGTGATTGGAGTTGTGTTGAAGGTGACAGGGAGTGAGAAAAAAATGAAAAAAAGAGGTGGGGGTGAGATATGTGAGTGAGAAATAAAGAAAAGAGGTGGGGGTGAGAAATAATAAAAAGAAAAAGGAGATGGGAGTGGGGTTTCGTGTGTGGGGATTGGGGAAGAAGAAAGAATTAAGAAGAGGGGCGAAGGGGTGCAGCGCGTGAAGAAAGGCAAAAGAAGGAAAGGAGGTAGGGAAGGAGGGAATTAGGGCAGAGAAATAGTAGGGTATTTTAGGAAATTTTGAAAGAGTGTACTAATCATATAAAATGTGAATTAATCTATGTGGTGTAGTTACTAAAAATGGGGGTGCGAATAACCTAGGCCTTCCCGAAATGAGTTTTTAGCAACTTAAAAACGATCCAACATTAATTGGCAGGGGTTTGGGCTTCTAATTGGAAAGACCCTAAAACCATTTAAGTAATCAAGTGTGAGTTTTAATCATCAAAGTGCAAATAGGTAGGAAAATATGCAATCATAACACTCTAAATAACTTCAATCATGCATAATTTTTCATTTATCAGTAGGGAATTCAATATGTTGGGATATTTTAGTTTTGATGAATTATGCCAAAACATTATCAACTTGTGTTATTGAGTTTAATTTTACGATAAAAGTTGAGGGGAACGAGAGAACAAGTTGAGGGGGGAACTCACTTAAATCGGGCCGAAGATGATCGAGATCGCGAGGTCATGAGACGAGACCGATCGAGATCGATGAGTTAGATGAGTTCAAGATTAAAACCGAATCGATCAGAGACGGATCAAATGACCAGATGACCGGATCGTAAGAGAAGGTTGCAGATCGTAAGAGGAGAGATGAGATCGATCAAGATCGACGTGATCGAGATCGACATGAAGATGAGCGGATGGTCAAGATCGACGTGATTGAGACCGGATGTGTTAACCCGATATGCTAACCTAATATGATAACTCGATGAACTAATCTGATGCAGATAAACCGACATGTGACTCGATGCTATATCTCGATTCGATCATGTGAGCCGTCGGATCAAAGTAGAAGAAACCAGATATCGAAAACCATAAATCAAGATACCGGATCGGAAGAGAAGTCATCGTAAGAGAAGTCATCCGAAGTCATGTTCATCGAGAATCGAATGCTACCGATGATCGGGTTACTGAAAAGCTAGTGACTGAGGGTCGATTGTCCGAAGTTCGGAAGAATCGAACTCGGTCGACCGAGTGTCAAGATCTGATCGACGACAAGGTCCATTGAAGAGAAGTCTCTTTGAATCAAGAATCTCAAGACTCGAGAAAAACCTCAAGACTCGAAGTTCTCAAGAATATAGCCAAGTTAAGATCGGTGGCGTGGACCAATGAGAGGAAGACAACCAAACTGGAAAAGCGCAAAAAAAAGTTCTGAGAATAGTATGGATTTGAATGTGACTCCTTCCAACGGTAACATTCAAATCCACACTATAAATACAAGTTCTTCCTTCATTATCGGTGTGGAAAAACGCGTGAAACATCCATCAAGCCAAATCATCTAAAGATTCCCACCATAGAACACGAGAGAAAGAAATACACGATATATTCAAAGAGTGTTCTACCCTAGATCTAAGCACAAATGTAATATCCTAGCTTAGAGAGATTTTCCCATCCTTAGCATTGAGGCTAAACAAATGTAAAGGAAAATCTCAACCTAGTTGAAACCAAACAAACCTTACCCAAATCGATTCGGTTAAGTTTGTAGGTGAGTGTGAATTTCGGTAAACATCTAGCAATCTCGAAAGGGAGGGTAGGCAATCCCCGTGAGGGTGATAAGTCCCGTTTGAGTGTGAACTTGGTAAACATCTGTTGGGTGTTTGACAAACACGTTAAACTAAGTCCGATTGGTTTAGTAGGTGCCCACGATGATAGGGAAGAGTGGATGTAGGAGTTGGACTCGAACCACTATAAAATCGTGTGTTCTTTCTTTGCTTTATGTTCATACTTGTCATATGCATTCTATTATTATAAGCAAAACAACACACATAAGCTTAAAAAGAGAAAAATCTGGAATCACTCTGCCCTCACCCCTGTTTTATATGCATTGCATTACATGTTTTTTCAAGACTTGGCAAGAAAAATCGGCTTTCAAATCGGGACCAACACAATATATTAAGAATTTATTTGATGATTGGCTGATATTTTATGAAAAATTGCTTGTTATTTTAAATTATATTCGCAAATTATTGTTATAAGTGTAAAAGGGAAATAATTGTCTTATAGAAATACAATATCGGTTAAAACCGCTGTTAAGGAGGGTAATACTCTGATGTTTTACATGGAGATATTAAAAGATCCATTGATAGACATTGGTTTTAAAACAATGTCGTAAATATTTACACACTGACCAGTGACCAATGAACTCCAAGACACTGATTACATCGTGTACATTATCGTCCTCCAAGACACGCTTATAATGAACTCATAGGTATTACATGAGAACCAGAGATGGGAAATGACTAATTGAGAACCTCAATATTGGCAAGCTAGTGGATTGGAAGGATTAATGGTGGTATTTCAGTTGGGAGTGGCAAATCCATTTCCTTTGGCAAGCTAGTGGATTGGAAGGATTAATGGTGGTATTTCAGTTGGGAGTGGCAGACCCATTTCCTTTGGCAAGCTAGTGGATTAGAACGATTAATGGTGGTATTTCAGTTGGGAGTGGCAGATCCATTTCCTTCTTAATTACGGGTTGAACCTCATGTCGAACACATTTTAATCCTTCTTCCTTTTTTTTTTGATTTTTTCATGACCCGCGAAAAGTTCTTGGCCGAAAGCACTTTTTGTAGAATTTTTTCGCCGTTTGAATTCAAAATAAAATTATTAAGTCTACTCATAAACTGCTTGTTCGTTTCTGCTCCGGACCTCCACCAGACCGATTAGGTAGCATCCTAGAAACCCTCTTCTTCTTTCCTTATTGTGTCTATTCTCTCTTTTTTGTTTTATTTTTATTTTTCTTGTTTACAAGGAGTCCGTTGAAGGTTGCCCTAATGAAACAAGAGAAATGGTTCAAAAAGGTGCCCTTAACTTTTTTCATTGATCGTGCAAATGGTGACTAGAACCCATGACCTCACGACATATATAGTGGTGCTCTAACCACTTGAGCTATTCCCCTTCATCAAAAAAGGTGCTCTTAACTGTATCTCCGCCAAGATCTATAAGAAGTCTCCCTCTACTACTAAAATCCGTTAGGTCCAAACGATGGAACTAAAGGAAGACTCATCCAGATTCCCCCAGTACAACTACTCAAGCTCTTCTCGAAGTCCAATTTGGTGTAGCAGAAATTCCTCATATAGTCGTGATCGACCCCCCATTCAAGACCACAATAGGTCCGTCCTCGATGGGCGAATTTTTTGAACGGGCAGGTAGCTCATCTTGACATTTATCTTACTTGTCCATATGTGTTTTACTTTGCTTCTCGCATTTTATTTGATCCGATACCATGAGTTTGTGTTCTTTCTTTATTCGCCAAGTGAGAATATGTATAAGTTGTGCCTTTACAGGTTGTATCATTGTGGCCTTTCCCTTATATTTGGAGTTTTTATGGTTGTTATATCCGTTATAAACGGGTTAAAAGTCCAATCGTAAATTGGGCTAAGGCCTAATTCCCTAACGAGATGAGCAGAAGGTACATTTTGGCAGAGTCGAAGAGTTCGCCTAATCTAGGAGATCAATCCTCATCGAGCTCGTCTAGTGAGCAGCCTTGGAAAGACGAACTCAACCTCCACGCGATGAAAATGAGCAGGTCGATAAAACAGGTGACCTCGATCTAAATCAACAAAGGGTCTTGTCAGAAAATATGCTCTAAAAGGAAAGGAAATCAGCTGGAATGATATTGGGGAATGTGTCAAGGAACAAACAGAGTAGAAGATCAGTATTATCAAGGAGATCTCAGAGGCATTAAATGAAGACCGCACTATTCTGGGAAAAAAATCGCTTGACAAGACTTATGACAAAATGCAGGTGATCAAAAAGGGAAAAGAATGAGGCGAACAAGTTACCGCCTCCAACTAAGGACAACGGCTAGGTCAGAGGATGGGATGTCAACGAGCTCGCCCCCAGGCCTGAGGTCAACATCTGACTCACACAAACTCTCAATCAATCATTTAGTGTTATAGTTGACTCTTAACTAGGGTTAAGAATAAGGAACCACGGTTCCAAGTAGGGGTGGGTTCGAATCGGGTAGTTCGGTTACTCGAAAAATTCAGATAGAGAAAGAAGTATCCGAACCCGATCCGAAAAATTGGGTACCCGAAAATTCAGATAGAAAAAATTAGTATCCAAATCCGATTCGAAAAATAGGGTACTCGAAGTGTCGGATACCCGAAATACTCAATTTTTGTGGAAATAAAATTGAAAAAATGCCAGTAACATAAAAGATGATAATTACATACAAAAAGATCGGGTGCCCGATATCCAATTTCGTAACTTCGCATGGGGTTTGGGTACCCGATACCCAATTTTTTTGAGAAATACCTGATCCGATCGAGCGATTCGAGTACTCGATACTCGAAATAAAATGTCCACCCCTAATTTCAAGTCTTGTAATAAATAGAGTCTTTAAGACCCTAAAATGGGATCCAAAATTTATTGAAGGCAAAATTATTGTCATTTACTCTTGCATTTACTCTTCACATTGAATGCTCAAGAACGTATTTATTGTTCATCATTGAACATTTATTGTTTGATTAGCTAAGTATTTAAGCCACATTCATTGCCTAATACCTTGTTATTTTAGCTCTCAACAAGGGTATCCCCTTGGATCGTACCATCATGCAGGTCGAGCTTTTGGGTATTTAGCCAATTTCAGTTTGGCGTGCATTTTTTTAAGCATGAAAAAAAGCTTGGGAACACCCATTTTACATGAAATTGCCACATAATTTCATTGAACATATGTACATTTAACATATATAATACATTCCTTTGTAAATAAGCTACATGTACATCTCAAAACTAGAATATAGCACCCAACTTCATAGATTACTAGTTGATGTTCTTCAAATTGTGAGACGAATAACTAATCTATAAAAATGAAAAAAGAAAAAACCTAGAGCCATAAGTCCACATATCGAACCAGAGGCCGGGGCCCCAAAAACCTTCCCAAGGTAAAACCCTTCTTAGGGCAAAACCCCTGGGTAAGGGGAAAAGGTGACTCCTCTACAGAGAATTACCCCACAGCACGAAGGTAATCCCTAACAAACGAACTAAATACGAAAATAGTCACGATTCATATCATGAAATAAAACATCAGAAAGGAAGTCTGGACAAGACCCGAACCAGTCCTGAGAGACCCCCAGTTTGGAGAGTCTATCCGCGCCAGAGTTGCCCTCTAGGTATATATATATCACATGAATGTTGAGAACATGACGAAAATTCTCCACTTGGCTTTAGAGGGCATGGACCCACCAAGGGAGGGTTGTAGGGCCGTCACGAATAGCGCGGGCAGCCATTCGAAATCAGTCTCAATCCAGAGATTAAACCACCCTCGTTCAGCTGCAAAATGAATACCATGGAAGCAGGCAGCGAGCTCGGACTTGAAGGGATAACCCCAACCAGCCGGACGGGAGAAAGCAGCGAAGAAGAAGCCCCGCGAGTTCCGAAACAGACCTCCAGTGTGTAGACTGCTTGGGGAACCAGAAGCGCTACCATCCGTGTTAACCTTGTACCAACCAGGATCGGGTGGGAGCCAACGAAAACTAAAAGGAGAGCGAGGCAGCCGGGGGCAGCCTGGAAGACGGAGGCGCCAAAGAATAGCAAGTTCCCGAACACCATTACGCATGTGACCAACCGCAAAATCATCAATCTCACGAACAAGAGTCAAGAGAAGAATCATACAACCGTGATAAGTAGGATGTATATCCTGAAAAACGGCACGGTTCCGGGTCCGCCAGATAACCCAAACTAGCGTGATGAAGGCTAACCGCCAAGCGCTGTGAACTTATGTGCCGAACTGAACACAAGTAGCCTGCAAGAAGATATCGAGAAATCCAAAGGTATAATCCAGCTGGATATAAAAAATACACGAAATCTCATCATAAAGGCGTATCGTGAAGGAGCAATGGGCAAATAGATGCTCGAACTCATCCGTGCCCGAGAGACAAAGGGGACAAATGGAGGGACCAGCAAACCTAATACGAGTAAGATCAGCCCCCGTCGGAAGCCGTCCCCAGATCGCACACCAAATTGTCATCGAATGACAAGGCGGAATAAAAGTGCCCCAAATCCAAGAGGCCCAGCCTACACAAAGAGTGGAGTCCTGGACGAGAGAATAAGCAGCCTTAGCTGTGAGATGACCCGAAGTAGAATCCGCCCAAATCATCCGATCACCATGAAAAGAAATCGAAGTACGAAGAATATCAACCACAATATCCGGAAATTGAGCGAAGAAGACCTCATCAAAGTGCCAAATGCCGTCAATGATAACATCCCCTACGGTGTAGGATAACGTAGAGACAAGGTCACCAGGAATACCTAGAAGGTCCACAATAACGTACCCAAGCCAATTATCTGTCCAGAAGCGAACCCGAGAGGTAGCATGAGCAATAATCCAATGGCAACCTGAGGTCAGGCGAGAAATATGTCGCCGAGATCAGACCAGATCGAAGAAAATTAGAGAAAACAATGTGGGGTACCCATTGGATAGAAATAACGAGCAAATATCAAGTCCGTGCTCGGAGAGGCTCGGCAGAGAATATCCCAAGCAAACTTACATAAAAAAGCATCATTAGCCAATCGGATAGAGCGAATGCCCAGCACACCATGGGCGAGGGGCATGCAACACTTCGACCAAGATACCCGAATGAAACCCTGACGGCCGTGTCCCCCGTCCAGAGAAAATTCCGCATTCCCTGTCCAAGTCTGCCAATAATAGAGCGAGACCAACGGTAAATCATCATCGAGTGGACAAGAGAGGATGCAATAAAACTGTTAATAAGACAACGTCAGCCAGCAAAAGAGAGAGTGGAACCCGTCTAGCGGCCAAATTTGCTAATCACCGAATCAGCAATAGACTGCAAATGTGCCCTCTTAGGAACACCCCTGAAGATAGAAACCCCAAGATAGATAAAAGGTAGATTACCCTCAGCAATAGAAGTGAGCCTAGATAAAGCAGAACGAGTAGGATGTGGAACTTTGTCACTGAAGAAAACCCGAGACTTAGAGGGGCTATAAATCTGTCCCGAAAGGCGACCATAGTTCTCCATGTTGGGGAATAAGTTGCACAGATCTATTCGGGATGAATATTTAAATACAAATTTAATTATAATAATTATTACTAGCATGAATTAATCCTATATTAATTCAAATAATAATTCAACAACATATCACGCATATAATTAATTCACGTAAATTCTACGCATGCGGAATTCTACGAGTTTACGTGAACGTACCTCTTGGGATGACAGTGATCTGGCTGATTAGACTAACCAAAAGAACTTCCCAAGTATTCCCTTAGTCCTTGTTCGACTATCCGGTGGAAGGACACTTGTGAACAATTAACAAAAGGAAAATAAATTATGTTGCACCACCTTTGTGGATTTACTAATTTTTCCAGCACATGGAATTGTACTTGGGAATGAAAGAGTCATCCCCTATTTATAGCTAGGTGATGGGCGAAATTTTTGGTAGAAAAACAATGTGGGAAAAACTTTTCTTGATCTCCAAGAAATCTTGAATATATCTCTTATATTCTTTTTCCCATAATTATAATATTCCACAAAAATCCCACCTCACCAATATTATGGTATTTTCGAAATATGGGGTCCAAGATTCCAAGATTTGGATCTTCTTGAATTTATGAGATATTCTTGTATTTCAAGAAATACATATCTTCCATAATATCTTTTCAAGAAAATCAAGAAAATCTTTCTTGCCCTCTATATTTCAAGATTTTCGAAATTTCTATTATGAATAACCAAGTGGGAGATTTCTTGAAGTTAATGAGATAATCTTGTATTCCAAGAATACATATCTTCATTCCATAACAAAATTCAAAGAAAATTTTTCTCCCCTCTTATCCATAATTTTCGAAAATAATAGGAAAAATTAAGCAACAATATTTATTTTATTTTAATCACCTTTTTCAATTATTGGACTATATGTTGGGCTACACAGGGGGCCTTTAGGAGAATTAAGATTGAACCTTCCAATGAATCTTGAATTATCAATATTGAGCCACAATATTATTCAAGCCCATAAATATTAATAAATCCCACTACATAATTAATATTGCACTATCCATCTTAACCCATATTACGGTCAATATGGCTCCGGTTATTATTTCTCGTGTTTAAGATTATCTAGCCCATTAATTAATTCAAGCCCTTTGAAATAGCTTTCCATTAATTAATATCTTTTATCCTTGGTCAATGAAGCGGTTCAACATTATTATCCATATCTAGGAAACTAATTCCACTTGCAAGATTTGGTATGATAAAGCTTATGAACCTCCCAAGGGGCAAATCAAACAAGCGTGCTTGCACTGCGATTCTTCAGATTAAATCTTAGCAATCACATGTGACCAATAATATTGCCCAAGATAAAAAGTATTGAATCTCGTTGATTCTCTACCCATGATAAGTCAAAGCAATAGTTACCAATCCCAAGTGATCCTATTTAAGGAACGAAGATTAAGAAATAACGAACCACTGAGGTCTAATTCTTCCTTGTTCGGTTCAAGAATTTATCCTCCTCGTAGGTCTTATTCGATTGCATCGGTCATGCACTAGTGTAATCTCTTGGTCAAGACAAGCCAATCCCGAGCCTTACACTTCAACCTTTCACGATGAATTGTTCATTTCCATCTAGGTCGTGAATGGCGTACTTTTAGTTACAAGGACCGATAATTTAATCTTTTCGTGATCGGTATCACTAAATTAACTACAATGTAACACGTCACGATTTATTGAGCGGTTATCAAATAAATATATGTAACATTCGATGATATTTAAAGCATCAATGATAAACAATTTATTTCAGTAAATAAGTCCGAAATTTAGTTTTGATTATACAAAGTAAAAGCATACTTTCCAGTATAATCCTAACAATCTCCCACTTATACTCAAAGTCCGCTTTTAAGTATACTACAACATGTCTCGCGAGTCCGTGACATCTAATGTCACCTACACGAACCTAATAATTTCTCCCACTTATACTCAAAGCAGATTGGCAACGGTCTTGACACCCTTCCTTCCACATGTCTCTCGAATGTATTCAGAGGCAGACCCTTTGTGAATGGATCTGCTAGGTTGTCCTCGACGCTATCTTTGCCACATCTATATCTCATCTCTTAACGATGTCTCGTATAAGATGGTATTCCTTTTCAATGTGTTTTTTGGCTTTGTGGGCTCTTTCGTTCCCTTGAATTTGCAAATCGCTCGGCATTGTCACAATAAATGATTCGGCTTGGGCAAATTCGAACCACATCTAAGTCCACTAGGAAGTTCTTGAGTCAAACCGCTTTTTCATTGCCTTTGTCTCAAGCGGCTACATATTCGGCTTCCATGGTAGAATCTGCGACGCATTTTTGCTTGACGCTTCTCCATGTCACGACTCCTCCCCCCATGCAAAACACACACTGGGAGGTAGATTTTCTCGAGTCTATGTCCGATTGGAAACCCGAGTCCGGTGTGGCCGATGGGGATTGGACTATCGATCGATAAACCAACATTCTATCCCGAGTCCTTTTCGGATACTTGGAATATTTTTTAATCGCCGTCAATGATCTTTCCCCGGGTTACTTTGATATCTTGCCACCATGCCAACGGCAAAGCAGATATCCAGTCTAGTACACAGCATTACATACATAAGGCTTCCGACAGCCGAAGCATAAAGAATGCCTTTCATGTCATCTATCTCCTTTTGCGTCTTAGGGGACATTTTCTTGGATAGATGGATTCCATGTCTGAAAGGTACGAAGCCTTTCTTGGAATCTTGCATCTTTGAATCGTTTCAAGGCAATTGTCTATGTATGAAGCTTGCGATAAGCCTATCATCATTTTCTTGCGATCTCGAGTGATCTTGATCCCAAGGATGTGTCCTGCTTCCCCCAAGTCTTTCATATCAAACTGTTTTGAAAGCCATGCCCTTACGTCTGATAACACCTTTACATCGTTCCGATGATCGAGAATGTCATCTACGATAGTACTAAGAATACCAATGCACGATTCCGACACGCTTTTTATACACACAACTTTCAAACTCGTTTTGATCGAACCCATAAGACTTTATAACATGATCAAAACATTGGTTCCAAGCTCTGGATGCTGTTTGAGTCAAGTAAATGGACTTCATGAGCTTACAAACTAGGTGTTCTTGGCCTTTTTCAATGAAGCCTTGGGGTTGTTGCATATAGATCTCTTCATCAAGACTTCCGTTAAGGAAAGGCGTCTTGACATCCATTTGCCGATTTCAAAGTCAAGATCTTGCAAAGAATCGATAAGAGAATCTTGATGGACTTAAGCATGGCTACTGGTGAAAAAAGTTTCCTCATAATCGATCCCTTCTTTCTGAGTACAACCTTTCGCCACTAGTCTTGCTTTGAAGGTTTCCACCTTCCCTTCCGGTGCTCTTTTTCTCTTGTACACCCACTTGCAACCAATGAGTTTGACCCCATTAAGTGGTTCGACTAGCTCCCACACTTTGTTATGAAACATAAAACCCATTTTCGGCTTTCATTCTTTGTTTTGCCAAGAATCTACATCCTTGTCTTGGATTGCCTCGTCATATGTCCATGGGTCTGATTTGTCTTGTCCGGAAATCAAGTCCGAGGACTCTCCTATTCCCATGAATCTCGGGCTGTCTTACAACCCTCCCACTACGACGAAGTTCCGGTTGTGAAAGTGTGTCGTTTGGTATGCCATCTAGTACAGTTGGCATTGAGGTTTGCCTTCTTAGCTCATTTAAGGTAATCTCACTTCTGGGTCTTCTTTCGTTCATATAGTTTTCTTCCAAAAATCTAAAGTGGGTGCTTATGACTACCTTTTGATCTTGGGACCATAGAACATACACCCTTTTTTGTTCCCTGGGGGTATCCTACAAACAACCTTAATTTCGATCGAGGATCCAATTTACGGCTTCCTTGTCCAACACGTAGTTTCGGGACACCCCCAAATTCTCATGTGTCTCATACTAGGCTTACCTTGGGTCCACAATTCTTTGGGAGTTTTGGGAACCGATTTGGATGGCACCAAGTTCGGGATGTAAGTCTTTGTTTTCAAGGTATTTGACCCCGAACGATTTGGGAAGATCCAGATAACTCATCATAGATCTAACCATTTCCAAAAGAGTTATGTTTCTTCGCTCTGCAACCTCGTTTTGTTGAGGGGTTCCAGGTGCAGTGCGATGGTGAGGATGCAATCCCTTCATCGAGATAAGTAGTTCAAAAACTCATTTTGAGGTATTCGCCTCCACGATCGGATCGTAGAGACTTGATACGTTTTTTCCCTATGATTCTCTGCTTGAGCCTTAAATTCTTTGAATTTCTCAAAGGTCTCGATTTATGCTTCATAAGAAAAAATATAACCGTACCTTGAGTAATCATCAATAAAAGTGACAAAATACTCATAACCTCCTCTTGCTTTGGTTGACATTGGACCACATACATCTGTGTGAACGATCTCTAACACTTCTTTGGCTCTATTTCCCTTGGCTCCAAATGCCCTCTTGGTCATTTTACCCTCTAACCATGATTCGCAGGTTGGAAGTGGTTCAACTTGGAGAAGCTCCAGTGAACCGTCTTTCACCAACCTTTGGATCCTCTTTGGATTTATATGACCTAATCTTAGATGCCAAAGAAATGTCTCATTCACGTCTGATGAACATTTTATTTTCTCGGAAACAATTGATGTGTTATAGGATGCATTTCGTGAGTGGTGTGCACAGTTAATTGTATAGAGATTATTCGACAACGTTCCATGACAGATAAATTTATCAAAAAGAGAAATGGTAACAACTTTATTAAAAGTAACCGAATATCCATCATAAAAAAGTTTAGAAACTGAAATTAAATTCTTTCTATAATTTGGAACGTAAAGAACATCTCTTAAAATTAAAACTCTATCTTCAAAAGACAGGTGCACTTCTCCCACTGCTTTAGCTGCCACTCTCGTAGCATCGCCCAGTGTGATGAGGACCTCACTCCCACTAAGTTGCCGGGTCCGCTTGAACCCCTGTAATGTGAAACAAACATGATCAGTGGATCCCGTATCCACCACCCATAAATGGGAGGCATACGCCGCTAAACAAGTTTCAACAACTTGTGCGTGAGAATTACCTTTCTTTCCCCTCCTTTTGGGATTGGAACAGGCTGACCTCCAATGTCCTTTCTCACCAAAATTAAAACATATTCCTTTTGGTCCTTTCTTGACACCCAAACAACTAACTGTCTTTTTCTCACTTTTCTTAGTGATGAGTTTGCTTTGGTTCTGACCACTTTCCTTTTCTTGAGACTTGCCCACCACTGGCCTAGATCTCGAGAAAATACTTTTGGTCACCAATGCTTCGTCTTTCTTTCCTAAATGCTTATCTATTTTCTCCAAGGCTTCTTGTAGGATATCCATAGTAAATATGTGATCACTCATCACAAAACTACAGTAAAATCCATCGAAGCTTCTTGGTAGAGTTAGCAACAGAAATTCGATTTGGGCCTCATCACAATACTTAGTTCCGAGATAAGCCAGTTTTTCAAAATGGTGTTTAATCCTGAGAACATGCTCCCTTACGGGTGTTCCCTCAACCATCTTTAGCCTTGCCACGTCGTTATTTTTAAACTGATTGATCATGCGGTCTTTTGTTAAAAATATTTCTTCAAGACTTTGAATAATTTTCGCAGCAGACTCAACACCTTCATGAATGTGTCTCAAATCATCAGACAGTGAAGTCAAGATTACACGTTTCATGGGTTCATTGGCCTGCTCCCAAATATTATACTCATGTCTTTCCGCATTAGGTGATTCAACAGTAGGCTTGCGTGGCTTGGGTACATCAAGAACCCAATAATGTTCTTGTGCAGGTAGGACAAAACTCATATTTCGTTTCCAAACATTATAGTTTTCGCCAGTTAATTGGTGTTCTTTGAGTGTATATAACAATGGATTAAAAGGTTGCGACATGATGAACTGAAATAAACAATAGTATGCATAAGCACATATATATCACAAGGTTCGATCACATGCATCATATTAAAATCTCAAAAAAATATGAACATGCATCAGCCAACATCTCAAAACAGTTTAAATAAGCCACGTGGGGTGGGTCATTATTTAAACACATTCAAGCAGGTTACAAACAAGAACAATTACAAACCTTTAATATCCAGATTAATAGTTGGCTTCCACTTGACCAATATAAAATTGACAGGGACTTCGGGGAAGTATATGCATATCAATTTTATACCTAAGTAATAACCATGATTAAATACAAGATTATTATTTCATATTGAACGAGCCTCGTGGGGAGGGTCATCGCCGCCACCACTAGTAATAATCCACAATCATCCATTTGGAATTCATTCATGTGAAAGCTATCTTTTTGACCGTCCCTTGGGGGAATTTCTCCAAAAGAATTCACAAATAAATAAATCATGGAGGTCAAAATTAATTCAATTTTATTATCCGGAATAAAATTGTCAATTAATTATTTAAACATACTTAGTAATTTTTGAAGGTGAGATTTTTCATTGGGCAACTCTCATGCAAACACATTTAAACAAATTAAATAAAGCATAAGATAACACAATAATAAATCAAGCAAAGCAGAAAAAATAAACATATTGGGCACAAATTATCCAATTGTCATGGTTTGATTTTTCTTGGCTTGATCTTGAAGAAACACCGTCTTGAATTTCTCCCACTCGTCGTCTCGAAAAAAATACTCCATCTCAAACGCCACGCCAAGTAGCTTCATAGCCGGATGCACGCCCAAGATCTGGCCGGCCACTTGGACAAGTTAAAACCTCGGCACGGCTCGGGCGTCGCCGCTCGCCGCGCGCCTCGGCATGCCATGGCGAGGGCTCAGCGGTACTCGGAAGCGTCTGGCGTACCGCTACAGATCCGTCTTGTAGCTCGGGCCGCCTTCGCCTACGCCCACGGTACTTTCAAGACGCCGCGCGTCATTCATCCGCCTGTCACTCCGCTGGCTCGCTCCGTTACGGTCGCTTTGCGCCCGCCCGTCGCACATCGGCAAATCTCACTTATTTCGCACCCTCGGCCTTGCGGCGCCCGTGCGTGCTGCATCAAGATCCGCGTTACGCGCGTGCCTCTCTGGCACGTTTCGCTCGACGACGCCGCTACGCCCAGTTTCTAGATTTTGTCCTTTAATTCTTCGTCTCCGTCCTCGTTTTCGATCCGATTACAATTTATTTACAAAAAATAAATAAACCTAGATCTAGACTAGTCTATTACATTGATCAAATCAAACAAATCCTAATCTACTCGTGGATTTTCTCACGAGGCAAAACAAATCCGAACGAATCTAATTAAAAATCACAATTTATATGCATTCATAAATAAACACATTAAATTCCATGACAATTGGATACCTGCAAAACAGATCTAGCAATTCTACTATCCAATTTCAAATTTAATGTCGTGAATTAAATTACAATTTAAAAATTGAGTCAAACCGTGGCTCGATACTTTTAATGTATTGGGAATAAGTTGCACAGATCTATTCGGGATGAATATTTAAATACAAATTTAATTCTAATAATTATTACTAGCATGAATTAATCCTATATTAATTCAAATAATAATTCAACAACATATCATGCATATAATTAATTCACGTAAATCCCACGCATGCGGAATTCTACGAGTTTACGTGAACGTACCTCTTGGGATGACAGTGATCTGGCTGATTAGACTAACCAAAAGAACTTCCCAAGTATTCCCTTAGTCCTTGTTCGACTATCCGGTGGAAGGACACTTGTGAACAATTAACAAAAGAAAAATAAATTATGTTGCACCACCTTTGTGGATTTACTAATTTTTCCAGCACATGGAATTGTACTTGGGAATGAAAGAGTCATCCCCTATTTATAGCTAGGTGATGGGTGAAATTTTTGGTAGAAAAACAATGTGGGAAAAACTTTTCTTGATCTCCAAGAAATCTTGAATATATCTCTTATATTATTTTTCCCATAATTATAATATTCCAAAAAAATCCCACCTCACCAATATTATGGTATTTTCGAAATATGGGGTCCAAGATTCCAAGATTTGGATCTTCTTGAATTTATGAGATATTCTTGTATTTCAAGAAATACATATCTTCCATAATATCTTTTCAAGAAAATCTTTCCTGCCCTCTATATTTCAAGATTTTCGAAATTTCTATTATGAATAACCAAGTGGGAGATTTCTTGAATTTAATGAGATAATCTTGTATTCCAAGAATACATATCTTCATTCCATAATAAAATTCAAAGAAAATCTTTCTCCCCTCTTATCCATAATTTTCAAAAATAATAGGAAAAATTAAGCAACAA
Organism: Stenogyne calaminthoides; assembly: GCA_037126765.1. NCBI lineage: Eukaryota > Viridiplantae > Streptophyta > Magnoliopsida > Lamiales > Lamiaceae > Stenogyne > Stenogyne calaminthoides. Next base: position 14,014,860 of record JBBCBC010000032.1, read on the forward strand.
TATTTATTTTATTTTAATCACCTTTTTCAGTTATTGGACTATATGTTGGGCTACTCAGGGGGCCTTTAGGAGAATTAAGATTGGACCTTCCAATGGATCTTGAATTATCAATATTGAGCCACAATATTATTCAAGCCCATAAATATTAATTAATCCCACTACATAATTAATATTGCACTATCCATCTTAACCCATATTAAAATCAATATGACTCCCGGTTATTATTTCTCGTGTTTAAGATTATCTATCCCATTAATTAATTCAAGCCACTGAAATAGTTTTCCATTAATTAATATCTTTTATCCTTGGTCAAGGAACGGTTCAACATTATTATCCATACCGGAAACTAATTCCACTTGCAAGATTTGGTATGATAAAGCTTATGAACCTCCCAAGGGGGAAAATCAAACAAGCGTACTTGCACACGATTCTTCGTATTAAATCTTAGCAATCACATGTGACCAATAATATTGCCCAAGATAAAAAGTATTGAATCTCGTTGATTCTCTACCCATGATAAGTCAAAGCAATAGTTACCAATCCCACGTGATCCTATTTAAGGAACGAAGATTAAGAAATAACGAACCACTGAGGTCTAATTCTTCCTTGTTCAGTTCTGAAGAATTTATCCTTCTGTAGGTCCTATTCAGTGCATCAGTCATGCACTAGTGTAATCTCTTGGTCAAGACAAGCTAATCTGAGCCTTACACTTCAACCTTTCACGATGGATTGTTCATTTCCATCTAGGTCGTGAATGGCGTACTTTTAGTTACAAGGGACTGTTAATTTAATCTTCTGTGATCTGGTATGACTAAATTAACTACAATGTAACACGTACGATTTATTTAACAGTTATGCAGTAAATATATGTAACATTCGATGATATTTAAAGCATCAGTGATAAACAATTTATTTCAGTAAATAAGTCCGAAATTCAGTTTTGATTATACAAAGTAAAAGCATACTTTCCAGTATAATCCCAACACTCCAAAATTTGGGCAAGACATGCGCAGTTCCCCGGGGTACCCCGCATGAAAATCAGAATGTCATCCGCATAAAAGAGATACTGCGGAAGCTTCGGGTGCACCATAAGGGCCCCAGAGGCCACTGATAAATCCAGAAAACGAGCCAAAGCATCCTCAGCCACGCAAAAAAGTAAAGGGGACAGGGGATCACCCTGATGGACTCCCGGGTGCAAGAGAAGAAACCCGTGGGAGAACCGTTAACCAGAACCGAAAAGCGTGCGGAATGGAGAATCACCGTAACCAGCGACGCAAAATGCTCTGAGAAACCCATCCGACGAATGACCTCAAGTAGGAAGGACCAAGAGATTGTATAAAAGGCCTTGGCGATGTCAATCTTGACCGCCATATTACCTGTGGAGCCCAGATCCCACCTATTAACAACATTAGAAGCCAAAGCAACACAAGTATGAATCCGACGACCAGGGACAAACCCGAATTGAGTTGGAGCCAAGCAAGAAACAACAATCTTCCCAAGCCGGGTAGCAAGGATCTTAGAAAAGATCTTGAATAAAAAATTCCCCATCACAATGGGTCTATAATCCGAAATATCCAGAGCATCCTCTTTCTTCGGAATCAAAGTAACTAGGCTCGAATTAAAGCCCGACAGAAGGGTATGATGAAGAAAGAAATGCCTAGTAGCCTTAATAACATCCGTACCAATAATATCCCATGCCACATGGAAAAAGTGGCCGCGAAAGTCGTCTGGTGCTGGTGAGCTATCCGGAGAGAGGGCGAAAATAGTAGCATGGACCTCCGTATCATCCGGGATAGCAGTAAGGTCGTAATTATCCGTGTCGGAGACCGAAGGGAAAATGACATCATCAAGAGCCGAGAAATCCTGATCCTGTAGAAAGCCAAGATATGTTTCCTAATAGCGGTAGGATCGTATGAAAGTTGACCCCCAACCAAAAAAGTCGTTATCGAATTCCGTGTCTTTTGAACACTATGAAGACGATGGAAAAAAGAGGAATTTAGATCCCCATCATGAAGCCACTATAGCCGATTTTTCTGAGCCAGCGTGGTATTACGGCGAAGAAGCAACTTGTTCAGCTCCACGGACGCAAGCAGTTCCTCCTCAAACTTATCTTCAGTGTCCCCATTCTGAGCAATGTCCACTTGTATATTCTCCAATAAGTGTGAGGCATGATCAATATCAGTATATACGTTGCCGAACATCTCACCATTCCAAGTCTTAAGACGAGTCTTCAAACGACGCAGCTTGAATACGGTACGGACAATAGGATCGCCCAAAGCGGGTTGAGACCAAGAACATCAAACCAATTCCAAAAAATCCATATGGTGCGTCCACATTTTCTGGAAATGAAAGGGTTTCACATGAGCCACATAACCAGAAGTCAAAGATAGACAGAGCGGATGGTGATCAGAACAGAGGCGTGGGAGCACAATCAGATTAACCGAGGACCAAAGGTCAAGGAACTGGCTATTGGCAACCGCTCGATCGAGCTTAGCCATCATCAAATGAGGGCGACGAGAAACCCATGTGAAACGGGAGCCAGCTGAGTAGTAGAAGTAGTACCGGAGTAGTAGAAACAGTATCATGAACAGGAATCACATCTTCTGTTCATCGAGCTTTCTGGTACTACTTCTACTACTTTAAGTTTCCTACGGTGTCGAGTGTTGTAGTCACTATGCACCGGATTCTGCTTGGAACCGCGTTGAGTAGTAACAGAAGGAGAGGCGGTAGCGACCTGAAAATCATGCTATGAGCCACGCTGAGTAGTAACTGTAGGGGAGACGTGAGTGAGCCATCGTCAATGGCTTCTAAAGGTAGAGGCTCGTCCCCGAAGAGGTCATCCTCCTCCAAGGTCGTATCCCCTGTATCAGTGGGGAACATGCTAGCAAAAGGAGTAGGATTGTGCACAACCAGTGCAGTCGAGGCTTCAGGGCAATGAGAAACAATATCATGAACAGGAATCACATCTTATGGGGCCGGGATGAAGTTATCTTGAGTGTGTCCCGGGAGATGATACTTTGGCAGATTAAAGGCTGTAAGATACTTGGGGATACTATAAACCAGTTGCTCCTGGGCTTGGGTAGTGTGAAGAACCAATGCAAGCTCAGCCGGAGAGGTAACAGCAGGCGTAGTAGAGGTACCCGCCAAAGAAGATTTTTGAATCCACTGGGGCTTGGGCGGGTGCGAGGCAGGGGGTTGTGACGCAGTCTTAGGAGCAGGCAGAGCAGGGCCAGGGGCTCTGGGGCCCTTCCGAGTGCGTTTAGGATTTAACGAGTAACAGGAGTCGGCATCGTGCCCAATGATATGACAATGAGTACACCAATCTGGAGTACGTTCATAACCCACTGAGGCAATACCACAGTAACCAGTACGTTCATACATAATAGAATATTCGTGTTCAGCTTGCAAATCAATTTCGATAAGCACACGAGCATAGTGGTAGATGGAGCTATTACGAGTACGCTCATCAACCTACAAACCGGGCCAAGGGCCGAAGCAAGAGACCGAATAATAGGCTCGTAGAAATACTCCACCGGGAGTTCATAAATGCGTATCCAAACTGGGACGATAGAAGATCGGACATTATAAGGATTAAATTCAGGAGACCAACGTTGGATACGAAGTGTGCCAAAAGGAGAAGTTCAAGTACGAGCCATAAAGACCTTATCACGTTCAGTTTTATCATGTATGCAAATTTGGAAATAACCACGGCCGAGAGGAGCTATAGACCATGTAGAAGCAAGATTCCAAAGAATCTTGGAGAGCACCCTTCAATGTCATCATGTCCGGGGGTTTCTCCTTCGAAACGAACAACATTCGGCCAATAAGAGTGGTTGAGTTCTCTCTAACGCCAAGTGCGTGAAGATTATCATCGATAGTTACAGAAAGGTGCTCACCCTTACGAACCGGGGTTGGGCGTGGCCCGTCCGGACAAGCGTGCAAAAAAGGGGAACCAACAGTACCCATATGCGTGACATTAAGAGTGGGAGGGAAGGGTGGTAAATTCGTACCCATATGCTATGCAACGGAGGATGTTGCACAACGTCCAGTGTTCAAAGCCGACGAGGTAAAGCCCTCGTACGCACCAAATTTGATACCAAGTGCCGGATCATGCGAAACCTGCAAAGGTAGTGAAGGACGAGTAGAGTCCATCGCAAGTGAATATAGATGTGAAGCAGAAGGATTAGAAATAATACCCTGAAGGCCGGAAAGCGGCGGAGCACCGATCCCGGCAATGTGTGAGCGAGGGTTTACGGGGTCTGCCAATTGAGAAACCCTAGAATCAAAATTGGGCAAAGAAGCCGTATGGCAATCACAGATAGGCAGAGGCAACGTAGATTGGCTAGTATCTCTCGTAGAAAATTGGGGATTGGCACGATCATGAGAGAAAGGTGGCGATGATGATCGCGTGGCCTCCTTGTGACGTAAAAACTCCCGAAATTCCGGAAACAAGGTCCGCACGGTGTGATGTAGACATTGTATATCAGACGCGATCGAGAAACAATCAGAAAGAGGTGTGATCGGAGAAGGAAGAATCAATCACCGAGAAATCGCACTCAATGGGCGTGGAATCGCACATATTGACTACCTCGTTCTTCAAATTTTGAGAGTTCCTGGAATAATTGATAAAGGTTCATTCTAAATCTTCAATCCCGAACGAAACATTGGGGAGCCTTTGATTACTCGGTATATCCCCTCCAAATTGGGGCCAAATGTTCATGTAGCTGGGGGAAGACTCTTCGGAGCACGAGGACGCGTGGTTGGAACCTCCTCATCCTTACTCTAGAGTTGTAGTTGCATTTAACTCGCTGTTTGTAGATAACATTTAATTTGTTTATGCCAAATTTAATTTAATGTCGCGGTTTTTAGCTTGAGATGTCGACATTTGAATTATTTAATGATGAATTTAAACAAAAAAATAAAGTAAAGCTAAGTGAAAGAAAGAAAGAGAACATAACGTTATGTAAAAAACCCTTGAAACAAAGAGAAAAGATTTTGGGTGATGATGGTACCACTGAAATTCACTAGTTTTTATACTTGATGATTACAAGCTACAACGATCGACGAAAGTAAGATCAAGACTTTACGGAAAATGCTGAGAAACAAGGATAATTTCTTGTGTATCAAAAGTGCTCAAATTGCTTAATTAAACGCATAAGAAGGATTAACTTTCATTATTGTTCGAGCAAAAAAGTGATGAGAAGCCCAGAATAGTATGATTGAAATGCTCTAAACATAAATTCTCATGGATCCAATCCATTTTCAACGATTCATATACCTTAAAAACAAGGATGAAAATCTTACCTACACAAAAAAATTATGATAACAAAAAATAAACTACTAAAAAAATAGGCAACTAAAATCTAAATGTCAGGCAACTAAAATCACATCCCAAATATAGCAAGCTTGCTTTCCATATGCGAGGACAAAATAAAATATTCAACAAAAACATAAATTCGTGAAAGTGTGATATTGTAATATCTGCAATTTTTCTTAAAAGAAAATATTTATTGTTTATTTTATTTTGTCATTATATTAAAATTCCCAATCAATTTAGATAGAGATTAATTTGTAGTCCATTAGTTTTCTCCCCTAAATTTCTCTTTTCGGTTATATTTTCTGAATTTAATATGAGTATTAATTTTTAGACATTTCTTTTAGAACCATTAACTTTCAATTATCACAAACACTAAAAAAAAAGCGGTGTTTAACGACGAAAATTAGCGACGGGTATTTATACCGTCGCTAATTGTGACGGATTTAGGGACGAAAATAGTCAAATGGTCAAATCCACCCATCTTAGCGATGTAAAATCAAACTGTCATTGAATACGACGGTTCAACGATGGTTAATTCGAATCGCCGGTTTTAGCGACGGTCTTAGCGACATAATTTTGAAATCCATCGCTAAATCATGCAGAAAATGAAGAGACCCGCCCGTTGGGCACCGCTGTCATTAATTGGGCCCGCTTTAGCGACGGATTTCACATATCCGTCGGTAAATCCAATTTTATAAATACCTCTGCGGCCTGTACATATGGTCAATCAATCTCGTCAGAAAGGAACGCAAACGAGTCAATTTTTTTCATTTATTTATTTATATTTAGTTGTATTTTATATAATTTAATTAATTTATAAATTTTATATTTTATTTAGATGAATGCTGAAGGTGGTAATAACGTCCCAACTTCATCTTGGGCGCCTATTCCTCATTTGCCTATCAATATCATCAATGGAGAGTAAGTGTCATTAATTTAATATTAATTATTAATTATGTATTTATTTTTTAATGTGTTAGTATTGTACCCGGTCACGAGGCTTTCTCTATAGCCAAACGCATCATCATGTGTGTGGGAATTGCTGTCAACGCCCACAGCTGGAAATACGTGCCAACTGAACAACGCTAGATGTATTTCGAGGAGTTTATGTTATAAAATTTACTTAATATTTTATTTCAATATATATTGATTACAATTAATTAATTTATCGTATTACATTCGAAATATAGAAACAAACTACATGAAGTCCCGATGTCAAGACAAATGACATTTACAAGGCATTTTGTAAGATTCCTCAACGACAGTACCATGACATGATGCACAGGTGGCGTAGGCAGTGGAGGGATGAAGAGCTGAACCTATCAGAACAACTTGGGCCGGAAGTATGGGACTCAATTATGGCTGTTTGGAGTGCATTTCCATTTTAAATATTGTTATTTTAATTATGTGAACAATTTGTAATTTTTTGAATAATTTATGATTTCTGTTTAAGTTTTAATGTTTTATGTATGATTGAACAGTTTTAATTTCTATTTTTATTTAATGAATCATTGAAGAATTTTAATTTTATTTATTTTATGTTGAACAATTTTAATTCCTGTTTTTTTTACAATTTATGTTTTTAGCGACGGTTTTGGCGACGGCTTCAACGACGGTTTTTTGAATTCCGTCGCTAAATCGTCGCGAATAATGACAGATATTTCCATCTCTATCGTCGACGGTTTCAAATAATCGTCGTTGAATCCGTCGCTAAAATCTGTCAAAAAAACCACCAACTTCATTTTACATAAAACAGTTGAACCAACTCAATTTTTTTCCAAAACCAACACCAAAATTTGTGTAGATAGAGGCGAAAACTATTTTTGAAGTGCATATTATGTAGCGGAAGCATTTCACGATCGAGGACAATTTTACCGTACGTTTTCACATTTTTACCGTTTAAAAATATATAGTGTAATGTATATAATTGATAAGTTTATTTTGTATTTGGTGTTAATATATATTGTGTAGATAGTTTATGTTAAATGAATGTTGTCATAAATAATTATTTGGTGGATAATTGTTTGATGTTATTTGATAGAAGAATATATTAGGATATTTACATATACAATCGAAACTTTGTCCAATTTTTTGTAGAATTAACATATTGATATGATTTGAAGCAGATGAAATATCCAAATCGTCAGTGGATGTATTCGACTCCTCGCTTTATCAACGAACGTATAAATACGTTGTTCATGAATGAAGTTAATAACTTCATTTACTTTGCAACTAATCATGGTGCAACAGATTCAGAAGGTCGTATAAGATGTCCATGTAATGCAAGAAAATGTCAGAACAAGTTATACAGAATGATTGTCAATGTTCAAACACATATCATCGTGAACAGTTTTGTTCCTTATTACTACAATTGGACACGTCATGGTGAAGATCGACAGAATATTGATTTCATTGATCTTGAAGAGTATTATAATGCTCTCGAATACAATGAGACACACGATGATCATGGAGTCGATGATCCTGGAGCACAGTTCGAGACACCTGTAGTGGGTACACTAGATATGTATCATACAATGGTCATGGAAGCTGGTGGGTTTCAAGATGAGGCTAGGGAGGAGGAACCAAATTAGGAAGCATCTAATTTTTACAAAATACTCAAAGCAACTGACGAAGATCTGTATGATGGTTGTCAAACTCTCTCTCTGTTGTCATTCAATGCTCGACTCATTGCTATCAAGGCTAAGAACAAATTTTCTCAAAGAGCCTATAATCAGATTAGTAAGTTGATTAATGGGGTATGTCCTCCCGGTAATAAGGTGCCTATTACAGAATATCAAGCCAAGAAAATGTTGAAGAGTATGGGTCTACCAGTATAGAGTATTGATTGTTGTATCAATAACTACAGATCTAGATAATGAAGAAGACGCGAATCTAAATAAGCGCAGATTTTGTGGACACTCTCGGTACAAAGTACCGAGTCAGAATTGGACTGACGGTCGAGGGAAGCAGAATAAGAAGAAGAAAGTGGCAAATAAAATGATGTATCACCTCCCTATCATTCTTCGTCTTCAGATATTGTATCAATCTAGTGCCACATCCAAAGATATGACATGACATCATACTGAGTCATCTGATGCTGATTACGGAGAGATGAGACACCATGCTGACTCGATGGCCTGGAAACATCTTGACGAGGTATTTCCTATTTTTCGGACGAACCTAGGAACGTTCGGTTGGGGTCTCAAATACTGATGGTTTTTTTTTTCTATTTGGAATGCACGCGAAAAGTGAGTATTCGTTATGGCCGGTTATATTGACTCCTTATAATCTACCTCCGTGGATGTGCATGAAGCCCCAAACGATGTTTCTCAAAGTATTGGTACCTGGCCCAAAGGATCCAAATGACAAACTAGAAGTTTTTCTTCAGCCTTTGACAAGGGACTTGATATATCTGTGGGAGAATGGAGTGCTAACATATGATGTATCGAGAAAGTAGAACTTCACGATGAGGGTTGCCATGCCGTGGACGATCAGCGACTACCCTGCGTACTCCATATTGTCCGGGTGGAGGACAGCTGGGAAATAAGCATGTCCTTACTGCATGGACGATTCTGACGCTTTCAGTCTCCTGCTTAGAAGAAAATTTTCATGATTTCACAACCATCGAAAGTTTTTACCAGAAGATCATCATTTTCGAGAGAATAAAAAGGACTTTATCAAGAATAAAGTCGTTACGAAAAATATCAAAAAATAATTGAGATCATGTATTTTTATATTAGTTGTTTTTAATTATTAATATATTTTTATCTACATATGATAAATTAATGGAAGTATATATCTCTTTGCATTGATTCAGGTAGAAGGTTGTTAAATCAAATTAATCAGAAGGGATTGAGGAAAACAACGGAAGAACTTGCTAAGGAGCATAATAAAATAGTATCGGATGGTTTGAAGAAGAAGAGCATTTTCTGGGACTTGCCCTACTGGAGCTCACTTTTGATTCGGCATGATATGATGCACATCAAAAAGAATGTGTTCGATAACCTTTTCCACACAATTATGAATACAGAGGGCAAGACAAAAGACACATCAAAGTCACGTGATGAGTTGAACGAGATATGCAAACGTGATCACTTGAAGAGGGATGATAGTACATGAAGATATCCTTAAGCCAATTACACACTTGATAAGAGACAGAAAGTGGCTTTGTGTATTGGATCGAAGAGCTGAGATTTCCAGATGACTATGTCTCCAATTTGAGTCGTTGTGTAAACACATCAAACGGGAAGGTGTCTGGGATGAAAAGCCACGATTGTCACGTGTTTATGCAATGATTGTGGCCCCTCGCATTCCGAGAATTCTTACCGAATAATATCTGGAGAGCCGTAACTGAATTGAGTCTATTCTTCAAAGATTTAACTTCTACAATGATTACGTGGGAAGAAATAGTCCATTTGGATAAAGACATTCCAGTTATTTTATGCAAGTTGGAGCGCATTTTCCCTCCTAGTGTTTTTTTTATTCGATGGAGCACTTACCGGTACACTTAGCATATAAAGCCACAATTACTGGTCCAGTGCAATACAGGTGGATGTATCCATTTGAGAGGTAAACCTTCAATTCACATCTATTTATACAAATATATATATATATATATATATATATATATATATATATATATATATATTTTTTTTTCTCTTATCAATTTTTTTTATTATATATCTAAAGGTATCTCCATAACTTGAAGCTCAATGCTAAACAAAAGGCAAAAGTTGAAGCATCGATTGTTAATGCCTACTTTTGTGAGGAGGTTACAACATTTTGTTCTTGCTATTTAGAGGATCATGTTAGAACAAAGTTGAGAAATGAGCCTCGTAAATACGATGGTAGAGACACAGACAATGTTGTTGATCATATTGAGGGTGACTTGTCTGTATTTAAGTTTCCAGGTCGATGTTTGGGAAAAAGTATTGAACGACCCTGGTTAAACCGACAAGAGATTGAAGTTGCACATAAATATGTGTTATTTAATTGTGATGAAGTCCAACCGTACATTCAGTAAGTATTTCATATACATATCATTTACATAATTAACATATTTGTTATATAATATTTGATTAATAATATATTACTTTCAATTAGGATCTATACTGAAGAGCTACACCGTATACATCCAAACATCTCAGATGCACAAGTAGGTGAATCTATCACTCGTGATTTTTCAGAGTGGTTCCAAAACTATGTGAGTGTTATCTAACCACCGTTTATTAATGAATTTATATTATATGTTTACAATTATATATTTAACCTAAAACCATAATGTTATAGCCGAAATTATCTCGACGTACTAACAATCACTCACAAAGTAAAAACAATGAATGTAAACGAATGAGAACATAAGATTTGGTGACCCGGTTCGCCAAAGTATGGCTACGTCCGGGGGGCAATACCAAGCCAGGAATTTCACTATAATATCTGCCTAAAAACTAAAGTTTCGATCCTTTACAATGAACGTTACATGAAGTATTTATAGATAATAAACTAGGTTAAAACTCTCCATTAGCCTCTTCCGCGGGCCTGCTAGGGCTACAACCGCCATGGGTGGGGTTTCCTTATTTATCCATAATTCCCGCCTCAGGATAAACTTGCCTTGCTTGCATTCCTCGATATCTGCGCCATTAACTATCCGTATCTTCTCCCTATTTATCTCTTCGGTGACTTCTGATGCTCGCTTGAGACCGCCGACTAAAGTGGTCGCATCCACTCCCAGATGGTCGCTGTTAATTGCATGTTCACCACCCTTTGTCATCTCGTAATGGTGGTCGATCTTCGGAGGGTGGTCGCCATGTAGATACGTGGCCCCAACAATTGCCCCAGTGTCGCCCGGTGAGGTAGTCAGCCGTGCCGCGGGTAAGTCTCCCGAATCCCGAGGCACGATGGTGGTCGCTCTCCTTCCTCGAGAAGCCCAACCGCCACCTCAAAATAGTGCGATAGATGATGTCATTTGTCAGGGACATGATGGTAGCGTGGCGGACGCCAGCAAGATATGTCGGATTTTTTGCAAATTTGTCCCAAATTTGAAATCTTAATTGCGTTTTGGCCCCTACTTCCCGCTTATAAATATGGGGTCACTCCTTGCTTTCAACACTTTCGCGACACAGAGCCTTAGAGTTTATTCTGAATCATGGTGATCTTGCATCCTTTCTGCTCCCTGGGTAAGTGTTTTCTTTGCTACGAAACTCCTTCGAAAAACCCTCTTCTTTTTCTGTATAAGTTATGTCGGGAGCACAGGGAGACCGGTCTGGTCTTCATCTCCGGTGAGAGTAGTTTTCTCCGCCGGGACCTCTAGCGGCGGTGGTTTATTAGAAGATTTGGAGTGCAGAAATGCAGGACGGAGAAACCTTATTTGTTGGATTCCGACGTGTTTGGGTCTTTGTCGGATTTGGGCACATTGACTCCTGGCGGGCAGCGAAAACCGATTCCCCGTTCTTGGAGGGGTCACCCGAGTCCTTCGTTTGCCGTGACCGGGATTACCTAGAATTTTATGACTATCAATCATATCGGGCCGGCCTCGAACACCGCCGACCACTCCGATCTAAAATTCGTGCCGCGACCAAGTCCAAGTTTTACATTAATGACGAGAAGTATTGTTTCGTTATGACGGAGGTCGATCTGGACGCCGCCCATAGCAGGTACGAGACTCCGAATTACCTGTTCTTTTATTGTCTAGAGCTAACTGAGAGAGTCGACCAACCTCTAGAGGGGATGATCTCCATACATGAGGCGGTGATGGACGCGGGCCTTCGCTTTCCTCTCCATCCGACGATCTCCATTCTTCTGGCCACCTGGCATCTTGCCCCAGCTTAGATCACTCCGAACGGGTGGAGCTACCTCCTGGCGACCTTGACCGTGCTCGGCCAGGACGGCCTTTACCAGCTGCCCACGCCCATGGAGGTGAATTATTACTGGTCGCTGGTTGCTCAACAAGGACAGGAGGGCCATTAGCACTGAAAAATCATCCCGACCGACGGATCGTGTGGGGGATAGTAAATAATGTTGGTCCCGTGAAAAACCAAAGTAATGCGGAAAAAACATGTAATGCACATAAAACAGGGGTGAGGAAATAGTGATTCCAAAATTTTCACTTTTTAAACCAAATGAGGTGTTTTGCTTATAACCAAATGCATATGGCAAGTAAGAACATAAAGCATTAAGTGATTCAGAGACTCAAGCTCCTACATCCACTCTCCCTTATCCACAGGGAAATTCCTTAACCAACAGATGTTTAATGAGTTCTCACTCACGGGACTTATCTCCTTCCACGGGATCACCTACAGATGTTTAACGAGTTCGCACTCACGGGACTTATCTCCCTCCACGGGATCGCCTACCCTCCCTTGCGGGATTGGTTCTCGACTACCTCACTTAACCACTAACTCTCTCAAGAATGGGTTTGGGTTTGGTGTTATCTCCAACTAGGTTGAGATTTTCCCTTACATTTGTTTAGCTTCAATGCTAAGGTTGGGAAAATATCTCTAAGCTTAGGATATTACATTTGTGTTTAGATCTAGGATAGAACACTCTTGAATATATGCGTGTATTTCTTGTTCAGTGTTCTATGGTGGAAATGCTAGATGATTTGGCTTTGTAGCTTGATGGATGTTTCACGCATTTTTCCACACTTAAAATGATGGAAGAACTTGTATTTATAGTGTGGATTTGAATGTAACCGTTGGAGAAAGTCACATTCAAATCCATACTATTCTGTCAGTTCTGCAGCTTTGTCAGGCTGATTGTCTTCCTCTCATTGGTCCATGTCAGCTGAATCTAACGGCTATAATCTTCAGGATTTTGATTCAGCAGACTTCTCTTCAGCGGACCTTGACTGATCAGGCATACTGACACTCAGGCTAACTTAGTTCAGCTCTTCTGACTTCAGACATCTTGACCCTCAGGTCACTTGACTCACTAACCCTCAGGTCACTTGACTCAAGTTATCTGATCATGAGTATTCTGGTTCAGTGAACATGCCTTCAGATGACTTGTCTTCAGGCGACATGTCTTCTGAGGACATCAGATCAGGCGACTTCTTCTCATCAGTCTTGTTCTGATCTTGTTCAACCTTATCTGATCTCGATCACGTCTGATCTCGATCAGTCTCATTTGTTCCTCTTCTGATCAACAACCTTTTCTTCTGATCTGCTCAGCTAGTCAGCTCTTCTGGTCATCTGATCAGTTTGTCTGTTCTGATCATCTGATCAGGTCTTCTGATCTGATCATCTGATCAGGCCTTCTGATCTGGTCATCTGATCAGGTGACTCTCCTCTTCTGATTAACTGGCTTAGTTTTTCTTCTCTTCTGATTTTGCCCAGCTTAACAGTTAACTCGGAACTCATCCTACTCATCAAATCTCGATCAGTCTCGTCTACAGCCTCATCTGATCTTGATCATCTTCATCTGATTTCATGAGTTCCCCCTTAACTTGTTCTCTCGTTCCCCCTCAACTTGTTATCTGTAGATTAGCTTAAATAATACAAGTTGATAATGTTTTGACATAATTCATCAAAACTAAAATATCCCAATAAATAAGGTCAGAAATTGGCACTCCCGATGGTGGTTTGTGGGCGGGGCGTGGCAGAGTGCCTCCCATGGTTCTATTTTGGAGATTCCCATAACTACTAACTTCTAAGAGCGGGCTCCTCGTAAGATTCTGTTCTGAATGTATACCGAGCACCTCTGTACTGATCTAATTTCCCTTGTCTCTCTTGCAGGCTTGCTCGTTGCTGATGACAACCGGTTGAACTGGGACTTTGTGGCAGCCCAACAGGTCGCCTTTGACTATCCCTTGGATCTACGCCGCGTCGAACTCTTTAATTCCTCTTCCGAGAGATTGTGGGGGGGGGGGGCTACAAACGTACCCTAGTGAGACCGGCCGCTTTCGTGAGTTTTCTTCCTTCTTTAAACAGGGTTTTTTGTTGATACTTAGTGCCTCTCCTTATTGATGGTCATTCTCTTGCAGCTCCTCATATACCCGTTCAAGCGACCGCCCCAACCTCTGAACAGATGGCCTCTCGACGGAATCCTGCCCTTAATTTTTATCGCACTGGGTCCGCGACCCGGCCCACATCCTCGTTCCGTGGGGGCGGTATGGTGGAGACCGGGGGGTCCTAGCGGACGGACCGCTCCAAAGACAAAAGGAAAGCCAAGGAGGGCCGAGAGGGTGCTCACCCGGCCCGCTCGGACGGATCACCCATTCGAAAATGTGCTCGATAGGGCAACTCCCCACGTGCTGCTACTGGGGAGGGGGGAGCGTTCCCCCTCGGGAGTCGATTCTCGCCGCTCACCCCCCACCGACAATGCCGCCGCATCCACCTGGTCGCTAGTTCTCGGGCGACCGCACCTTTGTGGGATGGGACGTTGATCGCTCTGGGGTGTAAGTGTTCATCTCGTCGTCTTTCACTATTGCTTCTTTTTTGTTTCCGTATTTCTTCTAAACCGGGGTCGTTCTCTTTCAGGTTCATGAACTTCCCTCCGCCCATCACCGACTACCTTCGGTCGAAGATGCCCTCCATTGTTGGGGTTTCTACCGACTGGCCTCGGTATATGTGGCACTCCATTCGGGATGTGCCCCGGTGCTGGTCTCTGGACGACCATCTTGCTGCCACCTCCAACAACAAGGAGAACAACCTCTACATCGCCTTGATCTATTCTCAGAAGGCGGCCACTTTTCTTGAGCGGGTTGTGGAGCAAAATGATCATGACCTGGAGATCTTCTGCTCGGCCCTTGACGCGGAGAAGAAGAAACTTGAGGAGGCGACCGCGGCCATGGCCCGAATTAAGGCCGACCTAAAAGCTGCTCAGGATAGGACGGCCGAGTTAGCCCTGCAGGTGGCTGATATGAACGCCAAACATCTTGCCGAGACCGATTCCCACCGCCTCGAGTCGGTGACCCTGAAGGGGAGGGTTGATGATCTTACTCGCCAACTAGCGGAGTCCCATGCCCTGGCGGTCGACTATGAGGCAAGGGTGGAGGACCTTGCGTTCCAGATGTCTAAGGAGGCCTCCCTCTGGGCCGCCACCGACGCTGCGTTGGGGATTTTCTCCTACATCAGCGCCTACGCGGATGTCCTCCGGGAGATGTTTCGCCGTGACCCCTCTGCAGATGCCTCCGTGGTTGTGGAGGACTTCAAAGCCTTCATCGCTAAGTGCCCGTCCAAGGTTGATGTAGTGTTGCCTGTGGAAGATTTGGCCAACTTCGGTGTAGATTTGTCCTTCTTGGGCCCGACGAGCAGGTTGTAGAGGTCGAGTGAGGGAACTGATCAAGGGGGCACATCCAGGAAGGCACCTACATGTCCTATTGCGGCGCCTATGCTTACGACTGAGGCGGCGGATGTGATGTGCGCGATGGTGGTTGCCTGGGAGTGGAGAGGTTTTGGTGGTGGGGCCAACCAGGCGACCAAGGGAGGTTAGGTCGGGGGATGGTGCTTAGCGCCTCCCCTTCTGTTCAAAGTTTGTGTAGGGTGTCTACAAACCCCTTTCTTTTGAATTTTTATTTTTTATGTTTGCGTGGCCCTTCGGGGCATGAATTTGTAAGTGGCCTGTGGGTCCTCTTTTTGTATTCGACCTTTGGGCCTTTATTTAATGAATGAAGCCTTCATATTTTATCTCCCTCGCTGTGCATTCACGTTTGAGTTTGTTGCTTCGCTTTTGAATTGTTGGTCTTGCAACCCCGGACATACACTAGCGATTATGAGTCTTCTTTATGTCCTTATCGCTGTTTGGTTATGGTGCGATGTATCCGGACTATGTTTTAGCCATATTATCTTATGCGGCGTGTCTAAACTTTGGCTTAGTGGTATTTATTTGTTGTTTTTAAGAAGGTAAATCGTGTTTGGTAAATGCGGCCAAAAGCGATGGGCGAATTTTGTCGACGTGAGTTCTGGGTGTTGCTTCCTGTCGTAGTTGGTCGGCTTATGCGTTTGGCGACCACTCTTTTTACCCAACCTTTGCCGCACAGATCGTCCTTGGGATGATTCCTGGTTGACTTATTCTAAAGTGTACAGGACTTTCACAAACGTAATTTATTATAAAAGACTTTTCTTGGAATTAAGAAGCTGTTACAAAGATAATGACAAGATGCCAAACGAGCTATCAACTATTTTCTATTGGTAGTATTTCTTCAGGTGGGCCGCGTTCCATGGATATTGGGCTAGTGTGCCATCTGAGTCTTCGATCTCGTATGCCTCGTTTGCCAGGCATTTGGATATTCTGAACGGGCCCTCCCAGGTGGGGCCGAACACTCCTTTGGGAACCCCGAGTATCTTTTTTAGGATGAGGTCGCCCTTCATGAATTTCCAAAGTTTGACCTTTGAGTTGTAGTATTTTTCTTCTTGTCGTTTGTAGCTGGCATTCTTTATGTTCGCCTCTATCCTTCTTTCTTACAGTAGGTCCAAGCTAGTCGCCATTGCCATGTCATTGCTGTTCGAGGCTCCATTGCTCGTTCGGTGGCTAGGTACGAGGATTTCTGCTGGGATTAC
This sequence comes from Stenogyne calaminthoides, assembly GCA_037126765.1. Lineage (NCBI taxonomy): Eukaryota > Viridiplantae > Streptophyta > Magnoliopsida > Lamiales > Lamiaceae > Stenogyne > Stenogyne calaminthoides. Next base: position 14,031,675 of record JBBCBC010000032.1, read on the forward strand.
CGCCTCTGCCCCGAATGCGAGGGAGTAGGGTGTTTCTCCCGTAGATGTCTTGCAGGTTGTTCTGTATGACAACAATACTTCGGGCAACTCGCTTGCCCACTTGCCCTTCCCTCCTTCAAGTTGCGCTTTCATCGTGTGTTTGATAATTTTGTTGATCGCCTCAACATGGCCATTGGACTGTGGGTGGTAGGCGGTGGAGAAGAGCTTTATGATTTTCCATTTTCTGAAGAAAGCATCGATCTTAAGGCCGTCGAACTGCTTTCCATTGTCAGTTACGATTGCTTGTGGGAGACTAAAACGACAGATGATGTTTCTCCATATGAATTTTATCATGTTGTCCTGGTCAATCGTTGCGAGGGCATCGGCCTCGGCCCATTTTGTGAAGTAGTCGACCGCGACGAGGGCGAATCTCACAGTCCCTGGGCCCATAGGTAGGGGTCCGATAATGTCGATTCCCCATTTTGCGAAGGGCCATGGGCTCAAAATGCTGGTTAATTCTTCCGGGGATACTTTGATCGAGGGGGCGAATATCTGGTATTGGTGGCATGCCTTCACGTATTCGAGAGCGTCCTTTTTTAGTGTTGGCCAAAAGTATCCTTGTCGGATGGCCTTGTGGGCCAGGGATTGACCTCCTGTGTGGTTTCCGCAGATGCCTTCGTGGATTTCTCTCAAGATGGCTTGTCCCTCTTCCCTAGTCACACATCTGAGTAGTGGGATACTGAAGCCTCGCTTGTATAAGTTATCATCGACCATCACGTATCTCGCCGCTCTTATTTGTAGTCGTCGAGCTTCGACCCTGCCATCGGGCAGATGCCCTGTCTTTAGGTACTAGACTATTGGTGTCCTCCAATCCTCACGGTCGACCTCCATTGGGTCGGTAAGGGTAACCAGGGCGTGTGTGGTGGATGGGAAAGTTAGTTTTGTGATGGTGACTTCTCTCATGTCTGCCGGTCCCTCAAATGTTGCCAGCCTGGCCAAAGCATCTGCTTGAGAGTTCGCATTTCTAGGTATCAACTCCACATAGACTTGGTCAAACTTCTCAAGCAGGCTTCTGACGACTTCTTGGTATGCGGTCATTAGATCTCATCTGGCCTCATATTCCCCCGACACCTGGCATGCGACCAGTACCCTTCTGCTCTCCATGTTTCCTGGCGACCACATTCTGCTGAGGCAGCGCGCTATCGCGAGTACAGTTGTCTTTGTGCTAAGGTCGCCTGACGTGTTCGTGTAACATTCCGTCTTCATAGAGCATCCAGAGTTGTTTCAAAAGGTCACGACATTCGCTGGTGTTATTGCCGACCATTTCATGGTAGTGGCAGTAATTTCCTGGGCTCTGCCTACCGTCACTTTTCTTTATGGGCCGAGGTTCTCCGAGCAGCCATTTGTCCTTGATCTGAGGAAAGATGTGTCTGGGGGACACGCCAAAGGCTTCTATCAGTTTGACTGCCACTGGGTCTTCGAACAACTTGAAGTTGCCAGGGGTCTTGTATTACCCCGGTTTCTTGCCTGTCTTTGGGGGTGCTAATTTTTTCCCTTCTCCCATCCTGGCCGCAAGAAGTTCCATGGTGTTGATGATGTCGCTTGCGCAGGTCCTAAACTCCGCGTAAGTCGCTAGATAGTTGGCGGTCACATTTCTCCAAAGTTTAGTTCCCTTTTTTAGTCCAGCGATCACGCACAATAGCTTGGCCTCGTCGCCCACTAACTCCCTATCCAAGATGAGCCGGTCGAATCTTTCCAGGTAGACCTTGTATGTCTCGTCCTCGCCCTGCTTGACGTTTGCCAGTCGCTGCTTTCCTGCGGGTCTGGGTGCCATGGCCGCGAAGTGCCCCATGAAGAGCCACCCCAACTGCTCGAAAGAGTTAGGGGCGATGGATGTGAACCACTTGTGTTCTTACTCGTTCAGAGTGAGGGGGAAAATTCAGCACATGGTTGTGTCGGAAGCCCCTACAGAGGTCATGTATGAGTTATATTTGGCAAGATGCATCCTCGGGTCGAAGTCCCCGCCGTATCGATCAATCGAGGTAGTGTTGATCTTTGCCTGAGTAGGGGCTGCCGTTGTGGTCGCGCTGGGTGGCGAAAATGGGAGGGTCATATGGGTTGCCTGTCCAGCGGGGATAGATTGGTTATCCATTCTTTCCTGAAGGGCCCTGACCGTTTACCTCAGGGCAATGAGCTCGGCATCTCACTGGTTTGCACGAGCATCTCGATGGTCACTGGTGCTGAGCCGACTCATTGCTAAGATGAGTGGTTCGTTCTTGAACCTCCCCTGGTGGTCACCCGCTCCGACCATGATTAAGGGGTGGGAATTGGACTCGTCTTCTATAGGGTTTAGCCTTTTTTACATTAAGTTACCGCCCTGTCGATTGAAGATTTTGTTGTTCGCCTGGTTTTCCCCTAGTCGGTTGAAAACCGAGATGTCTCGTGGCCCTTCAGGTTGTTCGTCCACGTGATGGGCTCTGTTCATCCCCTCTTTTGGGAGGTGGTTAGCCTTCAAAGCCGAGATGGCTTGGTTGAGGCCGAGTTGCCCTCCCACTTGGGCTTTTCCTTTGGTCGCCGCCCCAGGGCGGGCGACCTTGACAATGGGCTGCTGGTCATCATCATCATCAAAGTTCAGATTCTGCTTGCGCAAGATCTGTGCCCAGTTCTGGTCATTCGCTGCCTCCGCTCGTGAGGCCTTGATTATGAGGATAGGGACATCTCCATCCCGTTGCGTGGGTCGGTCTCAAGGCTAGTGATAGGGATGTTGTTCTGCACCATCATTCTTTGTGAGTTCTTATTGATTCGTGGGTTTGATAGGATGATTTCCCATAGACGGCGCCAAATTGTTATAGCCAAAATTATCCCGGCGTACAAACAATCACTCACAAAGTAAAAATAATGAATGTAAACGAATGAGAACATAAGATTTGGTGACCCGGTTCACCGAAGTATGGCTATGTCCGGGGGCAATACCAAGCCAGAAATTTCACTATAATATCTGCCTAAAAACTAAGGTTTTGATCCTTTACAATGAACATTACATGAAGTATTTATAGATAATAAACTAGGTTAAAACTCTCGATGGGCCTCTTCTGCGGGCCTGCTAGGACTATAGCCGCCACGGGTGGGGTTTCCTTGTTTATCCTCGATTCCTGCCTCAGGATAAACTTGCCTGCCTTGCCTGCATTCTGTGATATCCGCGCCATTAATTATCCGTATCTTCTCCCTATTTATCTCTTCGGCGACTTCGGATGCTCGCTTAAGACCGCCGACTAAAGTGGTCGCATCCACTCCCAGATGGTCATTGTTAATTGCCGATTCACCACCCTTTGTCATCTCGTAATGGCGGTCGATCTTCGGAGGGTGGTCGCCATGTAGATACGTGGCCCCAACAAGTCACAGGGTTATAATCAACACATTGAGAACCCATTTATGCGGGATCTTAGTAGAGGACCACTACGTCGGGTTAACACGTACCAAGGATACTATGTAAATGGTTACAAATTCCATACGGTGGAGTATGCATCGACCAAATCTACTACAAACAGTGGTGTTTGCATTAACAGTGCAATGTTCAATGGAGAAAGTTGTGACTACTTTGGACACCTGCAAGAAGTCGTTGAAGTAGGATATACAAGATTCCCTGAGAAGACTGTTGTGTTTTTCATTGGTATGATCCATCTGCTTCAGGAACAAGGATTCATCCCGAATACAAACTGGTCGATGTTCATAGAAGAATAAAATATCCGGGGTATGATCCGATTGAGTTTGCTGCTCAGGTATCCCAAGTATACTACTACACGTATCCAGGTTTGAGAGCAAATAATGAATGGATGGCTGTTTGCAAAGTAAAGGCGAGATCACTGGTGCAAGTTCCTAAAATGGATTCAACTGCCGTGGTTGACGACACTCCATTTCAAACGAAACAAGTTGATTCTCAAACTGAAGTGCATACAGGAGATTTCAATCTTTTGATAGAGATTGACAGCGGGGTGGAGGATAACGAGTATGATGAAGATGAGGATGTGAATGAGAATGAAGATGGTGATGAAGAAGAGGATGAAGAGGAGGAGGAGGAGGACGATGAGGAGGATGATGAAAATACAGATGGGGGCAACGATGAGGATGGCGAATAATAATTATATTGTCTTATTGTTGGGAGATGAATTTAATAAAGAAGATTTTGATTAGATCCCAAAACCCCTGAGTATGACATGTTCAGGATAATCTTGATAGTCTGAGTCAGGATTCAGTATAGAGTGTTCAGGAAGTTATCTGTACCATGTATAGTCAGCAGATATAGATCAGGTTAGATTTTGAAGATTCTGAAGACTCAGTAAGTTTCTGAAGAAACTGAAGACTCAGTAAGTAACTGAAGACTCAGTAAGTTACTGAAGAAACTGAAGACTCGGTATGATACTGAAGACTCAGTATGTCACTGAAGACTCAGAAGACACTGAAGACTCAGTATGTCACTGAAGACACTGAAGACTCAGCATGTCACTGAAGACACTGAAAACTCAAGAGACACTGAAGACTCAGAAGACACTGAAGACTCAGAAGACACTGAAGACCCAGTAGTCACTGAAGAATCAGTAAGATACTGAATACTCAGTATAACCTGAATGATCCGAGGCACTGAATAATATCTACCTGAAGACTACAAAACTGAGAAAAATGCGGATATTCAGAAAAATAGATATTGCCCCATTCACATGCAGACAAAAGGAACTAAGTCTAAGTGTTGTTTAAGGTTATCTCATTCAGAGAGATTGACCAAAAAGAGCCATTATGTTTGTTTACATTTACTGAAGAGAAGAACCAATCAGAGGAAGACAACACTGTACTTTACTGACACTAAAAGCGACAGGTCACCGAAGCATGTCAGTAGTACTATGTTCCAGACTGCAAAGAGTGGTGATTGGCTACATGAAAGAATATTTCCTAAAACATGCAAGGGAGTATTCAAACCCTAAAAATAGTCATTCATCAAACACCATAAGAGGAAACTCATGAAGCTATCTCCTCCAACGGATAGTTTTTCAAGAGTGACCTTGGTGAAGTTGCCTATAAATACTAGTGACCCTCTACATTGAGAGGTGATGGGAAATTTGAAAGCAACTCAAGAGCTCATTCGTATTATTGCAAATTGAAGCACTCGAAAAACCTAGAATTTCCCAAGTGTTTCACATTGAAGAGAGCTCATTCACTAAGCCTAGATTGATAAGATATATCCAAAGCTTAGTAGAGATATCCTAGCCTTTGCATTGTTCTTATTGTAAAGGATATCTCATCCTAGTTTGAAACCAACCCAAAACCTAAACCCTTTGTAAGGTAGTTTGAGTGTGTTTGTTGGTGAGTTGGTGTTGTAAAGAGTTAGTAAGCTACAATGAGTTAGCCAGAAAACTCTAGAGAAGAAGTTAGTAAGCTACTTGTGGTAGTCTGAACACTTGTGTGTGTTGAGTTAGTAAGCTGCAGTGAGTCAGCTAGAAAACTCATGGTAGTAAAGTGAGTAAGCTACAGTGAGGTAGCCAGAAAGCTTTAGGAAGTGGTTAAGGAATTTCTCTGAAGGTCAGAGAGAGTGGACGTAGGAGCTTGAATATCTGAACCACTATAATTGCTGTGTTGTTTTGCTTTCTGCACTGCATTATTATCGATTACATGTTTTTCACTGAAAGCATAATTAATTGATATTCAGTTGGAACCAATCCACTGAACTTGCATCAACTGATCACAACCTTAATCACTGTTTCATTAAAAGGAAGATTTTCAGCAAAGCTAAAATGAGTATAAACTTAGGGCCAACCATTCCGCACACTTGAGTAGCTAGAACAGATAGTTACCAAACTGAACTAACTCTACTGAGGGTTCAGTAAGATAGTTATCTGATCCAAGCGGCCCAGGATCTCTGATAAAACTCTGGCTAAGTTGGGCTAATCTGAAGCTTCTGAAAGCAGCTCAGGATCATTGTCTCAGTAAACTTTGACTCAGGGCGATATGTGCTTCTCAGGGCCAAATCATCAGGACAACCTGACCCATCTGACCTCAGTGAAAGAAAAGTTTTAAAAAAACACTAAACACATGTATTCCCCCCTCATACACGTGTGAGACACGTTAGCACCGGGACCAACAAGTGGTATCAGAGCAGTGGTTTAACTTGACCACTTGCTTTGGTGGCCATAGTCTAATTTGTTGAAAGACTCTGGTGGTCTACTGAACAGATTTATTTGTTGATATCTTACAAGGCTCAGTCATCATGCCTTCTAAGAAACTTCATATGTTCTCTGTTGAGAGCTATGACCTATGGAGATTAAGAATGCAGGCTCATCTGTATTCAAAATATGAAAGAATGTGGAGAGTGGTTTCTGAAGGACCATTCAAATTCACTGTTGTGAATCCCAGAATCACTGATACTGAGAGAAATGATCCCAGAGATGAATTTCCAAAGTCAGATGATCAACTTACTCCTGATGAGAGAAAGTTAGTCAATCTTGACTACATTGCTAAAGATACTTTATATAGCACTATTGATGATGGTGTTATGGGGATGATTTCTCACTGTGAAACTGCAAAAGAAATATGGGACACATTTGCTTTTATGTGTCATGGCACAGATCATATTAAGGAAAACAAACTTTCTGTTGCTATTGGAAAGTTTGATAGCTTCGAAATGGAAGATGGTGAATCCATTGACAAACTTGAAGTCAGATTCACTAGCATCATGAATGATCTGAATGCTCTTGGGAAAAGATACCCACAGAGAGAAGTGGCACTGAAAATTCTTAGAGGACTATCTAAGAAATGGGATATACATGCTGTGGTGATTGAAAACACCAAAAATATTGATTCCATGCCATATCAACAAGTTTTCTCTGAACTGAAAGCTTATGAGTTTGTGATTGACAAGAAAGCTAAGAAATCTGACAGCAAAGATGATTCTTCATCTAGCAAGAATGTGGCTTTCAAAGCTAAAGAGAAATCCAGTAAGTCTAGAGAGTATGAGAACTCACTTGCCAAAAATCAGGATGAGCAGGAGGATAAGCTAGTACTGATGGCAAGGAGGTTTGAAAGACTCAATAGCAAATATGGGAAATACAAGAAATATTACAGGAATCACAGGTACAAGAGAGACTCAAAAGCTGAGGACAAATACACTGAGAAAAGAAAGGACCAGAAAGCTGAAGGATCTTCATCCAAAAAGAAGGACTCCAAGACCAAGGAGGAAAGTGATCAGGATGATGATGCCAACAGATGCTACAACTGTCAGAAGAAAGGTCACTTTCAATATGACTGTCCTGAGCTAAGTGCTAAAGAAAGAAAGGAAAGACAAGCCAAGAGAGACAAGAAGTTCTCCAGCAAGAAAGCCATGATTGCAGAGGAAGAAGAACATTCTGAAGAAGGTTCCAGTTCCTCAGATGAGATTTTCTCAGATAGTGACAATGATGATATCTGTCTTATGGCTGTAGAGGAGGTAAATTCTCATATCTCTGTTGTTGCTCCTACACAAGCACATGAGTTCTCAAGTTCAACTATAAACAAAGAACTTTGACGATGGATTCATTTGAGAATCTTATGAAGGACTATTCGTGTTACAAGAAGCGCTCACTTTGAAACTCAAGAGCGAGAACAAGGAACCCGATCACGAGAATCAAGTGGAAAGACTCTAAAAATGCCGAGATCACTTCTCAATTGATGGGAACTCTTGATGAACTAGATGTTACGAAAGTACAACTCTCAGAAAAAGATAAGGTGATAGAGATCCTGAATGGAAAATTAGAGAAATCCACTGAGGAGATTCAACTTATCAGAACTGAGTTCAATGACCTCTTTGAGAAGCATGAAACTCTAAAGAAATGTGAGGATAGTCTGCAGAGAAAGTTAGCTCTATTGAATTTTGCATCTAAAGTGATAGATGAAATTGAGTTATCAAAGACACAGAACTATAAAAAGCCGGATTGGGATACATTCGGGGGAACCTCACAAGGTCTTTGAATGTTGCTTCTAGTAGCACCAAGATGTCTTTGTTAAACAAGTGGCTTTTGATCTTCTTATCAAGAACCGCGCGAGTTTTAGACAAGGGTAAAAGACTTATGGTTTCGAGAAAACCGAAGGTTCAGGAAGAAAGCCTGGACCTCGGAAAAGGCTAGAAAACCTGACCACCTAGTAGGAAATATTCAAGCCAGTACTTCAAAGCCTCAGGCTAAGAATACCAACCTGAAGAGATCTGACTTTGAATCATCGGAGGAATTTTCGAAGAGAAACACTCAACAGAGATATTCTCAGTGAAAAGACCAAGTCCTCGACATTGAAAGACCCCAATTTCAAAGACAGCAACCCAAACCCCACTTGCCTAAGGGTAAAGGTTTCTGAACCCAAGTCACAGAGACAGAGACCGGTGCACAAAAGCCAAGACACTTGAACAAAAGGCGAACCCAAGAAGAACTCTAAGGCTCATGTTCATTCTAAGGTGGCACTCATACACAGGAGGATCTTGTCAAGGTACCTAGGGTGGTGAATGTGTATGTAGATGTTTATGGGAGACAAATCAGCCACTCTAAAGTAATTAGAGTTGTTAGGCGATTTGGGTTCCAAAAAAGGTACAACTAACTTTGGTAGGACCCTACACCAAATGGGTACCTAAGAACCGGTTTTTTTTAAATTGAAGGAAAAGGGCATTTTTGAATGAATACAACATATAGCGATGATGAGTGGAAATGAGTTGGCTCTATTTGTATGGTATCTGGATAGTGGATGTTCAAGACATATGATGGGATATAAGCAACTAATCACTTTGGCTATGTTGAGCAAAAAGGCCCTCGGATCACATTTGGAGACAATTCAAAGGACAAAACCGAAGGATATGGAACTCTTGAAGTTGACTCTGTTCATATCCATGGTGTTTCATATGTGTCTAGTCTAAAGCATAACTTGCTTTCTATAAGCCAATTCTGTGACAAAGGATTCAATGTTGAGTTCTCAAAGAACTTATGTTAAGTGAAAGACAATACTTCACGAGAAAGTTTTCTTGATTGGTACTAGAAAAGGAAATGTGTATCTTCTTGCGATTGGAGTTCAACTCCTAAAGATACATGTTTGGTTGCAAAGAGTTCCACCGATACCCGGTTGGTAGTGGCACAAAAGGATGAATCACCTAAACTTCAAAACCCCTGAACAAACTTGCAAGATTAGCACTTCATGGAGGGGTTACCCAATGAAGTGTTCAAGAAAGAACATATATGTGATGCTTGTCGAAGAAAAGGAAAACAAATCGAGCATCCTTCAAAAGCAAAGTAGATGTTTCTCTTGAAAGAATACTACAAGCTGTTACATATGGATCTCTTTGGTCCAAGAACACTGTGAGCATTAGTGGTGGAAAAAAATACACACTTGTGGTAGTTGATGACTACTCTAGATACACATGGGTCATATTCTTACTCTTTGCTGAACTCTTTGAAAAGGCTCAAGATTAGAAAAAACGAGAGTGTGGTCAAAATCGATCGGATAAAGGAATCGAGTTTATCAATCATATTATATCGATTATTGTGCAAACAAATGGAATAATAACTCATGAAACATCACCGCAAGGACCCACAAATGAGAATGGTGTTCTTTGAAAGAAGAAATAGGACTACGAAAAAGAAGTTCGCAAGGACAATGATTGTTGAAGTTCGATATTCCTAAGAGATTTTTGGGTGAAAGTTATCAACACTTTGCATGCTATTCTCGGAAACGGATCCATCTTGACCAAGAACCAAGAAAAAACTCCATATGATTTTGTGGAATGAAAGGAAGCCTCTTGTTTCTTTTCTTTTCGTGTGTTTGGTTGCAAGTGTTTCATACACAATAATGGTAAAGATCAGTTGAAAACTTTTGATAGCAAAGGCGATGAAGGGATATTCTTAGGATATTCGAAGTCATTAAAAGCCTTCGAGTTTACAATCTGTAGGACTCTTATTGTGGAAGAAACACCTCATGTTGTTTTTTGATGAATCTACTTGTGTTGGAAGACGGGGAACATGACTCAGAGAGAACTGACCAAGAGAATCACCGGACTTAGCGTAAAAAGAATGATAAAACATCCTCTCGAACACGAAAAAGAAGAAGTCGGTCACTTTCTATGAATGGAGTGAATCGAGACTCGAATAAAAAGTTCGAGGATGGAAAAACTTCGAGGATGGTGAGACTCGGGATGGAAATTCTCCTTGAAGGAAAAAGCCAACACAATTGAAGGTCGACCAATCCGAACATACACCGATTCGGACTCGGGTATGTAATGCCGATGAAGATGTGGTCACTGGTGAGGCAAACTCGAATCTATCAACCAAAGGGGAACAAATGTCCCTGACAATGTTCTGAATGGAATTTCCCCTGAGGAAGATGATTCCCTTTCTCCTTTTCTGTTGTTCCCTGAATTTAATGAACTACCTGAACCTAACATTTCTGATGTTGAGGATACTATTGAAGGGGGAACATCCAGGAGAAAATGGTTGGATAGTCATCCTATAAGTCAGATTGTGGGTGATCTATTAGATGGTGTCAAAACAAGAAGGTTCCATGGAGAAAGTGCTTTATTCTGCTGCTTCCTATAAAAAAAAAGAACCTCTTCGAGATTGAAGAAGCTCTACAAGATTCATTTTGGATTATTGCTATGCAAGAAGAGCTGAATCAGTTCTCAAGGAATGAAGTTTGGGAGCTAGTGGATAGACCTAAGAGACACAAAAGTGTGATTGGAACTAAGTGGGTGTTCAAGAATAAGAGATGAAAACAACAATATTGTGAGAAACAAAGGCAAGGCTAGTTGCACAAGGTTATTCACAAGAAGAAGGCTTGGATTATGATGAAACCTTTGCAATTGTTGCAAGACTAGAAGCCATCGATTGTTTCTTGCATATCTTTGCCCACATGAAATTCACGGTCCATCGGATGGATGTGAAAAGTGCATTTCGAATGGTGTGCTTAAGGAAGGGGTTTATGTAGAACAACCTCCCCGGTTTCAAACAGAATGACCAAGTTTTCTGTGCTCGGGAAAGCCTTGTATGGTCTTAAGCAAGCACCCGAGCATGGTATGATACCCTTTCTCGGTTTCTTATCGACCATGGTTTTATCAAAGGCTGTTGATAGGACTTTGTTCATTATAGAAGATGGGAAAGACATCTTACTTGTTTGATTTATGTAGATGACATCATATTTGGATCTCCAAATCATCGGTTGTATGAAAAGTTTTCTACCCCGATGAAAGGAAAGTTTGAGATGTCAATGATGGGGAGATGAATTTCTTTCTTGGACTTGAAGTGAAACAAACTAAGGAAGGAATCTTCATCAATCAAGCAAAATACACCGAGATCGATTGTAAAAGTATGGTGTATCAGAAATTGCAATGCGTTAGAATTCCTATGAATAATAACTACAAGATGGATCGATCTCGAAGGAAAATCGATAAATCACACTTGATTATAGAGGATCATTGGATCTTCGCTATATCTCACAACAAGTAGGCTCGATATAACATTTCTTTGTTGGGATATGTGCAAGATATACCAAAAGCTAATCTAAAATTTAGTCACATGGAGGCCGCCAAAAAGATTCTCAAATATCTTAAAGGCAATTGTGAATAGAGGATTATGGTATCCATCGATGATAACCTTGAATTAGCGGTTATTGAGATGTCGATTATGGAGGATGTAGAATTGTAGGAAGTCTACCACAGAACTTGTCAATTTCTTTTGAAGTAAACCGATATCATGGTTTTCAAAAAAAACAAACCTCGAAGAGCAACCAAGATTACCGGGTTGAATACATGGTCATTTGCAGGAAGTCACAGCACAGATTCTTTGGCTCGAGACAACAATTGAGGGATTATAAGATTATAGCCAATGAAGTACCTATATTTTGTGATAATAATAGTGCAATTGCTATTACACAAAATCGTGTATTGCACACCCGATGTAAGCATGTTGATATCGGACATCACTTCGCCGAGATCATGTTGAGAAGAAAGACATCGGGATGGAGAAAATTCATCTTGATAAGCAGAGAGCCGATATCTTGACTAAACCTTTGGTGAATCAAGATTTAGGAACTATCGATTGAATTAGGTATGTTGGATCGGTGTATAAAGAAAATCGAAAAATTGAAGGTTTTCGGATGCATGAAGTTTTCTCGAGATTTTCTTGAGAAACTCGGGACAAAATTGAAAATCTTGAACTCGAGTCTTGGGAAACTCGGATATCTCAAGATCAAGATTTTCGATATTATCTTGACCTCGTTCAAGATTAAGATATCATCTTGAGCCCTTTCAAGATTTTCAAGATTATCTTCGATCTTTCTCAAGATTTTCGATATTATCTCGACCTCGCTTTCAAGACTTAAAGATATTATCGACATTTTATCAAGGTCAAAACTCAGTAAGACTGATGGAGAAAATTAGTCTGAAGAAGTATTGACTCATGCAACTCATTTATTGTCTAACTGAATCTCAGTAATCATTGGCAATAAATAACATAACACCTGAAGGAATATTTGGGCGGGACCTTTGAAATACTCGAAGAAAGTCAATGGTCTGCAGGAACAGTAATTAATTGCACTGTTCATTAATCACCAATAAGGTTAAATTGGCGGTGCTATATTTGTGAAATCGTCCTTTCATATACCCGATTTAGTCGGTGTTTAATCTCGACTGTCGATTTCTTCATCTATACAATTTTCCATGAATCAAATCCTATATATCTATTGAAGAATTCCTTCAAAGCCCAATTCCAATAACCTTCGTCTTCAAAACACTCTGCTTCAAAAAACTCTCATTTGCCCATAAATTATCATCCTTTTCAAAACCCTTCATCAAAATTCTGCAAAAAATGACGTTCTCTGTATACGATAAGCTTGCGATCTCTAACAAACGTGGTATGAAATCATCATTTCTCTTGAAAGCTCATCGAATGCGACTCACGAAGAAGAAGCTTTGCACATGATTCGATTGGCGAAGCTCACTTGCCTGGTTGCGAATCAACCAGAGGCAGAATACGCAAAAGAGGTAATAGAGTTTATCTCTAATTTGAAATTAGATGAGTATGACTGTATAGAATCGTAGATTACGGTTTCTCATTTAGAGCATAGTTCAAAGTATGTGGATTTTGTTAGGGAATTGTATATCATCCCTAAGAATCTTAATGCCATATACAAATTGAGCGATAGAGGAGAAGACCCTACGGTTTATATGATGGGTAGGGAGCAAGAGTATCTGGATAGGATTGCAGAGCATCCAGTTAAGTTCGAAGCAACTCTGAACAAAAGGCATTTGAAGCCTAAGTATCGAGTTTTCCTGGACATTGTGAGTAAATGCATAATGAGTAGGTCCGGCAGCTTTGAACAGATTAGTACGCCGAAGTTGAGATTAATGGCGGCGATTGAAGATTCACCCACCACTGCATTCAACTGGTTACATTACTTAATCAAAGTGGTGAGTGATCAAGCAAAGCAAGTCCAGAAGGTGAATGGATCGGTTGTTATCAAAGGGAAGATCCTTCATGCAACCAAGATTGCATATATCTTGGAGATGTGCAGAGAAGAAGAGGATATCTTTGCTAATTCCTCACCCTTTCCAAAGTCAAAAATTCTATTCAAGCCACCTACAAGTAAGAAGACTTTGAAAGGAAGGAAGGAGAAAATCTCAAAGTCTCAGGAGGAGACCACTGAAGAAGGAGCTGAAGAAGCCCAACAAGCCAGGGGGAAAGCCCTGATGGAGGTGAAGAGAGAAAAGGGAGAGACTCGAAGAAGAAAATTGGCCCCTCGAAGCTTGAAAAAATTCAAACTATTACTGAGGAGGAGGTCAGTGACACTGAGGAAATCCAACCTGAAGGCCAGCAAGGACTAAAATCTCCATTGCAAGTTCTGGCTCAGGTTGTGACTATTGCATAGGAACAAACTGAGGAACAAGTTTTCTCTGAGGTACTCGGAACATCTCTGAGCTCAGACAAAATATCTCAGGAAATATTCAAGGAACCTCAGGTTCCTACTGAGGAGATACCTGTTCAGACCTCAGATCAATCTGAACCTCAAGAGCTACTGAACTTAGATGCGCTCCTGAGTGAACCTTTTCTAGATCCCAAAGACTGAATCGATCCTCTTGAACACGAAAAGCCCAAAAATTTGGAGAAAGGAGAGAGAGAAGAGACCGAGTGGCGCAGTAAGGGGGAACGGTTCATTCTGGACAGGTACCTTGAGCTGAGCTCATATCCTGACCTTCATGATCTCTTCTTCAGACTCAGAACCACAATCTATATCTTGAACCAAACTCTTCCAGAGATGCTGAACATTGCCTCCTTCGGAGGAGAGGACCGTGGAATCTCGAGGACTGTTGTCTTGTGAGTTCTCTGGATTCGGGAAGACTAAGCTCGGGATGAAAATTGCTGATTTTGACGAGCTAGTCAAGAAGAAGGTGGCTGAGAGGAGGGAAGCTGATGTTGATGCCTCCAGCTCTAAGGATGAAGATAAAGAGGGGAATCAACAAGATGATGCTAAAAGTAATCTCAGATGGAGAAGCAAACTGATGCTGGTCAGACTGATATCTCACATCCTCAGACTGAAGTTAGCACTCTTCAGGTAACTTTTGGCACTATTAAACATTATGCCAAAGCTACTGAAGTTCATATCTTTAAATCTGTTATGTCTGATATGCAGCTGAGGCTCAGGTGGAGCACCCAGCTCAGGTGGAAAAAATTCTACATACTCCAGAGATTGACTTCAGTCCTATATTGGACAAATTAGAGAAGGTGGTGCCAATGGTGGAGAACATGGCTCAAATTGAAGAAACCTTGGCCAACCAATCTCAGAGGCTGGAAACACTAAGTTCATCTTCAGACATGATCTGACTTCAAACATCTCTTCTTCGATAAAATGACTACCATAGAAGGAAAGGTTGATGGAGTCAAAAGCCGAGCTCAATGCGAGAGATGAAGCACATGTATCGGGGAAAGAACAACATATCTTGAAGCCAAAATTTGGTTGAGAAGAATGATCTGATGATCAAGACAACTGTTGAGGAAATGGGCTCTATGCTCATGACCAAGATGACAGAGATGGTGCAAAATGTCTTCTCACACCAGTTTGCACCTCTATCTAAAGAGTTCTCAGTAGTTAAGAATCATATGAAGAATTTGGAAGAGGAGCATGATCAACAAGCGGGAAGTGCGATGTATAAGCAAAGAGCAATATCATATGGATCAAGACTTTCTCAACTTCTTCCAAGGTATGGTGCCAAAAAGGGGGAAAGGCACGGTGGCAAGCTTAGTGAATTGTTGGCATAGACCTTGAAGAGAATGGCCGATAAAGAAGTCAAGAGAAAATTATTCTTGATGCCTTAAAAAAGTGGAAGCATTTCGAGAAGCTCAATTTCAAAGAAAGCGAAGAGCCTATCTACACTCAAGTATCTCGAAAGCGGACTATTTAGGAAGCAATTTCGAGAAACCGAGTGGTAGAAGGATGGTGGAAACAAGCCAAGCCGGTGAAGAACAAGTCAAACCTATTAAGAGAAATTTGTGGCATTTATAGAAGCGAGGAAAAAAAAGAAAAGAGCTAAAAGCTTCCAAATCTACTCGGAGGAAATTGATTATTGATTTTGAAGAATCGAGGGAAGAAGCCGATAAAGAAGTCTTCAACACAAAGAAAGCTCAAAAACACTTCAAGTGGAAAAAAGAAAAAAAAAAATACTTCATCAAGAGTTTCAGAATGTCGGGAAGAAGAAAAAGACAAAGAGCGTAAAAAAGAAGAAGTGGTTTCAAAAGTTCTTGAGCAAGAGGAGGGTCTTGAAAAAGCTTCGAAATGGCGCACATTGACAAATGGATGCCTATTCGGTTCGATGATGCGTGGGAGGAAATCAAGAGAACCTTCTGGTTTTACTATGAAATTCTGAGAGAATGGAGGGGGACCAGCTCGGATATGAATGAAGCCTTCATTGAGTATTTATTGACATTCTATCCTAAGTACCGCAAAGTTGGATTAACTTGGCGGATGAAAGGTATCTGCAGATAGTTGCCTGGTCCGGTCCATATACTTACCCGGCTCCAAGACTTGAAAATGGTTATGTGAATGAGACGACCATTTCTCAAGAGATTGCTTATTATGCTATCCAACTTGGCCTGACAGGAAACAACCCAGACATCATCAAAGCAAGGGATGAATTGAAGAAAAGATATTATGAGATGTTCAACCTAGAGGTGCCCGAGGATGAGGTTGATGAAGACTGAAGATGAAGAAGACTGAAGACTCTTTTTATACATTTTTGTTTTTTATTTTCATTGTAATCTGTAACTCTGATCTTACAATCAATGATAATTTATCTTTATGCTCAAAGATAATATCTCATTATCTTTTTACATGTCTTTTATGTTTGATATGCCTTATGTTTTGAACTGTTGAGAATTGCCATTTTGGATTGTAACAAAAAAGCGTAAACACGAGTATAGGTTAGGTGTTTTTGTAACAAGATGGTTTTAGCATCATCAAAAATTGTTGGGAGATGAATTTAATAAAGAAGATTTTGGTTAGATCCCAAAACCCCGAATATGACATGTTCAGATAATCTTGATAGTCCGAGTCAGGATTCAAGATAGAGTGTTCAGAAGTTATCCGCATCTATGTATAGTCGCAGATATAGATCAAAGTTAGATTTTGAAGATTTCAAGACTCAAAGAAGTTTCAAGAAATCGAAGACTCAAGAAGTTTTCAAGAAAACTAAAGACTCAATAAATAAATCAAGACTCAAGAAGTTATCAAGAAATCAAGACTCGTAATGACATCAAGACTTCAAGATGTCATCAAGACTCAAGAAGTTGTCAAGAAACCGAAGGCTCAAGAAGTTGTCAAGACATCAAGACTCAAGAAGTAATCAAGACATCAAGACTCAAGATGTCATCAAGTCTCAAGATGTCATCAAGACACCGAAAACTCAAGAGACATCAAGACTCGTAAGACATCAAGACTTAGAAGACACATCAAGACTCAAGACATCAAGACTCGAAGACATCAAGACCGAAGAAGTGGTCATGAAGACTCGATGAAGATTGAATACTAAATATAACTGAATGATCCGAGGCATTTGAATAATATCTACACCAAGACTACAAACCGAGAAAAACTGGGATATTCGAGAAAAATAGATATTGCCCCATTCACATGCAGACAAAAGGAACTAAGTCTAAGTGTTGTTTAAGGTTATCTCATTCAGAGAGATTGACCAAAAAGAGCCGTTTATGTTTGTGTACATTTACTGAAGAGAAGAACCTATTAGAGGAAGACAAAGATTGATTTCTTTTATCGACACTAAAAAGCGACAGTCATCAAGCATGGTAATAGTACTATGTTCGATCGCAAAAAGTGGTGATTGGCTACATGAAAGCATATTTCCTAAAACATGCAAGGAGTATTCAAACCCTAAAAATAATTGTTCATCAAACACCATAAGAGGAAACTCATGAAGTTATCTCCTCCAACGGATAGTTTTTCAAGAGTGACCTTGGTGAAGTTGCCTATAAATACTAGTGACCCTCTACATTGAGAGGTGACGGGAAATTTGAAAGCAACTCAAGAGCTCATTCGTATTATTGCAAATTGAAGCACTCGAAAAACCTAGAATTTCCCAAGTGTTTCACATTGAAGAGAGCTCATTCACTAAGCCTAGATTGATAAGATATATCCAAATCTTAGTAGAGATATCCTAGCCTTTGCATTGTTCTTATTGTAAAGGATATCTCATCCTAGTTGGAAACCAACCCAAAACCCAAACCCTTTGTAAGGTAGTTTGAGTGTGTTTGTTGGTGAGTTGAAGTTGTAAAGAGTTAGTAAGCTACAGTGAGTTAGCCAGAAAACTCTAGAGAAGAAGTTAGTAAGCTACTTGTGGTAGTCTGAACACTTGTGTGTGTTGAGTTAGTAAGCTGCAGTGAGTCAGCCAGAAAACTCAAGGTAGTAAAGTGAGTAAGCTACAGTGAGGTAGCCATAAAGCTTTAGGAAGTGGTTAAGGAATTTCTCTGAAGGTCAGAGAGAGTGGAAAGGAGCTTGAGTCTCTGAACCACTATAATTGTTGTGTTGTTTTGCTTTCTGCACTGCATTATTATCGGTTGCATGTTTTTCACTGAAAGCATAATTCACTGATATTCAGTTGGAACCAATCCACTGAACTTGCATCAACTGATCACAGCCTTAATCATTGTTTCATTAAAAGGAAGATTTTCAGCAAAGCTAAAACGAGTATAAACTTAGGGCCAACAATTCCGCACACTTGAGTAGCTAGAACAGATAGTTACCAAACTGAACTAACTCTACTGAGGGTTCAGTAAGATAGTTATCTGATCCAAGAGGGTTCAGTGTTTTTAAAAAAACACTGAACACGTGTATTCCCCCCCATACACGTGTGAGACACGTTAGCACTGGGACCAACACTTTCATTTAAAAAAAAATCATGTTGACAATTATATTTGAATATTACAAGTTATTTGACATTTCTTAACATAATTTATTTTTTTGTAATTATCCAATAAAAATACAATTTTAAAAAACTATAATCATTTATTCATAATATTTTCATAAAATTATTATATTAAAATGTAATTGAATCATTAAATAAGATAATTAAAATAAAGAATTAAAAAAAATTGAAAAAAAAATGAATTTTAAAGAAATATAGAATTAATTTTATTAAAAATACGTAAAAAACAATTTTAATATAATTTAATTTAATTTAAATTTATAAATAAAAAATATAAATTATTATATTAAAATGTAATTGAATCATTAAATAAGATAATTAAAATAAAGAATTTAAAAAAAATGATAAAAATAATTTTTTAAGACATATAGAATTAATTTTATTAAAAATAAGTAAAAGATACAATTTTAATATAACATAATTTAATTTAAATTTATCAATAAAGAATATATATTATTATATTAAAATGTAATTTAATCATTAAATAAGATAATTAAAATAAAGAATTTAAAAAAAAAATGAAAAAAAATTAATTTTAGCACATATAGAATTAAATTTATTAAGTAAACGCAAGAAAGAAAGTGCCCGAGCGGAATTGATCCCCGCTCAGGTGCCCAAGGTTCCATGTTCGGTCCCCCATGGGAGTGAATAATTGCCTCATTTAATTTGGAGGCTTGGTGGCTTATATATGAGATGAATGGTGGTTGGGTTCGAGATGGTCCGTGGGGGTTGCTGCAAGAGAGCCCCTGCCCGGTTCGAACCACCGTGAGCCATTTTTTTTCAAAAAATTACGATTTAGCGACGGTTATGATGGATTTAGCGACGGGTACGCTAATACTGACGGCCTATAACCGTCACACATTTCGACGGATATAGTCGCCACTAATACCGACGGAACATCATCATTGTTAACGACGATTTTATGACGTCATAATCGTCGATAATTTATAGACGGTTTAGTGACGGATTAGCAATGGTTTTTCTGACCCGGGTCAGGGCCCATATAACAGTTGACAAAACCGTCGCTATGTTGAGACGGTCCAAAGTCATCGATATTTGGCGACGGATAAAGGTCGTCGCTAGCTAGCGACGGATTAAAAAAACCGTCGCTAAATGTTAGCGACCCTCGTTTTCCCGACGATTGAAAAACCGTCACTAAAACCGTCACCACTCCCTATAGCGACGGTTTTAGTCATCGCTAAAATCATCGTAAAACACTTTTTTTTTTTTGTAGTGAAAATTAGGTTTTGATTTAATCTTTCAAGTTTGAAACGTCCAAATTAATATGGTCAATAAGTGACTTTCAATGACTTTAATCTCATTTACTTTTCAGCCAAAAATTGTTCATCTTCCCTCTTTATATACATATCCTTAAATTATTTATTTAACTTATTATTTTACAAAATTATTATAATTCATATTACTTTGAGATAAGGATTTAAAAACATTTTTAATATTTAAATCCTATAATCCTTATCTCATTCAAGCTCAAGCCTCTTTTTATATATCTATATAAATAAAATTTTAAACTCTAATCCTTATTTATTTAAGCCCAAATAAAATTTAATTACACTTATATATCTCCTTTTAAGCCCAAGCCCATTCCTAATACATCTATTTATATAAGACTTATCCTAGATTACTTACATCCGCATATACACATTCTTAAACCCTATATTCAATCTCCTCAACAAGAACTCACGGTATCTTATTCAATTTCTTCTTCAACAAGAACTCATGGTATCTCCTTCCATATGTTTTCTTTAATTACTTTGTAAATATGTTGTTACTATTCATAAATAATCCTATTCCATGAAGCATGAGAATTAGGTGACGGGAGTGTAGGTGCTTAGATTTTGAAGAACATTATAGATGAGATAATATTTGGGGTGAATTCTTATTAATGCACTATTTATAAGAATTATTCTTTCTTAAGTCTTTATCTTTTTAAGTATTCTTTCTACGTCCAAAAAAAAGGGTGTGAAATACGTAAATACCCTTGAATGAAACAAGAAACAAATTTGGATTGATTTTGAATCATATTTAGGAATGTCTTGACCGAAATCAATCCATTTATTCCCTAAAAAAATCTCCTTTATTATCTCCTCTAAAATTTCCTCTGCTATTCAACGGAAATTAAACCAAAAATCAAGACAACCCTGCACATAAAAGCTCGCCGCCCAACAATATACACTGTTCTCACCATGAATACTGCACACACGCACACGCCGACCAAAAAAATTGCCACTATTGTCATCGTGAACACTACACACAGTCACCGGAAACCCTGCAACCTCCTAAATCGCCAATCGCTGAAAACACTCGTTGCTGAAACCTCTGCTCACCGAAAACCCTGCACACTGCTCCTTTGCCGAATCAGCTCCGGTCAGATTCTACACAAACACAACAAAAATCTGCACACCTTGTACACAGACATAAACTGTACACACAACAAAATCCGCACACACCCATATCGATAAATATAAAATCTGCACACACACTAGAATCTGGAATTTTTTGAAATATAATCTGCACACACCAAACTCTACACACGTCTATTCTATAATCTGCACACACAACAACACAACTGCACACTTACCAGAATCTACACATATTTCAGAGTTATAAATTGTACACACAACAGAATGTTTACGCCAACACTCATAAAAAAATAAATCTGCAAACAAACACACCAAAAAAAAAAAAACATATATCAGGGTCATCATCAGAATTTTATAAAGGAGAATCTGAATTTTGGTGAGTTGAATTTCTGATTTTTATTCTTTATTGTAAAAAAAAATAAACAAGGAATCGTTTGATTGAGTGAAATCAAACAGAAAATGGTGTGATATTTGTTGTGCACATGAACATATTTTATAATGTGTGAAGAAAGTATTTTGAAACGTCACCCCACCCAGAAATTGTTCTCGCAACAACGCCGAAAAACTCGAACAAGAAAATAGAAAAAAAAAAACACGAAAGGAAAACGATCGTTTTCAGAAATGTAGCGACTTTGTTTTTGAATAGAAATTGGTATTCAAAATTCAGTTTGATACAAAAATATCACGATATCCTCTGAATATTTTCTGGTACGTCGCTGCAAAAATCTTGGGAGGGGAGTTGTTCATAATTGGTAATGTTTTGACTGGTTGTTAGTAAAATATTTTATTATTAATCATTTTGTTAGAAAGAATCCCTAATTAAATGGCAGATTACATATATTCATAGAATTAATTAGTGTAGATACATATATCCCTAATTATTATGTAAGCATGTATCCCTAATTAAACTCCCTAATTAAACGCTTCCAAAACAATAAATTTGTTTTAAGCGGCCACACTCATATTCTTAAATAAATATTTTATTAAAATAAGGGTAAATATGTCAACAATTGTACCTAAGAGTATTACTAAAAAGTGATAGCACCTAACAGTAATACCTCCTGAAAAATAGCACTTTTGAGCAATTTTCCCATAATATTTTATTAACTCTTATTAATTGTATCAATGTTTGGTGCAATGTTTTCATAACCGAACCGGTGATCGAATCCAGAGACGATCACCCGTCGGTGATTCAACCCGGTTGGACCCGGTTCAACGGGTGGTTCAACCGTTGAAATGATTTACGCTAATTTTTTTTCAATATTTCTTATATTTAGTTAAAAATAAAATAAATATACACCTATATAAAAATTTAAACATATATCTTTTAATTTTTCATATCTAAGAAAAACACAATTGAGTCATGGTCATAATAAAAAATAACACAATAATATGAGAGAAAGTAACTTAAAAGGGAAAAGTGAACCTTATATTTTTATCCCACATCAAGTACATATTAAAAGAAAATGTAAGAGAAAATAAAATCTCATAATTTTGTCCCACATCGAAAATGTTAAAAGAAAATGTGAGAGAAAACAATATAAAAGGGGAAAAGTGTACTTCACCTCATATATTTGTCCCACATCGAAAGTGTTGGAGGAAAATGTGAGAGAAAGTATTATAAAAGGGGGTGAAGGTGGAACTTGATTCATATATTTATCCTACTTCATACATTTATCCCACATCGAAAGTGTTGGAGAAAAATGTAAGATGAAGTATTATAAAAGGGGTGAATGTGGACCTTGGTTCATTTTATCCCACATCGAAAGTGTTGGAAAAAATGTGAGAGGAAGTATTATAAAAGGGTGAAGTTGGACCTTGGTTCATATTATTCCCACCTCATACATTTATCCCACATCGAAAGTGTTGGAAGAAAAATGTAAGATGAAGTATTATAAAATGGGTGAATGTGGACCTTGGTTCATTTTATTCCACCTCATACATTTATCCCACATCGAAAGTGTTGGGAAAAAAATGTGAGAGGAACTATTATAAAAGGGTTATCTCACCTCATACATTTATCCCACATCAAAAGTGTTGAGGAAAATGTGAGAGAAAGTAGTTTAAAAATATTAAAAAAAAAAAAGAAGGTGAAAACCGGTTTTTTCCGGTTAGGCGGTTCGCCGGTTGAACCGGTTTTTTTCGGTTCTGACCGGTTCAAACCGGTTCAACCTGAAAAGCGGTTATTATGTTGTTTTTTGACCGGTTTGCCGGCCGGTTCCCGGTTCAACCGGTTGAACCGGCCGGTTCAAACCGGTTATGAAATCATTGGTTTGGTGAATGATGGTCCCGTTTTGAAAACCCATTTGCACGTGCGGAAGCAAAACGTTTCAGTTCGGTGCATATAAAAACAGGGGTGAGGGCAGAGTGATTCAATTTTTTTTTTTAGAACAATCCATGTGTGTTTTGCTTATAATCGAATGCATAAGACAAGTAATAACATAAAGCAGTAAAGAACACACAATTTTATAGTGGTTAGGACAACTCGTCCCTACATCCACTCTTCCCTTCATGGGGCACCGACTTAACTATTGGACTTAGTTTACCGTGTTAGTCCAACACCCAACAGATGTTTACCGAGTTCACACTCAAACGGGACTTATCACCCTCACGGGATTGCCTACCCTCCCTTTCGGGATTGCTTAGATGTTTATCGAGTTCCCACTCACCTACAAACTTAACCTATCAAACTGATTTGGGTAAGGTTTGTTTGGTTTCCAACTAGGGTGAGATTTTCCCTTACATTTGTTTAGCCTCAATGCTAAGGATGAGAAAATCTCTCTAAGCTTAGGATATGGCATTTTTGCTTAGATACAATGAAGAACACTCTTGGGTAAATTTGGATATGTAATGCTCTGTGTTCTTGAATGGAGTTGCTTGAATATTTGGCTTTTAATTTCACTTTGCAGATCCTCCATTCTCTTCTTTTGAAGATAGTGCAATGTATTTATAGTGTGGATTTGAATATTACCGTTGGAGAGTAATATTCAAATCCATACTAATAATCTTCCACTTTTCCTTTGTCCTTTTGCCTTGGTTGTTTGCGGCTTTATGTCACATCCATATATGTTGTTATCTTCTTATGATCAGCTGCTTTTGTGTGTCTAACGGATCCGATCACCACGGATTCTTGTTCATTGCTTCGATTCGTACTTTGATCTGGTCATTTGAAATCGATCTGTAGATTTACGGTGTCTTTGAAATCCTTTATTCATCGATTCTTGAAATCCTTTGTTCATCGGATGAAATTCTTTGTTCATCGATTCTTGAAATTCATTGTTCATCGAACTGATTTTTCTTGTTCATCGGTCTGATTTCACGAACTGATTTTTTTTGTTCATCGGTCGATTTAAGTCTTTGATCGATCGGCTCACTTTGATCGGATCAGTGTCTGTCTGGTGCATGAGCAAATTGCATAAAAAACTACGATGTCGGTTCTTCTGATGTCGGCTCTGATGATCATTTACTTCTGATGCTTCTAAAGTGATCGGTTCTTTCTGATCTTGCTCTGATAAAAAGCGCATCGAAAAGCGCATTGCGGTCGGTTTACCGACGTCGATTAACTCGGAACTCATCCTTCTCATTCGATCTTGATCGACCCTCGTCCGATCTCGATCATCTTCGTCTGATTTCATGAGTTCCCCCTCAACTTGTTCTTCCGTTCCCCCTCAACTTGTTATCTGTAAATTAGCTTCAAAAAAACACAAGTTGATAATGTTTTGGCATAATTAATCAAAACTAAAATATCCCAACAATTTCCTTTTTTTTGATAATGACGCCAAAAACATTAAAATATATGCACTTTTCTGAGAGATCGGGTTTTTGATTTAAAAGATCGATTCGGTGGTCACTTTGAAAAGTTGTGAACGTTTGAACTCCCGCTCGATACCAATTGATGGTATCGGATTTAAATCCACATTGAAAAAACGGTGACCTTTTTAACAACCCGCTCGATACCAATTGATGGTCCCGTTTTGAAAACCCATTTGCAGACGCAAGGAAGCAAAACGCGTTTTGATTCGGTGCATATAAAAAAAAGCGGGGTGGGGCGAGTGATTCAATTTTTTTTTTTTTTTTTTAAGAACGATGTGTGTTTTGCTTATAATCGAATGCATAAGGCAAGTAATAACATAAAGCAAAGAAAGAACACACAATTTTATAGTGGTTCGGATAACTCGTCCTACATCCACTCCCTTCATGGGGCACCGACTTAACCAACTGGACTTAGTTTACCGTGTTAGTCCAACACCCAACAGATGTTTACCGAGTTCACACTCAAACGGGACTTATCACCCTCACGGGATTGCCTACCCTCCCTTTCGGGATTGCTTAGATGTTTATCGAGTTCCCACTCACCTACAAACTTAACCTATCAAACTGATTTGGGTAAGGTTTGTTTGGTTTCCAACTAGGGTGAGATTTTCCCTTACATTTGTTTAGCCTCAATGCTAAGGATGGGAAAATCTCTCTAAGCTTAGGATATGACATTTTTGCTTAGATACAATGAAGAACACTCTTGGGTAAATTTGGATATGTAATGCTCTGTGTTCTTGAATGGAGTTGCTTGAATATTTGGCTTTTAATTTCACTTTGCAGATCCTCCATTCTCTTCTTTTTTGAAGATAGTGCAATGTATTTATAGTGTGGATTTGAATATTACCGTTGGAGAGTAATATTCAAATCCATACTAATAATCTTCCAAACTTTTCTTTGTCCTTTTTGCAGACCGTTGTTTGCGGCTTTATGTCACATCCATATATGTTGTTATCTTCTTATTGATCATTTTGCTTTTGTGTGTCTAACGGATCCGATCATTTCACGGACATCGTTCATTGCTTCGATTCTCGTCGCCGATCCGTCCACTGAAATCGATCAGAGATTTCGGTGTCTTTGAAATCTTCGTTCATCGATCTTTGAAATCATCGTTCATCATCTTTGAAATCACTTTTTCATCGATTCTTGAAATCACTTTGTTCATCGGATCTTAAATTACTGTTCATCGATTCTTGAAATTCTTGTTCATCCGAACTGATTTTTCTTGTTTCATCGGTCCGATTTCATTAACCGATTTTACTTTGTTCATCGGCTCGATTTCGTCGCCGACTTTGATCGATCGGCTCGATCGATCAGATCAGTCAGATTCGATCTGCATGAGCAAATCAGACGTAAAATCACATTTCTGATGTCGGTTACAAGAATGTCCATTCTGATGAAATTCGCTAAAGAATCGCTTCTAAGTTGATCGATTCTTTCTGATCAAGCATAATGAAAAACTGCATTGCGGTCGGTTTACAGACGTCGCTTAACTCGAACTCATCCTTCTCATCCGATCTTGATCAACCTGCAAATGCTGACCTCGTCGATCTCGATCATCTTAAATGCGATTTCATGAGTTCCCCCTCAACTTGTTCTTCCGTTCCCCCTCAACTTGTTATCTGTAAATTAGCTTCAAAAAACACAAGTTGATAATGTTTTGGCATAATTAATCAAAACTAAAATATCCCAGCAGTGAATTATTTAAGAGATGATAGTGTATAGTGGCTGCTGGGATTGTAATTAGGATTTAATAAATTATTATCTAAGTTATTATAAATTATGGAATTAATTAAATGTGATTGAGCGAAGAAACTAGATTTATGTCAATATACATTAGGAGTATGTGAGATTTGATTAGATTGTTGCTGCGTATATGGAATTCGGTCTGGATTAATTAACTGAAATATTTGCTAGATATTTTATTCATAAAGATTAAGATAGTAAATAATTTCAGATTAGACTAAAGAGGAATATTAGTTTATTAGAAGTTTAAGAATTATGGTGGGTGTTGTTAAATTTAGAGTTCTAATTAGGATTTATGCTATTTTAATTTGAGGATTTATCTCCTAAGTAGATATGATTTTTATGTTAGGTATTGATGACTGCGAGGAATAAGTTTTAAGGCTTATGCATCCATTTTCATCCGCGATATACATTTCCAGGTGGGGTTTTATTGTTTTAATCTCTACAGTGATTAATAGAGTTCTTTTGCATGTGCTATTCAGTGTTATATGTTTTGAATAAATTGTTGAGCTATCTACTATGTGAATTATTTTCCAATTGTTATGCAAATGTTATGTTGGCAAAGTAACTAATAGCCAGGTGCCCTAATGTGGCCCGGGACCGATGGATCTCCGGGTGTATCCCGCCGTGCTCGGCAAAGTCTAATTGCCAGGGGTCTTTATTGAGGACTTGGACCAACATGTCTTCGGGTTTAACCCGCCGTGCTCCCAAGTTCTATGACAATGTTTTTATGGCAAAGTTCTATGGCAAAGTATCTATGCCAAAGTGGCAAAGTTTCTATGGCAAAATTTATGTGACAAAGTGAATGTGATTTACGAAGTTGGTTTACTTGATTATTTATTTTCAGCATTTAATATTGAATAATTTGGCCCCACTGAGTGTGCTTGCATGCTCACCTCCCATTTAACATTTTTCAGATTAAAGAGCTGATGGCGGGGAGAGGCGATGGATGATGCTATTTGAAGTCGTTTATTATTTAAGATTGATAACAAGTTTAATCCTTTATTAAGTTTTATGCGAAGAAGATTTTATTTAATAATTAAGTTTTAGTACAATTGGTATTTTAAATTAATTTATATTACAAGAAAGTAATTAATGTTTATGCTTCCGCTGTTTGTCAAGTAAGTTTATTATTTAATAAGTTCGTAAGTCTTCCACTTCATATTTTATTATTATTGATGGTTGCCGCTGTTTAAATAAAGTATTTTTAAAAATAATAGTCGTTGTTCTTCACCGTTAGGGATTTGAAATTCAAATTTAGTCGCACTCAAGTTAGTTACTTTAACTACTTTTTAAAGAGTTCGTTTTATGAAAATTGGGGCATGACAGATATACAAAATTAGCAATTGAGGGTATTCTGTAAAGCCCCAAAAGTCAGAAAGTCAACTTCCGATGACTTCATGATATTCTAAACTCGAATCATTACTTAGTGAAACCTAAAAATCGATTAAGATTTTTTTTTAATAACAAAACGGTTCATAAAATAAGTCACAGCGAAAAAATCTTACATAACATTTATGAAGATAGTCACATCCATCCACTTAGTAATTTATTACTCCCTCCATTCCAAAGTTATTTACCCCATTTTCTCAAAAGATCCGTCCCAAACTTATTTATCCATTTCCATAAAAGACAATAAAGTAACTATACCCTTTTCAATTATCTCCTCCCAACATCTCAAAATTACATCTCATACCATTACTTTTACCCACAAAAAGTCACTTACTTTAATAATAAAGTAGAAATGACTACAATACCCTCAACCAAAAGTCACTTTATCACTTTAAATACTAATAAACAACTCACACGTTAAAACTCGTGTAAAAAACAAAGTAAATAACTTTGGGACGGAGGGAGTATAACTTTAATAAAATATTTATTATAGAGTTTAAAGTAAGAAACTCAAAGGGTCACTGTAGTGTTCATAAAGGTAACACAAGGATAAGTTTATTTGATACATTTATTTAATAAATAAAGCAAGGAAGAGTGTGAAGTAGTCATCTATGGCAGCTCCGGAGCCTCCACGCCATAACCTGAAATTGTTAAAGTTTGGGCCGTGAGAAAGGGCAATCTACATGCCGCTATACAGGTCTACAAGAATTCTAAAATTATTAAAGTTTTTTCTCTTCCTTTTATTATACTATTTTATTACACATTGTTCATCCTTTAATCACTGAATCATTTTAGTTCGTTCCATATCAATGCATTCATATCTAGCACTGGTAGCGACTCTACCATATCCAATCCCCGTAAATCATCTACGTCTCCTTTTGAGATAGCATTGATAGGGTATACCATGTCCAATCCCCAAAATCAATCTACATCTTTTTTCATTCATGTGGGACTCGTGGTTCCCCATTTGTGCATTCATAAACCATAGATTATGCATAGCTTTCTTATTTGATTTCACTTTATTTATAAATTCAGTTGTTTACTTTATAAACCATTAATAGTCCATATAACATTAATTCGCTACACAGATAGTGTCACACACCTGGTAAATTTAATCAATAATAATGCTTGAAAATCCAAGACTTGCAGGGGCTTCGAGCCTTTGATTCGTGCCACACTCTACCTAGACAATCTGTACCATTTTTTGTTTCATTTGCTCGTTTACAAAAAAAATCGTTCGTGAGCTCGATGGGGTCATCGAGTTTTGTTTATCAATACCTTTCTTCTTCGATAAATTCTCTTTTCGTTCTTAGGTTCGTGTTTTTTGGACTTTAATCCTTTGGGTTTTATCTCTTTCAAATTTTCAACTATCTTAGAAATGTAAACCAAATACCAAGCATTTAATTCATCAAAATGTACAAAACTCTTGTGTTAATCAACTTTGCATGGAAAGACTCTCATTTCTCAACAAAATGACTTATTTACATGCATAAATCTAATAAAATACTTTCGCTTATCCAAAAATCATGACATTCAAGTATATTTTACTAAAGTTGATTATACGTTTGTTTTGAGATTTTACATGAGAGGATTGTGCAGGATGAAGAAAAAGTTAATTGATTTATATTATTATATTATTTTTGTAATGATTGAATGAATGTGATGTGTTGAAAATTGTGTAACAGTGAGGAGATTATTATTTATATTATTATAAAAACTTAGGGTATTGGGTAAATAGGGTATATGGTGCAATAGTAGTATTAGAGGTGGATTATATAGGATTTCAAAATAACCTTGTGAGTATTGAAACAAATGGGTATTTGAGATTGTAAAGTTCGAAGTCCGTCTGTGGTACTCAGGAAACGAACATACCCTAAGGGTCCTAGTTGAAATTGTTTATGAAAATTTTCCATATTTGCTAAATTTGATCATTAAGGGTCCAAGTTGAATTTTTTATGAATTTTTTCCATATTTTCTAAATTGAACACTCTACTCCACTGTTTGTCAAGCTGTACAAGTTTACAAACATAATATACAACTTTCAGTAGTCTCATCCAAAAATTTCGAAATGTCTTCATTTCTAGATTACGCGGAGGTCATTTCTTAATTTTCCACAAATTTTATATAACTATTAGTAAGGTAAACAAACTATTGAATATAAATAACTTTCTTTTTGTAAACACTGCACATATAAATTTCAATGACACATATCTCATTTTTTGCTAAACCAAAAGCTCCAAATTTTCAGCATGTTAAAGTACATTGTAAAAGAAAAGTTGAATAATATTTCCGAATCTTTCTAACTTTTGAAAGTTGGGTAAAAAGGTCGTGAAAGCAACTCCTTTCGTTTTAATTCGGTTTCCAACACACTGACTTTCAAAAATTTATTTTCTTAGATGGATAATCCGATGATCGCTAAATTTCAAGATTCTATGGATTGTTATATGATTTATATATACAATAAATTTATTTAGTTTATTTAAAATATATATAATTTACATTTCATTGAAATAAGTAATTTATTAAGCCCATTTAAATTTAATTCTAAAACCTTTTCTCTGAAGCCCAACCCTAAGTTTTACGTGTGAATATATATATAAGAGTTTACCTAAAATCACCCCACACCAAAAGAATAAACACAATCTCCTGCACAGTTCCTTCTTCGGCAAAGAGTTCTACGATTAAGAGCCGACGTTGTACGACGGAGGATGCATAGCTCGAAGATTTAATGAACTCCAGTTTAATTTTTATCTATTTAAAGATTAAGTGCGTATTTTTTTCAATTATTGTTTTAATTCTTAATGTTGAATATTTGATTGTGGCTATGTTCGAATTTTTGTCGAGACTAATCGAAATTTATTTTATTTTAAAAATTTTGCAAAATGTGATAGCTAAAATTAAATATTTCTTTATGGTCATGCTCTTGGACATATTCTTGCACATAAATTTTTTCATTAAACTCTTTCTTAAACTAGTTGTTGGGAAATTTATAGTCTTGATGGAAGTTCCAGAACAGTTGTAATAGGACCAGTCGAACCTGTTAGTCGACTAATGATGATAGGAGACCAGCTGAACATGTTAGACAACTGATGTATTAGATTAGGTCTAACATTGAGGGGGAACTCAATATGTATAGGTTCAGATCAGAAGCGAAGATCAGAAGCAAAGATAAGAAGCGAAGATCAGAAGCAAAGATCAGAAGCGAAGATCAGACGCGAAGAACAGAAGACCTGAAGGAAGGACATCAGCAAAGTTGATAGGTTGAAGCTAAGACAACCTTATCAGAAGACTCAAGATTACTGATCAGTTTGACACTGATCAGGTAGAGCTAAGTCAGAAAAGTGATAAGCATATCTACTTATCAAAGACATACGATTGTCATCAGACCAGAAGAATGTTAAAACTGCTGGCTTTACAAGGCGTCGATTCAGTGTACTTGTTAGCCACTAAGAATTCGACACGTATGTACGGATCTGACTACGCAGGATATGGCATATCAGGCCAAACGGCTAGAAAGGACAATATTGCACGAAGACGGCATGGCCTTTCTGAGCACGTCAAATCAAGCCTGCTAGCTACCTAAAATAGACCGAAATTCGAATTGCTCTCCAACGGCTAGTTCGATTTCGTGCCTATATATATGAGATCAAACATTCATAGTAAGGTTACGGAAATTATCATCAAACTCAAGCACAAGCAAATTTCCGCACGAAGAACATTAAAGCGAAGCATATTTTTCTAAGTGTTCATCCCATTATTCTTAGCATAGAATACTCATCCTCTAGCTTTAGGCTACTCAGAAGATAGGATAGTATTCCAGTTGGAACATTACAAATCTTATACCCAAACAAAAGTTAGGTTAAGTTTGTTATAGCAAGATTTCAGTCTAGGGTTTCTAGATTTGATTTCTGGGATTGGTTGAGAGAGAACTCGTGAAACATTTGTTGGTTGTACTGTGTTGGACTAACACATTAAACTAAGTCCAGCTGGTTAAGTTGGTGCCCCTGCTGATAGGGAAGAGTGGACGTAGGACAAGTTGTCTGGACCACTATAAATCTGTGTGCCTTTATTTTGCTTTACACTTAACTGCACTCTACTTGTTATCTACATGCATATTCTGAATCTGGTTCAGATTAGCATCAAGCTACTGAACTGATCAGTTTGACACTTTAGTCATCTGATCTAAAACAGATTGATCAGAAATCTGATTAAGTATAACTGGTTTTCACACGGGTTAACTAATCTTCCGCACCATCAGTTAAACTGATAGACGCCGAACTGATCTACCTCCGTGCAATCAGTAAGTTGGATATCAGTCCATACTGATTCACTCCGCACTCTGATCAGGCATACTTGCTAATCACACCTGATTCACGAAAAGTTTTAGAAGTCTATTCGCCCCTCCCCTCTAGACTTCTACCCTCATGAAAACCCGTTCGAGATCTACAAGTGGTATCAGAGCAGTGGTTCTTCCAACCACTGACTTTGAATATCATCGGTTCTTGAGGAAGAACCTTTGTGGTCAGTTGAACAGATCTTTGAAAACCGTTTAAAACTCATACTTTACAAAATCACCACAAGCATGGATAACACTTCAGGAATGCATCATAATTTACCCATGTTTTCTGTTGATGAGTATGCAGATTGGTCTATCGACATGAGAGACCATCTGGGAGTGATAAGCAACATAATGGATGAGATTCTTGAGATAGGACCAATTATCATCTGTCACTATAACCCAGCTGAAGCAGGAGATCCTACTCAACCAGTTGGAGCAAGAATCAGAAAGAGTCCCTCTCTGATGGATGCAGATGAGAGGAAAGTGTCAAATCTGGATACTGTTGCCAGACATCTCATCATGAAAACTATGGATTCTACTACACGAGAAAATGTGAAGTACCTGAAGACTGCTAAGGAAGTTTGGGATACACTTGCTGAAATCTGCAGAGAAAATGAATAGATTAAGGACAGCAGATTGCAAGCTGAGCTGGTGATATTTGAGAAACTCAAGATGCTACCGAATGAAACAGTTGATCAATTTGATGGAAGGATCACTCGTGGAGTCAACCGACTTCGTGATCTAGGACGAGTAATGTCAAATAAAGATATCAACTACAAGATTCTCAGATCACTGACCAAGAAATGGTATACTAAGGTGACCGTGATTAAGGATTGTCAAGATATTGCTACCATGAAGCCGAATGGCCTAATATTCAGTTTGAAAGCCCATGAGTTCGACCTGATTGAGAGAGGTCAAGGATTAGATGATGTCCCTGCTGCAAATTTTACTAAATCTGTTGCATTCCAGACAACTAGTAGTAGTTCACGAATTGTTGAACCAGTTGGAAACATCATCAGTCAGGCCGAACAGATTGCACTACTAACAAGAAAACTTGAACGAACAAATGTTCAGATGGGCAAGTACATAAAGTTTTACGATGACTATCGGCGAAGCAGAGAAAGAGATCGAAGACCTTCTGACAGATCACAAGAAAGGTATCGTTCTTCAGATGATAGGGATAACAGAAGAGATGAACGAAAAGACGATCACAGGGATGAAAGGAAAGATGATCGTAGAGAAGATCGCAAAGAAAACAGACGAGATGAGAGATCAGACAAGAGAAGTTCTGATTATAGACAAGGTGGAAAGTCTCCTGACAGATCTTATAGAAGAAATGATTCTCCTAATAGAGGAAGTTTTGGAGACTCAAGGGTTTGTTATAACTGTCAGAAACCAGGTCACTACAGTGCTAATTTACCCTGACCTGACTCCCAAGGAGAGAGAGGAAAAGCGGAACAGAAGAGAACAAAAGTTCCGAGACAGAAAAGCAATGGTTGCCGACACATCTGGCATCGATGATTCTTATCTACCTTTAGATGACTCAGGCTACTCATCTGTTGAAGATTTTTGTCTAATTACCACAACTGATGATGTCGATGATATGAACTTCTCATCTGATGATGACATCTGTCTTATGGCCAGAGAAGCAGATCAATCTGAGGTAATCTCTAAACCTTCTGTGGTTCCCTGCTCTACACCGGTTATGTTGAATACACTTGCTGGAGAGATTAACCTGCAGGTCTATAATGACCAATTTCTTGATGATCTCTCTAATGCAATAGATACTTATACACGAGTGAAAGTTGAGAATGATAACCTAAGGGCTGAGAATATCCGGCTTGTCAAGGAAATTGAGGCAAGTAAAGCAGCTGAACTAAAATCAGCTGAAACTGTTCAGAAGATGGTTACAGAACTGGAGTTTCTGAAAGTCAGTACTACTGATTAGGGAAAGCTGATTAAGGAACAGTTGGCTCTCAATGAACAACAAGCTGGAGAAATCAAAGTCCTTCAGGCTAAGTTTGATGAACTCTTCCGAATGCATGAGAATCTGAAAACTACTGAGGACAATTTGCGTAAGAAAATAGAGG
The DNA here is from genome assembly GCA_037126765.1 of Stenogyne calaminthoides. Lineage (NCBI taxonomy): Eukaryota > Viridiplantae > Streptophyta > Magnoliopsida > Lamiales > Lamiaceae > Stenogyne > Stenogyne calaminthoides. The sequence continues at coordinate 14,065,893 of JBBCBC010000032.1, forward strand.
TTTTCACGAAATCATCTAAGACCGTTCAAGATCTGAACAACTATTTTTGTACGCCAACTGATAAGAAGGGAATTGGGTATGAGAACCCTTTTGGATCCTCAAAAGCCCCGTCTGGTTCACATCAGAAAAGTGTAACCAAATGAGTTTCTGATCAAGATACACGAAAAGTCAAATCTGTATCAGATAAGAGAAAAGGATCAGCTGACTAGGCAAGGCGAATGCCGGATCAAAAAGGGAACAGAAATGGACCCCAACTGATCAAACATCAGCCGAGGGATCAACAAAAGAATCTTGTTCTTCTGAAGAGACCTCAGCCAAATCAGCAGAGTAAGACTCAGTCTGGAACATCTCGTGAGGGACAGTACCAGCTGAAGTCAACTCAATCCAAGCTGCCTAACAAGAAAGCTAAGGGTAAACTGCTAAGACCATCTATGCCAAAAAGATATGAATCTTTTAATGGTAGCAGTCGTACCTACCCTTACAATCAGAAACCTAGGGTTGTTGCACCTGAACCTCACTGGATTAAAAGAAGACAAATATCAATGAGAAATCCCAAGTCTTCTGATTCATCCAATGCTCACACTAATAATCATACTAACCAGATTGCATATGAGGAGACGTATGATTATGTAGATGTTTATGAGAGACAAATCAAGCCTTCTGTTTTCAACAAAGGTACCAGATTTGTTTGGATCCCGAAAGGTACTTCTAACCCCCCAGGACCCGATTCTACTGGGGTACCTAAAATCAGATTCGTTCGCAGGTTCGAGTGGGACTGGCTAATAAAGGAGGTGTACAAGCAACTATCTGGTACATAGATAATTGATGCTCAAGACACATGACTGGAAGTCAACATCTCCTCAGCGATTACATTGAGAAACCAGGCCCACGAGTTCTCTTTGGTGACGATAACTTTGGTTTTACCAGAGGAGTTGGAACCTTAGTGAACGATGATGTACATGTTACAGGTGTTTCATACGTTGACGACTTAAGGCACAACCTGTTATCTGTATCACAATTCTGCGACAACAGATTTAGTGTTGAGTTCTCATCAGATCAATGCACAATCAAAAATCGAGTGACTCAACAAATCTTGCTAACAGGCTCCAGAAAAGGAACGATTTACACAGCTGATTGGGACAGTTGTCCAAGAAATGCATGATTGATTGTTAAGAGTTCTAAGAGCTCCAGTTGGCTCTGGCACAAGAGAATGAGTCATCTGAACTTCAAGACTCTTAACAAGATAGCAAGGATGTCCTTGGTTGAAGGTCTCCAGAATGAAGTATTCTCTTAGGATCAGACATGTGCCGCATGTCAGAAGGGAAAACAAGTAAAAGCTTCATTCAAAGGGATACCTTCGCCTCCATCCAGCAGAGTACTGTAACTGCTTCATATGGATCTATTTGGACCAGTTACGCCTCTTAGTTTCAGTTGACGCAAATACACTCTGGTGGTCGTGGACGATTATTCCAAGTTCACCTGGGTTGTATTCTTGTATAAGAAGAGTGAAACTACAACAAAGCTACCTGAACTTCTCAAGAAGATTCAGAATGAAAAGGGTCTCAGTATAGTAAAAATCAGATTACATAAAGGTACAGAATTCTTGAACCAATTTATATCTGATTTTTGCTCTGAGTTTGGTATACAACATGAGACATCAGCTGCAAGAACACCACAACAAAATGGCGTTGCAGAATGGAGAAACAGAACACTTAAAGAAGCTGCACGCACCATGTTAGCTGGACATGCAACACAAAGACGCTTCTGGGCAAAAGCAATCAACACTGCTTGTCACACGCAGAACAAACGTTCTCTGACTAAGATTCACTTCAAAACACCCTATGAACTGTGGAAGGGCAGAAAACCTTGTGTTTTCTACTTTCATGTGTTCGGGTACAAGTGCTTCATACATAACAATGGGAAGAGTCAGTTGAGAACCTTCGATGCCAAGTCAGATGAGGGTATATTCTTAGGATATTCCTCAACCAGTAAGGCATTTAGGGTTTTCAACAAATGAACCCTAGTTGTGGAAGAAACACCTCATGTGGTCTTTGATGAGTCAACATCTGATAAAGAGAAATCTGCCGCAGAACAAGATGTACCTGACAAACCAGAAACACTAAAAATGGATTAGTTAAGGCTCAAAGAAAAGAATCCAAAATACGTCACTGTATATGTTCCTAACTTTGACCTTGACGATTCACCAGGTCAGTCAGACCCCAAGGTACATACAACTGTCAGTGAAGAAGCTGGTACAGCTGAGACAGTAACAATTGAACCATTTGGTTCAGGGGGAACACCTGATGTTCCGGCGGACAGACTTCAGCACATGATGAGTCCAACATCAACTGAGATATGTCCATGCCAAGTGGATCCTACTCAAGTACCTCTCCCAGTCTCTAGTGATGAATCTTTATCAGAAGAGGATGATGTTCTCCAAAATGATGATAATCAGGACAGAAGGACCTGGATAACCAGTCATCCAACTGACCTGATCATCGGAGACCCATCTGATAGAGTCAGAACTAGACATCAGATTGGTTAAAGTGCAATGTATTGTTGTTATCTGTCTTTGAAGGAACCACTCACAGTTGAAGAAGCTCTACAAGATGCAAGCTGGATTCAAGCCATGCAAGAAGAACTAGAGCAGTTTGAGAGAAATCAAGTTTGGGAACTTGTAGATAGACCAACCCATCAAGATGTGATTGGTACTAAGTGGGTATTCAAGAACAAGAAGGATGAGCACAATGTAATAACCAGAAATAAGGCAAGCTTGTTGCTAAGGGATATTCACAATCAGAAGGGATTGATTATGATGAAACCTTTACACCAGTCGCTCGCCTGGAAGCCATTCGGCTGTTTCTGGCTTATGCTGCTCATAGGGGGGGTTTACTGTGTATCAGATGGATGTAAAGAGTGCATTCTTAAACGGGGTACTAGTTGAGGAAGTTTATGTTGAACAACCTCCTGGCTTTGAAATGAGCAACCAAGTGTACCGTTTAAGAAAAGTTCTTTATGGACTGAAACAGGGTCCTAGAGCATGATATAATACACTATCCCAGTTCTTGACAGAAAATGGTTTCACCAAGGGATTGATTGACAGGACCTTGTTCGGAATTGAAGACGGTGAAGATATTCTGATGGTTCAGATATACGTGGACGATATAATCTTTGGTTCTCCCAATTAGAAGCTATGCGAGAAATTTAGTAAACTAATGCAAGGAAAATTTGAGATGTCCATGATGGGTCAGATGAGCTACTTTCTAGGTCTTCAAGTTAAACAAGCTCATATAGGGATCTTCATCTGCCAGGCGAAGTACACAAGGAATTTGTTGGCTAAGTATGGAGTTCAGAATTGCAAAGAAGCCAGAATTCCAATGATGACTTCATTCAAAATGGACCCAGATGAAGGTGGTAAGAAAACTAATCAGAAAGAGTATAGAGCTTTGATTGGATCACTATTATACCTGACTGCCAGCAAACCAGATATAACCTTTGCAGTTGGTGTATGTGCCAGATTTCAGGCAAATCCGAAGCAAAGCCACCTGGAAGCAGCTAAGCGGATTCTTAATTATCTAAAGGGTACTGTAAACCTCGATTTATGGTATCCAACAGATGATAATCTAGAGCTTAGTGGGTACTCTGATTCTGATTATGGAGGTTATAGGATTGACATAAAATCAACCTCGGATACATGTCAGTTTTTGGAAAGCAAACTGGTCTCTTGGTTCTCAAAGAAACAGTCATCTATTGCCACATCTACTACTGAAGCAGAATATATGGCCGTAGAAAGTTGTTGCTCCCAACTGCTCTGACTATGTCAGCAGCTGAGGGATTATAACATCGTAGCTATGAATGTGCCTATTTTCTGTGACAGTAATAGTGCGATTGCTATCACTCAGAACCCAGTTCTGCACACGAGATGCAAGCATGTGGACATCAAACATCATTTTATAAGAGACCATGCAGAAAAGAAAAACATCAGAATGGAAAAGATCCATACTGATAAGCAGAGAGCTGACATCTTAACCAAGCCCCTAGCTGAAATCAGATTTAGAGATCTATGCAACGAACTAGGACTACTGGACTTAGGAGATGAAGCACCAGAATACTTTGATGGTCTAATCTCCAACACTAGTTAGTTAAGAAACTGACCAAGTAAGAAGATCAGATGAAGGGGGAACTTCATCTGATCAGGAAAGATCAGTAGGAAACTGATCAGGAAAGATAGTAACAGTTGAAGGAGGAACCTCAACTGATAAGTAAGATCAGTAGGAAACTGATCAGTAGTAATTGTTGGGAAATAACTAAGGATTAGAGGGTGAATTAAGATCGACACATCAGAAATCAAAAAGGGGTTATAAGAATCTACACTTGTGGTAATTGACTGATTACAATATCAGTCAATCAGATACATATTCTTGATTCCCTGCTATTTTCTATTTTCATTTATGTATTGTTTACATATATTAAATTATAAATGACGTCGTACTGACTTTTCATTAAATGGGGACGCGAGGCCCATGTATTAAATGCATTAATTACGCAATTTTAAATCCAAAAGTTGTGGTCTATGTTTTCCTTGACCACACAATCTTAACTTTTTAAAACCGCCTCATTTCCACTATTGATCAAACTTGGACGTCATTTTGATTTCCGCATTCAAAAATGGTTATGTTTTCCCTCTCGATTAAAAACCCCAAAACTTCCCAACACTTCATCACTTTCACAATTTGTTCTGCAACTTCATTCTAAAAACCCTTTGCACTCTTTCTCACTTCTATTCAAAAGCAAATCACCAAATTTTATTGTCAAAATCATTTGTTGCTTAATATCGATAATTGCTTTAGGGTTTGTGCTTCATTTAATACGTTTAAGAATGTGTTGCACTTTTTTTTTTTTTGCTTATTTTTCAAATCTAATGTCAATCTTTCGCAGAAATGGCACCAAAGGCAAAACAAGTTGCAGAGACTGCACACTCTTCGTCACAAGTCTTACCGGAACTGGAGGATCCAATCTTTTGGGATTTTGCTGATGAAGTGATAGAGGAACGATGCGTCGACTTTTGAACAACCACAGATCCCGAGTCTCTGAAAATTTTGGCTCTTTTGAGAGAAAATGGTCTAAAGACCTACTGTTCAGCGAGTGTCGACTCAATAATTTTGGATGGTTCTCTCGAATTCCTTTACAATTTGAGAGACCATGAGGGCTTGTTGCATTCGGAGGTACAAGGTGAGCATCTGGAGATTACCGATGAAGATCTCCACAGAATTTTCCAACTACCGGCACCAGCTGATGGGATTATGCCTGATTCATACCGTGTCGAAGAAGACAGCGCTATCATCAAGCACCTTCTCCATCCGGCCGATTCACATCACACTAAGGGTTTCAAGAAACCTATGCTGAAACAGAAATACCGCCTTCTATTTGACATCGTACAGAAGGTCATTGCTGGTATAACCTACAATTTTGATGCAGTCACGCAAGAAAAGGCTCGAATCATGTCTGCCATCATTGATAAGGCAAAGATCAACTGGCTTGAGTTTTTGAAGAGGAGGTTGCTGGAGGAATCATCAAAGTTTGTGGAAGAAGGAGGCAAGATTGTCCTCAGTGGAAAAATTACTATGCTGCACAAGGTGTCCTTGATTCTGATCGATATGATGAAGGACCGTGAATGGAGTGAGGATGAAATGATCCCATATGTTCTTGCTCACAAGAAGATGCTGATCAATGACAAGCCAATTCCTGGACTTCCTGATGATGATGAGGATATTGTTGTTAAACCAGCAACAGAAGTGCGCAAGAAGGGAACAACTGGCCAGAAGAGGAAGGTTGTGGCACGGAAGCCAGAAAAAGGGATTACTCTGAAGGAACCAGCCCAATCAGCTGCGAAAAGAACTAAGTCTGAACCTAGTGCTCCGATTTCTGGTAAAGGGAAGAGTAAAGAGCTGAAACTGGTGGATGAACCGACTGATTCTAATGATGATATTCCACTCAGCAGACTGCCCCCAAGAGGACCTGGTTAAGTTTCGAAGGCTACTCCGTCTGCTACTGCTCAAGCTGAAGCACCGCGAATGACCATTCATGCTTCAACTGAGTCTGCTCAACCTACTATTTCTTCCAATACTCCATTTGTTGATCCTGATCCATTAATTGTTGTACCATTCTCTCCATCATCCTCTCCTGAACCAGAACCAGAGATTCTTTCCTTTACTGAAAAGATCATCAGAAGGAGGCTAGAGAAAATGCTGGAGGACAGATATTCTGAGTTGTCAATCAAACAAGAAGCCAAAACTGCAGTTCTTGATGTGCTCACATGGAGAGCATCAGATTGAAGAAATTTGAAGATTTTGGTATAGTCCTTAAACAGAAAGGTGGAGTACGTCCCTTTCTGGAGTATGAGCTGTAAATGAGGAAGTTGGCTGGGTTGAAACAGCTCCCGATCTAGTATCTGATGATGTTGTGGCTGGTCTGATCACAAGACATCTGGGGATGCCAGACCCCAATGCACCGAGAGCTCAAACACAAGATGGTCAGATATAGCCGTACCATGCAGCAAATGAAAATAGTTGATGAGGAAATCAACTCTGGTGGACCAATTCAGGTTGAAGAAATTTTTGAACAGATGGCTGATACAGAACAGACTGCGAAAGAGATGAGGATTGTGGAAGAACCAGAAGAGTCTGTTGGAGCTGCCGATGAAGCTGATGCGGGAGATGCAGCAAAGTCCCCATCAGCCGAGGCACAATCAGCTGAGCACTTCATAGATCTGACTGCTGGAGGGAGTCAAGCTGAGGAAATAGAGGTCGAAGGCCCCTCGTCATCAACAGGTCAGGTTATGCAGATTCTCCAAACTTCTCCATCTTTTGAAGAGAATCTGATGAAGTACATCATGAACACATTCCGTACGAACAGGGCACATATGTTCAGGGATGATGTTAGTTTCTTTGTTCCAAGGCAAATTGAGACCGCAATCAGAACTGAAAGGGAAAATGTATCCAAGCACTGCATGCGTATGAGTGAAGATATAAGGGATACTACTGCGGACAAAATGCTGGAAATGACTCAGCAGATGGCCAAGATAGAAGAAAGCAGGAATCATCAGTTCACCTTGATGATGAATGAACAAATGGCCAAGATGAGCAAGATGCAAGAAGAAATGAATGCTGCAACCAGGAGGGTAAGCTCTTTTGCTAACAAACTGGATGGATTGTTCGACAAAGTCAGCTCCATCGTGGACAAAGCTCAAACATCTATGCTGGGAGTTGTTGAACATGCTCAACCTGATCCCAGTATGGAGTCTCCTTTAAAGCCTGATCTAGAAAGTCGTGGAACAGAAGAAGGCTGATCTAGAAAAACAGCTACGACTAGAAGAAGAAGCACGACTTGACAAAGCTTACAAGCTGAAGAAGAAGAAAGGCCTTGTTGGTGGAACGGGTGAAGGTTTGCAGTTCGTAGAGCCTATTCTGGATGCTGATGTGGATCTGATTGTACGACCGGATAAGAATATGGTCAAACAGTGGAAACTGATCAAAGGTGAATGGTACATATCAGCTTACATCAACAAAGTTATTCCAACCAGTGAAGACAAAAATGAGATATTCAGAGACTGGTTGAGTAGCAAACATCCTGTATTCTATGGCAATGTGATAAGAGAAGCAAAGAAGCTGAGCTGCACACCTATTGCGCCAGAAATTGAAGTCATGGACTACAAGAAAACTCCAGATGGGAAACTGGACAAGATTGCGTTTAATGCAACTCTCAACAAATGCCAAGCCCAAGATGACATTATTGATGAAGGCAAAGCTGCAGAAATCAAGGCAAGGCTCTTCGACTTATGTGTTGTTCCTATGGAAGAGAGATTTTGAAGTCTTTCAGAAGACTACTGTAAGATCAGAATATGATATTCTCTTTATGTACTTGTACTGCTACATCATCCTTAATGAAATATTTTATTTTTCCGATCTTAAGACAAACTCTCATTGTCTTCTGATTTACTGTCTCTCTTACTTATTTGTTTAACTAATGTTCAGCATCCTTTCTTTTTAATGTTTTGGTTCCATTAAAAAGGGGGAAATTGTTGGGAAATTTGTAGTTTTGATGGAAGTTCCAAAACAGTTGTAATAGGACCAGCTGAACATGTTAGACAGTTGATGTATTAGATTAGGTCACATATTGAGGGGGAACTCAATATGTATAGGTTCAGATAAGAAGCGAAGATCAGAAGCGAAGATCAGAAGCAAAGATCAGAAGCGAAGATCAGAAGCAAAGAACAAAAGATCTGAAGGACGGACATCAGCAGAGTCGATAGGTTGATGCTAAGACAACCTTATCAAAAGACTCAAGATTACTGATCAGTTTGACACTGATTTGGTAGAGCTAAGTCAGAAAAGTGATAAGCATATCTACGTATCAAAGACATACGATTATCATCAGACCAGAAGAATGTTAAAACTGTTGGCTTTACAAGGCGCCGATTCAGTGTACTTGTTAGCCACTAAGAATTCGACACGTATGTATGGATCTGACTATGAAGGATATGGCGTATCAGGCCAAACGGCTAGAAAGGACAATATTGCACGAAGACGGCATAACCTTTCTGAGCACGTCAAATCAAGCCTGCTAGCTACCTAAAATAGACCGAAATTCGAATTGCTCTCCAATGGCTAGTTCGATTTCGTGCCTATATATATGGGATCAAACCTTCATAGTAAGGTTACAGAAATTATCATCAAGCTCAAGCACAAGCAAATTCCCGCACGAAGAACATTAAAGCGAAGCATATTTTTCTAAGTGTTCATCCCATTGTTCTTAGCATAGAATACTCATCCTCTAGCTTTAGGCTACTTAGAAGATAGGATAGTATTCCAGTTGGAACATTACAAATCTTATACCCAAACAAAAGTTAGGTTAAGTTTGTTATAGCAAGATTCGATCTAGGGTTTCTAGATCGATTTACGGGATTGGTTGAGTGAGAACTCGTGAAACATCTGTTGGTTGTATTGTGTTGGACTAACACATTAAACTAAGTCCGATTGGTTAAGTTGGTGCCCTGGCGATAGGGAAGAGTGGACGTGGGACAAGTTGTCTGAACCACTATAAATCTGTGTGCCTTTATTTTGCTTTACACTTAAGCGCACACTACTTGTTATCTGTGATGCATATTTCGACCGTTCTGGGTTAAGATTAGCATCAAACTCTTGAATCGATCGGTTTGACACTTTAGTCATCGATCTAAAAGCAGATTGATCGAAATCGATTAAGTAAAAATGGTTTTTCACACGGGTTAACTAATCTTCCGCACCATCGGTTAAACCGATAGGCATAAACCGACCGCCAGGTCGTGCAATCAATAAGTCGAGATATCGATCCATACTAATTCACTCCGCACTCTAATCAGGCATATGTCATGATCATGAGTTGGGAACGAAAGGAGAGATAGAATTGGGGTATTCGGTGTCAGTGGAGAAAAGGGGTTTCAAGTACATGTGTCTGAATGAGAAGGGCTCGCCCAGGTTAGAGGAAGTTAAAGAGTCGAGGGCTCAGGTTTATCTGAATGAGGAGGGCTCGCTCAGGTTAAAGGAAGCTTAGGATAGTCTGAATGAGGAGGGCGCTCAGGTTTATCTGAATGAGGGATCTGAGTTGGAGGATACGCCTGAGCCAAATCCACCTGAGTGGATTTATCTGAATGAGCGAAGTCTTTGAGCCAAATCCACCTGAGTGGATTTATCCGAACGAGCAGACTCGCTCGAAGTCAAATCCACGAGTGGATTTATTCGAACGACAGCGTAATTAAATGCGAATCAAATCCACCGAGTGTAATTATCGAAGCGAGGAAATGTTGGGCTTCTCAGTGTTGGGCCCAGACATTTAGAATGACCTGGAATCTCCATTATCTATTTTAATTCTGCATTAAATTTACCTAAGGAATATCCATCTGTGTGTGGACCCCACTGTTTGTTACAAATATGGCCTGCGGCCGATGAATGAGATATTAGAAAAATTTACACTATTCTCTCTCCTCTAACTATCTCTCTTCCTATCTAATTCTCTCTCTCCCAATTTCTTCAAATCTTCATCTTGTTCTACCAGTAATTTACATTTCAGGAACATTATTCCTGAAAATCACACAAAAAATATGGATTATAGTGTTGGTAGCGCTGGGATCGCTACAATTGGTATCAGAGCGCACTATTCTTGGGTTGTGGGTTATGAGCTTAATCAACGACTCAAGGAGGAAAAGAAGTGGGAAAACCAAGGTATTCAAGCTATGAACCCCTTACCTAAAGTCGATTTCCCCCATTTTGATGGTACTCGTCTTAGGCTTTGGATCCTCAAATGCAATGGGTATTTTAAATGTATTCCTAATATAATGGATTCACAAAAAATCACACTAGCGTGTGAGCACTTTGAGGGTATGGCAGCACATTGGTGTCAAAATTACAAGCTAAAACAAGTAGATATTACATGGCAACAATTTTTTAGAAGCGTTATCTGCTAGATTTGAGGGATGGAAAGAAGCTAATATTAATTCAGAATTTGATAAATTAAGGCACAGTGGTTCTTACTCAGATTATGTAGAAAGATTTGTAGAATTGAAGGTTGGGTTGCTACTATTGAACAACAGGGATTTTTCTGAAGAGTATTTTGTTGCTAGTTTTATTAGTGGGCTCACTGAAGAATCACAAGCTTTCATCACAATGTTTGAACCAACCACCTTGCAACAAACAATTGAGCTAGGAAGGAAGTATTTGGAAACTATTGAAGCCATCACTAAAAAGATAACTATTGAAGAAGAGGAATTATCTTATATTGAAATGGCAGGGGATTCTGATACTGAACTTTCTCCTTATCATTTGGAAGAAATCCAGATTCGCTTGTATTTGATAGCTTTGAAATCTGAGGTCTATCAGAGTACTCCTCAATTAGAAGGTTTGCTAATTAGTGAATCCCAAGATGTTTTGGAGGCATCCAAAGGGTTTCAACCTAGTGAATGTGAGGCGAAACTTTTGAATTGTCTTTTGAAGTTTCACAAAGAAAAATATGGTCAGATTCATTTGATTGCATCAGCTACTTCTGGTTTGAGTCGCTATCATGATGACTTTGATATTGTTGTTGATGATGAGGATTTGGAAGAAATTAGAGTGGAATTAGAACAAGACTGTGAAAGAATCAAGCAACACATTCAAGATCAAATTGAATGACGAAGAGTTCTTTGGAATTCGTGGAACTCGAGGATCATACAAGCTTGATTAAACTTGTTAATTCCGGAAGTGAGTTTTCGGAAGGCGAGACAACTATCTCAACTTCATTTCTTGAAGCTAGAAATTTAGTAGTTATTAAGGGATCCTCAATGATACATTCAACTGCAAATTTAGTTCTTATTGGACTTGTTGATAGTGGAGGGAATGAATACTGTGGAGGAACTTGTATCGAGTCTTTGTTGAACAAGGGAATGCTGAGTTGCTTGGTGAATTAGGTAGTAGCAGCAGATATGGAAATCTGGGTGGAGGTGTTATTGTGATGGGAAAGGATCAGAAGCCATTGCCTATTGTAGAAGTGGTGTATCTAGCTGGCTGTGATGTTTATGAATTAGTTAGGTTGATTAGCCGAGTTGTTGATTTCATTAGTTTGATATCGCTTGAATTTGGTGTTGGAAAGGTTGCAGATGAAGAGATAGTTCAGATATTTAGAAGTTTTGGGGTTGCTAAATCAAGAAGTGATATTGTTCAGGGAAGCTCAGGAAAATAAGAATATTATGTGGAAAATTATATCAGGGATGATAAAATTGGTGGGTGGAAACCTCAACTTGTTCCAGGCCTCAAAGATGTTCGAGTAGTTCAGATAGCTAGTGGTGGATATCATTCTCTTACTTTGACAGATAAAGGAGAAGTTCTTTCATGGGGTCATGGTGGGAATGGTCAACTAGGAAATTATACAAAAATATTCAATCTATATGCAACTTTTATAAGTTGTACTCGATTTAGATCCTTGGGGACAAGGATCTCAAAAACGGGGGAGTATTGTCATGATCATGAGTTGGGAACGAAAGGAGAGATAGAATTGGGGTTTTCGGTGTCAGTGGAGAAAAGGGGTTTCGAGTACATGTGTCTGAATGAGGAGGGCTCGCTCAGGTTAGAGGAAGCTGAAGAGTCGGGTGCTCAGGTTTATCTGAATGAGGAGGGCTCGCTCAGGTTAAAGGAAGCTCAGGATAGTCTGAATGAGGAGGGCACGCTCAAGTTAGAGGAAGCTGAAGAGTCGGGCGCTCGGGTTTATCTCGAGCGAGGGATGCGAGTTGGAGGATCGCTGAGCCAAATCCTTTGAGTGGATTTATCTGAATGAGCAGAATTCGCCTGAGCCAAATCCACCTGAGTGGATTTATCTGAACGAGCAGAATTTGCCTGAGTCAAATCCACCTGAGTGGATTTATCTGAACGAGCGGTCGCTTTGAGTCAAATCCACTTTGAGTGTAATTATCTGAACGAGGAAATGTTGGGCTTCTCAGTGTTGGGCCCAGATATTTAGAATGACCTGGAATCTCCATTATCTATTTTAATTATGCATTAAATTTACCTAAGGAATATCCATTTGTGTGTGGACCCCACTGTTTGTAATAAATACGGCCTGCGGACGATGAATGAGATATCAGAAAAATTTACACTATTCTCTCTCCTCTAACTATCTCTCTTCCTATCTAATTCTCTCTCTCCCAATTTCTTCAAATCTTCATCTCGTTCTACCAGTAATTTACATTTCAGCAACATTATTCCTGAAAATCACACAAAAAATATGGATTATAGTGTTGTTACGAGTCGTTTTATATGGAGAATATTATGTGGCTAATTTGATAACAACTCACAAACAAAATAAGTACGTGTACTATATATGGTAAATAACAGGAAATTGTTGACCCAGTTCGTCAGTGAATGACTACTCTGGGGGAACGCCAAGCCAGGGATGTTGCATTACGAGATTTACATACACAGTACAGCATACTTTTCATGAGATGAACTTCTATGAAAGAAGATTATTTGGAGAGTAAGTGTGTGAGTGCTAGGGATTTTTCCGAGTATGGATGATTTGCGAACTCTTTTTTGCTCTGGGAAATTTGTTGTGTATCTTACCCCTCTTGGAAATTTTTGTGAACCCGTCTCTTGTTCTTTTTTCTTCTATTTATAGCACTTTGACAAGCATGAGCTGGTTTGGCAAGCATGAGTTGAAGACTTCGTGTCCTGCAAGAACTCATGTGATGCTGCCACGTTTTCAACTTCGTCTTCCTGGTTAAACTTTGCGCTTACTTGTTTATAAGGCACTCTTTTGATCGTCCAAATCAATATTTTGCTCGACTGAATGCTTTGTTTGCCCCATTAAACCATATCAATTTTATGCCGGAATACTTTCCTCATCGAGCATATCTAAGCCTTCAGGTTGTCTGAGCCTTCAGGTTGTCTGAGCCCTCAGGTTATCTGAGCATCGAGCATGTCTGAGCCTTCAGGTTGTTTGAGCCCTCAGGTTATCTGAGTCCTCAGGTTATCTGAGCCTTGAGCATATCTGAGCCTTCAGGTTGTCTGAGCCTTCAGGTTGTCTGAGTCCTCAGGTTGTCTAAGCCTTCAGGTTATCTGAGCCTTCAGGTTACTCAGGCTTACTGAGTTCAGTTCTTCTGAATTCGGACATCCTGACCCTGAGGTCACTTGACTCAGGCTACCTGATTTCTTCTTTCCTGATCTGATCAGTTTGACTGATCAGATCAACATCTCTTCAGGATCATCTCAAGATGGCATCAGGTCAATATGAAAGATTTGGTAAGCTGCGAACAACTTTGCTTGGTCTGCGAGTGGCGAACATACCTGTTTGCTCGGTAAGCTGGTTGAGCAATCTTGGTTGGTAGATGGCGAGCTGGCGAACAAAACTTGCTTAATAGGCGAGCATACTCGCATGGTTGACAAGTGGCGAGCTGGCAAACAAACTTTTTTCGCCAAGCGGCGTGCACACTTATACATCGAGTGTGGTTATTTTAATAGTTGAATATTACACGTGTCCCTCTGACGTGTTCGATTAATATTGTTAATTGTATCGAACACAACAATACCCCCCAGCCGGGTCACTTTGTATTCATCATGGGGGCCCGGCTGTTGGATAATTTGATTGGGCCCTCAGTGTCGTTTCGTATTCTATGCCGGATTTTTAAAAAAATTTCAAACCCGGCATCTATAAATACCTATTTTTGCCGCCTCAGTTCCCTTTCTTTCTTTACATATTCTTCTTGCTTTCATTCTCTTTCTCGTCTGAAACTTTCGGCAAGGGCTTTCCTATTTCGGTGAAGGATTTTATTCAGGTAACTATTTCATCCCCTTTTTAATTCCGATTATGGCCTCTCGTTCAAATTCTTCTGCTTCAGTAGAATCAAATCGCCATAGTTCCTCCTCCCCCTCTTTTGGTACAATCTCTCGTATCGACGCTGATGCGTCGGAGATAAATGCCTCGGGATCAAGGTCTCGTTGGCAAGTTCGGCAGCCATTTATCGTTCTTTCCTCAGATTCTGATGATGCCCTAAATGAATTAGATATGGATTTAGCCCGTACTGATTTTTTGGATGATTCGGGTGAAGATTCTTTGCCCCAACCCCAAATTAGGTCTAGGGTTGTAAATAGGGATGATGATAATGTGAGGGAGGAAACTCTGATGGTTGAGAATGTTGATGAGTCGAATAGAGGATTCGACGGCGAGCAGAACACGGAGCTCGACATCCCTGTTGGTCTTCCTCATAGCCCAACATATAGCGAGTATAATGCTCGTTATAATTTTGATTGGCCCGAACAACCTCATAGGACTAGGGTTGAGAATGAATACCCGGCGAGCAAAATTGCGAGCGTAATTGATGTTGATATGCTCGCTCAGCTATATAGGAATTATGAAACCCCAAAAGATGTGTTTTTCTGGGCGCCGGGTCCAGATGAGCGAGCAGATCAACCTCCTGAGGGTTGTGTTGCTGTGAATTTAGACACGATGGAAGCGGGCCTTCGATTCCCACTTCATCCGGCTATTACCCGCCTACTCGTAGAATGGAACATCACCATTACACAGCTGAAGCCGAATGGGTGGCACATGATTATGAGCTTCTTGACTTTGTTCGGCAAAATGAAGCCCGTGTATTATCCTACAGCAGCAGAACTCTCATGACTAGTGCATTTGACTCGTCCCAAGGGCGAACATGGATGGTTGTTCATGCAGGCAAATGCAAAGTCATTGAGGATGTGCCGAACAAAATTACCGATTGAAGGAGAAATTCTGGTTTGTTGGGGGCGATTGGAAAAGCCCGGCTTCTGGATGTGAACCAGATGCTCGCTTAGATATCCCTACGGATTTTGGGATTTGCCGAAGTAAGCATTTTTGTGTTTTTTGCTCTTCACCTTGAACTGATTTTAACTTATTCTCAATTTCAGGAATTCAAGCTGCGACGGACAAAGAGAACAACGACTGCTATTTCAGTAGCATCTGGCAAATCGATCTCGAGCCTTACTCGGAACGATCTGTGAAGACTTTGAATACTGCCGATCAAAGGAAGAAAGGAGGTTTGTACGTGCCCCCTCATCATTTAGTTGCCGTCAATCCAGCTGGTAAGGATTGGTTTTTGCATTTGCGCATGTGTTGTACTCTTTGTTCGCAACTTCTCTTTCTTTTATTAATGAATTGTTTTGTCTACAGTCTTTCCTGCCGTCACTGCTGCTGTGAGTACATCCGAGCATACTGAAATGGCTCGAACAAAAAGACCTCAAGACCTCAAAAAGACCGCGCAAATCGTCGAGATGGAGGTCGGTACATCTTCTCCACCTCCTGCAGGACCTCGAACTTGGACTCCTATGAACCCTCAACTCCGGTCCCCCGAGGATAAATCATTTTTGGGATGGGACCTGCGAAAAGGTAAACAGTACATTTGTTAAGCCCATTGGAGTATTTCTTTTTTTCATTGATTTTGTTCGCTTAATCACATCTGTTTGCTCGGGTGAACATGCAGGTTGAAGTGATTAGGCGCCTCGATGCGAATTGAAAAATTATTCTCGCTCTCCGAGTGTTCGCAATGTTAAGGTCTTCGAGCATGTTCGAAGCGTCTGGCGAGACCCCTATCTGAGCATGGACTCATCGAGCTTGAAGAGGCCACTAAGGGTCCAACCCCTTTGAAAACCATGCAACTTGGCCTAGTGCGTCATGGTCAATCTTTGGTCCTCCTTGAGAAAGCTTACGCTGAGTCTGCCACTCTTCATGCCAACTACTTGGCTCTTATCAGAAACTTTGAAGAGAAGGTGAACGAGCTGAGCAAAACTCAAGATGAAGTGAAGTTGGCTCAGGGACAAGTATCCTCGGCTCAAGCAGAGGTTCGTAAGGCTCAAGAGGATGCTCGTCGAGCTCGGGAAGATGCTCGCCAGGCGAGGGAGGAGCTAGGCCTTGCTCAGGAGGAGGTGGTCGGCATTATGAGAGTTCAAGATGAAATGAATGTCAAGCTTCGTAAACTCAGATCTGGCATCGAGGCCGTGGAAAGCGAGAAGAATTTGCTCGGCCAACAACTTCTTATTGTTGAAGAGACCAACACTCGTTTGGGTCTCGAAAATTCAAAAATGCACACTGGGGAGTATGTTGATTCCATGTCGATTTTCTCTTACATATGTGCTTTTTCCGATGCTATCCGTTCTGCTCGACACATGCTCACTTTAATGATTGCCCATTTCATATCCCATTTTGAGAAGTACCTGATCGACAACCCCCCAGATCGCAACCTTCCGATATCTGATTTGAGTGATCTGTGCGATTTCTCTAATCTTCCTGATGGGATTGAGATTGATGATCCTATTTTGGATGAGGAAGATGGCTCGGATGCGAACATTGTTGATCTTGTCGAACAAACTCACCGAAAGCCGAACGCGGGTTCGATCAAAAGTCTTGAAGCGAACAAAGAGGGCCTCCCAAAATCGAGCAAAGTGTGCTACTGGCGAGCAGATTAGGCGACAATCTTTGGAGGATTTGCATTCTGAAGAAGGGGCCGGCGGATGGGGGAGGATTTGTTCGATACATCGCTTCCGCCCCTCCCAACAACGAATTTGTTCCTTAGTGTAATTTTTGCTTTCTTTGAACAATTTCTTTTGAACTTGTTGTGTAATTTTTGTCTTCTTCTCTCTTGTTGAACAATTTGAAGTTGAATGATTGAATTTGCTTATTGAACAATTTCCTCTAACCTGATCGTTGAGGATGAATGAGTGATGCTTGTGTTGCTTGATGTTCGCTTTGCTTTCTAGTTTATGCCTCTTTTCTTTGAATGAATTGAACATTGTTTTTGTCTATGTTCCATCCTCGACTTCTTTGGTTTTTGATTGTCTTATTGAGGTGCAATCGGGTTGATCGTCTTATTTAGTCTGCGACCGGATGGGTTAACTTATATTCAACCCCCCTTTTTCTTTTAGCGCGATCGTCTTATTTAGCGCGATCACTTCGTATTCTTTCGGGTCGTCTTATTTAGGTGTGACCCGTACTCATCACTCGCTTTTTACTACGGTATCTGTAAGTCTGAGTCATCTTTTTGCATTGCGTACCCATTACTCGCTTTTTCTGCGGGTATCGAGTCTGGCTGGTTCGTCGGTGAACATAAACTTGCTCGTTCATCTTTGTTGGCCGTCCGAACTAAGTGCGACCTCTCCGATAGGCTTCAACTAGAAAATCTTAACAAACAAAAATGATTTTGCAACACGTTGTATTCTATTACAACTTTTACATTTGAAGAAGACTGTCTATTACACATAATTATAGACATCTGTGGTTTTGTTGAATTCAAAACCTTGTCTTGAATAGACACGAGCTGGCCTCATCTCGTCCGTGGAATTGATGTTGACAAGCATGAGGCGGATCAGCCTGTCTACCCTTCTTTAAATAACATGCTCAAGCAGCAGCAACAAAAGCATTTGTCCCTCCTGGACAAGTTGTGATTATGCGGGCAGCTGCGGACATGAGCATGTGGCGAGCACGCCTGCTCGCCTATAACAGGCCCGAGCAAAATCCTCTGCTCGCACCATTTTGTCCCCTTTGGTAGATGCCTGAGCATCAGCATCCGCGTGTTGTTCCGAGCAGATACCACGACATCCCTCCCCCTCGGAGGAGATTTTGGGGATGCGTAGGGGACTAGTAATTTACTACTGCATAAGCAGTGAGTAACGTGGAGTGGCAACCATGGCTCTGCCGAGCATCTTGAGTCCGTAACGAGCACCAACCTTTGCTTGGAGTGTCAAAATCTTCGTCAGGAGGCATATCAAACCAACTTTCTCTTGTAAACCGAATTTTCTTCTACTATCAATATGCCTATTTATAGTACTATCCTAAACATGTGCTGGCATAGCTAGTTGGTGTTGCCTTCTTGCTATCTGTCCACTTTGAATCCTCCTTTTGACATCTGTCCGCTTTGAATCCTCAAGGATTGACACGCTCCTTTTTTGGCTGCCTGGTTGCCACCACTTCTCAACTTTTTTCGACACATATCTTCTATCTTTTGATAGAGCTGGCCAGAATTTCTTCTAGAAGATCCAGAAATTTGTAGAAGATTCAGAAATTTGTGTCGAACACGGTGTGTTCTTCCTTCATGATTGTCCTGCTCGTCTTAGTTGAATAGGTGATTATGCTCGGCCAGTTATGCTCATCTAGCCAAATGGCTGATTGTGCTCGGCCAGTTGTGCTCGTCGTTACTGATAATATTTTTTCAGATTTGACGCATTCCATGAGTAGGACAAGGGGACTCCATTCACATTTTCCAAATCATATGCCCCATTTAACAAACGTTCTGTAACTCTGAATGGACCTTTCCATGCTCGACCGAACACACCACCTGATACCCCCGTTGCTCATCTTAGAACCAGCTCGCCCACGTTGAACCTGTGTGTTCGGACTTTGGAGTTATAGAACTTTTCTGATCTTTTTTTATACATGGCGTTCTTGAAATCAGCCTTCGTCCTTCTTTCTTCTAACAGGTCTGCACTTAGGGTGAGCGCCTGGTCGTTCATGTGCTCTCCAAAAGTCATTGTCTGATAGCTCGGAATCTTTATTTCTGCGGGTATAACAGCTTCCGCACCAAATGCCAGGGCAAACGGGGTTTCCGCAGTTGATGCTCTGGAAGTAGTTCGATAAGCCCATAATATTTCGGGCAACTCTTCAGCCCATCCTCCCCCCTTGGAATTATCAAGTCTAGCCTTGAGGGTATGCTTGATAATTTTATTAATGGCTTCAACTTGTCCGTTTGACTGGGGATAATACGGAGTTGAGTAATGCTTTTTTATGCCCCAGCGAGCACAATTTTGTCGGAATTCACTTCCATCGAACTGTTTGCCATTATCCGTTACCAATGATTGGGGAAGCCCAAAACGAAAAATGATATTTTTCCAAACAAAGTTCCACATTCTTTGTTCGGTGGCTTTAACAATAGCTTTGACTTCCGCCCATTTAGTATAGTAATCAACGGCAACCACATCATATTTTACTCCCGACGTGCCAGTAGGAAATGGGCCGATCAAATCGATTCCCCATTTAGCAAATGGCCATGGGTTGTAAACTGACACTAGTTCTTCAGGTGGGCTATGAATAAGTGGGGCATGTACCTGGCACTTGTGACACGCGCGAGCATACGCGAGCGAATCTTTTTTGAGGGTCGGCCAGTAATAACCTTGTCTAATAATTTTATGTGCCAGGACAAGCCCACCTGTATGGTTTTCGCATACTCCATCATGAATCTGTTCCAGAGTTACATGACCCTCTTCAGGAGTAATACACTTCAATAATGGAAGTGAGAAACTTCTTTTGTATAAATGCTCGTCTAAGATTGTATAACGAGCAGCTTGTAATCTGAGGCGAGTAGCTTGTGCTTTATTTTTAGGGAGAAGTCCTTTTTTGTAAGTAACTTAAAATTGGAGTCATCCAGGTTTCTTGCTTGCCTGTCACATGGGCGACCATAACTCTGGGAATTGACGGCGAACAAGTTGTGACGACCACAATGTCTGTTGTGCTCGTCACTCCTTCCGCTGTTGCCAAACGTGCTAAGGCATCAGCGAACGAATTACTCAATCGTGGTAATTATTCTATGTAAACTTGTTCGAATTGTTCAAGCAACTCCTTTGCTAGTTGCTGATATTGTGCCATTTGTTCGCCCCGGGCCTCGTACTCGCCTATTACTTGGTATACAATTATTTGAGAATCGCTGTAAATCATCAGCCTCTGAATTTCCATTGTCATAGCCATGTGTAACCTAGCGATCAAAGCTTCGTACTCGACTTCATTATTTGTGCTGGGAAATCAAAACGGATGGCTGTTGTGAAAGTTTGTCGAGTTGGGCTGATGAGAACCACGCCTGCTCCGGCTCTTGAACTTGTTGATGAGCCATCTACATACATATGCCATGGTTGGTCGACAGCTCTCTCGGGCATTTGTGGATATGTCAACTCGGCCATGAAATCGGCCATAGCTTGGCCCTTCATTGCTGTTCGTGGGGCGAACGTAATACCAAATTGGCCTAACTCCACCGTCCACTTGAGTAATCTGCCCGCAGTGTCTGGTCGGTGGAGAACTTGTCGCAATGGGAATGTTGTTAACACCTCGACTGAGTGATCGAAAAAGTATGGTCGCAATTTTCGAACACTCATAACGAGAGCATATGCTAATTTTTCCAGTGGAGGGTACCGGAGCTCGGCTTCTTTGAGTACTTGGTTTACATAGTAAATGGGCAAGTGTGTGGTCCCCTCTGCCCGAACGAGCACAACGCTAATTGAATGCTCGGATGCAGCAAGATACATATAAAGTTGTTCGCCTGGAATAGGCTTAGATAATGTTTGAGTATCTGCAAGGTACTGCTTTAATGACTCAAATGCATTTTGGCAATGCTCTGTCCACTGGAATTTCCCTTTCTTTAAAGCGTCGAAGAAAGGTTTGCATTTGTCCCCAGTTCATGATATTAACCGGCTTACGGAAGCCAAACGTCCGGTTAATTTTTGAACTTCTTTCACACTTCTGGGGGCCTGCATGTCGAGCATGGCTTGAATCTTTGATGGGTTCGCTTCAATCCCCCTTTGACTGACCATATGTCTTAGGAATTTTCCTGAGTGAACCCCAAAGCTGAATTCTTCGGATTTAGCTTCATGTTGTACTCCCTGAGAATATCAAACGTTTGTGCGAGGTGGGTGATGTGGTCTTCCTTGTGTTCGCTTTTTACCACAATGTCATCAATGTATACCTCAATTGTCCGACCTATATGTTCGTCGAACATTTTGTTCACTAAACGTTGATACGTGGCTCCAGCATTCTTTAATCCGAACGGCATGCGTTGCCAACAATACATATTCTTTTCATTGTAGAAAGTTGTATTCTTTTGATCGTCCGGATGCATGGGTATTTGGTGATAGCCAGCAAACGCATCCATGAAAGTCATGAGCTCATGTCCTGCTGTGTTATCGACCAAATAATCGATATGTGGCATCGGGAAATTGTCTTTCGGGCATGCCTTATTTAAATCAGTGAAATCTATGCATAACCTCCAAGTTCCGTTAGACTTGCGGACGAGCACAGGGTTCGCAAGCCATCTTGGGCATTTTACTTCTCGAATCAATTTGTTATCGAGTAATTTTTTGATTTCACTATCCATAGCTGCATACTTCTTCGGACTCAACTTTCTGCGCTTCTGGATTACTGGAGTTTGTGTTGGATCGAGGTTAAGAGAGTGACATGCATGTTTAGGATCAATGCCAACCATGTCCTCGTGTGACCAAGCGAACACATCCAAGTTTGCTTGAAGATATGCGATCATTTCAGTTAGGAATGGTTCCGGTAATTCTGAACCAATGAATACTTCTAATTCTTGTCTTTTCGGGTCGATGTTGACAGACTCCAGTTGTTCGACAGGTGTTGCTCGCTTTCTTTTTTGCTTCCACCGAGGATCTTCGATCGACCCCCGGTGTTCGTCAACTACCTCCATAGGATCAAAACCTATACGAGGTTCTAGATCCGGCAACTCATTTGGTGGATCAATGTTCATTAGATCTGGGACATGAGTTACCATCCCAGATTCTATGTTCGCACGTGCAGGTGTGCTCGTCAGAGGAGGTATAAGCGTTCTCGGCAATATTTCGCCTGTTGGCTTGATTCTCCGAGCTCCCATGTTTGCTCCATCATGTTAATGATATTTTGCTTTTCTGGTGCACATGATAGCAAATAATCTTGAGCTTTTTTCGGGTCGCCTTTTACACTACCCGTTCCCTCTTGAGTTGGAAACTTAACACAGTAATAATAAGTCGAACAGGCAGCTTTAAATTCCTGAATAAACGGGCGTCCTAGAAACCCGTTATAGGTAGATGGAGCATCGACGATTACAAAGTCTAACATTCTAGTTCGTCGGATCTCCAGATTTAAAGTTGACTCTAACTTGACTCCTAACCTGATCATACCATAGGGTCGGGTTATAGATTCCCCAAAACCCATGATGGTGTGATCACATGGTTCTACATAACTACTCAAGTCCCCAACTTGTTTCTCCATTTGGTGCAGAGTGTTGACGAATAAAATATTCGCATATGCTCCGGTATCGACCAGGAGGCGGTGCACCTTCAAACCGAGAAGTCGAGCGCTGATGGTTAGAGAGTCATTGTGGGGGGTGATTATGTCGTCGAGATCGTCTTCTAAGAACATGATTTGGTGAGAGGGTGGCGTGCTAGCTGATGTGCTCGCCACCTTCACCTGATGGATGCTTTGCATGGCATGCATCTCCATCTTCTTTCGTCTGTTCGATAATGTCGGTGCCTGATAGCATCCACCCACTGGACCATAGTCAGGATGTATCATGAGGATTTCTTGACTTTCTCGACCTCTACCCATAGTAGGAGCCCCTCTTTTAGGCAATTCTGACCTCTTACGGGATTCTTCGGGATCACTGTCAGATGTTTCTTTGGCCTTTCGCTTACCCCTACGATCTCCTATTTTTTCTGTTTGGGAGTCTCTGCTCGCCGGCTTTTTGAAGAACTGGGTAAGACGATTCTCTTCGTATAACTTCCAAAGTTGACGAAGTAAATTGCGACAATCTTCTGTATTATGCCCGATGTACTCGTGATAATTACAATATTTGGAAGCATTAAGCCGATTCTTATCCATTATGATTCTTCGTGGCTTATCCAATATGTCCCGATCTTTGATTTGATTGAAAATTGTTTCTGCTGAAATGCCCAGAAGACTTCGTAGGGCGTTTGCTTCTCCTCTTTCTTCGAATGGTTTGAAAGACCCTAGAGGTTTATACCCCCCCTCATTCATCACTTTTTTACCAAAAACCTTTTTTGTTGTTGTTTCCTGACCCAATCGTGATTGGGCGAGCAGATCCTGCATGGCTATGATCTTGTCGCTTTCGCTCTCGAATTCGGAATATGTGTTCGCCAACTCGATGCATGGCTTTCCACATATCCGTATTCGTGGTCGAACCTCCCACCGTGAGGATCTTGGCATCCTCTTCAATTTGGGGCTCCATCGTACAAACATTTGTCAAATCTTTCGATGTATGCTCGATCTGACTCATCCTTTAGCTGGGAGAAATGTACCAACCTTTGTTTTGGTGCTGGGCGAGCACACATGGATGAAAAATGGGACAGGAATATCTGTCCCCAACCGAGCGAAAAGAGCGTGAGATCGTGGCGAGTAGAGAACCATCGTGGTAGCGGTTGCCCAACGTCATGGGAAATGATCGGCCGATGCGTTGCGTCGATTGGGCGCCCATGGCGATCATAAAATCTGAATATTCTTTGAGGTGAACATGTGGGTCGGACTCAAAGATCGAACATAAGGGATTGGTGGTCGGATCTTTGCCACTTTCTCTTGTACCTCTACCGCCATGATCGCCGGTGTTAGTGGCGAGGGGCATTGTCCTCGCCGGGGAGTCCTTTTCGTTTGCGGCAGTCGGCTGTAAACCTTCGATTGTTTTTTTGCATTTCTACAAATTTCGTGGGCCGACAGATTTGGATCGGGTGTATCCCATCATGAGGACCCCAGAGGGTCATGCTCGTGATGGGGCAGTCCCCCTTTCCAAACTCGTCCTTGACTACCCAATCGATGATGGATAAACAATTTAGTTCCAGCCAATTTTTATTCGGGATGCGGGCGATCATGAGGATCTAAAGGAGCGGCATGTTCGGCATTTATTCCTCCGGGATCCATCGCCTATGATTGCCGATTCGGTCTTTTGGAGAGTCTCAAAGCGCGTCAAACGCTAATGGTCCGGACCCTTGAAATTTTCGTCATCCGACATATCATCTGCTTTTTTATTTGCCCGCTTCCGTGCAGCTTTTATCTTAACTTGCTCGCTATTAGGTGTATGCCAGCGTCGATCATCATCATCTTGAGTTTTTAACTTGGCCAACTCTTTTTCGGCCCTCTCTTTCTGTGCTCGTAGCAAGAAAGTGATGGCCTTTGTTGTGGCCGCCGGATCGTTGGCAATATCTTCAAGATTGATGGTCTCCACTGTCTGATCTTTGTGAGGCTGACGCTGAGCCTCTTTCCGATCGTGAGGTCGGCTTTGTCCCGACCTCTCTGTCTGAGTATTCCTAGATTAAGGCATTATATTTCTTTTTTCTAACTCGGCTATCTACGGCATTGTGTATGGGTTAGTTTTTTGTACCCTCCTTCTAGCTCCAGTTGTTGCGAGTCGTTTTATATGGAGAATATTATGTGGCTAATTTGATAACAACTCACAAACAAAATAAGTACGAGTACTATATATGGTAAATAATAGGAAATTGTTGACCCAGTTCGTCAGTGAATGACTACTCTGGGGGCATGCCAAGCCAGGGATGTTGTATTGTGAGATTTACATACACAGTACAGCATACTTTTCATGAGATGAACTTCTATGAAAGAAGATGATTTGGAGAGTAAGTGTGTGAGTGCTAGGGATTTTTCCGAGTATGGATGATTTGCGAACTCTTTTTTGCTCTGGGAAATTTTTTGTGTATCTTACCCCTCTTGGAAATTTTTGTGAACCCGTCTCTTGTTCTTTTTTCTTCTATTTATAGCACTTTGACAAGCATGAGCTGGTTTGGCAAGCATGAGTTGGAGACTTCGTGTCCTGCAAGAACTCATGTGATGCTGCCACATTTTCAACTTCGTCTTCCTGGTTGAACTTTGCGCTTACTTGTTTATAAGGCACTCTTTTGATCGTCCAAATCAATCTTTTGCTTGACTGAATGCTTTGTTCGCCCCATTAAACCATATCAATTTTATGCCGGAATATTGTCCTCATCGAGCATATCTGAGCCTTCAGGTTGTCTGAGCCTTCAGGTTGTCTGAGCCCTCAGGTTATCTGAGTCCTCAGGTTATCTGAGCCTTGAGCATATCTGAGCCTTCAGGTTGTCTCGAGCCTTGGGTTGTGCGAGTCCTCGGGTTGTCCGAGCCGGAGTTATCGAGCCTTCGGGTTACTCGGGCTTCTGCGAGTTGATTCTTTCGAATTCGGACATCCTGACCCTGAGGTCACTTGACTCAGGCTATCTGATTTCTTCTTTCCTGATATGATCAGTTTGACTGATCAGATCAACATCTCTTCAGGATCATCTCAAGATGGCATCAGGTCAATATGCCAGATTTGGTAAGCTGCAAACAACTTTGCTTGGTCGGCGAGTGGCGAACATACATGTTTGCTCGGTAAGCTGGTTGAGCAATCTTGGTTGGTAGATGGCGAGCTGGCGAACAAAACTTGCTTAATAGGCGAGCATACTCGCATGGTTGACAAGTGGCGAGCTGGCGAACAAACTTTGTTCGCCAAGCGGCGTGCACACTTATCCATCGAGCGTGGTTATTTTAATAGTTGAATATTAGACGTGTCCCTCTGACGTGTTCGATTAATATTGTTAATTGTATCAAACACAACAAGTGTTGGTAGTGTTGGGATCGCTACAGCATACTTGCACACCTGATTCACAAAAAGTTTTAGAAGTCTATTCATCCCTCCCCTCTAGACTTCTACCCTCACGAAAACCCATTCGGGACCTACACTAGTTAAATTACTCTTTCAAGTATGAGTTTTATTTATGAAAAATCGGGGTGTGACAGTTGGTATCAGAGGCGGGTCTACGTTCTTGTAGACTTACCAAAAAAAATTAATTCATTGAAATTTCCCACAATTGTGAAGTTAAGAAATAAATGGCACTTGTTATTGCATTCGTCCGCTTGCTACACCGGTTCATAGAGGTAAGTAATTTACATGATTTTTTATTTTTTTTTAATTGAGAGTACATTTTATTCACTGAGTATGCATTAATTGGAAAACATGTTAGATTAATTTATTTTAGCTACCTGACTAATAATAATAATTTTTTTTCTTTAAATCATGGTGTTTGTATATATGATCTAGATTTTACATTTAGTAACTTAGCAGGATGCCTCCAAGAGGAGAAGCACCAAATGATCATGCTCAAGCTCAAGACCCTCAAGCTTTCTTTAACCAAATGATGTAAGCATTCTAGAATAATAATAACAATCAGATGGGGGTGGTGGAACGATTTTGCCGACATGATCCACCCAAGTTCAATGGTCGAGAAGGACCTGAAATTATGGAAAATTGGCTTTGATCCTTGGAACGAACATTCACGGTCATGAGATGCACGGATGCACAAAGAGTACTTTGCGCCACTTACTAGCTAGTGGAAGTGCAGATCACTGGTGGGAAGCATATTGGAGGATGAGGCCAAAAGAGGAAAGAAATAATCTCACATGGGAAAACTTCAAGGATATTGTCATGGAGAAGTACTATCCCCACCCTTATCGAGAATAGATGGAGAAACAAGGGGGGATGATTGTGATAGAATACGAAAGGAGGTTCAATCAACTTAGTCGATCTGCACCACAACTTGTTGATAGGGAGGACAAAAAGGCTCGGAAGTTCAAGAGAGCCCTACGCGCAAATATAAGGAATATTATATCATTCCATGGTGAAATGACTTTTGCTGAGACCTTTAGAAGAGCTCAAGAGACAGCTGCTAGCATGGAAATTGATAATTCAAGTAGAAAACAAGTTAAGAATCAAGGAAAAAAAAAATGGGAGGACCTCAATCAAAATGAAGGACAAAATAAGCCAGAAAATGTCGGAGAATTTATAAAAAATTTCCAAAACGATAGACCATTTTGCACCACATGTGGGAAGAACCACAAGGGGGTGTGTTTGCTTGGACAAGGAAAGTGCTACAAATGCCATCAACCGGGACATACGTCGCATTTTTGTCCCAAATTAACTCAAGGATAAGGATCGAAAGAAAAACCATTAGGAGGAAAAGCGTGAGTGTTCTCCTTAATTCGTCAAAATAATGAACGTGACTCTATGTCATTCCTAGGTATAAAACGAGTTTAATTTTAAAGCATACTTTGATGTTATATAAAATATAGACTTGTTAATTAGAATCATGTGGAGTATCCAAAATTTCTAAGTGATGGTAAGTTGCTAAATTTCGAGGACAAAATTTTTATTAGTGGGGGAGAATGTAATACCCGTACTTTTATTAAATTTATATATACAATAAATTTATTTAATTAATTTAAAATATATATAATTTATATTTCATTGAAATAAGTAATTTATTAAGCCCATTTAAATTTAATTCTAAAACCTTTTCTCTGAAGCCCAACCCTAAGTTTTACATGTGAATATATATATAAGAGTTTACCTAAAATCACCGCACACCAAAAGAATATACACGATATCCTGCACAGTGATTCTTCAGCAAAGAGTTCTACGATTAAGAGCGCTTACGTGGTACGACGGAGGATGGATAGCTCGAAGATTTAATGCACTCCAGTTTAATTTTTATCTATTTAAAGATTAAGTGCATATTTTTTTTCAATTATTGTTTTAATTCTTAATGTTGAATATTTGATTGTGGATGTGTTCGAATTTTTGTCGAGACTAATCAAAATTTATTTTATTTTAAAAGTTTTGCAAATTGTGATAGCTAAAGTTAAATATTTCTTTATGGTCATTCCCTTGAATTTATTCTTTCACATAAAGATTTTCATTAAATTCTTTCTTAAACTAGTTAAATTACTCTTTCAAGTATGACTTTTATTTATGAAAAATCGGGGCATGACATCACTACTACACATTTAATCTTGGACAGCTCCACTTGGACAGCCCTTTTAAAAAGAGCTCTCCAAAACCGAGCTTGGAGAGCAATTTTTGTTAAAAAAAAAAAATTTACAATGCGGTTTGAAACCGCTCTCGAACCGCTTCGCTTGCGACTTACAATCTGCAGTTGAAGCAGATTAATCAAGGAGGCGGCGGTTTTGAACCGCTCTCAAGCACAAACCCTTAATTACATCGAGATCTTAAACGCCGCGACCCCCCATTCGCGTTTTCTTCTCCCATTTCCTCCTCCTCCAATATTTTTCCTCCTCCATTTTTTCCTCCTCCCTCCTCCTCCATTTTTTTTGCAAGGCCGTCGTGAGTAAATCTCTACCACTGTGCCATTGCCACGCGCCGTCGCCCTCCTCCTCCTCCGGTCCCTACCGCCGTGCGTCGCCTCCTCCTCCTCCTCCCTACCGCCTTCGCCTCCTCCTCCTCCTCCCTACCACCGCCGCCGCCTTGTTGTATCCAATAGGTATTTTAATTTATTTAATGTTTTATATATATATGGATGTGTATATATATATATATCTATATATGTTAGGATATATGCATATAGTGTTAGATTAATTGGTTAATTGGCTTGATTTTAATTGTTGTTATATGTTAGGATTAATTGTTGTTTGATTAGATTGTTTAATTTAGTTTTTGGGATATATGATTAATGCTCTTGAAATTAAAATGTGTGTATTTTTTGTTGGTTAACTAGTTGTCAATTTGTGTGTTGTTTCACTCAAAAGTATTAGTTATTTCATTTAAAGGTATTAGTTGTTTCATTAAAAAGTATTAGGTGTTTCATTAAAAGGTATTAGTTGTTTCATAAAAAAAAATTAGGTGTTTTATTCATAGGTATTAGTTATTACATTCAAAGGTATTAGTTGTTTCATAATAAGGTATTAGGTGTTTATTCAAAGGTATTAGTTATTTCATTAAAAAAGTATTAGGTGTTTCATTAAATTAGTTGTTTCATAAAAAAGTATTAGTTGTTTCATTCATGGGTATTAGTTATTTCATTCAAATGTATTAGTTGTTTCATAATAAGGTATTAGGTGTTTATTCAAAGGTATTAGTTGTTTCATTAAAAAAGTATTAGGTGTTAGTGTGTGATTAATGTTGGTTTAATTATATTATTGTTAGTAGCTTGGATTAATTGTTGTTAGTACGTGGCTTGAATTAATTTTTGTTAGTGTTACAGATATGAATTAATTTTTGTTAGTATTAGGATTAATACATTAGGATATATTTTGGTTATTAATTTGATGAATGAAAATAGTGTGTTTCTTTAATTAGATGATTAATGATGGTACATTAAAATACATTAGAAAATTAAAATGAATGTAGATTAAGTATAGTTAGGTATGCTTTTAGGTTTAATACTTTAAGATACATTGTCTTGAGAAAGAGTCTTCGTATTGTCCTTCCTATAGGCATCTGTAGCTAGTTCTATATGGATCGAAAGTGGGTTCGAGCAGATCGATTATCAGATGAGTATAGGAATGGGGTGGAAGAATTTTGTAATCATGTAATTAGACACTGCATCGACCCTCGGTACATTCCATGTCCGTGTTAGAAATGTATGAATGGAAAAACCGTTAGTGGTCGAGAAAGTCTGTTTCAACACTTGATGATTCGCGGTATTGATAAAACATATCTTTGTTTGGACATATCATGGTGAGAGAAGAGATGGATGTAGCTCAAGCAACCTAGAAACCGACTTTAGGTTTGAAGATCTGATGAGATGCGGATATTTTCGATGATGTACCGATTTGTTGATACATCGTGGGGATGATGATGATCTGCGAGATCACCCTTATATGTCGAGAGAAGTTAAGAGATTCTATTTGGATTACCCTTTGTGGCGGGTGTAAGAAGGCAACAAAGCTGTCATTTGTGTTGATATTGTACAACCTAAAAGCGGCTCACCAATTGTCGTCGTGCTTCACAAATATCTTTGGAAGCGATTAGTGGTCTATTGCACGATGGAAATGTATTGCCTACGAGAGCAAATGATGCTAAACAAATGCTCAAGTCCTTTGGATTAACACATCGAGAAAAATTCATGCTTATGCGGGTGATTGTATCTTATTTGGAAGGAGTATACGAGAACTTCGATGAATGTCCCAAGTGTGGGGAGAAGCGATATAAGAAAGATAAATCTCCATGAAGGTGATGTGGTACTTTTCGATAATAGCAAGATTCGGGAGAATGTATAGTAGCGTTGTGGATCTTTAGAAATTTAACTTGGCATCATGATGATAGGATCAAAGATGGAATCTTTAAGACACCTATTTGATTCAACCCGGTGGAAGACATTCGATGTCAGACATCCAGAATTTGGCAACGAGCCACGACACTTGCGTCTTGCACTCTCAACTGACGGAATGAATCCATTCGGTATCCAAAGTACCAACCACAGTACATGGCCAGTGATATTGTTAGTTTATAATCTTTCACCCGAGTTGTGCATGAAGCGCACTTACATGATGTTGTCTATGTTGATATCAGGACCCAAACAACCTGGTAACGACATAGATGTATATTTGGCTCCTTTGTTAGAGGATTTGAAGCTCGCGTGGGATGAGGGTGTCGATGTGTATGATGCTTGTAGAAAGGAGAATTTCAAGTTGAAGGCCATCTTTGTTTGGAACTATCAATGACTTTCGATTCACGGGAATCTATCTGGATATAGTGTGAAGGGGGCGATGCATGTCCTTATTGTACCAAGCAGACACATCACATTCGCTTGAGTCACTGTAGGAATACTATTTATATGGGACATAGGAGGTGGTTGGACCCCACGCATAAGTACAGAACAATGGTCGATGCATTCGATGGCACAATCGAGACAGGTGAAGCACCACGTTTATTGTCAGGTTTGGATGTATTGAATGAGATGAAGAATATCGACACACAATACGGAAAGAGCTTCGCAAAGAGTGTCCCCACTAGCGGTTGGAAGAAGGAATCAATTTTCTTTCAATTGCCCTATTGGAAAGAGTTGTATGTTAGACACTTCATTGATCTAATGCACGTTGAGAAGAACGTTTGTGCCAGCTTGCTCAATACTCTCCTAGCTGATAAGAAGTCCAAGGATGGTTACAATGCAAGAATAGATATGATTGATATGGGAATAAGAGCAGAACTAAAACCTGTGCCTAGAGAAAGGGGTCAACCGTTCATACCTCCTGCTGCACACACCTTGTCCAAGAATGAGAGAAAAAAGTTACTTCAGACGCTAAAGGATGTGAAAGTTCTAGAGGGTTATTCATCCAACCTAAAGAGATTTGTATCAGATGATGGCGTGAGACTGATGAATCTGAAATCGCATGACTATCATGTCATCGTGGAGACTTTCTTGACCATTGCAATACGTTTTATCTTGCCTGAAAATGTGCACATAATCATAACAAAGTTATGTTGGTTCTTCAAGGCAATGAGTAGCAAGGTCATATATCCTAGAAAATTGTTTGGTTTTCAGAGACAGATTGTGGGGACGCTCTGTGAGCTTGAGATGTATTTCCCTCCATCATTTTTTGATATAATGGTTCACCTAACCGTTCATTTGGTACACGAGACAAGGATGTGCGGTCCTGCTCATATGCGATGGATGTATGGTGTAGAGAGATATATGAAAGTGCTCAAAGGATAAGTGATGAATATGTCCAGGCCAGAGGGATGCATTGCAGAACGCTATTTAGTAGAAGAAGCAGTTGAGTACTAGTCTGAATTCATTTCGAATGTCGATACAATTGGACTTCCAATTACTTGGTACACCAATAGGATGGATGGTGAAGGCATTACCGGTGGTCAATTTGTAAGTGTTAGTATGGAGGAACTAACACAGATGCACTTGTGCGTACTTCACAACACGGTCGATGTGCTTCCTTTTATTGACCTGCACATTCAAGCACTTGTTGAGACATTTCCCACCAGAGATAGATCATGGATTGAAGTTGAGCACAATCGCACGTTTGTTGACTGGTTCAATGGTTATGTAGCAAATATGTTGTCACGGGATAAAGAATCAGTGAATGAAAGAGTTAAGTGGTTATCCAGAATGCCTGATAGACATGTCTATTCGTATAAGTGTTATCTTATTAATGGATACAC
This sequence comes from Stenogyne calaminthoides, assembly GCA_037126765.1. NCBI lineage: Eukaryota > Viridiplantae > Streptophyta > Magnoliopsida > Lamiales > Lamiaceae > Stenogyne > Stenogyne calaminthoides. Next base: position 14,098,162 of record JBBCBC010000032.1, read on the forward strand.
ATTTTATACCAGAGATCATGATGCCACAAGTACAATGCAGAATAGTGGGGTGTCCATTACTACAACTGCAGGGGATCAATCGAATACTACTTACTTTGGACAGATTGTCAACATTTGGGAACTCGACTATGTTGTTCACCGACAACCAATCTTATAGTGCAGTTGGGTGAGGATCCCTAACGGGGTCCAAGTTGAAAGATCTGGGTTCGTACGAATTGATTTAAAGAATGTGAGATACAAAGATGACCCTTACATAATGGCCAGTCAAACTCAACAAATTTTCTATGTCCCCGACCCAGTTAATAAGAAATGGTCCATCGTGGTTCTGTCAAACAAATTTAACAGTAGTTACCAGATTAGCGATGAAGATGTTGACACAATCGATGATCCTTTTCAGAACTTCACTCATTTTGTACCCTCTTTCGATGATCTAGCAAATCCACGCCCGTACCAGAGAATAATTATCGATGAGGGTGAATATGGCAATCCCGATCTTGTTAACATTTATGGTCATGAACGAGAAAATTCAACCAAAAAATGTAAAAGAAAAACAAGTGCTAAAAAGAAATGTACGACTTATTGAATGTTGTTTATTTTGCTTTATTGAATGTTATTTCTTCTGCTTCCTTAAATATTATTTATTTTTTGTTTATTAAATGTTATTTCTTCTGCTTTACAGGATCATGTCTTATCTGCCACATCCCGGAGATGATGGAGATGATGATGGAGTACATTTAGGAGATCATGGTGGAGATTATGATGGAGATCATGGTGCTGATGATCGACATGATACTGATGACTTGAGACAGAGTGACACTTCTGCTCCCACCACTAGCAGCTCTGGGGATAAGCGCAATAAAGGTATAGTCACGATGGCTTCTATTAAGAGGGCTCGTAGCAAGGGGAAACAAGTGCAAGTAATTTTATTACAATTGAACAGTTGAAATTGTAATTATATTGATTGATCGTTGAATCTAATTAAATAATATGTTATTGCAGTTATCATTCAATGAGTATGGGCAGACAATCGGTAAACAGAGTGAGACGTTGTCTTTCTACCTTGGAGCTACAGTCAGGCGTATAATCCCTATCGTGCTGCAATCTAAGGACTGGCGTAGCAACAAACTGACTTCTTTGAAGGAAAGATTATGTGATGAACTTTCGGTATGTTAATTATATATATGCTTATTGAAAGTTGTTGTATGATTACTAAATTCACTATATTGTTATGTTATATGCGTACAGAGTACATTTCTCGGCCTTGATTATTCAAAGAAGAAGCAAATACTATCGCAAGCTAGAGTATTGGCTAAGAATTTTTGGGCTTAGCTGAGAAGTCAAGCACGAGATCCGGATACTGGTCGTTACTCTGCTAGTCCGCCTGGGGCGTATCAGAATTTCCCTGCGGTGGCCCCATACTGGGAGGAGTTTGTGCGACGATCTATGGAGGATGAGTTCCAGGTAAAATTGATCAATATCATTTAATGCTCTATGCTTTTCAGTGTTTATTGTATTTCTATTACACTATAGTCACGATGTGAGAAAAATCGCAAACAAGCCAAGTCGATGGAGGCGCGATATCGTGGATCGAACAAAGGTTATGCACGCATAAGAGAAAATCTGGTGAGATCAAAATCCTAACATTTAATTTTGTTTACATATTCACTTTTAATATATCTAATAAGGGGACACGTTAATGACTTTCGTAGAAAGAAGAAAAAAAGAAAGCTGGAGAGCGTGAGCCTGTTGTTACCCATTTCGAGTTATTTCAAACTACTAGAAAGACTCGATTCGGGGATATTCCCGATTCCAGTGCACAGTGTATCATCGAAGAAGGGGTAAGCTATCCATTAATTTGTCTTTGAATTACAAACTATTATTTCTAAACAAATGATTAAATAATAATCTTTTGTAATTCAGGAGTGTATGTCTCGGACCATGACGCCCGAAGACATCCGCTTTGTCGGTCCCGATGATCTACTTGGACAGGCTATAGGTCATCAGGAGCATCCCGGCCACTTACGGAGTGTTGGATATGGAGTGACGAAGTCATCATTGGCCATGTTACCTACTCTTCAAGCCGTGAATATGGTAGGTATACTTTCGGAACAGGTTGCCCAGATGGCTAAAGAGTTGGAACAGATGAGGTCCGAGAGAAGGTCGCATCACGGAATGTCCTCGAGTGGAGCAAGATGTGAAAATAATGTCGTTGATGCTATATTTTCGGCTAATGCTAGGGATGATTTTATTGAGGCACTTCGAAACGACGTCCCGCAGGTATAAGATGTGTCTCGCATTTATTTTAATTAAAGATTAGTATATATATTAAAATTTTCTAACTAAATATCTTATTCGAACAGTCATCGACCCCATGCTACCTTTATTTGGAGGATCCTACTCGGTTGGTGGCTACAGGAACGTTGCTCAATAACTCCAATGGAGTTATTCATGGTAGTCCCATCACTCTTGGTTTCGTGAGGGCCACGCTCGATGTACTCGTAATTGGAGAAGAGGATTCACCAGTACCTAAACCAATTGATGATGATGTCACAGTCGGAACAGCGGTCGGGCACTTCATCGAATGGCCAACCAACTTGGTCTCTCTCACCATGAAGGTAAATTTAATATATGTTATTAAAGTTCATTATCTTATTTGTCGTTCTAAATAATGTTGCAAATTGATTGTAGAAACTGCCGACACCACAAAAGCCTAAACAGGAATCAATGGTTGTCGCAGCCAATCAGAGGGAGATACCGAGGGACTCCACTATTGGTGGTCCCAGACTAATTGGTTATCCATTGCCTGGAGACTTAGATCACGACTACGTCATACAACATACGGTGCAAGTGATAGTGGAGTCCTCTGATTTCGATATGATCACAGTTCCGATGAATGCTTACTTTCATCGGAATTCTATTGAAGAATACATCGCTCGGGAGCATGTGATTGAAGTCGTGAACGATCATGGGTTGAGTGCAACGAGCATTGCCTTTTATCTCATGTATGTGTTTACTAATTAATTCTCAGTATTTACTTTCTATATATAGTTTAATTTTCAAATTAAATATTAATTAACGTATATATATTGGTTAAAGATATTTAGGTTAGGTATATCTCTCCAGAGATCCTCGAGCAGGTGGAATGTATTCCTTCGTCTCCCCCCAAGTGTCTTGCTTAATTGTTGATAGGCCACAGACCATGGAGTGGTTAGTTTCTCATATCTTTGAAGTTATCTTGACAGAGATCATCTCATTTTTTGGCCAACAAATGTGGGGTGAGTACAATAAACATTTCGTTAAAATTTCTATTCATAATATATATTGTAGGTCCCTTAAGCGGGTTTAGTGAGGGCGAAGTCTAGAGGGAGGGTGAATAGACTTAAAACTTTTTCGTCTTGGATCAAAAAGTGTGAGGCGATTAGCTTTGATCGAGTCTTGAGTGAATCGATTTGGGCTGATAACCAACTTCTTGATCGCTGAAGCGGATCGATTCGGTAACTATCGGTTTAAGCGATGTGTGCGGAAGCTTAAGTTTTACCCGTGTGAAAAACCGGTTTTGATAAATCGATTTCAAGGTTAATCTTTTAATCGGTTGGTGAAGTGTCAAGTATGATCGGATCGAAGCTTGGTGCTAGGTGATCTCAACTTGGAATATGTATGCGCTTTTAAAGGTTGTGTGCGATTATGTGAGCAGTTAATCAAAGCGGTAGTGGCACACAAGATTTATAGTGGTTCGGACAAACCGATCCTACGTCCCACTCTTCCCTATCAAAAGGGGCACCGACTTAACCAAGCTGGACTTTGTTTTTTTGTGTAAGTCCAACCACGATTACACCGACTAGATGTTTAAAGAGTTCACACTCAACCGATCCCGTAAATCGGAACTAGAAACCCTGATGCGAAATCTTGCTAAACAACTTAACCTAACTTGGGGGTTTGGATAAGATTGTTGAGGTTCAACTATGAAATCTTTTTTCTTGCGTATAAGTAGCCTAATCGGCTAGATGAAAAGATTTCTATGCTAAGAACTTATGGGATGAACACTTAATAAAAATATTCTTCTTGATCGTGTTCTTGTGCGGAAATACGAAATTAGCTTGAGCTTCTTGATTGTTCAAGCGTTTTTCGTTTTTTTTCGTGTTTCACTCTAAAGTGTAATCCCATATATATAGACCTTGAAATCAAAAGAGCCGTTGGAAGCAATTTGAACTTCGTGCTATATTTGGTAGACTTGCGGGCTTGATGTGACTAGCCGAGGGGCGGCATGGCGAAAAGCGTGAATTTGTACTTTGTAGCCGTTCTGAGAGAGGTAAAATCAAATCCGCAATTGTCGGCTCCGATCATCGTGTCTTGTTCTTATTGGATAGCGGACTTACTTTTTGGTCTTTGTTCTTCCAACTAAGCTTGACATTCTTCTTGTTCGGATCATAGGCGTATGATTAGGTGAAACATCGATTTCACTGGTGGTGACTTTGATCGATCGAATCGATCGGTCTACGATAGAGTCTTCGATCTTGCGGTTGACTTAGCTTCAACTAGCGAGACCCGATGATGTAGGTCTTCTGGTGCGATCATCCGGAAGTCATCGATCTTGAGTATCCGAGTTTGAGCTTCATGACTTGGTGAGATATCTGACTGGATCAGATCAATCGATCTTCCTTGTTCTTTTCTAGCGTTTGGGCTGTTCGGATATCGGCTTGTTCTTTGAGTCTTAAGATCGACCTATACATATTGAGTTCCCCCTCAATATGTGACCTATCTATTACATCGATTGTTTCTATCTGATAATTATCAATTTGGTCTCCTATGCGGGTAATATAAACAACAAATACCACTTGTCCGATTTGGTCCTATTACAAGTGTTGTTGGAACTTTCATCAAAACTATAAATTTCCCAACAATTTCCCCCTTTTTGATGAAACCAAAACACTTAGAGAAACCAAAACAGTTGATAAGAAATAGAACAGTTAAGAGCATGTAATCAGAAGACAATGAGACTTTGTCTTAGGATCAGAAAAAAATAAACTTTTCTCATTAAAGAATGATGATTACATGTTACATCAGAAAAGTTTGAAAATAAGCGCAGCTGATCCTGAGTAGTCTTCTGATTCTTCACTCTTTGGGCTTGTATCCTTCTGGCATCTCTCTTTGATCTTGAGAGCGTTGAAAATCGATAAAGTTTCCATTTGACATCATCGATTTCTTTGAGGATCGATTATTTGTGTTACCTTTCGGGATGTCAAAGTAGAATCTTTGAAATGCGGTCTGTCGAATGAGCCATCTGCCTTCTTCGAGTACACGGATGATCATACTCTTGGCGAGTTATTTTTACATTGATCGACTTGGCCTCATTCTCCGGATACTTGAAAATCCGGGTATTTATTTCTAACCCGGTTGAGGAATTCTTCATCGGGAGATTCTTCTTGTGGAACAAGATTAAGAACAAAAGGCATCGAAGCCATTCACTTACGATCTTGTTCCATTCCTCAAATTTCTTAGCATCTTAATTGTTTTTGGGATGATCTCATCAACTCTTCTTTGGCGACTTAGGTTACAATGCGGATTTTCCGGCCCCTTCCTTTCTTCATTCTCAAATTGAATTTCTTCTTGATTTTACGCCTCTGTTTTTTTACGCCCTTCTTTCTTCTTGGCATTTTCGGGCTTCTTACGCTATCTGCTCTTTGGACATCTTTTTCAAATGATTTTTTATGCATCTGTACATGGTCGGGCTGTTCTTCTTCTCGAGTTTGTGATGTCCTCGCTTGGTTGGTTTCTCACTCTGTCCTTCCCCTTTTTGGTTTGATCAAAAAAGTAGTGAGGTGGGAGGTCGAGAACCAAAGTTGATCTGCGATCGCCTTGTTGAGATCTGCAATGAGATATGCCTTGAGTTTGAGCGAGTTAGATTTTGAATCGTTGATATCGGCTCCGTCTTGGTGATTCCATAGCGATAGAGAGTGTTGTGATCGCTTGTCAAGTTTCTCTTCATCAATTCTAGCTTGCCGGTGAGCATCGGAAAAGAAACTTGTTGTTTATCCACTTGAGTCGATTTGGCATCAACGGTCTTTATCGATTCGGTGACGCTAGATGGGAGACCTGATTTGGGGAGAACCGATCTTTGATTGCCCCAATGTGGGAAATGGTTGTTTTTCCTTTGATCTTTTATTTCGTTGATGGCGATTCGCCTTTGATCATTATCGGTCCCTCAACTTCTTTTTTTCGGGAGATCTTTGAGACAAGATCGATCTCTGAAGTTGATCGATAGTGGCGTGTGATGTTGGAGCGTTAGTTGTCACTTGATCCGGTTCGATTGTTTGTGCCTCCGGTGGTTGGTCATGAAGCTGCGGCACAGTTCCACTATCATCGGCGACTCTCTGCATCCTTCATGGTGGCATCTGCTTGAGGAGCTTTGTCGGTATCTCGATTAAATCTGTTAAAGCAACCCTAGCTTCGTGGATCGAGCTTTATGATTTAGCGATTATCGGCTCATTTGGTGATCCCACTTTTGCGATTTCCTCATGTCGAAATCGAAGTCTGCAAACTCATCTCGCACCGCCCATCTGTTCTATAATTATTATGAAGTGCGAGATTTTTTTTTAATCGAAGATCTCTCGGTGAGGATCTCCAAAACTTCCTCTCTTATGACGGGTTAGGCGACGTGTCGCAGATCTGACTCATCAATCTCTCTTTCGATTCGCATTACGATCAATTTCCCGTTATGATCTTTGTTGATCTGGACTCGGGGATTGTCGGTCGATTCAATTTGATGAGGTATAGAAGGTTACGGTTGTGCTTGAGTTGGCGGAAGTTGGCTGATCGGTTCGACCTGCGAGAGGTTCCGCTTTGAAAGGAAGGGTGTTTCATTTCCACAATGAGTAAGCTTTACGGTTCATGACGATCGATTTGAGTTCAGGGGCGGTGGAAGGATAGGAGAGACATGCTTTCGTGACCGTTATTACGGCGGTGAGGCAGTTGGAGCTTGAGGAGAAGGAGATTGATCGGCTTGTGCTTCTTCCTTAGAGTGATCTGGCGAGCTCTCGGCTTGAAGCGACTGCACTGTCGATGCTTCACTTTGATTTTTTGTGGTGCAACAGACTATTCGGCGCTCCTTCTTCATCGACTCATCTTCTAACATCGAGTCATGGGAGCTTGCTTCCGCCTTCTTGACCTCTTCTCTGGGCCTTTACGGTTTTCTTTTCTTCTTCTTGGGGGCATCTGGTGGGCCTTGCAGGGGTCCTTCACCGGTTTGAGTGATTCGCCCAAGATCTGGTGCGAAAAAGTTGCCTTCTTGCCTTTTCCTTTCTTGGACTTTGGAAATTCGGCCGCATATCATCGTCTGGTGGCCCAAAAATGGTGAAGTGACCGTGAGAAAGCCTTTATAGGACTTGATCCATTACATTCCCATTTGGCCTTTGGCAATTTATCTTGGAGGATAAGCGCAACCTTGTTGAGATTCTTTGATCTTCTTCGTCGGACATACTGCCTCCACTCATCTACTCCAAATTTGTCATGTTCTGGAGCGAGAATGGCCTTGAGGAACCCGTGCCAATTGATGTTCTTCGCTTCATCAATTATTGCATCCATCTGCATCTGGTTTGGTGATGTAATAGCATCTGGAAATTTGAATGCAATACCCATTATTGTTTTTTGACAATATGTCAAACAACAATCGGTATTTTCTCTTGAGCATTGGCACGACAAAACACGAAGTATGATGTTTGTCGGCCTCTCGAAGAGCTCTTTTACGATCGGCTCGTCTTGGTCTCCCTGTAATAAATGGGCGAGATCCGTCCTTTTGGGAAAATTTGAACAGACGGGTTATGTCAAGATTCGTCGATCGATTTCTTCGCTTTGTGTTGTCGAAAGTAGTTCTTCTCTGGAGCATCCGTATCTACTCTTAAATTCCTTAGGAATTCTAGTGCTTCATCTTTGCATCCTTTGGATTGCGATGAAAGCGGTATAAAATTTCTCAAGGCACGCTTTTGAAGAATTTGCTCGACCTCCATGGATTAGGATCGAGTGATATTGAACTGTATGCGAACTTATCATCCACGATCCTTTTTGCGATTCGCATAGTTGCACATAATTTTGCCCATACTGGTGAGTGATCATTCACAATCTCTGAGATAAGATAGATTCGGTTAGAGAGTTGTGCATTAATACAAAGAATATCACACAGGCGGAAACTTAGAAGCAATGAAGCATAACACAGTAGAAACATTTAAGATCAATGGATTTACAAAGATGCATCAAATAAACATATATTACCGGATTACATTTTTGAAAAGATGATTTTGAAACTTAGGAAAACACTTTGAATCGAGAGAAATAATCTGGAGTTTTTAGGGAATAAATCGCAAGTTTGTGAAATTGAAAACTCGGACTGCTTTTTGATGAACTTTATAAAGGCGAGGAGGAAGAAGAAGACACGATTTTGAAGATCAACCGTTTGAAAAGATTAAACGCTCAGATTAAGCGGTTTTGATCGTAGGGTCAGGAAAAAGCACGTACGAAAAACTTTTGGATTTAAAAGCACGTTTAATAGCAGTTAATACATGTACCCCACGTCCGCATTAAATGATTTGCAGAGAATACGTCACACGGATAATGGGTACAGTAAGGCAAATAATATCCGATAAGATCCGATAAATAAGCAAAGAACAAGAGAAAAAAAAAGCGTGTCGGTTGGTGATATTGTGTCGGTCAATACTACTTGTCCATGTTGATTTCACTTGTTGATCTTAGTATTCTGCCTAAGCCTTAAAATTTCCCAACTGATCCTTTTAACTGATCTTCTTCACTTGCATCTGATTTGTTGAGGTTTCGAGCTCAACTGATCTTCCTTGAATACGTCTGATTTCCCTTCTGATCCTCCTTTATCGGTTGAAGTTCCCCTTCAACCGATATTTCTTTTTCCCATAGATCGATGCATCGATTTTTGTGGTTTTAAGCTCGGTGATCTTCCTCATCGATCGACGAATGTATCGATTTTGATTGACCTAATCGATTCTTCTCGGATCAAGTCAATTCTTGGAATAAGTGTTACCGCCAAAAAACATAGTCTAGAATAGTAGTCTCTATTTCCTAAGTTGGTAGCGATTTGACATCGTAATTATCATCCGAATCTTTTCGATATGTCAATCCGTAGTAAATTTATCAATTATCGATCGGCGTGATTCCTACATATTTGTCCTTTTGGTCTTGATTTCTCTAAAAGGTTTTGAAAACTTGAATTTGCATTTGCACCCTTGCTTGGCCTCTATAAATTGGACCAAATTGTTTTACACAACATAACCCATTCACCATACTTATTTTCTTTGTAAAATCATGTATCTGGTGAACCCTTATTTCCGGTTAAAATTAGGCAAATATCTTTACCCTTTTTTTCAATGATTTGACTTCTCAAATCAACCCTTTGCGTCCCTTATTGCTGTTTTCGTTATCGTCAAAGATTTCACATACGATTGTTGCAAAGCTTCTCTACCACCATGGAGGCGGGCCTGCTGTTGCAACTGAGAAGACACTTCTCCTAACCGTATGCACCTTGTGTGTCTATCGTTATGACGTAACTACCATCAACGAGCTTAGTACGAAAATGAGCGTGAGTTTGATATGCGATCTTGATCGGTCAACAAGCGATCTTCAGTATATCACCTCACCATTTAATAAATTTGGAGAGCCCAATCGACTCTTTCTTAGGGGCTCTGGCTTAAAAAAAATCCTATCAAGGCATTTGTCGCTCCATTTTTCTTGATCTTGACCTCTGCGGCGCCTTGATATATTCTTTTCTTTAAAGCCTCTCTCACCCTTGTTAAGTGGGGGAAAATGAGAGCATCAGATTTAAAATCTCTCTCTCTCCCTGCTCCACTTGGGTTAGGATGAGGGTTTAGGGTTATAGGTTTAGGGTTTTGGGTTATCACTTATGTATTGACCTCCGGGTCCTTTGTACTTGTATCTTGTAATGTAACCTGACCTTCGGGTCTTTATCAATGAAAAGTTCTATTATTCCATTGTTTGTAAAAATTCTGTGTATCTTTATGCGATTTTAAGCTTTAATCTTGTGAATATCACTTGTAAATCTTGCTTGTTTGAATATCGACTTAATCGACTCATAAAGATGTAAAATAACCTTGTTGATTTAATCGGATATTCCTTTTAAAATGAGCGTTTCCTTTAATCTGATAAACCTTAAATCTGATCAGTTCCTTTAATCCTGATAATCCTGTAGATCTGATCGATTTCTCACATCAGTTCCTTGGTGATCTTACGATCGATTGAGATACCAAACTCAATCGATTTCTTTCAACTTTGGTTAGTCTCTTAACCGGTGGTTCTCGAGATCATTAGTCAAACATTTTAGGTGCATTTTCTCCAAGATCCGAAGTCCTAGCTCATTGCATAATTCTCTCGAATCGATCTCGGCTAGTGGCTTGGTTAGAATATCGACTTTTTTACGTATATCGGTATGAATCTTTTCCATTCGATATTCTTCTTTTCAACATGATCTCTTATAAAATGGTGTCGACATCCACATGCTTGCATCTTGTGTGTAAACGGGATTACGAGTGATTGCAATAGCACTATTATTTTCATCACGAGAAAATAGGTACATTGTTAGCTTCAATGTTATAATCCTCATTCTTGACTAAGCGTGAGCGATTGGGAACAAATGACTTCCTGCGACCATATATTACCTTGATAGTAGATGTCAAACCGATGTCCGCTTTTTGAAAACCACGAGATCGGTTTACTTCCTAAGAACCGACATGTTCACGAGGTGGATTTTACGTCAATCTTGCAACCTCCATAATCGAATCGAGAATACCCACTAAGCTCTAGATTATCATCGATGGGTAAAATAAACCAAGATTTACCGTCCCCTTCAGATACTTAAGAAATCATTTAGGCTTCTAGGTGGCTTATCATTGGATTTGCTCGAAATCGGCACATACACCCCTCTGCGAAGGTTATATCTGGTCTATTTGGTAGTCGGTATAGTAGAGATCAATGAGAGCCCTATATTCCTTCCGATTTGTTTTTCGACCATCCTCATACGGATCCATCTTGAATCCGGTCATCATGGGAATTTTGGCTTCCTTACAATTTTGAACTCCAAACTTAGCCAATAAATTCCTAGTGTACTTTTCTTGGCGAGATGAATATTCATACGCAAGACTTTGCTTCACTTGAAGACCCGAAAGTAATTCATCGACCCATCATGGACATCTCGAATTTCCCTTGCATCGGTTCTTTGAATCTTTCACATAGACTCTTGTTAGGAGATCAGAAGATGATGTCGCCCACGAGATCTGAACCATCGAATATCTTTTCCATCTTCTATTCGAATAAGGTTACGTCCCTTTGTTCCTTTAGTGAACCCACTATTGATCAAGAAGCGAGAGAGTGTATCATACCAAGCTCGAGGAGCTTGTTTTGAGCCATAGAGAGCTTTTCTTAAGCGGTACACTTGGTTTGCCCTTTTCAAAGCACGGAGGTTGTTCGACATAAACTTCCTCTGCTAGTACCCCCGTTTAAGAAAGCACTCTTACGTCCATCGATACCACGATGAACCCTCGTGGGAAGCATATGCGAAAGCTTGACCCGAATGGCTTCTAGGCGGCGGCCCGATCGTGCAAAGGTCTCATCATAATCAATTCCTTCCGATTGTGAATACCCCTTAGCAACAAGTCTTGCCTTATTCTTGGTGATGACGTTTTCTCATCTCTCTTGTTCTTGAATACCCCGCCCGTGCCAATAACGTCTTGATGACTTGGTGCATCTACCGGTTCCCAAACTTGATTTTGTCGATTTGTTCGGCTCTTCTGCATGGCTAGAATCCGACTTGCGTCTTGTAGAGCTTCCTCTATTGTTGTTGGTTCCTTCATAGGCGGATACTTGACAATACATGGCACTTTCACCTGTCGATATCTAGTTTTAACTTTATCGGATGGGTCTCCGATTATCGGATCGGTTGGATGGTGGTTATCCGAGTCCTTCGCTCGATTTGCGTTTTTGGAGAACATCGTCCGTTTTCGATAAAATTTCATTACTAGCGATTGGGAGTGGTGCGAGTTATGATCCACTTGATAAGAACAAGTCTCGGTGATGTTGGACTCATCATGTCTTTGATGTCGTTTCATGGGAACTTCAGATGTTCCCCCGAACCGGATGGTTCGGTTGATCTTATCTCGGTATGTCGACTTCTTCATCGGCGATTTTTTTTTCGTACCTTGGGATCTGAATAATCTGGTGAATCAGCTAGATCTGGAATGTATATTGTTACAGTTTCTGATTCTTTTTCCTTGATCGTTAGCTAATCCATTTTTACGAACATCGAGGTTCTTGTTGATCGGTACATCTTCTTGTTCTGGTGATTTCTCTTGATCGAAGATGCTTCATCAAAGACTACATGGGGTGTTTCTTCCACAAGTAGGGTTAAATGCATTTGTAGACCACGAAAGCCTTGCTAGATGAGGAATATCCTAGAAATATACCCTCATCTGACTTGGCCTCAAAAGTCTTCAACTGACTCTTCCCATTGTTATGTATGAAGCACTTACACCCAAAAACATGGAAGTAAGAGACACGAGGGTTTTCTGTCCTTCCACAGTTCATAGGGTGTTTTGTAGTGAGCCTTAGTCAGAAGACATCATTACGAGTATGGCATGCGGTGTTGATTATACCTTTAAACGGCTTGGTATCGCATGTTCAAATTTAACATTGTGCGGCGAACTTCTTTGAGAGTTCTGTTCCTCCGTTCATTTACTCCATTTTGTTGAGGCGTCCTCGCGGTGATTTTCATGTTGTATACCAAACTTAGAGCAAAAATCAAGAATAAAAGAGTTGTAAATTGCATACCTTTATCGATCGATTTTTACTACACCGACACCCCTTCTCATTTTGTAATCGTTTTAGCAAATTTCGGGTATCTTCGTAGTCGTCTCATTCTTCTTGTGTAAGAATATAACCTGTAAACTTGGAATAATCATCCACGATTACTAGAGTATATTTTCGTCCGTTGAGACCGACCGTGTATGGCGGGTCCGAATAGATCCATATGAAGCATTTGCGAAGATCTGCTTTGGATGCGGTCTGGAATTCCCTTGAATGAAGCTTTGACTGTTTTCCTTTTCGACATGCGATACATATGCGATCCTTTGAAAATACTTCATTAGGAAGTCCTTCTACAAGAGACATCCTTCTTTATTTTGTTAAGAGTTTTAAAGTTAGGATGGCTCATTCTTTTGTGCGAGAGCCAATCGCTACTTTTGGAACTCTTGACAATTAGGCATGCATTTCTTGGGCAACTGTTCCAATCAATTTGTGTAGATCGTCCCTTTCCTTGAACGAGTTAGCAAAATCTGTTGAGTGGCTCGATTCTTGATAGTGCATTGATCGGTCGAGAACTCAACTTTGAATCCGTTGTCGAGAATTGTGAAACCGATAATAGGTTGTGCTTTAGACCTTCGACATACGAGACTCGATTACTTGTACATCGTCATTCTCTAAGGTTCGAACCCTTTGGTATAGCCAAAGTTATCATCATAAAAAGAGTACACGCTGGCCTTTACGTTCTATGTAAAGAGCCGAGGAGATGTTTGCTTCAATCATGTGCCTTGAGCATCCACTATCGATGTACCGGATAGTTGCTTGCACACCTCCTTTGTTGGCGAGACCACTTGAACACAGAATGTCGGATCGGGCTTTAGGTACCCCTTTTTGGATTGGGTCTGAGGGTTAGGATTAGTTTTGGGAATCCATACAAAGCGAGCACTTCTATTGTGATCGGTTAGATCGAAGGCCCTGATTTGTCTCCCATACTGTCAACATAATCATACATCTCTTTTATGCTTTTTTTTTTGTATGATTATTAGTGTGAACCTTGGATGAATTAGAAGATTTGGGATTTTCCTTTTTGTTTTGTCTTCTTCTTATCGATTGTGGTTGGTCTTGTGACCCTAGATTTCGATTATAGGGGTAGATACGATTTGCTACCATTAAAAGATTCATATCTTTTAGGCATAGGTGGTTTTTGCGGTTTACGAAGCATGCTTATTAGGCGGTGACCTTGATTGGGTCTCAGATTGTACTTCCCTTTACGGGTTGTCTTTTTCGATTCTCGATCTGTTGATTAGGTTGAGGTTTCTTCGGAAGAACTCGGGTTCTTCTGTTGATTTCTCGGTGATGCTTTACCGGTTGGGGTCCATTTTCGTTTCCCCATACGGTTAGGCACCGCCTTACCGCTCAATGGTCATTTTCCTTATTAGATACATATTTGGCTTTTGATGTATCTTTGTCGGAAACTTCGTCTGCGAATACACCTTTTTGAGATGAATCGGTAGGGGCTTTTGAGGATGTGGAAGGGTTGTCATAGCCAAGTCCCTTCTTATTAATCATTGTTGAAAATAGGCGTTCATGTCTTGAAGCGGTTTTAGATGATTTTGAAAAAACCTCCATTTTCTTCTGTGATTATCCTCGGATGATTTTAGACTTTCATGCTTTTGGAGCAGCTCATCGAATTTTGCTTGTAGGATTTTGAAGTCATCGAACTTCATTGTTTGTTAATTGCCGGTTGATCTTTGATCTGCTTCTCCCGATCGAAGCTTTAACTTCGAGAATTTTAAATTCCTCGGTTGCCTCGACGGCGATTTAATTTGATCTAAGTTCGGAGGCTTTACATAGATCATTTTCTTTAGCAAGTCGATTATTTACGGTCCTCGACTTATCATTTTCAACTTCCACTATAGCATAAGTGTCTCTTTGCATTGGAGAGATCCTCAAGCAATTGCTCGAGTAGAGTTGCGGTCGATCTCCCCAACAGGTGTGCTAATGATAGCGGTGTAGAAAGCGAAGCAAGCGGGTTTGGAGGTTACCTCAGATTGGTCCTCCTGGCCATCAGCGAGATCTCATCATAAATGCAAGAGAATATCGGATCTTCATTTTCATAGAAGTCAACTTCTTGTCGGAAGTCTTCTCAGAGGAGTATCCAGAGTCCTCGGAGGCGGATAGGAATCGTCAATTCTCGACGATCGGCAACCATGGCTCTTCTGTCTTTATAACGTTGCTCTCTTACATTTCCTCTTTTCTTCCCTTTCTCTTGGCGTCAGTGCAGGCGTCTGCGCTATAGTGACTGGCTTCTCACGGTTGAAGCACGCTCCTTGATCCACCGTTCCTTTCCTTCGGTGAATCACTCCGTCTGTATGACCTATCGGTGATTTCCCTTTTCGATAGTAGTCGAGCTTCTTTTATCGATTGGTTATCTCTTCCTTCCCTCCGTCGACTATCTCTTTTCCTTTCATCTCTGTGATCCCTTCGATCATCGGATCCGGTTCTTCTACGGAGATCATTGGCTGATCTCCTATCTAAATCCTCGGCTATGTTGATAGTCCTTATAGAATCTTGATACTTACCAAGTTGGACGTTTGATTTCTCAAGCTTTACGGTAGCGGAAGCGTCTGATTACGCTGACTCACTATATTCCCAACGAGGTTCGTTTGCCTTCGATTCTGCTGCTTTGGTTGCCTTAAAAGGCCCGATTTTTGAAGTTGAGGCTTGGCGGGCACCTCATCTTCATCCGCTTGTCCTCTCTCAATCAAATCGAACTCGTGAGCTTTAAGGCTCAAGAACAATTCGCTTGGCTTCATTTTTGAGATGTCTTGGCAATCCTTGATCACCGTGACCTTCATATCCCACTTCTTGGTGAGAGACCTTAGAATTTTGTAGTTGATATCTTTATCGGACATCTCTCCACCAAGTTCTCGAAGCTTGTTTATGGACATTGTAATTCTTCCATCGAGTTCGTTGATGGTTTAGTTAAGCAACATCTTCGGTTTCTCGAACTTCACCGGTTAAACTTGTGAGGCATTTGTCTTTTATTTGTTCATTTCCCTCGCATATTTCACCCGAGTATCCCACATTGCTTTCGCATGATTTGAGATACTTAATCTTTTCTTTGGTGACCTTATCCATTGTTTTCATGATAATATGTCGATGCGATAGTATCTAGAGTATGCGATTTCCTTTCTTACGCATCCATCAAAATTTGGACTTTTTTCGTACAAGACTTCGGGGCAAAGTCTCGTATCTCCTCCATTGCGGGGTTGTCGTAATAAATGATGATGGGTCCTCTTTCGATGACTTCCATCATTCTCCCCCTTGATCGAGCCTAGATGGTTGGACATATATATGGCCCAATCTGCATACTCATCGATTGAGAATTTCGGCGGATCATGATACATACGAGGTGTTATCCATCTTTGAGTGATTTTGGAAAATGAATGAGTTTTAAAAGCGGTTTTTCAAGATCGATTCGAGTTGACCACAAAGATTCTTCCTCAAGAATCGATGATACCTGTGAAGTCGATTGGTGCAGTAGAAACCAGCGACTCTCGATACCACTTGTAGGTCCCGACGGGTTTAGTGAGGCGAAGTCTAGAGGGGAGGGTGAATAGACTACGAAAAACTTTTCGTCTGAATCGTGTGTGAGGCGATTAGCTTTGATCGAGTCTTGAGTGAATCGATTTGGGTGATAACCAACTTCTTGATCGCTGAAGCCGATCGATTCGGTAACTATCGGTTTAAGCGACAATGCGGAAGCTTAAGTTTTACCCGTGTGAAAAACCAGTTTTGATAAATCGATTCAAGGTTAATCTTTTAATCGGTTGGTGAAGTGTCAAGTATGATCGGATCGAAGCTTGGTGCTAGGATGATCTCAACTTGGAATATGTATGCGCTTTAAAGGTTGTGTGCGATTATGTGAGCAGTTAATCAAAGCGAAGATGGCA
Organism: Stenogyne calaminthoides; assembly: GCA_037126765.1. Taxonomy (NCBI): domain Eukaryota; kingdom Viridiplantae; phylum Streptophyta; class Magnoliopsida; order Lamiales; family Lamiaceae; genus Stenogyne; species Stenogyne calaminthoides. The sequence goes on from JBBCBC010000032.1 coordinate 14,114,943, forward strand.
CACAAGATTTATAGTGGTTCGGACAAACCAGTCCTACGTCCACTCTTCCCTATCAAAAGGGGCACCGACTTAACCAACTGGACTTTGTTTTATGTGTAAGTCCAACACAGTACACCGACTAGATGTTTAAAGAGTTCACACTCAACCGATCCTTAAATCGAGAACTAGAAACCCTATGCGAAATCTTGCTAAACAACTTAACCTAACTTGGGGGTTTGGGTAAGATTGTTGAGGTTCCAACTATGAAATCTTTTCTTGCGTATAAGTAGCCTAATCAGCTAGATGAAAAGATTTCTATGCTAAGAACTTATGGGATGAACACTTAATAAAAATATTCTTCTTGATCGTGTTCTTGTGCGGAAATCTGAAATTAGCTTGAGCTTCTTGATTGTTCGTTGTTTTTTTTTTTTTTCCGTGTTTCACTCTAAAGTGTAATCCCATATATATAGACCTTGAAATCAAAAGAGCCGTTGGAAAGCAATTTGAACTTGGCTATATTTGGTGAACTTGCGAGCTTGATGTGACTAGCCGAGGCGGCATGGCGAAAAGCGTGAATTTGTACTTTGTAGCCGTTCTGAGAGAGGTAAAATCAAATCCGCAATTGCGGCTCGATCATCGTGTCTTGTTCTTATTGGATAGCGGACTTACTTTTTCGGTCTTTGTTCTTCCAACTAAGCTTGACATTCTTCTTGTTCAGATCATAGACGTATGATTAGGTGAAACATCAGATTTCACTGGTGGTGACTCGATCGATCGGTGACCGAATCGATCTACGATAGAGTCTTCGATGCCGGTTGACTTAGCTTCAACTAGCGAGACCCGCCGATGTAGGTCTTCTTCCGTCCGATCATCCGGAAGTCATCGATCTTGAGTATCCGAGTTTGAGCTTCATGACTTGGTGAGATATCATTTGGATCGGATCAATCGATCTTCATTCTTTTCTAGCGTTCGGCCCGCTTCGGATATCGGCTTGTTCTTTGAGTCTTCAGATCGACCTATACATATTGAGTTCCCCTCAATATGTGACCTATCTATTACATCGGTTGTTCTATCTGATAATTATCAATCTGGTCTCCTATCCGTAATATAAACATCGATCATTAATGTGTCCGGTTGGTCCTATTACAAGTGTTGTTGGAACTTTCATCAAAACTATAAATTTCCCAACATATATGATATTTGCACATATGCTAAATTTACAGTTAATTTTAATATTCTTAATATAATATAGGAATCATTGGGTGATGATCGCCATAAATATGAGCACATTAAGTGTATATTTTATGGATCCAGCTGCGAATGGGTTGGCTTCAAATCGGCCTGATCTCACTTCGTACATGGAAGCATAAGTTCATTTTTAATATTATAATATAATGATTTGTTTTACTTATTAAAATTATGCATATTTAATCTAACTTTATTTTTTAATTCTAATAATAATAGTGTGATCACGATGTATCGGAGTCGCCTTCCTAATCAAGGCACAAGAGCTAACTTCAATAAAGTGAACTGGAATAATGTTAAGGTAAATTTAATTTATTAAGTTATCAAATTAATATAAAATAATTATAATTGTAATATGTGATTATAATTGCTAATCAACAGGTACCGAGGCAACGAGATAGCGATCACTATAGACATTTTGTGTGCTATTATATTGAAGATATAATATGCGCTTCTCAAACATCGATTCCTATCAACGTAAGTCAATTTATCGATTTATTTAAATTATTACTAATTGAATAAAAAATTATACTATATATATCTAACTATATTGATTAATTGATCGTTGTTTGCAGTTTGTCTATGATAGTCCGGTCAAGTCTTACTCCAAACAAAGAATGAACAAATGGAAAATGGATTGGACAGGGTACCTTTACAATCGATTCTTGTATAATTTTAGATAGAGCGGGATAACTTTTGGTAGCATATTACTTATATATTTGTATTGATATACTTCATGTTTTAATTTGTTGATGGATATTTATTTCATATATGATGCGTATGCGTTTATTAATTTATTTGATATGTTTCGGTATATTGGATGTATATATATATATTATCGTGGTATAAGATTTGGTTTATGATTTTGGTTTTGGTTTTGGTTTTATATAAACAGGATTTTTAAAATATAAATTAAATATATATTAATTGTAAAAAAAAAAAAATTGGACAATGGTTTTTAACCATAACAACTCGGGAGGGTATGGGAAAAACTCCCTAGTCTTGTCATTTCTACTACAAACAAACCATTCTTCCATCACTTTAAAGAAAGTACAAAAAAATTGAGTTTTTGTTCATAACCTTGTCGATTAGGGGTTTTGACACTCTCTCTCTCTCTCTCTCTCTCTCTCTCTCTCTCTCTCTCCCTCCCCGCCCTCCCTCTCTCCTCTCTCCCCTCTCCTCTCTCTCTCCCTCCCCTCTCTCTCTCTCTCTCTCTCTAACTTATAATTAAGTGAAAGTGGAAGAATGAAGAAGAAAGAAGAGTGTGGAAGTCTATAAGGGGAGGGGAGCCGATTTGGGGGAGTTAGGAAGGGGGTGGGGTTGTTGAGATATTTTCTTAGGAAAATTGGGAAATAATGCCTTTTAGGTCCAAGTTTCACCACTTAAAAACTCTTAGGTCCAAGTTGCTTTAATAAATACTCTTAATTTCAAAGTGGAACATCAAAAGCCCATTATACCCCTCACATCATAAGTTGTAAACCGAAGAAGAAGGATTTTGAAGCCTGCCACATCAAATCACTATTTCTCCCATACCTCTCACTATTTCCTAGTCTTTCCTTCTGATATTCCACCCAAAAAAATCAGTTCATGTATGCATAAACAACAAATATACCAAAATAACTAAAAAAACCTTAATGCACGTAAAACTCATACCGTCAGAGGTATAATCAGTTTGATCTGCTTTCTTCCTGAACCTTACCCTCGTTACTGATATGCGTCCACCAATATCTACAAAATATGTTACTATGTCAAGTGCATCTCAATATTTTGTAATAAGGTAATAATAATTAAACTCTAAAAATAGGATCAAACCAGAATCAGACGAAGTCATATTCCCCTCTTCATCAGATTCACTCGTTTCTTCATCATCTTTACCTAAAAAAAACAGATTTATAACGAACAATATCATGTTCATAAAATAATTCTATTAACATTAATAAACATTTTTACCTCCCCTCCACTTCTTAAAGGCCGGTGTACGTTTTCTAGAGCCTTTTTTATCGACAGCTTGGATTGTATCATTAATTCAATTTACAGAATCCCGAAAACCATGTCAAACATAACAAACAAAAAAAAGCATGTATATCTCTAAAAAACCAGATTACAATAAAAAAAAAGTCACCATTAAAGTAAAAAAATATCATAAAAACACCACACTTTTTTGTACTTAAAATCACAATATATCAATCACACATCATAATTCATGCATTCTTTCATGGTGAACATTTACCTTTACCTCTTATATGTACAACTATCCGTTCCTCAAAATCTACACAAAATAATTAGTAGTCATGTACATATTTTTGTACCAAATGCACATGAATAACACAATAAAAAATAGGATCATACCAGAATCGGATGTGTTTATATTACTGTCTTCATCAACAGTCTCAATTACACCTCTAACATATTTGACTCCTACCATCAAGAATAAACTTTTGACTAAATAAAATGATATGCATATTTTTTTCAACTAAAATATTAAACAAGAATTACCTTTTTGAGAAGTTTTCCGGATCTTTTGGCAGCTTCAGCTTCAAGAGCATCATTCAATTTTTTTCGTGTGAATACTTTAACCAACAAAGATATATCTTAGTTAATTATTTGTGTACAGAACAACATTTTATATAAGATATAACAGAACAACAAAAAATACATAGATATAAGACATGTATAACATAGTTTTACAAATGCATATATTAATCTAAGACATGTCTAACATAGGTTTTTACAAAAATTACATAGATCTAAGATATGTATTACAAAAATCACAAATGCATATATTCATCTTCCTGAACATCCATATATTTATACATATTACATGCATATATGCATGTGCTTTTTTACCTGCCCTCGTGGGTTTACCAGCCCCTCCTTTATCAGTACTAGTTGCACCTAAACAAGGTGAAAAAAGGAGTAAAAAACTCAATTTCGTCTGTTTGTCAACAAATAAAAATAGAAAACACAGAAGGAGAAAATATGCAAAACAATGAACATGCATGTACAAAAAATCTAAACAAAAATACCTTCGTACTGTCTACTCCTGGTATTCACTTTCTTAACACCTTCTCCTTCATCCTTTTTTGTTACTTTTCTCTTCTCTTCCTCTTGGTCATTCTAAGAAAAGAAAAATAAAAGAATCAACTACAAGAAATATAGATCAAAAGAATCGACATAAACTCACAGAAAGAATCTACATAAACCCTAAACAAAACAATCGACATAAACTCTACAACACCCAGAAAACTACCATCAAATTGAACTACGAGAATTATAGAACCCACAGAAACTCTACAAATCTAGAACATCCACAAAAACTGAAAAATTCTAGAACACACCATAAAATTGAAAAAATACCACAACAATAAAATTCGAAAACCCACACAAAATAAAAAACTCCAAATCTAACCTTGTTGGTTATGACGGTGTTTTTTTCGAAATAAATAACAATCCAGTTGCAATTTTCAAAGAAACGGTGGAAGTTTTTCGAATTTTGAAGGAGAGGAGAGTGAATTAGCAGAGAGAAAGTGAATTAGGAGAGAGAGAAATATTAATTTTCGTGTAATAATAGAGAAAGTGGGGGAGGTTGAGTGTAATGAAGGTCATGCATGGGGAATGAGGAAACACCATCAAATCATCTGCAACATAGGGGAACGTGATTGAAGCCGGTTTGCAAATAGGGGAAAAAGGGCATTAATGTTTTTACAAACACTAATTTGGACCTCCTAGTATTTTTTTCTAATGTTTGGATCTATTATTTTTTTCTAATGTTTGGATCTATTAGTACTTAATGGGCCCAATTTGGGCCTTAAAGTTGTGAACTCGTAAAAAAACTATCATGCTTTCTCCCTTAAATCAAGAAGACAGGTTCCATGTTGATACACCAGATGCAGATCTTGTCGTTAAATTTCTATTTTTTTCGTTCTAGTTTTGGTTCTAAAAATTTAAACGGACATAATTAGGACTTCTTTTGAAGACTTTCTCTTTTCTAAATTAATAAATATTCTTTAGGTTTTTTTCTTTTTTGAAAGATAATCAATTACAATAATTCCTTCTCCCACCGAGCACATGACAATATCATTTCATCTCGCTGTAGACCGGAACCGGAACCGCAACCACCACAAGAGGGGGACCATCCGAAACTGCAACTCGGAATCGCAACCGCACCGCAACCGGAACCGCAATCCCACAAGAGGGGGACCACCACCCCACAAGAGGGGGACCACTCGGTCTTAGGTAGTGGTGCTCGTTGAGCAAAGCCACTTTGACTTTACGATTTATTTATTAAGCGAAACTTGAGCTGATCATTCATGATAATGCTAGTGAATGTTTCTGGCTCAAAGTGCTCGTCTGTCGTCTACAAGAATTAAAACTTCGTACACAATATTCTTGTTAATAGATTTAACTTAAACATTATTGAGCTATAAACTAAATCTTATTTCTTAATTTTGGGTTATTACTATGTTTTAAAAATCGGAACCGAAAGTTGAGTTAGACGACCCCCAAAAAAGGTTGGACCGGGGTTGGATCGGATTGAGCCGATGTGATATCATAATAAATATTATATATATATAGTATGCATGATTTTTTTAAAAAAAATCAAAATATAAACTAGGATAAATGAATATAATGCATTTAAAATCACTTCAATTTTTTCTTTTTTTTTTCTTAAAAAGAATTTTCAATCGACGAGCAAATGTTAGCCGGTTGGTAACATGAGTAAAATACTAGTACAACTATTTGTCATACCATGAACAACAATTTCAGAGATTAAAATATTATAAAAATCAAAATTAGATTAGTAGGAGTTAGCTGTCATGAGTTGTCACTCACTAGTCACTCCACCACCTATCTCACTTTCTCCCTCTGCACATCTCACGCACCCACTATATCACCTACCTCACTTTCTACCTCTACACATATCATTCACCAGTAAAACAATAACACCCCTCTGTATAGTCTCCTCTCAACAGGCATGCACCGCGTCATTTCGTCCAACACTTAGCGAGCATGTTTCGCGCCGCCGCTGAACCACCTATCTCCGGCGAAATGCCGCACGCCGCCGTCGTTATTTTTACAAAAAAAGCCCTTTTTTTTGTGAAAACGCCGGTTTACCGGGTTTCCGGTTTTCACCCGGTTTTTCCATTTTTTTTGTCGGACCCGAATTTTAAAACATAGTTATTACATACTCAAATTGGAGTAATTGGAGAGACGAATAAAATAACATATGGCTTAATTAGTGAAATTTGTTGCGGTTAGGATATGATCCACGTGATCTATGCTGATTGGAATATCAATGATTTGGAAAATTTATATAGGCAAACTTTCATATTTATTTCACGGATAGGATCTGTGACTATGACGCGCATGTCGAAATAAAAGCGCATAAATACAGAGGAAAAAATTCGGAGATCCTATGCGGGTCGAACTGAAAATAAAATTTTCAAATCGTGGAAAGACAATAACAAAACTCGCTCCCAAGTGTGTGTTTTTATAAGGATAAATATGTATATTATAAGTACAAGAATGTGTTACAGTAGGAACAAATAAGACATACTTGTTTTTTAGTACACATATTTGTATGTAAGGTATTAAAAATTGTGTTATTGTATACACATAAATGTGTTACCGTATATACAAAATGACACTCTCTTTATTTTCATTCGCTTCCCCCTCCCTTTTTTATTTGTTTCTCCTTCTAACATGTGTTCAATTGCATTATGTAAAAATTCAAACCACTAAATTAAACAATTGAATTAGTAATATTTTTTTTTTTCCATCATCACGTAACAATATATAATTGTTCTTACCATAACATAATAGTAGCGTAAATTGGAAATGAATTAATTCTTGCTTTGTCTCTATGCAAGTTATGAATAAATATTTACGTTAGAACTTGAAAGCATATCCATCCATTAAGTTCAAAGCGATAATTATATTGCTAGTAAATAGAAAATTATTAGTATAAAAATAAAACATTAATAAGGAAGACCAGTTCAGGAGTAAAATTAACCACCAATGATAGGAACGGTTATTAGGAAGGAATACCAGAAAGGCCACTCGCTTCTCTCTCTTCATTTCTCTTTCTCTCTTGAATTTTGTCTCTACCAAAATACCCTACCCAAAAGAAAGCTTCTTAATAAATTAAAGCCGCGGAATGCAAATCGAAAGGTAGTACAAGGGAAGGCTATGGAGTGCAGACCATTGGGTTTCTTGATAGGCCTTCCTTTTGCCTTTATCTCCTTGGTCTTATCTCTCCTCGGTGCTATTGTTTATGTTGTTGGGTGCGTTTCTTTATTTCCATCTTATTTATTTATTTCTTCCAATATCATCATTTTTATTTTACATTTTAATTGCCTCATTCATTCTAGTTATATATCATTTAAGATCATTCACATGGATTTATCTTTCACACATTAAAACTATGCAAGAACAGTCCATTTTGTGATACATATTTTTGAATGTCGAATTTGGAAAAGTATTACAAATTGTAAAAAAGTTACGTCTGTCTCATTTTGCCATTTCATGATCGAATCGCAATAATGTTGTATTCAGCAATGTTGGATGTGTATGCAGAATTTGATCATTTTAGGTTATGAGTACTAATCAACATAAAAACGCAATAATGTTGGAGTATTTCTTATGGAGCCCATATCAATACAAATGACTTGTTATTAGATCTACTTGTGTTGGCTTCATAAGTAGTCTAATATATATTGGGCTCTATTCAGAATCATTTGTGTTATACATGGATCTTAAATTATCATAATGAGTATATACATTAATTGAGTTCGCTCCTGGATCATTCTTGCTTAATATAGTTCAGGATGCCATTTTGTTTTTTTCTTTATCCATCATTCTTGACCAAGAATATAACAGTCAAGTCAAAATAATTGTTAGAAAACATTTCGTTTTCTAGAAAGCGCAATATTAGATGGAACTTCGTCGGATGAATTTAATTATGGTTAAGTCTTGTATGGATATAAACATGCAACTTATTATACTGAAAGGTGTAATTTATTTACACTAAACTGTGCAATTATATTATATGCATTTTAGAAACGTGCAAGTACTTAACCATGCAAACAAGTTGCATATTGAAATATAAAAAGTTGCATGTTTCTAAAATGCACTATGAGTGCACGGTACACCAGGATATGCATGAAACTTTAATCTTTCTCAAATACTATCCATTAATTTCGTTGTATTAATTTTTTTCTTTTTAATTTATTATTTAATTTTGATTGTTTGTGCAGTTTATTTTGTTAATTTTTACATGTGTTGTGATATTATCTTATTTACACAATGTTTCAGGATTAACGAATCGATGTAGTAATTATAATGTTTATGGTGTTGTAAAACTATAGGAGTGTGCTGACGTGTGTGTGCCCTTGCTGCATATGTTGCGTTGCAGTCGGCCATTTTGCTTTATTGCTAGTGGAGCTCCCTATCAACATTATGATATGGTTCATAGATAAGATACCCTGTTGATTATTCTTTAATTAATCTTTAATGTTTTCGACATGACAAATTTGTTGTGTGACAAGGTGTAATATCCAACAGGTTGTGAAACGGATCATGAAGTGCATTTTACTTAATTATTCCCTTACATATCCGGTTTCAATATTATTTATAATTATTTTTAGGGTCCGTGTGGTTGGGGGTAATGGAAATCACTTCTATTGATGTTGTTTGATAGTTTTAATACACAAGTAATGGAAATATAATTAAGCAATTGATTACCCCCACTCACTCAACTCACCTCACATGATATTCATTGTTGATGTTCTAACCAAACAATAACAATGCAATCAATAACACTTAGTGATTGACTCAGGGGCGGAGCCAGGATCACTAACCGGGGGCACCCCAGCCATAAGCATGGCTCCGTCCCTGGATTGACCCCTCATTAATAATACTCATTACCATTACCATTCTCAAGTCATACCAAATAGGCCCTTAATTTTGAGAAACATCTAGCTAGCAAGAGATTTAAAAAATCAATGCGTGCATTAAGAAAATTGACCTTTTAGAGATATAATTCTTATTATTATAGCTTCTCTAACTAAAAAAAAATTCATGATAAAAAATTATTAAAGATGATTTTTTGTCATTAAAGACTTTTATTTAGAGATGTACTTAATGATTTTATGTCGTTAAAGACTTTGAGAAATGATCTAGCAAGAGATTAAAAAATCAATACATGCACTAAAATATTGACCTTTAGAGTCAAAATTCATAATTCATATTATTATAGCTTTTCTAATTAAAATTTTTTATTATGACGTTAAGGACTTTAGCTAGAGATGTGTTTAATGATTTTTTATTATTAAAAACTTTTAATTAGAGAGGCTAGCTATATTGATAGACTAACTCTTTATTTTGTTATAAACTCTAATAATTTTATGGGAGGTGCTAAATGGGCAGATTCTGTCCAGGTCAGAATCATTAAAAAACCTTTGCGAGCCCACCCAAAAATCTGCCCTAAATCACGCCCACCAAATCTAAAATATTATTTTCTGTTCAGGGCAGAATTTGTCCGCCAAGAATTACCCTAATTTTATTAGTTGCATAAACTAATAAGTACTTTAATTAGTACAAACAATAATTTGAACGGATAAAACTGTTTCATTTAAAACGCTAGGAAACAATCAGCTCTGATTTGCAAAGAAACTTCGTGGACAAGCTCACCAAACTTCAGAAGCAACTTTCAAAACTTGCAAGAATATGGAAAATAAATTTACAATTTTTAGGACGTTGCTAGAAGATACCAATACAATCTGTCAAAAAAAAAATACCAATACAACCCGAAATTTAGTTCATTTTAACAATATCCGGATACTATATATTAAAATTAGTATTCATGAAAACTTGTATGTCATTGCAAATAGCTACAAAATTTTAAATATCACTGTATATATAGAATTATAAATATTTTTTTTTATTAATAAATTGCACCATCATTTCACTTGGTCACTCATTCATCAAATACATTCAAAAATGTCAATTACACTGTAGATAAAATGCCAAAACAAGGTGGCAAGGAAGCATACTGTAATCTATCGGGGAAGTGATTCTAAGGTACAAAGTCACTCCCCAAGTGATTCTAAGGTACAAAGTGTTTTAAATGCCAAAAACTGCACTCCAAAATTGGCCTATTTTCTGTACTTCTAGGCCAATTTTGGAGTGCAGTTTTTGGCATTTAACGCACTTTGTACCTTAGAGTCATTAATTTTTTGCACTTTGTAACTTATAGTATTTTTGTTAGAAACTTTGTACCTTAGAGTCATTATTTCTAATTTATAAAGCAGTCCTGAAACCAACAAAAAAACATGCAATAATCAGCAAAATACAACAGAATACGATAGTATTCTCAAACGCTGCACTATAAGAAATAAGCAAAATAGCAACGAAAATTTAGCGATAAACCTAAATTTCATTGCTAAAATCAATAATTTAGCGACAAATTCAATAATTTAGTCGTTAAATACCAAGATTTAATATTTGCGACGAAATTAAAATAATTCATCGCTATATTAGCGATCAATTATATTACTTTGTAGCTAATAATCAGAATAGCAATGAAAATTTTATTTCACGGTTTTTATTTAGGGCCGAATTAGATAATTTTGTCACTACATTCTAAGATTTAATATGTGCGATCATATTAAAATATTTCATCGCTATATTAGCCACCAGTTATGTTACTTTGTAGCTAATAATCCGAATAGCAATGAAAATTTTATTTCATCGCTATTATTTAGCGGCGAATTAGATAATTTCGTAGTTAAATTTCAAGATTTAATATTTGCGACAAAATCAAAATATTTCATCGCTATATTCGCAACAAATTATGTTACTTTGTAGCTAATAACTAGAATAGCAATGAAAATTTTATTTTATCACTAATATTTAGTGGCAAATTTGATAATTTCATCGCTAAATTCCAAAAGTTAATATTTGCGACGAAATTAAAATATTTCATCGTTATATTATCTACCAATTATGTTATTTTGTAGCTAATAGTGATGAAAATTATATTTCATCGCTCATATTTTAGTGGTGAATTAGTTAACTTCGTTGCTACATTCCAAGGTTTAATATTTATGACGTAATTAAAATATTTCATGGCTATATTAGCGTCCAATTATGGTGTTTTGTAGTTAATAATCAGAAAAGCGATGAAAATTTTATTTCATAAATAATATTTTAAGGGCGAATTAGATAACTTTGTTGTTAAATTCCAATGTTAAATATTTGCGACAAAGTTCAAATATTTTATTGCTAAAATATCAATGAATTAATTTATTTTGTAGCTAATAATTATAGAGAAACACTCTTGTGAAATATTGCACATTAGTATTATGTGCAATACAACATAAATAAAGCAAATATTGATCATAATTCGTGGGTCAGCGGGAGGGCGGGTCGGGCGCGGGCGTGGGTTGTGGGCTGTGGGCTTCAGTTTAGGAGGACGTTATATATTTATAGAATGATATTTTTATCAAATATGTGTTGTAGCCTAGTGGTTCAAGCCTGTTGTTAATGTATGTGGTCGCAGGTTCTACATGAAATAAATGTGATATTTATAGAAACGAAATGTGTTACTACGTGAAATAAAAATTACATTATCATTTAAAAAAAATACATTATCATATGATAACACATTGTTGTTCATATGGTAATACATGAATATTCATTTAGTAACACGACGATATGTGTACAGTGTTACATATTACTAAAAAAATATGTGTTACTACATGAACAAAAAGTGTTACCCTATGAAGAAAAACGTGTTACTACATGAACAAAATCAGTACAAGCGTGTTACTACATTTATATGTTACTACATGAAATAAATGTGATACTTATAGAAATGAAATGTGTTACTACGTGAAATAAAAATTACATTATCATTTAAAAAAAATACATTAACATATGGTAACATATTGTTGTTCATATGGTAATACATGAATATTCATTTAGTAACACGATGATATGTGTACAGTGTTACATATTACTAAAAAAACATGTGTTACTACATGAACAAAAAGTGTTACCCTATGAAGAAAAACGTGTTACCACATGAACAAAATCAGTACAAGAGCGAAAAGAAATCCTAAGTCCAAAATTACAGATTTAAAGAATAACTTAGTGTGTTACTACATTACCAAAAGAGTGTTACCCTATGAACAAAAGAGTGTTACTACATGAACAAAAATCAGTACAGGCGCGAAAAAAAAAATCATCACTCCAAAATTACAGATAAAAGAACAGAGTGAGAATAGTGCAGAAGGATCTGAAAAACTGTATCACAAAATTGTGAGGAAAAATAATGGAAGGACTGTAATTTTGCAAGATGAGAAAAAGAGATAAAGAAGAACAAGAAATGAGAAGGAAAAACCTAGAAAACTCACCGCTCACCGCTACAAAATCTGGTAGGAAGAAGAATTTGGAAGCGCTGCGAGGAAAAAAACCCTACGCGACGAAGAAGAATCCGGATCCACGATGTTGCGCTGTCTGACCCGCGTGGAAGAAAACCCTAAGCGAGAAAGAAGAATCCGGATCCACGCTGCTACGCCGCTGTTTGACCCGCGAGAGAAAAAACCGAATTGAACTATAATTGCATATATCACTTGTATGCAACATTGCATACAAGTTTTTGCCATAATTATAATAGAGATGGGCCACAATTAAAAGATCTGTTGTGCCATTAGATTAGTTGTGCCATTAGATGTGTTTATCTCATAACAAATAGCGTGAATCTCTTTCATGGATCAGATGTGTTTATCTCAAGATATTTCTTCTATAAATAGCGTCCAAACCATTCATTAAAATATTTCTCAATATATTTCTCATAAGAGTGGGTCTCCTGTACACCAAGTGCACCGTGCACTTGGGTATAGGTGACCCATTTTATAAAAAAAATGGGTCGCTCATATTAATAAAAATATTATAGTGTCGCTTCAGATATAAAACTTGGATGCATCCCAGCGGTTTGACATCTTCTCCTCAATGAAAGGGTTGAGGGTTCAAATTCTAGCTTGGCCTTTTCTTATAATTATTTTTTTTATCTTTTCTTTTTAGTGGCCCAAATTTTAGCACCGGCGAAAAATTTTAGCAAAAATGTGGATATATTTTTATACTGAACCATGCAACTAGCTAATAATAAACCATGCAATTAGAATACATAGAAACATGCAACCAGCTAATACAGAAGCATACAATTATATAACACAGAAACGTGCAACTAGCTAATACTGAACCGTGCAACTAGCTAATAATAAACCATGCAACTAGAATACATAAAAACATGCAACCAGCTAATACAAAAGCATATAACTATACAACACAGAAACGTGCGACTAGCTAATACTGAACCGTGCAACTAGCTAATAATAAACCATGCAACTAGATAGAAACATGCAACCAGCTAATACAGAAACATACAACTATACAACACGGAAATGTGCAACTGGATAATACTAAACCGTGCAACTAGTTAATAAAGAAACATGCAACTAGCTAATCCTGAAACTTCAACTAAATAACATAGAAACATGCAACTAGCTAATACAGAAAGATACAATTATATAACACAGAAACATGCAACTGACTAATATTGAAACGTCCAACTGAATAACATAGAAACATGCAATAGAAAACAACTAAACCTACTATTCGATTATTTTTTGGAACTAATACAGTTTTGAGTTCAGATTTACAATCATTTAAAAAAGGTCAAATAATTAAATCTGACCCATACTTTTAATTTTTCATCAATTTTAGCACATACTTTTCTCTCTCTTCAAATTTAGCACATATTTTCACTTAATATTTAATTAAAAACATCTCGATTCACAATTTTCGACAAGGTTTGTCTGATATGGTTGCTGAAATCCACCTGTTTTGTTGACATATAACTATTAAGATTAAAAAAATAAAAAATATCATCACCTAAGATTAAAAAATACGGATTATAAAAATATCTCGGGTCACTTTTTTTTAATTTTAAATGGTGATATTTTTTATTTTTTTATTTTAATATTTACACATCATCAAGACAAATTAACTCCGACGATTACATCAGACGAACCTTGCCGAAAATGGTGACTCGGAATATTTTTAAGTATTAAATAAAAATATGTGCTAAATTTGGAGAGAGAGAAAAATGTGTTAAAATTGATAAAAAAAACCAAAAGTATGTGCTAAATTTAATAATTTATCCTTTAAAAAATTAAATTCCTCAATGACCAAATGGATTATAACTCCCCTGATATAAAGCAATCTCAGGACTATATTTACCATACTCTCTTTCGTAACATCTTTCTCATTCTCTGCTTTGACAAATCTGCCACCATGTTTGCACTCAATGGAATCACTTTTATGGTAGGCAATTTAACTCCAATTCATCTTCTTTACCTTCGGTAGTCACTTTCTATTCAATTTTGTGTTTGTATGATTTTGTGCTTCGATCCCTAATTACGAAATTGAGTGCATCTCATTTCGTCAATATCACTTTAAAAAATACCCATTTTGATTATTCCTGCATCTTGTTAAATTATTTGTGATTTCCTGAATCTAATGTTGAAGAAATAATTTCGTCTGATATTCTGCAGAACAATTCCCTGTCGTCGAAGAGCTTGACACGGTGAAAGGGTTATAGTTAATTTCATTCCAATTTATAAAGATCCGAAAAATATAAATTGGGTAGGGTAAGGCAAGTGCACGGATTATACATCCGTTCACTTAGTCTTCTCATAAAAATATTTTTTAATAATTATATGGGTTTATCTCTTTCACGAATTAGAAGAAATAGCGCAAACCTTCTTCCAAAAAAAATTGGAGTTGGTATGCTATGAATCTTGTTCACCGTGAAATTGATTGGTTTTATTCAGGCATACTCTTTAATAATATAAGTCACACCCTTTTATAATATAAGTCACACCCTTTAGTTATCACTATGACACCCTCTGCTATAATATAAGTCACACCTTTCATTTTTATGAGTAATACCCTTTATCCCTTTATAATAAAAAATCACACTCTTTAGTAATATTCGTTGAAATATTTCATTTGATTAACTAGCTATACTAAGTAGGTCCTCAAATATGGATCGAAGTTGGATAATGAATCCAAATAGTATAGCTGCAGAATATATAAATAGCTTGAATCAATTTCTGAAGTTTGCTGAAAATTTCATGACCATTGAAAAATTATCCAAGATCTATTGTCCTTGTCGGAGATGTAGAAATTTATATAGACTTGGACTTTGTAAGAGGAAACCTTACAGATTTGGTTTTGATATATTATACCAAGTGTGAAATTCTCATGGTGAAGAAAGTCGACCTAATGATTATGCTAATCCCATAAATAAAGATGAGAATTTAAATGCACCAAGAAAAAGATGACACTTTCTTTGACATGCTTGATGATATAAGACAAGCTAGGATTGTGGGCAGTAGTGAGGTTCAATTAGATTTTGATTTGGGATGAACATAAGGATAAGGATACATGTCTGGTGTGCAAAGACCACGTTTTAAGTATGAGGGCACAAAAAAGAAGAGCTTTCTCATAAAGTTCTTAGATACTTTCCTTTGAAACCAAGGCTCAAACGATTGTTCTTAACCAATCATACTGCAGTGAAAATGAGTTGACTTCAGGATAATCGAATTGAAACAAATGGGGTATTAAGACATTCAGTTGATGTTGATTCCTGGAAGAAATTCAATAACTTACACACTTCTTTTGCATATGATCCTAGAAATATCCATTTGGGGTTGGCAAATGATGGATTTAACCCATTTGAAAATATGTTTAATTCTTAGAGTGTGTGGCCAGTCTTACTTGTGCCATGTAATATACCGCCTGGTAAATGATGAAACCATCCCACACGATTATGTCTCTAATGATTCCTAGTCCTAGGGCACTTGGAAAAGAGATTGATGTTTACTTGTGTCCCTTAATCAATGACTTAAAGGAATTATGGGACGATGAGATTGAGGTGTATGATGCGTTTACTGAAAAAATGTTCCAATTACTTACTACCATAACGTGGACAATTTATGACTTTCCAGCATATGGGACGATATCTGGGTGGAGCACTAAAGGCTATAAACCATGTCTTATATGTCTTGAAGATACTATATCAAGTCCTCTACGGAGTAAAATTTGTTACACTGGTCATCGACGGTTCTTATGTCCAAACCATTCATGGAGAAAAAACAAAAGTTTAGCGGAAAACCTAAACCTGAAGGACCTCCACGAACATTCACTAGTGAAGATATTTTAACTCAATTAAATGCATTACCCTGAGGTTATATTTGGTAAACATCACGCGGTGACGGGCAAGAGAAAACGTTTAGTAAGTAATGCTAATTGGGTTAAGAAATCTATCTATCTTTTTTGAGTTGAAGTACTGGAAAGATTTGACATTGAGACATAACCTAGATGTGATGCACATTGAGAAAAATATTTGTGATGCATTAGTTGGAACATTGTTGAGTATTGATGGCAAGTCGAAGGAGATTGATAAAGCGCGATTAGATCTATAAGATATGGGTATAAGAAGTGAATTGCATATTAAGACGATTGGTAAAAAGAATGTTAAGCCACATGCTTGTTACACATTGACACTGAACGAGCGACGAGAATTTTGTCGATTTTTGAAATCAGTCAAGTTCACAAATGGGTATGTAACAAATATTTCAAGGAATGTTAACGTGACTGATGGAAAATTACATGTGCTAAAGACATATGACTGTCATGTTCTTATGCAAAGATTACTCTCAATTCCCATAAGAAAGTTTTTTGCGAAGGATGTCTGCGGAACAATAGTTGAGTTATATGATTTTTTCAAGAAACAATGAGCAAAAACTTCACATTGTAGACTTAAAAAAGATGGAGGCGTACTCATTCTATGCAAGTTGGGAAGGTTATTTCCTCCATCATTTTTCGAATCATGATTCATTTGGTAGTTCATCTACCACGTGAGGCTATGCTTGTTGGACCCGTTTCATCACTGTGGATGTACCCATTTGAACGATACTTGGGTACATTGAAAAAGTATGTTCAAAATAGATCGAGACCAGAAGGTTCCATTGCAAGAAGGATATGTTATTAATATAGTATTGACATTTTCATCTATCTATATGACCCAAATTGAAACAAGGTTTACAAGGCCAGAACAAAACAAAGATGTGGATCAACCTATCTCATCTACACTTATTGGTTTTTCACAAGAAGTAAGGATGATTAGATTTTGGGCTCATATGAGGGAGCTGAATTATATGTCTCATGGTATTTCAAATTCTCAAACTAACTCCCCCATTTTGGATGCTTTCAGGGTGTTTACTAGAGTTAAGAAAGAGAAAGACCAAATCTAGGTGAGATGGTTCAGGCCTCAAGCTGGATGGATCAAATGCAATACTGATGCCAGTGCCTTGGGCGCTCCTGGGCAACTCAAGGGTGGTGGTCTTTTCAAAAATGATAAAGGAGAGTTTCTGGGTGGTTTTGCTGCTGAGCTGGGGGTGGGATTTGCTTTTGAAGGTGAGCTGGTTGCGGCCCTTATTGGATTAAGATTGCTTATGAGAAGGGATGGAAGAAGGTTTGGATTGAGAGTGACTCCATGTATGTGGTCCAAATGCTCAATTCTACTAATCCCAATGTCCCTTGGAAATGCTTAGAGAAATAGAGGTTCATCAAGAATCATCTCAAGACCATCCATTGGTTTGCTTCACACACCTTTAAGAAGCTAATGGAGCTGCTGATTGTCTTGCCAGCTTCAATAGTGATGAGATTTTCCAGTGGTGGGATCACAAGCCCCCTTGGATTGAGACTTTACTTCACAATGACTTGTATTCCACTTTTACTAGCTGATAGTTGTTTTGTGTGTTGCTTTGTTTGCCCTTCTGTTTTCGGGGCTTGCTTGTTGGTGTTTTGTCCCGGACAGGTTGTTGTCTGTTTGGACCCTTCTGTTTTACTCTTTACTTGTATTTAGAGTGTATTCTCTTTTTCCCTCCGTCCAAGGGTTTTGCCCCAAGGGGGTTTTATCTTGGCGAGGTATTTAGCGGGGGCCCGGCTACTAAACCCTCTTTGGGTTTAGTGGTTTTAGGTTTTTGTTTTGTAATAAAAGAATTGATTTGATTAGTGGCCAGAGAAATCACAAGTTGTCATGGGATTTACAGAAGTAAGTACATTGTTATATTCTTAAAAATTGCAAGGAAGTAGAGATATACATAAAGTAAGTAAATAAGACTTCATTTCTCAACAATGCTTTCATATATATATATATATATATATATATATATATACACAACTCATAACTATTGTACGTTGATGTGCAGTGAATATATGCAAAATCTCTCCTCAAGAGTTTCTCCTAATTGCATTCTAAAATGTCAAGAATGAATTTCCTGGATGGTTTTGAGACAAGATGATTAAGCTAAGATCAAAAATCATCCAGAGGCAACAAATGAGTTATACTCTCTAGCATTAGGTCCCGATGTCGAAGTTCATCTTCATGATGCATGTGTGGTAAATGGTGTTCGTTATCATACAAAATCTCGTGATGCTCGACGAACTACACAAAATAATTGGGTTAGTGTACCATCGTCTGATGATGGTGAGCATTTAGACTTCTTTGGAGTTTTAAATGAGATTGTGCAAGTCTTTTACAATTTCGGATATAGGGTTCAATTATCCTGGTGTGATTAGTTCCAGCGTAACCCAAAGAAAAAAAATATGTTATTGTGTGGGATGCTCGTTTAACCTCTGTATTCATCTCGTTCCTTATTTACAGGTGCACCCATCTTTGCTCCGCCTTCATTGTAATATTTGCTTTATCGCTTTGTCTTTGCCTTACGCCTTTTCACCGAGCTTAACTCCTTCTTGGTACTCTCATTTCCCATGATCACGTGGATCGGGGACCTGCCTTAAGGCGCAGTGAAGCCTCTTGGGGCTCTTTACATCATGACTTCATATTCGTCTCTTTTTCTCCCTGGTAGCGGACCGACATTTCTTTCGGCTTTCAAAAAACTAATTGCAGTGCCTCCCGAACTTTGGATTTTGCTGGGTTGAAGCCCAGATATGGATGCCTAATCTGCCAACCGAAAGACACTGAGGAATTTTTGTCTTTGGGCATCCTCCTCTTAGTCTTCCGGTTCTTCAGGTGAAGAGTAGGTCTCTTTTCAATGTCTTCTTGCTGGTTAGGAGGTGAGGAGCTTTCTTTGGTTTGGGAGTCCATAGATGAAAGCCTATACGCGCTAACCAGAAAGGGCTAAGCTGCTACTTTTGCAGAAAACAGGACCCGCAACTTGTTGGGAGTAGAGGCATCAAAGTCCTGATGAGGTGTTGTACTACCGCTAGCTTTTGGGACCGATCCCAGCTCAACACTGCTAATCAGAAGACGCCCTCCTCACTTGGAGCCATAGCCGTAGTCTGGTTGGACTTCCTGACCCCTTATTTATTCCATTTAATATTCATTCGATTTGGAATAGCTCTTTTTCTCTGCTAGAGTTTAGTCTCACATGTAAAGATACATCTAAGATACGGTATCAGCGTGTACTATATGAATGATATAAAGCATGTAAGACATTGGAAAGTTGCCATGAAAGTACAACATCGTGAGATTTTTTAAGTAACTGAGGAGGAAGTTGAAAATAACGGTAAACCTCAATATTCTGGTGGTAACAATTAACCTGATCAAGAAATATCATCTAATGACTTAAGTTTAGTGGTCGATGAGGAAATAGAAATTTCTCAGCTTGATAGAAATGGAGTTCAACCTCAACATATAGAATTGGCTGAAACATCAAAGCAAAAGTCTAATGATGTTCAAAATTTTATCAATGATGAGGATGTTGAAACTGAAGTAGACATTGATGAAGATGAGCTAATACTTCAATCTAATGAAGATAGTGACTAATTTAGTTCTTCTATGCAATAGGTGCACCGTGCATTTTATAGTTTATATTAGAAACTTGCAACTTGTCGCGTTGAAACTTGCGACTTGTTACACTAAAATGTGCAACATGTGTTTGTAAAACATAGTTGCACGTTTCAGTGTAACAAATTACAAATTTCAGTACAACAAATTAAAAGTTTCTAAATTACACTAAGGAATGCACAGTGCACCTAGTGCATAAAGAACTGACCTAAAAATATATATAATTAATAGTTATTGCTAAGTTCGACGAAAAATTAAGAGCTATTGCTAAGTACCGCAACTAAAATTGTGAACCTGAGTAATCTATGTTTTAAAAGCGGAAGCGGACATTGACCCAAACATACTTAGCGCTTTCAGTCGGATTGGGTTCAATCGGTCTAACCGTTTTTAAAGCAGTTGAGCCGATATGACATCATAATTACGTAATATATAATTAAATATATAAATTATATATTATAATTTATTTTTTCCCTTGTAGTTCAGAATTACGATATAAATTATATATCATTAAAATACTTACGTTAATAAAACATGGTGTGTATATTATATTTAAATTTAATTACAAAAAATAAAACAATAAAAAAAATTAGTGGCCTAATATTCTAAGCGTGGAAAACTAAAATTTTAAACTGAGTTGATATATTTAATTAGGGTTACACCCCCATAATTAATAAATACACCCATCATTTTCTTAAATCATAATTTTACTCTTATTAATTTAAAGATCTATTCCACCTAATTGAACGGTACACACCCATCGGCCGCCGCCGCCGCCACTAACACCGTTCCTCTTTCCATTAATTTCACTCCCATTTTTTTTGCCACAACTAACACTACAGCAAAAAACCAATCTGTTTCCTTTTACAAAATCAATCAATAAAACGATATGTTTTTTCAGCAAAACAATAAAAAGAATCACAGCATTTAAAAAAATTGCTTTGAATCTGATTTAAAAGATACAAAAATAAGAAGATTCTTGTGAACTACAAAATCAACTTAATGTGTCATATTTGGCATCAAACCAATTATGATTATATTTTGAAATTTTTTTAAAAGAAAAAAAAGCAAAAAAATTGAAGGTTGTGACTCAAGTGCAAAGATTTTCTGACTTCGGTGGGTTTTTCTTTAATTTTGATAAGCAACTTGACAGCAAATCAAAGGTGGGAAGCATTGCATTTAGAGGCGACTTGCTGCTCTCATCGAATTTGAAGGTACTCTCGGGGCTTGGAAGATGATGAGCTCAGAGAAGACAGAGCGGCGCTGCACAAAATGGAGGAACGGCGGTGCAACACAAGGTGGTTGTGTTGGGGAATTTGATTGCCCGGATCTATTCGAGATGATATTTAAATACAAATTTAATTCTTACAATTATTACTAGCATTAAATAATCCTATATTAATTCAAATAATAATTCCAACAACAATCATGCACATAATATAATCACGCAAATCCTACGCATACGGAATTTCTAGGAATTTACGTGGGCGTACCTTTTGACGAATCAAAGCGGAGAAGATGAGTACTCATTCAACGAACAAACCCAAAGTCCTTCTCAAGTATTTCCACGTCCTTGTTCGATAATCCGGTGGGAGGATACTCACGAACAATTAACAAAAGGGAAAAAGAAAATATGTTGCACCACCTTTGTGGATTTCTTCACAATTTCAGACTCCTAACTAAGAACATCATTGGGTACCCTCAGAAAACCACAACAAATAGGCTGATCAGACACATTTCATCAAGTAAACATACACATTTCACTAAATTTTCACAGTTTAAGCCTCCTAACTAAGAAAATCTTCCTAGTGGTGACATTAAACTAAAATAACTGAACACATAATCATCATTTCAGCACCCAATCAACATACACAAATAAACAACAGTGCATAATGAAGGGTAATTGGCAAAATAAAAGTTCAAGATCAGAGAAGACCTTTTTAAGAGGATCTAACAAAACCCTCAAGCAAAACAGACAATAATCGAACCAAACAACACCAAAAACAGAAAATCAAACCATTCACAGAAACGGCAAAACAGTACCAAAAACAGAAAATCAAACCAGACAATAATCAAACCAAACAAAATCAGACCTTTCTCGCCTTCCGCTCAAGTTTGGCGGTCTTCACGTGTGCTCTCTTTGATCTTATCTCCCGATGGGAAGTCACCTCCTCTAAGTGGGTGACTGTCATCCCATTTCTTAGAAGGATGGTTTTGATTTCTTGCACTTGTATCTGCATTTGATCGTACATATCATACAACTCTTTAGAAATGTTATATAATGCAAATGAATCAAATGTTCATGATCTTTGCAACACGTTGTTGTTGGAGGTAGAAACTCCAACAACAACGCTTGATTTTCTGGAAAATGATAATTTTCGTGAATGCATTTTTGCAAATGTGTGGAAATGAAATCTTTACCGTAAAAATCTGGCCCCTTCTTAAACGAAATACTATCCCCATTTCCATGATTTGCTAGCTCTGCAAACAAATAAATTGATTTGAAAGTGTATTATTTACTTCACACTCCAAACCTAAGGCTAGAGGCTGAGTGTTGCAGAGAAATTACTTTATGAAAAGTTACCTTATTTTTTTTTTTTGTGTGCCAACTTGATATTGCCTCAGTCAAACATTGGAGGCTTACAAATTAAATGTGACGGTGGCTTACAAATTAAATATATAGGAATCACACAAAATGACAAAATCGAAAAAACTCAGTATGCTACTAATTCTAACAGTCCTAATTTGAAAGAGAGTTTGAAATAGAAATAATATACAAATTAATTAGAAAATTTAGGGTTCTTTAAAAAAATATATATTAAAAACATATATTAATTCCCTAGTTTAACCACAGCCACCGGAATCTGCCGCCGTCACTTACTTATCCGGTCAAAAACTATGTCGATAATCATCATATATTTTTTTGGCAAAAATCAGTTGAAATTAACAATTATCGGTCAAAAAAAGAGAGAAGAGAGTTACCTACGATCTGAGCGGGTGGCGTGAGACCTTTAATGGGGAGAGAGGTGGTCAGATGGTCGACGGGAGGCGGCGGGCGACGATTTTAGGATTTTAGGATAATAAACAACAGTTTATTAGGATGTTGATTGGGCGGCGGGCGACGATTTCTGACGGGGTGGAGGCGCCGATCGAAGAATGGGATGAAGTACCGATTTGGGGGATGAACGAATTTGGGCGAAGATCTGCGAATTTGGCCAACGATGAAGGAATTGGGAATTTGGGATGAATGTCCATATTTGGGCGAGAAGATGAATGATTGTTAAATAAAAAATATTTGAACAAACTAAAAAGAAAAATGAGAGTTACAAAATTGAACGGAATAGGAGTTAATTGACGACGAAGAAAAATTTGATGAGAAAATAGTTACTTATAATACAATTAACATTCAAAATATTTGAATATTTAGGTTTTGTATTATTTAAAAAAACATCATTGAGTTTCTTGATCATGACTCAAACACAAAAATATTTAAAAGAAAACAAATGACAAATTTAATGTACATTAAATATTATATAAGTATATAAAAATGTAAAACAATCCATTAATAAAGATTGTCAAGTAGAGATTAAATAGTTATAATATTAATTATATAGGTTATGTATATTATTTAAAAAGATACAATTGATTTTCTTAAATTAGAATTCAAAAGTAGACATAAACTTGAAATATAATAAACAAAAGGATTGCAACTATATGATTAGTGGTGATTTTGGTTGAGATTTATGTGTTTTTCTTGCTCACTCTTGACCCAATTTCATGCTTTTATTGCTCAGATTGGACTAATTAAACTTGAAATGAGAAATATTTTTGTTTTGCTATCTTTGTAGGAAAATTGTGGATTTTGGAAGTAAAACAAGAGCTCAATATTATTTAGAGTCAAGTCAAATATAGAACCATGTGAAAGAGCATGAAGTGAGGTTCGCAACGCAAAAAGAACCAAGTCAATCGGAGTTCGGGAGCTCGAGTTATGGGCGAAATAAAAATATCGCGTTGTTGGTGCTACTCGACTCGATCTAGACTACTTGCCGTTGGAGCATTTTGAGTACAGAGAGTTGGGGTAAAAATTGGAGCTACTCGACCCGATCAGCCCAGCTCGAGTCAAGCTTCAAAAAATACAGAAACGTTGGCACGATTTATGGCCAGCTCGATCGACTAGAGGTCGAGCAACCCATATCGAGTCGAGCTGGCCCAAAAATGAAGATGCTGCCAAAAAGACCTAGGGACACGTGCCAGAGGATTCCAAAGCATATATAAAGGCCAAACTTCATTTTTTCCACATTCAGCAGCTGGGGGAGAGAGAGAGAGAGAGAGAGAGTGAAGCAATCAAGTGATGCTTTTTAGAGTTCCAAGTAATACTTTTGCTAGCTTTTCATTTTTTTTCTTCCGTAGATAGTGTAGATCCTCATAGAATAGATTAGTTCTAGCTTAATTTATTTACATTTCAAGCAAGGCTTCAAAGAGGATTTGTGAGTTTTGTTATGCTCTTGTGCTACAATTTCATCCAAGCGGCGATTCTTACTTTTTATTGCATTTTACTTGTTAATTTTATTATGGGTTCCTTGAATTCTTGTTGTTTAGCCATGGGTTTTGCCTTGTGCACTATGGGCTAAGGTTCTTAGTGTTTGGGTGTTTGGAATTGTGATGATGATTGGTCAATTGCTTTGATTATGGTTGTTTATCTGTATTGATGGTGATCCTTTAGATTAGGGGATGTTACTTGTTCAATTTGGTTGGGTTTTGCTATTAGCTTTTGTGTTTATGCTAGTTTATCGCAACGAGAGTTGGGTAGACGTGATTAGGCATATGTGTATTGGTTTAATTCATCGAATTTGAGTTAATTATGCTCTATTGCAACGAGAGTTGGAGTGGTGAAGGATAGAATATAAAAGAATGAAAATGAAAATTCAAGAAAAAGAGAGTTCTTTCCAAGGGTTTTTTAAAAAAAATGAAAAAAAAAAATAAAGCGTTTAAAAAAAAGGAACAAAGTTTCCCAAAACCCTTGGAAAATAAAAGTGTGAGGCATTAATCAATGTGAGGATTGGTGTTTCTGTGGATGAGAGTTCATTGAGAGACTCTTAAGAAAACATGAAGTTAAAGTTGTGAGTGTTGAACATTTGTGAATCTCTAGTACCAAATCTTGAGGTCCACAGAATGAAGTCACTTATCCCATACTAACCTTACCCGTCCAAAGAGCCCGACAATACAACCTTGCAAAGACCTCTTTGATTAGATGATGATACCTAAGTAGATGGTAGAGAATTGAGATCAAGGGAAAATAAATGATCGTTCATTTGTGTGGATTGACAATGGAGAGATGCATGACCCTATACACTAGAGGGATGAGAGAAACACTACCCGTGAGAATGATGAATGAGTGCAATTGACCGAGTTACACTTTGATCATGTTTGGCTCGAAGTGGTGAAGAGTTCGATTGGCAATGTAGTTCTTTGAGAGGGAAGTTGAATTGTTATGTCTTGAACTTTGACTTGGACCACTGTTTTATCTCAAACAATCACCCCTTTGGTTTTCTCTTTTTTTGCTTGGGGACAAGAATATCTTTAAGTTTGGGGGGTTGATTAGTGGTGATTTTGCTTGAGATTTATGTGCTTTTCTTGCTCACTCGACCCAATTTCATGCTTTCATTGCTCAAATTGGACTAATTAAACTTGAAATGGAAAAGGTTTTTGTTTTGCTATCTTTGTAGGAAAATTATGGATTTTGGAAGCAAAACAAGAGCTCAATATTATTTGGAGTCAAGTCAAATATAGAACCATGTGAAAAAGCATGAAGTGAGGTTCGCAACGCAAAAAGAACCAAGTCAATCGGAGTTCGGGAGCTCGAGTTATGAGCGAAACAAAAATGTCGCGCTGTTGGTGCTACTCGACTCGATCCAGACTACTCGAGTTGATCTGGCAATTCGAGTCGAGCCAATCTGCTCGCAATTTGGAGCATTTTGAGTACAGAGAGTTGGGGTAAAAATTGGAGCTACTTGCCCCGATCAGCCCAGCTCGAGTCGAGCTTCTGAAAATACAAAAAACGTTGGCACGATTTATGGCCAGCTCGACCGACTAGAGGTCGAGCAACCCATATTGAGTCGAGCTGGCCCAAAAATGAAGATGCTGCCAAAAAGACCTAGGGACACGTGCCAGAGGGTTCCTAAGCATATATAAAGGCCAAACTTCCACATTCAGCAGCTGGGGGAGAGAGAGTGAAGCAATCAAGTGATACTTTTTAGAGTTCCAAGTAATACTTTTGCTAGTTTTTCATTTTTTTCTTCCATAGATAGTGTAGATACTCATAGAATAGCTTATTCTAGCTTAATTTATTTACATTTCAAGCAAGGATTCAAAGACGATTTGTGAGTTTTGTTATGCTCTTGTGCTACAATTTCATCCAAGAGGCGATTCTTACTTTTTATTGCATTTTACTTGTTAATTTTAATATGGGTTCATTGAATTCTTGTTGTTTAGCCATGGGTTTTGCCTTGTGTACCATGGGCTAAGGTTCTTAGTGTTTGGGTTTTGGAATTGTGATGATGATTGGTTAATTGCTTTGATTATGGTTGTTTATCTCTATTGATGGTGATCCTTTAGATTAGGGGATTTTACTTGTTCAATTTGGTTGGGTTTTGCTATTAGCTTTTGTGTTTATACTAGTTTATCACAACGAGAGTTGGGTAGACATGATTAGGCATATGTGTTTTGGTTTAATTCATCGGATTTGAGTTAATTATGCTCTATTGCAACGAGAGTTGGAGTGGTGAAGGATAGAATATAAAAGAATGAAAATGAAAATTCAAGAAAAAGAGAGTTCTTTCCAAAGGTTTTTAAAAAAAATGAAAAAAAAAATAAAGCGTTTAAAAAAGAGGAACAAAGTTTCCCAAAACCCTTGGAAAATAAAAGTGTGAGGCATTAAGCAATGTGAGGATAGGTGTTTGTGTGGGTGAGAGTCCATTAAGAGACTCTTAAGAAAATATGAAGTTGAAGTTGTGAGTGTTGAACATTTGTGAATCTCTCTAGTACCAACTCTTGACCTCCACAAGTTGAATGAAGTCACTTATCCCATACTAACCTTACCTGTCCAAAGAGCCCGACTATACAACCTTGCAAAGACCTCTTTGATTAGATAATGATACCTATGTAGATGGTAGAGAATTGAGATCAAGGGCAAGCTTATGGTCGTTCATTTGTGTGGATTGACAATGGAGAGATGTGTGACCCTATACACTTGAGGGATTATAGAAACACTACCCGTGAGAATGATGAATGAGTGCAATTGACCGAGTTACACATTGATCATGTTTGTCTCGAAGTGGTGAAGCGTTCGATTGACAATGTAGTTCTTTGCGAGGGAAGTTGAAGTGTTATGTCTTGAACTTTGACTTGGACCACTGTTTTATCTCAAACAATCACCCATTTGGTTTTCTCTTTTTTTGCTTGGGGACAAGAAAATCTTTAAGTTTGGGGGGTTGATTAGTGCTAATTTTTCTTGAGATTTATGTGCTTTTCTTGCTCACTCTTGACCCAATTTCATGCTTTTATTGCTCAAATTGGACTAATTACACTTGAAATAAAAAATGTTTTTGTTTTGCTATCTTTGTAGGAAAATTGTGGATTTTGGAAGCAAAACAAGAGCTCAATATTATTTGTAGTCAAGTCAAATATAGAACCATGTGAAAGATCATGAAGTGAGGTTCGCAATGCAAAAAGAACCAAGTTAATCGGAGTTCGGGAGCTCGAGTTATGGGAGAAACAAAAATGTTGTGTTGTTGGTGCTACTCGACTCGATCCAGACTACTCGAGTCGATCTGGTCGATCTGGCAGTTCGAGTCGAGCCAATCTGCTCGGCATTTGGAGCATTTTGAGTACAGAGAGTTGGGGGTAAAAATTAGAGCTACTCGACCGATCGTATTTCGAGTCGAGCTCCGAAAAAATACAAAAATGTTAAGACGATTTATGGCCACCGACCGACCGAGGAGGTCGAGCAACCCATATCGAGTCGAAATGGCCCAAAAATGAAGATCTTGCCTAAAAAGACCTAGGGACACGTGCGGAGGATTCCAAAGCATATATAAAGGCCAAACTTCGTTTTTTCCACATTCAGCAGCTGGGGGAGAGAGAGTGAAGCAATCAAGTGATACTTTTTAGAGTTCCAAGTAATACTTTTGCTAGTTTTTCATGTTTTCTTCCATAGATAGTGTAGATCCTCATAGAATATCTTAGTTCTAGCTTAATTTATTTACATTTGAAGCAAGGATTCGAAGAGGATTTATGAGTTTTGTTATGCTCTTGTGCTACAATTTCATCCAAGAGGCGATTATTACTTTTTATTGCATTTTACTTGTTAATTTTATTATGAACATAACCATAACAGCCTAACATATCAAAAACAGTACAAGAACCTCAACGGACTCGGAAGGCTGGGTAACCAGTATGATCCATACGAACAAGAGTGAGGAAATGTTGGGGAGCCGAGTGAGCATAAACAAGATGAAGCTCATGCGAATCAACTCCCAAATGAGCCATATAATTAGCCGGATAGTTACCCTTCTTGAAAATGTGGTTAACACTCGACTGAATTTGTGTTAAAAGAGAACGAGTACGAGTAAGAGTATGGTGAATCTGCCAAGGACCGGGATGGCGTATCTTAAGTAATCGAACCACCACCTTAGTATCCAACTCAACCCAGATCGGACTATCATAATGATGAGCCAATGAAAGACCATGGAAGAGCACTTGGAGCTCCGCATCAAAACTAGAAATCGTCTCCAAAGGCGTGTGAAAGGCCAACCTGAGATTGCCAAGATGATCCCGAATCAGTCGGCCACCAGAGGCCACCCTCGTATGCCGATCAAACGAACCATCAGTGTTGAGCTTAATCCACGGAGTAGGTGGAAGAAGCCAACAAACAAAAGTAGACCTGACTGGCCTCGGAACAGGAAGAGAACCAGGCGGCATAAAAGCAACGGATGGCGTACAACCACCCCACTGGACGGGAAGAAGCTTCCCCGCGAGCACTAACAAATGCAAGTGATGAGTCACCTGCCATATAATATGTAAAGTACAAAAAAGAATATCACGATGTTTGTGATTATTCCTCTCCGCCTAAGGGAACAAAAAAATCAAGTAAGGAACCAAAAAACAAACATGTGCAATGTGTGCATGTGGAATGAGATGCCTCTAGAATCCAAAAATAAGTGTAAAATGAGTAGTGTGTGGAAGTGCACAATGAAACCACGATGCAAAGTGTAATCACACCAACCAGACGACACGACTCAATCGAAAAATATGGGAAACAGTCTCAATCAGAGGATCATCAGGACAACAATTACACTTCGAGGGAAGTGCAATGCCCTAAGTAAAAAGTCGGGTATTGTTGGGAATATTTTAGTTTTGATTATTATGCCAAAACACCTTGTAATAGGACAAGCTAAGTTGTATAGAAAGCTTGCGTTTCTAGACTTAGTTGTATTCTTACAGGTAACAAGTTGAGGGGAACTCATCAAGAGAAGGCGAGGCTGATCAGAACAAAATGAGACTGATGAGTTCCATGTAAACTGATGAGGTGAACAAGAAGAAGCATGTTGATTTGTGAAGAAGAAAAGCTGATGTAATGTTGTGCAGAAATCAGAAATCAGGCGAGAAGAAATCAGAAGAAGAATGCAGACTGATCAGGTAGCGTGCAGACTGATCAGGTAGAGTGCAAACTGATCTGGTAGCGTGCGAACTGATCAGGTAGCGTGCATACTGATCACGTAGCGTGCGAGCAGATCAGGTAGCGTGCAGAATCAGGCGACCAGAATCAGAAGAGATGAACAGTAATCAGGTGAGCTAAAATTAGATCCCTTAGATACACAAAAAGTTGGCCAATGAGAAGATGACAACACATATATGGATGTGACATAAAGCTGCAAGCAACAGTGCAAAATGACAAAGAAAAGTTGGAAGACTACTAGTATGGATTTGAATTTACTCTCCAATGATAATATTTAAATCCACACTATAAATACATTGCACTATCTTCAAAAGAAGATAATGGATGATGTTGTAAAGTGAAGATTAAACCCAAATATTCAAGCATATCCGTTCAAGAACACGGAGCATTAAATATCCAAATTTACCCAAGTGTGTTCTTCATTATATCTAAGCATAAATGCCATATCCTAAGCTTGGAGAGATTTTCCCAACCTTAGCTCAAAGGCTAAAACAATGTAATGGAAACTCTCACCTAGTTGGAAATAACACCAAACCCAAACCCTTTCTTGAGAGGGAGAATTAGAGGTTAAGTGAGGTAGTTAATAGGAAATCCCGTGAGGGAGATAAGTCCTGAGAGTGATAACTCATTAAACATCTATAGGCGATCTCGTGAGGGAGATAAGTTCCGTTGAGTGAGAGCTCCATAAATATCTGTTGGTGGAGTACCTAACACCGTAAACTAAGGTCCTTTCGATTAAAGAAGTGCCCTATGAAGGGAAGAGTGGATGTAGGAGGAGTCTCCGAACCACTATAAAAATATGTGTGTTCTTATTTGCTTTCATATTAACTGTCATACATACTTTAGCAAATCTGCATAACACATTCGCAAAATTTTTAAAGTCACCTCCTATTGAGATTTTACGAGTTTTAAATCGGGTTTTTCGGGACCAACAGGTATCAACATGTATATGGTCAATAATAATGCGACGAAGGAAAAATGAAGTAGTAGGCAAAAGACAGTCACTACAGATAACACCATAAAGGTCCCGACTAGGCAATCTCTTCCTAACAGAATGCCAAGTCGAAGTCAATGAAAACTCGCCGTGAGGGGTAAACTTCCACAGAATGATATCACCCCCCAAAGAACGCAAAGACACACTGATAATATCCTGGACCAAATTCTCAGTAGAACCACAACTCTGAAGCATATATCTCAACGGAAGAATGGCCCATTGTCCATCCCGAATGTACAAATGATCCAAAGACGCTAAAGCTGAAGGAATGGGTAGAATCTCAATCAAAGGTCGATCCGGAAGCCAAGTATCATACCACAAACAAAACAGATCCCCAGATATAAGAGACCAAAAAATATATTGCTGAGCTAACAGGCCAAACTTAACTAGACGCTGCCACTGATGACTAGCAAACCTGGACAACTGCTGACCAGGAAAACCAATTGAACAATACTTTTGCCGAAGAAATCGAGCCCACAAAGAATACTGTAAACAGAACCTCCAATACATCTTCATACTTTACGCCACAAACAAATCCCATAAACACCTCAGACCAAAACCACCCTAAGCCACAGGAACACACAATTGTCGCCAAGCAATCCAATGCCGCTTCAACTGTCCCTCACGAGAACCGAGTTGAAAACCAGTAAACTAATGCACTATTGGAGCCCACTCTTGCTTGAACCGCTCCCAAATATAGAAATTAGACTTCTGAACACTCAGATTGACCCGTGACAACATAATAATGCTCCAAAAACTCCATCAAAGATGCCAAACCAGTCTCACTCGCCCTTGGGAAAATAAGGACATCATCAACATAGGCTAAATGAGAGACATGAAAACACCATGAGTACGATAAATCATCTCAAGACAACTCTGAATGAGAGAATCGAGACCGCGAGAAAGTTAATCTGCCGCAAGAACAAACTAAGCGGGTGAAATAGGATCCCCCTGGCATAACCCACTCGAAGAAGGGAAAAAAACAGCAGGACTCCCATTCACCAAACCTAAAACCAACAATACTCCACGAATGGCTCATAAAACTTAATCCAACATGGGGGAAAACCCATACGAGAGAGCACCAGACGCAAAAAAGGCCATTGCACCCTATCATAAGCGTTAGCCATATCAAGATTAACAACCAGATTTGGAACCCCGCCTGACATATTGAGATCCATAATCAACTCCTGAACCAAAAAAATATTATCACTAATAACCCGGCCCTGAGTGAATCCACTTGATTCTGAGCAATGACGCAAGGTAAAATTGGAGCCAAACGAGTGTTCAAAATCTTATTCATTATCTTGTTCGTAACATTGCAGAGACTAATGGGACGATAGTCAGTCCAAGAGAGCGGGAAAGGCTTCTTGGGGAAAATAACAATCGTGGTGCATTAAAGGCCCTAGGCATGTATTGCACAGAAAAGAAATCCAAACAACAAACTCAACATCAGGGCGAACAATCTCCCAACAGTAAAAAAATAACAACGAGAAGCCATCTGGGCCAGAGACACTAACATGATCAATACTGTCGTCGGTAATTCACAAAGACCGACATATCCACAGACGTTGAAATCACAGGAAAATGATCACGACAATAATCAACATCAAAAATCGTATCACTAGACAAGAGGTTTTGGAAGAAAGAAACAATCGACTTCCGTAATTCAGTCTCATCCGAGATGATCCGCTCATCCGCATTAATTAAATGTGAAAGTGTGTTATGCGGGGTTGTGTTTAGTAAAATTAGAGTAATGTTACACTGAATGTTGTGACACTCAAAGTAACATTCAAAATAGAGAAACATCGGAAGACTCAGAAACACAACACACAAAATTAATAAGACTTTGCACAATCTAAAACAATATAGATTGTGATGCCTTATGGCCGAAATCACTATTTATCAAAATAATGAATACAAAGAGGTTCACAAATTGAATCCTCTTGAAACAAGATCAAGCATATGATCTAAAGGCTAGGTGTATCTCTACACTACCAAAGGTGGCCTATTCTATGAGTGTGAAACTATCTTACACTGAGACTAACACTCCACATAAAACAAATCTAGCACCAGCTCGAGGTATTGTAAACCCTACAATTACTCTCTTATGGTAAAATAAACTCCACAACAACGACCCTATCACTCTGGATGCACTCACGCACACTACAGTTGATGTTTGGTTGTTGCTTCGACTAAACAGCACACGATATATGGCAATGTTCGGCAATTGATGTGAACATCAATGTCTTCTATTTATAGACTTCGTGTAAGCCTTACTAGAGACTCCTTGAAGGATCTAGAAACTCTTCAATCCACTCTTCCATGATCTTTGTAACTGCCCAGATAGTGGGTCTTCTTTGATCTCTGAAAAATAGCCGCATGATCTAGTCCTTCTACTCGATTCTTGAAGCTTGTGGAACCTTTTGGAATTTTGCAGAACAACCTAGATCGTCAACCTGCAGTCAACAACATCAAAGACAACATTGAACATAGAAGTGTTAGTAGTTAAGAAGAAAGGATGAATACTGATGTTGTAACCAATGTTGTAACATCGGTGGCAACATCAACAAAATGAATACGAGTCCGAACACGCTTTTTCTTGACCAGACTCTGAAAAAATCTAGTGTTGCGTTCTCCCTCAACAACCCATCTAATCGCGATTTCTGACGCAAAAAATCCTCCTCCATGCAAGTATGAAGGACATACTCCGCTTTGCAATGATTAAGCTCCATCAACTACAAAGGCTTGGGTCAACAAGGTAGGCGGTCTCGGCATGCAATAAAGCCTCAGAAGCAGCCTTTACTTGTGCAAATATGTCACCAAAAATATTTCTATTCCACAACTTTAAACGTCGTTTTATAGCAATAAGATTCAGTTGTAAACTGACTATGCCAAAAACCCTTGGATCAAAAGCCCAAGCTACTCGAACAAGATCCAAAAAGGTAATGATAACGAACCCACATACTCTGAAATTGAAAAGAAGACCGGGGAATCATCTTGGAAAAATGACACTGAAACAGAAGTGGAGAATGATCAGAGGGATGATGCAGAAGATGGGTTACAGTAGAGACACGAAATACACAGGTCCAAGGCTCAGTATAAAGAATACAATCCAGACGCTCATGCAATTCTTGTCTATTCCACGTGAATGGAGCACCCACACAACGGGCATCCACAAGCTCACAATCAGCAATGGTCTCATCAAAGTCTGCCATCTCACCCGACCGATCAACAGAACTACCAACTCGCTCATCAAGATGCAAAAAGATGTTGAAATCACCACCAACCATCCAAAGACACCCGACGACATACTCAGCAATCTCTTGCAACTCATCCCAAAGTGAAACTCAGTCCTAAAAGCTACATTTTGCATATACAAAAGTCATAAAAACTGGCTCAGGAAGCACGACAGCAGACAAACATATATGCAAGAGCTGTACAGAATCCAACAGAACATCCAACGGGAAACCATAGTCTGGAAACACCCAAATCTTATTAAAAAAATTCTTTACACCACGTACAAAGCCAAGGGTTCACCTATAAAAGTCAAAATTGGACATTAGAGTGGGTTCCAGAAGTGCTACAAGAGATAGACGATGTTCGCGAATGTAATTGCAATGGACACTCTGGGTACGATGCTTATCGATATCCCGAGCATTTCACACTAGAAAATTAAG
The DNA here is from genome assembly GCA_037126765.1 of Stenogyne calaminthoides. Classification (NCBI taxonomy): domain Eukaryota; kingdom Viridiplantae; phylum Streptophyta; class Magnoliopsida; order Lamiales; family Lamiaceae; genus Stenogyne; species Stenogyne calaminthoides. Next base: position 14,149,517 of record JBBCBC010000032.1, read on the forward strand.
AGACATATCTAACAATGAGGTGGGGCGGAGGGCTTGCCTCCAACTTTTCTATAGACGTAATTATGCTTCAGAAAGAAACTAGACCCAACAACAGTTGTGGTGATGGATTGGAATCGCTTACGATGACGCGAATGATGAAAAACAGAAGGAGAATGTCGTAAATCGATAACATTATCATCAACAGTAATACCAAAACCAGGAGACGTAGATGAGCAAATCGATAACTGAACAAGTTGTAACACCCCATCTGAATCAACAAGTACTGGTCCACCCCCATCATAAAGATAATCCCGCTCAGGACTATCAAATAAATGCTGAAGATGTGGAGAATCCCAAGAACATGAGTCAAAAAATTCAGCAATGGGAGGAGCAGGAGAGGAGGATTGTGTAGTGACAAAAGTATCAAGCAGTGGAGGGGGGACAATAGGGGAATCAGGTCTGAAGGAGACCAAGGTGGAAGTACTAAAAGACGGGTAAAAAGACTCATTTCTTGGGGGAAAAGAGGTTCAAGCAATAAGTGATGGTTCCTCTAAATGATCAAGAAAATAAGAGGCAAGCTTGAAGTTAGAATATTGAGCAGGCATCGAGTGGTTGGGAGTTTGGTCGGTGAAAGACATACGTGTGGGAGCGGGTGAGGGCTTTGGGCTGGAAGCTCAGTCGGTGGGAGTTGTGTGTGAGGTAGTGGGTGGGACAAACATGGAATGAGTGAGCTGGAGCAAGGAATTAGATGTGAGAACCGAAGTTTGGGAGGGAATGGGTTGGACAACGAGAGTTGTTGGGGAAGGTTGGGTGGACACTGGACATGGCATGATGAAGGAGTTAATGGGCTGCTCCAATGTCTGATGGACCGAAGGGGATGGAACTGTTAGTGTTAGTGTCCTAGAGACAATCTTTTATAAGGACATAATGCTAAGATAATATTCAGTATTAATTTAATATTATTATTTATTTAATATTAAATATATGGCATTACACTTATTAGAATATTATATTTGATTGTTTGCATTTGTTCTTATCTGTGTTCCATGAGTCATTGCTGTCATTGAGGTTGTGAGAAATCAGATGACTTAAGCATGATTCTCAAATGGCCCCGATCAAGGATCATCAAGAATGGGATATTGATGATGCAATTGAGATTGGTGTGCGATCTGCATCATACTCTTAGAGAGTGTAGTAAGATCTCACTTACTACGAGATACTAGGTATCTCTTGATGGATGCACAAATACCTTAGTGGATATTGGTATACCCATCCGAGAAACTGTTTGATGTAGTTCCACTATATGTGTCTACGGGTGTCTCAGTTAGTGGGAGCGATGTGATACTCCTTTGACTTGAGACCAATAAGCACGACATATGTGGAGTGATGAACTTTGACCATGACCGATGCTTGCACCCTTCCATGGGTAGATATGTCTTAGAATGGGTTCATCACGAAGTGCATGTGCGTGGTAGTTGAGCCAAGAATAGGATTCATTCCTCAAAGTGGATTTAGAGAAAATACTCATCTTCTCGTCATAATTGGATCTAACTCATCGGCCGATGCACGTCAACTTAGACTTTGTGGTTAAGTGTGACATACATGATCAATTTGTGATTGGAGATAATATAATTAAGTTTTTTGAATAGACTTCATCATGTTCAAGACTAATCGAGTATTCGTGAATGAAAGGAAGATATCGTAATAGTCCATGTTTCAGTTACATGAAGTTGCATGTTTCTCGCAAGGTACCTCATACATTGAGAATGTCTGATTTATTGTCTAGCGTTCAATTAAGATTGTTAGTTTGACTAATCGCTCGATATATGAGGGCCTATGGGTCACACAATAAGTAATTCCCAATTACGGATTATAGTTGGTTGATTAAGTATTAAATTGGATTTAATATTTAATTTATGGAGAATTAATTAATAATATATTAATTTGGAATTAATTATTATTACTGTTTAATTAAATTAGATTTAATTAAATAGGAAACGCAAATTAATATATGAAATATTATTGTAGGAAAATATATTTAGGGAAATCATATCTAAGAGATATGATTTGAGAGATTAGGAAATATCTTCCTAATAAAGATTGCTTAATCTTTATGCTGGGCTTCCCTTATATATAGGACATCCTAGGAATTCATTAATCACAACAAGAAACCTAATTTCTCCATAAAATCTAGAGTTAGAATTTTCCTAGCAAATTCGTCTCGGGATTCAACGCTGTCAAATCTGTGCAAATCTATGCATGAAGCCATGAAATCAGAGATGAGATCAATGTACACCAATCAAGTCAGGGACTTGGTTAAATTGTCGAAAGGGGTCAAACTCATAGGTTGCAAATGGGTCTACAAACGTAAGACTGGTGCAAATGGCAAGGTACAAACCTACAAGGCTAGGTTGGTGGCGAAAGGTTATAGTCAACGCGAAGGCATTGACTATGGCGAGACTCTTACCTGTTGCTAAGATCAAGTCCATTCGAATTTTACTTGCGGTAGCAGCACACCTCGATTATGAGATTTTGTAGATGGACTTAAAAACAGCTTTCCTCAATTGGTAACATTGACAAGGAAGTTTTTATGACTCAATCGGAAGGTTTCATATCCAAGCCAAAATCTAATCTTGTGTGCAAGCTTAAACGGTCCATTTACGAATTGAAGCAAGCTTCTAGGAGTTGGAATATCCGTTTTGATGAGGCTGTCACATCTTTTGACTTCATTAGAAATTCGGAAGATCCATGCGTTTATTGTAAACGTAGCGGGAAGAATATTGTCTTCATAATTTTATATATCGATGACATATTGATTATAGGAAACAATATCCCTCTTATGCAGTCAGTGAAAGATTGGTTATCAAAGACCTTCATGATGAAGGATCTTGGTGAAGCCTGCTACATCTTAGAGATCAAGATCCATAGGGATAGATTCAAGAAGATGTTGGGGTTGTCACAGTCCACCTATGTAGATAAGGCATTGAAGTGATTTGCGATGTAGAACTTTAAGAGAGGTTCTCTATCGACATGTCATGGGATAAAGTTGTCTAAGAAGGATTGTCCTTCCACAGACACTGATATCCAGCACATGGAGGATGTGCCATATGCATCTGCAATTGGCTCCATCATGTACACCATGACTTGCACTATGCCTGTTGTGGCCTTCATTGTCAGCATCACTGGTAGATACCAGCAGAATCCAGGTGAACCTCACTGGATTTCTGTTAAGAACATTCTGAAGTACTCAGACGTACTAAAGATTGTTTTCTTGTCTACGGAGGACAGTCAGAGTTAGTTGCAACTGGCTATGCAGACACGAGTTTCTAATCCGACTGTGATGATTACAAATCACAGTCAGGTTATGTTTTCGTTCTCAATGGTGGGGCGGTTAGTTGGAATAGTTCCAAACAAGAGACTACCGCGTACTCAACAACCAAAGCTGGGTACATTGTTGCGGCAGAAGCTGCCAAAGAAGTTGTCTGGATAAAACAGTTCTTAAGTAAACTAGGGTTAGTTCCGAGTGCCAGCAGTCTAATAAAGCTCTATTGTGACAACACAAAGTGCGGTTGTATTGCTTAAGGAACCGAGATCCAATAACAGAAATAAGCATGTACCGAGGCGTTATCACTTGATACGAGAGATAATTGCTAGAGGGGAGATAGAGTTGGAACACGTTCCCATAGAAGATAATTTGGCTGATCCTTTCACCAAGGCTTTAAGTGTTCATGTACATACTAGACATTTCAATGGTCTAGGGGTTAGACATGTGGGTGATTAGCTTTAGTTCAAGTGGGAGATTGTTAGTGTTAATGTCCTAGAGACAATCTTTTATAAGGACATAATGCTAAGATAATATTTAGTATTGGTTTAATATTATTGTTTAATTAATATTAAATATATGGCGTTACACTTATTAGAACATTATGTTTGATTGTTTGCATTTGTTCTTATCTGTGTTCCCATGAGTCATTGAGGTTGTGAGAATTCAGATGACTTAAGCAAGATTCTCAAATTGCCCCGATCAAGGATCATCAAGAATGGAATATTGATGATGCAATTGAGATTGGTGTGCGATCTGCATCATACTCTTAGAGAGTGTAGTAAGATCTCACTTACTACGAGATACTAGGTATCTCATGATGGATGCACAGATACCTTAGAGGGTATTGGTATAACCATCCGAGAAACCGTTTGATGTAGTTCCACTATATGTGTCTACGGGTGTCTCGGTTAGTGGGAGCGATGTGATATTCCTTTGACTTGAGGTTAATACGCACGACATGTGTGGAGTAATGAACTTTGACCCTAACTGATGCTTGTACCCTTCCATGGGTAGATATTGCTTGGATTGGGTTCATCACTAAGTGTATGTGCGTAGTAATTGAGCCAAGAATAGGATTCATTCCTCAAAGTGGATTTATAGAGAATACTCATCTTCTTGTCATAATTGGATCTAAGTCATCGGCCGATGCAAGTCAACTTAGACTTTGTGGCTAAGTGTGACATACATGATCAATTAGTGATTGGAGATAACATGATTAAGTTATTTGAATAGACACTTCATCATGTTCAAGACTAATCGAGTATTCGTGAATGAAAGGAAGGTATCGTAATAGCCCATGTTTCAGTTACAGGTAGTTGCACGTTTCTCGCAACGTACCTCATATATTGAAAATGTCTGATTTATTGTCTAGGGTTCAATTAAGACCGTTAGCTTGACTAATCGCTCGATATATGAGGGCCTATGGGTCACACAACAAGTACTTCCAAATTACGGATTATAGTTGATTGATTAAGTATTAAATTGAATTTAATATTTAATTTATGGAGAATTAATTAATAATATATTAACTTGAAATTAATTAGTATTACTGTTTAATTAAATTAGATTTAATTAAATAAGAATCCCAAAATAATATATGGAATATTATTGTAGGAAAATATATTTAGGAAAATCATATCTATGAGATATGATTTGCAAGATTAGGAAATGTCTTCCTAATAAAGATTGCTTAATCTTTAAGCTGGACTTCCCGTATATATAGGACATCCTAGGGATTCATTAATCACAACAAGAAACATAATTTCTCCATAAAATCTAGAGTTATAATTTTTCTAGCAAATTCGTCTCGAGATTCAACGCTGGCAAATCTGTGCAAGTCCGTGAATGGGGATTACGTGGATACCATAATTGAGAAATCTGCCAACGAATTACTGTAAGAATTCTCTTTATGTTTAACGTAATCGATTTATTCAATTAACTATTAGTTGTTGGTGAACTGTTTATTTCCGTTGCGCATGTATTACGTGGTTACATGCTAGTATATTCCAACAGAAAGGTATAGTGGGACCTGGTCGGTGGTGGAAGTTGGGCATGGGAGAGTGGGTTCTGATGGTGGAGACGTGGAAAAGGAGGTAATGGGCTGCTCCAGAGAATCATGTGTGCGAGCCAAAAGCTCCTCCAAATGGGAACTAATTTTTTGGGCCTGCAAATTCGAGTTTGGGTCGAAACTAGAGAAAAGGGCTTGTAAATATAAATGCCCAGGTTTCGGAACTGAATTGTGAGAGCCTGTACCTGAATTTTCCACACGTTATAAGTCAAGGCAAGATTTTGAAATAAATCAGAATTCAAAATACATACCTTGACCGAATCGACGGGTGACGCGTGGGGGTGGACCAGATCCAAAAAAAGTTGTCATTCCCTATGCCACATCAGCAGCAATACGTCCAGATTCTGTGATAGATCCGCTACCAAATCAACGCCACAATTAGTTTCCAATAATTTAGGAACCACATCATCATCAATCAATTGTGCATGATCAAAAACCACAAAATTAGCCCCCGAATTAATGACTTCCCCCTTAGCATGCAAATCCACTCCACGACCAGATTCATCCAAAAGCAACCCAACCGACCCAAATCGTCGCATCAGCACGCGGATTGGTATCATACGAATTAACTCCCCCATTCAATTTTGGATTCGAAGACAAACATGTCGTTTCTAACGTGGGGGACAATTCAATTTCACTGTCCGACACTACAAGAAAAAAAGGTCTAATACTACAGTAATTTTAATACACTTAAAAGAAAATTATGAAAAAATAGTCTAATAATACACTAAATTTTCATGACCTAAAACTACACTATAGTATGAGTTATTAACACGTTATTAACAAAGTGTGGTAATACAGTACTATTAGGACATTTCAACTATTGTATTATTAGCCTTATTTAGAATTAATAATTTTAAACTATTAATATAATTTATTTTAACTCTCAAAAAACCAAAATGAGAGTAAGCGGGAGATCAAAAACTCAAATAATCCGCGCTCGAATAAAGAAGGGAAAACAGAGCGTGGCCACGACTGGAAAAAGCATGTTCCTCTCTGTATTCATGTATTCATGAATTGACTCATTCTTCTTCGATTCCTCTTCCAATTCAATGCGCCAAATCCTCCTTCCACTCACCTGCTCGCTTCAATTCTTTACCAGACGTTAGCCTTACCCCTGCTGGAATCCGTGCATCCAAAAAAAAATTCTTCCTCGTCTGCGTGTTCAGTTTCTGCAGAAATTACGGAAGCTATTTCAGGTTAGGGGTTGTAATTTCTCTCTTTTTATACTTCTAAACTAATCTTTTTCATTGTTAGGATTTTTATTTTGGTTATATTTGTTTACCCCCAAACCTTAAGAAATTTGGGGCGTAGATTTCAATTTCTTATTTACAAAAAGTTTCTTGTTCTAATTCTAAAGTATGTATGACAATTAGTTTTCTGATGTATATCTTTTCCGATTAAAAAATGTATGACAATTAGCGATATTATTTATTGGTTTTGGAATTTTTGAGCATGAAATTCTGCATAAGTCTTTGTACACTTCGTTCTGGTTGTATTGGGAAGTGTTTTAAGTCTTGCTATTATATAATGTTTCGCCTGAATTCAAGTATAAGCATGTGTGTATCCTTTTATGTATGCTTTTCTATATTAAATTCACTCTATGTGCTATTATATGGCAGCAAAGTGCTTTTAAAATGCTTTAAAAATTATGGATCAGCTGTTTGTTGGTGATTGGATTTAATTTAGTGAACCGATCCTAGAATATCACACAAAGTTGATTGCTTTGAATGAATTGGAATTTGTTGATTTCAGGGGCAAATTTTAGATTAGTAGATGGTATAATAAAAAATAAATGATGAGATACTAAGGTTTTTCCTCTCTTCTCTTTCGATGTCATTTATTTAGTTTAGTAATTTATGCACGTGTATGTATAGAAGCCATTTATAGTGCTTGTAATCTTGTTTTTTCATGCTCATAGTTATTAATGGCGCGCAAGGCGCCACAAGGCGAGAAGCAGTGCCTAGCGCCTTAGGCGCGCCTGACGCCTTAGGCGCTCGCCTTGCATCCCTGGAAAAAACAACATAAGACCTTGATAATTTCTTAGTAAACCTAACCATGGCTTCTGTAGCAATACCCCAAGTCAAATTTTCACCTTGGTGAACCAACTCATCTTCATCTTCCATTAGACCAACTACCCACTCATTGCTTTCATCTATATCCCTCAAAGAGATACGCACGATTATACTTGATAAAAAATGAATCTTGAAACCCTAGATGTGATTCACTTAAATATTAAGACTTAAGAGATAGTATTTTTTATTATTCTGATGTTATTTGACAAAAAAAAAAATGTTTTTTTTATTTCAAACCCTAGATGTACGCAAGGCACGCCTTAGGCGCGCCTTTTGCCGAGTCAAGGCGCCGAAAGGCGCCGAAAGGCGCCCCCAGGCGAGCGCCCAGAAAATCCCAACCGCCTGGGCCTATGGCAGGCGCGATGGCTGGCGCCCCGAGTGCCTGGCGCCTTAGGCGCGCCTCAGGCGCGCCTTTAATAACTATGTTCATGCTAAATGAATATCAAGTAGTGGAACTATAAATTTACAATGCATGTATGATGTTTAGGCACTGAATATATCAAATTGAGACAAATTGAGCTACTCTGCAATGGGGCTAGGTATCGAAGGGCATTATCTATTGTAAGTTCATGCTAGCTACTGTTTTTCTGTAAGCAATATTTGGTTCTAATTTATCTTCAGAAGTTGTAATACTTTTCATAACAAATTATTGTGCATTTGATTACCAGGAGCTTACATTGACATTTTCCATCATTCTGAGGATCTAAAGAACCTGAAAGTGGTCAGAATTAATGGGGCACGATTTTCTGATGCTACACTTAAAATTATTAGCAAAAGTTGTTGGTGTGAAATCGGACTTGGGAAAGATATAAAGAGCTACATCCACGGGCATTATGCAACTTTTATATGGTTGTATTCATTTGAAGATACTTGATTTTAACGTGTAGCATCGACCTCACTGATTCAGCAATATTAGCTATTGCAAGCTCTTGTAAGACTCATTTATGCCTCAAGTTAAGAGTGTTGTAACTTGCTCAGTTAGAGGAGCCTCCACCACATTATCTCGTACAATTATGTGGATGTGATGGGATTAGATAAAATATCAAGATGTTTTTTGTATTTAGTATTTCTCTTATTTTTAAACATTAGACAGGTGCAAATGTACACATTTGTATTTATATTATATTTATTTTTATTGATTCAATTTAATTTATGGTTTTTATGTTGCATGTGATGGTAGGGAATGACATTGAGATGTACAACCAAGATTATCTAGCTTCCTCGCTACACATTAAGGGCTCATTAGCCATCTCAGACGTTATCCATGAGCTGGTCTCTATTGGTTATCCAGTTCCTTAATAAATGTCTAAGTTGTCTTTTCCTCTATGTTCTTATGCATTTCAACTGGCTCCAGGTCAGAAAATTTCCCCCCTCCACTTTAATCCAACTCCAGATATACTTGTCAATGTGAATTCGAGAAATTATTTCATCACAAGTTCCTAAGCTTTTGTTCAATATCATACTTTTGTAGCATTTTTATGTACTTCTATTACTTGATGAGTGAAGAGGATGATTGTTAATTTAGGTTCTGTTGTGTTATTTGTGTCTTATTCTGTTTGGATTAACTTTATATTAATTTTTAGTAATTTATGATAGTCTTTAGTCCACATTTATTTCGTGGTATATGTTTTATTCTGGCAAATCGTGTCAAATAGAGATTAAAAAGTTGAGAAGAAACTCTATACATGCACTTTAATGTCTTGGAGTATGTTTAAAGAATGGTCCCAACTATGTTTGCTAGCTTTTGATGATATTCTATTCTATGAGAGTGGTGGTACTATTCATGGTGAAGCAATATTGACATTAATTTATTTGAGTTTTATGTGATACAACGCAACAAATCTTAAATTAAATAATGAAATGTCAACCAGAAAAAAAAAGACTCGTATCATCAATGTATTTGTTGTAAAAGTTATGAAGTTCTCTGAGAATGTTATGAATAATTAAATGTAATCCATCGTTTAATTTCCATCATTACTATATGTTGGTCCCGGTGCAAATGAGTCTTACACGTGTATGGGGGGGGAATACACGTGTTGGTGTTTTTAAAACTTTTTTTCATCGAGGTCACTTGGGTCGATAATCCTCAAGATTAGGTCCCGAGAAGCACAAATCACTCGAAGTCAAAAGTCTCTCGAGACAAAGTGATCTCGAAGTCGCTTTTAAAACCTCGAGATAATCTCAACCGAGTCCCGAAGTTTGAGAGATCCTGAAGTTACTTGGATCAAATAACTAACTTCTTGAACCCTCGGAAAGAGTAAGTTCGGTTTGGTAACTATCCGTTTCTAGCTATTTAGATGTCTTGAAAATGGTTGGCCCTTTAGTTTATACTCGTTTTAAGCTTTCTTTGAAAAACCTTCCTTTAATGGAATAGTGATTAGGCGTGATTCAATTACATGCAACTTCGGTGGATTGATTCCAACCTGAAATATCGGTGAAAATATGCTTTCAAACTCGGTGATGCAACAATTAAGCCACGATAAAAAAGCAATAAACAACACATCGGTTTATAGTGGTTCGAGAGACTCAAGCGCCTCGTCCTCTCTCTCGATCCTCGAGAGAAATTCACTAATCACTTCACGAGCTTTTCGACTACCTCGCGTAGTTTACTTACTCAACTTCGTACGAGCTTTCGACTACTCCACGTAGTTTACTTACTCAACCCGACCTTGAGCTTTACGACTACCTCCGTAGTTTACTTACTCAAACACAAACAAGCTTTGAGACTACCTCAGTAGCTTACTAACTTCACCTCTAGAGCTTTCGACTACTCGCGTAGTTTACTAACTCTTTACAACTCTTCTCACCAACAAACACACTCCAACTACCTTCTCAAGGGTTTGAGGTTTCTCGGTTGGTTTCAACTAGGATGAGATATCCTTTACAATGAAGTACAATGTAAAGGATTAGGATATCTCGACTAAGCCGGATATGTCTTATCAAGCTAGGCTTAGTTTAGTGAGCTCTCTTCAATATAAAAGCACTTGGGAAATTTTAAGTTTTTGAGTGCTTTAACTTTTGATAATAAGTTTGAGCTCTTGAGTTGCTTTACAAATTTCCGTAACTTTACAATGTAGAGGGTCACAAGTATTTATAGGCATACACCAAGGTCACTCTTTGAAAACTATCCGTTGGAGAGATAGCTTCATGAGTTTCCTCTTATGGTGTGTGAGGAACGACTATATTTAGGGTTTGAAACTCCCTAACATGTTTTAGGCAATAGCCTTTCATGTAGCCGGTCTTCACTTTTTTGCGATCTGGAACTTTGTACTTCCGACATCTTTTTAGCGACACATCCTTTGTCGATGATCGGTATAAATGCGATCTTTGTCTTCCTCTTTTTGACTTTTGTCTCGGTTAAAGGTAGACACCTTCAAGCGGCTCTTTTGGTTACAAACTCTAAGTTGATATAACCTTAACAACACTCGAGTTAGTTCCTTTTGTCCTTTTGAATGTCTTGGCAAATATCTATTTCTCTAAGGAATCGCGATCTTACCGAGATTGCATCCTTGGATAGATATTCTCGGTGCCTCGGAACATTCGAGGTTTATCTCGAGCATTCAAGACATTCTCGAGTCTTGATAATTCTTTGTGCCTTCGATTATTCTTGATCTTGATTCTCGATCTTGATCTTGCGTCTTGAGTCTTACGAGTCTTGAGGTCTTTACGAGTCTTGGCGTCTTCGAGTCTTGGCGTCTTGAGTCTTGAGTCTTCTGAGATATCTTGGTGATATCTTGAATCTTCATCTTTGAGTCTTGATTCCTCGATTTCATCTTGAGTCTTGATATCTCGATTTAAATCTTTGAGTCTTGATTCGATTTCTCCTTTGAGTCTTGATTCTCGATTTCTCTTTGAGTCTTTAGATTCTCGATTTCTTCTTGAGTCTTGAAACTTCAGTTTCATCTTGAAACCGGTTTCTTGAAACTATCTTGAGTTCTTGAGTCTTGAACCTATCGATCTATATCTGCGACTATACATTTTGCGAGATAACATCTGAATACTCTAAAAGCGAATCTGACTCAACTATCAAGATTATTACGAACATGTCATACTCGGGGGTTTTGGGATCTTAATCAAAATCATATATCTTTTATTAAATTCATCTCCCAACAATTTCCCCCTTTTTGATGATGCCAAAACTTATCTTGTTACAAACATATAACCTATACTCAGGTTTCGGTTTATTCTATTACAAGATTGATTATGTCTCCCAATAATTTCTTAATTCAGAGAATCTCCCAACAATTTGAGAGAGTCTCCCAACACTTAATCATTCAACAATTTCTTCAGTAATTAATCTTCTTAAATAGTTCATCACCAAATACTTAAACAATTTCCCTCATAAACAATTAATTCAGAGACATTCATTCAACATATCAAATAGTAAAAGACATGTAAATAAGATAATGAGATATTATCTTTTGAGCATAAATGATAAGTTTTCATTGATGATTGGTATACCATTCTGATTACAATGAGTCTTATCAACAAAATCAAAAGACAAAAATTTAAAGATTACAAGAATCTTACGAGTCTTGATCTTGATCTCAGATTTGGCTCTTGGTCTTACGCTCTTGATTTGCTTCTTCTTCAACTTCATCACGGGCACCTCCGGGTTGAACATTCGAAATACCTCTTCTTGAGTTCATTTCTTTCCTTAATGATATCCGGATTTGTTTCTGTTAAACCCAATGGCCAAGATATCTTGAGCAATTTCGGAGTAATGGCCTTCTCATTCACCAAGCCATTACCAAGTCTTGGAGGAGGGTAGGAATATGGACCGGGGCTACTATCTGTACCTTTCCTTCATCTCGCTAAGTTCATCCAACTTTGGAGATATTTTGGATAGAAGGTTAGGAGATATTCAATGAACGCTTCATTTTGATCCGAAGTTTTCCCTCTCCACTCCTCGAAGCACATCATAGTAGAACCCGGAAGGTTCTCTTGACCTCTTCCCACACATCGTTGAATTTGATAGCATCCATTTGTCAACGTGTGGCCACTTGATCTTTTGATGTCTCTCTCCTTTTGCTCGCATAAACTTTTTGAATCCACTCATTCGCCCGGCTCTTCTTGATCTTCTTCACGATCACGAGCACGCTTTGAGACCGGCGACAACTTTCTTAGCCTTTGTTCTATCCTGGAGTGTCTTGAGCATTCTTCGTGTTGAAGACTTTCTTCTTCTGGCGACTGCAGATTCTTCCAATTCTCAATCGACTTTCTCTGACTTTGGCTTAGAAGCCTTAGCACGCTTTGCTTTTCGGGTTCAACAATGCCCAAGGCTTTCCTCTTCATAGGCATTTTTGTTGACTTTGGCTTGTTCCAACCTTAGCTCTAGCTTTTCGGTTTCTCTCTTGCAACATCAAGCATGGTTTTCTCGAAACTTCGAGTGTAGATAGGCTTCTCCACCGAGCGAACCGGTTTGTCAAGAGCTTTTGACTTCCTTCAAGGCTTTGGATTGGCTATTCATTTCGAACTTCTTTTTGTGCCTTTTTCTCCAAAGCACGTGCAATAACTTCCGAGGTCCTCATCTGGTCTTTCCCCCTTCTCGCACCGTAATTTGGAAGAAGTCTGGAGAGTGTCTTTGTGTCCATGTGATATTGCTCTTTGCTCACACAACAAGACCTCTCCCGCTAACCGATCTTGTTCATCTTCGGCCTCGATGTGGTTCTTAGGCACGAAAAATTCCTCAGAGAGATGGACAACCGCGGCGGAGAGAGCATCTTTAAACATCTCTGTCATCTTGGTCATGAGCATTGAGCTCATTTCCTCAACAGCAGATTTGATCAACACTTCATTCTTCTCTGCCAATTTCACCTCTAGAAATGCAATTCTCTCCCCGGTGCTACATTTTTGATCCAAAGCTTTTCATTTCGCCTTGACTCCCCAAACTTTTCATTCAAATTTTATCTTCCATGGAGGTCATCTCGTGAGGTCGAGTGTTTTGGATTTGCACCGATTCAAGAGTGACTAAGATTTTCCATCTTCGAGCTTGGGCGCCAATGTCTCTTCCATCTGAGCAATCTTGTTCATCATTGGCTCAACCTTCTCAAGCTTCTCCATCAAGGGAGTGAGGTCGATCTCAGGAACCTTCTGCACCTTCTGTGCTGATTGATCATCCTGAGGTTCAGACACAACTTGAGGGTCGGATGCACGAAGCCAAACTTCATCCCGAGCTCCGATCTCCAACCGAGCCTCGGTTTGTACATCGACAATTCGTAATTAAAGATAGAACTTTTCAAGAACTTTGGCATAATTGTGAATAGTGCAAAAGGTACCGAAGAGTGCTAATTTTGATCACCGAGGTTGAATGATTTCGAGGTTGATTAGCACAAGAAGTTTCCTTCTCCATCCGAGATTGATCCTCAAGATCTCCCCGTTGGTCCCCATCTTGAAATTTGTCTCTCACCGCTAGGGGCACCAACTTCCGATAGCTTTCCTCTCGATTATCTTCTTACGAACCAACTCATCAAAATCGAAATTTTTCATCCCGAGCTTTGTCCTCCTCTGAATCGAGAAGTCGGTCATGAAGGTTGTCTCCTCATTCCACCGGTCTTCCCCTCGAATCAAAAAGCAATATCAAGCATCTCGGAAGAGTCGATTGAGGATAAAACCGTCAACCTTAATCTGAAGAAGATATCTTGCGGATCGGGGAATGAAATTTGAGCTCGAGGTGGCGATCAGGATGAACCGTTCCCCTTGCTCCTCCTTTCGGTTTCTTGACTTCACCCCTTCTTCCATCTCGGGCTTTTCGTTCATCGAAGCATCGGTGAAGGATCAAAGTAGATCACTCAGAGCTCATCAAGAATAAATTTGCTCCTAAGTCTCAAGAAGATATCGAATGTTGTGCGGTCAGTCCTCGGCCAGCATCCGAGTGGGTTCGGGGCCTGGTATGCACGTCCTCAGATTGACTCGAGTTGGCTCTTCTGTCTCGAGCCAAGACATCTTTGGTAGGAATCTCTCGAGGCTGAGTTCCTTTAAAAATTTCCGAGAAATTTTGTGCAGAACCGAGCGAAGTCTCAAGCACCTCGAAGAAGACACGCTCCTCGATCTGTTCTGTGCCTTAGAGATAACCTGAGCCAAAACTTGCAATGGCGAATTCTGAGCGGTTTGGCCCTCAGGTTGAATCTATGAATCTCTTCAGAATCACTGCCATCTTCATCGGTGAGAACCACCAATCTTCAAGGCTTGGGGGGGCGGGTTTTTCGCTTCTTCAACTTCTCACCCTACTCCATCTTGGCCTCCAAATGTAACCTTCCCCCGGTTTGTTGGGTCTCTTCAAGAAGAAACAACTTTTGGTGATTCGCTTTCTTTTCTTTTCTTCCCCCTGATGGTCTACTTCTTCACAGCAATGGGCTTGAAGAGTACTTTGGTCTTAGGGAATGGGGTCTAATTGGCGAAGATGTCCTCCTCCTCTCTGCACATCTCCAAAATAAATGCTATTTTGGTGGCATGGTGGATCTTGCCTTTGATCGAGATAGCCCTGTCAACCTTCTTTAAGACTTTTGTTTGTTCACTCACCATCCCCGAATCAAGAATTTGAGCGGTTGAAGTCGGTGGTGGGTGAGGCCTCGATCGCCGCCATCAATAGGAGCTTCGGCAGTCTTGATGCGCTCAAAACTCCCTTAAGGCTCATGATGCTTTTGCTCACAATATCCAATAACACTCTATATTGTGGCTTCAAATGCCTCTTATGCAAAGTGTAGCCTCAAATTTTACGGAGATTCTCGGCAATCCTATCTAAATACTCCCGCTTCTCTACCCAACATATACATTTGGGGATCCTCTCCTCTATCACAAAGCTCAAAAACATCGTTTAAATTCTTCGGAATTATATACAATTCCTTTTCAAAATCGATGTATTTGGACGAATGCTCTAAATGTGATACAGTAATCTCAGAATGCATACCATTCTCTTCATCTATCTTCAAATTATAGATGAACTCGATTACCTCTTTTCGCGTATTCTTGGTCCTGGTTAAACTGCGGCGAGATGAGTGAGTTTGGCCAAACGGATCATATGGAGAGCCTCCTCTTACGGTTTGGAGTTGGTTGTGCTATCGGCGAGACAACAAACTCGCCCGGGGTTTGTTGGTTTCAAGCTAATTTATCGAAAATGGTAGGAGCCATTTGAGAGATTGAAGATTTAGGGTTTAGGATTTTCTGGGCAAAGGGGATTTTCTTGCAGAGGATTTTGGGAACGAAGGGTTTGATAAAATTTGGCTTGAATGGCTTATTGGGGTATAAATAGTTTCGATATCGTGGGGAATCACGTTGGTTATGTGAAAAGTAACGGTTGAGATTAATCGCTGATTAATCGGGTATACGAACAGACTATCTCCGAAAAGTAAGCCGCCAAAATATCCTCATTGGTCATTAATGTAACAGAGCATTAAATGATCATTGACCTTCTTCGAAATTTCAAAAGATCACCCAAAAACATTCCTTAGGTGTTTTGTATTTATTGCAAATGATTATTGAGCTTCACTTACGCAATAAATGAGTTGCATGAGTCATTACTTCTTCAGACTAATTTCTCTCTATCAGTCTTACTGAGTACTGACCTTGATGAAATGTCAGTATAATATCGAAATCTTGAATGGGTTCATTATAACACCGAAATCTTGACCTTCAAGAACTCGAGTTTCGAGACTCGATTAAGTATTTCCATTTTATCCCGAGTTTCTCAAGAGAATTTCGAGAAAATTCATGCATCCGAAAACCTTCAATTTTTGATTTTACTCTATACACTGGATCTAACATCCCTAATTCAATCGAAAGTTCACGAAATCTTGATTTCACCGAAGGTTTAGTCAAGATATCACTCTCTGCTTATCAATATGAATTTTCTCCATCCTTATGTCTTTTTTCTCGACATGATCTACGATGAAGTGATGTTTGATATCCACATGCTTGCATCTGGTGTGCAATACCGGATTTTGTGAAATAGCAATGACACTATTATTGTCACAAAATATTGGTACTTCATTGGCTACAACTTTATAATCCCTTAATTGTTGTTTGAGCCAAAGAATGAAACGCAAGCGACTTCTGCTGACCCATGTATTCAAATTCCCGAGTAATCTTGGTTACTCGAGGTCCTGTTTCTTCGAAAACCAAGATATCAACTTACTTCCTAGAAATTGACAAGTTCCTGTAGTGGACTTCCTGTCAATTCTGCAACCTCCATAATCAGCATCTGAGTAACCAGTTAATTCAAGGTTATCATCAGCTGGATACCATAATCCTCTATTCATCGTGCCCTTAAGATACTTCAAGATCTTTTTGGCGACCTCCATGTGACTAGCCTTAGGATTAGCTTGGTATCTTGCACATATCCCAACAAACAAATGTTATATCAATTTACTTGCTATGAGATAGAGCAATGATCCAATAATTCCTCTATAATCAAAGATGACTCATCGATTTGCCTTGAATCGGGATCCATCTTGTAGTTAGTATTCATAGGAATCCTAAGCGCATTGCAATCTCAGACACCATATTTGGCAATAAGATCTCGGTGTACTTTGCCTGGTTGATGAAGATTCCTTCCTTTGATTGTTTCACTTGAAGACCTAGAAAGAAATTCATCTCTCCCATCATTGACATCTCAAACTTGCCTTTCATCGGTGTTGAAAACTTTTCACACACCGGTGATGCTTTGAGATCCAAAAATAATGTCATCAACATATATCCGAACCAAAAGAAGATATCTTCCCCATCTTCTATCCCGAACGAGTTCTATCAATCCCTTTGAAAAAACCATGGTCAAGAAGAAACCGAGAAAGAGTATCATACCATGCTCTGGGTGCTTGCTTGAGACCATACAAAGTTTTTCTGAGCCTGTAAACTTGGTCATTCTATTTGAAAACAGGAGGTTGTTCCACATAAACCTCTTCTTTAAGCACACAATTCAGAAATGCACTTTTCACATCCATTTGATAGATGTGAACTTCATGTGGGCAAAGATATGCAAGAAACAATCGATGGCTTCTAGTCTTGCAACAGTGCAAAGGTTTCATCATAATCCAAGCCTTCTTCTTGGGAATAACCTTGTGCAACTAAGCGTTGCCTTGTTTCTTACAATGTTGTTGTTTTCATCTCTTTTATTCTTAAAAACCCACTTGGTTCCAATGACATTGTGCCTTTCAGGTCTATCTACTAGCTCTCATACTTCATTCCTTGAGAATTGATTCAAATTTCATCTTGCATAGCAATAATCCAATGAGAATCTTGTAGAGCTTCACGAATCTCGAAGAGGTTCTTTCTCCGATAGGAAGCGTGAGAATAGTGCACTCTCACCATGGAACCTTCTTGTTTTAACACCTTCAGTTAGATCACCCACAATCTGACTTGTAGGATGACTATCTAACCATTTCCTTCTTGATGTTCCCCCTTCAGTAATATCCTCAACATTTGAAATGTTAGGTTCAGTTAATTCAAGGCTTCGGGAACAACGAAAGAGAAAGGAATCATCTTCCTCGGGGAAATTCTATTCAGAACATTGTCGAGATATTTGTTCCCCTTTGGTTGATAGATTCAGAATTTGCCTCATTTGTGACCACATCTTCATTGGCATCACATACCCGAAGTCCGAGGCGGTGTCTGTTCAGATTGGTCACCTTTGGTGTGTTGGCTTTCCTGAGTCTCACCATCCTGAATTCCATCGTGAACTTCTTTATCTGAGTCTGAGTCACTCCAATCATAGATAGTGAATGACTTCTTCTTTTCAGGTTCAGTGGATGATTTGTCATTCTTTTTCAGGATTAATCTGGTGATCCTCTTGGTCAGTTCATTTGCATCATGTTCCTGTTTCTTCTGAACACAAGTAGATTCATCAAAAATAACATGAGGTGTTTCCTCCACAATAAGAGTCCTACAGGTTGAAAACTCGAAAGCTTTTCTTGACTTGAGAATATCCTAAGAATATTCCTTCATCGACTTTTTGCTATCAAATATTTTCAACTGATCTTTACCATTATTGTGTATGAAACACTTGCAAATAAACACACGAAAAGAAAGAAACAAGAGGTTTCCTTTCATTCCAAAGCTCATAGGGTGTTTTGCCTTGACTCTTGGTCAACATGGATCGATTTCGAGAGTAGCATGCGGTGTTGATAAACTTGACCCAAAACCTTTTAGGAATATCGACTTCAACAATCATTGTCCTTGGCTTTTTTTTTTGAGTCTGTTTTTCTTTCAAAGAACACCATTTTATTGAGGGGTCCTTGCGGTGATGTTTCATGAGAAATTCCATTTTACGCACAATAATCGATATGATATGATTTATAAATTCGGTTCCTTTGTCGGATCGATTTTGACCACACTCGATTTTTCTCAATCTTGAGCCTTTTCAATGAATTACATCGACTTTATCTCGAGTCTCTTTCTTCTTGAGTAAGAATATGACCCAAGTATATCTTGAGTAGTCATCACCTACTACCAATGTGTATTTTACGCCATTAGTGCTCCTTTGGTGTTATAGGACCAAAAAGATCCATATGCGATGAATCGAAGTATTCGTCAAGAGAAACATCTACTTTGCTTTTAAATGATGCTCTAATTTGTTTTCCTTTTTGCACGCATCACAAATATGTTCCTTCTTGAACACTTCATTAGGCAACCCTCTTACAAGAGCTAATCTTGCAAGCTTATTCGGGGTTTTGAAATTCGGGTGATTCATTCTTTTATGACATAACCAACCTGGGTATATCTGTGGAACTTTTAGCAACCAAACATGTATCTTTAGGAGTTGAACTCCAATCGACCAAGATACACATTTCTTTTTCTAGTACCGGTCAAGAATACTTTCGTGAGATATCATCTTTCACAAAACATAAGTTCTTAGAGAACTCAACATTAAAACCCTTATCACGAAATTGGCTTATTGAAAGCAAATTATGCTTCAATCCAGATACATATGAAACACCATGGATATGAATCGAGTCGATTTCCAAAGTTCCATATCCTTGATGTCTCCTTGAGTTGTCTCCAAAAAGTGATCTGTGGGCCTCTTTGTTCAATATAGTCTTTGAGTATCTTCTTGAATCTGTCATATGTCTTGAACATCCTTTGTCAAGATACCATACATCGAGGGGCCTTTTTCATCTCTGCTTTCATCGGTCTTATGTGATCTTTAATCATTTCGAGTGCCCTTGTTTTTCCTCCGAAAAAGCAGATCAATTTTTAGGTACCCAATTTGTGTAGGGTCCTACAAGGTTAGATGTACCTTTCGGAATCCAAATTTGCTCGACAACTCTAATCACTTTAGAGTGGCTAATTTGTCTTCCATAAACATCAACATACACATTTACTACTCTTGGTGCCTTAGCGGTTTTTACGTGTATGTGTCTTTAGCTTTTAACATGAACATGGGCTTTTGAATTTTTCTTTGGTTCGGGCCTTACATTTCATTTTCTTTGGCTTCAGTCTTGGTGGTCTAAATCTTTGTTGACTCGGGTTGAGATAACCTTTACCCTTAGGCAAGTGGGGGTTCAAAGTTGTATCATCTTGAAATCTGGGTCTTTTAGTATACTAAGGACTTGGTCTCTTGATTGAGAATGTCTCTGTTGAGTGTTTCTCATCGAGGATTCCTCCCGATGGTTCGGTGTGGAGCCTTTCAAGTTTGCATTCTTAACCGAGGCTTTGAAGTACTTACTGAAATTTTCAGTGAAAGTGCTCGGGTTTTTCTAGCCTTTACACGAGGTTTGGGCTTTCCTACCGATCATCGGTTTTTTATTGTGACCATAGGTCCTTTTCCCTTGTCTACAACCTTGGGCATTTCTTCGGTTTGAAGTGTAGGTGCCTTTTGGTTTTACAAAGATTGTCTTCTTGCTACTTGATGCAAAGATTCGAGATGACCTTGTGAGGTTCCCCTGGAATGTATCCCAATCCAGATTTTATAGTGACAGATCTCTGGTAACTCTGAATTTCATCAATTACATTAAATGCATTATTCAATAGAGTTAACTTCTTCTTGCACTATCCTCACAGATTCTGTAGAGTTTCATGCTTCTCGAGAGAGGTCATTGAACTTAGTCCGATTATTTGAATCTCTTGATTGGATTTCTCTAGCTTTTCGATTAGGGTCACTTATCAACTTCTCTTTCTCGAGAGTTGTACTTTCGTAACATCCGTTTCATCAATAGCTCCCATTAATTGAGAAGTGACCTCGGTTTTGCTAGAGTCTTTCCATTTTAGATTTTCAAACCTTGATTCGTTCCTTATTACGCTCTTGAGTTTCATTTAGCAGTTCTTATAAAAACAAACATAGTCCTTCATCGATTCTCAAAAAGAATCCATCAGTCAAATCGATTTTTTTACAATTGAACTTGACAACTCTTGTGCTAGTGTAGGAGCAACAACAGAGAGAAAGAAGAGTTTACCTCCTCAATGGCCATCGAGCCGGATGTCATCACTTTCCTTTGTGCGAGAATATTTCATCTGAAGAGCTAGATCCCTCCTCGAGTGTTCTTCTTACGCAACCATGGCCTTTTTGCTAGAGAACTTCTTGTCTCTTTTAGCTTGCCTTTCTCTTCTCTCCTTAGCACTCAAATCACGGACAATCATCTTTGGAAGTGACCTTTCTTTTTGGCAATTATAGCATCATCTTGGCATCATCATCCCGATCACTTTCTTCTTTGGACTTGGAGTCCTTTTTTACGGATGAAGACCCTTGACTTTTCAGTCCTTCTTCTTCTCGGTTGATTTGTCCTCGGGTCTCTTTCGGTTTTGTGGTTCTGTAATAGCTTTTGTATTTTCCATATCGACTATTAAGTCTTTCAAACCTCCTTGCCATCGGTCTTTAGCTTATCCTCAAGCTCATCCCCGATTTTTAGCAAGGGAGTTCTCGAACTCTCTAGTTTTCTGGGTTTTATCTTTGGCTTTTAAAGCCACATTCTTACTAGATGATGAATCATCTTTCTTTGTCGACCTTTTTTGGATTTCTTATCAATTACAAATTCATAGGCCTTTAGCTTAGAGAAGACTTGTTGGTATGGCATTGAATTAATGTTCTTGGTGTTTTCAATCACCTTTCGCATGAATATCCCATTTCTTAGAAAGACCTCTAAGAATTTTCAATGCAATTTCTCTTTGTGGATATTTCTTTCCAAGTGCATTTAGATCATTCATAATACTAGTGAATCGACTTCGGTTTGTCAATTAATTCACCTTCTTCCATTTCAAAACTATCAAACTTTCCTATTGCAACTGAAAGTTTGTTTTCCTTGATATGATATGTGCCTTGGCACATTATAGCTAGTGTATCCCAAATCTCTTTAACAGTATTACAGTGAGAGATCATTCCCATCACACCATCATCAATTGTACTGTATAGTGTGTCTTTAGCAATGTAGTCTAGATTGACTAACTTTTCTCTCCTCAGAGTCAGTTGGTCATCGGACTTAGGAAATCTGCTCTAGGATCAATTCTCTCATCTTCTATTCCTCTGGGATTCACCACAGTAAATTGGAATGGCCCTTCAGAGACCACTCTCCACATACGTTCATGTTTTGAATACAGGTGAGCCTGCATTCTTAGTCTCCATAGATCATAGTTCTCCACTGAGAACATGGGAAGTTTTTTTAAGACATTTTTATCTCGAGCTTTTGAAAAAATTGACCAAATAAGATCGATTCGAGAAAAGACCACAAGTATTTTTAGCAAATAAAACTTTGGTCAACAAAGCAGTGGTCAAGTTGAACCTTTGCTCGATACCACTTGTTGGTCGGTTCAAACTAGTCTTACACGTGTATGGGGGAATACACGTGTTCGGTGTTTTTAAAACTTTTTTCTTCTCGAGGTCACTTGGGTCGATAATCACGAAGATTAGGTCCCGAGAAGCACAAATCACTCGAGTTAAAGTCTCTTCGAGACGGTGATCTCGAAGTTGCTTTCGAAACCTCGAGATAATCCCAACCGAGTCCACGAGTTTCATAGATCCCGAGTTGCTTGGATCGGATAACTAACTTCTTGAACCCTCGGAAGAGTAAGTTCGGTTTGGTAACTATATCTGTTCTAGCTATTTATCGGATGTCTTGAATGGTTGGCCCTTTAGTTTATACTGCGTTTTAAGTTTTCTTTGAAAATCTTCCTTTAATGGAATAGTGATTAGGATGTGATTCAATTACATGCAACTTCCAATTGGATTGATTCCAATGAAATATCGGTGAAAATATGCTTTCAAACTTCGGTGATGCAAAAGTTAGCCGCAGAGATAAAAGCAATAAACAACACAAAGCGGTTTATAGTGGTTCGAGAGACTCAAGCTCCTACGTCCACTCTCTCGATCCTTAGAGAAATTCACTAATCACTTCACGAGCTTTTCGACTACCTCGCGTAGTTTACTTACTCAACTTCGCCCCCCGAGCTTTCGACTACTCCACGTAGTTTACTTACTCAAACCGACCTTGAGCTTTCGACAACCTCTCGTAGTTTACTTACTCAAACACAAACAAGCTTTGGACTACCTCAGTAGCTTACTAACTTCACCTCTAAAGCTTTCTGACTACTCCGCGTAGTTTACTAACTCTTTACAACTCTTCTCACCAACAAACACACTCCAACTACCTTCTCAAGGGTTTGGGGTTTCTCGGTTGGTTTCCAACTAGGATGAGATATCCTTTACAATGAAGTACAATGCAAAGGATTAGGATATCTCGACTAAGCTTCGGATATGTCTTATCAAGCTAGGCTTAGTTTAGTGAGCTCTCTTCAATATAAAAAGCACTTGGGAAATTCTAAGTTTTTCGAGTGCTTTAACTTTCTTGATAATAAGTTTGAGCTCTTGAGTTGCTTACAAATTTCCGTAACCTTATAATGTAGAGGGTCACAAGTATTTATAGGCATACACCAAGGTCACTCTTTGAAAACTATCCGTTGGAGAGATAGCTTCATGAGTTTCCTCTTATGGTGTGTGAGGAACGGCTATATTTAGGGTTTGAAACTCCCTAACATGTTTTAGGCAATAACCTTTCATGTAGCCGGTCTTCTTTTTTTTGCGATCTGGAACTTTGTACTTGACATCTTTTTCAACACACTTTCTTCGATTGTCGAAGATGGCGATGTTGTCTTCCTCTTTTTGACTTTTTGTCTCCGATTAAAGGTAGACACCTTCAAGCGGCTCTTTTGATTTACAAACCACGAGTTGATATAACCTTAACAACACTCGACTTAGTTCCTTTTATGCCTTTTTGAATGTCTTGGCAAATATCTATTTCTCTAAGGAATCGCGATCTTACCGATATTGCATCCTTGGATAGATATTCTCGGTGCCTCGGAACATTCGAGGTTTATCTTGAGCATTGATACATTCTTGAAGTCTTGATAATTCTTTGTGCCTTGATTATTCTTGATCTTGATTCTCGATCTTGATCTTGCATCTTGAGTCTTACGAGTCTTGAGAGTCTTCGAGTCTTGCGTCTTCTTCGAGTCTTGGCGTCTTGAGTCTTGAGTCTTCTGGATATCTTGGTGATATCTTTGAATCTTCATCTTTGAGTCTTGATTCCTCGATTTCATCTTTTGAGTCTTGATATCTCGATTTCATCTTGAGTCTTGATTCTCGATTTCTCCTTTGAGTCTTGATTCTCGATTTCTCTTTGAGTCTTTAGATTCTCGATTTCTTCTTTGAGTCTTGAAAACTTCGATTTCATCTTGAAACTTCATTTCTTGGAAACATCTTGAGTTCTTGAGTCTTGAACCTATCGATCTATATCTGCCGACTATACATTTTGCGAGATAACATCCCGAATACTCTAAAACCGAATCGACTCAACTATCAGGATTATTCTGAACATGTCATACTCAGGGGTTTTGAGATCTTAATCAAAATCATATATCTTTTATTAAATTCATCTCCCAACACTATCATTTAGGCATCCTCTCAGTTCATGACGGTGATGTTTGAATATATTCAGGAAATTACAGGTGATGAATTAGTTAAATGCAACAACTTAGCAATAAAATTCCAAGAAGAAAGACATTATCGCCTTTGGAAGTAATTTTCAGTAAGAAGGGAGCTTTCTTTACTCTAGAAACTTCATTCACATTCTAATTTTCTCAAAGCAGCTGATAAAGTTATAAAGTATTGCTCTCTGTATTTGTTCAAGTCATAAGATTTTTGGAATTTTAGACTACTATTAATATCATTTGTCAAGACTTTTGGTGGTTGTACAATAGATAGTGCAAGTATGTCAGAAAACATGTTGTTTCACATGCAGATGCTACTTGAAGTGGAATGATTCTCCTGCAAAGTCATCTGCTGAAGAAGATGAGGAGATATCAAAGTTACCTCCTTCTCAGAAAAAAGAAATTGAGGCAAAAGCAGAGGAAAAGGCTGAAGCTCGAAGTTCGAGCTATGAAGCTAATGAAGTTTGCAGCAATAGTATAACTTTTTGCATCCAAACAAGGAGAGGCTGCCTGTAGTTTGATAGAAGAGTCAGTTAACGATTTGGGTTCACCATCTGCTGATAGATGTTTTTTTTTTCTTGGAACAAATTCTGTGGAGATTTATGTTGGGTATATATAAATGAGAATGTGTTAGTCATTTTGTTTGGAAATTGTAACTTTCCAAATATGTTGTATCTGGCAAGACAATGTTTAATTTACTATTATTAATGGGAAGAGTACTATGTTTCAATGTTATATTTTGATGTATTATTTTCTAATTTATTATAAAAATTAGAATTATTATTATTGATAATCTAATACAATATTTGATATATTGTAACCGCAAATGTATTTTTGTTTTAATAATATTTTATTTATTAATTAATATTGGGAATTAATTTCGGTGGTTATATATGTGTAGTGAAAACCACCTTAATACTACACTCAAGAATGTCATAATAAGTTTTGGTCTATTGTTACATTTGAATACACGACATTTCTGCAAATGTCTTGATAGGCTAAGTTTATTAATAGGTAAGCCTTAACCATACTTGTACATAGCCTATTTTTCTAGTAGTGCGTCTCATCTGAGCCAAATTACCTGTATCCGACGAGGCATCCGAAGAGTCTGAACCCAAATCATCAAGTGACTCATGTATTTCACCTTCCTCTAAAGCCTCCCCATACAAAGACCCCAAGGCAAAAAACTAATTTAAAACTATAACCCCGGAAATCGTACCCAAAGACCCATTATGAAGACCAGAACCAGAAGGTAGCCTCATACACAAAACCAACCCGACAGGGGGTTCACCATACGGAACCAGAGTTCGGTGGCGCCGATTTATTTGAGAAATCACCCCGTCGCACCACCGGTGCTTGCATCGGCGCCTTACCATGCAAAACATTCCGAGTCGACGGACTCTTATTATCCTGACGCAAATTCAGGTGATGTTGAGGACGCGACCTATTTTCAAAAGCATAATAAGGCTCCTTCTTGTGACCCACATGCAAACAAAGCTTACAAAACAATGACACAAATTCATACACAACCTTTTGTTTAACAACAACACCTTCAATGCGGAGAAGAATCTCAGAAACCCGTGCATCCCGTTAATCAATTTCCACATAGAGATGGGCTTTAGACAATCTTGTGCGATGGGAGTAGAAACATCAACCTGGAGAGGCTAACTAATACGTTGAACAATATGATTCAAAGTCGAATGACAAAAAAGGTGAGCAGGAAGACCGGGCAATTCGCACCAAACTGGAACCAAAGTTGAACGTGGAGATCCATTTAAAAATCCGCATTGGGCAACCAGACATCAAGAATTGCCTTTGCAACCACAACCTCACAAAATCCTCTTCATTAGTCAAACGAAGCAAAATATGACGGGCATTAAGAAAACTCCAAGAAAAACCACCCTCAATTTCCAAAGCATGAATTCCTTGTGCCACTTGTTTTCCAGTAGGCATGGCATGGGAGATTTTACCCACCAAAGTCAATCTCAATGGCTTGGCAAGTGACGTTGTTGCAAGAGTAGAAAAAAATCAAAATCGAAGTACCTTCAAATTCTTCTAAATGCACATTGGAGTGACTGTCTTTGCATCAAACAAAGTGGAAGAAGAGCCATGGGTGGAGGATGAGGGATCATGAGCAGTCGAAGCATAAGATTGCTTCAACGTGGGATTATAATCAGAGGATGGAATGTGAGGATGAGATGATGAAGATCAAGGGTTAAAAAAACATAAAAAAACAAAAAATGGTGAAATCACGTAAAAGAGACATGGTAAACAAGAACAAATCTAAGATTTAGTCTATTAATCCGTTGCTTTTTCAAAGAGAAATCCGCCAACAAGTATGATTATCAATGCATGCAGTGTGTGTTCTTGGTGTGATAGTGTCTATGTGTAATTGGATTCTAGACAGAGGAGAGAGCGTTTAGAGAGAGAAGATTTTTTTTTGGGATTTTTGTTGGGGGGGGACTCTAGGGTGAACATGCTATGAAACTGATTTTTAATTTATTTGCATGTTTACCTATCCAGAGTGTGATACGAGTCAAGTTTAGTGGATTTGAAAAATGTGTTTGGAATTGGTGAAATAGGTCAAATAATCCTAATTCATAGTATGAAACTTGTTCAAATGAGACGAACTCTGCATTGAATACTAGTTTGTTGTTTTCTAGTAATCATTAGGGGTTTGGACTATTTATTACAAGTCACACCTAAAAACTGCCAGTAGATACATGCCAAAAAAAATTGCTCCCCGCTATAAAATCTCATAACAATAAGTCTATTTTGCATTTTTTTTGTCTCAGCAAACAAGTAACCTCAAGTGGGTGTTCCATCGAATGTCCCATCAAAACTTCAACTCACCCCCATTTTTTGTCCTTTTTCACCCCATCAATACATCGTTGATGCATAATGTTTTCATTTTTTTTTTAAATTTCAAATTTACTAATTTTTTTCATTGTGTTGAAAACAAATTTTAATTGAAACAATCTCCTTTAGTTATAATAATTATTTTTATTTAAATATGATAATAATAAATTGATTTTAATTTTAAATTATGCATACATTTATTCTTTAATAATTAATAATTTAAATATGACAGTAATAATTAAATCATAAACTTAATTAATTTGAAAATAATTTAATTTTTAAAAGAAAAATAAATATTTTTATTGGAATTTATTTATCGATTGTGTCATACTTGTTATTTCAGTCCCAGAAAAATGCACGCGCCCAAAAATATGCATTGTGCGGTAAAAATGCAAAAGTTAACAAAAATGCATATACGTAAATAAATTGCATTGCTAAAAATATATGCATTGTCCAAGATACAAATGCATATATGCATATACACTAACTAATTTGTATACACCCAGTATACATTGCATATAAGCATAAACATATGTACATATATAAAATCAGTTTTTATAACCATCCATAAAAAAAAAGACATTCTTGTGGTCTCAAACAAAAAGCTTCCAGCAAAAAATAAAAAGTAAAAAAATACAAATGCTGAAATGCCTTTACATCTTCTCAACTTAAAAATTTAACATTCAAAATCCCAAAAAAAAAAGACTGACAAAACTTGTATAAGAAAATCTGTAGTCACAGATAAATAATAGATTCAACAATAAAACACAAACACTAATAACAAACTAATGAGGAGGATTCCGAGTCGAATTATGTTTGGCTTTAGCAGCAGCAGCAAATGACGATTGCCCGATTTCCTTTGAGTTGCCTCCCATGGTTGATGTTCTATTCCCAATTTCTGCTAAACAAACCTATTTCAACTGTGGTACAACAAGTGCACAATTTAGACACCAATAACAAATAAGCATTTGACAAACACAAACACACCAAAAAAAATCAAATCGTCTTCGCCGCCTTCATATCAGACCAAAATATAGGTCGTGCTGTCACCACCGAGCCGCCATCACCACCGAACCGCCGCCGTCACTGGATCTTTTGAGTAGGGGCGGTGGGGGTGTTAGCCATCTGTGGTGACAGAGAGATATTCTAGAGTCGAGATGAATCGCCATCACCACCGATCCGCCGCCGTCAGCACCTATCTTTCTCTTCGTCTTCTTTTTTAGTGCGAAACCCTAGATCTGCTACAAACCCCCAAAATATCCCGCCGCCATCCGACACTGCAAACACCCAATCGGATCACCACCACCGCAACCACCACTTCCAAATCGGACCGCCTCCCCCCCACCACTGTCACTGTCGCCGCCAAACAACCGCCTCACTCACTCAAAAACTGTACTTCTAACCAAAAGCAGGACCACTGTCGTCCTAACACCACCACAACCAAAAAAAATAGAGACTTTGTTCGGCCGCCGGCTTCCTCGACCACTTCTTCTTTCCTCCTCAAAATTCATTGTCGTGAAGCCCTACCCTTATTTGAAGAGAGAGAGAACTAGAGATATGTAGTTAAATTTTGAAATGAATATTCTGTAGTGGGGCAGATGTGATGGACGCCTCGTTTGATGTGGGGTTGTGATGGGTGGCTGCATAAAATAAAGGCAGTATTGGTTTTTTAATACATTATTTTGTATCTCTCAGAAAGTTGGAAAAGGGTTTGTATTGAATAGTAAAGTTGTTTCCTAAATTGTAGTACAAAGTATATATCCCTAATCAGATTATTAATATAAATTATATTTGTTTTATAAAAGACATATGTTATAAGGTCAATATCATAATATATTATTTGTAGCATAATTGTAAAAGTTAAAAAATGTATTGATTTAAAAAAAAAACCAAAAAAACACTCATGATACGCTTGAAAAAGTGTGAAAAGGTCATTAACCTAGAAATAACAAAGCAGGTGGCTTAGCCCACCTGGTAACTGGACTCCTCATTTGGGTGGGAGATCCAAGTTCAATTCCCCCTGAAGCCACCTGGTAACTGGACTCCTCATTTGAGTGAGAGACCCAAGTTCAATTCCCGCTGAGAACGAATTGGAGTTATGGGAGGTATAAGGTGGATTGACGATTTCATGGAGCATTTGAGTGATTGGTGTACTAACAACTAATTTTGCCCGATAAAAAAAAAAAGTTAACATAAAAAGTGTGAAAATGACTCTGAACGTTGTATGTAGGTAGAAATATGATCATAAACATATTTTTTCGAAGAAAAACACAATTTCATTTTGTTTAAATATTTTTGACCCTATGCCATCAGAACAATTTAACTCTGTTTATTTGAATCTCAATCTAAATTATATATAAAAATTAAGAAAAACTAATGTGAATTAGACATAAATTGCATAAGAAATAAGTTTAACAATACTGAGCACGGGTGCTTCTACAAACTTGCATATTTGCAATGAAAATGAACTAAACAGTGGTGTTACTAATACCGTCAATGTCGTTCAAATGGTTAATAATAAACTTTTAAATCTGCAGACAAGAGACTAATCTTCCTCATCAAGCCCAGTAAAATCTTCAATTACATCGTCTCTGGCACGTTGTGCGTTGAGTGAGCGCATTTCATCTATTTCTATCAGCAATAAAGGGTCACAGACCACTCTGCCCGCTTGTAATTTTTTAGGGCAACCTAAAACATGAGACACAAAGTATAAGACTATAAGTTGAGGTACCTGCATACTTTGGTAAAGGGGAAAACTGGAGATATACCTGATACGGGACAACCACCCTGTAATGCCCTAGAATTTATATGTTGCATGATGGCCTTTTTCTCATATATGTGCTTGCACTCCATACTGCAAAGAAACGACATATTTAAAGCAGATGTTTGATGACAGTATCCAGTTTGTCGTCACTAAACCTTGATAGCAATTAGAGTAAGTCTCTTGTGCATCAGTTGTACGGTGCAACTGTACACAACTAATGCTTTTTAGTTAGTGAAAACTAATACCGTTCAGTGAAAGACTGAAAACAACTAATACCGTATAAAGATGCATTTGAGTTGCACAGTGCACCTGGTTCATACAAAACTTTGTCTAACAATTAATAGTAGGCAATTGGGGATCAAACATTTTAAGGAGGAATAACACTTGGGTGCAGTGGTGCGCCAGTTGCACGGTGCAACTAGTGCACAAATAATTCTTTTTAATAACCTAACTAATATCTTTTAATATAAGAATTAATACTTCTTAGTGGAGCAACTAATACCTTTCAAAAATACACATGAGTTGCATGGTGCAACTGACGATACAAGTATTTGCAAACATTTCAAGGAGCGCAAAACAGCATTCACGATTTTGCCTCATAAAGTTTATAAAGAATAGTGGGAGCAAATAGACATTAAGATTTGATAAAATGATGGGCTGGGTCTATTACGCAAGCAATCTATCAAAAGCTCCATTGAACAGCATAATTAACCGATCGTAATAACAGTACCTTCGAACAGGGTCAGCTAGTTCAGTGACAGGTTTTCCAGTCAGGGGGCATTTAATATTCAGAATATTGCACTGCGTACTGGTCATTACAATGTCCTCTTGCTCTTCACCTGGCATAGGTTGTCCTGCATGATGAACATTCTGTACATAACAATAAAAATCATGTCAATTGAAAGAGTACTTCTATATGAATTCCAATATATGGATGAACTGATTGGAACAAATTTTTCAGATATAAGAGGATCTTTTAAATGCTATTGAAAATTGAGAACAAGATAGGTACAAGAGAAACATATACATGCACATCAACATGAGAGAAAAATGCAGGAAAACAAAAACAGGGAGGCAGGAGAATCATGCATTGATTTTTGATGCAATTCATAATTTCCGGTGTTAATCAGAAATTCATTACTTTAATATGATTTCACTGCCTGATATATAATACTCCCTCCGTTCCTAATTATCTGTCTGATTTATCCATTCACTTTTCGTTGATTAGGATATCAAAAAATATTATATTCTTAATAATGAATTAATAAACTTATAATTACAAGAAGATGGTTCGTATTATTAGGGGCATTGGTGGAAAAAAGGGTAAATTTTCGTTGATATTAGCAAAGAGACAAAAAAATTAGAAACACCATTTTTAAAATAAGACAGATAGATGATAAGGAGGGGAGAGTATAAGAAAGTGTTGGCCAAAGCTCGTTTTTTATAATCATACCCAGATAGCTTCACGAAACTGCCGTAACCATGGGTGGTTCTGTGAGGCAGATGGAAAAGTAGTCTTTAAACTTTTAATTTTGTCATCAAACAGCTTACTGAAGTTCGTTAGCTGCACTCACAAAAAACAGTTTGAACATTATCAGAGGCAATAGCATAAAATACTAAGTCAAAAGATTTCTCCAAAAATAAATATTACCTCAGCCCCAGGCTGGTACTCATTTCCTATAGACTTGATAGCATTTGAAAGATGAGTACACTCGTCCGAGGCGTTTACTAATTCAAGAACACCATCTTCAAGCTCCTTTATCTGCAGTACCAAAAAAAATTGATAATTAGAAAGAACAATAGCTTTTGAGTTATTATAATCACCCTGTATTTGAATGTATTTCTTCGATCGACATACGATGTTCATACACAAATATAGAAAAGAGTAACCATAATCACCCAGTATCTGCTATTTACAAACTTAGGCTCACAATTATCCCGCCGTAATTGGATCATAACCAGAAAATATGTTGTCCACGTTACAATAAACGAGCAGATTATATGCTGCTGATTACCTAAGAAATGATGGAAGAAAGTGATTTACAGTGCACTAAACAGACCTTCAGATTCAAAAATAGAGATGAAGGATAAATTTCTTTATTAATTATCTTCTGTAAACATATATGGGGGTAATTAATCTTCGTAAATTCATACTTAATCATATCTTGAAGTTGAGGAGGATGAAAAACGCATAATGGTCCAAGAATTGGTAAAAACACTGTAAAGATATTGCTAAAGTACAAGGTTACTTCACCTGCCACAATTTGTTTAGCAGTATGGTTTATCAATGCATTTCAACAAAGGTTTCAATATAGGTCAGGGATTCCCCGACATACATCATAATTCGTAAAAGGGTTCAAACTATATATTATATATAGGGGTGTGTGTGTTTGTGTGTGAGAAAAAGAGATCAATAAAAATTGAACAAAATAAAGGCATTTTTTATTCTCTCATAGATAAACTCAGAAGCCATCTTGCAATATAAGTTAGTGTTCTATAAGTTCTCTCTCATGTAACATAAATTTTACACACTAATCCAAAGAAAGCTGTTTATAAGAATCCACAAAGAAACTTATCAGAACTGTTAATAGCTAGAACATATATTACAGAACCCCACACGAGCCAATACTTTAACACAGTAATTAACTAGAACATTATGCTAGGGTTTAAGCGCTGAAAAATACCAAATCGGATTTGTTGTCCCTTTCATAATCGACCCCAATTTCTTTCATCATAATGGTAGGCTTCCTAATTCCCTGAGACAATTGAATAAATTAAGATCCAAATAAATAAATAAAATTTCACACTAATTGTAAGGATTTAAGAAATTGAGTGCACGAAATTTACGGCAATGAGGGACTGGTTGTCGGAAAAAAGGGTCGAAGCCGCTGTGCCAATTCTTCCATACGCGGCGGTGTTGCGAGGAGCAGAGGTGGATGCCATTGGAGATGTTCGTATTCTTTTGGACCTTTTTGCGTTTTTGAAGCGCCCAACTCTTTTGCTCGATAATTTGGAGGGAACGGCTTCTCCAAGATTTTTTTTTGACAGAGCTTCTCCAAGAATATTACGCCGTAAAAAGTCGAAAACGAGAATATCGGGAACCTTTTGCTATTGCTTTCCCAAAAAATGACGGTTAGGTTTAAGTCTTGTATACGTTGCTTTTCATAGTGCATTTTTAAAATTTATAATTTATTTTATTAAAATTTGTAATTTATTGTATTCCCTCTAAAAAGTGTGCTTAGAGTGTTTTAGTCAAGAATGCAAAAGTCAAAAATCAATAATCGAACGTTTGTTGACTGTCTATGCGCCGCCTAGATTGTACGATTTTATTTTTTTTTAAAATTTTATATTTGCCAGAAATTAATTGCCCAATGTCTACTCACTACTCAGTGGATAAACCAAAGGACTAGACCGATGAGCCTCATTTATAAAACAAAGTATTAGGTAGGTTGGCCACATTTATTAGATGGTGTAAATTTTGGCAGCTACTCTACTTCCTAGACTTTGAAAATGACGCTTCTTTCTTCCACCCACTTTATGAGCTATCCTCCATAACTCCATTACATATACCAATAAATTACATATACAGATATACTGATATACACATAACCCACATATAGATATAGAAGTAATTAAGAATTTAAGAAGCAAATTTGAGGAGTGTGGATCAGCGGCGTCGTTCGCGGCGGCAGTGTGGCAGGCGGCGGCGCGGCGTCGGTGTTGCAGGCGGCGTCGCGGCGGCATCAGGGGGTTAGAAGTTAATGTTTTGATTTTTTTTCCCTCTCTCTTCTCAACTTGTGGTGAGTCTGGTGACTGGTGTGGTGAGGCCGTGATTGGTGAGGGTAAAAAGATGCTTAGGTGGCGGAGCCGATTTGGCCGCCTAGGCCGCCTATGGCGCGCCTAACTCCCCAACCGAATTTTTTGGCCGATTTTAGTGAAATCGGGGCGGCCGCCTATCCCCATTTCTGCAACACTGGTTTTAGTATGTTGTACAGAAATATATATTAAGTCTATTTATAAATAACATAATTGATTGTGAGTAAAATATAATTATAACTTGAGTAATAAAGTGATTGTTGGACGATGAAGATAAAAAAAATTGTGTCCATAAACGTATTTAATCTATCTTTCCGTAAAACCTGTTTCAGCACTCTAAACACACTTTTTGTGGACAAATGGGATATTTTTTATGGACACATGTTGTATTTTTAGTGTAATAAATTGTAAATTTCAATGCAATAAGTTGCAAGTTTTTAAAATACACTATTGAGTAATGATGCACCTGGTGCACAGGAGACCCATAAAAAATGATATTTATAAGACAAACGTTTATATACAACTAGCACGTAACCCCGTGTTCCATGCAGGAATTTTTATATTATTAATTTTGAATTAAATACTTCAAATATTTAACTATATAGGTAATTTTCATTTTATAAATATTGTAGGTCATAATTTTATTTATTTTTTATTCTAAATTATAAATTTATGAAGTACTACTATGCATTTAATATAAAGTACATGTGCAAAAAAAAATGATGGATGAAGAAAAACGTAAACTGTGAGAAAATCTCGAGACAATAAAGAGGCCTGAAAAATTGGAAAAAAAAGTGAAAAATAAACTAGCAAAGAATAATAACCTAAAAAAAATTAAATGATATATATTAAATTAGACAAATGAATAGTGAGATTAAAAGTTATACCATAAAGTCAAAATCATAAAATTTAATGTCAGAGATGATGAAGAAAAATGAATGGTATATATTTTGAAGATGAAGTATTATATCATAAATAATTTTTCATAGAATTGCAGGATTTTGAAATATAAAATTTATATGAATAGGGAGTGATTCATAATTAATAGATAAGATATATTGTACATATCCATCCGTACAGTATAACACATATCCACCGTATTCTACTCATTAAACTGAAAATTCATGGATATTTTACAGGTCGGATTGTGTCAAACAGATTTTTCAGTACAATTCGCGCTAAGGCAAAATAGGAAAATTCACGCCCAGGTATGTGTTACTATAAGAACAAACATGTGTTACTGTAAATACATGTATGTGTTATTGTAGGACAATAACACATACTTGTTGTTGGGAGATGAATTTAATAAAAGATTATATGATTTTGATTAAGATCCCAAAACCCCTAAGTATGACATGTTCGGAATGATCTTGATAGTTAGTCGAGGATTGAGTTTAGAGTATTAGGATGTTATCGCAAAATGTATAGTCGCCAGATATAGTTCAGGATAGGTTCAAGACTCAAGAACTCAATATGTTTCGAAGATCTTTGAAGTTTCAAAGATGAACCGAAGTCTCTCAAGACTTCGATAAATCGAGAGGCGAAGACTCAAAGCATGAAGACTTCAAGATATCGGTCAAGATAAATCAAGACTCAAGACTCAAGACTTAGAAGACTCAAGACTCGAAGACTCAAGACTCGAAGACCAAAGACTCGAAGACTCAAGACTCGGAAGACCTCAAGACTCGAAGACTCAAGACGCAAAGATCAAGACCGAGTATCTCAAGATCATTAATCTTTGAAAGCACGATAATTATGAAGACTCGAAGAATAATGAATGCTCAAGATGAACTCGAATGTTCGAGGCATTTGAATATATCTATTCAAGGATGCAATCTTCGAGAGAAACACGATACCTTAGAAAGATAGATCTCGCCAAGACATTCAAATGCATAAGAGGAACTAAGTCGAAGTGTTGTTAAGGTTATATCAAACTCGAGTTTGTAACCAAAAGAGCCGTTGAAAGGTGTCTACCTTTTCCGAAGACAAAAGTCAAAAAAGAGGAAGACGACATCATGCCCATACCGATAATCGACAAAACGACACATTTGAAAAAAGATGTCGGATATTAAAGTTCAGATTGCAAAAAGTGAAGACCGGCTACATGAAAGGCTATTGCTTAAAAACGTGTTAGGAAGTTTCAAATCCTAAATATAGCCGTTTCTCACACACCATAAAGAGGAACTCACGTTTATCTCTCCAACGGATAGTTTTCAAGAGTGACCTTGGTGTATGCCTATAAATCTTGGTGACCTCTACTTTGTAAGGTTACGGGAAATTTATCGCAACTCAAGAGCTCAAACTTATTCTTGCAAAAAGTTAAAGCACTTTCGAAATACCTTGAATTTCCCAAGTGCTTCTATATTGAAGAGAGCTCACTTTACTAAGCCTAGCTTGATAAGATTTATCCAAAGCTTAGTCGAGATATCCTAAACCTTTGCATTGTGCTTCATTGTAAAGAATATCTCATCTAGTTGAAACCAACCAAGAAACCCCAAACCCTTGAGAAGGTAGTTGGAGTGTGTTTGTTGGTGAGAAGTGTTGTAAAGAGTTAGTAAACTACGCAGAGTAGTCAGAAAACTCTAGAGGAGAAGTTAGTAAGCTACAGGGGTAGTCTGAAAGCTTGTGTGTGATTGAGTTAGTAAACTACGGAGGTAGTCAGAAAACTCAAGGTCGGGTTGAGTAAGTAAACTACGTGGAGTAGTCGAAAACTTCGGGGCCGAGTTGAGTAAAGTAAACTCACGAGGTAGTCGTAAAGCTCGAAGTTGATAGTGAATTTCTCCGAAGAGTCGGGGAGAGTGGATGTAGGAGCTTGAGTCTACGAACCACTATAACTCTTCTTGTGTTCTTTATTGCTTTCTTATCGTTAGCTCGGGCCGCATCAACTTGATTTTGAAAGCATACTTTTCAGCGATATTGGTTGGAATCAATCCATTTTGAAGTTGCATAAGTGAATCACAGCCTAATCACTATTTCATAAGGGGAAGGTTTTTCGCCAAAGCTTAAAGCGAGTATAAACTAAGGGCCAACCATTCAAGACGGTCGAAAGTAGCTAGAAACGGATAGTTACCTAAGCGAACTCTCTTCCGAGGATTGATAAGTTAGTTATCGATCCAAGCAACTCAGGATCTCTCGACTACTCGGGACTCGATTGAGATTATCCGGGGTATCGAAAGCGGCTTCGGGATCACTGTCTCGATAGACTTTGACTCGAGTGATCCAGGCTTACCGAACCTAATCTTGAGGATTGTCGATTCCAAGTGACCTCGAAGAAAAAGTTTTAAAATCACGAACACGTGTATTCCCCCATACGTGTAATACTCGTTTTCACCGGGACCAACAAGTGGTATCGAAGCGTTGGTTCAACTTGACCCTGGCTTTGTGTTGACAAGTTTTATTTTCAAAAATACTTGTGGTCTATCCGAATCGATCTTATTTCTTTGAATTTTTTCTTTTCAAAAGATCAGAAAAATGTCTTCTAAAAAACTTCCCATGTTCTCAGTAGAGAACTATGATCTATGGAGACTGAGAATGCAGGCACATCTGTATTCCAAACATGAGCGTATGTGGAGAGTGGTTTCTCAAGGACCATTCAAATTTCATTGTGGTGAATCCCGGAGGAGCGAAGATGAGAGAATTGATCCTAGAGCGAGAATTTTCCTAAGTCGATGACCAACTAACTCGAGGAGAGAAAGTTAGTCAATCTAGACTACATTGCAAAAGACACACTATACAGTACAATTGATGATGGTGTGATGGGAATGATCTCTCACTGTAATACTGCTAAAGAGATATGGGATACACTAGCTATTATGTGCCAAGGCACATATCATATAAAAGAAAACAAACTTTCAGTGGCAATTGGAAAGTTTGACAGTTTTGAAATGGATGATGGTGAATCAATAGACAAATTGGAAGTCGATTCACTAAGCATCATGAATGATCTAAATGCACTTGGAAAGAAATATCCACAAAGAGAAGTGGCATTGAAAATTCTTAGAGGTCTTTCTAAGAAATGGGATATTCATGCAGTGGTGATTGAAAACACCAAGAACATTAGTTCAATGCCATACCAACAAGTCTTCTCTGAGCTGAAAGCCTATGAATTTGTAATTGATAAGAAATCCAAAAAGGCCGACAAAGAAAGATGATTCTTCATCAAGTAAGAATGTGGCTTTAAAAGCCAAAGATAAAACACTCATAAAACTAAAGAGTCGAGAACCCCATGCCAAACATCGGGATGATCTTGAGGAAAAGCTAAACCGATGGCAAGGAGGTTTGACAGACTTAATAATAGATTTGGAAAATACAAAAGCTTTTTACAGAACCACGGTACCGGAAGAAACCCGAGGACGGATCAACCGAGAAGAAGAAGGACACGAAAGTGAAGGATCTTCATCCAGAAAGAAGGACTCAAGTCCAAAGAAGAAAATGATCAAGGATGATGATGCCAACAGATGCTATAATTGTCAAAATAAAGGTCACTTCCAGTATGATTGTCCAGAATTGAGTGCTAAGGAGAGAAGAGAAAGACAAGCTAAAAGAGACCAGAAGTTCTCAAACAAAAAGGCCATGGTTGCAGAAGAAGAACACTCTGAAGAGGAATCTAGCTCTTGGATGAGATATTCTCAGACAGTGAAAGTGATGACATCTGTCTGATGGCCATTGAGGAGGTAAACTCTTCTGTCTCTGTTGTTGCTCCTACACTAGCACAAGAGTTTTCAAGTTCCACTGAAAACAGTCATTTTGACCTGATGGATTCTTTTGAGAATCTGATGAAGGACTATGCTGTTTTGCAAGGACTGCTAAATAAAACTCAAGAGCGAGAATAAAAAGAATCTTTGAAAATCTAAAATGGAAAGACTCTAGCAAAACCGAAATCACTTCTCAATTTATGGGAGCTCTTGATGAATGGATGTTCGAAAGTACAACTCTCGAAGAGAAAGAGAAGTTGATAGAGACCCTAAGCGAAAAAGCTAGAGAAATCCTTTCAAGAAATTCAACTAATCGAGAACTAAGTTCAATGACCTCTCCGAGAAGCATGAAACTCTACAGAATCGTGAGGATAGTGCATGAAGAAAGTTAACTCTATTGAATAATGCATCTAAAGTAATAGATGAAATTGAGTTACCAGAGATCCGCCACTATAAAACTGGATTGGGATACACTCTCGTGGGGAACCTCACAAGGTCATCCGAATCTTCGCATCAAGTAGCAAGAAGACAATCTTTGTTAAATCGATGGCACCTACACTTCAATCAAGTAATGCCCAAGATTGTAGACAAGGAAAAGGACCTATGGTTTGAAAAACTGAATGATC
Organism: Stenogyne calaminthoides; assembly: GCA_037126765.1. Taxonomy (NCBI): domain Eukaryota; kingdom Viridiplantae; phylum Streptophyta; class Magnoliopsida; order Lamiales; family Lamiaceae; genus Stenogyne; species Stenogyne calaminthoides. Next base: position 14,188,631 of record JBBCBC010000032.1, read on the forward strand.
AAAGTTAGAAAGCCCAAACCTCGGTGAAGGCTAGAAAAACCCGAAAGCGATCGATTGAAAATTTCGAGCAAGTACTTCAAAGCCTCGGGCTAAGAATGCAACCTTGAAAGGATCTACATTGAACCATCGGAGGAATCTTCGGAAGAGAAACACTCGGCAGAGATATTCTTAATCGAAGAGACCAAGTCCCTCGATATCTTGAAAGACCCATATTTCAAAGACAGCAACCTAAACCCCACTTGCCTAAGGGTAAAGGTTACTCCGAACCCAAGTCAACAAAGATTCGAGACACCAAGACGAAGCCAAAGCAATGGAACAAAAAGGCTTGAACCAAAGAAGAATTCAAAAGCCCATGTTCATGCTAAGGCCAAAGACTCATAATGCGAAACCCGCTAAGGCACCCGTGAGTAGTAAATGTGTATGTAGATGTTTATGGAAGACAGATCGACCACTCTAAAGTGATTAGAGTTGTTAGGCGATTTGGATTCCTAAAGGTACAACTAACCTTGTAGGACCCTACACAAATTGGGTACCTAAGAATTAAATTGTTTTTCAGGAGGAAAACAAGGGCACTGAACTAACTAAAGATCACATGGCATCGATGAGCAGAGATGAAAAAGCTCTCGATATATGATATCTTGACAAAGTGGATGTTCAAGACATATGACAGATACAAGAAGATACTCAAATGACTATGTTGAACAAAGAGGCCCACAGATCACTTTTTGGAGATAACTCGAGGGGACGGATCAAGGATATGGAACTTTGGAAATCGACTCGGTTCATATCCATGGTGTTTCATATGTATACGGATTGAAGCATAACTTGCTTTCAATTAGCCAATTTCGTGATAAAGGTTTTAATGTTGAGTTCTCTAAGAACTTATGTTTTGTGAAAGATGATACATCACAGAAAAGTACTCTTGTTGGTACAAGAAAAGGGAATGTGTATCTTGGTCGATTGGAGTTCAACTCCTAAAGATACATGTTTAGTTGCTAAAAGTTCCACAGATACCCGGTTGGTTATGGCATAAAAGAATGAATCACCTAAATTTCAAAACCCTGAACAAGCTTGCAAGATTAGCTCTTGTAAGAGGGTTACCTAACGAAGTGTTCAGTAAGGAACATATTTGTGATGCATGCCAGAAAGGCAAACATATAAGAGCATCAATTAAAAGTAAAGTTGAGGTTTCTATTGAAAGAATACTTGATTACTTCATATGGATCTTTTTGGTCCTATAACACCGCGGAGCACTAATGGCGAAAATACACATTGGTAGTAGTTGATGACTACTCGAGATATACTTGGGTCATATTCTTACTCAAGAAGAAAGAGACTCGAGATAAAAAGTTGCGAGAATTCTTGAAAAGGCTCAAGATTGAGAAAAAATCGAGTGTGGTCAAAATCGGATCGACAAAGGAGGCTGAATTTATAAATCATATTATATCTGATTATTGTGCAGCAAATGGAATTTCTCATGAAACATCAGCTGCAAGGACCCCTCAACAAAATGGTGTTGCTGAAAGAAGGAACAGGACTCTGAAAGAAGCTGCAAGGACAATGATAGCTGAAGCTGATATTCCTAAAAGATTTTGAAATTTGAAAGTCATCAACACCTTTGCATGCTACTCTCTGAGAATAGATCCATCTTGACCAAGAGTCAAGGCAAAACACCTTATGAACTTTGGAATGAAAAGAAGCCTCTTGTTTCTTTCTTTTCGTGTGTTTTGGTTGCAAGTGTTTCATATACAATAATGGTAAAGATCAGTTGAAAACTTTTGATAGTAAAGCTGATGAAGGAATATTCTTAGGATATTCTGAAGTCAGTAAAGCTTTCAGAGTTTACAACTGTAGGACTCTTATTGTGGAGGAAACACCTCATGTTGTTTTTGATGAAACTATTTGTGTTCAGAAGAAACAGGAACATGATGCAGATGAACCGACTAAGAGGATCACCAGATTAAACTGAAACAAAAGATAAATCATCCTTTGAACGAAAAAAGAAGAAGTCGGTCACTATCTATGGTGGAGTGACTCGAGACTTCGAGATAAAGAAGTTCGGGATGGAAATCGAGGATGGTGAGACTCGGAAAACCAACACTCAAAAGGTGACGACCGAGCAGACACTAGTTCGGACTCGGTATGTGATGCCAATGAAGATGTGGTCACGGTGAGGCAAATTCTGAATCTATCAACCAAAGGGGAACAAATGTCTCGACAATGTTCGAATAGAATTTCCCCGAGGAAGATGATTCACTTTCTCCTTTTCTTTTGTTCCCCGAGTTTCTTCGATTTAATCGAACCTAACATTTTAAATGTTGAGGATACTATTGAAGGGGAACATCAAGAAGGAAATGGTTAGATAGTCATCCTACAAGTCAAATTGTGGGTGATCTAACTGAAGGAGTTAAGACAAGAAGGTTCCATGGTGAAAGTGCACTATTCTACGCCGCTTCCTATCGAAAAAAAGAAACTCTTTGAGATTAATGAAGCTCTACAAGATTCTTATTGGATTCTTTGCTATGCAAGATGAAATTTGAATCAATTCTCAAGGAATGAAGTATGGGAGTTGGTAGATAGACTGAAAGGCACAATGTCATTGGAACCAAGTGGGTTTTCAAGAATAAAAGAGATGAAAACAACAACATTGTAAGAAACAAGGCAAGGCTAGTTGCTGACAAGGTTATTCCCAAGAAGAAGGCTTGGATTATGATGAAACCTTTGCTTTTGTTGCAAAGACTAGAAGCCATCGATTGTTTCTTGCATATCTTTGCCCACATGAAGTTCACATCTATCAAATGGATGTGAAAAGTGCATTTCTGAGCGGTGTGCTTAAAGAAGAGGTTTATGTGGAACAACCTCCCGGCTTTAAACAGAATGACCCGGGTTTCTGTGCTCGAGAAAAGCCTTGTATGGTCTCAAGCAAGCACCGAGCATGGTATGATACTCTTTCTCGGTTTCTTCTTGACCATGGTTTTGTCAAAGGAACTGTTGATAGAACTCTGTTCGAGGATAGAGGATGGGGAAGATATCTTCTTGGTTCGGATATATGTTGATGACATCATTTTTGGATCTCCAAACCATCGGTTGTGTGAAAAGTTTTCAACACCGATGAAAGGCAAGTTTGAGATGTCAATGATGGGAGAGATGAATTTCTTTCTAGGTCTTCAAGTGAAACAATCAAAGGAAGGAATATTCATCAACCGGCAAAGTACACCGAGATCCGATTGCCAAAATATGGTGTACAGATTGCAATGCGTTAGGATTCCTATGAATACTAACTACAAGATGGATCCCGATTCGGAAGGCAAATCGTCGGTGAATCATACCGATTATAGAGGAATCATTGGATCATTGCTCTATCTCACGACAAGTAGGCCAAATATAACATTTCTTTGTTGGGATATGTGCAAGATACCAAGCTAATCCTAAGACTAGTCACATGGAGGTCGCCAAAAAGATCTTGAGATATCTTAAGGGCAAAGTGAATAGAGGATTATGGTATCCGGTGATGATAACCTTGAATTAACTGGTTACTCGGATCTTCGACTATGGAGGTTGCATAATTGATGTAAAGTCCACAACAGGGAACTTGTCAATTTCTAGGAAGCAAACCGATATCTTGGTTTTCAAAGAAGGACCTCGGTAGCAACTTGTCTTCTATCGAAATTTGAATACACATTGCGTGAAGCTGCTGCGTGCTCGATTCTTTGGCTCGGACAACAATTAAGGGATTATAAAGTTGTGGCCAATGAAGTACCAATATTTTGTGACAATAATAGTGCCATTGCTATTTCACAAAATCCGTTATTGCACACGGATGCAAGCATGTGGATATCGAGACATCACTTCATCGGAGATCATGTCGAGAAAAAGGACATAAGGATGGAGAAAATTCATCTTCGATAGGCAAAAGAGGCGATATCTTGACTAAACCTTTTGGTCAATCAAGATTTCGGGAACTTTCGGTTGAATTAGGGATGTTAGAACCGGTGTATAAAGTAAATCGAAAATTGAAGATTTTCGGATGCATGAAGTTTTTCGAATTCTACTAAGAAACTCGGGATAAAATGGAAATCTTGAATCGAGTCTCGAAACTTCAGTTCTTGAAGGTCAAGATTCGATAGCATCTTTGAACCTTTCGATTTTCGATTATTATCTTGACATTTTATCAAGGTCGATTACTCGAGAAGACCGATAGAGGGAAATTAGTCCGAAGAAGTAATGACTCATGTGACCCATTTATTGCTTAAGTAAAAACTCATTAATCATTCGCAATAAATACAAAACACCTGAGGAATGTTTTTGGGCGGGATCGTTTTAAATTCGAAAAAAGGTCAAGCGAGTTATTTAATACTCTGCCAGTATTATTGACCAATGAGGATATTTTGGCGGCTTACTTTCGAGAGAGATCGTCGGTTCATATACCCGATTAATCGAGATTAATCTCAACCGATTTCTTTTCACCTAACCAACACGATTCCCCACGATCTAAAGCTATTTATACCTCTTTAAGCCATTCAAGTTTAAATTTTATCAAACCCTTCGTTCCCAAATACTCAGAACTAAAATCCCTTTGCCCGAAATTGCAAAACCCTAAAGCTTCACATTCTTCAAATCATATTCTAAAATGGCCTCAACAGGTAATGCGAGAGATTAGCCATAACCAATAAGCCATGGTACGAGTTCCTTTGTCTCACTTGAGAGCACAACCAACTCAAAGCCGGAAGAGGAGGCTCTGCATATGATCCGACTGGCTAAACTCACCCATCTAGTCGCAAGCCGACCGACCCAGAGTTCGCAAAGGAGGTAATCGAAATCATCCGCAATTTGAAAATAGATGAAGAAGATTGTATGCACTCTTCCGATTACCGTATCTCATCTAGAGCACTCATCAAAATCGTCGATTTTGAGAGGGAGTTGTGCATTATCAAAAAAAAAATCTGAATGATGTGTTTGAGTTATGTGATAGAGGAGAGGATCCTGCGATGTATATGTCGGGTAGAGAGAAGAGAGTACCTAGATAGGATTGCTGAGAATCTGTGAAGTTTGAGGCAACTTTGCACAAGAAGCACCTAAAACCACAATATCGTGTGCTGATGGATATTGTGAGCAAGAGCGTCATGAGTCTTGCGGGGAGTTTTGAGCAGATTAGTACCCCGAAGCTCAGATTGATGGCGGCGATCGAGGCATCTCCCACCACTGACTTCAACTGGCTGAAATTCTTAGTCCAGATGGTGTCGGAGCAAGTCAAGATCATAAAAAGAGTCAATGGGGAAATCACGATGAAAGGCAAGATCCACCATGCCACCAAAATTGCCTATATTTTGGAGATGTGCGAGAGAGGAGGAGGATATCTTCGCCAACTCAACCCCATTCCTAAATCAAAATTCTCTTCAAGACCCTTTCTTTGTGAAGAAGAAGGTCATTCGAGGGAAAAGAGAAAAGAAGGTAGAATCACCTTCTGCGGGGTCGGGCCGAGAAAGAGACCCAACAAACCAGGGGGAAGGTTACATTGGAGGCAAAAATGGAGCAAGGAGCAAAACCGATGAGGCGAGAAGAACCTCGCCCAAAGCGCAAAAGATTGGTGGTTCTCACCGACGATGGTAGCAAATGATTCGAGGCGAGACAACCTCGAGGGGCCAAATCGCCAGAGTTCACCATTACAAGTCTTGGCTCAGTTAGCTCAAGGACACAGGATCGATCGAGGAGCAGTGTCTTCTCCGAGGTGCTCGAGACATCACTCGGTTCGAGATAAAATTTCTCAGAAATTTTTAAAGGAGCTCAGACCTCGGAGATGCCTACCTCCGGATGCGCAGGCTCAGACCGAAGAGCCACCGTAGTCGATCCAAGATGCGCTCGATCGACGAGCCAACTCAGACTCATCGAGGAAATGCTACCAGCCTCGTAACCCACTCGGATGCAAACCGAGGACCCAATGCACAAGCTTCAGATACTAACGAGGCTCGGGGAGCAAAATGTACTCGATGAGCTCTGAGTGACCTAATGCTTGATCCCTTACCAAGCTTCTCATGAACCGGAGAGCCCGAGATGGAAGAAGGGCGAGGTCAAGAAGGCGAGTGGAGGAGCAAGTGGAACGGTTCATCCTTGACCGACACCGAGCTCAAATTTCATTCCCTCGATCCGCTAGATATATTCTTTGATTAAGGGCGACAAAGGTATATCCTCAATCGACTCTTCCCGAGATGCTTGATATTCAGATGCAGAGGGGAAGACTGGTGGAATGAGGAGACACCTTTCCCGACCGACTTCTCGTGGTTCGTAAGGACAAAGCTCGAGGATGAAAAAATTCGATTTTGATGAGCTGGTTCAAATGGGTTTAGCCGAGAAGAAAGTAATCGAGGTTGGTGCCCCGGCGGAGACAAATCCAAAGATGGAGATGGGGACCAACGGGAAATGCCGAGGATCGATCTCAAAACAGAAAAAGAGACTTCCGTTCTTCGATCAACCTCGATCGAAGCTAGCACTCTTGGTACCTTTGGCACTATTAATAATTATGCGAGTTCTTTGAAAGTACTATCTTTAATTACGAAATGTCGATAATCGACCGAGGCTCAATTGGAGACCGGAGCTCGGGATGAATTTGGAGCTCGGGATGATCAAAGCGGCCGCGAGAAGGTGCGAGGCGTCTGCTTTGAGATTGATCTCACTCCCGTCATGGAGAAACTTGAGAAGATTGAGCCAATGTCGATCAAACTTACTCGAGATGGAAGCAACGTTGGCCAATCAAGCTCGAGACAATGGAAGGGCTTAGCCATTCTTGAGCTAATGCGGTGAGATACAAAACACTCGACCACTCGGATGACCTCCATGGAAGAAAAATTTGAATGAAAATTTGGAGGAGTCAACGCAGAAAGTTAAATCTTTGAAATGAAACAAAAAGCACCGTGAGTCCATGAATTTCTAGAGGTGAAACCGACAGAGAAAAAAATGAGGTCTTGATCAAATCTCTTTGTTGAGGAAATGAGCTCGGTGCTCATGACCAAAATGACAGAGATGCTTAAAGATGCACTCTCCGGCGATTTTGCCCACATATCTGAAGAACTGCGTGGCTAAGAACCACATTAGGAGAATGGAAGATGAGCAAGATCAGCTAGCGAGGAGAGATCCATTTGTGTAAGCAAAAACGATATCACATGGGACACAGCTCTCTCCGGACTTCTTCCAAACTACGGTGCAAGAAGGGGAAAGGGAAGGTCGAGACCTCGGGAAGTTCATGCACGCACTTTGGAAAAGAAGGCTCAGAAAAGATCTTTGAAATGTACAATCTAGCCCAAAGCTTTAAAAAAGTCGGTACTCTTGAGAAGTTAAAATTTGCTCAAGTAGAGAAGCTTTGTCTACATTCGAAGTTTACGAGCAAACCAAGCTTGAGGTTGCAAGAGAGAAACCGAAAGTCTGCTAGAACTAAGGTTGGAACAAGCCATCTTTGTCTTGCCGAATCGCTTATGAAGAGGAAAGCCTTGGGCGTTGTTCAACCTGTAAGCAAGCGTCGCGAAGGCTTCTAAGCCAATCCAGAGAAAGTTGGTTCGGATGATGAAGATCAGAAAATCGAGTCTCAACCTCGAAGAAAGTCTTCAACACCAAAGAGGCTCGATGACACTCCAAAAAGAACAAGCTAAGAAAGCTGCTGCTCCAGTCTCAGGAACTTCTGCGATCAGAAAGAAGATAGACGAAGAGCAGAAGCGAAGGAGTGACTTCGTAAAGTTTGCGAGCAAGAGGAAGGGAACATCGAAAGCGGCTTGAAGTGGCCCCTATGTTGATAAATGGATGCCCATTAAACTCAACGACATGTGGGAAGAAGTGAAGAGAACCTTCGGTTCAATTACGATGTTCTCGGGGAATGGAGAGGGAAGGCTCGGACGTAAGCTAAGCTTTCATTGAATATCTTCTCACCTTTTATCCAAAGTATTTACAAAATTTGGATTAACCTTGCGGATGAAGGTGGAGTACGGATAGTAGCCCCAGGTCCATATTCCTATCCTCCTCAAAGAGACTTGGTAATGGCTTGGTAAATGAAAAAGGCCATTACGCAAGAAATTGCTTTCGAAGACCGGGTCGATTGGGCCTAAATCGAAGCTTGATCCGGACATTATCGGAGAAAGAAATGAGTGAAGAAGAGATTCTTGGAATGTTTGATCTGGAAGTGCCCATTTTGATGAAGTCGAAAATGAAGCAAACAGTAGAAAGACCGAAGAAGCGAATCAAGACTAGAAACCGAAGATCGAGAAGATTTTGTATTATTTAAATTTTTGGCTTTTTGATTTTGTTTGATAAATTCATTATAATCTGTAATTGTACACTTATCATCAATGAAGATTTATCATTATGCTCAAAAGATAATATCTCATTATCTTATTTTACATGTCTTTATATTTGATATGCGATTCTTTGTTGTTTAGTGATGAAGTTGTTGGGAGATTCATTGCTGAAGTAATTGTTGAGAGACATAACCAATCTTGTAATAGGATAAAATGAAACCTGAATATAGGTTATATATCCATAACAAGATAGGTTTTGGCATCATCAAAAAAAGGGGAAATTGTTGGGAGATGAATTTAATAAAAGATTATATGATTTTGATTAAGATCCCAAAACCCTAAGTATGACATGTTCGAGAATGATCTTGATAGTTGAGTCGATTAGGTTTAGAGTATTCAGGATGTTATCCGCAAAATGTATAGTCAGCAGATATAGTTGAGGATAGGTTCAAGACTCGAAGAACTCGGTATGTTTCGAAGATCTTGAAGTTCAAAGATGAAATCGAAGTCTCTGAAGACTTCGATATGGAAACCGAGAACCGAAGACTCAAAGATGAAGACTTCAAGATATCGGTCCAAGATAAATCAAGACTCGTAAGACTTTGAAGACTCGAAGACTCAAGACTCGGAAGACCTCAAGACTCGAAGACTCAAGAAGACTCGGAAGACCTCAAGACTCGTAAGACTCAAGACGCAAAGATCAAGACCGAGTATTCAAGATCATTAATATCTGAAAGAATAAAGAATTATCGAAGACTTCAAGAATGTCTTCAATGCTCAAGATGAACTGAATGTTCCGAGGCAATTGAATATATCTATCTCAAGGATGCAATCTTTGAGAGAAACACGATACCTTAGAAAGATAGATATCGCCAAGACATTCAAATGCGCATAAGAGGAACTAAGTCGAAGTGTTGTTAAGGTTATATCAAACTCGAGTTTGTAACCAAAAAGAGCCGTTGAAAGGTGTCTACCTTTTATCAAGACAAAAGTCAAAAAGAGGAAGACGACCACTATACCATTAATCGACAAATGATAAAGTCAACAAAAAAAAGATGTCGATGTACGAAAGTTCCAGATCGCAAAAAGTGAAGACCGGCTACATGAAAGGCTATTGCCTAAAAACGTGTTAGGAAGTTTCAAATCCTAAATATAGCCGTTTCTCACACACCATAAGAGGGAACTCACGGTTATCTCTCCAACGGATAGTTTTCAAGAGTGACCTTGGTGTATGCCTATAAATCTTGGTGACCCTCTACTTTGTAAGGTTACGGGAAATTTATCATAACTCAAGAGCTCAAACTTATTCTTGCAAAAGTTAAAGCACTCGAAATACCTTGAATTTCCCAAGTGCTTCTATATTGAAGAGAGTCACTTTACTAAGCCTAGCTTGATAAGATTTATCCAAAGCTTAGTCGAGATATCCTAAACCTTTGCATTGTGCTTCATTGTAAAGGATATCTCATCCTAGTTGAAACCAACCAAGAAACCCCAAACCCTTGAGAAGGTAGTTGGAGTGTGTTTGTTGGTGAGAAGTGTTGTAAAGAGTTAGTAAACTACGCAGAGTAGTAGAGAAAACTCTAGAGGAGAAGTTAGTAAGCTGCTGGGGTAGTCCGAAAGCTTGTGTGTGATTGAGTTAGTAAACTACGGAGGTAGTCGAGAAAACTCAAGGTCGGGTTGAGTAAGTAAACCACGTGGAGTAGTCGTAAAACTCGGGGCGAGTTGAGTAAATAAACTACGAGGTAGTCGTAAAGCTCGAAGTTGATAGTGAATTTCTCTCGAAGAGTCGGGGAGAGTGGATGTAGGAGCTTGAGTCTCGAACCACTATAAGCTGCTTTGTGTTCTTTATTGCTTTCCTTATATCTGTGCTTAAGCTAGCCGCATCAACTTGATTTTGAAAGCATACTTTTTTCCGATATTAGGTTGGAATCAATCCATTGAAGTTGCATAAGTGAATCACAAACCTAATCACTATTTCATAAGGGAAGGTTTTCAAACAAAGCTAAAAGCGAGTATAAACTAAAGGCCAACCATTCCAAGACGGTCGAGTAGCTAGAACGGATAGTTACCTAAGCGAACTCTCTTTCGAGGATTGATAAGTTAGTTATCGATCCAAGCAACTCGGGATCTCGACGACTTTCGAGGACTCGGTTGGGATTATCGAGGTATCTGAAAGCATTTCGGGATCACCTGTCTCGATGAGACTTTGACTCGAGTGATCTGTGCTTCTCGTAACCTAATCTTCGAGATTGTCGACCCAAGCTAACCTCAGTAAGAAAAAGTTTTAAAATCACTGAACACGTGTATTCCCCCCCCATACACGTGTAAGACTCGTTTTCACCGGGACCAACACTTGTCTTTTTAGTACACTAGTTTATATACACGTGCATTGCACATTGTTTATAAATAATATTATTTCTCAAATATTCATTAGAGATTAAGATTTTTGTAGTTTAGTAACTTTGCATCATTTTGAAATTGGTCTCGATTGGTTTGATTTTTTAATTTTGGTCATGTAAGTTTCCAAATATTTTAAAATCGGTTCTTCAACCTACTCTAGCAGGTTACCAATCGTAACTGCCACATGTGTAATTATTTAGTTTTCCTCTTTAATTTCGAAGCGTCACTTTGAACTTTTTTAATCCTAATAATTGTGGTCGGGTTTTGGATCGGGTTTAACAACAATTTGTATATTAAAAGACAAAGTCAAAAGTCAAAACAATTGAGACCAATTTCAAAACGAAGCAAAGTTACTGGACTACAAAAAAATTAATCCCTTTACATTACTAGCGTTAAAATTAAACATCAACCATGTCATGAAATTACTGATAAAATATGTTGTTATATAAACCTCGATGTTGGGAGATGAATTTAATAAAGATTTTGATTAGATCCCAAAACCCCTGAGTATGACATGTTTCAGGATGATCTTGATAGTGTAGGACCAGGTTTCAAATTATCAGGACGATCTGCACCATGTATTGACAGCAGACATAGTTCAGGTTAGAATAGGTTTCAATGTTTTGTCTGAAGATCACAGAAGTATCCTGAAGACCAAACTATACTGAAGACCTAAATCATACTGAAGGATCAGTATATCCTGAAGATCATAAGAGCCTGAAGATCAGAAGAACCTGAAGATCAGAAAAACCTAAAGATCAGAAGAACCTGAAGATCAGAACATCCTGAAGACTCTTATGTACTGAATCAACAGAACCTGAACAAAGTCACTTCGAGTTAAATAGTGTTTGTTCATTCTGAGTACATGCAAAGAGAATGTTATACGTTCGTGAACACTAAGGAAAATATCAACTCAGTGTTGGTTGACTAAAAGAGCCATTTTTGTTGTCTCTATTCAAAGGAAGATATCGACCAATGAGGAGGTGACAACATCATACTTTCCTGACACTGAAAGCGACATTTCTCTGAAATATGTCAGCAGAGATATTTGTCTTGTTCACAGAAAATGGTGATTGGCTGCTTATCTGGATATTTCCTAAAACATTCAAGGGCTCGTTCAAACCCTAATGAAGCCGTTCACCATATACTCAAAGAAGAAACCCGAGATACTATCTCTCCAACGGATAGTTTTTCAAAGGAAGACTTCTTGAGAGTTGCCTATAAATACTAGAGGCCTTGAACACTTCAAGGTCACGGGAAATCAAAGCAACTCCAGAGCTCATTCGTATTCAAGCATTCTTGTGAAGCACTCAAAACCCTTAGAATTTCCCAAGTGTTTCATCTTTGAAGAGAGCTCATTTACTAAGCCTAGATTTAAGATCTTATCCAAAGCTTAGTTCGAGATATCCTAGCATTTTACTCGTGTTCTCATTGTAAAAGGATATCTCACCTTAGTTGGAAACCAACCAAAACCCAAACCCTTTGATTAGGTAAGTTTGTGTGTTGTAGTAGTTGGAAGTGAGAGTTGTAAAGAGTAAGTAAGCTGCTCTGTTCAGTCCGAAAACTCTAGAGAAGAAGTTAGTAAGCTGATTGTTCAGTCTGAACGCTTGTGTGTGTTGAGTTAGTAAGCTGCAGTAGTTCAGCCTGAAAACTCGTAGTAAAAAGTTAGTAAGCTGCTGAGTTCAGTCTGAAAGCTTGAGGTAGTAGAAGTAGTGTGTTAAGGAATTTCTCTGAAGATCAGAGAGAGTGGACGTAGGAGCTTGAGCGTCTGAACCACTATAACTTGTTGTGTTGTTTTTGCTTTCTGCTTTGCATTATTACTTGTTGCATATTTCACTAAAAGCATTTCTGATATTCAGTTGCAATTAATCCACTGAACTTGCATTAAATGGATCACAACCTTAACCACTGTTTCATTAAGGAAAGATTTTCAGCAAAGTAAAACGAGTATAAAGTTAGGGCCTACACTTTCCGCACCCTAGATAAGCTAGTATAGATAATTGTCAAACTGATAAACTCTCCTGAGTAGTCAGTAAGATTAGTATCTACTCCAAACTTATTTGGACTCTGAGAAAAATCAGGATCAGTGAGCTAATCTGAAGTCCCTGAACGCCGCTCAGTGTTATTATCTCAGTAGACTTTGACTCAGGGTAATTTATACTTGTCAGGACTGAAAATCAGGACAACCTGACTCACTGATTTCAGTAAAAGTTTTTAAAGTTGAAAAATCACTATACACGTGTATTCCCCCCATACGTGTGTGACACTCGCTTTTACGAGGGACCAACAAGTGGTATCGAGCGGTGGTTCTAGCCCGACCACTTGCTTTGGTAGCCATAGTCTTGTTTACTTAGAGACTTTGGTGGTCTACTAAATAGATCTTACTGCTGATATTAGGCATGCTCAAACCAAACCGGAACTACCGGTTCAAACCGGAACTGCCGGTTCCGCGATTCCGGTTCCAGAACCAAACCGAAACCGTAAAACCCACGTTTGATTCGGTTCTAGCAAAACCGAAGCGGGAACCGCCCGATTCGAACGTACCCTGAGGTTCCAAACCGGAACCACCGGTTCGAACGAAACCGCCTCAATTTGAAAATTCTAGCCGTTGAGATCCAACGGCCCGGATTAAAAGCCGTTGAGATCCAAATTTGAGATTAAATTGAATTCTTCGAACCGTTTTTTTTTTTTTTTTTAGTTTTTTCAAGATTTCATCTATAAATACCACCTCATTCCACTCCAAAATTCACCCCAAAGTGATTCAAGTCATTACTTTCTTCTCATCTCTCTCAACTCTCACTCAATTCTCAAAGTTTATTATTTACATATTATTTACATTACTTACATATTACATACACTACACTATAATTTTTATATTAGTATATTACACTAAACTATATATCATACTACACTACATATTACACTACACTATATATTATATACACTATATATTACACTATACTACTATACTACATATTAGTATATTACACTACACTGTATATTATTTACATATACACTTACATATATATTTTGGCAAGCCATCAAAGCAAGGGTAAGGGTAAAGGCAAAGCTTCTTCTACCTCTTCCGTTCGTCTTCCACAACCACCGCCACCGGCACCGATCGAGTGAAGTTTAGATGATATTGAGGCCACACTTGGTCCCGGTTATGAGAATCCTCTTGAAGATGATGCTATACCACGAGGTCCACGACGTCCTACTCAAGAAAGTCAAAACCACCCAACCGACTCCAATGCCGAGCCAACTCCAACCCCAACTCTAAGTCGAGCTCAACTTAAGTCGGATATTTTTGCACGTCACTTTAATAAAGTGATCAATGAGGATGGTACTATTAAAGTTCATTGCAACTATTGTGAGAAAATATATTCTTTTGTCAAAGGAGGGGGATATGGGACATTCGAGAAGCATTTGAAAAAAATTCACCCGGATAGAGTTGGAATTAGTTCAAACCAAGCACAACATCGTGGATTTACGTCAACCAGTGGCGGTGGTGGAGTTCAAGGCGAGGTAAGTAACCCCACTTCTCTATTTACATTTGATCAAATGAAATATAGAAAATTGTTAGCTAAATTTGTGTGCACACAACACCTTCCTTTTCAATTTGCCAATAATCCCTTTTGGAATGATTTTGTTAACCTTGGTCTTCAACCCGCGGCAAAAAAAGTTTCACGTCATACTACTACTCATGATGTTGCTAAAGTTGTTTATGAGTATAAATATGCTTTGATTAATCTATTTGCCGATTTAAATGTTAATGTTTGTATATGTGCGGATATTTGGAGTGATAATTTTCAAAAGCATAGTTATATAGGAGTTACATGCACTTGGATTGATGATTCGTGGACTCTTAACAAAAGATTGATTGCTTATAGAGATTTTGATACGGAACACAATGCCGTTAATATTAGAGATAAATTGCATGATATTTTAAATGAGTATGCTCTTACTAAAAAATATTTTCTATTGGCTTTGATAATCTTTAGTGCAAATCTGCTACTATTGAAGATCTTACAAATATTTGTCAACCATATCTTGGTGGAAATTTTTTTCATGTTAGATGTATGTGTCATATTTTAAATTTATGTGTTCAAGATGGTTTAGATACTTTGAAAGAACAAGTTGGTCCTATTAGATTCACTATTTATTATATGTCGAGACATTCAAAATTGTTGAAAAAATGGAAAGTTTTTTGTAGAACATACAATATGCATCCCAAAAAAAATTTCTCTTGATGTGTCAACTCGTTGGAATTCCACGTATAAATTGTTAAAGGAGTCTATGGATTATAAAGACGCTTTATGTACATTTTTTACTCAAGAAAATTGTGGTATTCGTTTATATCCTCAATATTGGGATTCATGCACTTCTTTGTGTAAAATTTTGGGAATTTTTAATGATTCCACAAAAGTGTTATCCGGTGTTTATTATCCTACTAGTAATTTAGCGCTTGATTATTGTATTAAAGTTGCTCATGTGTTAAATGAAAATATTACAAATCCTTTATTAAGTGGTGCTACTTTCTCTATGATGCAAAAATGGAAAAAATATTTTACAAATATTCCCGATCTATTCTTGGTTGCTAAAGTGTTTGATCCTAGAGTAAGATTGGATGGATTAATAATTTTGTTAAATATGTATTATAATTATTTATTTCCTAATAGACATATGGTCATGGGTGAAGATGATGTATATCCTAATCCGGAAGAGATTGGTAATCAGATTAAAGTTACTTTAATGTCTTTATTTAGAGAATATAGTGGTCCCGATTTTGAAGCAAATTTTGATGGTGGCTCTTCTATGAGTCAAGATGAAGATATATTAACGGGTTTTTATGATGAGCGTTGAAAAAACGTCCAAGGTCTACTTCTAACCCTTATTACTTAACTTGATCATTATTTATCCTCTACATTTGTTCGCTTTGATGAAGATGAAGACAACACTACTTTTAATATACTAAAGTTGTGATGAGGATGAAAAATATCTATCAATATTGTCAATGCTAGCAAGAAATTTTTTTTGCATCTCCGCCTCAACCGCGTTGCCGTTGAACAAGCTTTTTTAGTTTGGGAGGCTACACTTTGGATGCAACGAGATCGAATATGACCGTTGAAAACGAGAAAACCAATGCTTGCTTGATGATTGGGTAAGAGCGAAAAAAGAAGTCAAGAATTAATTGATAATGATGATCAAGATAGCTCAAGAAGAAACTACCACGGAAGTGATGCATGAAGAATCGAATCGATCCAAATCAACGAGGTAAGTTTAAGGTAAAGAGAACTACGTGGACTTTGATTCCTATTTGGATCGTAGGCAACTTAATTTTAAGTTTCAAACTTAGAATTTCTAAGTTTATTTCTTAAATTTAAGCTCAAGTCTAATTTCTTTAAATCCCCCTCCCCCAAATTTATTTTGTAAAGTTTAAAATTTTAAGTTGTAATTGTAATTACTAATTCGATATAGTTCACTTTGTAATTTGTAAATTTGTAATAGTTCAATTAATTTGTAATAGTAGATTACTAGCTTATTTTAAGTTAGAATTACTAATTTGTAATAGTTCAATTACTTTGTAATAGCTACTAATTTGAAATAGTTCAATTATTAATGTAATCTTCAATTTAAATTCTCATATTAACAATAACAATGTCAATTTCATGATCTATCTATACATTCCTTCAAATTTTAGATCCAAAAAACTAAGAAACTCAAGAAAAATATCTGAAAAAAAAATAAAACCGCCGAGCAGTGATTCGAATCGAACCCCGGTTCGAGAACCGAACAAAAACCGCCTTGGCCACGGTTGATTCAGTTCCCCTCCTGAATTTTGGAACCGCCGGTTCGAATCAAAACCGGCGGTTCGAAATCGTGAGCATGTCTAGCTGATATCTTACAAGGCCATTTCATCATGCCTTCTAAGAAACTACCTATGTTCTCAGTTGAGAATTATGATCTATGAAGATTGAGAATGCAGGCACACTTGTACTCTAAACATGAGAGAATGTGGAGAGTTGTGTCTCAAGGACCATTTGAGTTTAAGGTTGTTAATCCTAAATCTCATCGATCTTTGAAAAAAGATGATCCAAGGATGAATTCCTAAATCCGATGATCGACTTACTCTGAAAAGAAAGGAAGTTGGTTAACTTGGAATATATTGCTAAAGATACTCTATATAACACTATTGATGATGGTGTTATGGGAATGATTTCTCCTTTGTGAAGCGCAAAGACATTTGGGACACACTTGCTATAATGTGTCAAGGCACTAATCATATCAAAGAAAACAAACTATCTGTGGCTATTGCCAAATTTGATGGTTTTGAAATGGAAGATGGTGAATCTATTGAAAGACTTGAAGTCAGATTCACTAGCATTATGAATGATTAAGTGCTCTTGGGAAAAAGTATCCTAAAAGAGAAATTGCTCACGAAAATTCTTAGAGGACTCTCTAAGAAATGGGATATTCATGCTGTTGTGATTGAAAACACCAAAGATATTGCTTCTATGCCATAGAGGCAATGGTTGCTGAAGAAGAACATTCTGAGGAAGGATCCAGCTCTTCAGAAGAGATGTTCTCAGACAATGATAGTGATGATGTCTGCGCTTTGTTGCTATTGAGAAGGTAAATTCTTCTATCTCTGTTCTTTGCTTTCCTACACAAGCACTTTGAGTTATCAAGTTCATCGTAACGATAAATTTGACCGATGGGTTCTTTTGAGAATCGATGAAGGACTATTACGTATTCAAGAACATTCATAGAAACTCAAGAGCGAGAATGAAGTGTTGACTGGCGAGAATCTAAAGTGGAAAAACTCTAAAGCTGCTGAGATCACTTCTCAATTGATGGGAGTAACTGATGAACTTGATGTTTCGAAAAGTACAACTCTCGAGAAAAAAAAAGAAGGTGGTAGATGCCCCGAAAGAAAAGTTAGAGAAATCCATTTCAAGAAAATCGACCTATCGAATCGAGTTCAATGACCTCTTTAAGAAACATGAAACTCTAAAGAAAAGTGAGGATAGTTTGCGAAAAAAGTTAGCTCTATTGAATTCTCGCATCTAAAGCAATAGATGAAATTGAGTTATCA
This sequence comes from Stenogyne calaminthoides, assembly GCA_037126765.1. Taxonomy (NCBI): domain Eukaryota; kingdom Viridiplantae; phylum Streptophyta; class Magnoliopsida; order Lamiales; family Lamiaceae; genus Stenogyne; species Stenogyne calaminthoides. The sequence goes on from JBBCBC010000032.1 coordinate 14,206,406, forward strand.
AAGACACTGCAACTATAAGGATTTGGATTAGGATATATTCGTGGGGAACCTCACATGATCTTGAATCTTGCTTCTACAAGTGGCACCAAGTCTATCTTTGTTAAATCGGCGGTTCGTACTGATCTTCTTATTGAAGAACAACCTCGTGTTTTGGACAAGGGTAAAGGACCTATGGTTTTGAGAGAATCGAGAGTTGGGAAAGAAAGCCTGACCTCGGGAAAGACTAGAAAACCAGACAATCGGTAGGAAATCCTCGAGGCCAAGACTTCAAAGCCTCAAAGCTAAGAATACTAACTCGAAGAAATCGCATACTGAACCATCGGAGGAATCCTCGGAAGAGAAACACTCAGCAGAGAAATTCTCAGATGAGGAGACCAAGTCCTCGAGGATCCGAAGCGACCACAATTTTAAAACGAGCAACCTAAACCCCACTTGCCTAAGGGTAAAGGTTTCCTGAACCCAAGTCAGCAGAGACAGAGATCAGTTGCACCAAAGCCAAAGCAATGGAACAAAAGGCCTGAACCCAAGAAAAATTCAAAGGCTCATGTTCATGCTAAGGCTGGTACTCATACACAGGATACTTCCAAGGCACCTAGGGTGGTGAATGTGTATGTAGATGTTTATGGAAGACAAATCAGCCACTCTAAAGTCATTAGAGTTATCAGACAGATTTGGGTTCCAAAAGGTACACCAAATGGGTACCTAAGGCCTAATTTGTTTTGTAGGTAAAGGAGAAGGGCACTAAGCTGAAGGAAGACAACATAGCCCTGATGAGTGGAACTGAAGTTGCACCTGCTGCATGGTACTTGGACAGTGGATGCTCAAGACACATGACAGGATACAAATATTTGCTCACTGACTATGTTGAACAGAAAGGCCTTCAGATAACTTTTGGAGATAATTTCAAAGGACAAACAGAAAGATATGGAACTCTTGAATTGATACTGTTCATATCCATGGTGTGTCATATGTGTCTAGTTTAAAGCATAACCTGCTTTCTATCAGTCAATTCTGTGATAAAGGATTCAATGTTGAATTCTCAAAAAACTTGTGCTATGTAAAAGATAATGTTTCACAACAAGTATTACTGACTGGTACTAGAAAAGGAAATGTGTATCTTGCTGATTGGAGACTCACTCCTATGGATACATGTTTAATGGACAAAAAGGCTACTGAAACTAGTTGGTTATGGCACAAAAGACTGAATCACTTGAACTTCAAAACCCTGAACAAACTTGCAAGATTAGTACTTGTGAGGGGGTTACCTAATGAAGTGTTCAGTAAAGATCATGTTTGTGATGCTTGTCAAAAAGGAAAACAGATTAAAGCATCATTTAAAAGCAAAGTAGAAGTGTCTACTGATAGAATACTTCAACTGTTACATATGGATCTCTTTGGTCCAGTAACACCTGTGAGTACTAATGACAGAAAATATACACTGGTAGTAGTTGATGACTACTCAAGATATACATGGGTCATTTTCCTACTCAGTAAGAAAGAAACTCAGACCAAACTGCCAGAATTACTGAAAAGACTCAGTACTGAAAAAATCTGAGTGTGGTCAAAATCAGATCAGACAAAGGCACTGAATTTATCAATCATATTATATCTGATTATTGTGCAGCAAATGGAATAACTCATGAAACATCAGCTGCAAGGACCCCACAACAAAATGGTGTTGCTGAAAGGAGAAACAGGACTCTGAAAGAAGCTGCAAGAACAATGATTGCTGAAGCTGACATTCCTAAGAGATTTTGGACTGAGGCAGTCAACACTGCATGCTACTCTCAGAACAGATCCATGCTAACCAAGAATCGAGGAAAAACTCCATATGAACTGTGGAATGAAAGGAAGCCTCTTGTTTTTATTTCTTTCGTGTGTTTGGTTGTAAGTGTTTCATACACAATAATGGTAAAGATCAGTTGAAAACTTTTGATAGCAAAGCTGATGAAGGGATATTCTTAGGATATTCTGAAATTAGTAAAGCCTTCAGAGTTTACAACTGTAGGACTCTTATTGTGGAGGAAACACCTCATGTTGTTTTTGATGAATCTACCTATGTTCATAAGAAACAGGAAGTTGATTCAGGGGACTTGATAAAGAGGATCACCAGACTTAGCCTGAAGAAAAATGTCAAAACATCATCTGAGCCTGAAAAGAAGAAGTCAATCACTTACTATGAATGGAGTGAAACTGACTCAGAAGAAGAAGAAACTCAGGATGAAAATACTCAGGCTGGTGGTACTCAGAATGATAGTTCTCCACTGAAGGAAAGCCAACACACTGAAGCTGACCAATCTGAACAAACATCAGTTTAGACTCAGGTATGTAATGCCGATGAGGATGTGGTCACAGCTGAGGCAAACTCTGAATCTATCAACCAAAGGGGAACAAATGTCCCTGACATTGTTCAAAATGAACCATCCCCTGAGAAGATGATTCACTCTTTCATGTTGTTTTGTTCCCTGATTTTAATGAATTACCTGAACCTAACATCTCTGATGTTGAGGATAATACAGAAGGGGGAACATCCAAGAGAACATGGTTAGATAGTCATCCTACAAGTCAGATTGTTGGAGAATTATCTGAAGGAGTTAAAACAAGAAGGTTCCATGGAGAAAGTGTTTTGTTCTGCTGCTTCCAATCTGAAAAAGAACCTACTGAGATTGAGGAAGCTCTTCAAGATTCCTTCTGGATCATGGCTATGCAAGAAGAGCTATATCAGTTTGCTAGGAATGAAGTTTGAGAGTTAGTAGATAGACCTAAGAAACACAATGTCATTGGAACTAAGTGGGTGTTCAAGAATAAAAGAGATGAAAATAATGTCATTGTCAGAAACAAGGCAAGGCTAGTTGCACAAGGTTATTCCCAAGAAGAAGGCTTGGATTATGATGAAACCTTTGCACCAGTTGCAAGACTAGAAGCCATTAGATTGTTTCTTGCATATGCTGCTCACATGGAATTTAAGGTATATCAGATGGATGTGAAATGTGCATTTCTGAACGGTGTGCTTAAAGAAGAGGTTTATGTTGAACAACCTCCTGGCTTCTGCAAGAATGACCAAGTTTACAGGCTCAGGAAAGCCTTGTATGGTCTGAAGCAAGCACCCAGAGCATGATATGACACTCTATCTCAATTTCTTACTGATCATGGTTTTACCAAAGGGACTGTGGATAGAACCTTGTTCATGATAGAAGATAGGAAAGATATCTTACTTGTTCAGATATATGTGGATGACATTATATTTGGATCCCCAAACCATCAGTTGTGTGAGAAGTTTTCTACACTAATGAAAGGAAAGTTTGAGATGTCTATGATGGGGGAGATGAATTTCTTTCTAGGACTTCAGGTAAAACAATCCAAAGAAGGAAATTTCATCAATCAGGTAAGGTATACAGAGATCTGATTGCTAAGTATGGTATTCAGAATTGCAATGCGGTTAGAATCCCCATGAATACTAACTACAAGATGGATCCTGATCCTGAGTAGACCTGACATTACTTTTGCTGTTGGAATATGTGCAAGATACCAAGCTAATCCTAAAACTAGTCACATGGAAGCTGCCAAAAAATACTGAGATATCTAAAGGGCACAGTGAATAGAGGATTATGGTATCCAGTTGATGATAACCTTGAATTAACTGGTTATTCAGATGCTGATTATGGTGGTTGCAGAATTGACAGGAAGTCCACTTCAGGAACTTGTCAATTTCTAGGAAGCAAACTGATATCATGGTTTTCAAAGAAATTGACCTCAGTAGCAACTAGTACTACTGAAGCTGAATACATGGTTGCAGGAAGTTGCTGTGCACAGATAGTTTGGCTAAGGCAACAATTGAGAGATTATAAGGTTATGGCCAATGAAGTTCCTATTTTCTATGACAACAACAGTGCTATTGCTATATCACAAAATCCTGTACTACACACCAGATGTAAGCATGTGGATATCAGGCACCATTTCATCAGAGATCATGTAGAGAAGAAAGACATCATGATGGAGAAAATTCATACTGATAAACAAAGAGCTGTAATTCTTACTAAGCCTTTGGCTGAGTCAAGATTTCTAGAACTATCAGTTGAATTAGGTATGTTGGATCCAGGTGAGTAATTTACCCTGAAGAGAGAAGTTCTTCAGATGCATGAAGTTTTTCAGTAGAAAAAACTCAGGACAAAAACCACTCAGGATGGAAACTGAGAATCAGGACAGTTTTGTCAAGGTCAGTGTTCAATAAGGATTAAGTATTCAATCAATCCTAAAGCACACTTGATGCATGCATTTACTCACAAGCATTTATTTCAGTCAGTAATCATTTGAAATAAATACAAGATACTGAACTTTTAGCGGGAATGTTTGAAGAATTCTTATTGGCTAAAATTTTGGCAGAGCACCAAGGGTTTACCTCGATTAGAGTGATACATCATTTTGTCACCCTATTTTGCTGCTACTAAAAATGCTTTTCTGCTTATTTGCTATTAATAACAAATAAATCTTGAGATTATTACAATCAATTTGAGCCATTTATTCAGATTCAATCTCAACCATTGATATATCTTTCAGATAATATATATACCTCAATTTCGCAAATACTTATCATTTTACACTCTACATTCCTACAGAAAACGTTCAAACTATCCAAACCCTCCGTATATTCTAAACCAAAAATCTTCAATGGAGTTTCCAAGCCATGGAATGATAAGGAATCTCGCAGAAACAGAGAAACCTTATTTCGAGCATATAGTAGAAATGGACGACAACAAGTGCACGCCGGTAGAGGAAGAAGCGCAACATATGCTTCGACTTGCACACTTGGGAAGGTTGGTCAGCAACAAACCGGAACTGGAACTGTCGCAGGAGGTGTTGCAGTTTATTCTCAATCTGCGAGAGGACACCAACGGAGTCTTGGTCTAACAAATCAGCTTTGGGATGTATGCAAAGTCCAAAGCAGAGGTGGTTACTTCGAAAGAAGTACGGTTATCCTTAACCAACATTAATGATGTTTTTGAGTTAAATGATAGAGGAGATGATCCTGCAAGTTACATGATTGGGAGAGAGCAGGAGATTTTAGATAGATTTTCTGTTTCAAAGGTCGAGTTGAAAGGTGCTTTGAACAAAAAATGTCTAAAACCAGTTTATCGAGTCCTCATCGATATTGTGGCGAAGTGCTTGATGAGCACTTCTGGGAGTTTAGAGCAGGTTAGCCGGAATAAATTGAGGTTAATGGCTGTTATTGAGGATTCACAGACAAGAGATTTTAACTGGTTAAAGTTCTTGGTGAGTTGTATACTTAGTCAAAATCAGAAGATTAAGTATGACAAAGGAACATTCGTCAAAGCTGGAAAAATGTTGTTTGCCACGAAGATAAGCTATCTTCTGGAAACCTTGCCGACAAAGAACATGTTTTTCTTAACTGGTACAACTTTCAATCGAAACAGAATCATATTTCGAAGGCCGAAGTCACAAAAAAGAAGACAAGCAACTTCTCAAAGTACGAGTTCTACTGCTCAGGATGAGCCTGAGGAGCAGGCTATCCAGGAAGAGCCTGAACAACAGACAGAGCAAGTTGAGGTTGAGAGCTCTGACTCAGATCAGGATAGGTTGACTATTGTTGATATCACCCGTACCAAAGACAAAAAGGTGTCTGAGAAGACCGTAGAGGAGCCTGAGAAGAGGAGAAAGACTCTTGAGCACTTGAGAGTGAAGAGGGAGGTTGGTGAGAAGAAGAAGGCTCAGGATGTGCAGAAGAGGAAGAAGAGGTTGAGAAAGATAAGTGAAGTGGCTGAAGGGGAGAAATCTCCACTTGATACACTTGTGAAAGCTGTTTCACAAGCTGCTGAGGCTGAAGCTGAGAAAATTCCTGAGACAGTGAGGGAAGAAGATGTGTTTACTGAGGTTCTCAACACAAGTATTGTAGATGATCGCATTACTAGAGAGATCTTCACAGGTTCTCAAAAACCTGTTGAAGTAAGCCAAATACAGATCCCACCCATTCACCCCTCAGAGCAAAAAATTTCTATACCTTCAGAGGCTCATTCTACCTCTGAGGAAGAATCACCTGCTCCTGAACTTAGGAAAGGTGAAGCCGAAGAAGTGGAAGTTGAAAGCTGAGAGATTTGTTTTAGACAAATTCCCAATCCTTGCCAACTATCCTGACCTTCAGGATATGTTTATCAGACTGAAAACTGCCATGTTGACCATCAATAAATCCTTTGTCATGATGTTGCGAATAGGAAACTTCAGAGGTGAAGATTTATGGGCTGAAGAAGTGACAGAGTTGGATGCATTTTCAGGCCTTGGGAAGAGGAGACTAAGGATAAAGGCTGGTGAGTTTGAAGACCTTGTTCTGAAAAAGGTTGCTGAAAGACAGACTGTTGAACAACCTAAAAGGCCTGCTGAGGCTCAGGACAAAGATCGCACTGATCAGGACCCTGCTGAGGGTAATCAGAAATTTGCTGAGGCTAGAGCATCTGCTCAAGGGGAACAAGCTCAGGACGTTCCTGAACTTCGGGTGATTTAGTTTGAAGAGACCCCTCAGGAGCCTGCAGCAAAACCCACTGAAGTTATTGAAGTTGGGCTTCAGACTGAAACAGAGGAAGAGATCCCTACCCCACAACCGACTGTTGATCTCACACCCATCATTGAGAAATTAACCATGTTCGAGCCAATGGTTGATCAAATGGCAAAGCTTGAACCTCTGGTTGGTGAAGTGTCAAAACTTGCTGAGACACAGGTTTCTCAGGGTGAATTCATCAGGACGCTTAGCACATCCATGGTTACACCTGCTCAGGTAAAATTACTATCTACTTCAATTGATAGCAAGTTTACCTCTTTCAGCACAAAATTAGATAATGTGGCTAAGGAGATGAAGGATGAGATGGAGAGACAGTTTGATCTGAAATCAAAAGCTCTTGAGAATTTGCTGAAATCCAGGACTGATGAGATGATCAGATCAGCTGTGGAAGAGATGAGCAACTCCTTGATGGAGAAAATGAAAACAACATATGGTGGTCTTGCTGAAGACACCAGCACTGGGCTGAATGTGCTGCAACATATTCAGGATGAACATTTCCATGTGGCTGCAGAAGTGAGGTCAATTGACAGAGAATAACTCAATATAGACAGAACCCTCTCTGAGCTGATTGCAAATTATGATGCCAAAAAGGGGGAAAGCTATGACAAGCTTGCTGCCCTGCAATCTCTAGAAAAGCAGTCAGAACAATTTCCTGCTGAAGTCTACAGAGGAAAAAGAAAGAGCCTGAAGTAGTAATTCATCCTGAGGCTGCGATGAAAGTTTTAGAAGAAAGAGCAAAGAGGCAGAGGACTCAGGAATCAAGTAAGCAGGGAGAGGCTTATGGTATCCTGAAGAAGAAGCCTGTTGCTTTTGTGGAAAAACCTCTGAAATCCAAGAAGCTAGCTAAACCTATCACCAGGAAGCCTACTCAGAAGAAATTGGTTGCTGAGTTCGAAGAAGATGTTGAAGAAGTTGCTCAGGAACTTACTGAGAAGGATGAAGAGTCTGAAATTGATGATCTCTTCAAGGAAGGTTTTGGTGTGTACAATGTGTCCACCAAGAGACAGAATTGGGACTGGCACAACACAGTTAAAGCCTTAGAAGCTGAAAAGAAGAGGAAGACTGCTGTCTCAGTGACAGGGTCAGAAATGACCAGGAAGGAAAGGGAGGAAGCGAAGAGAAAGCTTGGAGCACGAAACCAAGGAAGAGGCAGTGGCCCCATATTGATAAATGGATGCCTATTGATATGAATGATAGATGGGAGATGGCCAAGAGAGAGTTCGTGTTCAACAATGATGTGCTGCTGAACTGGTCTGAGCCCAATGCTGACAGAGATGAAGCATTCATCGCCTACCTGCTTCAAAACTACACTGATATTTGCCAGAAATGGTTTAATATATTCGACACCTTGGGGTATCAGCCAAAAGCTCCTGGACAGATCAAGTACCCTCCACCAAGATACAAGAACGGGATGGTTAATTATGACTTCATTCATGCTGATTTTGTGGAACAGGCAGAGTATCTAGGCCTGACTGGAAATGATGCTGAGACTCTGCGCAAGAGAGAAGAATTGAAAATCAGGTACTACGACCAGTTCAACCTGAAGCCACCTGCTGATGAAATCGAGTCTGAAGAAGATTGATGTATCTTGTGTTTTCCTTCTGTCTATTTTGTTCAGTAGATTACTATAGAAACCATTGTATTATGTACTCATGGTTTTGAACTTCAATGAAAAATCTACTGATTTTTGTGTTGATCAAAAGATAATATCTCATTATCTTACTGATTGCTTGATGATTGCCTTACTTGTTTTTCTTGCTTTATAAATTGAAACCTGAATAGATGTTAGGTTTATTTTTGTTTGTAAGCTTGTAACAAGATGGTTTTGGCATCATCAAAAAGGGGGAAATTGTTGGGAGAATTTAATAAAGATTTTGATTAGATCCCAAAACCCCTGAGTATGACATGTTTCAGGATGATCTTGATAGTATAGGATTAGGTTTCAAATTATCAGGACGATTTGCACCATGTATTGACAGCAGACATAGTTCAGGTTAGAATAGGTTTCAATGTTTTGTCTGAAGATCACAGAAGTATCCTGAAGACCAAACTATACTGAAGACCTAAATCATACTGAAAGTATATCCTGAAGATCAGAAGAGCCTGAAGATCAGAAGAACCTGAAGATCAGAAAAACCTAATGATCAGAAGAACCTGAAGATCAGAAGAACTGAAGATCAGAACATCCTGAAGACTCTTATGTACTGAATCAACAGAACCTGAAAAGTCACTTCGAGTTAAATAGTGTTTTTTCATTCTGAGTACATGCAAAGAGAATGTTATACGTTCGTGAACACTAAGAAAAATATCAACTCAGTGTTGGTTGACTAAAAGAGCCGTTTTTGTTGTCTCTGTTCAAAGGAAGATGTCGACTAATGAGGAAGCGACAACAACGTACTTTCCTGACACTGAAAGCGACATTTCTCTGAAACATGTCAGCAGAGATATTTGTCTTGTTCACAGAAAATGGTGATTGACTGCTTATCTGGATATTTCCTAAAACATGCAAGGGCTCGTTCAAACCCTAATGAAACTGTTCACCATACTCAAAGAAGAAACCCGAGATACTATCTCTCCAACGGATAATTTTTCAAAGGAAGACTTCTTGAGAGTTGCATATAAATACCAGAGGCCTTGAACACTTCAAGGTCACGGGAAATCAAAGCAACTCCAGAGCTCATTCGTATTCAAGCATTCTTGTGAAGCACTCGAAATCCTTAGAATTTCCCAAGTGTTTTATCTTTGAAGAGAGCTCATTTACTACGCCTAGATTTAAGATCTTATCCAAAGCTTAGTTCGAGATATCCTAGCCTTTTACTCGTGTTCTCATTGTAAAAGGATATCTCACCTTAGTTGGAAACCAACCAAAACTCAAACCCTTTGATTAGGTAAGTTTGTGTGTTTTAGTAGTTGGAAGTGAGAGTTGTAAAGAGTAAGTAAGCTGCTGTGTTCAGTCCGAAAACTCTAGAGAAGAAGTTAGTAAGCTGATTGTTCAGTCTGAACGCTTTTGTGTGTTGATTTAGTAATCTGCAGTAGTTCAGCCTGAAATCTCGTAGTAAAAAGTTAGTAAGCTGCTGAGTTCAGTCTGAAAGCTTGAGGTAGTAGAAGTAGTGTGTTAAGGAATTTCTCTGAAGATCAGAGAGAGTGGACGTAGGAGCTTGAGCCTCTGAACCACTATAACTTGCTGTGTTGTTTTTGCTTTCTGCTTTGCATTATTACTTGTTGCTTATTTCACTGAAAGCATTTATGATATTCAGTTGGAATTAATCCACTGAACTTGCATTAACTGGATAACAGCCTTCACCACTGTTTCATTAAGGAAAGATTTTCAGCAAAGTAAAACGAGTATAAACTTAGGGCCTACACTTTTCGCCCCCTAGATAAGCTAGTATAGATAATTGTCAAACTGATAAACTCTCCTGAGTAGTCAGTAAGATTAGTATCTACTCCAAGATTATTTGGACTCTGAGAAAAATCAGGATCAGTGAGCTAATCTGAAGTCCCTGAACGCCGCTCAGTGTTATTGTCTCAGTAGACTTTGACTCAGAGCAATTTATGCTTCTCAGGACTGAAAATCAGGACAACCTGACTCACTGATTTCAGTAAAAGTTTTTAAAGTTGAAAAATCACTACACACATGTATTCCCCCCCCCCATACACGTGTGACACTCGTTTACACCGGGACCAACACTCGACTACTGTATAAACAACGGATCATAGTCCTTTTTGGACCGTGAACATGTTTTTATCTTAAGCTTCAACAAACTATCATCAAAAGATGTTGATGTTGCCACCGATGTTACAACATTGGTTACAACATCAATATTCGTCCATTCTTCTTAACCACTAACACTTTTGTGTTCAATGTTGTCTTTGATGTTGGTGACGATCTAGGTTGTTCTGCAAGATTATAGAAGGTTCCACAAGCTTCAAGAATAGAGTGGAAGAGACTAGATCATTCGACTGTTTTCAAAAGATTAGAGAAGACCCACTAAGTAGCAGTTACAAAGATCATGGGATAGTGGATGGAAGAGTTTCTAGATCCTTCAAGAAGGCTCTAGTAAAATATACACGAAGTCTATAAATAGAAGACATTGATGTTCGTATCAATTGTCATAAATCGCCGTGTATTATTTAGTCGAAGCAACAACCAAGCATCAACTGTTGAGTGCTTAGTGCATCCAGAGTGATAGGGTCGTTGTGGAGTGTTTAACCACAACAAGTAATTGTAGGGTTTACAATACTTCGAGTGGTGCTGGATTTATTTTATGTGGAATGTTAGTCTCGGTGTAGATTAGATCGTTTCATACACATAGAATAGTCACCTTTGATATTGTAGAGATACACTTAGCCTTTAGATCATATGCTTGATCTTGTTTCAAGATGATTCGATTTGTGAACCTCTTTGTACTCATTATTTTGTTAAATAGTGATTTCGGCCATAAGGCATCACAATCTATATTGATATAGATTGTGCAAAGTCTTATTAAATAATTCGTGTGTTGTGTTTCTGAGTCTTTCACTGTTATTGTCTCTGTTGTACTAGTGTTACTTTGAGTGTTACAACATTCAGTATAACATCAGTTTGTCTTACTAAACACAACCCCGTTTCACACACTTTCAAAAGATAATAAAAATGAGGGGATTTAAATCAATTTAGTCTCATAACTCTTCATTTTTATTGAAATAGTCTCATAATTATTTATTAGGAAGAGTACGGCCAATTCGAAGATGTACTTCTCTTCTAATAAATTGGTATTCGATGGATTTGGTCCTTACAATTAGAAAATTAGAAAGAGGCTTAGGTCCGTCATGTCTTCCCGTAAGTCGGAAGCAAAAAAGGAGCGAGAGTTCCGCTACGGGATATATCAACTTTTGTTTGAGACATGTTGTTTGACCTTTTGTTACCAAAGTTGTCGATGAACACTGTTGCTAATGTTCCGAAGTCACAAAGAAAGCAGGGAAGTCTCCGGACGCCTCGAACAACACTTTTGTGGAGCCCCCATGTCGATTCTGAGATAGAGTTTGATATGCTTTACTAGCAATTGGCGACTTGGAGTGCGCTCTTTTGAGCTTTCGACCAATCAAAAAAGAAAAATTCAGAAACATTAGCTAGTTATATGCTTTTAACAACCAAGGAAGAAAGAAGGTGAGAAAAGAAGAAGACTTGAACCAGTGGCAGGCAGATCTTCTATACTTTTCTTTTCAATGTCTTCTTGCTGGTTAGGAGGTGAGGAGTGAATAACAAAATCTCTGATTCGGATCTAGATTCCTCGGGCCAATGCCCTCACTAATAAAAAACAAAAATCCCTCCCCTTACTCTAACAAGTAAGCAAATAAACCACATACATTTACCCTACTTTTATTCATTTCTTCCTTACTCAATACAAGACAAGCGCAGAGACGGGGAAAGGATATTTAATCAAAACCGGTCCCTCGCCCTTTAGAGATAGGGGCAAAAAAAGTCTTCAAAAAAGGCTAGGAGGCCCAACACCAGTATCGAGTAAACGGTCAACATGGGGAAAAAAAGATTTTTTGAATTTAGTCATGCATATATATTCAAATGACATTGATTCAGTCTCAAATGACCGGAAGATGCATTAAACAACGTTGTTTTGGTCATCAAAAGATAATAAAAAAGAGAGTATTTAAACCAATTTCGTCCCATAACTTTTCATCTTTATTGAAATGGTCTCATAATTATTTATTTTTTGGATTTCGTTCCGTATGTATTCAACTTTTCACTTTATTGAAATGATCTCATAATTATTTGCATTTCGCATTTACTCTCGTATATATTCAAATGGCACAAACTTAGTCCCAAATGACAAAAAAATACATCAAAACAACATCATTTTGGTCATCAAAAGATAATAAAAATGAGGGGATTTAAACTAAGTTTGTCCCATAACTTTTCACCTATATTGAGATGGTCTCAAAATTATTTATTTTTTGGATTTAGTCCCGTATATATTCAAATTACATCAATTCAGTCCCAAATGACCGGCAAATGCATTAAACAACGACGTTTTGATTATGTGTCGGTCACAAGCGCATTTTTTCTGGCGGAAGCTAATGATGCATGAATGGGTAATTTAACCCATTTAAAATGAATTTTAAAGTTAATTATATCCACCCATTTATGAATTGCTTGAAAATGTTGTAGAAATCGGCTCATTATCTAACAAAAAGATCTCTCAAAATTACTGAAAAGCGGGCTAAAAAATGCAAGCAAAAATCTATATAATATCATACACAAAGCTACCTAAATATGGACTAAAGAGTAAATAATAAAATTGTAGTAGATGTGCATTAAATATGGACTAAAGAGTAAATAATAAAATTGGTAAAGGGTAAATATGTCCAAAAATGATTCTCACAAGCTTGTTACTTTTTAATATACTAGTAACTTTTTAACACATGTGTTGCACGTTTTATATAAATAGTTCGTAACTGTTTTTTTTTTTTTTTTTGAAACGTGTTTTGTCAAATTTTCATTTAGTGCATTAAAGTTAAACACTAGCCATAGAAATTTATTGATAAATTAAATTCTTGCTAACATTATTGATCACATAAATTTGCATGTGTGAAAGATAGTCATATCAAATATAACATGTATGTTTGTTTGAGTACTGTGACATTCATAGAAGTTTTTTAGTATTTAAGTTACAAGATTATTTATACTCCTAAAAGTCGACATAACTAAAAAAAATTAAATAAAAATTATTTTCCCATAAAATATGTCTATTAATTGATAATTATTTAATGGATTTTTTTAAAATTGACTACTTCTTTGTTCAGCGCAGTCGGAACATCAACATTTTTTTTTTGCTCACATAATAACTTTGTTATAATACAAGGTACTAATTACAAGGTGATTATTGACCAAATGAAGATTATAAAGTAACACATTATTTTCTTTTGAGTAAGGCATGAGAATATTTATTTAAATATTATCTCTATTATGCATATGTACTATTACTTGACCAAATGAAGATTGTATTTCTACTATTTTACATATGTATGTGATGGTATATATTATATGTGCCCAGGAACTTTATTTTCTTGAATGATTGTACTTTAAATTTTAAATAAGTCATGAGAATATTTTTTTAAATCTTGTATTTTTAAAAATAAAAATCTTCATTCATTTACTATACCCTCCACTATTTATTAAAATTGTATTTTTTTAAAAAAAAAAATTTAATGGGTTATTTAAATTTCAAAGCTATAATTTTTCAAGAAAGTAAAGTACCTGTATATATGTAATATATACAAACACATGCATATATAAAATAGTAAAAATACATTAAAAGCTATATTTTTAAATTAGATAAAAGGAAATAATTAAAAATAGAATTAAAAGTAATTACTCGCTCCGTTCCTTTTTAGTTTTCCACTTAGCCTCAAATTTTTATAATTAAAGAAATAAAATATGGGACAATATAAAAGTGATAAGGATAAAAGAATTAAAAGTAGTTATGAAGTAAAGTTATAAAAATAAAATGAAAAAAAGATGAGACGAAACTAAATAAATTAAAAGATTTGAATCTTTTTTTGACCATTTTACCCATGCCATGCAGAGCTTAGCTCTAGTTTGAAGTGGGGCCCCCGCTAGTGAATGGTGGGTTCTGGTCCCCCGCATTAGTCGGATACCGAGTTATAAAAAAAAAAGATTAAAAAATGAATAGCCACATGTTATAATTGAATATATAAATTTAAAAAAATAAAAATAAAAAATAAAAATAATTATTAAGTAAAATATAAAATAAAAGAAATAAAATATGGGACGAAATTGAACAAATTAAAAGATGAGAGGGTAAAATGTAAAATAATTAAAAGTAGTTATTAAATAAAGTTATAAAATAAAACTTATAAAAAAAGAATGAAATTGAACTAAGTAAAAATTGCAGGGGTAAAAGGGTCAAAAAATGATTCCAACCCCCAAGCCACTTTTTAATATGTTATAGATATAGATAGATTATAGATTATAGATAAGTTGTCTTTATTGTAACACAATGTATTGAAAATTGTGTTACTATATACACACAAATGTATTACCGTAAAGAGAAAATATGTGTTATCGTATGAACATAATAAAACTCCCTCTAATTCATTCGCTTCCTTCATTGTTTTTTATCTGCTTCATCTTCTGACATATGACAAACTGTCTTAAGTAAAGAACGAGTTTCCCTATTTATAACATTAACTCAACAAAAGAGCGAGTTTGATCCATTCACAAAATGGATCACAAACAAAAAAAATACATAATATGATTTTAATATGTCTTGGTCAATATTGAGTTATTTCTAATATAAAAACTTAAAGAGATAGTAATAGTTTATATGAAGAATTTTGCGCAGGTTTTAAAAATCGGTAGTCGAATTGGATTTAGGCGACTAGCGCCAAGGCTTCTTAGGCCCAGACTAGTCGTTTCATTTTTTTCCCATCTAAATGAGTTTTATTTACTACTTATCGATATCTTATAACAAAAATACACTTCAAAATTAATTAACAAATTTATTATACAACCGCCTAAATCAAGATAACAATTCAAACACTTTTTCTTATATCCATTATAGAGTATAAGAAAATTAATTTCAACATAAAAAACTAAATTAGTAGACTTTGGAATTTTAGTTTAGTGAAAATTATCAATCTTTGTCTTTATCATCAATTTATTCTAAGAACAAAGCCTCACATTATTAAATAATATCATAGTATTGGGCACCTGGTCGGGCGGACAACGAGCAAATGACGGTGATGAAGGCGAGCAATTCTCTCAATATGAATTTGAATGAATTTCTATGTTAATCGTATTTTAATAGTTTTTTAAAATTAACAATTGAGACGATGTCTTCTCTTGGAAAAAAAACAATAAATAGTCAGCCTAGTTCTCGACTTGACAGCCTATCCCCAGACTCGGCCGCCTACGCGATGCCTAGGAAAAATCGTGCCGATGACCGTCTAGATCGACTTTTGCATCACTGGTTTATATACAGTAAAATCTCTCTAAATTAATACTACCGGGATTGTAAAATTTTATTAATTTATAGTGATAATAATTAATCGATTAGTTATTAGAGGTTTTTGTATTCAGTGTGTTTTAAAGTGTGTTGCACGTTGTCTGTGTGTATGTAATGAATTGTTGAAGTATAGTGGTGCATGTCGAACAACCAAATTCTTAGAAATCTTACAATAAACACAACTTTTATGATAACAGTGAATAAAATAAAGGATATTTTTTAATTTCCAATTTTATTAATTTTTCCTCGTTACATTAGAATCTTTTTGTACACAATATTTTTTGTGAAATGTTTCTCTTTTACTTTGATTAAAACTTTTGTATCTGATATGGAACTTCTTCTCGAAAGCACCACATTGAGATGGCCGTGAGAGAACACTTGTCTTGGGAGGTAAACTTTAACCTTCTGAATTGTTTTATCCTTGAGCCTTTTTATTTGTCATTGCAAAACAAATTTGTATGGAAAACTATTTTTGAATGAACTTAAAAGGGTATCCCTCATCATTTGTAGGGATCAAAGTTATGCGTGGTATTAATAAGTTATTTCAAATATGATCACTGGTCGTAATTTTTGGGTGAATCAGATGTCTGGTTAATCCTCGGTGTAGGTCCCGTACGGGTTTTCGTGAGGGCAGAAGTCTAGAGGGGAAGGGTGAATAGACTTTTGAAAAACTTTTGCGTGAGATCAAGTGTGATAAGCAAGTTACGATCGAGTCTTGAGTGAATCATTTTGGACTGATATCCAACTTCTGGATCGCTGAGGCGATCGATTCGGTGTCTAAATGTTTAACTAATGTGCGGAAGCTAAGTTTTACCTGTGTGAAAAACCAGTTTGTTAAAACAAATTTCTAAGTTATTTGTTTTGGATCAGAATGACAAAGTGTCGAGCTGATCAGATCAGTTGCTTGGTGCAAATCTGATCTAGACTCAGAATACGCATGCAAAGCTTAAACAGGTAGTGTGCAAAGTGTAAAGCAGGTAAATCAGATAATGCACACCAGATTTTTATAGTGGTTCGGACAACTTGTCCTACGTCCACTCTTCCTTATCAGCAGGGGCACCAACTAACCAACTGGACTTAGTTTTATGTGTTAGTCCAACACAGTACAACATATGTTTCTAGAGTTCTCGCTCAACAAATCCCAGAAATTAGAACTAGAAACCCTAGTTTGAAATCTTGTTAAACAACATTAACCTAACTTTGGTTTGGGTATAAGATTTGTTATGTTCCAACTGGAATTCTATCGTATTATATGAATAGCCTGAAGCTAGAGGATAAAAATTCTTGCTAAGAACATATGGGATGAACACTTAGAATATTTGCTTGATCTTGTGTTCTTGGTGCGGAAATGTAGCTTTGCTTGAGCTTGTGGATTATTTCTGTAACCTTACTATGAAGGTTAATCTCATATTTATAGGCACGAAATAGAACTAGCCGTTGGAGAGCAATTCGAATTTCGGTCTATTTTAGGTAGGATTGCAGGCTTGATTTGATGTGCGCAGAGACGGCATGGCCAAAAGCATGTATGTTTGTCCTTTCTAGCCGTTTGACTGAAAGCGGCTCATCCCGCAATGTAAAACAAATACATGTCGTGTCTTGTTCTCATTGGTTATCAAGTACACTTATTAGGTGTTTGATTTACCAACTTAGGTTGACATTCTTAGGTAATACGATGAACTCGTATGACTTGGTGAACTTCGGTTGTCGGTGATTTGGTGACTGATCGATCGGTGATCGGTCTACTGATTGAGTCTTCGGATCACGAGGTTGTCTTAGCACAACTTGCAGACTCTTCTTCACTTATTCTGATGTAGGTCTTCTGGTCTTCTATGTCTTGATACATGGTAGTCATCAAATCTTTAGATCTTTTGATCTTCACCTGGTGATCTTTCTAACTGATCTGCTGATCTTCTAGTCTTCTTCTTCTTCTCAGATGAATTCTGGTCTTCTGATCTTCAAGACTTAGACTCCTCACATTGAGTTCCCCCTCAATGTGTTACCTATCTATTTTACATCAGTTGTTCTATACAGCAATTATCAACTGGTCATCTTAGTCCTATTACTAGATCACCAAATACTTAAAGCTTTGTTGGTCCTATCATAACTGTTTTTTGGAACTTTCATCAAAATTATAAAATTTCCAACAATTTTCTCCTTTTTGATGAAACCAAAACATTTAGAAACCAACACCAGTTGATAAGAGAAAGCACAGTAAACCCAGATCATCAGAAGACAATGAGAGTTTGTCTTAGGATCAGTAAATTTAAACTTTTCATTCATTTGGATTTTTCATTACAGAGTACATGAAAGGTTTAAATAAGTAAAAGTGAATTGATCCTATCTAGACTTTCTTCTGATCATCAAACTTTGGGAACATATCCCTCTGGCATTTCTCGAAGATTTTGAGGAACATTAAAGATCCGGTAAAGCTTCCACTTGTCATTATTCACTTGTTGTGGATCAGTTATGCCAGCTTTTTCCATTAGATCAAAGTAGAATCTCTGAAAGGCTATTCTGTCGAACGAGCCATCTGTCTTCCTCTTGTAGTCCATCACATCATATGGAGGATGTGAGATCTTTGCATTGATAGCTCTGGCATCCTGCTCCAGTTCTTTCAGAAAGTTTGGATGCTTGTTCTCTATCCAGTTCAGGAATTCATCATCTGGAGATGCTTCAGTTGTGACAATTTCCAGAACAAATGCATCTAGAAGCCATTCAGCTTTGATCTTCTGCCATTCTTCCATCCTTTCCTAATTTCTTTCATCCTGGATGATTTTATCCTCAATCTTAGCAGCGATCAGTGGCTCAACAAACTTCTTGCCAACCTGACCCTTCCTCTCTTTGGCAGCAAATTTCTTCTTCAGACCTTCAGAATCAACCAACTTATCAGCCCTCCTCTCTTCCTCACTCAGACGAGCTTCCTCAGCCAGTTGCTCTCGAGATAATCTGATTGCCAGATTCTTATCAGCTTCAATCTGAGCAGCAGAGGCACTTCTGGTCACCCACTTGGGTCCGAGCTATTTGAGAAAGAGGTGCAGTTATTGAAGGTATAACTTTCCCCACAACCTTTTGCCTAGACCTCTCTAGCCTTGCATTCACTTCAACCGCCATCAGATCAAGATTGTCAAGTCTTTTCCCATGTGATTCCACAGTTTGAATCAGCTCTTCAGTTATCGTGATCAGATCAGTTGCTTTCTCAATCTGTTCTTCCCCCTTTTTGTTTTTATCAAAAAGAGCATTGACGTGGGAAGTCAGAGAGCCAAAACTGACCGCAATGGCTTGATTGAGATCATGAACTGTGAGCCCGGCAGATTGAATAGTTTGCTCCTGAATCTTGCTCACCAGTTCAGATTTGGCAGTTTCAATGGCAGTGGAGAAGGTAAGGATGAGCTTGTCAAGTTTCTCCTCTGTCTTTTCAATTTTATCCGTGGCCCACAGGAGGGAAACTTGGAGCTAGTTTAGTTGATTGATTTTCTCATCGAATGATTTGTTGAACTGCTCTGTCAGTCCTTCAATCTGGGAGATAGCAAACTCCCTCTGTTCCTTCATATCTCGAACAGACGCCTGACGCTGTTCAGTGCTAGTGTTGCTTACAGAGTTTGCTAAAACCCTTTCAACTTCCTCCTTCAATAAATCATTGAAACAGGATCTGATTTCCCTCAATTGATCTGTGGATATGTGAGTAGCAGGGATTATGTGAGTGGTCTGACCTGTTGGACCTTGGAGTTCAGCAGTTACTCCAACAGTTGCCTCAGTCGCCTTTGCCTCCAGTGATTGGTCAAGACCTATGACACCAAGACCACTATCATCAGCAACTCCTGCTTCTGTCATTTCAACATCCATTTTTAAGGGTTCAGCTCCCTCTTCCATTGGTTTACCCAACTATCTGTAAACCAATGCCTTCACCGCCACATCAGAAATTAACTCAGCCGGGGAGCTTACTTCGGCTGCCTTCTTCATGTCAAAGTCAAAATCAGCAAATTCATCAGGACCTCCCATCTGCTCCATAAGAATTATGAAATCTGAAAAATTCTTCAACTGCACTTCTCTCCATGTAAGAATCTCCATGACTTCATCTTTGATTCTAGGACGAGCATTCAGTTCTGGGTAGTGAAGATCCAAGTCCCGCTCAATTGGCAATCTGATCATTGCCCCAGATATTGTTTTGCCAGCCTTGGATTCCGGAATGGCTTCGAAAACAGGAGGTTCTGCTGACTGATCATGGATAGAGGATGGTTCTGGCAGTGCAACCTCAATAATGGGTTGATCAGCTGTAGAGGTGATCATTACAGCTTGTTGTTCTCTGTCCTGCCGAGTGGATGAAGTTTCAGGTGGGGGCGGCAGCTCGGTTCTTTGCTCCTCTGGATGAACAGACGGAGATCTGACCCTTTCGGTTCTTGGAGAAGGAGATGGAGAAGGTATCATCAGTTGCTGAGCAGCAGGTGGAGATCTGATAGGAGATTGGACTCTAGATTAGGGCGAAGGGAATCTGGTTCGTTCTGTACCCTTACCTCTGTCTCCACCAGACTGTTCAGGTGAACTGGCAGCCCGAGACACCTGCTTCTCTGAAGGTTCAGACGCCTTCTTACCAGAACCAACAGATTTGCTTCTAACTCCACTTTTGACAGTTTCGCATTCTTCATCCGATTCTTCCTCATCAGAATCCTTATCCAAGAAGAGTGTCATGGGAGTTTGTCTGAGTTTCTTTGCCTTGGGTGCAGGACCAACAGACAGTCCCTTCCGCTTAGGGGCAGATGGGGACTCGGGATCCTCAGATCCAGCAACCTTCTTCTTTTTCCTCTTCCTTTCAGTCTTCTGAGGGTCCTCATCTGATGGCCCATAAATGGCAGATGAATCTGTGAGGAAAGCCTTGTAGTGTTTCAGCCTTTTCTACTCCCATTCCATGTTCGGAAACTTATCTCTAAGAATAACCGCAACTTTACCCAGATTGCTCAGTAATTTGGACAAATAGACCTCTCTCTTGTCATTTATCCCAAATTTGTTGTGTTCTTGTACCAGAACAACTTTCAAAGTTCCAATCCAGTTAATGTTCTTGGCTCTATCCACCAGAGCAGCCAAGTAATGTAGTTTTACAGCAGTTAGACCATCATGGCTAAAAGATATCCCCAGAATGGTCTTGGAAAGAATTCTGAAAGGTAGTCAGTACTTTCTCTTGAGCATGGGTTTAACAAACCCTGAAGTGTGACTCTTGTCTGCTTCTCTAAACAATTCGGCTCGGATGCGTTCATCTTAATCTTCTCGGTAATGAGCCGGAGAGATTTTTCCTTTGGGCAAGGCAAAGAGCCTTTCTAGATCGGCGTTAGATACTGTGAATTCTTCGCCATTCACTGTTGACCTCAATTCATCTCCAGGTTTGATAACTTCAAGATTCCGAAGAAATTCCAGTGCCTCATATTGCATCACGGGGTTTGAATGTTTGTAACCGAGTTTTTCCAGATTGTTCTCCCTTAGAATTTGTTCAATCTCCATAGATTCGGGATCTTGAGTTACTCCAAACACGACGTATTTATCCTCAACCACCTTCTTCACAAGGGAAGGATAGTTGCACATTATTTTGCCCATACCGTGTTTAGCCATCTGTAAGAAATATTACCAAATTAAAATTCCTATGGCAAACATGGTTTCATGAAATAAAACACATACATAAGCACAAGAAACAATCATCTCCTCACTTTGTTTCAGACTCTCATGTTGTCGGAAGAGTTCATCAAACATAGCTTGAAGGACTTTGAGATCATCAGCTTGTTGTTTGTTGATAGCTTGCTGTTCCTTAACCAATTTACCCTGGTCAGAAGAGCTGACTTTCAGAAACTCCAGTTCTGTTGTCATCTTCTGAACAGTCTCAACTGATTTCAGTTCAGCTGCTCTTCTTAAGGCATTATCCTTAGCAAGACTGATGTTCTCAGTCCTTAGCTTATCGTTCTCAACTTCCACTACAGTATAAGTGTATATTGCATTAGAGAGATCATCAAGCAATCGTTCATTGATGAGCTGCAGGTCAATCTCTCCCGCAGGTGTGGTAGGCACAACCGGTGTGGAAACAGAAACAGAAGACACCAAAACAGGGTTAGAGATTACCTCAGATGGAGTGACTTCTTTGGCCATGAGACAGATGTCATCGTCAGATGAGAATATCAGATCATTGAAGTCATCGACATCATCAGTTGTGGTCATCAGGCAGAAGTCTTGGACAGATGAGTAACCAAAATCATCCGAAGGCAGATAAGAGTCATCGATACCTGATGTATCAGCAACCATGGCTTTTCTGTCCCGGTACCGTTGGTCTCTTCTGTTGCGCTTCTCTTCTCTTTCCTTTGGAGTCAGGTCAGGGCAATCAGCACTGTAGTGACCTGGTTTCTGACAGTTGAAGCACGCTCCAGGTTCTCCAGAATTTCGTCTGCCAGGCGAATCATTTCTTCTGTAGGATCTGTCAGGTAACTTCCCATTCTGCCTGTAATCAGAATTCCTTCTTTCTGATCTGTTGTCTCTTCTATCATCCGAACGATCATCTCTCTTCTCTTCTCTTCGATCATCTCTATGATCATCTCTTCTGTCATCAGAACGATTTCTTTCTTGCGATCTATCAGTAGATCTCCTATTTTTTCTGTTGTTCTGATAGTCTTTATAGAACTTCTGATATTTTCCCATTTGAACATTAGACCTTTCCAGCTTTCTGGTCAGCAAAGCAATTTCTTCAGCCGGACTCACAATCCTTCCTACTGGTTTAGGCATTCTTCCACTGCTACTGGTTGCCTGAAATGCAATAGCTTTCGACGAATTTGATGTAGCTTCAGCAAGAACTTCTTTTGCTCCAGGATTGCTCTCTTTCTGGTCATACTCGTGAGCTTTCAGACCGAGGAACAACTTGCTTGGCTTCAGAGTAGCAAGATCATGGATATCTTTGATCACATTTACCTTCATGTTCCATTTCTTCGGTAGGGACCTCATAATCTTGTAATTGATGTCTTTATCTGACATAACTCGGCCTAGATCACGAAGTCTATTGACTCCCATTGTGATCCTTCCATCAAACTGATTGATGGTCTCATTTGATAGCATTATGAGTTTCTCAAAGTTAACCATTTCAGCTTGCAATCTGCTTTCCTTGATCAGATCATTTCCTTGACATATTTCAGCTAACGTATCCCATACTTCCTTAGCAGTCTGCAGATACTTGACTTTTTCCTTTGTTGTCGCGTCCATTGTCTTCATGATAAGATGCTTGGCTTCTTTATCCAGGTTGGATAATTTTCTCTCTTCAGCATCCATCAGCGAAGGACTCTTTCTGATACGTGCACCAACATCATGATCTGGATCTCTGTTATCATCATTTGGATTCGTATGATAAATGATAATTGGTCCTCGTTCAAGAACTTCCATCATTCTATTACTGATTGAACCCAGATGGTTCTCCATGAAGATCTTCCAGTCGGATTACTCATCGACATTGAACTTGAGCAGATCGTGATACATACCCGAAGTATTATCCATGCTGAATATGAGTTTTGAAAACAGATGAGCTTTAAAACAGGTTTTTCAAGATCTGTTCAAGTGACCACAATGGTTCTTCCTCAAGAACCAATGATACTCAAAGCCAATGGTCGGTAGAACCACTGCTCTGATATCATTTGTAGGTCCCGAACGAGTTTTTGTGAGGACAGAAGTCTAGAGGGGAGGGGTGAATAGAATTTTGAAAACCTTTTGCGTGAGATCAGGTGTGATAAGCAAGTTACCTGATCAGAGTGCGAGTGAATCAGTTTGGACTGATATCCAACTTACTGATCGCCTTAGGACAGATCAGTTCAGTGTCTATCAGTTTAACTGATGTGCGGAAGCTAAGTTTTACCCGTGTGAAAAACCAGTTTGTTAAAGCAAATTTCTAAGTTATCTGTCTTGGATCAAATGACAAAGTATCGAGCTGATCAAATTAGTTGCTTGGTGAAAATCTGATCCAGACTCAGAATATGCATGTAAAGCTTAAACTGGTAGTGTGCAAAGTGTAAAGAAGGTAAATCAGATAATGCACACCAGATTTTTATAGTGGGACAACTTGTCCTACCTCCACTCTTCCCTATCAGCAGGGGCACCAACTAACCAACTGGACTTAGGATTATGTGATAGTCTAACACAGTACAACAGATGTTTCGAGAGTTCTCACTCAACCAATCCCAGAAATCAGAACTAGAAACCCTAGTCTGAAATCTTGCTAAACAACCTTAACCTAACTTTGGTTTGGGTATAAGATTTGTTATGTTCCAACTGGAATTCTATCCTAGTATATGAATAACCTAAGGCTAGAGGATAAGAATTCTTGCTAAGAACATATGGGATGAACACTAAGAATATTTGCTTGATCTTGTGTTCTTGGTGCGGAAATGTAGCTTTGCTTGAGCTTGGGGATTATTTCCGTAACCTTACTATGAAGGTTGATCCCATATTTATAGGCACAAAATCGAACTAGCCGTTGGAGAGCAATTCGAATTTCGATCTATTTTAGGTAGGATTGCAGGCTTGATTTGATGTGCGCAAAGGCGGCATGGCCTAAAGCATGTTTGCTTGTCCTTTCTAGCCATTTGATTCTGAAGCACCTCGTCCTGCAATATCAGCTCCGTATATATGTGTCTTGTTCTCATTGATTATCAAGTACACTTATTTAGTGTTTGATTTACCAACTTAGGTTGACATTCTTCATGTATGATGAACTCGTATGACTTGGTGAACTTCTGGTTGTCACCTGCTTTGAGCTGATCTGATAAGTCAAGACTGATTAGTCTACCTGATTGAGTCTTCAGATGCAGGTTGTCTTAGCACAACTTGCAGACTCTTCTTCACTTATTCTGATGTAGGTCTTCTAGTCTTCTGTGTCTTGATACCTGGTAGTCATCAGATCTTCAGGTCTTTTGATCTTCACCTGGTGATCCATCTAGCTGATCTGCTGATCTTCTAGTCTTCTTCTTCTTCTAAGATGAATTCTGGTCTTATGATCTTCAAGACTTAGACTCCTCACATTGAGTTTCCCCTCAATGTGTTACCTATCTATTTTACACTAGTTGTTCTATACAACAATTATCAACTGGTCATATTAGTCCTATTACTAGATCATCAGTCAGCTAACAGGTCTGACTGATCCTATCATAACTATTTTGGAACTTTCATCAAAATTATAAAATTTCCAACACTCAGAAAATTAAATGTCTTCCATTGCAAATTCCGTTGGCGGGGTCCAAATTTCTCAACAATATAATCAGACAGTTTTGTTTGAGAAGCAAATGACATGGAGGAATACCATTGGGCTGATAAAATGTTGAGAAACTCCTCTTGGTAAAAGTTCCCCGTATCATCCACAACGGTATCGTAAATAACGAACTCCTTTACTTCTCCTCGGTAGGCTTGGCAGTGGGGTGGGAAATGTCCATTCCCCACAGGGATCTGCTCTGAACGGGGTGGGGAATCCCCATGCGGAAAATTTCCTCCCTACAGGCGCGGCCAAGGTGAGGATGGGGATAGTACGAGGACACAACCCCGTTCCCCATAGGGCCCTAACTTTTTTCAATTATTTAATAATATATATAATATACTCCCTCCGTCCCACTATAATTGTCTCGCTTTATGGACGTCCCACTATAACTTTCCCATTCCATAAAAGGAAAAAATAACTCCACTACCCATAATTTTTATCCTCACTTTTCACACAATATTATAAAAAATGTCACTCACTTCTCCACTCATTACTCCACATACCTTTTTTCTCTCTCCCAATACCCAAAACTACCCTTCATTTTTATTATTTTATTATTATTTCTTAAACAAAATAATAAAAAGAAATGGGACAATTACACCGGGAAGGAGGGAGTATTAATTAATAAATATAATATATAAATAAAATTACAGAATTTAAACCCTAATTCCTAATTTGTATCTCATGCACGCCTCATGGAGGGCGAGGTAATAATTTATATTTATTATTACTTCACTCTAAGTATTTAATATTTATTGTGCTATTAGTTTACTAATATATATTATATTGAAATTATTTATGTGTTTCAAAGAGAGACTTGATATGGATGCACATGAAACATAGCTTTTTGACACTGTTAAAGACTAAAGTATGGAAGGAGAGAACAAACGAACAATGACCGTTAGTTTTTATTTTTTGTTGTTGTTGTATGCTTTAAACTTATATTTCGAATTTTAAACATGGTTAAATTTGTATTTTGAATTTTTATATTTTCGTGTTAATATTGTGCGAATGAGATTAAAAAAAAAACAAGGTGGGAAATGAGAATCTGCGATTCCCCACGTGGAATGGGGAATGATTATTCTCCGAATCCATTGCGGGAACGGGGCATGGACTTCCTATATTTCACGGGGACGGGGATGGGGAATTATCTCCCAGCCCCACCCAGCCCCGTTGCCAAGCCTACTAATTGAAACTCTTTGATCATTGTTTTATTTATCCAATCGAGTAGATGGTTTCAATTAAATAATTTTCTAGAGAGACACCCTTCCCAGAAGCAACAATTATTTGATTTGGTAATGAGATGAAGTCGTCCCCTGTTGTGGGCTTTATCTTGTTCCCTATTTTGAGCAAGAATTCAGTAAATTTCGGATCTCCTTCAGCTCTCATATTCCTTTTTAGATGTAGTATTTCCATTGAATGCCATAGGTAAGAGTGTGCCAAACTAACCCCCAAGGGTTGGCCAAGTGGTGTAGGCTTGGGACTTAGGAGTATGCTCCTCTCTAGGTCTCAGGTTCGAAACCCCTTAGGTGCGATCAACTCTTGAGATGGGCCAGTCCATACAGAGCTCAGCTCTGGCTTGAAGTGGGGCTCCCACTAGTGGATGGTGGGTTCTGGTCCCCCGTATTAGTCGGTCTTCGGATCAAAAGAGTGTGCCAAACTCTCGTTAACTGTTTGATGTCTCGGTGCTTTAGGAACAATTGGTAGTACTTGTCTAAATTCTCCTCCAAACACTATTATGTTTTCCCCAAATGGTAGAGAATTGTTAATTATATCACAAAAGGTCTAATTTGACAGTCTCGATGGTTGTTCTCTTCGCCCTTGGAGCTTTGTCCCATATAATCAACAAAGCTCTTCTAATGAGTTGTGCACGGCTTCTTTTCTAAGATATAGGACAAACAATCATTTCATATGCTTGAAAGGGGATATTAAACTGTTAACATGTCATTTTACCTCACGGTAATGTGGACTATGCATCTCTCAAAGTCGTTGTTGCAAGCGCAATCATTCCCCATCCTCTTATTTCTGCCATCAATGCCTTGTATAGGTACATTTTTCTTGTTCCTCCTAGTCGATCGATTAAAAGAACTCACTTTTCTTGTTATCTTTTCTTTCCATTATGACTTTCTATGTATGCTTATATTCATCATTCAATTTCTGAGCTACCTCAAAGTCCTTATCCGGTGTCACGACCACTAGTTCGTCTGCCATCTCTTCAGACATTCTGTAAGGCGTCTTAGGGTGGAAGTTTGTTATTTTTGGCAAGTCGTATGTACTTATTCTTTAACCTATATATTCAAGGAAAGTCTCGATATCTCGAAGTGTGCAATTTTGTTTTTCTTCAACGAAGGAGTTGTTTTCTATTTCGAAATTCTCAGAGACTGGCTCGAAGTAAAGTTCCTAGATTTCTATAACATCAGCTGGCTCACAGTGTGTTATTATCGTTGAGAATAATCTTCTGAATTCTCAAGGCATTTTGAAGGTTTCGGCTTCATCCAAGCATTCAATTATGCTTTGATCTAACTTAAGAAGTCCTCTTTTCTATGTTGCTTCCTTAAAAGTCCAAAATTATACCCAGTTAACACTCGATAGATCCTCAAAAGATTCTGGGCCCGGGAAGTGGTTAAGTAGTATTTATTCATAGTATCTTTCACCTTTGGCTGGGGTCACACTTTCTATCCTTGAAACGATGCTCCCCCTCTGTCTCTTTGTCTACACACGTAATGTGTTTAGGAAGTTCTCTGTATAGAAGTTTCTTTGCATTTACATCATTTTGCACATTCGAAGCATTTTGTTAGCATTATCTTGGACGTCCAGTCATTTTGAATGACTCTTCGAGAGTTACGTGTCTCCCAATATGTCACTAGTTGCTAATTCAGGAGAGTAGTTGAAGTGTAATCATTGAAGGACACATCTCGTTCAACGGGAATTCATACATTCTCCATAAAGCTTCTTTGCTGATACCTATATTGCATCTTGAAACTCTTGAATCTCGTCTATTGTTCTATTCTCATCATCTTGAGATACATCCACAACTGCTCGGTCGTTGCCTTTGTAGATGTATTTGTATAAGTACTAATGTATTTCAAACCTGTGTAAATCTCCATGTTGATGTGGCAGTTGTATCTGATCAACAAGTTTGGATTGTAGGGAACAACCCATTTGTCATTGAGAGCTGCATTTCTTATTTGTACCTATGACAGTTATATTAGGTCATTGTCTTTTCAATTATGTTTGTTTAAAAAACTTTGTAGTCGTAATAGATCATACCTTGGTTCCATCGTTTCTTCCTTGATAAATTGGGTAACTGTCGTTTCCTTGTATTATTTGTCAGGGGTACTTCCTTGGTAATAGAACCTGTATTTTCTTTTTACCATGCAAGGGCATTTTTGATTGAGGCCTCTACATGGTCCGTGTAGCGTGTGTTTGACGACTGCTTCATATATCGAGAGGTAGACCTTTTTGTCCGTAAATTCCGAACATATGTACTTGTTGTACTAGTCAAAATTTGTTATTTTATGCCCGTTTTAGAGAATTATTAACATGTGAACATGCTACAGTCCTCTTTTCTATAATTCAATAACATATATGAATGCTACAACCTTCCCAAATATCTCTTTCTTCAGTATTAGATCCATGAGTTTTCCTCTGAAAACTCTCATTGAGAGATCTGGTCTGTCTTATGTAAACTTGGCAGTGGGGTGGGGAATCCCCATTCCCCTCAGGGATCTGCCCCAAAAGGGCAAGGAATCCCAGCAAAAATTCCCCATGGGGCCCAGTGGGACCCTAAGTTTTTTCAATTATTTAATAATATATTTATGTAATTATATATATTTGTTGGGAAATTTACAGTTTCGATGGAAGTTCCAAAATAGATAATGTAATAGGACCAGTCAGACCTGTTAGCTGACTGATGATCTAGATAGCAGATAGGGTGACCAGCTGAAATTTATAGATAGCTGATGTAACAGTTAGGTCACATATTGAGGGGGAACTCAATATGTATAGGTTAAGTCTTGAAGATCAGACAAGTCTTGAAGATCAGACAAGTCTTGAAGATCAGATAAGTCTTGAAGATCAGAGAAGTCATGAATGTTTGGACTAGATAAAATTGACTAGTTAAATAATGAATTTGTGTATAATTGAGTTAAGTATTGAATGTGAAAAACAAGGAAAACACGAAGAATTGGTGACCCGGTTCATCTTTTGAATCAGACTACGTCATGGGGCTCCAAGCTAGGTATGGATGTATATTATTTATGCCTAGAATGCTAAGATGTTCCACCCTTTTTCATGTGACATCTTAGGTCTATTTATACTTGTTATTCCGCCTTCTAGGCTAGATTTTACATAAGGAAAACTACACTCTTCACGCCTTCAATCTCGTAAGTCTCCTGTCCCTATGGCTTGATTGGAGATCGCCTCTTTAATGGGAGAGAATTAGGGAATGGAATTTCCTACGGATTGATCGGCTTATCGGACGACATTCTTGATTTAGCTTTTAAGTGTCTTTAATACCATTCAAGTCGTGTTCCAACTTGAAAGGTATTGGCTTGTCGCCGATGTGCGGCTTCCAATCTCTAAATGAGGTCGTCATACGAGTTGCTCTCTTCTGCGAATTGGGGGTCTTTATTCCAAATATTATCTCTTTTCGGTTGTGCATTGGTGTAGGCCAGCTCCTTTCTTCTGTACTTATAGAATACGATGGAAGTGGTTTATTTCATGCCACAACAATTGCCCCTCAAGTTGAGGTCGCATGTTTGTTTCTGGGGCATCGACTTGACTCTATGACCGGCATGGACTACGACTTCTTGCCCCGAGTATCCGAAAAGTCACCTCAAAATTACGAAAAGGCGTATCCAATTTCCTCGGTTTTTGGAGATTTGAAATGATGGCCTGCCAGGCCGCTGACGTTAGGTGCTGCTGGAAAAACCAATAGAATTCCGCGGTGACCCCCACGCGTTAACTCTGCGACTTTGATTGCCGGTAGAGGCTTGATTTATGGCTTATTTGCGTTTTGGTCCTTCCCTTCCTTTTATAAATAAGCGGGGAATTAGGTTTTCAAAATTCATTTATTCCCCCTCCGAGAGTTCAAGCAATTTTGAAATTCATCCTCTTCTTCAACAAAACGTCTGGATTTTGCTTGCTTCTCCCGTTCTTCATCAGGTAACATACTCTTCCGTCTCTTACTTTTACATGATGGAAACTGGTTTCCCAGGTTCAAGCTCTGCCCTGCAACCCAAGATGATTGCTTCATCCTCTGAGGATGATATTCCGATCGCCCAGCACCGCTGTCTGGTTTCTGTCTCCACCGCGGGGCACGGCGGTGAAAGCTCATCGGCCCGTCCGGTGGGTGCCGGGAGAGAAGACGATGCGAATGATGAACCGGTAGATGATCGATTTCTGGAAGAATTGGATGAAATCACTCATCTCCACCGTTGGATTTACCACTTCAAACTTCCGATCCTCCAAGGCAATCGACGGCCGCTGGTTCCTCTGCCCCTGTTAGAGATTTCGGGGACTATGAAAGGATATTTGATTATGAGATGTACCATAGTATTGCCCTATACAAGCGACCTGAACGCTAGTATCGCAAGTCGGTACCCTCGGAGTTCGCCGCATCCGAACGGCGATTCAGGTCAATGCTGTCTGATCGTTATGTGCGGGCTCTCCATCGTACATACAAGGTTCCATGGGGATGTACATTTTTATGCACCGACTTCTGATGAAAGTGCCGATCAGCCTCCCCAGGGCATGATTGCGGTGAATCGGCCGACCATGGATGCGGAGATTCATTTCCCGCTTCATCCGGCTATCTCGCATCTGCTGGCCGCCTGGAACCTGAGCCTTACTCAAATCACTCCAAACGGTTGGAGCTACATCATTTCGACTATGATCGTATTGGGACTAGCCAGCTTGAAAAGGATGCCTACCCCGGGGGAGATTGGCTATGTGATGTCGCTTATTGCTCAAGCAGGGGGATATCACGGCGTGCAACTTCGCAAGGGCAAAGAGCTTGTTAGTGGTATCCCCAACAAAGTTGATGGATGGCGCGAGAGGTGGTGGTTTGTTGGAGGGGCCTGGGAATCAGTTCCACCGACCAGCACGTTATCAATTTGAGTCCCTACGGATTATGCCATCTGTGTGGAGAATGGTATATTTTTTATGCTTTTCCTTTTCCACTCGTACTGATCTAATTCTCTTCTTGTCTTGCAGTGTTTACGCCCCAGACATCCGACCTTTACTGGGATTTCAACGAGGCATTCAAGACAGCTCGAGGTATCCCTGCGGTGGTGTGAAGTTAAGTCGTTGAACACGAAGCTCAATCGGTTGTCGGCGAGGTTAATACACATACCCCGCCCATCTGCGTATCCCTTGTAAGTTTTCGGGAACATCTTACGGTGGTAGTTATCTTCGTATGAGGTTATGTTCACGATTTTTTAATATGGCTGCGCTTGTAGATCCGAGCTCCCGATCTAAAATCGCGAACCTAACCTTCTTTGAGATGGCATCGAGTGAAGTCGGTTCTCGGCTCAATGAGACGCTTGACAAAGTTTTGGGTCCCCCGTAGGCTCTCCGGTCCAGACCCCGATTCCCGCCGCTGATAAGGGAAAGAAAAAGAAAGTCGTCGAATCTGCCCCGCCGACTGGAGATCGCCCCTATAAGTGGGTTCGAGAGGACACGAGCTCCCACCGGTCTCAACAGGGAGGAGGAGGAGTCACCATAATCTCCACTCCTCCTCCTGCATTGACTATGCCTGGAGGTCGGCATCCTGAAGACGATTCGTGGCTTGGATGGGACGCCGAAGCCTGTGAAAAGTAGCTTCAGACCGGTCTTGTGTAATATGTTTGTGTTTATAATTCTAAAACATCCCTTTTATTTGATCAGAAGCTAGGAGTTGACCCTCCACAAGTTCTCAAGGAAGCATTGA
The DNA here is from genome assembly GCA_037126765.1 of Stenogyne calaminthoides. Taxonomy (NCBI): domain Eukaryota; kingdom Viridiplantae; phylum Streptophyta; class Magnoliopsida; order Lamiales; family Lamiaceae; genus Stenogyne; species Stenogyne calaminthoides. Next base: position 14,238,190 of record JBBCBC010000032.1, read on the forward strand.
GCTTCCCGAGGTCCCCACTTCCTTCCTTTGAAGGTATTCGATGATTGGCCCAACTACCTGTCGATGACAATCGAAATCCCTCGTGTGGACGCAGGATCTCCACTCTTCCGCCCACCGCCGAGAAAAGTCACGGGTAACTTGTACTCATCGCATTTCGTGCATACCCCGAGGGGGCCCTATTTTCGAGAAGGCTTAGTGCTCAATCCGAGCCGGAGCTCATAAATTTAGAGAAGGTTTCGGACGACGATCTCCGACCAGGCGAGGACCATTCTGGCTGCTCAATAGCAGCAAAAGAGACTGGAGGTAGAAAAGTCCGATTCGCCAAGAGGGTTCGTGGAGCTCGAGGAGCAAATTAAGGGTGCCGAGGGCACGCTGGGCGGAGAGAGGAGATTGTGGCCCGCCTGCCGAGGATCTGAGTGGCAAAGATTCGGAGATCGAGGATAGGCCGGCCGCCATGGCGAGCGCTTCAAACAGACATCAAGAGCAAAATGCTAATTTTGCTTTTATCTCACAAGAATGGGCAGGCCATCGGGATGTTCATAGTGAAGAACCTCGGCCGATTTCTCCGACCTCGCCTCCGAACCGCCGACTATGTCGAGCATTCCCCGCTTGATCCCGACGTCGGCTTGAAATCAAGGATTTAGAGGACTTGGCATCGACCGTCCTTCTTTCCTAACCCGAGTCGGATCGTGTCCCCCCACTCTCGATCCTAAAGAAACACAGCCGGTGACTCAAGGCCCCCGAGACCCAGACGGTGAGGTCGATCCTCCGCAGGAGGTTGTTGACGTCGACCGAGCACCCCAGACGATAGGGGGAGGTGTTTACCGGCCAAAAACTAAGGAGGCGGGCTGCCCCCATGCTCATCATTTGTTATTCAAAGAATAATTAGGTGGACAACCTTTAAACATAGTCGATTGGTCTTCTTTGATGATTTTTTTAGCGGTCTGAAGAATGATAACTTCAAGAATCGATAAGAAAAAAGGAGATTGAGAAGTTGTTGAACCCCATCGCCAACAATCCCTTCGACCCACTATCCATGTATCTCAAGTCGTCTTCTTAGTCTGTAATACTTTGGCATTGGTGAACTCCTTGTGATCGAAGATTTCGATCCGAATGTTATCTTTTATTTCTGATATAATCGGCCTCGGGCTCCTTCATGTAATTGATTCGACTTCACGATGTAATGACCTTGGGCCTTTGTTATTAATGAATATTGTTTTCATCTCAATGTCTTTGATTTGATTTCCTTTTGCGACTTTAATTATTTGTGAGCATTATCATTCTTAATTTTCATTTATAAAAATGATATTGTGAACTCGAGTTTAGTCGTCTTACAAAGTTAGGGTAGGGTGGCACCAGTTAAAGGTGCGACCTCACCGCATGTATGTCGAAAAATCGTTCTGGGGAGGTCAATGTTTGTATTCATGCGACTCCCTAGGTTTAACATGAAATGAGATAACATTATTATAAATAGGCATGGGACGAAATCGTTACATGGAACAAATTGACCTCTACTTATTGATAATACTTCTTCAAGTGTGAAGCATTCCGGGGTATTGTAGGAGTGCCATCCGGATGTTCTAGTTCATAAGCTCCATTAGCCAACACAGGTGTGATTTTGTAGGGACCTCCCAATTTGGACCGAAATCTCCTTTGGATATCCCCAATGTCTTTTTTAACACCAAGTCACGATTTTGAACTACTTGGGACTCGAACTTTGGAGTTGTAATAATTTTTCCGACATCCGCCAGGTTCTGGCGTTTCTCAAGTTAGCCTCTAATCTTCGTTCCTCCGGAAGATCTAGGTTCTGGCTAGGGCTTCATCGTTATAGTCGATTCCGACTTGCGAGGTCCGGAGTGTTGAACTTCAACTTCCGAGGGAATTACCGCTTCAGTGCCAAAAGCCATCGAGTATGGGGTTTCCCCGGTCAAGTTCCAACAGGTCATCTGATACGACCACAACACGTTTGGTAGCTCATTTGGCCCATTTCCCTTTCTTGTCTTGATCTTAGTTTTCAATGTGTGTTTGATGATCTTATTAATGACCGACCGTCCGTTGGATTGAGGATGATATGGGGTGGAGAATAGTTTGGTGATCTTCCATTTACGAAGAAACCATCAATTTTGGACCCATCGAACTGCTTTCCATTATCCGATATGATAATTTGGGGAAGGCCAAATCGGCAAATGATATTTCGCTAGATGAATTTGATGACATGCTCTTGATCTATGGTCGCCAATGCTTCAGCCTCGGCCCATTTTGTGAAGTAATCCACAACAACCAAAGGCGTACTTGACGAGCCCTGTTTCGTCGGAAGCGGCCGATGATATCTATCCCTCACTTCAAAAAAGGCCATGGACCGAGAATCTTTAGAGAGCTCCTCGGGGCGACTTTGATTCGAGTGCATGGATTTGACATTTGTGACATTTTCTTGCAAATACTACTGGCGTCGGCCCGTGAGAGCGGGGCAAAAATACCCTTGTAGTATCACCTTGTGAGCGAGTGGCGCCCCCGGCGTGGTTTTCATACCGTCATGTATCTCCGATAATAGTTTGGCCTTGTTACGGTGTGATGCATCGGAGTAGGGGTATCTTTGAAGCCCACTTGTAGAGGTCATTGTTTATAAGAGTATAACGAGCCACACACAATTGTAGTAGTTTTGCCCGGATCCTGTCCTCTGGTAATATCCCCGTCATCAAGTAGTCGATGATTGGTGTCATCGAGTTCACGGTTTGGGGTATCAAGGGTGGCGACCTTTGTGTGTGCGATGGAAGAGTGGGAGAGCTTAGTGATGGTGACATCATTCATCTCTGCTAGCCCTCCGAGGTCGCTAGTCGTCTTTAGAGCATCGACTCACGAGTTCGCGTCTCTCTGTACTAACTTGATGTGTATTTGTTCAAACTTTAGGCATAATGTCTTGACGACCTCCTGATAAGCGGACGTTCGTTCATCTCTGACTTCATACTCCCCTGACACTTGGCATGCTACAAGTTGAGAGTCGGTATATACCTGTAGTCGTTTAATGCCCATGGTATGGACATCTCAAACCAGCGATCAATGCTTCATATTCCGCTTCATTGTTGGTATTTGGAAATTCAAAAGGTGATAGCGTTCGAAAACCCGGTGTCATCGGGCTAATCGATTACCACGCTTTGCCCCTGATTTGTTTGCTGTAGCGGATCCATCCACATATATCTCACAAGGGACACCGTTGCTTCCACTGGTTTCTGGTGGGAAGGTTAGCTCGACGAGGTAACGAGGTGAGAACTTCGACCTGATGGTCAAAAAAGTATGGCCTCAATTTTCTTACACTCATGACCAATCGTAAGCCAATTTCTCCATCCAGGGGATATCTTTGCTCGATCTCGAGAGTCCGACTTACAAAATATATGGGGAGGTGGGATTGACCTTACGCTTTCAAGACGAGAACAAAACTTCGAGCTATTTTCGAGGTGCCAAGTACAAGAAAAGTTTCTCCCCTAGGACCGGTTTGGCTAAGATCCCGACATCGGCCAGGTAGGCCTTGATTTTATCGAAGGCTTCCTGACCTTCCGTAGTCCATTCAAATTTCGACCTCTGTCGGATCGTATCAAACATGGGCTTGCATTTATCCCTCATTCGGGAGATGAACCTATTCAACGCGGCTAGGCATCCTGTCAACTTTTGGACTTCCTTGACTGTTCGACGTGCCCCCATGTCTAAAATTGCTTGTATCTTGGCCGGGTTAGCCTCAATCCCTCGCTTGCTAACCAAATGACCCATAAATTTTCCCGACTCAACCCCAAAATTACACTTTTTCGGATTGAGCTTCATGTTAAATCTCCTGAGCACCTCAAAGGTTTGCGTGAGATGCATCAGGTGATCCTCCTTTTACAAGCTTTTGACGATGATGTCATCCACATATACTTCCACCGACTTGCCAATTTGATCGGCAAACATGTGATTGACCAGACTTTGGTATGTTGCCCCAGCATTCTTCAAGCCAAATGGCATTCTTTTCCAACAATACATATTCTTTCCGGTTAAGAAAGATGTATGTTGTCAATCGGGTTCGTGCATGGCTATCTGATGATATCCAGCAAATGCATCCATGAACGGCATCATTTCGTGACCCGTTGTGTTGTCGATTAAATGGTCAATGTGTGGCATTGGGAAGAAATCTTTCGGACACGCCTCATTGAGGTCGGTGAAGTCGATACAAAGTCGCCAAGTACCGTGTGACTTTTTTACGAGCACTGCATTGGCCACCCATCGAGGTTGATCCGCTTGCATGATCAAGTCGTTGTCTAACAACTTCTTTACTTCTTCCGCGAGGGCTGCATACTTTTTTGGGCTATGGGTCGCTTTGTCGGGTCTATGTGGAGTCGGTGGCATGTGATCTCTGGATCAATTCCCACCATATCCTTGTGTGACCAAGCGGAAACGTCAAGATTCTTTTTCAAGAAATCAATCACATCCAACCTAAGGTCGCTGGGGATTCTGGATCCGATAATGACCTCCAGCTTGGGCCGAGTTGGATCCACTTGGATCCTTTCGATCTCTTCCCCCGGCTCAGCTCAGGGTCCTTCAACTCTTGGATCATCTATCTCCTCTTCGGGTACGAATTCCTCTGGCTCAGGTCCTAACCTTGGGTCAAAATCCTCGCGCTTCCTCTTGGTTGCCTTTACAGTGGTTAATTTATCATTGCACTCTTCATTATCCAATATCATTACTTGATGATTTAGTGCATGCGTTGAATTGAAATAAGACACAGAGTAAAGCAAAATCCTCTAGCATCAACTTGGTCACCCTTTATGGTGCCAACAGTCCCACTTTTGGTGAGAAATTTTACACAGAAGTAGTAAGTGGAGGTCGCAGCCTCAAATTCATGCTCAAAAGGCCTTCTGAGAAAGCCAATATAGGTACTCGGGAGGTCGATTATAAGGAAATCTAGAAGCCTAGTGTTCCTAACTTTTTCATCAATGGTGAACACCAGTTCCACCGACAGACGGATCATTCCTAGGGGCTGAATAGTTGTATTCCCAAAACCCTTCACTGTGTGGTCGCAGGGGGTGATGTACGTGTCGTAGTCACCGAGTTGATCCAGGGTCTTTTTGAACAGAATGTTGCAAAAAGCCCCGCCATCGACTAACAGGCGGCACACCGTAGTCCCCATGATATTTTCCTTGATGACCAGTGGGTCGACGTTGGGATAGACTATGTCGGCTTTATCGACCTCCCCGAACTCAATCTTGTTGGTCTCTTCGGCTATAGCAAGCATGGGAAGGACCATCTTTCGTGCGTTCTCCATTTCCCTGAATTCGGCCTTCATGCACCGTTTTGATGTTGTTGCTGGGGAGAGCCCCCCGATTGTGGCCATAGGTGATATGGCATGGATGACTCGACCTCCAGCACCCTCGGGCATTGGAGGTACTGGGAGCTCGCCACGAGCTCCTCCACAAGCAGGGTCCCCCTGGACTGGTTCCCCTTGTTGGCGATTCGGAGGTCGCATCTGTCCGTTTGGGCGGGGGTTTTTGACAAACTCATTCAGGCGTCCATCCTCACAAAGCTTCCACAATTTCTTTAAAAGGTCCCTGCACTCACTAGTATAATGCCCGTTCTGGGCGTGATAGTGACAAAATTTGGGGGGGATTCTGCTTACTTTTCTCTTTCATCGGGCGAGGAGCGTGCAACATGTCCCTTCCCTGGATCTGGGCGAATATATGGCCGGGAGTCATACCCAACACTTCCATGAGCTTTACCGAAATGGACTCTTCAAACGACTTGAAGCTCCCGGGTGCCTTGTAATGGCCCCCGGTTTTCTTGGAACCTTTCTTCGGTTCAGCGACCTCCTTGGTATCTGAAAGCCTCGATTTGAGGAGTTCCATGGTATGGATGATGTCGCTAGCGCGTCGACGGAAGTCGGCATAGCTTATTGGGAAGTCGGTAGTCATGCGCCGCCACAACTTGGTTCCCTTCCGGAGGCCTGTGATGGCACCCATTATTTTAGCCTCGTCCCCAATGGGTTCGCCTTCCATAATGACTTGATCAACCCTCTCGACATAGGATCGATCTGATTCAGCCTCCTCTTAACGGAGATTCATGAGGCGCTGCTTGGTCGCAGGCTGGGGTGCCATGGCGGTGTAATGGGTCAGGAATGACCGGGCTAATTGCTCAAAAGTGTCGACCAAAAAAGCAGGCAAAGAAGTGTACCATTTATGGGCCTGGTCGCTCAGAGTCAAGGAGAATAACCTGCACTTCGTTGAGTCCGTTGCCCCCATGGAGGCCATATACGAATTGTATTTGGCCACATGGACCTTGGGATTAGTACTCCCATTGTAACGGTCTAAGGCCGCAATGCTGATTTTTCTCTGGGTAGGTGCCAGAGTAACCATCGTTCCCAGGGGGGAATCCAGTACAGCGAGGTCATCACTCCCGCTGGCAGAACCATTTTGGTTCCCCACCTTTTCCAACAACTGTTGGACAGTTCTGGCTAAGGCCGCGACCTGCGCGTCGCGTGATGTCCCTATCATGTGTCCTTGGCCTTGATGGATCATTGAGCCATCACGGATATTGCCATGATGTAGGCTCAAAGCCATAGCCAGATCATGTTCCATTTGTTCCGCATTATGCGGCTGAGAGTGGGCCTCATCACCATCCTCCGCCCGAGCCTTCTGGGTGGCCTGACTTCCTAAACGCGTGAACACATTATTCGACGCCGCCGGCCTTTCTTGTGTCAGATGAGTCCGAATGATGGTATGCTTGGCCGCGTTGTACGCCAGTTGCCCAGCGGATCGTCCTTTTGAGGCCATGACTGCCTTGCCCTTGGATGGCCCGGCATCATGAACAGTCTTTTTGGGCGGGGGTTGTTCCCCCTCGCCTTCCATGAATAGGCGCTTCTTGTTAAGAACGGCCATGACCGCCTTGGCGTCCTCCGGGGTCTGGACCAAATTCCACCAAACAGGTGAGCTTGCCGGGGCATCCCGATGAGTACGGTGGGAACTCTGCGACGCTTCAACACCATCGCGTCCGTCCATTTCATTGAACAATGGAGTGTTTCCTTGGTTGATTGTCATTGCTCTTTCGTTTAGAAAAGGGGTGGGCTTTTCTCAGAATTGGATTAATTTCTCAAGAAAAAGATTGGTGTTCTCACAGACGGCGCCAATTGTTTGGACTAGATAAAATTGACTAGTTAAACAATGAATTTGTGTATAATTGAGTTAAGTATTGAATGTGAAAAATAAGGAAAACACGAAGAATTGGTGACCCGGTTCATCTTTTGAATCAGACTACGTCCGGGGGCTCCAAGCTAGGTATGGATGTATATTATTTATGCCTAGAATGCTAAGATGTTCCACCCTTTTTCATGTTACATCTTAGGTCTATTTATACTTGCTATTCCGCCTTGTAGGCTAGATTTTACATAAGGAAAACTACACTCTTCACGCCTTCAATCTCGCAAGTCGCCTGTCCCTATGGCTTGATTGGAGATCGCCTCTTTAATGGGAGCGGATTGGGGAATGGAATTTCCTGCGGATTGATCGGCTTATCGGACGACATTCTTGATTTAGCTTTTAAGTGTCTTTAATACCATTCAAGTCGTGTTCCGACTTGAAAGGTATTGGCTTGTCGCCGATGTGCGACTTTCGATCTCTAACTGAGGTCGTCATACGAGTTGCTCTCTTCTGTGACTTGGGGGTCTTTATTCCAAAGATTATCTCTTTTCGGTTGTGCATTGGTGTAGGCCAGCTCCTTTCTTCTGTACTTATAGAATACGATGGAAGTGGTTTATTTCATGCCCCAACAATGAAGATCAGAGATGCTGAAGAGCTGATCAACAAGAAGCAGACAAGTCAAGACTGAAGACATCAAGACCAGACGACCTACATCCGGAGACTTCAAGTAAAGGTCAGTAAGTTGTGCTAAGACAACATACAATCAAATGACCTAAGTCAGGTAGGCAGATCAGGATTCTAACTGATCTGTGTCAACTCCATTAGGTGACTACTTCAATGTTACCTAGTACGAGTCAAGTGTTCAGACAAGAAGAATGTCAACCTTATTAGTAATTCAAGAGCTACAAAGTGTACTTGATAACCAATGAGGAATCGACAACACACATACGGAGCACTAACAAACTGCAGAAAGGCTTTTCAGAGTCAAACGGCTAAAAAGGACAATCTTACATACTTTCGGCCATGCTGCCTCTACGCACATTAAATCAAGCCTGTAGACCAACCTAAAATAGACCGAAATTCGAATTGCTCTCCAACGGCTAGTTCGATTTCATGCCTATAAATATGGGATCATACCTTCATAGTAAGGTTACGGAAATTATCATCAAGCTCAAGCTCAAGCACAAGCAATTTCCGCACAAAGAACACCAAATCGAAGATTTATTCTTAAGTGTTTATTCTTAGTTCTTAGCAAGAATACTTATCCTCTAGCTTTAGGCTACTTAGAAGATAGGATAGTATTCCAGTTGGAACAAAACAAATCTTATAACCAAACACTGTTAGGTTAAGTTTGTTATAGCAAGATTTATATCTAGGGTTTCTAGATTAGATTTCTGGGATTGGTTGACTGAGAACTCGTTAAATATCTATTGGTTGTACTGTGTTGGACTCACACATTAAACTAAGTCCAGTTGATTAAGTTGGTGCCCCTGCTGATAGGGAAGAGTGGACGTATGACAAGTTGTCCGAACCACTATAAATCTGTGTGCCTTTAATCTGCTTTACACATACTTGCACACCACTCTTGTTATCTGCATGCATATTCTGTACCAGGATCAGATTAGCATCAAGCTACTAATCTGATCAGTTAAAACTTTAGTTATCTGATTCAAACCAGATTGGTCGGAATCTTTATTTGAGTAAAACTGGTTTTCACACGGGTTAACTAATCTTCCGCACCATCAGTTAAACTGATAGACGCCGAACTAATCTGCCTGCCAGATCAGTAAGTCGGATATCAGTCCAAACTGATTCACATCACACTTTGATCAGGCATACTTGCAAATCACACCTGATCCACTAAAAAGTTTTGAAGTCTATTCACCCATCCCCTCTAGACTTCAACCCTCACTAAACCCGTTCGGGACCTACAAGTGGTATCAGAGCAGTGGTTCTTCCGACCACTGGCTTTGAATATCATTGGTTCTTGAGGAAGAACCTTTGTGGTCACTTGAACTGATATTTGAAAACCATTTTTAGAATTCATATTCTTTCAAAATCACCACAAGCATGGATAACACTTCAGGTATGCATCATAATCTACCCATGTTTTCTGTTGATGAGTATGCAGATTGGTCCATCGACATGAGAGATCATCTGGGAGTGATCAAAAACAGAATGGATGAGATTCTTGAGATAGGACCGATTATCATCTATCACTTTAATCCAACTGAAGTAGGACGAGATCCTACGCAACCTGTTGGAGTAAGAATCAGAAAGAGTCCCTCTCTGATGGATGCAGATGAGAGGAAATTGTCTAATCTGGATACTGTTGCCAGACATCTCATCATGAAAACTATGGATGCTACTACACGAGAGAAAGTGAAGTACCTGAAGGCAGCTAAGGAAGTCTGGGATACGCTTGCTGAAATCTGTAGAGGAAATGAACAGATCAAGGACAACAGACTGCAAGCTGTGCTAGTTGTATTTGAGAAACTTAAGATGCTACCGAATGAAACAGTTGATCAATTTGATGGAAGGATCACACGGGGAGTCAATCGACTTCGTGATCTAGGAAGAGTAATGTCAAACAAGGATATCAACTACAAGATTCTCAGATCGTTGACTAAGAAATGGGATACCAAGGTGACCGTGATTAAGGATTGTCAAGATATTGCTACCGTGAAACCAAATGATCTAATCTTCAGTTTGAAAGCGCATGAGTTCGACCTGATTGAGAGAGGACAAGGATCAGATGATGTCCCCTGCTGAAGCTACTGCAAACTCAGCTAAACCTGTTGCATTCCAGGCAACCAGTAGCAGTTCACGAATTGTTGAACTAGTTGGAAACATCATCAGCCAGGCCAAACAGATTGCACTTCTAACGAGAAAACTTGAACGAACAAATGTTCAGATGGGCTAGTACAGAAAGTTCTATGACGACTATCGATGAAGCAGAGGAAGAGATCAAAGATCTTCTGACAGATCACAAGAGAGATATCGTTCTTCAGATGATAGGGATAACAGAAGAGATGACCGGAAAGATGATCACAGAGATGAAAGGAAAGAGGATCGTAGAGAGAGCAGATGAGATGAAAGATTAGATAAGAGAGGTTCTGATTACAGACAGAATGGAAAGTCTCCTGACAGATCATACCGAAGAAATGATTCACCGAATAGAGAAAATTATGGAGATTCAAGGGTTTGCTACAATTGTCAGAAACCAGGTCACTACAGTGCTAATTGCCCTGATCTGACTCCCAAAGAGAGAGAAGAAAAATGAAACAGATGAGAACAAAGGTTCAGAGACAGAAAAGCAATGGTGGCCGACACATCTGGCATTGATGATTCCTATCTGCCTTCAGATGATTCAGGCTACTCATCTGTTGAAGATTTCTGTCTAATTACCACTACTGACGATGTCGACCATATGAATTTCTCATCTGATGATGACATCTGTCTGATGGCCAAAGAAACTGACAAGTCTGAGGTAATGTCTAAACCTTCTGTGGTTTCTTGTTCTACACCTGTTGTGCTTAGCACATCTGCTGGAGAGATTAACCTGCAGATCTACAATGACCAATTGCTTGATGATCTCTCTAATACAATAGATACTTATACACGAGCGAAAGTTGAGAACGATAACCTAAGGGCTGAGAATATTTGGCTTGTCAAGGATATTGAAGCAAGTAAAGCAGCTGAACTAAAATCAGCTGAAACTGTTCAGAAGATGACTAAAGAACTGGAGGTTCTGAAAGTCAGTACTACTGATCAGAAAAAGTTGATTAAGGAACAGTTGGCTCTCAATGAACCACAAGCTGGAGAACTCAAAGTCCTTCAGGCTAAGTTTGATGAACTCTTCCGACTGCATGATAATCTGAAAATATCTGAGGACAACTTGTGTAAGAAAATAGAGGTTTTCACGAAATCTTCTAAGACCGTTCAAGATCTGAACAACTATTTTCGTACGCCAATTGATAAGAAAGGAATTGGGTATGAGAACACGGATCCTCAAAAGCCCGTCCCGTTCACATCATCGAAAAGTGTAACCAAACGAGTTTCGATCAAGATACACGAAAAAGCCAAATCAGTCGGATAAGGAAAAGGATCACCGGGCAAGGTAAATCTTGGGATCGAAAAGGGAACATAATGGACCCTAACCGATCGGACACCTACCGAGGAATCAGCGAGAAGAATCTTGTTCTTCGAAGAGACCTCAACCAAATCGCAGAGTAGGCCTCCGTCTGGACCATCTCGTAAGGACGATGATCGGTGAAAGTCAACTCAATCCAAGCCGCCTAACAAGCAAGCTAATGGTAAACTGCTAAGACCATCTATGCCAAAAAGATATGAATCTTTTAATGGTAGCAGTCGTACCTACCCTTACAATCGTAAACCTAGGGTTGCCGCAAGAATCGAGCCCATTTGGATTAAAAAGAACACAAGTTTCAATGAAAAATCCCAAGTCTTCGATTTGTCCAAGGTTCACACTAATAATCATCTTTGTTCAGATTGCATATAAAGAAACATATGATTATGTAGATGTTTATGGGAGATAAATCAAGCCTACGTGTTCAACAAAGGTGCAGATTTGTTTTGATCCCGAAATGTACTTCTAACCCCCCAGGACCCGATTCTACTGGGGTACCTAAAATCTGATTTGCTTTCATGCAGCTCGGGTGGGATCTGGCTAATAAAGGAGGTGTACAAGCAACTATCTAGTACATAGATAGTGGATGTTCAAGGCACATGATCGAAGTCAACATCTCCTCAAAGAACTACATTGAGAAACCAGCCCACGAAGTTCTCTTTGGGGGCGACAACTTTGGTTTTACGAGAGGAGTTGGAACCTTAGTGAACGATAATGTACGGTGTTCTGTGTGTTTCATACGTTGATGGCTTAAGGCACAACTCGTTATCTCAGATATCCGCGATTCTGCGACAACGGATTTAGTGTTGAGTTCTCATCGATCAATGCACAATCGTAAATCGAGTGACTCAGCAGATTTTTGCTAATCGGCTCCGTAAAAGGAACGATCTATCTGAAAGATATTGGGGACATTGTCCAAGAAATGCATGCTTGATTGTTAAGAGTTCAAAGAGCTCCATTGGCTCGCACAAGAGAATGAGCCATCCGAACTTCGAAACTCTTAACAAGATAGCAAGGATGTCCTGGTAGAAGGGCTCCCGAATGAAGTATTCTCTAAGGATCGGACATGTCTTTGCATGTCGGAAGGGAAATAAGTAAAAGCTTCATTCAAAGGGATACCTTTCTCCATCCATCAATGATATTGCAACCGCTTCATATGGATCTATTTGGACTAGTTATGCCTCTTAGTTTCAAATGGACACAAATATACTCACGGTGGTCGTAGATGATTATTCTAAGTTCACGGGTTGTATTCTTGTATAAGAAGAGTGAAACTACAACAAAGTTACCCGAACTTCTCAAGAAGATTCGAGAATGAGAAAGGGTCTAAGCATAGTGAAAATCGATCGAGATAAAGGTACATAATTCTTGAACAATTTATATCGATTTTTGCTCGAATTTGGTATCTGACATGAGACATCACCGCCGAACACCACAACAAAATGGCGCGTTGAAAAGAAGAAACAAAACACTTAAAAAAGTTCTTGACGCACCATGTTACCGAAAGCATGCAACTCAAAGTCGTTTCGGGCGAAGCTATCAATCTTGTGATGTCACATGCGTAATGGATGTTCTCGACTAAGATTCACTTTAAAACACCATATGAATTGTGGAAGGGCAGAAAACGTCGTGTTTCCTACGTTCATGTGTTCAGGTGCAAGTGTTTCATACACAACAATGGGAAGAGTTAGTTGAGAACCTTCGATGCCAAGTCAGATGAGGGTATATTCTTAGGATATTCCTCAACCAGCAAAGCATTTAGGGTTTTCAACAAACGAACCTTAGTTGTGGAAGAAACACCTCATGTGGTCTTTTATGAGTTAACATCTGATCAAGAGAAATCTACCGCAGAACAAGATGTACCAGACGACCCAGATGCACTGAAAATGGATCAGTTAAGGCTCAAAGGAAAGGATCCAAAATACGTTACTGTATATGTTCCTAACTTTGACCTTGACGATTCACCAGTCGATCGAGACCCCAAGGTAAGTACAAACTGTCGATTGAAGAAGCTGCATACCGAGATAAGAATAACCGAACCATACGGTTCGGGGGAACACGATGTTCCGACGGACGGACTTTCAAGACATGATGAGTCCAACATCAGCTGAGATATGTCCATGCTAAGTGGATCCTACTCAAGTACCTCTCCCAGTCTAGTGATGAATCTTTATCAGAAGAGGATGATGTTCTCCAAACTGATGATAATCAGGACACAAGGACCTGGATAACCAGTCATCCAACTGATCTGATCATCGGAGACCCATCTGATAGAGTCAAAACTAGACATCGATTGGTGAAAGTGTAATGTATTGTTGTTATTCTGTCTTTGAAGGAACCACTCACGTTGAAGAAGCTCTTCAAGATGCAAGATGGATTCTAGCCATGCAAGAAAGAACTAGAAACGGTTTGAGAGAAATCAAGTTTGGGAACTTGTAGATGCGAGACCAACTCATCAAGATGTGATTGGTACTAAGTGGTATTCAAGAACAAGAAGGATGAAGCGTAATGTTATAACCGTAAATAAAGGCAAGACTTGTTCTTAAGGGATATTCACAATCGGAAGGATTTATTATAATGAAACCTTTGCACCAAAGTGGCTTCGCCTTTGGAAGCCATTCGGTACATTTACGGTTATGCAACTCATGGGGATTCACGTGTATCGGATGGATGTAAAGAGTGCATTCTTAAGCGGGTACTAGTGAGGAAGTTTATGTTGAACAACCTCCGGCTTTGAAAAGAGCAACCAAGTGTACCGTTTAAGAAAAACTCTTTATGGTCTGAAACAGGCTCCAAGAGCTTGGTATGATACACTATCCCAGTTCTTGATAGAGAATGGTTTCACCAAGGGCTTGATTGATAGGACCTTGTTCAGAATAGAAGATGGAGAAGACATTCTTATGGTTCAGATCTATGTGGACGACATTATATTTGGTTCTCCAAATCAGAAGCTGTGTGAGAAATTGAGAAGTTCGATCAAGGAAATTTGAGATGTCCATGATGGGTCAGATGAGCTACTTTCTAGGCCTTCAAGTCAAGCAGGCTCACACTGGAATATTCATCTGCCAGGCAAAGTACACAAGGAATTTGTTGGCTAAGTATGGAGTTCAGAATTGCAAGGAAGCCATAATTCCAATGTTGACTGCATTTAATATGGACCCAGATGAAGGTGGTAAGAAAACTAATCAGAAAGAGTATAGGGCTTTGATTAGATCATTATTATACCTGACTGCAAGCAGACCAGATATAACTTTTGCAATAGGTGTATGTGCCAGATTTCAGGCTAATCCCAAACAAAGCTACCTAGAAGCAGCTAAGCGGATTCTTAAGTATCTGAAGGGTACTGTGAACCTCGGTTTATGGTATTCAGCAGATGATAATCTAGAGCTTAGTGAGTACTCTGATTCTGATTATGGAGGTTGTAGGATAGACAGAAAATCAACCTCGGGTACCTGTCAGTTTTTGGGGAGTAAGCTGGTCTCTTGGTTTTCTAAGAAGCAAACACATGTTGCCACATCTACTACTGAAGCAAAATATATGGATGCAGGATGTTGTTGCTCCCAACTGCTCTGGCTATGCCAGCAGCTGAGGGATTATAACATTGTAGCTACGAATGTGCCTATTTTCTGTGATAGTAATAGTGCAATTGCAATCACTCAGAACCCAGTTCTACACACAAGATGCAAGCATGTGGACATCAGACACCATTTTATCCGAGACCATGCAGAGAAGAAGAATATCAGAATGGAAAAGATCCATACTGATAAGCAAAGAGCTGATATCTTAACCAAACCTCTAGCTGAAGTCAGATTCAAAGAACTATGCAACGAGCTAGGTTTACTGGACTTAGGAGAAGATGCACCAGATTACTTTGGTGGATTAATCTCAAACACCAGTTGGTTAAGAGATTGAATAGGTAAGATGGTCAGATGAAAAGAGAACTTCATCTGATCAGAAGAGATCAATAGTTGTTGGTCCCGGTGGGAAAACCCATTTAGCGCGTGCGGAAGCAAAAACATTTTCGAGCGATGCATATAAAAACAGGGGTCAAGGAATGGTGATTCCAGATTTTTCACCTTTTAAGCTCATGTGTTGTGTCTTGCTTATAATCGAGTGCGTATGACAAGATAAGAACGTAAAGCAGTAAAGAACACAACAATGTATAGTGGTTCGGAGACTCAAGCTCCTACATCCACTCTCCCTGTTTCTAAGGAAATTCCTTCAAACACTTCATAAGGCTTTCTGACTACCTCTGTAGTTTACTAACCTTTCTACTTTGAGCTTTCTGACTACCTTTGTAGTTTACTAACTCAAAGCCTCTGGACTTATCACCCTCTCGGGCTCGCCTCTTAGATGTTTAACGAGTTCACACTCCAATCGGGACTTATCACCCTCACTCAGGATTGCCTCAATGGGTTTGGGTTTGGTGTTGTCTCCAACTATGGTGAGATTTTCCCTTACAATGGTTTAGCCTCAATGCTAAGGTTGGGAAAATCTCTCTAAGCTTAGGATACATCTTGGGTTGCTTAGGTTGGGTTCTAGAACACTCTTTGAATAGATTTGTATATCTACAGACTTGTGTTCTAGGGTGGGAATGCTTTGACTATAACGCTCTTGGCTCTGTAGAATTTTGTGCATAATCTCCACACTTAATTTGATGGAAGATCTTGTATTTATAGTGTGGATTTGAATGTTACCGTTGGAGAGAATCACATTCAAATCCATACTATTCTCTGTAAGTTCAGCAGCTTTTCCAGGCTGGTTGTCTTCCTCTCGTTGGTCCACGTCAGCTGGATTCCAAAGGCTATATTCCTCAGCTTCAGTGCCTCGGAACATTCAGGATATACTGAGCTTTCAGTACATTACTGAGTCTTCAGTAATTACTGTGCCTTCAGTATTCTCTGAGTCTTCAGGTTTCTCTGAGCCTTCAGGTTTCTCTGAGTCTTTCAGATTTCTCAGTTTCATACTGAGTCTTCAGATTCTCAGTTTCATACTGAGTTCTTCAAAAACTTCAGTTTCATACTGAAACTTCAGTTTCTTCAGAAACTTACTGAGTCTTCAGAATCTAACCTGTTCTATATCTGTCGACTATACACGGTGCAGATAACATCCTGAACACTCTAAAACTGAATCCCGACTCATCTATCAAGATTATCCTGAACATGTCATACTCAGGGGTTTTGGGATCTAATCAAAATCATCTTTATTAAATTCATTTCCCAACAATAGTGAACTGATTAGAAAGGAATGTCAGGTGAAGGGGGAACTTCAACTGACTAAGGGTTTTTGGGTCAGAAGTAATCTGATTTCTGGGATAAAGACATTGTTGGGAAAATTTGCCAAGGTATAGGCCACACGGTAAGATCAACAAATCAGAAGAGTTGGATTAGATACAACTGGTAACTGGTTGATTACAACATCAACCAGTCAGATACGTTTTCTGTTTACATTATCTGAACTTATCTACTTTTCTGTAATGATTACTGTTTACCTTACTTTATGACGCAAGCCGTGCAAGCATTATATGCGGACGTAGGATTTTTGTATTTATTAGCTTTTAATGCGTATTTTCGCGTCCAAAATACTTTCAGTAAATTCTCCTGACCACACGATTATTTTACTTTACGACCACTTAATCTAAGACGTTCATTTCAAAATACGAATACTCAAGTATTTGTGGGAATCTTTGTAAAATGTTTTCCCTCGCACCTTATAAACCCTAAAACTTTTCAACTTCACACTTTCATTACCAAAATTCTCTAAAATTCTCAGTGCAAAGCTTGACTCTCTCAAGAAAACTTAAGTCGATTATTTCAAAGTTCTCCATCTTACAAATTGATTTCTGGTAATTTCAAAGTGTTTATCATATGATATTATGTGAATATTGCTGTTATACGCTGCTTACGATAGATTTTGCAAAAATTGTGATCTCTCATTGATATATTTTTTATTAAAAGCTTTATCTATGACACTGTTAATTACACTTTTGTGAAATGTGCTTATATGACTATCATGAGATTCTTATGCAAAATGATGGTTTAATTGTTGATTTGGGGTTTCATATTGATGGTTTTGGTATATAAATTACTCAGAATCGTCACTAAAATGTCCTTTTTGATGTAGAAATGGCACAATTTGCAGCAAATCCAGGACAGGGCAAAAAGATGTGTAATTTCCTGACGATGAAGAAGGACATCGTCGATGAGAAATACTTCATATTCAACACGATGACGGATGCTGAATCAAGGGAAATATTGGATTGTCTCCGTGATGTTGGGCTTGAACAATTCTGCTATAGACATCTAGATATTGTACATACATATGAAGCACTTGAGTTTATGTACAATCTAGAGATGGATGACGAAGGAAGGTTGAAGTCTTCTGTAGGTGGTTTCAACATTCTTGTTACAGATGAAGATCTATTCAGAATCTTTGGTCTTAAATTTGGAACCATTGATCCAACCACATTCACAACAGGAGTTGAAGATAAAACCTATCTGAAGGATGTCCTGTTAAGACCGGCCAACATAGAGCAAGTTTTCAATGTCAAAGTACCACATCTTAGATGGAAATATCGTCTTCTGTTTGAGATCGTGTCCAAGGTGATTCTGTGTATCACACACAGTCTAGACGCTCTTACTGCTGTGAAGCAGAATGTGATGACAGCCATAATCAGCAAGGCCGATAATCTGAATTGGGTGGGACTGTTCAAATCAAGGTTGCTAAAGGAAACAACCAAGTTCAAGCTGAACGAGAGAAACAAAGTTTATCTGACTCTGAAATGCTCATATATCCACAAGGTGTCGATTCTGCTGGATGATAAGCTGCCAGATAACTTCGAGTGGAATGAGGAAGGAAAGAAAGTCTACTTGGCAAAGTTTAAAGCCATATTAGGGAAGGATGAACCCTTATCTGGGCTGTCTGATGATGACCCTACACCATATGTGCCCAGACCAAGAGGAGAAGGCAAGGGTTCCAGAGTTGCAGAGTCGTCTGAGACACAGACTGCTCCTAAGAAGTTGAAGAGAAAAACTCTGGCTAAGAAGCCAGAAGGAGCATAGAAGAGGCAGAAAAAGATTACTTCAATTCTGCAGAAGACAGTGGCGGACCCATCTGAGCCGATTCCAGAGACAGGTGAGCCTGAACTGATGGGACAAGAAACTGAGATGATTCATTTGGAATCAAATGTGGAAGCTGCTGAGAGTCCAGATCGAACCGTCAGCAGGGAAAGAGAAGCAGTTCAAGAGGAACAAATTCAGGAGGGAACTGTTGAAAGTTCAGCTGAGAAGGAAGCAGAGACTGCGCTATCTGAGGAAGAATCACCTTCTGATTCCATGCCTCTTAGCTCTGTATTCCGGAAGGAGAGGTCTCCGACTCCCACATCCAAGTCGCCATCACCCCCACCCCAGATGATTGAGCCTTCTTCTGACCTGCCTCCCTCCTTTCCACAGCTGGAACAGATTCATGCTCCTGAACCACCAACTGCACCAGAACCAATTGTTCTCCATACGGTGGAGCCGATTGAACCAGAAGCTAAAATGATTGAGGAATAGCCGATTGTGGAGTCTGAGCCCACAGATGACAGATACATTTATGTCTCCCACAATCCATTCAATACGAAGACTCAGCTAGGAACACCTGAGGAGGAAGATCCAGTGGTTTACATTCTAAAGCAGCAGGTAAAAGCTTATCTGCTTGAAATCTGCCCAGATCTCATAAACCATCCGGGCCCTCAGGAAAAGATTGAGGAGATTGTCTTCTGGCGGGATATTCGACTGAAGACGGTGGAGGAGTTCTTAATTCTGATGAAGTCCCTCCCAGAGGACTACTTCGTCGATCTGGAGGCGAAGTGCTTGGCAAGTGTTGGTATTGAAAGCGTGGTCGAATTGGCCTCTGATGATGATATCAGATGGTTAATTCATGATAGGTTCAAGATTCCACAGATGGAAGAATGGGTGGACCAAGAATACTAGTACGTTGAGCAAGCTGCTGATGAACCAAGAGTGGGTGATGCAGATGAGACCCAACTTGGCGAGGCATCAACATCTGATCAAATTGATACGATGAGTGCCGATACCCTAGATCACATAACTTCGAAGATTCAGGATGGGGTAAAGGCTTCAATTGATGCTCAATTCACATCTCTCACAGCAGCTCTGATGAAACGATTTGAAGAGGAACAGAGCGGATTAATAGAGAAAGAAAGGAAGCTGACTGCGGACAAGATCACACTCATGCACGATCAGATTCTTGAATCAGTGATGAAGCGGGTTGATCCGTTCATGGAGAAGCTAAGTCTCCAGATATCCATGCTGGGTGACACGCAGGTTTTACTAGAAAGTGTCTGGGGATCCTTGGAGCATACAGAAACCTGCATGGACCTAGGGTGGAAACGTTTTGAAGGTTTAGTTAATCAATCGAAGAAGGCCATTGAATCTGCTTTGAACAGGCTTCTGAGCCTTGAACCTTCGTTTGCTATGCCTAAGGATATTGCTAGTCTCAAGGAGGAGATTTTAGGTCAACTGATAAATCTGATTTAATAAGCCATCACCACTTTTTTGTTTTAAACTAAAAAAGGGGAAGGACAAGAGCCAAAAAAATAAATGCAGTTGATACTTGTTGAAACCTCATCTACTCAACTCAAGCAATTTCTTTGAACCATCCGCCATGCCGTATCCTTTTCTATACCAACTGTGAATATTCCGCATAACCGGACCGGGTGGAATTATTTCAAACAGTTGAACAAACGGGGAAGCCATTGCAGCCAGGAAAAGAACTCTCCGAAGTAAGTCTGCATTTCTATCCGAAGTGGTTCGAGAGTTGATAAGATTGAAGATTTTCTTCCTCGGTCCGAGAAAAAAGACAAGAAGGTAAGATCAAGCTAAAAAGCCTTGAACCGATTAAGAAATTATCCAAGAAGAGAAAGGAAGAGGAAGAAATCAAGCCGAGAGCAAGAAAGAGAGGAAAGCAAGTTGTGGAATCTGGCCCTACCTCCTAAGGCACTAGATCAAGAGTGCAATTGTTCTTTTAACAAGAAGAGGAACAGTAAAGCCGTATGGGCGTTGATTGAGGTCGCAGAAAGGAAGAAGAAACTTGTCGATAAAGAAAGGGCGGCAAACTGTGCACGTAAGAAGGAAGAGGAAGAAAGCCGCCTCAAAGAAAGGATGTGTCATGGAAAAGAAAGCCTTACTCGCTTCCTCTGTAGAAGGACATTTCGGTTTAAGAAGAAATGGTCGCCAGAATGGGACAAGATAAAGAGGTGAATGGCCGATTGATGTATATATTCGGAGAAGATCCCGGACAACAGATGATCAAGGCGAATTCAATGAAGAATTCGTCGCGGCTCGAGACAAAGTGTTGGGAAATGAATTTAATAAAAAGGATTTTGATTAGATCCCAAAACCCCCGAGTATGACATGTTCGGGATAATCTTGATAGATGAGTCGATTCGGTTTTAGAGTGTTCAGGATATTATCCGCACCATGTATAGTCGGCGGAGATATAGAAAAAAGTTAAGTGTCTCAAGACTCAAGAAGAAATCGAGATATCAAGACTCATGAGGATACCGAGAAACTCAAGGCTCGAGAGAAACTCAAGGCTCGGAGAAACCAAGGCTCAGAGAAACTCAAGACTCAGAGAACTCGAAGACTCGGAGAGAAATCATCAAGGCACAAGAATTACTAAAGACTCAAGAATGTCATCAATGCTCAAAGATATCCCGAATGTTCCGAGGCAATCAAGGTCGAGGAATATAGCCGTTGGAATCCGGTGACGTGGACCAACGAGAGGAAGACAACCAGCCTGAAAAAGCTGCAGAACTTACAAAGAATAGTATGGATTTGAATGTGATTCTCTCCAACGGTAACATTCAAATCCACACTATAAATACAAGTTCTTCCTTCATTATCAAGGGTGGAGTGTGGAAGTGAGAAGAAGATAGCAACAATGCTACAGAGCCAAAGAGAGTTAAGCATTCCCACCCTAGAACACAAGTCTGTAGATATACAAATATATTCAAAGAGTGTTCTAGAACCCAACCTAAGCAACCCACGATGTATCATAAGCTTAGAGAGATTTTCCCAACCTTAGCATTGAGGCTAAACCTTTGTAAGGGAAAATCTCACCATAGTTGGAGACAACACCAAAACCCAAACCCAGTGGTGAAGTGAGGTAGTTGTTAGGCAAACCCGAGTGAGGGTGATAAGTCCCGAAGGAGTGTGAACTCATTAAACATCTAAGAGTTTGAGTTAGTAAACTACAGAGGTAGTCAGAAAGCTCAGGGTCGGGTTGAGTTAGTAAACTACGTGGAGTAGTCAGAAAACTCAGGGCCGAGTTGAGTAAGTAAACTACGAGGTAGTCAGAAAGCTCAGAAGTTGATAAGGAATTTCCCTAGAGAGGGAGAGTGGATGTAGGACTGGTTGTCCGAACCACTATATATTGCTGTGTTGTTTACTGCTTTATGTTTATACTTGTCATATGCATCTAGTTATAAGCAAAACACAACACATGAGCTCCAAAGTTCAAAAATTGGAAACACTCTGCCCTCACCCCTGTTTTATATGCACCGAAATGAAAACGTTTTGCTTCCGCACGCTCAAAATAGGTTTTTTTCACCGGGACCAACACAAAGCACCCTCAGTTCTACGATTTGGTGATGTCTGAAGGTGAAGAGATGGGTCTGATTCCGGAAGCACCTTCTTTTGAGACCATCCTTCCACCTCTTCGATCAGACAATGTTGGGAGATGAATTTAATAAAGATTTTGATTAGATCCCAAAACCCCTGAGTATGACATGTTTCAGGACGATCTTGATAGTATAGGATTAGGTTTCAAATTATCAGGATGATCTGCACCATGTATAGTCAGCAGACATAGTTCAGGTTAGAATAGGTTTCAATGTTTTATCTGTAGATCAGAAGTATCCTGAAGATCAAACTATACTGAAGACCTAAACCATACTGAAGGATCAGTATATCCTGAAGACTTGAAGAACCTGAAGATCAGAAGAACCTGAAGACTCTTATGTACTGAATCAACAGAACCTGAACAAGTCACTCCAAGTTAAATAGTGGTTGTTCATTCTGAGTACATGCAAAGAGAATGTTATACGTTTGTGAACACTAAGGAAAGTATCAACTCAGTATTGGTTGACAAAAAGAGTTGTTTTTGTTGTCTCTATTCAAAGGAAGATGTCGACTAATGAGGAGGCGACAACAGTGTACTTTCCTGACACTGAAAGCGACATTTCTCTGAAGAATGTCAGCAGAGATATTTATCTTGTTCACAGAAATTGGTGATTGGCTGCGTGTCTGGGTATTTCCTAAAGCATGCAAGGGCTCGTTCAAACCCTAATGAAGACGTTCATCATATACTCAAAGAAGAAACCCGAGATGCTATCTCTCCAACAGATAGTTTTTCAAAGGAAAACTTCTTGAGAGTTGCCTATAAATACCAGAGGCCTTGAACACTTCAAGGTCACGGGAAATCAAAGCAACTCCAGAGCTCATTCGTATTCAAGCATTCTTGTGAAGCACTCGAAACCCTTAGAATTTCCCAAGTGTTTCATCTTTGAAGAGATCTCATTTACTAAGCCTAGATTTAAGATCTTATCCAAAACTTAGTTCGAGATATCCTAGCCTTTTACTTGTGTTCTCATTGTAAAAGGATATCTCACCTTAGTTGGAAACCAACCAAACCCAAACCCTTTTATTATGAAGTTTGTGTGTGTAGTAGTTGGAAGTGAGAGACTTGTAAAGAGTTAGTAAGCTGTTGTGGTCAGTCTGAAGACTCTAGAGGTTAAGTTAGTAAGCTGATTGTTCAGTCTGAACGCTTGTGTGTGTTGAGTTAGTAAGCTGCAGTAGTTCTGCCTGAAAACTCGTAGGATTGTTGAGTTAGTAAGTTGCAGTAGTGCAGCCTGAAAACTTGAGGTAGTAGAAGTAGTGTGTTAAAGAAGTTCTCTGAAGATCAGAGAGAGTGGATGTAGGAGCTTGAGCCTCTGAACCACTATTACTTGTTGTGTTGTTTTTGCTTTCTGCTTTGCATTATTACTTGTTGCATATTTCATCGAAAAGCATTTTCGATGTTCGATTGGGAATTAATCCTTCGAACTTGCATTAACTTGATCCTGACCTTAAACCTTTGTTTCATTAAGGAAATATTTTCAAAGAAAGTAAAAACGAGTATAAACTTAGGGCCTACACTTTCCGCACCCTAGATAAGCTAGTATAGATAGTTGTCAAACTGGCAAACTCTCCTGAGTAGTCAGTAAGATTAGTACCTACTCCAAGCTTATTTGGACTCTGAGAAAAATCAGGATCAGTGAGCTAATCTGAAGTCCCTGAACGCCGCTCAGTGTTATTGTCTCGATGAGACTTTGACTCGGGGCAATTTGTGCTTCTCAGGGTGAAAATCGGGACAACTGACTACCGATTTCAATAAAAAGTTTTAAAAGTTGAAAAAAAAACACTACACACGTGTATCCCCCCATACATACACGTGTGACACTCATTTACATCGGGACCAACAAGTGGTATCATAGCATTGGTTCTAACTGACCACTTGTTTTGGTAGCCATAGTCTTGTTGACTTAGAGACTTTGGTGGTCTCTTGAATAGATCTTTACTGGCGATATCTTACAAGGCCACTTCATCATGCCTTTTAAGAAACTACCTATGTTCTCGGTTGAGAATTATGATCTATGGAGATTGAGAATGCAGAGACACACTTGTTGTACTCTAAACATGAGAGAATGTAGAGAGTTGTGTCTCAAAGACCTTTTGAGTTTAAGGTTGTTAATCCTAGATCTCATCGATCTTTGAAAAAAGATGATCAAAGGGATGAATTTCCTAAATCCAGATGATCGAACTTTACTCTGAAGAAAGGAAGTTGGTTAACTTGGATTATATTGCTAAAGATATACTATATAAAGACTATTGATGATGGTGTTATGGGAATGATTTCTCTTTGTGAAACCGCTAAAGACATTTGGGACACACTTGCAATAATGTGTCAAGGCAATCGATCATATCAAAGAAAAACAAACTATCTCACAATTTATTGCCAAATTTGATGGTTTTGAAATAGAAGATGGTGAATCTATTGAAAGACTTGAAGTCGATTCACTAAAGCATTATGAATGATCTAAGTGCTCTTGGAAAAAAGTATCCTAAAAGAGAAATTCCTCTGAAAATTCTTAGAGGACTATCTAAGAAATGGGATATTCATGCTGTTGTGATTGAGAACACTAAAGATATTGCTTCTATGCCATATCAACAAGTTTTCTCTGAGTTGAAAGCATATGAGTTTGTAATTGATAAGAAAACTAAGAAAGCTGACAACAAAGATGATACTTCATCTAACAAAAATGTGGCTTTCAAAGCACAAGGTAAAATCTGTTATTCTAAAGAACCTGAGACTTCATCTAACAAAGTGCAGGATGAAAAAGATGAGATAATTTCCTTAATGGCAAGAAGGTTTGAGAAAATGAACCACATATTTGGAAAGTATAAGAGGTATTATAAAAATACTGTGCGGTGAACAGGAACAACTCGAAAGTGAAGAAAAGTCCAATCGAGAAGAAGAAAGACTACAAAGCTGAAGGATCCTCATCCAAAAAGGACTACAAATCCAAAGAGAAAAATGATCAGGATGATGATACCAACAGATGCTACAACTGCAAGAAGATAGGTCACTTCCAGTATGACTGTCCTGAGTTGAGTTCCAAAGAAAGAAAGGATCGGCAAGCCAAAAGAGACAAGAAGTATTCCAGCAAGAAGGCAATGGTTCTCAAGAAGAAAAACATTCGAGGAAGGATCCGGCTCTTGGAAGAGATGTTCTCGAGACGATGATAGTGATGATGTACGCCTTGTTGCTATTAAGGAGGTAAATTCTTCTATCTCTGTTCTTCGCTTCTACCTACACAACACCGAGTTATCAAGTTCATCTCAGAACTAGTAATTTTGACTGATGGGTTCTTTTGAGAATCGATGAAGGACTATTACAGGTTACAAATCTCGTTCATAGAAACTCAAGAGCGTAATGAAGTCTTCACCGAAAAATCTAAAGTGGAAAAACTCTAAAGTCAGCCGAGATCACTTCTCAATTGATGGGAGTAACTGATGAACTTGAAGTTCTGAAAGTACAACTCTCAGAAAAAGAGAAGGTGGTAGAGGCCCTGAAAGGAAAGTTAAAGAAATCCACTTAAGAAAATCAGTTTATCAGAACTGAGTTCAATGACCTCTTTGAGAAACATGAAACTCTAAAGAAAAGTGAGGATAGCTTGCAGAAAAAGTTAACTCTATTGAACTTTGCATCTAAAACAATAGATGAAATTCAGAGTTATCAAAGACCTGCAACTATAAAGACTGGATTAGGATATATTCCAGGGGGAACCTCACATGATCTTCTGAATGTTGCTTCTACAAGTGGCACCAAGACTATCTTTGTTAAACCGGTGGTTCGTACTGATCTTCTTACTGAAGAACAACCCCGTGTTTTGGACAAGGGTAAAGGACCTATGGTTTCAGAGAATCTGAGAGTTCAGGAAAGAAAGCCCAAACCTCAAGAAAAGGCTAGAAAACATGTACAATCAGTAGGAAATCCTCAAAGCCAAGATTAAGCCTCAAAGCTAAGAATACTAACTCAAGAAATCGGCCTGAACCATCGAGGAATCCTCGTAAGAGAAACACTCAAGAGAGAAATTCTCAAATGAGGAGACCAAGTCCTCGAGATCTTGAAAGACCACAATTTGGTCAGTGCAACCTAAACCCCACTTGCACTGGGTAAAGGTTTCACGAACCCAAGTCAGCAGAGACAGAGATCAGCTGCACCAAAGCCAAAGCAATGGAACAAGAGGCCTGAACCCAAGAAGAATTCAAAGACTCGTGTTCATGTTAAGGCTGGCACTCATACACAGGATACTTCCAAGGCACCTAGGGTGGTGAATGTGTATGTAGATGTTTATTGAAGACAAATCAGGCACTCTAAAGTCATTAGAGTTATCGATGATTTGGGTTCCAAAAGGTACAGCTAACCTAGTAGGACTCTACACCAAATGGGTACCTAAGGCCTAATTTGTTTTGTAGGTGAAGGATAAGGGCACTAAGCAGAATAAAGACAATATAGCCTGACGATGAGTGGAACCGAAGTTGCACTTTCTTGCCATGATGGTACTTGGATAGTGGATGCTCAAGACACGGTGACAGGATACAAATATTTGCTCACCGACTATGTTGAATGAAAAGGCCCTCGAGATAACTTTTTGGAGATAATTCCAAAGGATGACGGGAGGATATGGAACTCTTGAAATTGATCATCGTTTCATATCCATGGTGTATCATATGTGTGCCGGGTTTAAAGCATAACTTGCTTTCTATCACCAATTGCGTGATAAAGGATTCAAGTGTTGAATTCACAAAGAACTTGTGTTATGTGAAAGATAATGTTTCACAACAAGTATTCTCGACCGATACTAGAAAATAAAATGTGTATCTTGGTCGATTGAAACTTACTCCTATGGATACATGCTTAATGGCAAAAAAGGCTCATCAAAACCATTGGTTATGGCACAAAAGATTGAATCATTTGAACTTCAAAACCCCGAACAAACTTGCAAGATTAGCACTTGTGAGGGGGTTACCTAATGAAGTGTTCAAGAAAGATCATGTTTGTGATGCTTGTCGAAAAGGCAAACAGATTAAAGCATCATTTAAAAGCAAAGTAGAAGTTGTTCATCGATAGAATACTTCAACCGTTACATATGGATCTCTTTGGTCCAAGAACACTGTGAGTACTAATGGCGTAAAATATACACCGGTAGTAGTTGATGACTACTCAAGATATACATTGGTCATTTTCTTACTCAAAGAAGAAGAAAGAAACTCGCACTAAATCGCCAAAATTATTGAAAAAGACTCAAGATTGAAAAGAATCGAGTGTGGTCAAAATCGATCGCATAAAAGCAATCAATTTATCAATCATATTATATCGATTATTATGCAAAGAAATGGAATAACTCATGAAACAACAAATTGCAAGGACCCCACAACAAAATGGGCGTTCTTTGAAAGGAGAAAACAGGACTCGAAAAGAAGTTCGCAAGAACAATGATTCTTTGGTCGACATTCCTAAGAGATTTTGGGTCGAGGCAATCAACACCGCATGCTACTCTCGTAAACAGATCCATGCTAACCAATAATCAAGGAAAAACTCCATATGAACTGTGGAATGAAAAGAAGCCTCTTGTTTCTTTCTTTCGTGTGTTTGGTTGTAAGTGTTTCATACACAATAATGGTAAAGATCGCTTGAAAACTTTTGATAGCAAAGCCGATAAAGGGATATTCTTAGATATTTCAAATTAGTAAAGCCTTTGAGTTTACAAATCGTAGGACTTTTATTGTGGAAGAAACACCTCATGTTGTTTTTGATGAATCTACTTGTGTTCATAAGAAACAGGAAGTTGATTCAGGAGACTTGACAAAGAGGATCACCAGACTTAGCCTGAAGAAGAATGACAAAACATCATCTGAGCCTGAAAAGAAGAAGTCAAACACTTACTATGAATGGAGTGAAACTGACTCAGAAGTAGAAGAAACTCAGGATGAAAATACTCAGGCTGGTGGTACTCAGGATGATAGTTCTCCACTAAAGGAAAGCCAACACACTGAAGTTGACCAATATGAACAAACACCAGTTCAGACTCAGGTATGTAATGCCGATGAGGATGTGGTCATAGCTGAGGCAAACTCTGAATCTATCAACCAAGGGGGAACAAATGTCCCTGACAATGTTCAAAATGAACGGTCCCCTGAGGAAGATGATTCACTCCTTCCTTTTGTGTTGTTCCCTGAGTTTAATGAATTACCTGAACCTAACATTTATGATGTTGAGGATAATACTGAAGGGGGAACATCCAGGAGAACATGGTTAGATAGTCATCCTACAAGTCAGATTGTGGGAGAATTATCTGAAGGAGTTAAAACAAGAAGGTTCCATGGAGAAAGTGCTTTGTTCTGTTGCTTCCTATCTAAAAAAGAACCTAATGAGATTGAGGAAGCTCTTCAAGATTCCTTCTGGATCATGGCTATGCAAGAAGAGCTAAATCAGTTTGCTAGGAATGAAGTTTGGGAATTAGTGGATAGACCTAAGAAGCACAATGTGATTGAAACTAAGTGGGTATTCAAGAATAAAAGAGATGAGAATAATGTCATTGTAAGAAACAAGGCAAGGCTAGTTGCACAAGGTTATTCCCAAGAAGAAGGCTTGGATCATGATGAAACCTTTGCACCAGTTGCAAGACTAGAAGCCATTAGATTGTTTCTTGCATATGCTGCTCACATGAAATTTAAGGTATATCAGATGGATGTGAAAAGTGCATTTCTGAAAGGTGTGCTTAAAGAAGAGGTTTATGTGGAACAACCTCCTGGCTTCTGCAAGAATGATCAAGTTTACAGGCTCAGGAAAGCCTTGTATGGTCTGAACCAAGCACCCAAAGCATGGTATAACACTCTATCTCAATTTCTTACTGATCATGGGTTTACCAAAGGAACTGTGGATAGAACCTTGTTCAGGATAGAAGATGGGAAAGATATCTTACTTGTTCAGATATATGTGGATAACATTATCTTTGGATCCCCAAATCATCAGTTGTGTGAGAAGTTTTCTACATTGATGAAAGGTAAGTTTGAGATGTCAATGATGGGGGAGACGAATTTCTTTCTAGGACTTCAGGTGAAACAATCTAAAGAAGGAATTTTCATCAATCAAGCCAAGTATGCCAGAGATCTGATTGCCAAGTATGGTATTCAGAATTGCAATGCAGTTAGAATTCCCATGAATACTAACTACAAAATGGATCCTGATCCTGAAGGCAAATCAGTTAACCATACTGATTATAGAGGGATAATTGGATCATTGCTCTATCTCACAGCATGTAGACCTGACATTACTTTTGTTGTTGGGATATGTGCAAGATACCAAGCTAATCCTAAGACTAGTCACATGGAAGCTGCCAAAAAGATACTGAGATATCTAAAGGGCACTGTGAATAGAGGATTGTGGTATCCAGCTGATGATAACCTTGAATTAACTGGTTATTCAGATGTTGATTATGGTGGTTGCAGAATTGACAGGAAGTCCACTTCAGGAACTTGTCAATTTCTAGGAAGCAAACTGATATCATGGTTTTCAAAGAAACAAACTTAATTAGCAACTAGTACTACTGAAGCTGAGTACATGGCTGCAGGAAGCTGTTGTGCACAGATTCTTTGGCTAAGGCAACAATTGAGAGATTATAAGGTTATGACCAATGAAGTTCCTATTTTCGGTGACAACAACAGTGCGATTGCTATATCACAAAATCATGTACTACACACCAGATGTAAGCATGTGGATATCAGACACCATTTCATCAGAGACCATGTAGAGAAGAAAGACATCAGGATGGAGAAAATTCATATTGATAAACAGAGAGCTGATACTCTTACTAAGCCTTTGGCTGAGTCAAGATTTTAGGAACTATCAGTTGAATTAGGTATGTTGGATCCAGGTGAGTAATTTATTCTGAAGAGAGAAGTTCTTCAGATGCATAAAATTTTTCAGTAGGAAAAACTCAGGACAAAAACCACTCAGGATGGAAACTGGGAATCAGGACGATTTTTGTCAAGGTCAGTGTTCAGAAAAGATTAAGTACTCAATTAATCCGGAAGCACACTTGGTACATGTATTTACTCACAAGTAATTATTTCAGTCAGTAATCATTTGAAATAAATACAAGATACCTGAAATTTTAGCAGGAATGTTTGAAGATTTATTATTGGCTAAAATTTTGGCAGGACATCAAGGGTTTACCTAGATTAGAGTGAAACATCATTTTGTCACCCTATTTTGCTGCCAATAAAAATGCTTTACTGCTTATTTGCAATTAATAGCAAATAAATCTTGAGATTATTACAATCCCCAGATTAAATCTTAGCCGTTTATTTGGATTTAATCTCAACCATTGATCTATCCTTGCAAATCATATATATATACCCCTGTGTCTCCAAACGCTTATTATTTACACTCTGCATATTTCTACAAACGTTCAAACTATCCAAAACCCTCCGTATATTCAATCCAACAATCTTCAAATGGAGTTTCCAAGCCATGACATGATAAGGAATCTCACAGAAACTGAGAAACCTTACTTCGAGCATGTTGTAGAAATAGACGACAACAAGTGCACGCCGGTAGAAGAAGAAGCTCTTCATATGCTTCGACTTGCACACTTGGAGAGATTGGTCGGCAACAAACCAGAACTGGAGTTGTCACAGGAGGTGTTGCAGTTTGTAATCAACTTACAAGAAGACACCAACGGAACTTTGGTTTCACAAATCAGTTTTGGCACGTATGCAAAATCCAAAGCAGAGGTGGTTACCAACAAAGAGGTACGGTTGTCTTTAAACAATATGAACGATGTTTTCGAGTTGATTGATAGAGGAGATGATCCTGCGGGTTACATGATTGGGAGAGAGCAGGAGATTTTAGATAGATTTTCTGTTTCAAAGGTCGAGTTGAAGGGAGCCTTGAACAAAAAAAGTCTAAAACCAGTTTATCGAGTCCTCATTGATATTGTGGCGAAGTGTTTGATGAGCACTTCTGGGAGTTTAGAGCAGGTTAGCCGGAATAAGTTGAGGTTAATGGCTGCTATTGAGGATTCACAAACAAGAGATTTCAACTGGTTGAAATTCTTGGTGAGTTGTATACTTAATCAAAATCAGAAGATTAAGTATGACAAGGGGACATTCACTAAGACCGGGAAAGGTGTTGTTTGCCACGAAGATAAGCTATCTTCTAGAAACCTTGCCAATGAAGAACGTGTTTTTCTTATCTGGTACTGCTTTCAATCGAAACAGAATCATGTTTCGAAGGACGAAGTCACAAAAAAGAAGACAACCAACTTCTTAAAGTACGAGCTCTACTGCTCAGGAAGAGCCCGAGGAGCAGGCTATCCCGGAAGAGCCTGAACAAGAGACGGAGCAGGTTGAGGTGGAAAGCTCTGAATCAGATCAGGATAGGATTCCTATTGCTGATATCACCCGTTCAAAAGGCAAGAAGGCTGCTGAGAAGGTCGTAGAGGAGCCTGAGAAGAGGAGAAAGACACTTGAA
Source organism: Stenogyne calaminthoides (assembly GCA_037126765.1). Taxonomy (NCBI): domain Eukaryota; kingdom Viridiplantae; phylum Streptophyta; class Magnoliopsida; order Lamiales; family Lamiaceae; genus Stenogyne; species Stenogyne calaminthoides. The sequence continues at coordinate 14,269,639 of JBBCBC010000032.1, forward strand.
CTCCTGAGAGTGAAGAGGGAAACAGGTGAGAAGAAGAAGGCTCAGGGTGAGCAGAAGAGGAATAAGAGATTGAGGAAATTAAGTGAAGTTGCTGAAGGGGATAAATCTCCACTTGATACCCTGGTGAAAGCAATCTCACAGGCTACTGGGACTGAAACCGCAGAAATCCCAGAGACTATGAGGGAAGAGGATGTTTTTACTGAGGTGCTCAGCACGAGTATTGGTGATGATAGAATTATGAGAGAAATCTTCACAGGTTCCCAACAACCTGCTGAAGTTAGCCAAATACCGATCCCAACCACTCACCCCTCAGAGCCAAAAATTTCTTCAGAGGCTCATTCTACCTCTGAGGAAGAATCACCTATTCCTGAACTCAAGAAAGGTGAAGCTGAAGAAAGGGAGTGGAGACTTAAAGCTGAGAGATTTGTACTTGACAAATTCCCAATCCTTGCCACCTATCCTGACCTTCAGGATATGTTTATCAGGCTGAAAACTACCATGATGATCATCAATCAATCCTTTGCCATGATGTTGCGGATAGGAAACTTCAGAGGTGAAGATTTTTGGGCTGGAGAGGTGGCAGAGTTGGATGCATTTTCGTGCCTAAAAAGAGGAGGCTAAGGATAAAGGCCGGTGAGTTTGAAGACCTTGTCTAAAAAAAGGTCTTTGAAAAGACAGATCGTTGAATGTACTCGAAGGCCTGGCCGAGGCTCGTGACAAAGATCGATTGATCAGACCCCCCGCCGAGGGTAGTCGAAGTTGCCGAGGCCGAGAATTGCAGGGGAAGAAGCTCAGACGTTCCCTCAACTTCGTGTGATTCCGCTCAAGAAGCCCCCTCAGAGCCTCGCAAAGAAAGCCTGTGGTTTATTGGAGTTGGGCTTCAGACTGAGGCAGAAGAGGAGATTCCAATCCCACAGCCAATTGTTGATCTCACACCCATTCTGGAGAAGCTAACTATGTTTGAGCCAATGATTGATCAGATGGCAAAGCTTGAACCTCTAGTTAATGAAGTGTCAAAGCTTACTGAGGCACAAGTTTCTCAGGGTGAAATCATCAGGACGATTAGCACATCCATGGTCACACCTGCTCAGGTAACTTCACTATCTACTTCAATTGATAGTAAGTTTACTACTTTCAGTACGAAGTTGGATGATGTGGCTAAGGTGATGAAGGATGAGATGGAGAGACAGTTTGATCTGAAATCCAAAGTTCTTGAGGATTTTCTGAAATCCAAGGCTGAGGAGATGATCAGGTCAGCTGTAGATGAGATGAGTGTTGTCACCTAGATTTTACATCTAAGCCACAAACAAACAATCAATGTATAATGAATGAATAATCAATGAAAACGTAATGAAGACAAGAACTTGTTGACCCAGTTCATCCGGAAGGACTACGTTTGGGGGCATACCAAGCCAGGATATTTTACTGTATTTTTCCTATGTATTTTTGCCTCCTCATTTTGTTGGGGTTTGTCCCCTATTTATAATGATTACAATGTACAAAGATAAAAACCCTAATGGGCCTTCTAAACAAAGAAATACAAGATACACTAAATCTTCATCTGGATCTTCAATTAATGTGTAAGATCTCTCTTTCCATAATGAACATTGGGAATCTTGCTTGTCTTCGATATAAGAATGCCGACCTTGCTCGTGGGGCGACCTCGGGGGAGGTCGCCCAGTCAACCTGCCTTTATTCTTCTCTTTTCGACCTCGCTTATGGACCGTCCTCGGAGGAGGTCACTTGCTAAGGCGAAGCTCGATCTTCTTCTTTCGTCGCAAAGTCGCCCTACGAGGGCCGACCTTGGCATTCTCGCACTTCATTTGAACTCGGTTTTGGCTGCCAACGCCACCACCATTTGCCACGTCATCACTATTTACCATGTGGTTGTTGGCTGATTATTATGGTTACAATAATTGCCCCCAAGAGCGGACTTCGACTTTGTTCGGAGGTCGGTCTTGATCTTTGTTCACATAAGACTTATCTGATTTTCGTCCTTGAGGTTGTATTTATTGCCCCTGTGTATGCTCTGAATGCCTTCATGAGGTCTTTATTGTTCACACTTTGATGATAATACTTCTGATATCAAGTTTGAATTTTCAACTTCAGACTTGGATGTGTTTTAGCGGGCTCGATTCTCCCTCGTGCCCCCAGGTCAGGGGTCTATCTTGTGCTTGCCGTTTGTCAGGAGGTTCATCTGAAATTGCTATTTGAGATTGAGCTCGTCGAGAGGCTTGGTCGCTGGTTCATGCTGCGACTTGGTAGGTATTTGATTTTCTTTATTTGTGCTCGTACTTTGAGTTGAATCTCTTTGTGCGAGACTTTTCTGTGCTCGCACTTTGAGGTGAACCTCTTTGTACGAGACTTTTTTGTGCTCGCACTTTGAGTTGAATCTCTTTGTGCGAGACTTTTCTATGCTCGTACTTGGAGGTGAATCTCTTTGTACGAGACTTTTCTGTGCTCGTACTTTGAGTCGAATCTCTTTGTGCGAGACTTTTTGTGCTCGTACTTGGAGGTGAATCTCTTTATACGAGAATTTTATGTGCTCGTACTTTGAGTCGAGCCTCTTTGTACGAAACTTTTTTGTGCTCATACTTTGAGTCGAGCCTCTTTTTGTCTGAGACTTTTACGTGGCTCGCACTTTGAGTTGAATCTCTTTGTCGAGACTTTTTTCGTCTTTCGTGCTTGAGGTGAATCTCTTTGTACGAGACTTTTTTCGTCTTTCGTATTTTTGAGTCGAAGCCTCTTTAGACGAGACTTTTTTGTGCTCGTACTTCGAGGCTCATCTCTTTGTACTAGACTTTTTTGTGCTCGCACTTTGAGTTAAATCTCTTTGTGCGAGTCTTGTTTACACTCGTCGACGACCATATCTGGCCTAGCAGTTTGCGACTTTATGTATTTAGCCTTTAGGCCTTCCGTCAATGAAACTCATTTCTTTTTCTACCTTTAGCATGCCGACTTGATTTTTTATGCGACTTTTAAAATTGCATATGTTCTCGCTGGTCTTATTTGGATCGCGGCTTATTTTACTTTTTCGCTAATCGTCTTTACAAAGTCGGGGAGGACCAAGACTCGCTAGTAGGGTGGCGATCTCGCCAAAAGATGTCGAAGTCGCATTCTGGGGTCCGGATGTTTATTCATGCGACCTCCTTCGCTTAACACCCGTGAATTATGAAAAGAAAGGTAACATTTTATTTGACTCAGATCGCTTATGATAGATAAAAACCATGAATCTCGCCGAGTAGGCGGAAAGCCAACACCAAGAGGCGGGGGTCGACTTTTTAGAGGCTTAACATAATCATCGCCACGGTATATTTAATGCCGCCGCCGAGAAGCTGAAAGGTCGACGCCTTTAGAGCGATTAAAAATCATCGCCATTAAAGGCGAATGCCGCCGCCGAGAAGGCGGGTCGGTCGACGCCTTTTTAGATGACAAAATCATCGACACGGGCGGCGAATGCTAAAGGTCGAGAGGGCGGAGCGGGTCGACGCTTTAGAGGCGACAAAATCATCGCCATGATATGAATGCCGCCGCCGAGAAGGCGGGCCGGTCGACTTTTAGAGGAAGACAAAATCATTGCCACGGCGGCGGAATGCCGCCGGAAGGCGGGCCGGTACGGATCGTCGACGCCTTTAGAGGCGACAAAGTCATCGCCACGAAGGTCAATGCCGCGTCGGAAGGCTGGTCGGTCGACGCCTTTAGAGGCGGACAAAATCATCACCACGGTTAGGCGAATGCCGCCGCCGAGAGGGCGGGTCGGGTCGACGCTTTAGAGGCGGATAAATCATCGCCACGGCGTAATGCCACGGAAGGCTGGCCGGGTCGACGCCTTTTGAGGCGATAAATCATCGTTTGTGTAATGCCATGGTTTGTTCGACCATTTGAGGAAATTTTTTGGGAGAGAGAGGTTTAGGTTTAAAGACTCTTGAAAATTTTGTAAAGATATTATTAGGAGGTCAGAAAATATTTCTGATATTTTTTGGTAAAATTAATTTTTATCAGTGTTGAAAGGGAGGCTTGAAATTCGAGATTATTAATAAGATCTTTCTCAATTTTTGTGGTATAAAATAACCTTAGAGATTTCTGGGGTTTTGCCCCCAGGATCTGGTTTTGATATCTGTTTAGAAACATCTTTCATAGATGTGCAAAGGTTTGGGATCCCTAGGGTCTTGCCCCAAGATCGAGATTTGATTATAGATCGTCTGTACCAGAGCGATTTGTTGTTTCAAGAATGAGAGAGGATATTGGCACATAGGTTTATAGTCATTTCAGACTGTATAGATTTATAGTCGTTTCGGACTGTTTGCCAGTGACTTGAATAACCTCTGCGACTATGAATCGAGCTATGTTCTTATCGTCTTATTGACATTGCGATTTAAATGAACTTGTTCTTTGTCGTCTTATGAAGTCGTGACAAGAATCGAGTCGTTTAGGCCGCAATCTCATCGACCTTGGGATTCGAAAGTCATGACTACGACGTGAGCTGGAGGATATTCCGAAATGTGACTTTAAACAAGTGTTTTAACTCGGTGTCAGCTTGGATTGAGATATTCATTTGATACGACAAGGTCGTCTTTCGAGGTCATTTTATTGGGGTTACAACTCTCTTTGACTTGTGGTTTGAAGGGCTTATTTGTCGTCTTACTTAAATTGCGACTTGATTGCCTTCTGGTTTGACCATTGCGCCTGTCGGGGTCGACAGGGTCATTTTTTTGGAAGTGTAACCTTATTAATCTGAGGTCGTCGGGTCTTGTTTGTTTAAGACCGGACTTCGTGATTTTGACGTTGTCGGGTCTTCTGGTTTGAGACTGCAACTTTAGGAATTTGAGTATTTTCCTTAATCGTTTGATGCGATGTAAGTTTGAAGTCGGATTATAAGTCTGTTTCATCTGTGTGAGACTTTTGGGTGCTCGTAGATGAATTTTGTGATAGTCCCTTCCTAGGGTTTATGTTATTAGTAAGGATTTGGAGTTCATTTCAAATAACCCTTCAAATTTAGACATGCTAGTTTGAGTTTCTAACGTCAACTAGTGTTCTGAAATTAACTCGAATAGCTCGAGATATGAGCACATATGCCCCCGCCTTTTAATATATATGAAAGTATGAATACTGTGATATATATTAAAAGGAATTAAATGAAATAAAACCTGATGTGAGTGGGCTAAAGGACAACCCGTAGATTCTTTGAGTTGCCCCCGAGGCTTTGTGTGCCCGTGCAATTTTCCTTTGCGAGAGTCATAGATATTTTTCCTCGCAAAAAATGAGAGATTCGTTAAATATCAAGTTATTCTCATAGTATGAAACTTGGAAGAATATAAAATAAATCTCTTTTTATTTGGGTCAAAAATATCGTTAGCAAATAAAATTTCCTGGCCCAAAGATATTCCCTGGCCGATAATAGGTGACCATCCTGGCCAAACAAATTATGCAATTGGGCCAATAAAATTATTACCTCTTGCCCAACACTTATTCAACCATGGGCCTCAAATCTACTAAAAAATTCACCCAAACCATTGGTCCTAAGTCAGGCCCACGAGTCATGGAGCCCTTGTTTGTGGCAGTCGCGCTGCGAGAGAGGTGTGAATGGTGGTGTTCCGGCCGTTCGGTGGCGTTAATTGCTGGCGTTCGTTTATGGACGGAAAGGGCGGAACTCCGGCGGTAGAATAGAGTGGGGGCTAGGCCGTGCGTCACGTGAAGGCAGTGCACAACGCTCGATTGTCCTGTGCAAACATCGGCGTCCTTCTGGCTGATTGAGGACCTGCAGAAATTCGGCACGTGGCGGGTCATACTCGATTTCCGGGATAGGGAGGCGTGCTCGTGGCGGAGTTTTGGGGCAGAGGTGGTGCGATGGCAACCCGATGCGACGATTTGCCGAAGGTCGTGGCGGCGCGGTGGGAGCGACGAAGCGACGGGCCTTTTGACCTTGGCGCTTGGCAGAGCGGCTCGGCTAGGCGGCGTTGCAGTGATGAGCTTCGATTTAGGAAGCGAGTTGTGAGATTCCCGAATCATAGAGCTATGGCAGTGGTGCTGTTTCGCCGGGTCCATGACGGAGGTACGACGAACAGCGACCTCCAGGAGAACAGTCAGAGGTTTGACCTTTGTCTTATGTACTTGGACCGATCTTCGCTTTGGCCCTGTGAAATGTAGGCGAATGATCTGCAATTTTGGGGATGATGGCAGATTTTTGTACAGATGTTGAATTTTTTTATTTTTTTTTGTTGAAGGGGTTGAAAGTATGGTTGGTGTTGATGAACAGCTTCTTACTGTTCGTGAGATTTATGAATAATGTTTTGGTTTTAGTGAGTGTTTCATCCAGAGATTTTTGATCCTTTGTTATTGGGTCCTAACGAATATTCAATAAAAATTCGTTAGATGTTTCCCACAGACGGCGCCAATTGTTATCACCTAGATTTTACATCTAAACCACAAACAAACAATCAATGTATAATGAATGAATATTCAACGAAAACGTAACGAAGACAAGAACTGGTTGACCCAGTTCGTCCGGAAGGACTACGTCTGGTGGCATACCAAGCCAGAATATTTTACTGTATTTTTCCTATGTATTTTCGCCTCCTCCTTCTGTTGGGGTTTGTTCCCTATTTATAATGATTACAATGTACAAAGATAAAAACCCTAATGGGCCTTCTAAACAAAGAAATACAAGATACACTAAATCTTCATCTGGATCTTCAATTAATGTGTAAGATCTCTCTTTCCATAATGAACATTGGGAATCTTGTTTGTCTTCGATATAAGAATGCCGACCTTGCTCGTGGGGCGACCTCGGGGGAGGTCGTCCAGTCAACCTGTCTTTATTCTTCTCTTTTCGACCTCGCTTATGAACCGTCCTCGGAGGAGGTCGCTTGCTAAGGTGAGCTCGATCTTCTGCTCGTCGCCAGGTCGCCCTATGAGGGCCGACCTTGGCATTCTCATACTCTACTGCTGAACTCGGTTTTGGCTGCCACGTCATCACTATTTACCATGTGGCTGTTGGCTGATTATTATGGTTACAATAATGAGCAACTCCTTGATGGAGAAGATGAAGGTAACTTACGGTGGTCTTGCTGAAGACACCAGTACCGGGCTGAATGTGCTGAAACACATTCAGGATGAACACTTTCACGTGGCTGCAGAGGTGAGGTCGATTGGCAGAGAACAACTCCCTATGGACAGAACCCTTTCAGAACTGATTGCAAATTATGATGCCAAAAAGGGGGAAAGTTACGACAAGCTTGCTGCCTTGCCACCAATTGAAAAATCTACTGAAGAGGCTCACACTGAGATTCAGAGAGGAAAGCGAAAAGAACCTGAAATAGTAATTCATCCTGAGGCTGTGATGGAGGTTTTAGAGGAAAGGACGAAGAGGCAGAGGACTCATGAATCCAGTAAACAGGGGGAAGCTTATGGTATCCTGATTCCTTAGAAGAAGCCTGCTGCATTTGTAGGAAAACCTCTAAAGTCCAAGCAGCTTGCTAAGCCGATCATGAGGAAGCCTACTCAGAGACAATTGGTTGCTGAGTTTGATGAAGATGTTGAGGAGGTTGCACAGGAACTGGCTGGGAAAGAGGAAGAATCTGATGGTGATGACCTTTTTAAGGAAGGATTTTGTGAGTATGATGTGTCCACCAAAAGGCTGAACTTGGAGGCTGAAAAGAAGAGGAAGGCCGCAGTCTCAGTATCAGGGTCAGAAATGACCAGGAAGGAAAGAGAGGAGGAGAAGAGGAAACTTGGAGGTTTTCAGAGGATTATTCTGAGGAGGAGAGGAACGAAGCCAAGGAAGAGGCAGTGGCCCCACATTGATAAGTGGATGCCAATAGAGATGAATGATCGATGGGAAACGGCCAAGAGAGAGTTCGTGTTCAACAATGATGTGTTGCTGAACTGGTCTGAGCCCAATGCTGACAGAGATGAAGCATTCATCGCCTATCTGCTTCAGAACTACACTGATGTTTGCCAGAAATGGTTTAACATATTTGACACCTTGGGCTTTCAGCTAAAAGCTCCTGGAATGATCAAGTACCCTCCGCCAAGATACAAGAATGGATTGGTTAATTACGATTTCATCCATGCTGACTTCGTGGAACAGGCAGAGTATATGGGCCTGACTGGTAATGATGCTGAGACTCTTAGAAAGAGAGAAGAATTGAAGATCAGGTACTATGACCAGTTCAACCTGAAGCCGCCAGCTGATGAGATCGAATCTGAAGAGGAATGATGTATCTTGTTTTTCCTGTTTGTCTATTTTGTTATCAGTAGAATCCTGAACACCATTGTAATATGTACTTATGGTTTCTGAACTTCAATGAAAACCCTACTGATTTTCTGATAATCAAAAGATAATATCTCATTATCTTACTGATTGCTTGATGGTTGTCTTACTTGTTTTACTTTCTTTATAAATTGTAACCTGAATAGATGTTAGGTTTATTTCTGTTTGCAAGCTTGTAACAAGATGGTTTTGACATCATCAAAAAGGGGGAAATTGTTAGGAGATGAATTTAATAAAGATTTTGATTAGATCCCAAAACCCCTGAGTATGACATGTTTCAGGACGATCTTGATAGTATAGGACCAGGTTTCAAATTATCAGGATGATCTGCACCATGTATAGTCAGCAGACATTGTTCAGGTTAGAATAGGTTTCAATGTTTTATCTGTAGATCAGAAGTATCCAAAAGATCAAACTATACTGAAGACCTAAACCATACTGAAGGATCAGTATATCCTGAAGACTTAGAGAAACCTGAAGACTTGAAGAACCTGAAGATCAGAAGAATCTGAAGATCAGAAGAACCTGAAGATCAGAAGAACCTGAAGACTCTTATGTACTGAATCAACAGAACCTGAACAAGTCACTCCAAGTTAAATAGTGATTGTTCATTCTGAGTACATGCAAAGAGAATGTTATACGTTCGTGAACACTAAGGAAAGTATCAACTCAATATTGGTTGACAAAAAGAGCCGTTTTTGTTGTCTCTGTTCAAAGGAAGATGTCGATCAATGAGGAGGCGACAATAGCGTACTTTCCTGACACTGAAAGCGACATTTCTCTGAAGAATGTCAGCAGATATATTTATCTTGTTCACAGAAATTGGTGATTGGCTGCGTGTCTGGGTTCCTAAAGCATGCAAGGGCTCGTTCAAACCCTAATGAAGTCGTTCACCATATACTCAAAGAAGAAACCCGAGATGCTATCTCTCCAACGGATAGTTTTTCAAAGGAAGACTTCTAGAGAGTTGCCTATAAATACCAGAGGCCTTGAACACTTCAAGGTCACGGGAAATCAAAGCAACTCCAGAGCTCATTCGTATTCAAGCATTCTTGTGAAGCACTCGAAACCCTTAGAATTTCACAAGTGTTTCATCTTTGAAGAAAGCTCATTTACTAAGCCTAGATTTAAGATCTTATCCAAAGCTTAGTTCGAGATATCCTAGCCTTTTACTTGTGTTCTCATTGTAAAAGGATATCTCACCTTAGTTGGAAACCAACCAAACCCAAACCCTTTGATTAGGAAGTTTGTGTGTGTAGTAGTTGGAAGTGAGAGAGTTGTAAATAGTTAGTAAGCTGTTGTGGTCAGTCTTCACTCTAGAGGTGAAGTTAGTAAGCTGATTGTTCAGTCTGAACGCTTGTGTGTGTTGAGTTAGTAAGCTGCAGTAGTTCAGCCTGAAAACTTGAGGTAGTAGAGGTAGCGTGTTAAGGAAGTTCTCTGAAGATCAGAGAGAGTGGACGTAGGAGCTTGAGCCTCTGAACCACTATAACTTGTTGTGTTGTTTTTGCTTTCTGCTTTGCATTATTACTTGTTGCATATTTCACTAAAAGCATTTCTGATGTTCAGTTGGAATTAATCCACTGAATTTGCATTAACTTGATCACAGCCTTAACCACTGTTTCATTAAGGAAAGATTTCCAGCAAAGTAAAGCGAGTGTAAACTTAGGGCCTACACTTTCCGCACCCTAGATAAGCTAGTATAGATAGTTGTCAAACTGGTAAACTCTCCTGAGTAGTCAGTAAGATTAGTATCTACTCCAAGCTTATTTGTACTCTTGAGAAAAATCAGGATCAGTGAGCTAATCTGAAGTCCCCAAACGCCGCTCAGTGTTATTGTCTCATAAACTTTGACTCAGGGCAATTTGTGCTTCTCAGGACTGAAATCAGGACAACCTGACTCGCTGATTTCAGTAAAAGTTTTAAAAGTTGAAAAAACACTACACACGTGTATTCCCCCCCCATACACGTGTGACACTCGTTTACACCGGGACCAACAGACAAGTCTCTTGATCCAGTGCGCTTCAAACAAATGTATTATGTATTTGCCAAGATGGGTGGGATCATTGAGAAGGAAAGGCTGACTGCTTTGATGGACAGAATGTACAAGGTTTTCAACATTCCTCCAGAGCTTCAGAAATTTCATTATCGCACTTGAGGAGATTAGAAGACAATTAGAATCAGTCGATAGGTATTTTGCTGTACTATGTAATCATGCATCAATTCTAATAAAATACCCTATCCTTTTTCTGATTCTAAGGCAACCTCTCACTGTCTTCTGAACTGTATGTTGTTATCTGTTGATTACTTTTGGTTATCTGTTTTTCTGATTAACTATTTTGGTTCCATCAAAAATGGGGAAATTGTTGGGAAATTTACAGTTTCGATTGAAGTTCCAAAACAGATAATGTAATAGGACCAGTCAGACCTGTTAGATGACTGATGATCTAGATAGCAGATAGGGTGACCAACTGAAATGTATAGACAACTGATGTAATAGTTAGGTCACATATTCAGGGGGAACTCAATATGTATAGATTAAGTCTTGAAGAACAGACAAGTCTTGAAGATCAGATAAGTCTTGAAGATCAGATAAGTCATGAAGATCAGAGATGTTGAAGAGCTGATCAACAAGAAGCAGACAAATCAAGACTGAAGACATCAAGACCAGACGACCTACATCCGAAGACTTCAAGTAAAGGTCAGTAAGTTGTGCTAAGACAACTTACAATCAGATGACCTAAGTCAGGTAGGCAGATCAGGATTCTGACTTATCTGTGTCAACTCTATCAGGTGACTACTTCAATGTTACCTAATACGAGTTAAGTGTTCAGACAAGAAGAATGTCAACCTTATTAGTAATTCAAGCGCTACAAAGTGTACTTGATAACCAATGAGGAATCGACAACACACGTACGGAGCACTGACAAACTGCAGAAAGGCTTTTCAGAGTCAAACGGCTAGAAAGGACAATCTTACATACTTTCGGCCATGCCGCCTCTACGCACATCAAATCAAGCCTGCAGACCTACCTAAAATAGATCGAAATTTGAATTGCTCTCCAACGGCTAGTTTGATTTCGTGCCTATAAATATGGGATCATACCTTCATAGTAAGGTTACGGAAATTATCATCAAGCTCAAGCACAAGCAATTTCCGCACAAAGAACACCAAATTGAAGATTTATTCTTAAGTGTTCATCCCTTAGTTCTTAGCAAGAATACTTATCCTCTAGCTTTAGGCTACTTAGAAGATAGGATAGTATTCCAGTTGTAACAAAACAAATCTTATACCCAAACACTGTTAGGTTAAGTTTGTTGTAGCAAGATTTCTATCTAGGGTTTCTAGATTAGATTTCTGGGATTGGTTGAGTGAGAACTCGTTAAATATATGTTGGTTGTACTGTGTTGGACTCACACATTAAACTAAGTCCAGTTGGTTAAGTTGGTGCCCCTGCTGATAGAGAAGAGTGGACGTGGGACAAGTTGTCCGAACCACTATAAATATGTGTGCCTTTAATCTGCTTTACACGTACTTGCACACCACTCTTGTTATCTACATGCATATTCTGTACCAGGATCAGATTAGCATCAAGCTACTGATCTGATCAGTTTAACACTTTAGTTATCTGATTCAAACCAGATTGGTCAGAATCTTTATTTGAGTAAAACTGGTTTTCATACGGGTTAACTAATCTTCCGCACCATCAGTTAAACTGATATACGCCGAACTGATCTGCCTGCCAGATCAGTAAGTCGGATATCAGTCCAAACTGATTCACATCGCACTCTGATCAGGCATACTTGCAAATCACACCTGATCCACTAAAAAGTTTTGAAGTCTATTCACCCCTCCCCTCTAGACTTCAACCCTCACTAAACCCGTTCGGGACCTACAATATTAATTAATAAATATAATATATATAACATATACTGAATCTAAACCTTAATTCCTAATATGTATCTCACGCACGCCTTACAAAGGGTGTTGTAACCCGAAAATAATTATCCGACAACAAATAAATGATAAATCACGAATCAACGATAAAATGTAAAGAACTTGAATTTGTTGACCCAGTTCGTCGTTAATGACTACTTCTGGGGGCATGCCAAGCTAGGATATTTCTACTATCTTTTTCTACGTATTTTTTCTCCCCCTTTTCTCTTGGGGTTTGTCCCCTATTTATAATAATTACAAGGTACAAAGATAATGTTGTGACCTCAATTTTATATCTAGGACAACGTGATTATGAAATGGATCAAACAGATAACAAGTAACAAATATGAAGATGCACTGTGAGTTTGGTTACCCAGTTCGTCTTTTGAATAAGACTACGTCTGGGGACGCCCAAGCCAGGAGTATTTCACTATATTTTCTGCCTAAAGTACTAGAATTTTCGTGTGTTTACAATGAGAGTTACATGTTGTATTTATAAACCTGAAACTATGGTTTTTCTCCTTCGTGGGCTTCTCTTAGCGGGCTTGCTAAGCTCCTGCCGCCAAATCTAGGGTTTTCTCGGTTGAATCTGTGATTTCCGCATCCGGATGCACTTGCCTTGCTTACCCCGCGATATCCGCGCTCAGTTATTCGTATCTTTACCAATTACAGCCGTTGGAGGTCGCTTCCGGCTTGCAGCCTTCCTCAAGGTCGATGGCAACCTTCTTCTCCTCAAACCGATATGCGACCTTCTCTACATCATGAGGAAGTCGTTCTACGACCTCCCATTTCCATCAAAGTCGCTTCTATTGACTACTTCACCAGGTAGGAATATTCCATGGTACAACAATTACCCCTCAAGTTGAGGTCGCGTGCTAGCATCGGGGCCTGGACTTGATCTGCAATTTTGAGAGACTTGTGAAGGATCGACCTCGGGAAGCATTCCCGAGGCACTTGGGTATCTGTGAGAAGATAGACAGTCGCGCCGATTCGTACGAGATTCGATGGATTCACCATAATGATGTTGCGGACGGATGAGGTCATACGCCACAGGTCTCCCCAATCGGCTAGCGCAGTGCAAGTCACGCGCGACTCGTGCGACCTCATTTCTCCGAAAGGGGTCCGACTTTTTCTTTATTACAATTCGACCCCCGCCTCCCTCTATAACAAGGGGTAGGGTTTCTCATTCACTGCCACTTCTTCTCTTCGCGCGCATCTCTCATTCTCTCCTGCATTCAAGCTTCTCCTTCTCCGACGACCCTCCGACGAGATCCGCTTCAGGTAATCCCTCCTTTCTATACTCTTCCATCATGGCCTCCGGTTCTTCTGCACCTGCTGCCCCATGCCCTTCGGTCTCTTCGTCCTTAGACGAGGACAATATTGCCATCGCCCAGCTCCAGCAACTCCGCGCCTTCCGTGCCGCCGTTGGTCGTGAGGGCTGATCTTCGTCTACCGCGATCCGACGCCTCATCAGTGACACCAAAGGGGTGGACGAGCAGTTCCTCCGAGACCTGGAGGACATCACTCATCTTTCTGCTCTGGGCCCGAGCACATTTCGTCCGGCTATGTTGGAACGGGAGGAGCCCGTCGGCACCTCGGCTACGACTCGGGACTATGGGGCCTATGTGCGGGCCTTCGACTACCAAGCCTACTCGGCCGAGGCTCCCTACAAGCGACCTGAACGCTCATATAGAAAATCGATTCGCAACGACTACATGGTGTCCGAGGAAAGTGCCGACCAGCCGCCTCCTGGGATGATAGCCGTCAACGAGCATTCGATGGAGGCTGGGATTCGCTTTCCTCTTCATCCGGCGATTTCCCATCTGCTGGCGGCTTGGAACCAGAGCCTTACCCAAATCACTCCCAAAGGATGGAGTTATATTTTATCGACGATGACCGTCCTCGGTCTGGCCGGGCTACGTTTGATGTCGACTCCTGGAGAGATCGCCTACGTGATGTCGCTGGTCATTCAGGCCGGCGGCTATAATGTCGTGCAACTTTGCAAGGGGCAGGGAGCTCGTGAGTGGGATCCTATACAAAGTCGTGGACTGGCATCAGAAATGGTGGTTTGTTGGGGGCGCCTGGGAGTCGGCGGACCCCTCGAGCACATTACCCATCCGGGTCCCCACGGACTATGCACCCCTAGTAGAGCATGGTAAATTCTCACTTTTATACTTCTGAGGTCGTACTGATCTAATTCTTATTTTCCTTTTGCTGTGTTCGCGCCTTCGACCGCCGACTTATTTTGGGACTTCCAGGAGGCGTTCAAAACTGTTCGACGCACCGAGCTGGGCCTTCGCGACGTCAACGCCCTCAACTCTGAGCTCGATCGGTTGAAGTCCGACCTCTACACCTATCACCAGCACTTGAGAATCCCCTATGAGTATTCATCTTCGATTCCCCCCCCTTTTTTTTTGACCTTTTCCACCATGTAGATCCCGACATCCCGGTCTACCGTCGCCAACCTTCCGCATCAGTGATGGCCACCCGGAAGAAGTCGGTCCTTGGTCAGATGAGGCGCACCCAGGCTGCCGACCTCCCTCCTCCGAGCTCAACCCCGTCGGGTCCCTCGGCTGCCGACCGCGGCAAGAGGAAGCAGAAGGAGGCTGCCTCCGAACCTCCCCGGAAGAGGGCGAGCGAGGAGCCCCACACTGACGTCGGGAGGTCGCACTCCCGCTTCTCCTCGCATCCCGCCTCCGTCTCCCGGGGGGATCAACTTCCGGAGGATGACTCGTGGTTGGGCTGGGACGCCGACCGCATCAACGATTAAGTGTCTAACCAGATTACTTTATTTTATTGTACACCTCTCTTTTGCTGACCTCGAGATCTTTTTCGCATCCCGGAGCTAACTCCTCATAAGTTTGGCCCTGAGGCCTTGAGCTTCTTAAGGTCGGGACACATCATCCCGACTGGCATCCCTGAGAGCTGGCCAGCCTACCTCCGGAGGACTCTGCAGAACCTGACCCGTGGGTGGACGCAGACCGACCACAGCAATGCCCACTGGCAGAACGTGACGGGCAACCTGTACTCAGCCCTTGTTCATTCTCAAAAAAGCGGTCTTCTACCTCGAGAAGATCAGTGCTCAACTGGAGGCCGAGCTGGAGGAGCTCAGGAAATCGCAGGCTTGGGTCGCTAATCAGGCCAAGATGCTAGTCACTGCGGCTGATGCCCAGAAGAGGTTGGAGTCCTCCAACTCCGACCTTCTCAAAAAGCTCTCCGACTCTGAGGGGCGCATGGCTGAGGCGGAGGGGGAGTGGAAAGCGAAGGTGGCCCGTCTAGAGGGCGAGTTGGTCAAGGCTGGGAGGACACTGGCTGAGAAAGAAGGTGACTTCAAGCGGACTGAGGAGCTCAATGCCAACTTCGCCTATGTGATGGCCTATGCTGGAGCCATCCGGGCTTTTCACAAGGCAAATCCTGCGGGCGACCTTACTCCTGTTATCACCGAATTAGCAGACTACGTTCGCGACTATCCTCTCGCCACCACGGTCTTCCTAGAGATCAAGGACTTGGAGGATATGGGCGTCGACCTCTCCTTCTTTGCTAATCCCTCTCGGATTGTACGTCCGATCTCGGAGGAAGAGGTCGCTGCCGAGGCGAAGGTCGCTCAGCTGGAGTCGGAGTTGGCTCCTGAGGCCCCTGTGTTGGAGGTTGCGGCCACGGAAGGGAGTGTGGAAGGGGGTTCGGTGGGACCCTGAGGGGCGGAGCCTTTCGACTTTTCATCTCTTTTTCATTTTTTGATGTATCGGCCTGCAGGCCTTTTTTAATGTACTCGCCTTCGAGCCCCCTTTTGTTATATTAATGAAGTTCATTTTCTTTTATCATGTTGTGTCGACCTTTCATTTCTCTTATGCGACTTAAAATTTACTTGTCCACGTCGTCTTGTTGTAATGCAACTTTATTATTTGGACTTCGTTTATCTGGTCGTCTTACAAAGTCGGGGGAGGTCGCCCCTTGTAGGGTGCCAATTCTCCCCTCGGTGTGTCGAAGGTCATACCTCAGGTGGTTTATGTTTTCTTTACATAGCCCCTTTGGGTTTCACACAATGATTTCAAGATTAAGGAAAAAAATATTATTAATATTTCCGATAAATAACTGGTTACAAGGGTATAATTTCACTAATAATACTTCCGCAAGTGTGTCGCGTTCCATAGGTATTGAGCTTTGGTTCCATCTGGTAGCTTGAGTTCGTATGCTCCATTAGGTAAGATCTTTGAGACTTTGAATGGGCCCTCCCAATTTGGGCCGAGGGTCCCCTTCGATTCGCCGAGTATCTTCTTGAGTACCAAATTGCCTTCTCTGAATCGTCGGAGTTGTACTTTGGAGGTGTAGTACTTTTCCAACCTTTGTTTGTATCTGGCATTCCTCAAGTTAGCTTCTAGTCGTTTTTCCTCGAGCAGATCGAGATTTCTGGTTAGGGCCTCATCGTTCTGACCGAAGGAGACCTGGCTGGTGCGGAGGCTGGGGAAGTCGATTTCCGCGGGGACCACTGCTTCGGTCTCGAAGGCTAGTGAATAGGGGGTTTCTCCGGTTGAATTTTTGCAGGTCGTTCTATAGGCCCATAGAACGTCTGGGAGCTCCCTAGCCCACTTCCCCTTGGGCCCCTCGATCTTGGCTTTGAGAGTGTGCTTGATGATTTTGTTCACGACCTCGACCTGTCCATTTGACTGTGGGTGGTATGGGGTTGAGAAGAGCTTCGTGATTTTCCACTTCTTGAAGAAAGCCTCGACCTTGAGGCCGTCGAACTGCTTGCCATTGTCTGATATGATGGCTTGTGGTAAACCGAATCTTCATATGATGTTCCGCCATATGAACTTGATGACTTGGTTCTGATTTATGGTCGCCAATGCCTCTGCTTCTGCCCACTTTGTAAAGTAATCTACTGCTACTAGGGCGTATTTGACCGAGCCTGGCGCTGTTGGAAGTGGGCCAATGATGTCTATCCCCCACTTTGCGAATGGCCAGGGGCTGAGGATACTTGTGAGTTCTATCCCCCACTTTGCGAATGGCATCTGCCCTTAGCGTGGGCCAAAAGTATCCCTGTCTTGTGGTTTTGTGGGCCAGTGATTCCCCCCCAGTGTGGTTTCCGCATGCCCCCTCATGTATTTCACGTAAGATTATTTGCCCCTGTTCGGGTGTGATGCACCGGAGTAGGGGCATGCTGAAGCCACACTTGTACAACTAGGTCTGGACCATAGTATATCTTGCTGCTCGCAATTGAAGCTACTGAGCCTGGACCTTGTCTGTCGGCAGAAGGCATGTTGTCAGATACTCGATGATGGGTGTCATCCAGCTCGATTTCGGGTCTTCTAGGTTTGCGACCTCCACGTGTTAGGTGGATGGGTGGGGTAATGTCGTGATGGTGACATCCTTCATTTCTGCTGATCCTTCGGAAGTCGCTAGTCATGCTAGGGCATCGACTTGCAAGTTCTGCTCTCTTGGGATTAACTTGACATGGATTTGGTCGAATTTTTGACATAATATTTTCACCACCTCCTGGTAGGCTGCCATTCGGTCGTCCCTTGCCTCGTACTCTCCAGAAATCTGGTAGGCTACGAGTTGGGAGTCTGTGTGAAATTGCAGTCTTCTGACACCCATTGCTATTGACATTTCTAGGCTGCTGACAAGCGCTTCGTATTCGGCCTCGTTATTGGTTGCGGGAAAATTGAAGGTGATGGCGTTCTGGAACAAGGTCCCCTCTGGGCTTGTTAAAACTATACCGGCCCCCGACTTGTGGGAGGTTGCAGATCCATCCACGAACAATTCCCAGGGTGGGCCGTTCAAGCATCCGGCTTTGGTTGGGAATTTAAGTTCCACGATGAAGTCGGCTAGGTCTTGGGCTTTGATGGTAGGTCGGGGCGCGTAGGTTACCCCGTATTGACCGACCTCAATTGCCCATTTGAGGTATCGACCCGACGTGTCTGGCCGGTGCAAGATGTTCCTCAGGGGTGTGGAAGTCAATACTTTGACTTGGTG
Source organism: Stenogyne calaminthoides (assembly GCA_037126765.1). NCBI lineage: Eukaryota > Viridiplantae > Streptophyta > Magnoliopsida > Lamiales > Lamiaceae > Stenogyne > Stenogyne calaminthoides. The sequence goes on from JBBCBC010000032.1 coordinate 14,287,817, forward strand.
GTCGAAAAAATAAGGCCTTAATTTCCTTACGCTCATAACCAGCACGTATGCCAGTTTTTCCAGGACCGGATATCACTGTTCAGTTTCGTTCAGTGTCTGGCTGACGAAGTAGATTGGGAGCTCATTCCTATCCTCCACCCGAACTAGTACTGCGCTCAAAGCTGTTTCAGAGGTCGTGAGGTATAGGAAAAGTTTCTCCCCCGGAATTGGTTTCGACAGAATGCTTACATCCGCCAGGTAAGCTTTGATCTTGCCGAAAGCTTCCTGACTTTCGTGTGTCCATTCAAACTTTGATTTTTTTCCGGATGGTGTCGAACAGCGGCTTGCACTTATCCCCCATTCGAAAGATGAATCGATTTAGGGTGGCCAGGTATCCTGTGAGTTTTTGTACTTCCTTCACGTTCGGGCCGCCCCCATGTCTAGTATGGCTTTGACTTTGGAGGGGTTCGCCTCGATTCCTCGTTTGCTCACCAGGTGTCCTAAAAACTTCCCAGATTCGACTCCGAAATTGCACTTCATCGGGTTTAGTCGCATGTTGAACTTTCTTAGGATATCGAAAGTTTGGGCCAAGTGGGTTAAGTGGTCCTCCGATTTTAAGCTTTTGACGACTATGTCGTCGACATAGACTTCCACCGACTTCCATATGAGGTCGGTAAACATGTGGTTGACCAGCCTCTGATATGTTGCCCCTGCATTTTTCAAGCCGAAAGGCATCCTCTTCCAGCAGTAGATGTTCTTCTCTGTTAGGAACGAGGTATGCTGCCTGTCTGGTTCATACATGGCTATCTGGTGGTAGCCTGCAAAGGAGTCCATGAAGGACATTATCTCGTGCCCTGCTGTGTTATCTATCAGGTGGTCGATGTGGGGCATTGGAAAGAAATCTTTTGGGCATGCACTATTGAGATCTGTGAAGTCGATGCATAGCCGCCAAGTCCCATTGGATTTTTTTACTAGAACGGCATTGGCCACCCATTGGGGTTGGTCGGCTTGAGTGATCAAGTTATTGTCCAGCAGCTTCTTCACCTCTTCGGCTAGTGCTGCATATTTTTCGGGACCGAATTTTCGCCTCTTCTGAGCTATCGGTTTCCAGGCTGGATCTATGTGTAGCTTATGGCACGCGACTTCTGGATCGATCCCTACCATGTCTTTGTACGACCAAGCAAAGACATCTAGATTCTTTTTGAGAAAGTCGATGACTTCCCCCTTCAGGTCGTCCGGCATCTTTGAGCCGATTATTACTTCAAGATCTGGACGGGCTGGGTCCACTTTGACTTTCTCGAGGTCTTCCCCCGGGACGGCCCTCTGGGTATTTTGCCGGGGATCGTTTATTTCTGCTTCGAGTTAAAATTCTTCTAGTTCAGGCCCCAATCTTGGGTCGAAGTCATCGCGACTTCTTTTCCTGCTCGTTTCATTGTTTAAAGATTCGCTTTGCTTATCGCTATCTATTACAAATATTTGTTTGCTAGATATTGGTGCGGAATTTAAAAGAGACGAGGGATAAATCAAACAACCTCTTGCATCAACTTGGTCACCTTTGACGGTGCCGACCAGCCCACTATTGGTGGGAAACTTTACATAGAAATAAAAAGTTGAGGACGCAACCTCGAATTCATGTTCAAAAGGCCTCCCGAGGAACCCATTGTAGGAGCTCGGGAGGTCGACAACTAGGAAATCTAAAAGCCTAGTGGCCCTAACTTCTTCATTCAGAGTGGAGACTAATTCTACGGCAAGTCTGATCATCCCTGTCGGCTTTACTGTTGCATCCCCGAATCCTTTCACGACGTGGTCGCATGGGGTGATATATGTGTCGTAATCTCCGAGTTGATCCAGGGTCTTCCTGAAGAGTATGTTGCAGAAGGCTCCCCCATCCACTAACAAGCGGCATACGGTGGTGCCCATGATATTAGCTTTGATCACAAGGGGATCGACGTTGGGGTAGACTACTCCGGCCTTGTCCTTTTTGCCGAACTCGATTGTGCTGGACTCCTCTCCTACCATGAAAACGGGTAGCACCATTTTCCTGGCGTTCTCAATTTCCCTTATCTCCGCCTTCAGACGCCTTTTGGATGAGGCGGTTGTAGAAAGTCCCCCTACTGTTCCGAGCGGGGATAGAGTGTGTATCACGCGGCCTCCCACGTCTTCGGGCATGGGCGGTACTGGCCGTTCTCCCTGGTCGGCATTCCTCGGAGCATGTTCAGCTTGCGGGTTCGCTTGTTGGCGACCTCTTTGGTCTTGCTCTTGGTTCCTCTGAGGTTGTTTGACGAACTCATCTAATATCCCATCCTCGTACAACCTCCAGAGCTGTGGGAGCAGATACTTGCACTTGCTGGTATAATGTTCGGTTTGCTCGTGGAAGGCACAGTACTTGTTGGGGTTTCCCTTGCCCTTGTTCTTTATTGGCCGAGGCGGGAGGAGTAGCTCTCGGTCCTTGATCTGATTGAACACGTTCCCTGGAGTCATGCCTAAAACTTCCATCAACTTTACTGGAATGCTTTCTTCGAAGGGCTTGAAGCTGCCCGGGGTCTTATAGTGATTACCGGCTTTCTTGGAGCTTTTCTTTGTATTGACGATCTCCCTGTCGTCGGAGAGTCTCGCTTCCAGTAGCTCAGAAGCGTGGATGATGTCGCTCGCCCGTCTCAGGAAGTCGTTATAGCTGATTGGATACTCGGTGGTCATCCGTCGCCACATCTTGGTTCCCTTCTTGAGTCCGGAAACAGCCCCGAGCACTTTTGCCTCATCACCGATGGGATCCCCCTCCAATATGAGCTTGTCGATCCTTTCAATGTAGGATCGATCAGACTCATCATCTGTCTGATGCGTGTTCATGAGTCGCTGCTTGGTCGCAGGTCTTGGAGCCAAGGCCGTGAAATGGATCAGCAATTTCCTAGCGAGCTCGGTGAACGATTCTATAGAGAACGGTGGTAGTGAGGTGAACCATTGGTGGCCCAGTACCGCTCAAGGTTAAGGAAAACAGCCTGCACTTGGTGGCATCTGTGGCTCCCATGGAAGCCATGTAGGAGTTATACTTGGCCACGTGGACCTTCGGGTCCGTGCTTCCGCTGTAGCGATCTAGAGTTGCGGTGTTGATTTTCCTTTGGGTAGGAGCCAAAGTGATTGTGGTCCCGAGGGGGAGTCTGGAATGACAAGATCACGGTCGCCCCGCTGTTTTCCCTGGTTCTTCTTCGCTCGAGAAGTCATTTGGATCATTTTGGCGCCGCGATCGATCTTGATGTCGCGATGATCCTCGGGGTGGGTCGCCTTGGTGGATTCTTGACCCTCCGGTAGCTTCGTTGTGGGTGGATTCGGGGCCATGACCGGCTCTCGCTCTATCCGGTCGCAGAATGGGGGCTAAGATTGTGCCTCGTCTTGATGGCCATAGGGGCCTTTTGGATCTCTTGTTCCCCAAGTATTTCGAACCGTTACCCGACCTCGGCGCCTTTCCGGGGAACTGCGATTCCGAATGATGGCGTGCTTCGTTGGATCGTATGCCAGTTGGCCGATGGAACGCCCTTTCTCGATAAGGACGTTCTTGCCCTTAGAGGTCCCTGGATTGGGTGCCGCTTTCTTGGCGGGTGGCTGTTCATCCTCCTCGTCGAAGACGAGATGCTTTTTGTTGAGGACGGCCATGACGGCCTTTGAGTCCTCTGGCGTCTGGATGAGGTTCCACAAGTCGGGGGTGGCCTCTGGGATAATGGGATGAGAGCTATGCGAGCTCATAGAGGCTTCCACACCGTCGCGGTTGTCGGTTTCATTTCGGGGATTGTTACCTTGATTGATCGCCATTGGAGATTTCGGGTTTCCTGTAGATTTTTAGTAAATCGACAGAACTTTTCCCACAGACGGCGGCAATGTTGTGACCTCGATTTTATATCTAGGACAACGTGATTATGAAATGGATCAAACAGATAACAAGTAACAAATATGAAGATCTTATTTGAGTTTGGTTACCCGGTTAGTCTTTTGAATAAGACTACGTGCGGGGCGCCCAAGCCAGGAGTATTTCACTATATTTTCTGCCTAAAGTACTAGAATTTTCGTGTGTTTACAATGAGAGTTACATGTTGTATTTATAGACCTGAAACTAGGGTTTTTCTCCTTCGTGGGCTTCTCTTAGCGGGCTTGCTAAGCCTTCATGACAAATCTAGGTTTTTAAAATTTGAATCCATGATTTCGTGATCCGAATGCTACTGCCTTGCTTACTCCGCGATATTATGACTTTTCGGTTATTCGTATCTTTACCAATTACAAATTATTGGAGGTCGCTTCTAAAACTGCGACCTTCCTCAAGGTCGATGGCGACCTTCTTCTCCTCAAACCGATGTGCGACCTTCTCTGCTTCATGAGGAAGTCGTTCTACGGCCTCCCATTTCCATCAAAGTCGCTTCTATTGACTACTTCACCAGGTAGGAATATTCCATGGTACAACAGATAAAAACCCTAATGGGCCTCTTAATGAGCCCTATAAAACAGTAAATACAAGATAAAATAAATCTTCGTCTGGATCTTTAACAAATATGCAAGATCTTCTATTTCCATAATAAACACTGGGAATCTCTATCTTGATCCACTTTCCTTGCTTATCTTCGTTATATGGATGCCGACCTTGCTCGTGGGGCAACCTTGGGGGAGGTCGCCCAGTCAACTGGTCCCTATTCTCTTCTTTTCGACCTCGCCTGCGGACCCTCCTCGAGGGAGGTCGCTCGTTAACGCGAGCTTGATCTTCTTTACTCGTCGCCAGGTCGTCCTGTGAGGGCCGTCCTCCGCATCTCATACTCTTTGGCTAAACTTGGTTCTAGCTGCCACGTCATCACCATTTGTCATGTCGTCGTCCTTTGCCATGTGGTTTTCGAGTGATTATTATGGCTACAACAATTTCTCCCAAGAGCGGACTTCGACTTTGTTCGGAGGTCGGTCTTGACCTTTGTTCAAATAAGAGTATCCGATTTTCGCCTTTGAAATCTCATTCTTTTCCCCTGTGTATCAAGTTTGATTGTTCAAATAAGACAAATAAGACTTCATGAGGTCTTAATTGTTCACACTTTGATGGTAGTACTTCGGGTATCAAGTTTGGATTTTCAACTTCCGACTTGGATGTGTTTTAGCGGACTTGATTCTCCACCGTGCCCCCAGGTCGGGGGTCTATATTATATTCGTTGTTTGTCAGGAGGTTCATCTAAAATTGCTATTTGAGATTGAGCTCGTCGAGACGCTGGGCTCGTCGAGAGTCTTGGTCGCTGGTTCATGCTGCGACTAGGTAGGTATCTGATTTTCTTTATTTGTGCTCGTACTTTGAGGTAAGCCCTCTTTATCTGAGTCTTTTTTTGTGCTCAGATTTGGAGGTGAGCCTCTTTGTCTGATTTTTTTGTGCTTTCGTGCCGAGGTGAGCCTCTTTGTATGAAGTCTTTTTCAGTCTTTCGTATTTGGAGGTGAACCTCTTTGTACGAGTCTTTTCTGTGCTCGTATTTGGAGGTGAGCCTCTTTGTACGAGACTTTTCTGAGCTCGTATTTGGAGGTGAGCCTCTTTGTACGAGACTTTTTTGTGCTCGTACTTCAAGGTGAGCCTCTTTATATCTGAGTCTTTTTCGTGCTTTCGTATTTGGAGGTGAGCCTCTTTATCTGAAGTCTTTTTTCTCTTGTACTTGGAGGTGAGCCTCTTTGTACGAAGTCTTTTTCAGGCTTTCGGACTTTGAGGTGAGCCTCTCTGTACGAGTCTTGTTTGCGCTCGTTGACGACCATTCCTAGCCAAGCGGTTCGCGACTTGATGTAATTAACCTTTGGGCCTTCCGTCAATGAAACACATTTCTTTTTCTACCTTTAGCATGCCGACTTGATTTCCTTACGCGACTTTAAAATTTCATATGTTCTTGCCGTCTTATTAGGATGCGGCTTATTTACAAACTTTTGCTTAGTCATCTTACAAAGTCGGGGGAGGACCGCACCTGCTAGGGTGGCGATCTCGCCGCCAGTATGTCAAAAGTCTCACCTCGGGAGGTCGATGTTTATTCATGCGAACTCCTTCGGTTTAAACACCTAAGAATTATGAAAAGAAAGGTAACATTTTATTTGACTTGGCCAAACTAATACGAAGTTGCGACTTCCATTGGCTTGTGATGGATAAAACCAGTTAATCTCGCCGAGTAGGCAAAAATCCGACGCCAAGAGGCTGGTCGGGTCGACGTTATCGAGGCAGACAAAATTATCGCCACGAAGGCGAATGAAATGCCGAGGATATATCGGGTCAACGCCTTAGAGGAGGATAAAACCATCACCATGAAGGCGGAATGCCAGCGCCAAGGAGGAGGGCTGGTCGACACCTTAGAGGCGGACATAATCATCTCCACGAAGGCGGAATGCCAACACCGAGGAGGCGGGCAGGTCGACGCCTTAGAGGCGGACATAATCATCGCCACGAAGGCGGAATGCCAGCGCCGAGGAGGCGGGTGGTCGACTTTAAAGGCAAGACAAAATCATTGCCACGACGGCGAATGCCGCCGAGGAGAGGCGAAATGGTCGATGCCTTTGAGGCGGACAAAATCATATCCACGGCTACGAATGCTAGCGCCGAGGAGGCGGGCTGGTCGATGCCTTTGAGGCGGACAAAATCATCGCCACTTAAGGCGGAATGACAAATACGAGGAGGTGGAGGTGTCGACGCTTTAGAGGCGACATAATCATCGCCACAAAGGCGACAAGCGCCGACGCCTTTAGAGGCGAAAAAATCATCGCCAAGGCGTAATGCCGCCGAGGAGGCGGGTGTGTCGACGCCTTTAGAGGCGACATAATCATCGCCACAAAGGCGAATGTGTCGACACCTTAGAGGCGATAAAAATCATCGCCCACGGGAATGTCGGGCCGAGGAGGCGGACTGATCGACGCCTTAGAGGCGGACAAAATCATCACCATGAAAGCGGAATGCTAGCGCCGAGGAGGCGGGCAGGTTCACGCCAATGAAGGCGGACAAAGTCATCGCCAAGAAGGCGGTAATGCCATGGTTTGTTCGACCATTTGAGAAAATTCTTTGGTAGAGAGAGGTTTAGGTTTAAAGACTCTTGAAAATTTTGTAAAGATACTTTTAGGAGGTCAGAAAATATTTCTGATATTTTTGGTAAAACTCGCTTTTATTAGAGTTGGAAAGGAAACTTGAATTTCAAGATTATTAACTGTTGGAATATAGAGGCACGTAAAACACGTAATCACATGCGCAACGAAAATTAAAGTTGACCAACAACGAACAATTAATTGCATACAGATTACAATAATCATAACGAGAAATCTTACAGTAACTCGAGTGCAGATTTCTCTACTACGGTATCCACGTAATCCCCAATTACATACTTGCACGGATTTGCCAGTGTTGAATCCCGAGACAGAGTTGCTAGGAAAATCCAAACTCTAGATCTTATGGAAAAAATATGAAGTAACGTTGTTTGTGAATTCCCAAGAGCTTGTATATATAGGGAGACCCAGCTTAAATCTTAAGTTAGCCCAATTAGGGAAATAAAAACCCTAATCTTGAATTAAATTAATTCCTTTTAATTTAATTCCCTAAATATAAATCTCTACGGATTCAAATGTCTTATATGAAAATATCTATAATTTATTTCCATATACATTAAATCCTACAATTATATTCCAAATATAAGTATTGTGAGTTCTTATTTAATTAAATCCAATTTAATTAAACATTAATAATAATTAATTCTAAATTAATCTATTATTAATTACTTCTCCATAAATTAAATATTAAATCCAATTTAACATTTAATCAACCAACTATAATCCGTAAAAGGGAACTACTTGTTGTGTGACCCATATGCCCTCATATACCGAGCAATTAGTCAACTAACGGTCTTAATTGAACTCTAGTCAATAAATCAGGCATTCTCAATATATGAGGTACGTTGCGAGAAACATGCAACTACATGTAACTGAAACGTGGGCAATTGCGATTTCCTCCTTTCATTCACGAATACTCGATTAGTCTTGAACATGATGAAGTGTCTCTTCAAATAACTTAATCAGTTTATCTCGAATCACTAATTGATCATTAGTGTCACACTTAGTCACAGAGTCTAAGTTGACGTGCATTGGCCAATAACTTAGATCCAATTATGATGAGAAGATGAGTATTCTCTCTAAATCCACTTTGAGGAATGAATCCTTTTCTTGGCTCAACTACCACGCACACGCACTTCGTGATGAACCTAATCCAAGCCATATCTACCCATAGACGGGTGCAAGCGTCTGTCATGGTCAAAGTTAATCACGCCACACATGTCGTGCGTATTGACCTCAAGTCAAAGGAGTATCGCATCGCTCCCACTAACTGAGACACCGGTAGACACATATAGTGGAACTACATTAAACGGTTTCTCGGATGGGTATACCAATACCCTCTAAGGTATTTGTGCATCCATCATGAGATACCTAGTATCTCGTAGTAAGTGAGATCTTACTACACTCTCTAAGAGTATGATGCAGATCGCACACCAATCTCCATTGCATCATCAATATCCCTTTCTTGATGATCCTCGATTGGGGCTATTTAAGAATAGTGTTTAAGTCATCTGAGTTCTCACACACTCAATGACAGCAGCGATTCAAGGGAACACATATAAGAATAAATGCAAACAATCAAACATAATATTTTAATGAGTGTAACGCCATACATTTAATATTAAACAAATAATAATATTAAACCAATACTGAATATTATTTGAGTATTATGTCCTTACAAAGGATTGTCTTTAGGACACTAACACTAACATTAACAAGATCTTTTTCAATTTTTGTGGGATAGAAAAGACCTTGGAGATTTCTGGGGTTTTGCCCCCAGGATCGGGTTTTGATATCTGTTTAAAAACATCTTTCATGGATGAGCAAAGGTTTGGGATCCCTAGGGTCTTGCCCCAGGGTCTAGATTTGATTCTCGTTTGTTTAGATCGTCTGTACCAGAGCGATTTGTTATTTCAAGATTGTGAAAGAGGGTTGGCACATAGGTTTATAGTCATTACGGACTGTGTAGGTTTATTGTCATTTCGGACATTTTGCTAGTGACTTGAATAACTTCTGCGACTATGAATCGAGTTATGTTCTTATCGTCTTATTGACATTGTGATTTAAATGAACTTATTCTTTGTCGTCTTATGAAGTCGTGACAAGAATCGAGCCATTTAGGTCGCGACCTCATCGACCTTGGGATTCGAAAGTCATGGCTACGATGTGAGCTGGAGGATATTCCGAAATGTGACTTTAAACAAGTGTTTTAACTCGATGTCAGCTTGGATTGAGATATTCGTTTGATATGAAAAGGTTGTCTTTCGAGGTCTTTGACTTGTGATTTGAAGGACTGATTTGTCGTCTTACTTAAATTGCGACTTTATTGCCTTCTGGTTTGACCATTGTGCCTGTCGGGGTCGACGGAGTCATTTTTTGGAACTGTGACCTTGTTAATTTGAGGTCGTCTGGGTATTGTTTGTTTAAGACTGCGACTTCGTGATTTTGACGTTGTCGGGTCTTCTGGTTTAAGACCGCGACTTTATGAATTTGAGTATTTTCCTTAATCGTTTGGTGTGATGTAAGTTTGAAGTCGGATTATAAGTTCGCTTCATCTGTATGAGACTTTTGAGTGCTCGTAGATGAATTTTGTGAGAGTCCCTTTTTGAGGGTTTATGTTATTAGTGAAAAATAAGAATTTGAAGTTTGTTTTAATTAACCCTCCAAATTTAGACATGCAAGCTTGAGTCTCTAACGTCAACTATTGTTTTGAAATTTACTCGAATAGCTCGAGGTATGAGCATATATGCCCCCACCTTTTAATATATATGAGAGTATGAAAACTGTGATATATATTAAAAGGAAGTAAATGAAATAGAACCTGATTTGAGCGGGCTAAAGGACTGCCCGTAGATTCTTCGAGTTACCCCCGAGGCTTCGTGTGCCAGTGCAATTTCCCTTTGAGAGAGTCATGAGTAATTTTCCTCGCAAAATATAAGTGACTCGTTATATATCAGGTCATTCGTATAGCACGAAGCTTAGAGACATTATTTAACAATTTATAAATATATATAAATTTAATTACCAATTTTTATGATTGGGCCCAGAAAAATTACGAATAAATAATAATTTAGGCCCAAAACCCATCCAAATAAAAATTGAGCCCCTCTTTCTTTATGAATATAAAACACTGCAGCCCAATAATTTAAATAATTCAGAAATTAGGCTCACCAATGTAATTAAACTGGAACTGGGCTTGTGCATTTATCAGACCCGGGCCCATTTTAAGTTAATTGCTCATCTTAAATTCAGCTGGGCCGAATGTATTAATAAACAAAATCCCGGCCCAAAAACTATTTCCTTACCAAATGAAGCCCAAGTCCACCGGTGAAGTCGTTCACTTTCCTTCTTCCTCCTCAGGAATTTTCTGACTGATTCTGCAAGTGGACCAGAAATCACGCTATCACCACCTCTTTCGTCGCCGAATCTGGCCGCATCCTTCTCAATTTAGATGACATCGCGCACCTCGTGCCCCCAATCGATGCTTCTTCCCCTCTGAAAACACGCAAACACCCAGAATCCCCAATTCACGCGCCGTGTCGATGCTGCTTGGCGGCGCTCGAAATGGTGGCACTGACAATGGCGAGGTTCCTGGGACTCGAAACAGCGGTGGAGATGGAATACTCCTGTATCTACATCGAGGACACGCGGCGGAGTCATAAGTGTTTGTGACGGTGCGACGCGACAACCAGGCGGTGGCTTGGTCTCGTGCCGAAAACGGAGAGGCAGACGCGGCACGGTGGCGGTGTCACGGTCAATGGATGTCTCCACGGTGGGGTGGAGGTGTTTGCGATTTGTGGCGGGACCTTCCCAGTTGGCGTGGCGGCGTTGCAGATTTTGCAGGTAGTAGGAGTGGGGATCGATTTCTGGGTTGGCGCGGTTTCGACCACGATCCGAGATGGTAATTGCCAGCTTCAATTGCATCTTGAAGAACTCGAAAGTACTATTACTCGAACCCTCTGTTTCCGAAGTACTGGTTACTTGGTTGCGACAGCGGCGAAGAAGAATTTGGTGGTTGTAGAGGTGGCGTTGGATTGATTCTTTGAAGAGGACGTTGGCTGCGGGATTTCCGACGCCGTCCAGCGACTTTGGCAAGGAATTTATCAATTTGGCAAGGAATTGTTGGCTTTGGCTATTTCGATTGAGGTTGACGACACTAATTTCCCCGTCCCACCATAGGTGCCAGGATCGGTTACGAAGAACAAGAATCTGTATATGTTGTTTTGATCTGTTGTGTGCGAACAACTGGGTTTGATTTTTGATGAGAAAGGGGTGGATTTTTTCGTTGCAAACAGTAAAGTGTATGAATGTATTGATTAGTGTAAGGTGTTGATGAACAACTTCTCACCGTGAATTCCATAGTGTGATTTGTGAATGGTTTTCTTGGTGTTCATGATGAACAGATTTTATGAACGTGATGTTTCTGGAATTTTGTGAAATCTGGATACGTTTTTTGGATGAACAGTGAGTGTTTCATCAAGATTTTTTGTTTTTGGGTCCTAACGATTATTCAATGAAAATTCATTAGTTGTTCCCACAAACGGCGTCAATTGTTGTAACCCGAAAATAATTATCGGACAACAAATAAATGATAAATCACGAATCAACGATAAAATGTAAAGAACTCGAATTTGTTGACCCAGTTCGTCGGGAATGACTACTTCTGGATGCCAAGCCAGGATATTTCTACTATCTTTTTCTACGTATTTTTGTCTCTCCCTTTTCTCTTGGGGTTTGTCCCCTATTTATAATAATTACAAGGTACAAAGATAAAAACCCTAATAGTCCTCTTAATGAGCCCTATAAAACAGTAAATACAAGATACAATAAATCTTCGTCCGGATCTTTAACAGATATGCAAGATCTTCTATTTCCATAATAAACACTGGGAATCTCTATCTTGCCGACCTTGCTCGTGGGAGGTCGCCCAGTCAACTGGTCCCTATTCTCTTCTTTCCGACCTCGCCTGCGGACCCTCCTCGAGGGAGGTCGCTCGTTAAGGCGAGCTTGATCTTCTTTACTCGTCGCCAAGTCGCCCTGTGAGGGCCGTCCTCAGCATCTCATACTCTTCTGCTGAACTTGGTTCTAGCTGTCACATCATCACCATTTGTAACGCCGTCGTCCTTTGTCACGTGGTTGTCGAGTGATTATTATGGCTACAACAAAGGGCAAGTTAATAATTTATTTATTTATTTTATAATTACTTCACTCTAAGTAATTAATATTTATTGTGCTAGTTGTTTACTAATATATATTATATTGAAATTAATTGTGTTTCAAGGAGGGGCTATTTATGGATGCATGTGAAATGGAGCTTTGAAGTTGGTAAAGACTAAAGTATGTAAGGAGAGAATAATTGAACAATGAAAGTTGATTTTTATATTTTTTTGTTGGTGTTGTATGCTTTAATATTTCAAATTTTAAACATGGTTAAATTTGTATTTGAATTTTAATATATTTGTATTAATATTGTGCGAATGAGATTAAAAAAAAAATAAGATGGTGAATGGGGAATGATTATTCCCCTAATCCTTCGCAGGAATCCCCGAACTTCACAAGGCGGGGCCGGGGGACAACCAAGCGTAGTCTTGTGGTGTTTGACCTGACAAAAGTGATAAGAGTTATACTTAGAGAGGTTACTGATTTCCATAAAGGAGGATGTGCTCATGGAAACTTGGGTAACATGAGCAATTACATATTGTGTGATATCGGGAAGACTCAATTGGTGTTGTAACTGGCTATAATTTGTCCAGTTAAACAATAGTTATTGTGATAGTTATGAGCAATGACATTCAAAACAAAGGGAAATAACAATCAATTGGTGACCTGGTTCGTCCTTTGAATCAGACTCCGTCCGGGAGCGTCCAAGCCAGGAATTTGTGTATAATATAATTGCCTAGACACTAAGATGTTCAACCCCTTTCTAGTATGGACGTATTGGCCTATTTATACTATGATTGCCGCCTCTTGGGTGGTAATTTACATAAGGAATAGTGCCCCGAAGAGGGGCTTTAATCCCGAAAACTGTTGATTCTGCCTTGACGGGTAGGAGGTCGTCTGTCCTTAATGAGCGCCAATCGTGGGGCGGATCTCGTGGCTTGCCGGGTACATTCTTTGATTATTTAAGCTGTATGACTAGGACCGACACAGGTCGCTTCCGACCTAAGGATTTAAAATGTAGGTCGCGCCGCGACTTCCTAAGGTGCCAATTCTTACTCGCCTAGCGACTTACCATTTTCGCGACTTGAGTGTTGCGAGCTTCATCTTGATGGGCAGGTCGTTCAAGCGGCCTTCCTATGGTGGCCGCTCTATGCGGTATTTGCTGGATGTTTTGCTATCCGTGTGACCAAGTAAGAGGTCGGTTTTATCCGTGCTACAACAATTGCCCCTCAAGTTGAGGTAGCATGCTTCGCATCCGGTCCTTGACTTGATATGCGGATGACTCGACTTGCGACCACTTGACTTGGGAATCTTCTTTTGAACGGCTTGCCGTCCTCAGGCAGGTGAAAGGTCATCTCGATATTGTGAATCGGCGCATATGATTTCCCTCGATCTCAGGGATTTGAAATGATAATGTGTTAGAGTGATGACGTGGGGAGCCGCGGGTTGGCCCAATGGGATGTCGCGGTGTATTTTATGCGCGACTCCCGCGACTTATTGCTGGAAGGGGGCTGAAGTTTGATTATTTTCACTTTTACCCCTCTCTCCTTCTATAAATAGGAGGGGTGTTAGGTTTAAAAAACCTTCACCCCTGCGAAAATTTTTCTTCTGATTCTTCCTCCTACTCCGCCAAACATATTTTTCCGTGGATCCCAAGTGAAGACTGAACACAGGTTAAACTTCTCGATTGTTTTTCTGATTTCATGGATTCTAGTGTTCCTGTTGCTCCTCTCGCCTCTCAGCCCATGGTGGCTTCTTCCTCCTCCGAGGATAACGTTCAACTTTCTCTACGCCGCCGGGATTCAAGTTCTGCCGCCGGAACCGTGGGTGAGAGCTCTTCGGCTGGAGCCTTGGGACACCATCGGGAGGATGACGCTAACAATGAGCCAGTGGACTAGCGTTTTTTGGAAGAGTTGGCCGAGATCACCCATCTTTCCCCGTTGGATATTAGACCCCTTCGCACTATCTCACCGGGACGGACGGCAACGACGGGTCCCTCTGCCCCGACTCCTGACTATGGGGCTTATGAACAGGTTTTTGATTATGAGTTGTATCCTAGTCGTGCTCCATACAAACGACCTGAACGCTAATACCGCATGTTGGTCGCATCTCAATTTGTCGCGTCGGATGAGAAATATCGATCAGTGATTTCTGATCGATACGCGCGGGGACTCTGTCGCCTATACAAGGTGCCCCGAGATGTGCATTTCTATAAGCCGACCTCCGATGAAAGCACCGACCAGCCTTCTCCAGGGATGATAGCCGTGAATTTGGCAGCCGAAATTCGATTCCTGTTGCATCCGGCCATCTCTCACTTGCTAGCGGTCTGGAATTTGAGTCTTACTCAAATCACTCCAAATGGGTGGAGTTGCATCATCTCCACCATGATTGTGTTGGGGCAGGCCGGACTGTATAGGTTGCCGAATCCAGGGGAGATATCTTATGTGATGATGCCCATCGCTCAGGCCGGAGGCTATCATGTCGTGCGGCTTCGCAAGGGTAAAGAGCTCCTGAGCGGGATCCCAAATAAGGTCTACGGGTGGCACCAGAGGTGGTGGTATGTTGGAGGGGCATGGGAGTCGTTGGCCCCCTCAAGCACTTTATCCATTCGAGTTGAAAACAGTATTTCTTTCAGTTTTATGTGCTCTGTTGTACTGATCTAATTCGTTTTCTGTCTTGCACTGTTTGCGCCCTGATCTACAGAGCTCTACTGGGCCTTCGTTGAGGCATTCCATCTAGTTTGAGATACTCCCTCGAGCTGGCGAGACGTTAACTCATTGAACTCCGAGCTCGATCGCTTGAAAGCTGGGTTGTATACTTATCCTCGCCACCTCAATATTCCGTGTAAGTCTATGTTATGCTTTGTGAAGGGCATCTTGTAAGTTTGGACTTATGATTGTCCTTGGTCTATGACAGATCCTGAAATCTCGACCTACAGCCGCCAGCCCTCTGCATCCAAAATAGCCTCCCGAAAGAAGTCGGTGCTCGGCTCCATGAGGCATTTATCTGGCTCGGGTGCCCCCTCCGAGGCCCCGGTCCAAACCCCGCTTCCTACCGCCGACAAGGGGAAGAAGAAGGCTGCTGAATCTGCCCCTGCGACTGCTAAGCGACCTCGCAAGAGGGAGCGAGAGGAGATCGGCTCGTACCGATCTGAGATAAATCGGGGGATTGGGAGGGCGGCCCCTAGCCCGACCACTTTGCTGACACCCATACAGGTGGGAGGGCGTCATCCGGAAGATGATTCTTGGATGGGCTGGGATGAGGACGCGGTGAAGAGGTAAGTCGCTGCAACTTTGACTGTGGTGTTCACTTTGAAGTCATCATTCTGATGAATCTTTTTTTTTATTGTCTTGCAGCTCAGAACTGACGCCAAACAAGATCTCGCCGGAGGTATTGAGCTTTCTGAGTTCCAAGCTTCCCACACTAGAGGGGGTATCTGACGACTGGCCTAGCTATCTTCAGAGGTCGGTGAAGAATGTGCCGCGGGTGTGGACGAAGGATGACCATTCCACTGCCCGCCGTCAAAAGGTCACGGGCAACTTGTATTTAGCTGTCGTCCACACCCAGAAAGTGGTTCTCTACCTGGAGAAGGCCCGTGCCCAGTCGGAGACCGAGCTTACGGCCCTCGAGGAAGCCCAGATGACAATCTCTAAGAAGGACAAGTCATTGCTAGCTGCCTGCGAGGTGCAGAAAAAGATGGAGACTGCCAAGGCCGACTTGGACAAGAAAGTTTCGAAGCTTGAGGGCCACCTGAAGGTTGCAGAGGACCTGCTCGGGGAGGAGAGAAACATCGTGGCTCGGCTGAAGGTCGGCTCAAGGGGGAGTTGATTCGCAAGGATGTCGAGGTCGGGGAAGAACTAGCCGCCAAAGATGCACATTTCAAGCGGGTCGAGGAGCAAAATGCCAATTTTGCATATATCTTGGTTGTAGCAGGTGTCATCCGAACCATTCATCAAAAAAATCCCGTTGCCGACCTTACTTACCTTATTGCCGAGATGGTTGACTATGTTCGTGATAATCCTCCCGATCCCGACGTCGTGCTAGAGATCAAAGATCTGGAAGAAATAGACATTGATTTGTCCTTCTTCCCTAATCAAAGCCGGATCATGCACCCCACTCCCAACCCTGATGAAATGCAGCCGGGACATTCTGAGTGTTAGTGTTAGTGTCCTAGAGACAATCTAGTGTAAGGATATAATACTCAGATAATATTCAGTTCTGGTTTAATATTATTGTTTGTTTAATATTAAATGTATGGCATTACACTCATTAGAATATTATGTTTGATTGTTTGCATTTATTCTTATATGTGTTCCCTTGAGTCACTGTTGTCATTGAGTGAGTGAGAACTCAGATAACTTAAGCATGATTCTTAAATAACCCCAATCGAGGATCATCAAGAAAGGTATATTGATGATGCAATGGAGATTGGTGTGCGATCTGCATCATACTCTTAGAGAGTGTAGTAAGATCTCACTTACTGCGAGATACTAGGTATCTCATGATGGATGCACAAATACCTTAGAGGATATTGGTACACCCATCCGAGAAACCGTTTGATGTAGTTCCACTATATGTGTCTATGGGCATCTCGGTTAGTGTGAGCGATGCGATCCTCTTTTGACTTGAGGTCAATACGCACGACATGTGTGGAGTGATGAACTTTGACCATGATCGACGCTTGCACCCGTCTATGGGTAGATATGACTTGGATTGGGTTCATCACGAAGTGCATGTGCGTGGTAGTTGAGCCAAGAAAAGGATTCATTCCTCAAAGTGGATTTAGAGGGAATACTCATCTTCTCATCATAATTAGATCTAAGTCATTGGTCAATGCACGTCAACTTAGACTTTGTGACTAAGTGTGACACTAATGATTAATTAGTGATTTGAGATAAATTGATTAAGTTATTTGAATAGACACTTCATCATGTTCAAGACTAATCGAAGTATTCGTGAATGAAAGGAGGAAATCACAATTGCTCGCGTTTCAGTTACAGGTAGTTGCATGTTTTTCGCAACGTACCTCATATATTGAGAATGTCTGATTTATTTACTAGGGTTCAATTAAGACCGTTAGTTTGACTAATCGCTCGGTATATGAGGGCGTATGGGTCACACAACAAGTAGTTCCCTTTTACGGATTATAGTTGGTTGATTAAATGTTAAATTGGATTTAATATTTAATTTATGGAGAAGTAATTAATAATAGATTAATTTAGAATTAATTATTATTATTAATATTTAATTAAATTGAATTTAATTAAATAAGAATTCCCAATAATTATGTTTGGAATATAATTGTAGGATTTAATGTATATGGAAATAAATCGTAGAGATTTTCATATAAGTCATTTAAATCCGTAGAGATTTATATTTAGGGAATTAAATCAATAGGAATTAATTAATTCAAGATTAGGGATTTTATTTCCCTAATTGGGCTAGCTTGGGAAATAAGCTAAGCCTCCCTATATATACAAGCTATTGGGATTCACAAAAGTATCACTTCATATTTTCTCCATAAAATCTAGAGTTTGGATTTTCCTAGAGAATTCGTCTAGGGATTCAACGCTGGCAAATCCGTGCAAATCCGTGATTGGAGATTACGTGGATACCATAGTAGAGAAATCTGCTCTCGAGTTACTGTAAGATCTCTCGTTATGATTATTGTAATATGTATGCAATTAATTATTCGTTGTTGGTGAACTTTAAATTTCGCTGCGCATGTGATTACGCGTTTTACGTGCCTCTATATTTCAACAGTGGTATCAGAGCTCAGGCTCTCGTTTTAATTGCATAATTAAATAGTTTTGAAATAAGGATTTTTTTTATTTCATAAGGGGTGCGGCTGCTCTGTTTGACAAAACCGCACCCATAAGTTTTTTGTCTCGGTCCTCATACGACTCGTCTCCCTCAAACTCACTTAGGGTTTCCTGCGAAACCCTTTCTGTCTCCTATGTCACCGCGGGCATCTTATCGCCGTCGTCTTCATCCTTGCGAGCGTCCTTGACATCTCACGAGTCAGGGGCGAAGCCTCGTGACCTGCGCTGGTCTCATGACACCGCGTCAGTGCGATTTCGAGCGAATGGATTCGAGGCGGCAAAATCCATCTCGTGCTCGCTCGGCGTCGCTCGTTCGCTGATTGGAAAAATTAATGGCGGCGCTCTCATTTTCGTTCGATGAATTCGATGCAGCAAGCCCCAATTTCGTTGATCTTCACGGCGGTGCGCCACCACGAGGCTTCAGCGCTGCATCGCGCGACCTCAATCAGCGCGCGCGTTAGTTGTGACGTTCTCGTCATTTCACGTTGCTCCTTTGCTGGTTTCGATTCTTTGATTCGTAATTCTTCATCCTTGACTGGGTTATCCGATGAAGGGTAACGAACGGCAGCAGCAGCAAGTCGCCCGCGCGCGCCTAGCGGCGGCGGCGACTCGCCCGCGCCGATGCTTGCTGTTCACTTTGCTGCCCTGTTTTTTGCAGTTACCGACAGTTGCACCTTTTGATTCTGCATAGTTGCATGTTTAAGCAGTGTTGGTTGTATCTTTCGGTTTTTGGTTGGACTGATCCGAATGATTGAGCAAATTAGGTACCAAAATTGACTGTTCGGATGATTGATTGGATTAATTCTGACGAACTAGGATTGAATTGTTGGTTTCAGTTGTCCCGAATGTGAGACGAATTTTGGGCTATGATGAGGGAGGGGTTGTTGGCAAATTAGATTTCAAACAAGCCCCTCCATGTAATTTTTTAAATTGCACTCGTGCCCTTGATGAAAACTTAATTAAAACGTTTTTAAGATTAATTGGATTAATTTTAAAATTAAAATTAAAAGTTGGAATTTTAAGTTATGATTAATTAGATTAATCATATTAATAAATTAATTGGATTAATTATTTTAATAATTTAAAATCGAATAAAATTGGATTTTGAAATTCGGTTAAAAGGAATAATTAAATCCCATTGTTTAACTATTTTATAATTTAATTCGTTAAACGCTTTACAGTCTGCATTATAACTGTTTGGGTAGGCGGCACCCAATAACTGTCGGGCCGTATTTATTGTTTGGGTAGATGGCACCCATATAAGTGTTAGTCCGATTAAATGTCATGTTTGGTTAAGCGGCGTCCAATAAGTGCTCAAATGTGATGTAGATTAACATGATGGATCTCGATTAAGCAATTAGTACCCCGCCTTTAAAATGTTCCTCACTAAAATATGGTTTTCTCATTGATTTCATAAGATGTCTTCCATCAAAATTAAAAGAAAACCAGAGATTTCGTTCTAATGAGTATTTAAGGCCCTCGTCTTTTGCTCGGATCTACATCTAACGGAACTTTTATAGGGACATGTAATGTCGCCGCTTGATGGTTGTAAACCAACTTAATTTTGTTTCACTTGCCCTCGCGGGTAACAAAAGTTAAGGGACATCAGTCGAACTGGGTTCGATAAACTAGGAATTGCAGTTTTTGCAATTGGTTTGGAGACCTACCAGTTATGCTATTGTGATATTCAGCCCTCGCTGGGATTATGATAGTAGGAATGTGGATCCTAGTCCATTATGATTTATATTAGATATAAATTCGTATTCTTCTGATGAGGTCGTTGAATATGTGAAAATAATGCAGACAAAATAAATTTGAAAGGCCATGTTTATTTTGTTTGCTGAATATTGATCATAGGAATTATGTGTTTTAATTCCCGTTTTATTTTATTTCTCTAGGATTGTTGAAATGAATAACTTATCACTGAGAAGCGTTTTGGAAATGAACAAATTGGCTGGGCCAAATTTTCTCGACTGGCACCGAAACGTGCATTTGGTGCTTAGGCAAGAAAAGATTGAGTACGTGTTGGACACGCCAATCCCTGCTACCCCGGAGGCTGGTACTGAAGGAGCCGAGGCGTTTAACGCCAAAGCTCAGAAGAAGCATCAAGATGATGCTTCCCAGGCTCAGTGTGTTATGCTACTCGGGATGACTCCCGAATTGCAAAGGCAGCATGAGAAAATGCTCCCCTTCGAGATGATTAAGCATCTGAAGGATCTCTTTGATTCTGAATCTCGTTCCGAGATTTATGAAGTGATGAGAGATCTGTTTAGATGCCGATTGTCTGAGGGAGGGAAGGTTTCTCCTCATGTGTTGAAGATTATTGGGCTAATCGAGAAACTTGGTCGATTGGGCATTGAGCTCAAAACCAACATTGCTGTTTATGTCATTCTTCAGTCACTTCCCGATTCATATTCGAGTTTCGTTGTAAACTTTAATATGAATAACACGGAATCGACTATGCCCGAGCTGCATAATATGCTAAAGACTTTTGAGTCTTCCACTGCTAAGGAAAAGCCCGTGCTCATGGTGAGTGCCTCTACTTCTTCTGCTCCGAAAGGAAAGAAGAAGCGAAGGGGCAAGGCAAAGAAAGGCTCCAAGCCGAACTTCCTTAAGCCCAAAGGTGGAATTCAAAATAAGGAGAGGGTGGACAAGGATGCATGCCTCCACTGCAAGCAGAAGGGGCATTGGAAGAAGGACTGGAAGGTTCTAGCAGCTGAAAAGAAGGCACAAGGTGTCTCAGCCACTGGAACAGGTATGTTTGTTATTGAGATAAACATGTCCACAAATGATACTAACTGCTGGGTATTAGATACCGGTTGTGGCTCACACATTTGTACTAATGTGCAGGGTCTCAAGCATAGCAGGGCAATTAGGCCAGGTGAAGTCGCCCTACACGTTGGAAATGGAGCAAGAGTTGCTGTTGAACGTGTTGGCGTTTACATTTTAGATTTACCCTCTGGTTTTAGACTTGAACTGAATAATTGTTATTTCGTTCCTTTTGTTACTCGCAACATTATTTATATTCCTATGTTAGACATTGAAGGGTTTTCCTTCCATTTTGCAAACAATAATTGTTATTTTTCGCTTAACGGTGATGTTTATGGAAATGCTCCTTTATCGAATGGTTTATACTTGTTGCACTGTGGACATAATATTCTTAATATAAAAAATAAACGACTCAAACTTAGTAATCATGAAAACCCAACTTACTTGTGGCATTGTAGGCTTGGTCATGCAAATGAGAATAGGATTGCAAGGTTAAGAAAGTTAGACTACTTAACCCCATTCGACTTTGAGTCCTATGGAAATTGTGAATCCTATCTCAAGGGCAAGATGACCAACAAACCCTTCTCTGGGAAAGGGGTTCGTGCCAAAGAAGTTCTAGAATTGATCCACAGTGATGTCTGTGGACCATTGCCCATTCTAGCTAGGGGTCACTTTGCCTACTTCGTCACTTTTACTGACGATTTCTCAAGATATGGATATGTGTATCTTATGAAATTCTAGGAGTTCAAAGCTGAAGTAGAAAAGCAACTTTGTAAGAGTATCAAGACTCTTCGATCGGATTGAGGAGGTGAATACCTTAGCCATGAATTCACTGATTACTTGAAGTTACATGGAATCCAATCATAATGGACTCCTCCCGGCACACCCCAAATGAATGGGGTATCTGAAAGAAGAAACTGAACCTTGTTAGACATGGTAAGGTCCATGATGAGCTTTTCCTCTCTTCCAACATTCTTATGGGGATACGCGCTCCAAACCTCAATCTACATTCTGAATATGATTCCATCCAAATCAGTTGAGCATACACCATATGAACTATGGTGTGGCAAGAAGCCAACTTTTTCACATATCAAAATGTGGGGTTGCCCCGCGATTTTGAAAAAAAATGATCACTGATAAGTTGGAATCCAAAGGTGAAAAGGGTTACCTTGTGGGATATCCTAAGGAAACGAGAGGATATTATTTCTATCTACCTGAGAAACAAATGATAATTGTTTCTAGGAAGGCCAGGTTCCTCGAAGAAGACTATGTTTTCAAGGACCAAGGTCGTAAGATGATAGAACTTAAAGAAATTCAAGAACCGCAAGATAATCAAGAGACTGATATCTTGTCAAAGAAACATGACAAGGAATCAGTGGGAGCATTCAACAACTCACATGGTGGAAGTTTACCACTTAGTGATCCTCTTTCAGCCAGTGGGAGCGTAATTGGAGTTGCATTGCCTTCACAACAAACTCCAAGTGGGCTGAATGAGAACATCATAGTTCAAACTCCCACCCAAGAGGCATCAGAAAGTGTTGCTCTTGAGGACTCTCCAGACATTGATGAAATCGATGCACCACAAAATTTTCATGATTAGAATGTATAGCCTGCACAAACACAGCTCCGTAAGTCTACTAGGATCCGTAATCCGTCCACTAGATATTATGGTTTCCTCGTAGAGGAACGTGATGATGTGGAGATCCCGGACAAAGACGATCCTAGAACTTACACTGAGGCAAAATTAGACGTTGACTCAGAGAAGTGGCAAGAAGCCATGAAATCTAAGATGGACTCGATGTACACCAATCAAGTTTGGGACTTGGTTGAGTTTCCGAAAGGGGTAAAACCCATAGGTTGCAAATGGGTCTACAAGCGTAAGACTGATGCAAATTGCAAAGTAAAAACCTACAAGGCTAGGTTAGTGGTAAAAGGTTATAGTCAACACAAAGGCATTGACTATGATGAGACCTTCTCACCTGTTGTCAAGATCAAGTCCATTCGAATTTTACTTGTTGTAGCAGCACATTTAGATTATGAGATTTGGCAGATGGATGTCAAAACATCCTTCCTTAATGGGAACATTGATAAGGAGGTGTTTATGACTCAACCGGGAGGTTTTGTATCTAAGCTAAAGTCTAATCTTGTGTGCAAGCTCAAACGGTCCATTTATGGACTGAAGCAAGCTTCTAGGAGTTGGAATATCCAATTTGATGAAGCTGTCAAATCATTTGACTTCATCAGAAATTTGGAAAATCCATGCGTTTATCGTTAACGTAGTGGGAGAAATATTGTTTTCATAGTTGTGTATGTCGATGACATATTAATTATGGGAAACAATATCCCTCTCATGCAGTCGGTAAAAGATTGGCTATCAAGGACCTTCATGATGAAGGACCTTGATGAGGCATTCTACATCTTAGGGATCAAGATCTATAAGGATAGATCCAAGAAGATGTTGGGACTATCACAGTCAACCTACGTAGATAAGGTGTTAAAGCGATTTGTGATGGAGAACTCTAAGAGAGGCTCTCTACCGACATGTCATGGGATAAAGTTGTCTAAGAAGGATTGTCCTTCCACAGACGCTGATATCTAGCGCATGAAGGATATACCATATGCATCTGCAATTTGCTCCATCATGTACGCCATGACTTGCACAAGGTCATATATGGCCTTCGCTGTTAGCACTACTGGTAGATACCAGCTGAATCCAGGTGAACCTCACTGGATTGCTGTCAAGAACATTCTTAAGCACCTTAGACGTACTAAAGACTATTTCTTAGTCTACGGAGGACAGTCAGAGCTAGTTGCAACTGGCTATGGTGATGCAAGTTTCCAATCCGATTGTGATGATTACAAATCACAGTAGGGCTATGTTTTCATTCTCAATGGTGGGGAGGTTAGTTTGAATAGTTCAAAACAAGGGACTACCGCGGACTCAACAATCGAAGCTGAGTACATTGTTGCGGCAGAAGCTGCCAAAGAAGTTGTCTGGATAAAACAGTTCTTAAATGAACTAGGGGTAGTTCCGAGTGCCAGCAGTCCAATAAAGTTGTATTGTGACAATACTGGTGCGGTTGCGCAAGCTAAGGAATCGAGATCCAGTAATAGAAACAAGCATGTACCGAGGCGTTATCACTTGATAAGAGAGATAATTGCTAGAGGAGAAATAGAGTTAGAACGTGTCCCCACGGAGGATAACCTGTCTGATCCTTTCACCAAGGCTTTGAGTATTCATGTACACACTAGACATTTTGATGGTCTAGGGGTTAGACATGTAGGTGATTGGCTCTAGTTCAAGTGGGAGATTGTTAGTGTTAGTGTCCTAGAGACAATCCAGTGTAAGGACATAATACTCAGATAATATTCAGTTCTAGTTTAATATTATTGTTTGTTTAATATTAAATGTATGGCATTACACTCATTAGAATATTATGTTTGATTGTTTGCATTTATTCTTATATGTGTTCCCTTGAATCACTGAGTGAGTGAGAACTCAGATGACTTAAGCATGATTCTTAAATAGCCCCAATCGAGGATCATCAAGAAAGGGATATTGATGATGCAATGGAGATTGGTGTGCGATCTGCATCATACTCTTAGAGAGTGTAGTAAGATCTCACTTACTACGAGATACTAGGTATCTCATGATGGATGCACAAATACCTTTGAGGGTAATTGTATACCCATCCGAGAAACCGTTTGATGTAGTTCCACTATATGTGTCTACGGGTGTCTCGGTTAGTGGGAGCGATGCGATACTCCTTTGACTTGAAGTCAATACGCACGACATGTGTGGAATGATGAACTTTGACCATGACCGACGCTTGCACCCGTCTATGGGTAGATATGGCTTGGATTGGGTTCATCACGAAGTGCATGTGTGTGGTAGTTGAGCCAAGAAAAGGATTCATTCCTCAAAGTGGATTTAGAGAGAATACTCATCTTCTCATCATAATTAGATCTAAGTCATTGGCCAATGCACGTCAACTTAGACATTGTGACTAAGTGTGACACTAATGATCAATTAGTGATTTGAGATAAATTGATTAAGTTATTTGAATAGACACTTCATTATGTTCAAGACTAATCGAGTATTCGTGAATGAAAGGAGGAAATCGCAATTGCCCATGTTTCAGTTACAGGTAGTTGCATGTTTCTCTCATTGTACCTCATATATTGAGAATGTCTAATTTATTGACTAGGGTTCAATTAAGACCGTTAGTTTGACTAATAGCTCGGTACATGAGGGCCTATGGGTCACACAATAAGTAGTTCCCTTTTACGGATTATAGTTGGTTGATTAAATGTTAAATTGGATTTAATATTTAATTTATGGAGAAGTAATTAATAATAGATTAATTTGGAATTAATTATTATTAATATTTAATTAAATTGGATATAAATCAATAAGAGTTCCCAATAATTATATTTGGAATATAATTGTAGGATTTAATGTATATGGAAATAAATCGTAGATATTTTCATATAAGGCGTTTAAATCCGTAGAGATTTATATTTAGGGAATTAAATCAAAAGGAATTAATTTAATTCAAGATTAGGGATTTTATTTTCCTAATTGGGCTAGCTTGGGAAATAAGCTAAGCCTCCCTATATATACAAGCTATTGGGATTCACAAAAGTATCACTTCATATTTTCTCCATAAAATCTAGAGTTAAGATTTTCCGAGCAAATTCGTCTCGGGATTCAACGCTGGCAAATCCGTGCAAATCCATGATTGGAGATTACGTGGATACCATAGTAGAGAAATCTACTCGAGAGTTACTGTAAGATCTCTCGTTATGATTATTGTAATATGTATGCAATTAATTATTCGTTGTTGATGAACTTTAAATTCCGCTGCGCATGTGATTACGTGTTTTACTTGCCTCTACATTCCAACACTGAGGTGGTCCCTGAGACTCAGACGGGCGAGGTCGGGGCCCAACTGGAGGTCGCTGAGGCATCGGGTGAGATACCTCAAGAAGGCCAAGCCTCAACCGGCCTCTAAAGGAAGTGTTTACCAGCCCATGACGGAGGCTGCGAGCTACCCACATATCTACCAGTGTTATTCAGCAGCAATTAAGTGGGCAGCCTTTGAACATAGTCAGTGGTGCTGCTGATGAGATTCTGGATGTTCTAAAGAATGATAACCTCAAGAATCCTGATAAGAAAAAGGAGATTGAGAAGTTGTTGAATCACATCCCAACAATATCTATGATCAGCGCATCCTGAAGTCGAAAGTCGTCTGTAAGTCGTAGTGAACTCGTCTGCTGTCAATTGTCATGACGTATCTTTGCTTTCTATTGGCCTTAGGCCGCTTGATGTAATTGGCCTTCGGGCTCTTATGATGTACCAACCTTCGGACTTGTTGTCATTAGTGAAATCTTTTTTCTTTCCTTTATTGTGTCGACTTAATATCCTTATGCGACTTTTAAATTTTGCATGTCCTTATCGTCTTATTATCATTGTGATTTTACTTTGAACTTTGCTTAGTCATCTTATAAAGTTAGGGGAGGATCACACCACGTAGGGTGGCGATCTTGCCACAAGTATGTCGAAAGTCGTTCCCGGGGATGTCGGCACTTACGCATGCAACCTCCCTAGGTTAAACACAGGAAATGAAGATAAAGAAATCACTATTATTGACTAGCCGGGAAGTTTACATGTATATGATCTCGATCCTACTGATAGTATTTCGTCAGATGCGATGCATTCCACGGGTACTGAGCCTTAGTGTCATCTGTGTTTTCGAGTTCGTAGGCACCACAAGATAACACCTTCGCGACCTTGAATGGTCTCTCCCAATTTGGTCCGAAGGCTCCTTTGGATAATCTGAGCGTCTTCTTTAGAACAAGGTCTCCCTCTTTGAATTGTCGAAGTCGTACTTTTGAGTTGTAGTATTTTTCCGATTGTTGTTTGTATCTCGCATTCCTCATGTTAGCCTCTAGCCGTTTTTCTTCGAGCAAGTCCAAATTTTTGGCCAGTGCCTCATCGTTGTGATCGATTGCGATTTGCGAGGTTCGGAGAGTCTGGAACTCGATCTCTGAGGTATGACTCCCTTAGTGCCAAAAGCCATCGAGTAAGGAGTTTCTCCTTTTGAATTGTGGCAAGTCGTCCTATACGACCATAGAAAGTCCGCCAGCTCACTGGCCCATTTCCCCTTACCCCCTTCAATCTTTGTTCTCAGTGTATGTTTAATGATCTTATTTACGGCTTCGACTTGCCCATTTGATTGAGGGTGATATGGGGTAGAGAAGAGTTGGGTGATTTTCCATTT
The DNA here is from genome assembly GCA_037126765.1 of Stenogyne calaminthoides. Classification (NCBI taxonomy): domain Eukaryota; kingdom Viridiplantae; phylum Streptophyta; class Magnoliopsida; order Lamiales; family Lamiaceae; genus Stenogyne; species Stenogyne calaminthoides. Next base: position 14,314,908 of record JBBCBC010000032.1, read on the forward strand.
TCTGAAGAAATTGTCAACCTTGTGACCATCGAACTACTTCCTATTATCTGATATGATCGCTTGTGGTAGGCCGAATCTGCAGATGGTGTTTCGCCATATGAATTTGATGATGTGGTCTTGATCAATAGTGGCCCTATGATATCTATCCCCCACTTTGCAAAAGGCCAAGGACTGAGGATGTTTGTGAGTTTTTCCGAGGTGACCTTGATTGATGGTGCATAAATTTAACATTTGTGGCAAGTTTTGGCAAACCACGGCATCGGCCCTTAAGGTTGGCCTAAAATACCCTTGTCTCGTCGTCTTATGCGCGAGTGATTGTCCCTTAGCATGGTTTCCGCATACCCCTTCGTGAATGTCCCGAAGGATAATTTTCCCCTGTTCTTGTGTAACACATCGGAGCAGTGGTGTGCTGAAGCCTCGTTTATATAACTCGTTATTGATCAGTGTGTACCTTGCTTCCCACAGCTGCAATTGTTTTGCCTAAATTATGTCTGTTGGTAATGCCCCGGTCATCAAGTAGTCAATGATGGGTGTCATCCAGCTCACTGTCGGGGTGTCTAGGGTTGCGATTACTGTGTTTGCAGTTGAGGGGTGGGAGAGCTTTGTGATGGTGACATCCTTCATGTCTGCTGGCCCTTCCGAATTCGCTAGTCGTGCTTGAGCATCGGCTCGTGAGTTCAGATCCCTTGGTATTAGCTTGATGTGGATTTGTTCGAATTTCAGGCAAAGCTCTTTGACGATCTCTTGGTAGGCCGACATTCTATCGTCCTGGGCCTCATACTCCCCTGATACTTGGCATGCTATGAGCTGGGAGTTTGTATGTACCTGAAGTCATTTGATGACCATTGTCGTGGACATCTCCAGGCTGCTGATAAGTGCTTCGTACTCGGCTTCGTTATTGGTGGCTGGGAAGTCGAAAGTAATGGCATTCTAGAAAGAAGTTCCATCTGGACTGATCAATACTATCCCTACCCCTGACTTGTTAGCCGTTGCCAATATGTCTACATATAATTCCCAAGGTGGGCCGATCAAACTGTTGGCCTCCGGGGGGAAAGTTAGTTCGACGATGAAATCGGCCAGTACCTGAGCCTTTATTGCAGGTCACAGCGCGTAGGTTACCCCGTACTATCCGACCTCGATAGCCCACTTGAGGCATCGGCCTGACGTATCAGGTCGATGAAGTATGTTGCGGAGGGGCAAGGAAGTGAGGACTTCGACTTGATGATCGAAGAAGTAAGGCCTCAACTTTCTTACGCTCATGACCAAGGCTTAAGTTAATTTTTCCAGAAGAGGGTATCACTGCTCGGTTTTATTTAATGTCTGACTGACGAATTATATCGGGAGATGAGCCTGGCCCTCTGCTCGTACGAGCACCGCGCTTAATGCGGTCTCCGAAGCCGCCAAATGCCCCAAGAATTTCCCCGACTCCACCCTGAAGTTACATTTCTTCGGGTTGAGCCTCATATTGAACTTCCTAAGGATCTCAAAAGTTTGGGCCAGGTGGGCCAGGTGTTCCTCCTTCTTTAGGCTCTTGACGACGATGTCGTCTACGTATACTTCCACCGATTTGCCTATTTGCTCGGCAAATATGTGGTTAACTAGTCTTTGATACGTTTCTCCGACGTTCTTTAGACCAAAGGGCATTCTCTTCCAGCAATCCACTTTGACCCTCTCGAGTTCCTCTCCGGGCACTGCTCTGGGACCATCAAGTCTTGGATCGTCTATCTCGGCCTCGAGTATAAAGTCTTCGGGTTCTCGGATCATGGTCGTCATGCTTTCTCTTCTTACTTGTCTTTTCAGTGTTCAATTCGTTATTATACATTTTGCCATTTAATGTCATTATTGTTATTGTGATAGTTATGAGCAAATGACAATCAAAACAAAGGGAAATAACAAACAATTGGTGACCCGGTTCGTCCTTTGAATCAGACTATGTCCGGGGGCGTCCAAGCCAGGAATTTGTGTATAATATAATTTCCTAGACACTAAGATGTTCAACCCCTTTCCAGTATGGCCGTGTAGGCCTATTTATACTATGATTCCCGCCTCTTGGGTGGGAATTTACATAAGGAATAGTGCCCCGAAGAGGGGCTTTAATCCCGAAAACCGTTGATTCTGCCTTGACGGGCCAGAGGTCGTCTATCTTTAATGAGCGCCAATCGTGGGGCGGAATTCGGGGGCGGATCTCGTAGCTTGCCGGGTGTATTCTTTGACTATTTAAGCTATATGACTAGGACCGACACAGGTCGCTTCCAACCTGAGGATTTAAAATGTAGTTCGCGCCGCGTCTTCCTAAGGTGTCGATTCTTAGTAGCCTAGCGAATTACCATTTTCGCGACTTGAGTGTTGCGAGCTTCATCTTGATGGGCAGGTCGTTCATGCGGCCTTCCTATGGTGGCCGCTCTATGCGGTATTTGCTGGATGTTTTGCTATCCGTGTGACCAAGTAAGAGGTCGGTTTTATTCGTGCTACAACAATTGGTAGGTGGTAACATGAACAATTACATGTTGTGTGATATCGAAAAGACTCAATTGGTAGGTGTGGTGACGGATAGTGCCATGACAGTATGGCTGATCAATCAGGATCTATACAAGTTGTGTGATATCGAGAAGACTCAATTGGTAGGTGGTAACATGAGCAATTACATGTTATGTGATATCGAAAAGACTCAATTGGTAGGTGGATTGACGGATAGTACCATGGCAGTTAGGTTGATCAACTCGGATCGATATTTGGCTACCCTAAGAAAGACATGAATAATCTTCAGAAGATTATTTTCGAAAAATATTTGAAAAGGAAAGGCAAACTTCCAAAGATTTTTGTTGATCTTAAAAAATGATGAACTCATGCACATCTAACGAATAGATTATTCAAGATCATCCATCACGTTGTATTGGCGAGAAGGTCCAATTATTTCGAAAATCTTTGGTTGAGATATCGTCAAAATGACGCTCAATCTCAACAGATTGCATATACTATAAGGGCACACCTATTGATTGGCAATTATGTATACCTTTTGGCACACCTCTCCGTACATATCTAACAATTCGTCCACATGCGAATCAAGATATTCACAATGATTAGGCGTTCTGCCTTTTTAAGTTCATTAGTCATGATTTGTATATTCAACCAAATGAAGATGCCTACCATGAAAGTCAATTCCTTGACATTGTGGTTATAGAGTGCTTCACGCTTTTTCAAGTATAAGTTTTCAAAATTATGGTGGGTAATGGAATAGCGATGTAGGTAATATTCTTATCTAGAGCTTGTATATTGAAATCAACTCATTAATTAGGCCAAGATTTTAAGCTTTATAGTGTTTATCATCTTATCTATCTTTTTCTATTTCCCTGTCCTTTTTGAATCCACGTGTCTCAACAAACATCCGCTAATCACCTTCTCCCTAATTCACAGTTTAATTTTAAAATTTAATTTTAACACTTTAAATATTTTAAATTTTGATTTTTAAATTTTGATTCACAGAAAATTAATCTAAACCGTGCACTGTTTTTCTCTTTCACGGTTAAAAAAATTTCTCTACAATTAAAAACTTATATGGAATTCGAATAATTCCATATTCTATCTATAGTTACAGATTCTTCCTTTCTCCCATTCTCCATTCTGTTTCTATGTACAATAAAAGTGTCAATTTTAGTACATGATGTAAAAGTGCAATACATGGGATTGGTCGGCAAGGAGATACGATGGATGTTTCATCGCACATTAATTTATTTTGAACAATTTAATTTTGATGCCACATCAAAATTAAGTTGTTCCATACATGTTTGTTCTGCTTGTTTTCTTAGTGTTGCACGATGGCCTTTATGCACAAATCACATTTCTTCGTCTCTCCTCATGAATCGAAGAATAGCTATAAATATACGTCTTCCTTAATTATCTTTTTCCTTTTTTCAGGTAATGAAAACTTTGAACTCTCTTACAAATGGGACTTGAAAAATGATATTGACTTGTCCTTACTCCAAGGAATAAAATATATTAATTAATTAAAGCTTTCAGTAGCTTAAATTAATTAATGGACATTGAATTTTAAACACGAGAAATAATAATCATGGGCCATATTTTGTAATATGGGTTAGGAGGGATAGTGCAATATTAATTTTATAATAGAATGAATTAGTATTAATGGGCTAGAATAATATTGTTGCTCAATATTAATTTTTAGGCCCACTGGGAGGTCGAATCATAATTTTCTCAAAGGCCCCTTAGTAGCCCAATAAAAGCCCGTTAACTAAGGTGATTAAAAGATAAGGATTAATTTGTTTCAAGATATTGGAGAGAAATTTTATGGAAAAGATATATATGGAAGGAAAATATATGTGTAGGTCCCGAACGGGTTTTCGTGAGGGCAGAAGTCTAGAGGGGAGGGGTGAATAGACTTCTGAAAACTTTTTCGTGAGATCAGGTGTGATAAGCAAGTTGCCTGATCAGAGTGCGAATGAATCAGTTTGGACTGATATCCAACTTACTGATCGCCTGAGGGCAGATCAATTCGGTGTCTATCAGTTTAACTGATGTGCGGAAGCTAAATTTTACCCGTGTGAAAAACCAGTTTTCTCAAGTCTGATTATAAGTAATTTGTTTCAAATCAGATGACAAAGTTTCAACCTGATCAGATCAGTTGCTTGGTGCAAATCTGATCCTGACTTAGAATATGTATGCAATACTTAAACAGGTTGTGTGCAGATAGTGTAAAGCAGGTAAATCAGATAAAACACACCAGATTTTTATAGTGGTTCGGACAACTTGTCCTACGTCCACTCTTCCCTATCAGCAGGGCACCAACTAACCAACTGGGGTTAGTTTTATGTGTTAGTTCAACACAGTACAATAAGATGTTTCAAGAGTTCTCACTCAACCAATCCCAGAGATCAGAACTAGAAACCCTAGTCTAAAATCTTGCTAAACAAACTTAACCTAACTTTTGGTTTGGGTATAAGATTTGTTGTGTTCCAATAGGAATTCTATCCTAGTATATGAATAGCCTAAAGCTAGAGGATAAGAATTCTTGCTAAGAACTATGGGATGAACACTTAGAAATAATCTTCAATTTTGTGTTCTTCGTGCGGAAATTGCTGATAGCTTGAGCTTGATGATAATTTCCGTCTCCTTACTATGAAGGTATGATCCCATATATATAGACCTTGAAATTAAAGAGCCGTTGGAGAGCAATTTGAATCTCAGGCTATTTTAGGTAGCTTGCAGGTCCGATTTGACGTGTTCAGGAAGGTCATGTCTGCTTCGTGCACTTTTGTCCTTTCTAGCCGTTTGCCCTGATACGCCATATCCTGCAACGTGTCGATTTATTAGTGGCTAACAAGTACACTTATTATGCGCCTTGTAAAGCCCACTTGCTTGACATTCTTCTGGTCTGAATCTCTTCGTATATTTTGGATAAGTAGATATGCTTATCATACTTCTGACTTGCTTGATCTGATCAGTGTCCTACTGATCAGATTACTTGAGTTTTCTGATATGGTTGTCTTAGCTTCAACCTATCAACTCTACTGATATCCCGATAGAATAGGTCTTCTAATCTTCGCTTCTGATCTTCTCTTCTTATCTAAGCCTATACATATTGAGTTCCCCCTCAATATGTGACCTAATCTATTTTATCAGTTGTCTAACATGTTCAGCTGGTTTCCTAACACATCATCAGTCGACTAACAGGTTCGACTGGTCTTATCACAACTGTTTTGGAACTTCCATCAAAACTACAAATTTCCCAACAATATGAAAAGAAGATACATATGAATATATTTGCACTACAAATTTCCCAACAATATTTGGAACTTCCATAAAAACTACAAATCTTCCCATATCCTCCATATTTTCATCAAAATTTCGTCTCCCCCTCTAAGTATATATAGGGGTTGATTTTTCAGCCCAAATTATTAATTTTTTTAAAACGTATCAGTGTCGACAAAAATATCATATATTCTTGAAACGTCGGTAAAGAGTGAGATTTTCGAAAATTAAGAGTGCAACAAGGGAAAAATAAATTCTTCCTTAAGAGATAAAATAGTTCGTTAAATATCCCACCGAATTGAAGGAATAATCTAGAAGGCAACTGAGTTGAGGGAATACTCGAGAAGTTAATTGGGTTGAAGCAGTTACTCTTACATGGATTGTTTGTTTAAATCATAAAATTAGATTTATTGTAATTCGTATTTAAATTAAGTCCGTAATAGATCCACGACAAGTTAAATTGTTCCCAACAAGTTGCGGTATTATGATGAAACTAGTATTGCACCCGTTCTAGCGCACGGTCATTATTGTTACCAAATATTTTAGATGTTAAAATATTATTTTAAATAAATTTAAAATTTAAAATTTTATGTTGACATCTTGTTATAATATTTATAATAATTAATTAAGATTTTAATATTTTTTAAATTACATTTAATTTTATTCATAACAATGTGACCTGTTATAAAAAAAAATTAATATAAGGATTGAATTTTTTTTAGTACAATAATTGTATTTCTTTTTTAAATTGATCCCAATTTGTTTTGACTTTTTTTATTTTGGTCCTGTAATTTTATTTTTTGTAAATTACTTGTTGCAATAGGTAACCATCAAATGTGTAAATAATTTATTTTTTCTTTTAATTTCGAATTGCCACTTAGACCTTTTTAGTCCTAATAATTTCAAGTTAGGATTTTTATGTATATTTTTTAAGGAGGAAGGGTGATTTTTGCGTACTTTGTTCTATTTTTAAATTTTCGGGTCAATTTAAACAAGGTAAACCAACTCTATTTGCTTTGTCTTTTAATATTCAGGTTGTCTTTAATCCCGATCCAAAATTATTAGAATTAAAAAAGTTTATGTGATGCTTCGAAATTAAAAGGAAAAATAAAATAATTACACATGTGATCTTTACCTATTTGGTGACCTGCCGCAGCAGGTTAAAGGACTTATTTTAAATTATTTGAAAATTTACCAGACCCAAAATCAAAAAGCCAAATCAATCAGGATCAAAATTAAAACGACGCAAAGTTGCTGGACTACGACAAATTTAATCTTATTAATATTCTTCACTTTATAGTATATTTTTGGGTTAATTGCAAAAAAAATCACCACCCTTAAGATTTAATTAATTACAACATTTTCCTTTTTTACAATTCGAGACCCCACATTTTAAAGTTATGTTATTCAAAGTTTTTAAAAATTTTCGGCAATAATTAAGTGTCGTGGCTGCCGGAGTTGACATAATTTTTTACGGACGATGTCAAGACTGGTGAATAAAGTATATATTTTTTTAATTTAAAAATAAATTGTTGGTCCCTAATAACCCGATTTAAAACTCGTAAAATCTCAATGGGAGGTAACTTTAAAATTTTTACAAATGTGTTATACAGATTTGCTAAAGTATGTATGACAGTTAATATGAAAGCAAATAAGAACATACGTATTTTTATAATGGTTCGGACGAACTTGTCCTCCATCCACTCTTCCCTTCATAGGGCACTTCCTTAACCAACATATATTTATGGAGCTCTCACTCAACGGGACTTATCTCCCTTACAAGATCGCCTATATATGTTTAATGAGTTCTCACTCTCTCAGGACTTATCTCCCTCACGGGATTTCCTACGGGACTTATCTCCCTCACGAGATCGCCTATTAACTACCTTACTTAACCACTAATTCTTTCTCAAGAAAGGGTTTGGGTTTGGTTTTATTTCCAACTAGGTGAGATTTTCCCTTACATTGTTTTAGCCTTTAAGCTAAGGTTGGGAAAATCTCTCTAAGCTTAGGATATGACATTTATGCTTAGATATAATGAAGAACACTCTTGGGTAAATTTTGATATTTAATGCCCTATGTTCTTAAACGGAGATGCTTGAATATTTGGCTTTAATCTTCACTTTGCAGCATCCTCCATTGTCTTCTTTTGAAGATAGTGCAATGTATTTATAGTGTGGATTTAAATATTATCGTTGGAGAGTAATATTCAAATTCATACTAATAAACTTCCAGCTTTTCTTTGTCCTTTTGCACTTTTTCTTGCAGTTTTATGTCACATCAATATGTGTGTTGTCATCTTCTCATTGGCCAGCTTTTTGTGTGTCTAACGAATCTGATTTCAGCTCGCCTGATTACTATTCATATCTTCCGATTCAGGGTTTTTCGATTCGATCGGATCAAGACAAAGTAGATCGATCAACATCAGATCTGGATCAGATCAAGATCGTGATTCGACTACATCAAGATCAGATTCGATCAGATCAAGATCAGATCTCGGGATCAGACATCAGTCGTCAATCAGCATCGTTTCAAAGATTAGGCATTACGGCACCAGCAAAGACGCCGCTAATACTCACGTTCTTTGGTCCCGATGCGCTACGATCGATCCACACGCTTCGATCGATCAAATCGCACGTCTTTTGATCCAATCCGCATGAAATCATTAGTCTCTTCTTATCTTGATGAGTTCCCCCTCAACTTGTTACCTGTAAAATAAAACTAAGTTTAGAAACACAAGTTTTTTATACAACTTAGCTTGTCCTATTACAAGGTGTTTTGGCATAATAATCAAAACTAAAATTATCCCAACAATTTCCCCCTTTTTGATCATGATGCCAAAACTAACTAACAACAAAAAAATATACGAGAAAAACGGTGTTAGTTAGATAAGTGAAATGATGAAGAGTGTTGTATGCATTTAAAAAAAAATGATGAGAAGATGATTGTCAACCTCCATGAATTTTATAAAATTTATGCTTTTTAAACTAAATGGGTTTTAAAAAGATCAGTTCAGGTAGTCACATTAAATGTTAGTGATCTTTTGAACTCTTGCTCTGATACCAATTGTTGGTCCCTAATAACTCGATTTAAAACTCGTAAAATCTCAATGGGAGGTGACTTTAAAATTTTTACGAATGTGTTATGCAGATTTGCTAAAGTATGTATGACAGTTAATATGAAAGCAAATAGGAACACACGTATTTTTATAGTGGTTCGGATGAACTTTTCCTACATCCACTCTTCCCTTCATGGGGCACTTCCTTAACCAACAGATATTTATGGAGCTCTCACTCAACGGGACTTATCTCCCTTCCGGGATCGCCTATAGATGTTTAATGAGTTCTCACTCTCTCGGGACTTATCTCCCTCACGGGATCACCTATTAACTACCTTACTTAACCACTAATTATTTCTCAAGAAAGGTTTGGGTTTGGTGTTATTTCCAACTTTTCCCTTACATTGTTTTAACCTTTAAGCTAAGGTTGGGAAAATCACTCTAAGCTTAGGATATGACATTTATGCTTAAATATAATGAAGAACACTCTTGGGTAAATTTGGATATTTAATGCTCTGTGTTCTTGAATGGAGATGCTTGAATATTTGGCTTTAATTTTCACTTTGCAGCATCCTCCATTGTCTTCTTTTGAAGATAGTGCAATGTATTTATAGTGTGGATTTAAATATTACTGTTGGAGAGTAATATTCAAATTCATACTAATAAACTTCCAGCTTTTCTTTATCCTTTTGCACTTTTCCTTCCAGCTTTATGTCACATCAATATGTGTGTTGTCATCTTCTCATTGTCCATCTTTTTGTGTGTCTAGCGGATCGGATCGATTTAAGCTTGCACGATTCTTTGTTCATCTCTTCGATTCGTCGGTCGTCGATCGATCGACTCACTTATCGATCTGATTCGATCAAATAGGTCGGGTCAAGATCTGATCTGGATCGATCAAGATCTGATCTGGATGAATCAAGATCAGATCTCGATCGCATTAGCATTTGACGACATCGTCACCAGATCGAGCGATTCAAAGATCGTAGCGGCGCATTTAGCGAAGACGACATCGTAAGTTACATCAAAGACGCGTCATCGGATCAATTCAGATCAAAGACCGCAAGATCAAGCGAAAGACGTCTGCCGATATGCACGCTTTGGTCCATGACGCTTACCCGATCGATCCACACGCTACGATCGGTCGACAAGCAAGACGCCGATCGATCACCGCGACGCTTACTCGATCGATCCAGACGTCTTCTGATCCAATCCGCACGAAATCATTAGTCTCTTCTTATCTTGATGAGTTCCCCCTCAACTTGTTACCTGTAAAATAAAACTAAGTCTAGAAACACAAGCTTTTTATACAGCTTAGCTTGTCCTATTACAAGGTGTTTTGGCATAATAATCAAAACTAAAATTATCCCAACATAAAGTTTTAAGAAAAACAATATCTAAAACTATTTTTAAATATTCAACAATTCGGAGCTGCGATATGGTAGAAAATTTAGGTTCTTCTTTTATGTTTTTAGGGAGAAATAATAAGAGCTTATTTCTTGTCAGGATGAGTTTTGAGGGTTCTATTTCTAAATTTTTTAAATATTTTTTCAGATATTGTTTTTGTTAAAAAAAAATAATGGAAAAAAATATTGTATTTATCAGTCGTGGCATCTTACATGGACATCTATGTAATAGCTCCAATAATCACATTATTTAATTGTTGCCAAAAAATGGGCAAACTCTTTAAATTGTAAAATTTTAAAAGGTGATGTCTTGGATTGCAAAAGAAAAAAATGATATGTTGTAATTGATGGTAATTTTTTATTTTTTTTTGGTTTTTTTGCAATTAACCCAATTTTTTTTTCACATTTGTTGTATTAATGTTATGATGTATCTATAACAAAGTTCAAATATTGATGTAATATTTATATTCATGATAAATATATCGATTAATTTTTAAAAACTATAATTTTGACATATATACTAAATTAAATTTAGGAAATTTACAACATATAATTTATATCACTGTCGAGTTATAATATAAAATTCACAAAAATATATATTGTAAAATCCTGTGTGAAAAGGACTTTAACAAAAATAAAACGTTATAAGTTGTGACATTTGAATATTTATTATTACATAAATATATAATTCCTAAAAACTTCATGAAAAATTACATTTTTCGTGATATTACAATCACGATTATCATCATGACACAATAGGATCTTCGAACAATTGTCCATGACTAAAAATGAACTTTTTCAAAAATTATCCTACATGAGAAAACGATTGTCCTTGACTTTTAATCACATTACTTCAGCAAAATTTTGTATGGACCCTTCCCCAATTTTTAATTAGTCAGACTTCATCTATATTTGTTGTCTTCTTGCCCTCCATTTTCAACATTTTTTATCCTTTCTATTTTTATTTTCTTTCACATTAGAAAATAATTTTTTTAGAAAATTCACCAAGATGCAGAATACCGTTTGACGATCTTTGTACATTTTGCACTCAATTTTGGTCCTTTTGGACCAAAAAATGAGAAAAAAAAGCCTAAACACAACTCAATTTTAAATAATAAAAGAATTGAAATGAGACCAAAATTTGCTTAAGTTTTGTTTGAAAAATCATGAGTGCAAATGTTTAATGATAAATTATGAGTCAATTAATGCTCATACGAAATCTGAATTTTCTTTATGTATATTGTTACAATTCAAGAATCTAATGAACATTTATTGGTGAAACTTTATATTAAGAAATATATGTCCAAATATAGAATTAAGAGGATAATAGGGCAAAGATTACACATATATCATTAATAATAAATATATTTCTAGGGTATTTTGCAGAACTTAATTTTATGCTCAAAATTATAGTATTGTACTCCCTCCGTCCACCAAAATTGTGCTCATTTCATTTTGACATGTTGTACGGAAAAGTAAATTAAGTCCATTTATGAATAACATAATTGATTGTGAGTAAAGTATAATGATAACTTGAGTAATTAAGTGATTGTTGGACGATGAAGATAAAAAAAATTGTGTCCATAAACGTATTTAATTTACCTTTCTGTACAACATGTCAAAACGAAATGAACACAATTTTGGTGGACGGAGGGAGTATTAAATAAGATTAACTAATAATAAAGTATTCCTATGATTATTTAATTTTAAAAAATAACAATATATAATTCTTACAACAAAATTATAATTTTTACAGTAACAAAATTTTAGTCTATTTGGGTGTTGATTGACTCATAATTTCTCAGCAACATATCGCGTCTAAATTAGAAAAAAAAAATAGGAGACACAATAATCAATATGCTATTACAATGGTAAAAAAAATATCTCAAAACGTGTAAATAATTTCACTCCCATGCTCATCTGTCTAATAAAAAAAAATCATATCTACGTATTCCAAAAATAATGCCTTACACTCCAAGATATTTTACGACAATAGATACGACATAAAATTAAGCAAAATCTTGAAACGAACATAAGAAAAATCGTGAAGAACAAAAATATAATAGAATCTAGATGAACATACAAACATCTACACAGAAAAATTCATAGGTGACGTAAATTTAATCCCAAATTAAAAAAAAATAACAAATGACATCGAACCAATAAACTACAAATACTATAATAAAATAAATAAACAAATTGAAAAAAAGTAACATGGAGAGACAATTCAAGATCATTAGTAAAATTATAAAGAGGGGAGGAGACAGTTGACGAACTTGAAACGCATAGCCCGAGCGGCAGGCGAGCGAGAAAAAGTAGAGAATGAACTACGAAGAAGCAACTTAAATAAAAAAATGTATCTTTGAAATAAGTCACTAATTTGGTGTGCGGATTATATCAATGAATATTGATCAAGATCAACAAAATATTAAGTGCTTAGTCATGTTGGATAATTGAAAATTGAACAATTTTATATAGATATATATGTGTGCTTCTCTTAAATTTGTATAAATAAAGTATTAAGGCAAATTTACCGCACAAAATTTTGTCTCCATGACCATCATTTAGGAGTAATTTTGTTTAATATGTAGTATTAGATTTTATATGATTGTGACATGTTACATGGTGTTTAAATGATATGATCTTATTGGGTGATTTTATTGAATTAAAGTTTATATGGTTTATAACATATTACATGGTCTCTATAGGCCTCAATAATTTACGATAAGAATTAATTTTACGTGTAAGAAAAATTGATCTAATAAATGGAGGGTCAAGATTGATCAATAGAAAAAAGATCAATAGATGAAATAACTAAAAGGGCGAAAAACAAAAAAAAGAAAATCCATATGTGTATTATATATTTACAGATTAAGATTGAAATAATAAAAATAAAATCAAAACTATCAAAACATTGAAAACAGAATAAAAGGAGATTTTTCAAACCTACCAGAAAATTAAGAAATTCAAAATATTACAAAGATAATCACCAAAAAATTTATCTGGTGTCCTTATCTTCTATGAATTGTAGATTCTTCGTTTCGTCGACGAGATTTCTGAAACACAGTGTCATTAGTATCTCATAAACAATTGGCTTGAAAATAGGTACACACTCGGTTACAATCTCATTAGTATCATATAAAACTAATAATTCCGAACATTACATTTAATTCACTAAGAATTGTTCTGAAAAAAAAAAGAGTAAAACAATCTAATTCTTAATTCACCAAAAAATAAAATCAAAATACTACAATTGAGATTTGAAATAATGAAGTGTTAAACTCCTCTTTAAATAGATAGGAGAACAAAAAATTTGCCTCGAACTAAGCTAGTAATTAAGAGTATATTAATTTCATTAGCTTATTAGTCTAAACTTCTATAAATAAGTTGTGTAACCAATGTACGATTGAGAACGATTAGTGAAAATCTAATGGTGGAGGAAAAAGAGCGGGAAAACAAAAAAAGAAATCCGTAAGTGTATTATATAGTTATAGATTGTTTGAAAATTTCTACGTGGACATCTTGAGCATTGATAATCCCAATGATAAGTGGGTTTTAGTGGCTATGAAATTCAAATGTACCCTGGCCGAGTGTATAAAAAAAGAGTTGGAGAATGAAGAATATATTTGGTCTACCAACGGGAAGATTATGCCAAAAATTCAACTGCAGAATATTTGGAAAAGGCTGTTAAAGGGTGGAACTGCTCTAGGCTATTATAAAGATCTCAGAAAGTGATAAGAGTTATACTTAGAGCGATTACCGATTTCCATAAAAGAGGATGTGCTCATGGAATCTTGGGTAACATGAGCAATTACATATTGTGTGATATCAAGAAGACTCAATTGGTAGGTGGTAACATTAGCAATTACATGTTGTATGATTGGTAGATGGGGTGACGGATAGTGCCATGACAGTATGGCTGATCAATCTGGATACATACAAGTTGTGTGATATCGAGAAGACTCAATTGGTAGATGGTAAAATGAGCAATTACATGTTGTGTTATATCGAAAAGACTCAATTGGTAAGTGGATTGACAGATTGTATCATGTCAGTAAGGTTGGTAAACTCGGATCGATATTTGGCTACCCTAAGAAAGACATGAATAATTTTTCGGAAGATTATTTTCGAAAAAAAATTGAAAAGAAAAGGCAAACTTCTAAAGATCTTAAAAAATGATGAACTCATGCACATCTGACGATCGGATTATTCAAGATCATCCATCCCTTTGGGATTGACAACGAAGGTTCGATTATTTCGAAGATCTTTGGATGAGATATCGTCAAAATGACGCCCAATCTCAACAGATTGCATCTACTATAAGGGCCACAAGTTTCATACCTACTTATTGGCAATTATGTATACCTTCTGGCACACCTCTCCGTACATATCTAACAAGTCGTCCACATGCGAATCAAGATATTCACAACGTTCTGCCTTTTTAAGTTCATAAGAAATCTTTTTATGCATATTCGTGACGATTGAGATTGTCATGATTTGTATATTCAACCAAATGAAGATGCCTACCATGAAAGTCAATTCCTCGACATTGTGGTTACAGAGTGCTACCCGCTTTTTCAAGTAGAAGTTTTCAAAAGTATGGTGGGTAATGGAATAGTAATGTAGGTAATATTCTTATCTAGAGCTTATATGTTGAAATCAGCTCATTAATTAGGACAAGATTTTAAGCTTCATAACGTTTATCATCTTATAATCTTTTATTCCAAAAGACCATAATAATCATGCGTTTGTGTTGCAGCTATAAATATCTCGTTTTGGTGGCGGTAGAACTCGCCTCTGTGTTGGTAACCTGTCTTTGAGTGAATTTTCAGAAGATATGGAAGGTATTAATTCATATATCTATGTTGTTTGTTGTTTGGTTATGATGGTTAAACGATTTTAGCAACAATTTCTAATTTTCTACAGAGTACTCGATGTGGGCATATAATGCTTAAGCCATAAGTCCCCTTATACTTTATCTTATGATAAGCTTAATTTCTGAGTATGTTGCATATAATAAAATTGAAAATTCTCATGTTGGATTTTGTATGTTTGTTTTACAATACAGAAAAAGACAGATTTTAATTGGATATCTTTGTAGTAACATTAGGACTTGACTTTTTAAATATATATGCCATATCGTTCCGATTGGCATGCAATGTTCATGATCTTCTACAAGAATTAACAAAACATATTTTTAGCCTTTGGAGATTGGAGTAAAGTGGCAGTAGTAATTGGATATTGAAATATTTGACTAATTTTGTCAATTCAATATGTTTGTGTTATTAGTATTTCAATTGTCTATTTACTTAGATTTGTAAGAATGTGGGGATGATACCATACCTCCTAATTAACTTTGTAAAAAGCTCTAGGATATTGTTGAATGAGGGCATCTTTTGTGGCCAAATTCAGGTTATCAATTGCTATTTGGAGAAGAAAGAAGAGATCAAATAACAAATTACATACAAGTTTCCTCTGCGGTGGAAGTTGCATATAGTGATGCGAATGAAATTTATTGTTATGCTTGGCCAAATTCATATACACATTTTTGTTCGAATTTAGAAGCACGTAAACACATAATACATGCGTAGCGAAAATAAACAGATCATCAACAACGAACATATAATTGCTTAAACGATTACAATAATCATAACGAGAAACCTTACAGTGATTCGATAGCAGATTTTTCAACTATGGTATCCACGTAATCCCCGTGGACAGACTTGCACAGATCTGCCAGCGTTGAATCTGAGGCGGAATTTGCTAGGAAAATTCATAACCTAGATTTTATGGAGAAACTAAGTTTTCTTAAAACAACGTTAAATAATGAATCCCGGGATGTCATATATATAGGGAGAGATTGACTTAAATCTTAAGCAATCTTTATTAGGAAGATAATCCCTAATCTTGCAAAACAAATCTCAAAGATATGTTTTTCCCTACGGATATTTTCCTACAATAATATTTCATAATATTATTTTGGGATTCTTATTTAATTAAATCTAATTTAATTAAATAGTAATAATAATTAATTCTAAATTAATATATTATTAATTCTCCATAAATTAAATATTAAATTCAATTTAATACTTAATCAACCAACCATAATCCGTACATGGGAGTTACTTGTTGTGTGACTCATAGGCCCTCATATATCGAGCGATTAGTCAAACTAACGGTCTTAATTGAACCCTAGATAATAAATCAGACATTCTCAATATATGAGGTACGTTGCGAGAAACGTGCAACTACCTGTAACTGTAACATGGGCTATTACGATTTCCTCCCTTCATTCACGAATACGCGATTAATCTTGAATATGATGAAGTGTCTATTCAATTAACTTAATCAATTTATCTCCAATCACTAATTGATCACTTATGTCACACTTGGCCACAAAGTCCAAGTTGACGTGCATTGGCCAATGACTTTGATCCAATTATGATGAGAAGATGAGTATTCTCTCTAAATTCACTTTGAGGAATGAATCCTTTTCTTGGCTCAACTACCACGGTATATAACATTAAATAAATACGAATTAAACAATTTATACATATAGTATTCGTTCACACTATACAAAAGAATCAGATATTGAAAGTATTTAAATATAATAATGAACTTTATTCGAAATGATAAAATCAATTACAAATATTTGACTAAATTACATAAAAAAATACAATGGCTGAAGGATTATCATCATTTACATTAGAGTAATCTACGATGTAACATTAGACAAAAATTATGAACATTTTATAATGATCTTCGCATTTGTTCAATATGCATTCAATCTTGTCTTCATTTTCATAGATACTCTTCATGCATTCACCTTCAAGTAATCTTCTCCTTATCCAAATGTAATCTTCTCCACAATAATATCTACATTTTTACACAAAAATGATTATTTCAAAATGCAAATCAATAAATATTAACAATAAACAAATGTATTTGACACAATAGATATAACAATGATCTCAGACTAAAAAATAAGTAAAATGACGATAATCTTAGAATCACAACTTAATGATGATCAATTTCAAACAAGAAATCGACAAATTCAAGATGATCTCAGAAGAAGTATGAGAAATCGAAAATAAAGATGACATCCTTTTCGTGAAGAACAATGATAAAAAAAATGAGAAATTGAAAAATATGAGAATTGGAGATGAAAAAAGGAGAAATTGTGAAATAGAATGGGGGAAAAATGAATGAGAGAGGTCACAATTTATAGAAAATTGAAGACAAAATCAACAGTTTAGATCAATCTACAATCAAAATTAATGAGATTAGAGAGATTTGAAATAGAGGCATAAGGTCTTGCCACGTCAACTACCACATCATTTTATGGCTTGCCACGTCATCTTTTATATTCTTTGCATAATAGAGATTATATATTAAATACAAAATATATGTTGGGATACGTTATGCCAGGATCTATTCAGGATGAACTCATAAACACAAATTTAAATAACAGATTATTACTAATATAAATTAACCTATGTGAATTCATATAATAATCATGCCAACAACGTCATGCAAATAATAAGCACATAAAAAGTCCTAGCATGCGGAATTTCTAGGAGTTAACGTAAACTTACCCGTTGGAGTGAGAGCTTCTGAGACAAACAGGATCAGGTATCTGGCTACCAACCGAAAGTCCTTCTCAAGTATTCTCAAGTCCTCGTTCAACAAACTTGGTGGGAGGTTCTCTAATGAACAAATAAACAAAGGAAAAATAAATATTTTGTTGCACCACCTTTGTGGATTTCTAATTTTTCCAACACATGGAATTGTCTTGGGGATGAAAAATTCATCCCCTATTTATAATACTGGGGGGGGACGAAAATTAGGGCTTATTGGCTCTTGGGAAAATTTTCTTACTTCTTCTTCAAGATACAATCTTGAATATATCCAATATATTCGATTTCCCAAAATAACTTCCAACAAAATCTCCTCCTCCTCCTTATTATAAAGGAATTTTCGAAAAATTCACATTAACTGGGAAGAAATAAGATCTTTGACTTTTCTTGAATTTATGGGATAATCTTGTACTCCAAGAATACTTATTCCATAATATCTTTCCAAGAAAATCTTTTATCTCTCTTCCTTTAATAATTTTTGAAAATTATGAAAAAATTAGGCAACAATAATTTATTTTATTTTAAACACCTTTTCATTTAATGGACTTTATTTGGGTTACTTGAGGGGCCTTTAGGAGAATTAAGATGGACCTCCCAATGAGCTCTGAGCCACAATATTATTCAGCCCATTAATATTAATTAATTTCACTATATAATTAATATTGCACTATCCATCTCAACCCATATTACGGTAATATGGCTCCCGGTTATTATTTTTCGTGTTTAAGATTATTTAGTAAATTAATTAATTAAGTCACTGAAAAGCTTTATATTAATTAATATCTTTATCCTTGGAGTAAGGAAAACTCAACATTATTATCCATACCAAAAAATTAATTCCACTTGCAAGATTTGGTATGATAAAGTTCTGAGCCCACCAAGGGGACAAATCATACAAGACTCTCCAAGCACATGATTCTCTGTGTTAATTCAGCAATCGTCATGTAATTAATATTATTTCTCAAGATATAATATGTCGAAGTCGCAATGATTCTCTTCTCATCATAAGTCAAAGCAATAATTATTAATCACACACAATCCTTATTAAGTTACAGATATTAAGAAATTAACAACCACTAAGGTCTAACTCTTCATCCCAAAAGTCAATACGGAAGAGTTTATCCTCTCTGCAGGTCCGCTTCAGCGCAACAGATGCACTAGTGTAATCTCCTGGTCAAGACAAGTCAATCTGAGTCTTACACATCAACCTCTACCAATAGATTGTTCGGATCTATCTAAGTTGTGAAACATGCACTCGTTTACAAGGGACTGTTAATGTGATCTTCCGTGATCTGGTATCACCACACTAACTCAATGTAACATGTGCTATTTTATGAACGGTTTGTAGTAAATATATATAACATTCATTCATATCTAATGCAACAGTGATAAGTAATTTATTTAAGTAAATAAGTGTTTAATACATAGGTTATACAAAGTAAAAACATACTTTCACGTAAAACCTCAACAATATCATCATAAGCTGAGTTCACTTTAGATTCTCTTAGTTTTTAAGTAAAGAGCTAGAAAGTGAGAGTTCAGGGACTTATTATTGACTCATTTATTTTAGTCGATGGGATGAGCGATCGCCATTCTCCTGGTGCGATTCCATGGGGGATTACTGATGCACACCGGGCTTAAGAATTATGTGCTGCAAAACTTCACTTGGAACGAAACCACGAGTATGGAAGGGAGTAGTTTTGTGAAAAAACTTGCTAAAGGAGAATAAATTTGTCATTGATGGATTTTGGTTATTAGTCTTTAAAAAACTAAAACGCAAAACAGAGATACAATCTATAACCATATTATTTTGGCGTAGTAAACCACATTTAGTTATATCACGTTTGCTCATAATTTCTAAATTTTACTATTTAATTTAATTTTAAAAATATAATTTATAAGCGTGTAAACATGCATATAATCGTTCGTCGACAAAAAATTTCAAAGGTAGCAATTTAATTATTTTATTAAGTTACAAAAGTATCTTTATAATTTTTGTACTTTGCTTGTACTAGTCCACTAGTATATAATACCGCGTATTATGCAACCAAAACACATTTTCAATAATAAAATATATTGCCAATAACACAACTAAAAATTAAAGTCAACAGAATATTCCTATAATATATTATCAATTCATATATTAACTTACTACTATTACTACTTCTTCTTCGCGTCGCTGTCGCGGCCAGATTTCTTCTTTGCTGTTTGTAGTCGATGAATATGTCTATCGTTTATGCCTAATTTCTTGTCCAATTTAATTTTCTTCGATTTTCTCGAATCATTGGATGAAATCAGGTTTGTTCAATTTGAATTTTGGTGTGGATTTATGAGAAGAAGAGAGAATATGTATGTGGGGTTGGGTTACACATCAACATAAAGTGTGCTGAAATTCAGATCCTTCTGCACTCTTCTCACGATGTACTTTAGATCTATAATTTTGGACTAAATTTTTTTTTTTTTTGCGTTTGTACTGGTTTTTGTTCATGTAGTAACACTCGTTTATATCATAAGCAATAGTTAATAGTATCACAATCAATTATCAACAATCAAGTAATAGTGTATGGTGCATATGGTATAATGTCAAATGGACCAACTTTGCTCTAAATCCTGAACTATGTTGTATTTACGGATTAGACTAAGAAGTCAAAAATATATGAACCGATGTCTTGAGATTTCCTTTAGATTTCTTCAGTAGACAAACCTCAACCGAGTCACCAAACACAGCTCACCAAACAATTTCCCACATTAAATTCAAATCAAAGATCTATTAATAATCGATAAAATAAAAATTAGAGAGTGAGAATTACCAGGAAGCATAAGAATTGATGAGTCAGGGAACTTGAACATATTAATAAGCATATACTTCATAAACTTTCCATCATTTGATACATCCATTGAGTTCATTCTTGGAGTTCGTATACGAGACTCACACAATCACCACTCTCTTCAGGCCATGGAGGAAGGAGATGGACCCACCGATGCGTAGTTGAACGACGACAGAGGAGGGTAGTAAGGATCGATTTTTAGACGCCGTGATGTGTTGTGTGGTGGAGGTGGGTGGTTAGGATCCATTTTTGAGTTGGGTAACGATCCAAGAATTGGGTAATAGTTCAATTAGCGCAGATATTTAAAGGAAAATAACTCTAAGGTACAAAATGGACACACATATTACGCTAAGGTGCAATGTGCAAAAATTACGTAGCACTTTAGTATCTAGTTTGAACTAAAGTGCAAAACAGTTTTTGCACATTGTACCTTAGAGTAATATGTGTGTCCACTTTGCACCTTAGAGTGAGGACCCCGATATTTAATTCTTGCAACTTGTGCACACAAGAATTTGCCTAATATTTTATAACAATCTTTAAAATTTCACGTTAATTTTTTTAATTTTTAACATTATTTTCATAATTTTTTAAAACCTTTATGTACAATTAAGGGTGTGATATTTCTTGTTATAACAATTTTCACTTTTGCTTATACGTACAATAGACAGGGGTATTAATGTCATTTGAGTTTCAGACTCTTAATAGATGCAATATTTTGATATTTCGCTACACCGGGAACTAATATCTGTTATTTTTACCCCCATGTTTAAGATAAAAATTTTGTACACGCCCACTCGATTGTCCTAAATAAATATCGTATCTAGGTCTCCTATGAAACTTATTTACCGTGAAACTGGTTTCATATTTACAAATATGATCATTTAGTTATCACGACTAAAACTCGTTTGTAAGTTGATGATTGAATATAGATCTATTACATATTTTTAGATAAGAGGGAACGAAGTTCAAGAAGAGAAGAAGACTTACCAGAAGACCTGCTAGAAGACCTACTAGAAGATTTGCCAAAAGTGATGAGCAAATCAGCTGAAGACAGAAGACCTAAGGAAGCTAAGGCCGAAGGCCAGCTGACCCTACAGCGAAGACCAGAAGGCTTCTAAAGTCGTCTGGTAACTAACCCTTGAAGCAAGTCCTTGAGACAAAGCAATAGAAGCCTTGCTCACTGCTGGAAAGAGAATAGAAATAAACCAGCATAGGGTATAAGTAAGAGAAAAGGCGACTAAGATGAAGAAGATCAATCAGGGACAATGTGACTGTTGTTGATTGAGAGAATCTCGCAATCTGTGATTGAAGATCGAAGACAGAACAACCGTTCAAATCACGACTTGCCAATCACATAATCAATCAATTTTAATTGATTAACTTCCTTAATTATTGATGTTTTGATTGATAACTCTCCAACGGCTAGTTTGGATCAACATCTATAAATACCTGAGTGAGAGATATGTTCCAAAAAAAAAACATACATAAGACATACTAGAGATATACAACGATGATACACACACAAGAACAACACATAGATCTCTACACTCACAATTGAGCTTACACGCACATTTTAGCTTAGAATAGTTGAAAATCTTTAAACTCAAAACTTATCATTTCGTGATAGTTTGAGTGATTTCCCTGAATGATTGTTTGAGTTCAATTGGGTTGTTGTGAAACAAGGAACTGGTACTTGTCAATTTCAGAATGCAAGTGAGTTCGGTATTGAAGACCCCTTTTGATAAGTGGATTATATTGTGTTATTTAAGTTACTTAGAGTGTGATTATTTGCATTTTAATGTAACTTGTTTGCGTGTTTTTCCGCTTACATGTACATTGATGAGTTAAAGGCCCACTTGATTTTTTGTTTGAGTTTTTTGGTGTTTTAGGGCCTTTTTGGAGATATAGAAGTGTTGGAGAAGAGTCCAAAGATCCATAATAAGTATTGGGCCGAATTTCACTTATTGCAGCCCACACTGGGGGGCCCAGTGTGGGCCAAAATCTGGAAACTGATGGGCCAGCGAGATTTCTCAGTAATTCCAGCCCAATTATCACACGGAAAAATGCAGGAGGGCAGCGGATTCAAGGCAGCCACCAGCGTGAGACAGAACGGACGCAAGAGAAGGAGAATTCTGGGAGTTTGAAGCAACTGAGAAAATATCGTCTTTACGGCTTTAAGTATATTTCTTCCTAGAATTATGAACTCGCTATTTTGTATTTTTGTTATGACTATGGACGGCTAAGTCCCTTATTTTCAATTCCAGTGATTTCTAAACTTGTATTTGATGATTACTGATTAATTTGATATTGTTTGTTAGACCTTTAGTCTCAGATTATTTATTTTGTCTGCTTTAACTTTCTGCATATTAGGATAACTAATTTGGTTTGACCACCTAGGTAAATTTAGTCTTTTATGCATGTTAGTTCATATCATGTAATCCGTAATTGTTGTGTGTATATGACAATTGGTAACAACTAGTAAAACTTGCTAGGGCGATATAAATTGAATTCTTTCGGATCGAGCTAACGTATTCGGGAATTTATTTGACCTTTATCCTAGAGGCTAATGTTTTTACTGAATTAAATTTAGATCGTATCTAGACTGTTCAGTTAAAAAGGTTCATTGAAGAGCGTATTTCATTGAATAAAATTAAGGGGTAAAATCGATAAACAAAGTCTGTTGTTTATTGAGGGTCTTTAGTCTGAGAGTAAGGTTAAGCAAACAATACTTTTAATTAGAAAAGTCAAAATACAAGTGAAGAATGAACTGTGAATTGGAAGCCTTTTGTCAATTCAACTCGATTACTTTTTATTTCAATGATTTTTAACTACTTGATCTTTCTTATAAAAATCCAAACCCCCCCTTCTTACTGTCTCTTTAAATTCACACAATTAATATAATAATTATTTCACGTTCCCTGTGGATCGACCCTTACTTGTTCTACTGCACTCAAGTGGATCGTTCCCTGTGGATCGACCCTTATTTTTGGGTGCCTGCGATAGCACGCCAAATTTTGGCGCCGCTGCAGGGGAACGTTGTTAATAATTCTTCAGTGTTATGTGTGATATTTTTGGAGACTTATTGTTCTGCTATTTTTTTCAAGTATTTTTGTCTGTTAGTTGCTAATTTTTCTCCCCCGTTACCCCATCATTTATTCTTTGTCGTTGCAATTTTCTGCAGATTTTTTACACTGGCCCCCCAGTGTCACTTCAACAGAAAATCTAAATTTTTTTATTTTGTTCAGTTTTACTCCCTTTCTTTATTAAGTTGCACGTGCTTTTGTCCTGCCTCTCAGGTATTGATTAGTGTAGGATAACGCGATCACAAGGGAGCAAAAATTTGCAATTTTATCCCGAGATTACTAGGAGAGGCCGAGTCTTGAGGCATCAAGCTAAAGAGACTAGGGAAGCATTTGAGTGACCTCTATTTTCTCAGGAATTTGAGCCAAGTGAATCAGAGAGCGAAGAAGAAGTTATGGCAGAAACACGGACATTGAAAGAATTGGCTAACCCACAGCTTGTGCAACACTTACTTTGCATAGTTTACCTTACTGCTGCTAACAATTTTGCGCTTAAACCTGGTTTAATTCATTTGTTGCCTAAGTTTTATGGTCGTGCAGGAGAGGATCCATACATGTACTTGAAGAAATTCCACATGGTGTGTTCTAATATGAGACCTGCGGAGGCAACCGACGAAATGGCCAAATTGAAAGTCTATCCTTTCTCATTGAAGGACTCAGCAAAGGAATGGTTTTACTATTTGCCTTCCGCAACGGTCACGACTTGGGCTCAAATGGAGCAGTTGTTGTTGCAAAGGTACTTTCCAGCATCTCGGGCAGCTTGCATACGACAAGATATATCTAGTGTAAGGCAGATGCATGGAGAAACTCTCTACGAGTACTGGGAGCGATTTAAGAAGTTGGTGGCAAGTTGCCCCCAACATCGATTTCAGAAGAAAAGCTATGCCCGAATCTAGAATGCTTGGCTCTTGCACCTTCGACACTCTAAACTCGGGTCGCCACTTAGTGATTGTAAAATCTGAGCTTAAAAATTTCTTTTTAAAATATAACGACAAGCATAAGTATTACATTTTGCAGCGGAAAGTATCAATGACAAATATAAGCTATGAAAAAGCAGTGTGGGCCCGTTTATTAAAACTAGATCATTGATAAGTATTGGTTAATTTTAAGGATATCTTACAAGATAAACATCTAGCAAGTTTTAAGAGAAGGTTCATTACTCGGCATACAAATATATCATCAAGTGTTAAGAGTGATAACATTTATTTAAAGAAATCATATCTATATATTATCATCATTAACCAAGGGAAACTCCATGTCATCCCTGCTACAGCTCCGGCCCCTCTCGATCATAATCCTGAAAACATAAAACTGTTGGGGTGTGAGATAAAAATCTCAGTGGATGACCTGTATGCTGTTACACAGATTAGCAGTATCATAGTATCAATTATACCATATATATACATATCGTACACACGAGTTGTTCATGCACATACGTATTCATGAACACTATTATGTCGTAGGTACGCACGAGTTTCTGATGCCCATACCCTTAGGTACGCACGAGTTTCTGATGCCCATACCATATTCATGTCGACTATTATGTCGTAGGTACACACGAGTTTCTGATGCCCATACCCTTAGGTACGCACGAGTTTCTGATGTCCATACCATATTCATGTCGACTATTATGTCGTAGGTACGCACGAGTTTCTGATGCCCATACCCTTAGGTACGCACAAGTTTCTGATGCCCATACCATATTCATATCGATACAGTGGTTGTAGTATCATAGCGGCTTACTAATACCGCGTATTCATGGGACCCGGAGGTCTTTAATTTCGTAAAAGTTTGTATAACGATAATCGTAGAATACACTAACAGTCCATGTAACATTGACAACTGCAATACAGATAGCATCACCCACCTTGTTAACTTTTAAGAAAAGTTACAAACTTTGAAACCGGTTTTAGAGTTTGAGCGTGACGGTGATCGTCAGAGCTTTGATTCGAAAGCAAAGACTTCCCCAAAGCACAATATTTTCATGTTCTCGTCATTAATTACTTTTTGATTGAAGTAAAATTATTCGTAAGTTTATCAAGGACGTTAAACTCTATTCTTTAGATTTCCTTACTCGTGAGCTTTTATCGAACTTTTACTTTAATCGGCTATTGGAGTTTATTAATGATGTCCCAAAATTATCACTTGCAAGAATAAAGATTTAAGGTCTAATTTCAGCTTGTCACAGTTTTAGAAAACAATTTTGTAAAATTGTCTATTCAGTACTAAAAATCATCAAATATTTCACAAAGACAGATAAGAGCATGTAGTATTTGATTATGATTTTTATAAAAATAAACATATGTAAAATAGTCCCAGTAAATCAAGAAGTTCGGTTGTTCTTCAGATTCACAATATAAACTTCACAATTTCATAGCTCTTTATTTGCAAGTCCAAATCTTATGAATTTTGAGGAGCATGTTTATGCCTTGTTACAATTTAGGACTACATTTTTAGATTTTCTACAAAGGTCATGTGTATAGTGTTTGGAAAATCTTCTAAATTAATAACATGTGATTTCTTAACAAAAGGTCATAAAGGACTTTAATTTTGTGACATAAAAGGAGAAATAAAAGACATATGGTTTGTGAAAGGAATTGATCCATATAGATTATTATACCAACCATTAAGTCTTTCAAAAGTTCCTGATTTAAGTTTTAACATTATTTCCAGAAAGTTAGCGTCCCAAATGTTATGATTTTCTTCCATTTTCGCGAGCCGTTTCCCGTCAAACTGTTAATCCAATTAATACGAAATTTTAGGGTTATTAATCTTCGTCATCTCAGGTTTCTTGGCAAGAAAATTCATATTAAAATAACGTCTCTAAGTTGGGTAAAATGGTCACGAAAAAGTTCACCAAAAACTGTTACAGTATTGGTAAAACAGAAAGATCAAAGGTGCAGTTTCTTTTGCTATTTTCAAAATTCGTTTCCCGTCAAATGGCTTATCCGATTGATATGAAACTTTGGGGGTTTTGGAATTTGTAGTCTGATGTTTACTGGCAAGAAAATTTGTTAGAAAATCACGAACGGAAATTGGTTAAAAGTATCACGAAATTAAGGTACCTGGGACCAATTTCTTGTTGAAAACAGAATTCCAGTTTTTTCGTTTCAGCACTTCGCATCTTTTTAAAGAAATCATAACTCTGAATCTACCTGATGAAAATTTACTAGATTTTATACGAATACAGTAGACTTGATGAATTTTAACTTGCCGCTAGTTTAATCTCAAAATGACTTCTAGAACTCGAGATATGGATTTTTAAAGTTGTAGATAGGAATTTCGAGTAGCTGTTTTTTCCCGAAACTTCAGTTTTGAGCGACCCTGTTTGAGCGTAAAAACGAGTAGCGTAACGACACCAAAATTGAATACCGAGACTACGATTATGTACTACACATATAAGAGAGCACGTAGGTGTTTTAAAACACAAATTTCTAGTACAACAGAGTACTCGACGGCATAGCCGAAAATCAGTCGGAAACAGTTTTGACGTTTCAACTTGACATATTTGAGCGTAAATTTTGGCAGCATAACGGTACAATTTTTGAAACCCAAAAATACGAGCATGAAGTATGCACTTAAAACAACACGTAGTAGTCCTAATCTAGCAAATACCAACACGTTTAAGCATCCAAACATTTCATCGAACATCATACCAGCACCAAAAACGAGTTTTGTTCGGAGGTTACTTTTGTCGTGCTCCTCCTCTGTTTTTCGCTAGGATCTTCAAGGAACCAGGTGTTTAGTAGCTTGAAGCTCCTTGGATAGATATTAGATGATGGTTTCATGCTTGAATTCAAGAAAAAATGAAGAGTGAGAAAGAGAGGATGAAGCCGTGAGCTTCATGGACAAAAGGGGATGATTTCTATAATTTTTCTTGAATTATAAGAATAGTATGGATTTATTACCTCAAAAGGAACACTTGAATTGAGGAAGAGCTTTGGCTTGATGAAGATGATGAGCTCGATGATGATGATGATGAACTTGACGATGATGATGAACTTTGATGATGGTGATCGATGGGTTTGGAGGAGAAATGAGAAAGTTGGATTTGATTTTTGTTGGTTTATTTGCTTGCTCTTGGTTGATATATGAAGTTGAGATGGAGTGTAAATTTTGGCAGAGCTTGGCCATGTTTTGAAGAAGAGATCGCATGTTAATGAAGAAAGGAGGTGATGTATTTATAGGTGGATAGAGGGGGCCGATCAAAATGAAGAAAAAAAGGACTTGTGTACAATTTTAAAAACTAAATATCTAGATATTATTTATTTCAGTGTGTTGTTATTACTCAGTATTATTATATCTTAGTACCTTCATATCTGTATTATAAAATTGCGGTTTCGCTAATTAAAATTCACGGCTTTGTTAGAAATAATTGTTTAGAACTTTTAGCGATTAAATCGTCACGTTCTGAGACGAAAATTATTTATTTAATTATTTAATTAAAAATCCATTTTTTTTAAATTTCTCAATAATTTTAATTTAGTTAGACAAAGTAGATTTTCCATCTTCGTATTTATTATTCGTTAGATTTCCGATTTTTTTTTATATCGAAAATCCCAATTCATTGAAATATTAAATTTTCTTTCTTTAAATTTGAAATTAAAAATATTATTAAATATCTTATGATCAAACCTTAATTAAATATTCTGTTACAGTGCTATGAGTGCTCCCGGTTCAAAGTGCTCGTCCGTTCTCTGAAAAAATCAAAACCTTTGCAAATATATACGCTCCAAAATAATTAGGAAAAACCTTAAATTAAATATTCATTTCATTAAACTCATTTCTTTTATTATTCTTATTAAAACTAGGACGGGGTATTACATCCCTACCCCCTTAAAAGAATTTCGTCCCCGAAATTCCGCTTACTCGTTTTAGTCATTGCGGGTATTTCCCTAAGATCATTTCCATTTTCCAAAATAATTCATTCTTATTTTCCATGTCTACAAAACCCAAAATATTCTCGATTCCTATAACCAAAAAGCGTCCTTCCTAAATTTCTCATGTGTACTTCCTCAAAATAAAATCACGTCTTAATTCTATGTTTCTAAAACTGATCCAAGTTACCTCTATATTTATTTCATCGTCTAAAGTATAAAACGCGTTATGTACTCAAGACAATTCGGTTGGTAATGTTAAACGACAGGTTTCGACTTCATCCTAAAGAAAAAGATCGAGTGATTTTTACGTAGTGAGACTTCATCTTGACTCTCTTCCCAAAGCGGATCAATTTCTCCCTCAGTGAAATTCTAAGAATTACATTATCATCAAGTTTGAAATGTAAATCCTTTCTCCGAGTGTCGGCATGCGATATTCGATAAATCTTGTGTCGTCTTGATCCTTTCTTTGATCTTTGAAACAATTTTCACTAATCTTTGTACGAACATTTTTCGATATCCACTTCGTCTTGACATTAAGCAATCTTCTCTTCTTTCCATGAAGTTCTTCAAATGGTGTCGCGTATATCGTACTTTGGCAGCTTCCATTGTAGATGAATTCCCCGAGTTGAAAGCGGGATTCTCAAATCACGAGTTAGCTAATATGTTGGTACGACTTTGGCCATTGTGATGCACGGAACATCTTTTCGATGTTGTACGACGTCACATCCTTGTTTCATTCGGCTGCATTGTCGGCATATCCTCCTCCACTCAAAAGAATTTCGTCCCCGAAATTCACTTTATACTGAACCCTTTGGTATAAACGAGGTGGTCAACGTAGTGGAAAAGTTAAGTTATATTTCTAAATCGTTCGATTCTACTTCTAAACGTACTACCCGATCTTTAAATCTAATGGCATTTCTAAGAAAAAGTAACTATGTCAATACTCGTCTTCCTATACTTATACTTACGTGCGAAAACTAGTTCATCTTAAATTTATCTAGGGTCTTCGTCTTAAAAACTCAAAATTTGTATTTATTCTATGTCCATCCAGTTTTAGCTTCAGCCTTCTTGATTTTGGATTCTCGTTGTAATCTCGGTCTAGAATCTATCCTCCAATACTTTCTATTCCCGAATCCCTCGAACCTTTAAACACAAGAGAGTGGGATGCTCATGTATCAAGAAATACGTGTGAATGTATTTCAAGCACAAGCAATGTACCTGCTAGGCTTTCATGCAGCTCGGGTGGTTCTTGATACTCGTGTAACATTGATTCTTTAATCTCCTCCCCGTCTCCAAAGATAGCATTTTCATAGGCTCGTCCTTGCTAGCCTTGGTAGGACAAACCTCTTCTCGATGGTCCGAGTAGGTGGTTGTTATGTGCAGGAAGTTGTCGAGCTTGAAAGTTGCCCAATTGATACTGATGGGTTCCCATTGGTTGGTGATTAGGATTGTTCATCATTGGGGGTCGAACATTTGGCGACATGGAGCATTCAGTGGTTTTATGTCCCGTTTTATGACAACGATAACAAGTTCTGGTTCCACGGAGGCATACTCCCGGGTGTCTCTTCCCACAGTTGATACAGCTTGGTGTGGTTCTCGGCACATTGAAGTTGTTTCCTCCTGGTGTTGGATTAGGATTTCTCTTGAAGTTTGACTGTCAATTGTGGTTGGCAGACACAGCTGTTGGAGCTTGTTCGAACTCTAATCCTAAACCAATCGAGGCAGCCAGTGCTCGATTAAAAACCTCTTCGTAAGTTGCTAGTTTCAGTCGTTCTATGATCCCTTTGACCTCGGGCCTCAATCCTTGTTCAAATCTTCTTGATTTTTTTTTATTTTTTTTGCATCAATCTCCATCGGCTTCATTTCCTCGAGCATTGTTTTCTCTTTAGTCCTTCCACGTTCTCTCTGGGGTTGAGTATTTTCTCCAATTATCCAAGTTGGACGATTATCCTTCCTTGGTGGTGGTCTCACCAATATGTTTCCCATTGGTTGTCCTTCAATGTTTGATTCAGGGCAATCAACTATTTTGTGACCGGGTTTGCGGCGTTTGTAACATATTCTTTTCCTCTTCGAGCATATCCCTCCATGCCTTTTGCCACACAAAGGACTTGATCGTATGATCCGTGGTTCTATAGACGTAGCTAGTTGTTTAGCAAGCTTCTTTGGTTTGTCCTCCCAATCGATATCCTCCAATGGAGTAGCATACATAGACAAGTAGTTGAAATGACGTTCGCACTCCATCATAGTGAATATATTTTGGCGAGGGTTGATAGTTTTAAAATCCTCGCTGATGTATAGCGTTTGAGGGAAGTAACGTGCCAACATAGTTACCTTAAAGTCGCTTCATACTCGGGATTGTACTCCTTTTATTCCTAAGGTACGCTCATATGAGTTCAACCATTGAGCTGCATCCTCTGTTAGTTGGAGCCGAACACAAAAGACTTTTTGTTTTTCAGTCAAGTTCATGAGTCCAAAAAAAAATTCGCTCAATCTTAGTTGTCCATTCTTCCGTTGCTACAGGCCCTTCATTTCCTCTAAATCGGGGTGGTTGTAGACTTTGAAATTCTTCGATAACTATACAAGTTCGAGGTCTGGGTTGAGGCATCAGTATTGGAGCTGATTGTTCTAGTTCAGCATTCGGATGTCGTCCTTGCTCAACACGACCTTCTAGAGGTTCTTGGGCTTTCTTATGAGGTAGTCTACGTTCACGAGGTGGTACCATTCTAATAGTCAATGAGGGTGGGTCTGAAGAGAGGAGAATAAACATAGTTATAACATATAGGTATGAGAAAAATTATAAAAACAGAACCCAATTATCGTAATTAACACGGTACTAGCACAAGTTATACATTGGAATACGCAGAACATTGGAACACACTGTGGCCACAGCGGCACAATGACGGATCAATAACTGTAATTTTAGGAACCATTGATCGCATGTCAATAGCGATAATTGGGTAAAAATAACGGATAGAATAAATACAAGCTCACTTGAAGTAAGTTGTAGAATAATATATATATAACCGTTTAAAACATGGAGTGACCCTCCATTTAAAACAACCAACAGTCCCAGTAAGATAAAATAATAATACAAGCATCTAGTGCCTTCTAGACTGTACAGTGATATAGGGACTGTAGTTCAAGTGAATGGAGTCTTTATAGGTCCGTCTTATGTTCCACAATATATAGAGATCTAAGGATTTAAAACTGAGAGTGTTCGGATGATATCATAAGTATCGTGAATGCATGTAAAATATTTCCATAAACTTCCACTTGTACCATGAGAAATTTAGTGAATCATTTCTTAACATTTTCTTTCATTTCATAAACATGTAACATTTCCTTTCATTTCATAAACATGTTACATTTCCTTTCATTTCATAAACATGTAACATTTCCTTTCATTTCATAAACATGACGTATCAATGCATAGCTTATCATTTCTCACTTTCGTAAATTCCGTAAATTATGCAAGTCAATGTCCTTGAAACCTTTTTCAAATCATAATCTTACTTAAAAATCTTTAAAACATACACATACCTCGAGGTGCTTCGGCTGCGGCAGGAGACACATTTTCCCACAAGTAACTTAGTTCAAGTAGTTCATATATTAGCATTATGTTTATATTAACCATTTTATATTCAACTTTTAAGAATTTCTAGTTACTAGTATATTAATATATTAAGGCAAGTTCTTTTATGCAAACGTTTTATAAAAAGATTTTAATATGAAAAATTATATTTTAGATTTTGTCCAAAAGTTGAACCTAGGCTCTGATACCACCTGTAACGCCCCGAATCTAGAATGTCGGCTCTTGCACCTTCGACACTCTAAACTCGGGTCGCCACTTAGTGATTGTAAAATCTGAGCTTAAAAATTTCCTTTTTAAAATATAACGACAAGCATAAGTATTACATTTTGCAAATGAAAGTATCAATGACAAAATATAAGCTATGAAAAAGCAATTGCAGGGCCCGTTTATTAAAACTAGATCATTGATAAGTATTAGTTAATTTTGAGGATATCTTACAAGATAAACATCTAGCAACTTTTAAGAGAAGGTTCATTACTCGGCATACAAATATATCATCAAGTGTTAAGAGTGATAACATTTATTTAAAGAAATCATATCTATATATTATCATCATTAACCAAGGGAAACTCTGTGTCATCCCTGCTACAGCTCCGGCCCCTCTCTATCATAATCCTGAAAACATAAAAATGTTGGGGTGTGAGATAAAAATCGCAGTGGATGACCTGTATGATGTTACACAGATTGGCAGTATCCTAGTATCAATTATACCATATATATACATATCGTACGACGAGTTGTTCATGCACATACGTAATCATGGCGACTATTATGTCGAGGAAACGCGACGAAGTTTCGATGCCCATACCCTTAGGTACGCACGAAGTTTCGGATGCCCATACCATATTCATGTCGACTATTATGCCGTAGGTACGCACGAGTTTCTGATGCCCATACCCTTAGGTACGCACGAGTTTCTGATGTCCATACCATATTCATGTCGACTATTATGTCATAGGTACGCACGAATTTCTGATGCCCATACCCTTAGCTACGCACGAGTTTCTGATGCCCATACCATATTCATATCGACACAGTGGTCGTAGTATCATAGAGGCTTACTAATACCGCGTATTCATGGGACCCGGAGGTCTTTAATTTCGTAAAAGTTTGTATAACGATAACCGTAGAATACACTAACAGTCCATGTAACATTAACAACTGCAATACAGATAGCATCACCCACCTTGTTAACTTTTAAGAAAAGTTACAAACTTTGAAACCGGTTTTAGAGTTTGAGCGTGACGGTGATCGTCTGAGCTTTGATTCGAGCAGCACTTCCCCTAGCACAATATTTTCATGTTCTCGTCATTAATTACTTTTTGATTGAAGTAAAATTATTCGTAAGTTTATCAAGGACGTTAAACTCTATTCTTTAGATTTCCTTACTCGTGAGCTTTTATCGAACTTTTACTTTAATCGGCTATTGGAGTTTATTAATGATATCCCAAAATTATCACTTGCAAGAATAAAGATTTAAGGTCTAATTTCAGCTTGACACAGTGTTAGAAAACAATTTTGTAAAATTGTTTATTCAGTACTAAAAATCATCAAATAATTCACAAAGACAGATAAGAGCATTTAGTATTTGATTATGATTTTTATAAAAATAAAACATATGTAAAATAGTCCCAGTAAATCAAGAAGTTCGGCTGTTCTTCAGATTCACAATATAAACTTCACAATTTCATAGCTCTTTATTTGCAAGTCCAAATCTTATGAATTTTGAGGAGCATGTTTATGCCTTGTTACAATTTAGGACTACATTTTTAGATTTTCTACAAAGGTCATGTGTATAGTATTTGGAAAATCTTCTAAATTAATAACATGTGATTTCTTAACAAAAGGTCCTAAAGGACTTTAATTTTGTGACATAAAAGGAGAAATAAAAGACATATGGTTTGTGAAAGGAATTCATCCATATAGATTATTATACCAACCATTAAGTCTTTCAAAAGTTCCTGATTTAAGTTTTAACATTTTTTCCAGAAAGTTAGCGTCCCAAATGTTATGAATATCTTCCATTTTCGCGAGCCGTTACCCGTCAAACTGTTAATCCAATTAATACGAAATTTTAGGGTTATTAATCTTCGTCATCTCAGGTTTCTTGGCAAGAAAATTCATATTAAAATAACGTCTCTAAGTTGGGTAAAATGGTCACGAAAGAGTTCACCAAAAACTGTTACAGTATTGGTAAAACAGAATGATCAAAGGTGCAGTTTCTTTTGCTATTTTCAAAATTCGTTTCCCGTCAAATGGCTCATCCGATTGATACGAAACTTTGGGGCTTTTGGAATTTGTAGTCTGATGTTTACTGGCAAGAAAATTCGTTAGAAAATCACGAACGGAAATTGGTTAAAAGTATCACGAAATTAAGGTACCTGGGACCAATTTCTTGTTGAAAACAGAATTCCAGTTTTTTCGTTTCAGCACGTCGCATCTTTTTAAAGAAATCATAACTCTGAATCTACCTGATGAAAATTTACGAGATTTTATACGAATACAGTAGACTTGATGAATTTTAACTTGCCGCTAGTTTAATCTCAAAATGACTTCTAGAACTCGAGTTATGGATTTTTAAAGTTGTAGATAGGAATTTCGAGTAGCAGTTTTTTCCCGAAATTCCAGTTTTGAGCGACCCTGTTTGAGCGTAAAAACGAGTAGCGTAACGACACCAAAATTGAATACCGAGACTACGATTATGTACTACACATATAAGAGAGTACGTAGGTGTTTTAAAACACAAATTTCTAGTACAACAGAGTACTCGATGGCATAGCCGAAAATCAGTCGGAAACAGTTTTGACGTTTCAACTTGACATATTTGAGTGTAAATTTTGGCAGCATAACGGTACAATTTTTTAAACCCAAAAATACGAGCATGAAGTATGCACTTAAAACAACACGTAGAAGTCCTAATCTAGCAAATACCAACACGGTTAAGCATCCAAACATTTCATCGAACATCATACCAACACCAAAAACGAGTTTTGTTCGGAGGTTACCTTTGTCGTACTCCTCCTCTGTTTTTTGCTAGGATCTTCAAGGAACCAGGTATTTAGTAGCTTGAAGCTCCTTGGATACATATTAGATGATGGTTTCATGCTTGAATTCAAGAAAAATTGAAGAGTGAGAAAGAGAGGATGAAGCCGTGAGCTTCACGGACAAAAGGGGATGATTTCTATAAGGGTAGTTGAAAGAAAAATGGGAATAGAAGATACACGGAGGAATTTGGTAGATTGATGGGTTGAGGATCAAACATAGATGATGTCAGAACTTGGTGTCCTTTAGTTCAGGGATATTTTTATGATTTTTGAATCTAGTCCGGGTTTACTCAAGTCATTTCTTTGCACTAACGTCACACGAGTTTTATTCGTGAGGACCTGAGAAAAGAAATTGACTTCTCCAGTTCGCTTGTGCTTTTTGGTGTGAGTTTGCTCGAGGATTGGCAAGGATTTAAGTGTGGGGGAATTTGATAATTGGATTATATTGCGTTATTTAAGTTACTTAGAGTGTGATTATTTACATTTTAATGTAACTTGTTTGCGTGTTTTTCCGCTTACATGTATATTGATGAGTTAAAGGCCCACTTGATCTTTTGTTTGAGTTTTTGGGTGTTTTTAGGGCTTTTTGGAGATATAGAAGTGTTGGAGAAGAGCTCAAAGATCCATAATAAGTATTGGGCTGAATTTCACTTATTGCAGCCCACACTGGGGGCCCCAGTGTGGGTCGAAATCTGGAAACTAATGGGCCAGCGAGATTTCTCAGTAATTCCAGCCCAATTATCACACTGAAAAAGGCAGGAGGGCAGTGGATTCAAGACAGCCACCAGCGTGAGACAGAACGAACACAAGAGAAGGAGAATTTTGGGAGTTTGAAGCAACGGAGAGAAGATCGTCTTTACGGCTTTAAGTATTTTTCTTCCTAGAATTATGAACTCGCTATTTTGTATTTTTGTTATGACTATGGACGGCTAAGTCCCTTATTTTCAATTTCAGGGATTTCTAAACTTGTATTTGATGATTACTGATTAATTTGATATCGTTTGTTAGACCTTTAGCCTCAGATTATTTATATTGTCTGCTTTAACTTTCTGCATATTAGGATAATTAATTTGATTTGGTCACCTAAGTTAATCTATTCGTTTATGCCTGTTAGTTCGTACCACGTAATCCATAATTGTAGCGTGTATATGACAATTAGTAACAACTAGTAAAACTTGCTAGGGCGATATAAATTGAATTCTTTCGGATCGAGCTAGCGTATTCGGGAATTTATTTGACCTTTATCCTAGAGGCTAATATTTTTACTGAATTAAATTTAGATCGTATCTAGACTGTTCAGTTAAAAATGTTCATTGAAGAGCATATTTCAATTTAATAAAATTAAGGGGTAAAACCGATAAACAGAGCTTGTTGTTTATTGAAGGTCATTAGTCTGAGAGTAAGGTTAAGCAAACGATACTTTTAATTAGAAAAGTCAAAAATACAAGTGAAGAATGAATTGGGATTATACTGGAAAGTATGCTTTTACTTTGTATAATCAAAACTGAATTTCGGACTTATTTACTGAAATAAATTGTTTATCACTGATGCTTTAAATATCATCGAATGTTACATATATTTACTGCATAATTGTTCATTAAATAGTACGTGTTACATTGTAGTTAATTTAGTGATACCAGATCACAGAAGATTAAATTAACAGTCCCTTGTAACTAAAAGTACACCATTCACGACCTAGATGGAAATGAACAATCCATCGTGAAAGGTTGAAGTGTAAGGCTCGGATTGGCTTGTCTTGACCAAGAGATTACACTAGTGCATGACTGATGCACTGAATAGGACCTACAGGAGGACAAATTCTTCAGAACTGAACAAGGAAGAATTAGACCTCAGTGGTTCGTTATTTCTTAATCTTCGTTCCTTAAATAGGATCACGTGTGGTTGGTAACTATTGCTTTGACTTATCATGGGTAGAGAATCAACGAGATTCAATACTTTTTATCTTGGGCAATATTATTGGTCACATGTGATTGCTAAGATTTAATACGGAGAATCGTGTGCAAGTACGCTTGTTCGATTTGCCCCCTTGGGAGGTTCATAAGTTTTATCATACCAAATCTTGCAAGTGGAACTAGTTTCCGGTATGGATGATAATGTTGAACCATTCCTTAACCAAGGACAAAAGATATTAATTAATGGAAAGCTATTTCAGTGGCTTGAATTAATTAATGGGCTAGATAATCTTAAACACGGGAAATAATAACCGGGAGCCATATTGACTGTAATATGGGTTAAGATGGATAGTGCAATATTAATTATGTAGTGGGATTAATTAATATTTATGGGATTGAATAATATTGTGGCTCAATATTGATAATTCAAGATCCATTGGAAGGTCCAATCTTAATTCTCCTAAAGGCCCCCTAAGTAGCCCAACATATAGTCCAATAACTGAAAAAGGTGTTTAAAATAAAATAAATATTGTTGTTTTATTTTTTCATTATTTTCGAAATTTATGGATAAAAGGGGAGAAAGATTTTCTTTGAATTTTGTTATGGAATGAGGATATGTATTCTTGGAATACAAGATTATCTCATTAAATTCAAGGAATCTCCCACTTGGTTATCCATAGAGATATTTTCGAAATTTTGATAATTAAGGGAAAGAAAGATTTTATTGATTTTCTTGAAAATATATTATGGAAGATATGTATTTATTGAAATACAAGAATATCTCATAAATTCAAGAAGATCCAAATCTTGGATTCTTGCCCTATAATTTTCGAAAAATACTCCATAACAAAGAGTAGGTGGGATTTTGTGGAATATTATAATTATGGGAAAAAGAATATAGGAGATATATTCAAGATTTCTTGGAGATCAAGAAAAGATTTTCCCACATTGTTTTTGCCCCAAAATTTCGACCACCTCTACTCTATAAATAGGGGATAATTCTTTCATTCCCAAGTACAATTCCATGTGCTGGAAAAATTAGTAAATTCACAAAGGTGGTGCAACATAATTTATTTTCCTTTTGTTAATTGTTCGCAAGCGTCCTACCACCGGATAGTCGAGCAAGGATTAAGGGAATACTTGGGAAGTTCTTTTGGTGTGTCTAATAAACAAAGTCATTGCCGTCCCAAGAGGTACGTTCACGTAAACTCGTAGAAATTCCGCATGCGTAGGATTTACGTGAATTGATTATATGCATGATTTGTTGTTGGATTATTATTTGAATTAATATAGGATTAATTCATGCTAGTAATAATTATAAGAATTAAATTTGTATTTAAATATTCATCCCGAATAGATTTGTGCAACTTATTCCCTAACACGATGTGATGGCGGAAAAAGGGATCTGTATCACGCTCGGCGCGAAGGTGGTGTGGCTGTGGTGGTTCGTGTAGGGTAGTCGAAGGCCTATGTTAGCGGCGTTGAAACTCTGCCTTTTCCGATGGGTCGAACCAAACAGATTTTCCACCAAAATAGTGTCATCCTCATCCGAGTTCATATTCATAAACAACTTAATGAAAATGTTATAATAACTTGCTTAAATAATAAAACTCATAGCATTAATTACGAAAATATAGTAAATTCTAATAAATTACATTAATTGCTAATTTTTTAATTAAAGCATGATTATAATAAATCAAGATCTCTCTCAAACTGATCATTTAAAAAATCAGGCCCAATTTGGCTATTATACTCTTCATGAGCCAAAAATTGCCCAAGATTCGCAGACCCACAACAAACATTAGGCTGAGCCAACCCAATTTCATCATCATAAGTAAAAGAATGAATAGCAGGCCCAGTATTATAATTAGATTTACGAACCCAACTTGTGTCAAAAGAGTTCCAGATCGTGTGACAAGCCCATATGTGACTAGGGCATTATAGTCCAATTCATCCGCCGCTGCATTGCCTTCAACGGTGGGGAGCCAAAAAATTTACAGCTTCGCCGGCGGGGGAATGCGTGGGTCGTTACTCGACATTAGACGACGTCGCGCGAGATGCGGCGGTTTGGGAGAGCGTCGGTTGGTGGACGGTTGTGCTGCGCGAGCATGTGTGTAATTTGTGGGGATAAATAATAAATTCCCGTTTCAAGTGTCTTGTGAATTTGTACCATTATGTGGTTTTTGGTTTACGTTGACGGGATCGGGCGAGTTTGAGTCGCTGCCACAACGTGTAGGCGCAACCATGGAGGTACTTTGCCACCATAGAAACACAGGAGATAGGTGGGGGCTGCCTTGAAGGTGGTGTGTTCTTCACAGACCTGGAGCTATTCTATGCACGCATTGGGATCATTAGATCCGTGAAACTTCGGTAGATCTACTGTAATACCAATACGATTGCAACGATCAGCCATAGACAGTGTAACTTGACGTCGGAAATGTTGAGTTAGGGTGAGATTATTGCCCACAAAACGAACATGTACATGCTAGTGTTCACAGTTCGATGTGGCTTTCCAAAGATAAGACGACTTTCATCACTATACAAGCACCACTAACTGAAATGACGTAATAGAGTAGACCGCTAAATAAATGTGGATACAAAATATGCAAAAACTATGAATTTGCTCTCAAAATCTTAGGTGAAAAAGAACAAGTTTCCATGTGATTCTCAACAAAGCATGCACATTTATACTTGTTCTCCACCAGGTGAGGAGTTTATCATAATTAACTTGGCCAGATGGCAGTTAATATCATTCATGTCATTTAGATGAGTGGGCCAACCAATTTTATGGCCACTAGCTGATAAGTTACAAGTACTTTGAAATGTCAATGAACCTAGATAATCGGACAGTCAGATTCATTATAATTCAAATCCAGCTTCATGGGCTGAACAAACCACTATGTCACACCCAAATCGATTGGGCTTCCAACATTTGGACCATATTATTTTCATGTGGGTCAAGCCAAATTTCTATTCTCCAAAAATATACGTGTATTAAGAAACAAGACCCAAGTACGAAAGCATACGGAAGCAGAAGCAGACGCTGCTTGGCACGTCACGACCACTACAAAATAGTGGGTATTTAAAAGAGAAATTTAACGAGAGATTTTAAAGAGGGAATCTGATTTGGCGAGGGTTTTAACGAGGGAAATAATCCGTCTTTAAATTGCTCGTCAGGAACTGATTAGCGAGGAAAAAATTGGCCCCTCGCCAAAAAGCAAGGGATTTAACGAGGGCTGACACCGTGTCAGATTTCCCGAGGGCTGTCAGTCCTTAGCCAACACGGACGCAAAATTCTCCTGGCCCTCGTTATTAATGAGGGAGTGGGCCCTTGTGATGTATCCCCAGTCCAGCGTTCCCAGCGGTGAAATCGCCCCCCGGCACATGAAATTGGGGATCACATGGTGGAACGGCCTTGTTTTCCCAATTTTTAGACTCAATGCATCAAGGAATCATGTGGAATAACTGCACATTTTGAAGAGATTTGAGATTCCCAAGCTCGAGCAAAAATCGATTGAACTCAGGGTCCAAATCTCTTTTCCAGAGCCTCATTCCTAGGGGCAAAAATAGAAATATTGTGATTTGTAACCGCTTCTTCAAGCGTTTACTACAGTAAACCTTTCTCGACAAGCTCTAAGAGCTCGGTGAAGTGCGAATCGAGCAAGGCGACGTAGACTGAATTGGAATTGATGAGAGTGCCGGAATTCAAAGCTTTGGTCGGTGAATTTACCGCCAATACGGAAGTTGTGACGACGAAGAGAGTGAGGAAGGTGAAGTATAAGAGATTGGGAATGCCATAGATCTGAGAATCCATGATGGTTTGAGTTTGTTAATGTGGAAATGGGATTTATTGATGATGTTGCTCAATCTCTCTCTCTATATACGTGTGTGTGTAGACTAAAGAATGGAATACCGAAGAAATTGGGTTGTTTGGGAAGTGGGTAAATAGAAATAGGGGTATGTTCTGTTTTTTGGTGCAGTGTTTGCCGAGGGACCTCAAACCATGGTGATGTGTCAGACATAATTGCCGAGGGACTTTTGCCCTCATGATGTGTCAGACGATAATTGTCGAGGTCATTGCGCCCTGGTGACCTGGCAGTCAAACTTGGCGAGGAGGTCAGCCCTCGGGAAATGTTTGGCGAGGGTGTGTTCCTCGTCTTATCCCTCGTCCTTTTACGTGCGCCTCTGTCCCTCATTGAAACCCTCGTTAAAATTTGTCCTCTTTAAAACCCTCGATAATTAACGAAGGTTCTATTTCCCTCTTTGAGCTCCCTCATTAAATCAACATTTTTTTGTAGTGGACTAGAAGAGCACGCGTGTGCTTGTGTGTAGTCCGTAATAGAATTATCCCTAGCCACTATAATTTGAATTGCACTAACTAACTCTTATTAATGAGTAGTTCACTCACATTATTCAATGCGGGATAATCAACAGTTGAGTTAACTCTCACATTTCCAACACTTTAATCCATAAAGTGTCTTTTGACGTTCCAACTTCGTATATTAATATTCTCACTATCGAAATTCAGTTTTGAATTATAAATACAATACGGCCAACTACTCCAAGAGTAAATCGATCATATGTTGTTTAATTTCCTAGAAACTAAACTTTATTCCCTCATTTAATTGGTCAAGTTGTACATATTTTGCATCCACATTTAGAGTGAAGTCCAACATATCACGTTGTTTCAGTTAGCTGGAGCTCTATACCTGCGTTGCTCGTATAGAGACATCATGTTAATCCATGAGCTCTAGCCATGACATGTTCGTTTTGTGAGTGTCTCCTTGATTCGATTTTACCTACTGTTGCTGCTATTCATGTCCGTGTTTGTTGTCTTCCGATTCCACACCTGTCTAAAGTGGAAAGTTTTTGTTCAAGGAAAGCTGCTAATTTTGGCCACCTGTTAAATCCAGAAAGTTCCAAGACTGTAACATTTACGAGTGTAATTTTTTTTTATTATTATTTAGGTGTAATTTTTAGCTTTTAGTTTGTTTTTTTATTTTCCCTCAAGTAATCGGTTTTATTTTGTGGATTTTAGATGACACACTCTTCATTTCTAGCAGTTTATTCATTTGATCTCGATTTTCTCTTTCATAAGCGGATCCGCCACTTTGTTTTTTGACTGCACGTAATCAATTGAAACTACACCACTTGAGATCAAATGAATTAATAAATAACAACTTCTTGCATTCCAACGTTAATCAGAATCAAAAGTAAATGTAATCATCATATGTATATATTATAATAATTGTACAAATTATTATGATCAACCATGGCAATTAACGGTTAAAACATATTTTGTTACACTTGATGAAGGCTAAGTCACCCGCGCACTCATAGTGCATTTTAGAATCGTGCAACTTGTTATACTGAAATGTGCAACTTGTTTCTATTGAAACGTGCAATTATACCCAAAAATCTCTTTCATTGACCTCCACAGGATTAACACCGGCCGACCCCTTTGCAGCTCCCACCATTAAACAAGCATAAAGCTCTTCAAACTGCAAAGCCTCCCCATTCCCCCAGTTCCCCACCTCATCATTCAAGCTGGAGCTTCCGGCTCCCTCGTCGCAGCCGCTCGAAAGGGACGATGACACCAGTGGGCCCCGCGGGGCGTGACCCGACCGTAGCATATCCTGAGCCCGTTTCAGTTCACCCCGGAGAGCGTCGACTTCTTTCCCGAGCCGCTTTTTCTCGGCCAGCGCGGCTTCGAGCCGCAGCTGGATGGAGCTGTAGTCGAGCTCCAGCGTCTGGTTCTTCCAGCGGGCTCTCTTGTTCTGGTACCAAATCGCGATCTGCCGCGGGGGAAAGCCCAGCTCACGCGCCAGCTGGAACTTGCGTTCCGGCTCGAGTTTCTTGGTGGCGTCGAAGCTGGCTTCCAGGAGCCGTACTTGCTCCTGGCTTAGCCTCTTTTTTTGGATTGTTTTAGGGTTTTGAGGGAGATTTATTTTCTTGTTAGTTTCCATATTTGGATTTTTATTTTCTTTTGGTTGCAGAAAATGGGTGAACTTGACTTGGTGATGAATGTGGAATATTGTTGTGTGTGCATATATAGTGTGCTAGATCTCAAGGTCCAGGTGAAATAGGTACATAGACTTATTAATTCATGAATACTCAAGTGGGATTTGAATTTTTATATATAGAGGATATACTGTACCACGTATTAATGTGTTGTACAATATACAATACAAATACAAGTGGTACACCATTCTAAAGAATTAAGGCTGTGTTTGTTTTGAGTCTTGATCACACGCGGATGAACTTAGAAACTTTCTTGACTTAAAATCTCAATAATGAGTTTGAAATTTAGAGTTTGGTTTTTAAATCCCACATTTAAATCACACCTATAAATACATATAAAACCAATTATAAGTGTCCAGTAATGTACGTAGGAGAATATTTTTTTTGATCCATAACTTATCTACGGTCCATTTTTCGTACCAAAAGATTAACTATCCAATTTGTGTCTCGTATCTAAATTGATTCATGTTCATCTTTGGTCCAATATAATTTTTGCTAAAAAATCGCGAACAACGTTATTTCGGTCACAAGTAAGTCATGTGCCGGTAAAATTTGGAGAATATGTTGTCGCGGACATGGACACCGACTATTTTTTCTCTTTTTATATTTTTACTTTTTTTTAATCAGTTATACTGGACATGTTTAAATAACCCAATAAACTAGATCAAAGCTAAAATTGAAAAATGATTAAATTTTATTGGCACGTGACCTGCGTGTGACCGAAAACGACGTCTTTCGTGATTTTTCGGTGAAAATTGAATCAAAATTAATGGACAATCAATTTAGTTAGGAAATTAAAATAAAACATTTTAATATTTTGGGACGAAAAATAAATAGTAGATCATTCATGGAATTTTTTTTTACTTTTTCAGTAATGTAGCGTGAAAAATGGGGGGTTTGACATGTGGAAGAAAAAATGAAACGGAATTGTTTAATGTAAATCCTTATGACATGGGGTAGAAATAAATTAAAATTCTTAT
The DNA here is from genome assembly GCA_037126765.1 of Stenogyne calaminthoides. NCBI lineage: Eukaryota > Viridiplantae > Streptophyta > Magnoliopsida > Lamiales > Lamiaceae > Stenogyne > Stenogyne calaminthoides. The sequence continues at coordinate 14,359,113 of JBBCBC010000032.1, forward strand.
ATAAGGCTGCATAATATCAAAATTAAATGAAACTTTCCCACTTAATCGGTTATCAAGTCTGAACTTTTATCTGACTTATTGACATTTTTATTTTTTTACATATATATCATCTCACAATTGAATGCATTATTATTTATTTTAGTGTAGGAGAGTGATGGATAGATATAGGTGGTGGTTGATGACTTCTCATGCAGGGGCAACTGTCTTCACGTGGGCTTGGCCCTACAATAGAAGTCTAGAATAATTTTTCCTTTTCTATTATTATATATATATTTTGCTTTCTTTATTGATGAGGGTTGGTTTACACTAATTTAAATAGGTTATCTATTTATAGATTAATTAAGTTGAATAATTGATTATAATAACACCGTACACTCTAGTTCCAAGTTTGGAGCATGAACTTGGGTATGTTCTTGATGGGATCGGATGGAAATTGTTCTCCAGAGTTTTAAGGCTTTGTCGCTTGAATAATTAAATATTTGAACTTTTAACCATTCATAGCATGCATGTATAATTGTTTGATTTAGTCACCATTAATTAATAAAATAATAGTAAGATAACATCATTGCAACAAATATATTATATTAACAAATATTTTTTGACATTTAGTATAGTTATGGATAAGGGAGGGCCTTGAACTAAAGTATTGTTTTTTGAGTGATCTTGTGCTAGACCGTTTCATAGTGATATGAAATATAATTTGAGAATGACGTTTTAACATTTTGAAAGGAATAAATGTTAATTTGTGTTGATTTGTGAACTGTCCCAAATAAATTTTTGTCGTGTGTGTGTGTTTGTTTTTCGTATGTTATTAAAAGGGAATTAATTTTATTTATCAATTAAAAAAAGTATCAAAGAAATTTAATTTATCTAAACAAAAGCACAAATCAATTTCAACCCTAAAAACGAACGAGAAGAGTTAAGTTCACTTTTTAAAATCGATATAAGCCCAAACTTCAAGAATCACATGATTCTCACTAGAACTAATGATAACATCTCCATCACATCATCAGTAAGATCATACATTCATGTTGTCTCGTGATTGCTTTTTCAATCAACATCGAGTCGAAACCACATTAAATCAATCAAATCAAGTCAAAATAAAAAAGAGCATCATTCCGTCCCATGTCGAATCAGATAGAATTGAGGGAGAGAGCCAACAAGGGGTTGAGAAATCGCACAATAACGAAGAATATCTCGCAAGAGGAGAAACCCTACGAAGAGGAGAAAGAAAATCATGAAACAATAAAAAGAACACAAATTGTCTCCTCTTTTCCCACCATCCGCGCTGCACACCCCTGCCCACTACCCACTACTACCAATCTCGACACTAGCCCTAAAAGCACAAAACAACTCCCTCAAACGACATCATTCACTGAACAAATGAGAGAAGCCTAACAAAGAACAACTCGCAAAAGTCAACATACATAAAAGAAAAAAAAAGTATGGTCGAAAGAAAGAGCGAGAATGGAGAAGTGCAATAAAGAAAAAAAAAAGAAATCAAATCAAATGACATGGAGGTAAGGACTTGCCAACAACCATGACATTGTCGGTTAGTCTGCATGTTAATCAATGTCGAATTGAATCACAAGATTCAAAGCTCAGAAAATGAAACACACAAGAACTAATGAAATCGAAAAACGCAAAACAAGAACACAACAACGATTTACGTGGTTCGGTTGTAAAACCTACATCCACGGGATCAGAGCACTCTTCACTATCAACAAAGAATAATTCAGAACAGTTACAACCCTCAATCGATCGAGATTTTAGAAATGATCTTATGAAATCTCTAAAGAACTTCTATCTTCTCTCAATTGATATGAACTCTCCAGAAAAATAACACTCTCTCTAATCTATGAAGATGATTGGCCAAGCCTGGAATTTATAGTAGTAAACCCCTAACAGAATTGAAAACTATTATAACAGAAAAAACCGCTTCAGCATGCGCGCGATATTTCCCTGAACTTTCAGTCTGGACTTTTTCCCCTGAACTTTCCTTCCTGAGTTGACCATAACTTATCTGAGGGTCAGGATTAGTAGAGCAACTGACGTTCAGGATGATCTGAACAAACCCGTTCAGGCTGGTTTACTTCAGGATGATTTGTTTCTGTTCAGGATGATTTACTTCTACATCACTTGACTTCACAATTCTCCACCTCAAGTGTTTAGAACTCCGAGTGCTCATCATCTCCAATCTTCACAGCTTCATCAATCAATCTCACACGGTCCAAGCTTCACCAGTTCAGAGCAATACTTGAATTTACTCCCAGGTAATGCCTTAGTGAGCATATCTGCTGCATTGTCCTCAGTTCCCACCTACCTGATTTTTACATCACCCTTCTCCACCATGTCTCTTACAAAATGGAACTTAACACTAATGTGCTTCACCCTTTCATGAAAGACTTGATGCTTCACTAGATGAATAGTACTTTCATTATCACATAAGATAGTAACACTCTTCTGATCAATCCCAAAATCCTGCAGAATTCCCTTTAACCATGTAGCCTCTTTTACTGCTTCTGTGACTGCAATATATTCAGCCTCAGTTGTAGATAATGCCACCACTGGTTGTAATATAGACTTCCAACTCACTGTTGTACCATAAAGTGTGAATATGTAATTTGTGAGAGACTTTCTTGTATCAATACTTCCTGCAAAATCAGCATCAACAAAACCTTGTAGAGGTTCTGTCTGCTCCTCAGTTTTCTCAAACAATAAGCCCGAATTTGCAGTCCCATTAACATATCTAAATACCCACTTTAAAGCTTCCCAATGAATTCTCCCTGGATCAGCCATGAATCTAATTGCCATGCTCATTGCATAAGCAAGATCAGGCCTGCTACAAACCATAGCATACATTAAGCTTCCAACTCCATTTGCATAAGGCACACTGCTCATCTGCTTTCTTTCATTTTCACAAGATGGAGACTGATCTTTTGACAACTTAAAATGTTGACCAATAGGTGTATTCACTGATTTTGCTTGATGCATGTAAAATCTCTTAAGAGCCTTCTGAACATACCCAGCTTCAGTCAAAACAAGTTTCCCTGCAGCTTTATTCCTGACAATATCCATTCCTAGAATCCTCTTTGCCTCACCTAAATCTTTCATCTCAAAAACTTTGCTGAGTTTTCCTTTAATTATCTGAAACCTAGTTGTGCTCTTACTTGCCAGCAACATATCATCAACATACAACGGGAGATAGGTGATTACAGATCCATTTCTTTTCTCTAAGTAAACACAGTTATCATAGGGGCATCTTGAGAATCCAATAGATATCATAAAACTGTCAAACTTCTTATACCATTGTCTAGGACTTTGCTTCAAACCATAAAGAGATTTCTTCAATAGACATACCTTATTCTCATTCCCATGAGAAATAAAACCTTCTGGTTGTGTCATGTAAATGGTCTCTTCAAGTTCTCCATGTAAGAATGTTGTCTTGACGTCTAACTGTTGAAGTTCCAAGTCATCTTGAACAACCTTTACCAATAAGAGCCTTATGGAGCAGTGTTTCACAACTGGTGAGAATACTTCATTGTAATCTATCCCTTCCCTCTGTGTAAACCCCCTTGCTACCAATCTAGCCTTATGTTTGACTTGTTCTGTGACCCCCACTTCAATTTTCCTCTTGAAGATCCATCTGCAACTGACCAGCTTCTGATTCTTAGCTTTCTCTACAAGTTTTATAGTACAATTCTTCTCTAAGGACTATAACTCTTCTTGCATAGCCAATATCCACTTACTGTTGTCATTACTGGATATAGCTTCTTTGTAGTCTTTTGGTTCCTAATACTCCACATTTTCTGCAGTGACCAAGGCATATGAAACTAGATCAGCATGCTCAAATCTAGTTAGAGGTGTTATAGTTCTTCTCACTCTATCTCTTGCTAATCTGTAATCATTCAGATTATCAGCTTGATCATCCATATGTGCACCATCATCATCATTTTCACCTTCTGCAGGTGGTTCATCAGTGACCCTTTCTTCTTCATCTTTGTCTGATATCTCCACCTGAAATGGAGTGTTCTCTTCAGCAATGTTTCCATCAACATCCTGAGTACTTCCCTGATGTTTATATCCCATATGTTCTTCATGAAATGTCACATCTCTGCTCCCTATGCATTTCTGACTTCCAGGTTGCAAGCACCATATTTTGTATCCCTTAACACCCTTAGGATAACCCACAAAGATGCATTTCAGAGCTCTTGGTTCCAGTTTGTCCTGTCTGACATGTGAATAAGCAGTACATCCAAACACTCTCAGTTTTGAGTAATCAGAGATCTTTCCATACCAGACTTCATCAGGTGTCTTCATCCCAATAGCAGTGGATGGAGACTTGTTTATCAGATAGCTTGTTGTGTTAACAGCTTCTCCCCAGAAAATTCTTGGAAGTTTTGCATCAGAGATCATACACCTCACTCTCTCAAGTAGTGTTCTATTCATCCTCTCAGCAACTCCATTTTGGTGAGGATTCAGTGGAACTGCCATGTGCCTTGTGATCCCTTTCTCTCTGCAGAAAGTCTGAAATTCTTCAGAGAGATACTCCAGGCCATTGGTTCTTAAGTGTTTGAGCTTCTTCCCAAGCTTATTCTCATACTCAGCAAGCCATTCCTTAAACTTTCCAAAATGCATCACTTTTCAGCTTCAAAATGAACACCCAGACCTTTCTTGAAAAATCATCAATAATGGTCATAAAGTATCTACCTCCACCATGAGTTTCTACTCTAGATGGCCCCCAAATATCAGAGTGAACATAATCAAACTTATCAGCAGTGGAATGCATGCCTCTTGGAAATGATTTCTTCTTTAACTTCCCAAATACACATTGTTCACAGAACTCCAACTTTGATAGACTATTTCCAGACAACACATCTTTCTTTGTCAACTCTTGCAGGCCCTTTTCACCAATGTGAGCAAGTCTCTTATGCCACAAAGTAGTAATATCTTTACTAACAGTTGCATCTGAGACACCAACAATAGTTTCCCCTACTAGAGTATATAGTCCATTTGTCTTTTCTCCCTTCATCACTACTCTGTTATACTTAGTGACTTGTATGAAACCTCTATTTGTGTGAATTCATACCCAAGTGCATTAAGTGAGCCTAGTGAGATCAGATTTCTCTTAAGGTCAGGCACAAATCTCACATCTGTCAATATTCTTATCTTCCCATCAAACATCCTGATTTTGACAGATCCACTACCCTTAACTTGACAGCTTTCATCATTTCCCAATAACACAAGACCTCCATCATAGAATTTTAAATCTACAAACCAATGCTCTATAGGGCACATATGAAAGGAACAGTCAGAATCAAGCACCCACTCATAAGAGAGTTTGTTGTTACTTACAGTCATGGCCTCTTCACTTTCATAGCCTTGTTCAGCAACTGCTGCTTCTGCTTTAGGAGGTTCTTGTGTCTTCTTTTCTTTATCTGGACAATTCTTCTTCAGGTGACCAGGTTTGTGACAATGGAAGTACTTTCTCTTTTCCACAAAATCAGAACCCTTCTGATCTTGTTTAGTGGATTTCCCATCTTTCTTCTTCTGAAATTTCTTCTTGCCACCCTTGAATTTCACATTTAAGCCTTCACCATCTTTTGAAGGTTTCTTGTCCATTTGAATCTGCATAAACTTGGTCCTGATTTCAGATTGCACTTCATCAAACTTCAGTTGTTCTTGTTTCCCAAACATCAAAGCATCCTTGAAGTTTTCTAGGGATTTAGGCAATGATTTCAATAACATCAGGGCCTTATCATCGTCATCCAGCTTCACATCTAAACTTTCAAGATCATCCACAGACCGGTTGAACTCATCAAGTTGCTCACTCAAGTTCTTCTCCTCTGACATCTTGAAACCAAGAAGCCTTTGCTTCATGTAAAGCTTGTTTGACACAGACTTAGTTTGATAAAGATCCTCCAATCTCTTCCACGGGTCTATAGATGTTTTCTCTTTAGACACTTCCCTTAGAGGTTTATCTCCAAGGCATAGAATTATAGCACTGTGAGCCTTCTCCAGAATTTCTGTCTTCTTGGCTTGCTCTGTAGCTGCACCAGTGGACGAAGCTGCTGGGCGTTGATCAGCAGGCTTCAATGCATTTGCCAAACCGTGTTGAATTAGCAGGGCCTTCATCTTGATTTTCCAGAGCCCAAAGTCGTTCTTCCCATTGAATTTCTCAACATCAAACTTCAGTGATCTCATTCTCTATCAAGCTTTCCACAGACGGCGCCACTTGTTAATCAATGTCGAGTTGAATCACAAGATTCAAAGCTCAGAAAATGAAACACACAAGAACTAATGAAATCGAAAAACGCAAAACAAGAACAACACAACAACGATTTACGTGGTTCGGTTGTAAAACCTACATCCACGAGATCAGAGCACTCTTCACTATCAACGAAGAACAATTCAGAACAGTTACAACCCTCAATCGATCGAGATTTTAGAAACGATCTTATGAAATCTCTAAAGAACTTCTATCTTCTCTCAATTGATATGAACTCTCCAGAAAAATAACACTCTCTCTAATCTATGAAGGTGATTGGCCAAGCCTGTAATTTATAGTAGTAAACCCCTAACAGAATTGAAAACCGTTATAACAGAAAAAACCGCTTCAGCATGCGCGCGATATTTCCCTGAACTTTCAGTCTGGACTTTTTCCCCTGAACTTTCCTTCCTGAGCTGACTGTAACTTATCTGAGGGTCAGGATCAGTAGAGCAACTGACGTTCAGGCTGATCTGAACAAACCCGTTCAAGCTGGTTTACTTCAGGATGATTTGCTTCTGTTCAGGATGATTTACTTCTACATCACTTGACTTCACACTGCAGGGGACGTCAGTTGAAGGAGTTTTAGGGAAGAGAGAGTTTGGATAGTCTAAAGGATAATATTGTTGATAATTATGTACAAACATACATATATATGCCAACAATTTTATTTTCTATATTAAATGAGTTAGTATATGTATGCTCTGAATTTGTCTAGTTAAATAATTACACATCTTCTAGAATCAAATTAAATCAAAATACACAAATACTCATATATAATATTGCACATACTTAAGATCTGTGCAATATTATCTCACTCTAGCTGGTTGCTTTGGCTATAAATACACATGGAACATGCCTTCAGTTGCTCCGTTGACTCAGAGACCAAGGTTAACTTGTAATTCTGTATAACGTGATTCATTCCATCGGTTAAGGGGTGCATGTATTCACACTTATTCCTCGGACCATGCCGGCGTCCATTTAAAGTTCTGGATACATAACCGCAATCATGCTGATTTGTAAGAAGAAAAAATGGGCGAGTCGAAGGATTGTTAATTTGCTGATTCACAGAGTCATGATTTACTTGTCCCTGCATCATTTGATGAAAATATATTTTATTGAAATTTAAAATAAAATATAAAAATTGATGGTGGGACAATTTGACACGTGTCAGAAAACTGGCGATGCTGGACACTGCCCAGCCCCCCAGCATAATCGTGTGAGGGGAATAATATTAAAATAATAGTTAGTGGAGTGTTATTTTTTTCTTTTATGGAGTAAGATAATTATAATGGGATGTCCATAAAAGAAAAGTGGTACAAATACAATGGGACGGAGGGAGTATAATATAACACTAGTAAAATATACTCTCTATGTCCACCAATTTTATTCTTGATATGGTGGGCATACATGTTAAGAAAAAAAAAAGTAGATAAAGTAAGGGTATTATAAAGTATTGTGGGATTCATTTATAAATAAAGTGATTGTTTGTAAGTGAAGTATAATGGTATTTAAAGTAATTAAGTGATGGTTGGGGGATAAAGATAAAGCAACTTTTTTTATAAAAGCAGCGTGCATAAAATTGGTGGACGAACGAATAAGATAATTGTGCATTAAATTGGTGGATTGAAAGAGTATAAATTTTCAAATCTCTATATGTAATTCACATTTTTCTCCTCCTGTCAAGAAGAAAATGCAACACTTTTAGTAAATAATATATTTGATAATTAAAAATATAAATATATGAATAAATGCACTAAATTTAAATTAATAATTATTTAAAATGTATGTTAATAAGTTTACTTAAATCTTAAAATAAAATTATAAAAATACTATTTAAGAGGTGCAAGGTTCAAATTTTTGTTATTGTATTTTTTTTATTAAATTACATATTAAAATCTATTAAAATGCACATGGATGTCACATATTAACTACAAACAAATAGTCCTATCAAAAAAAAAAAAAACTACAAACAACTAGAAAAATAACACATTAATATAACAAAATGTGATATCTCATATTCTCATCCAAATTAACCCCGACACATCATTCAAATTAACCATAAATATAAGATTAACATCAGCATTCTAAAAAAAACTCTCTAAGATAAGATTAAAATTGAATTCTAAAAAAAAAAAAAGATAAGATTAAAATTAACATGCAAATTATTGTATATCTTTGTATATGTATTTACTAAAATTATCAAATACAATTTTTTTTAAAGGAAATACAATATATATTTGAATACAGGCGAAAATTTCTATTTTATTTACGTATGTGGACTTGAAGATTCCGTTTTTTATTTATTTACATATATTTAAAAATAAATTATTTTGAAATATTGAAATTAGAACAACAACGGACTTAACGGTTGACAATTTTTTTAGTGAATAGTAATAACCTTTTTTTATAAAAAAGTCAAATAAAAAGTTGGTAATTATCCATGGCTTAACCACAGTTATCATTTGATTGTTCCAATACAAAATTGGCAAGTTGTTATTTTCAAATACACCAAGTGCATTTTTGGCATATATATTTTATTTATAATAAAATATTCAATTTATTTTTATTAATATAAATTGCACATTTTAATATAGATAAATTATATATTTAAAAAAATATCCTTCAATTGTACGGTGAATTTGGTGCACAAGATATCTACTCTACAAAATTTCTAAAAAACTGTTACGCCACTATCGATTCCAGGGGCAATACCATCGATAGGCACATGAATACTTTTTTGAGTTCATAATTTGTAGGTCCAAAATAGTACCCATTATGACTAATAGTCAATAGATCCAAGTTCATAAATATATGAACCTATGCAAAACAATTATGCACCAGTTCATGAATTTATAAACATATGCATAACTAAAAACACCCAAATACCCATCTTCTTCCACCGACATTCCCCAAAGTTTACAAGAAAATTTCCTTTGTTGCTGGAGAAGAAAACCCAGAAACCAATACATTCAAACCTTCTATCAATATCCTCAAAAACACAAATATTATTTCTTTGTTTCCTTCGTTTACCAATGTTCTTTGAAAATTACAAAAATCATCAGACACACCGTCGTTTGCTTCGGTGAAAAATACAAACCCAGAAAAAAACACAAACCTATTTGCTTTGTTTACTTTGGTGGAAAGACACAATCCAGAAAAACACAAACTCAAAATCATCAAACGCACCGTTGTTTGCTTTGGTGAAAAACACAAACCCGTTTGCTTCGCTCAGATGCTTCCACCGCCGCCAGATCTGCTACCACCATCTGTGTGTAGTGGATCTAGTGGATGAGTTTGTGTGTGGTGGACCCAGCGGTGGCGGCAACGGTTGGGTTTGGGAGGGGTGGCACCGCCTTTTGCAAGTTGGGATAATGGGGGCGGCGTCGTCGCCGAAGTTCATCAGAGACGAACCAGCGGCGGCTAGACGGCGTAGTGGGCGGTGGGGAAGATAGATCTGAAGGTGGTGAGGAGTCACGTGCACAAATCGATATGGAAGAAAAGATTCGGCTAGATCTTGGCACAAATTTGTTCGAAAATCGATCGTTTTCGACGATCTGCTATCTTCAAAACGCGCAACAAATCAGGTGGTGGTGACGGTAGCGGCAGAGGCGTGCTGCAGGTGGTGGTGGTTGTTAGAGATATTAATCCGGGCCGGGCTAAACGGGCCGGCTCGTTTAAACCTATTATATACAGGGTTAGGGCCGAGCAATGGGAGATCCGTTTAAAATCAGGTCTTTTTGGCCCGGAACGATTAGTCCGCGGGCTAAACGGGCTAACCCGCGGGTTAACCGGGTTAGCCCATTTAGCCCGTTTATATTTATATATACTCAATTTTTTTATTATTTTTTTATTTTTCAATTAATTTTTTTTAAAAGTTTTTTCACAAATTTAAATTAGGCAAAAACTAATTATGGTCAATTAATTACAAATTAAATATTTCTATTTGATTTAGTCAATTAATAATTATTCCTCTTCAATTCAATATTTTTTAACAGTTTTGAATTTCTATTGAATTGAATAAATAAGTAAAATATTAATTCAATATAAAATAATAATATAATATTTTTATAAATTCTATTATGAAATTTGTTCATAATATGAAACTGATATCATTATAATTATAAATTAATATTATAGTATTAATTTATAAATGTGATGATACAAGTTTTATATTATTAACTAATTTCATGGGAACTTTGCTCAATTATGTTATTAAAGATGATAGGAATTAATTTTATATTTTGAACATTTGTTATTAAAGATGATGGGGCAATCTGGATCGAATTTTTGTTATTATGTAATGTTAATGTTTGAATTTTTTTTTTTTTTTCGGAGCCCGTTAGGTGGCTCGTTTAGCTCGTAACCCGCTAGGGTTAGGGTTAGGTCTCAACTATTAGAGACCCGTTTAAAATGAACCGTTTAAGGTCCGGAACCGTTTGGCCCGTAGCCCTGTAGGGCTGACCCTAATGGGTTAGGGTCGACCCGTTTAACATCTCTAGTGGTTGTGCGGTGATTTTGAGAGAGAGAGAGAGACTGATAGAAGATAAATGAGAGAAAGTGAATGGAGCTGCTGATTGAGTGGGAAGAAGAGGGTTAAAATGGGTATTTTATGTAGGTTTTTGGTACTAGAGTAGTTTTTTTTTTTTTTTTTGGATATATGAGTTAATGGAGTGGGATTTTTGGACCTAAGTCATTAATTCTACTTTTTTCTCAAAGTACACAATCCTAGTTTATAATTTCTCTCTTTTTTACTGTATATTTAAATTAGTAATGTTAGAGATAGTACTATAGATTTGAATAAATAGTATGAAAATTTGAGAATTATTTTGAAAAAAACAATTTTGGAAAGAAAATTGAGAATTTATTACATATAAGCATAGTTTCTATATTTCAGGATTAATAGTTTTCAACCATGGTCTTAAAAATTTTAAGTTTTAAATTGATAATTTATATATTATGTTGATTTTTGTTGTTCAATGTGTATTTATTTAGAAATATGAAACACTCTTAATCGAAAAAAGTAATATTTATATTTAAATTTACATCACAAAATAATTATTCATAATTTTATTTTAACCTAAAAATCTTTAAGGAAATCTACCTATTGTAAATCTCCAAGTTTAAAGGATTTTATTTTAGTTAGAAAGTCTTTAGAAAAATCTAGCTACAATCCGTTATAAAAATTTCATAAAAATCTTTCCGTGCTTTCTGCATTTCTTAGAGAGCAATTAATATATTTATAATTAATAATTAAGAAAAATAAAGAGAGGAGGATTTACCAAGAAAAATATATTTCTCCTATGGAGTAAGTAATAAGATTAGGCAAAAACTTGTATGCAATATTGTATACTATTGTTACGTGTAACTGTAGTTTAAATTGGTTTTTTATTTAAATTCGCGGGTCAGACGAAGCTCAGGCCCGCTGCGGATCCGCGCTTCCACGTTCTTCTTCCATCTAGGGTTTTTTTTCCCAGTAATATGAATCTGGAGTTTTCAAAATTTTCTTCCTCACGATCTGTAAGTTTTTCCTTCTCTTCTCTGATTCTTCATTTTCTTGTTCTCTCTTTCTCATCCTGGCAAATTTAGGACCTGTTCTTTTTTCTCTTGATTTTATGGTGCAGATTTTCAGATCATTCTGCACTCTTCTCACGTTGTTCTTTAAATATGTAACCTTGAACTGACGAATTTTTTTCGCGATTTTACCTGTTTTTGTTCATATAGTAACACTCGTTTGTTCATAGCGTAACATTCTTTTGTTCATGTAATAACATATCAAGTTGTTCATTAAATCTGTAATTTTGGACTGTGGATTTCTTTTCGCGATTGTATTGATTTTGTTCATGTGGTAACACGTTTTTCTTTTTAGGATAATATTTTCTTGTTCATGTGGTAACACTTGTTTTTTTAGTAATATATAATAATGTATATATGCCGTAATACTATGAGAATACACATGTGTTACCACATGAACAACAATGTATTACGTTATGTTCTAATATGTGTTACTTAAGAAATGAAGTTATTTTAATATAACAATGCAGTAACACTTAAATATAGATGTAGTAACATTCTATAAATATATATTCACTTGCCCAACTGAACCTCGCAGCCCTTGCTCGCGCCCGACCCGCTGTCGACCCGTTAATTTTTACTTTAATTGTGATGTATTACACATATCACTATTGTGTAATATTTCACAAGAGTTCAACTCATAAGATTAAGAGAATCACATATATACAATATTGAGAAGATATTAAAATTATAATAACATAAAATAAATTAGTTATATTGAGAGATTAAGTCTATTTAAATTCAAATATCCCTACAATCACTACTTTCCTTTCTCTTATTTAGTTATTTCCCAACATATTTATGAGAACGTATTCTCTGGGTCCTGTCTCACTATTTTCTCTCTCCATTCTCTTCATAGATTTGTTTTCTCCTCTTCTCCGACCTTTCTCCCCCTCTTCTTGGTCTACTATCTCTTCTTCCATTTCTCTGGTTTTTTTCCCTTAAAATTTTCAGTTGTCTGGACTGTCAGAGGCTGTGGATTTTCAGTGCCTCGCCCACTAAAATATCATTTGTCTCTCTCTTCTTCATCTCTTCTCGCCCCTATTCTATTCTTTATCTTCTGCTCTCATTTCTTGGTCTGAATTAATTTTTTTGTTTTTTTATGGTGGTTTCGATTTATAACAAAACTGGACATCTGACAGATAGATTGAGACATTAAATGGTAGAGATTGATGGGGGGAAGATAGGCAATAATATTATGGTGTGGAAGTTGAGGGGTGGCATGAAGAAAAAGAATAGTTTTTTTTTTTTTTTTTGTAATATTAGTCTTTTTTTATTACTTAAAAAAAAGAACACTTGTCAGTTGGCTTGGGATGACACTTGTCAAAAGATGGTGAGGAGCATTCTTCTTTTATATAATATAAAATAAGATTTTCACATAAGATCCACTCTATTAATTTTATAATATGAACAAGTATCACAAAAAAATTTATGAATTATTTTTTATACTGCATAGTCGCAAAGTAAGCGCGGCGATGTACTAGTATATTTATCTTTCTTAATTCAAATTTTATACTCCATCTGTTCTATTCTTACATCTATCCATCCATTCCATTTTTATCTGAACATTGACAAAAATGTTCGTTCAAAATTTAAGTGAACATTTTTATGAATAACATTACATCAATTTTTTCTTTTTATCTATACTCTTTAAACATCTTAATATTACATATTATATCATATGTCATTACTTTTTTCACATTAAAGTCAAATTTATATCCTTTAATTTATACAAATTCTATTACTTTATCATTTAATCCTTTACACAAAAAATATTTATCCCTTTTAATAATAATGAATAACTTATATATTAAAACTCGTGCAAATAGTATTAGTATTATTTTTATTTTTTTATTTTTTTGAATTGGCAATGTGGTTTTAATAGAAATACCTAGGCAAGTGTTGAAATATTTAGAGCTATAATAGGAACAACAAGACAAACGTTGATGTAACTGAAATAAATCCATCAACAGGTATTTATCTTTTTACATTAACTGCAACTGTTTCAACGACAAATTTGATTTATCACCATTTATCCTTTAGGGATTTTAGAGTATGTTTGATTTAGGATTTAGTGAGATTTAGTGAATTTCACAATCCTCATAAATTGTAATCATATTATTGATGTGTGTTTGTTTTGAAATTTAAATAAGTCAAAATTAAATTATATAAATTTTAATTTCGTATTATTATATTATATTTGTCTGTAATGGTAACAATTGAATGTTTGAGTGATGGTTATTGTGATTTATTAAAATTGTAAAAGTGAGAAAAATATAAATTTTTATTGATAAAAAATATCAGAAAAATGTGAAAACCATAAACTGAAAAGTGAGAATAAAAGAATGTATATGTGAATTAATGAGTCATTGGAAAATGGAAAGGGCATAGTTGAGCAGAAAAAAAATATTCAGAGTAAAATATTCAGAGTTTATATAAATTTATAAGGGCAAAAACTTATATATATGCACTATTGTATACAAGTTATATGTGCAATTACAGGTTAATTAGGTTTTTTTTTGCGGGTCTGCAGCGTCCAATTCAGGCAGGGCTTCTTCTTCCTCATGTCGCGCAGCTGTCAGATTTTCTTCAATTTTGGTTTACACAGGACAGCTTCTTCATGTTTTTCCTTCTCTTCTCTTGATTTTCTTTTTCATTTTTCTCTTTCATATTCTTCTCAATTTCTTCAGTTTTCTCATTCTCACAAATTTGCAGGTCCTTCTACAATCTTCTCACGTTGTTCTTTAAATCTATAATCTTGGATTGAGAATTTTTTTTTGCGCTTGTATTGGTTTTTGTTCATGTAGTAACACTTGTTTGTTCATAAAGTAACATTCTTTTGTTCATGTAATAACACATCAAGTTGTTCTTTAAATCTGTAATTTTGGACTAAGAATTTCTTTTCGCGTATGTACTGGTTTTGTTCATGTGATAACACATTTTTCTTCATAGTTAACATTTTTTATTCATGTAGTAACATATATTTTTTTAGTAATATGTAACACCATACACATGTCGTCGTGATACTAAATGAATACTCATGTGTTACCATATGAACAACAATATTTTACCATATGATAATGTTTTTTTTAAATGATAATTTTTTTTCCACGTAGTAACACATTTCGTTTCTATAAGTATCATATTTTTTTCATGTACTAACACATAAAAAAAAAATTTGTTCTTTATCTATAATCTTGGACTGAGAATTTTTTTTCGCGTTTGTATTGATTTTTGTTCATGTAGTAACACTCGTTTGTTCATAGGGTAACATTCTTTTGTTCATGTAGTAACACATCAAGTTGTTCTTTACATCTGTAATTTTGGACTGATGATTTCTTTTCGCGTATGTACTGATTTTATCCATGTGGTAACACATATTTCTTCATAGGGTAACAATTTTTGTTCATGTAGTAACACATATTTTTATTAGTAATATGTAACACTGTACGCATGTCGTCGTTAGACTCTAGCTCTTTTGCTTTTGGCTTTGTCTTCTGTTTTCTTGTCTTGTTTGTCCAAGGCAGTCTGTTGCCTTTTGGGACACTTGATGGTTTTGCCCGAGGCAGGTTGTTGCTTCTTGGGGCTTCCGGGTGGTATGCCACCTTCTTTTTTGTATTAGAGAGTTGTCTCTTTTTTCTTCCGTCCAAGGGTTTTGCCCCAAAGGGAGTTTTACCTTGGTGAGATTTTAGTGGGGGCCCAGCCTGTTAAACCTCTTTGGGTTTAATAGGTTCTTAGGTTTTTATATAAGATTTCGATTCAGTACACATGTCGTCGTGATACTAAATGTATACTTATGTGTTACCATATAAACAATAATGTTTTACCATATGATAATGTATTTTTTTAAAAATGATAATGTAATTTTTTTTTCACGTAGTAACACATTTTGTTTCTATAAGTATCACATTTTTTTCATGTAGTAACACATAAACGTAATAAAACATAAAAAAATATTTTAAAAATTACGTGCTCAATAGGAATTGAATCTGCGATCACATACGTTAACAACAGATCTGAACTATTAGCTACAACACATATTTAATAGAGAATCATTCTATAAATATATATCACTTTGCAATTACGATACCCGCCCGCCTACCTTTCCGATCGCGCCCGACCCGATCTTGAACCGCGAATTTTAAATAAATTATCTTAATTATAGTGTATTCCACATATCAATAGGGTGCAATATTTTATAAGAGTCCTACACATTTATAAGAGTAGATGTATTGTATTTTAAAAAATCGAACTCTAAGATCCTAAAGTAGATAGTTAAGGGTTAGCTTAGATGTGATTTTGGTTTTTCATTTTCAATTTTCATGAAATCGAACTCTAAGATCCTAAAGTAGATAGTTAAGGGTTAGCTTAGATGTGATTTTGGTTTTTCATTTTCAATTTTCATGGACTTTCTTGTTATGGGTGAATAGTTGTGAAAAATAAGAGTGAATTTTTTATTTTGTTTTTATCTTGAATAAATATATTATGAAATTGAATTTGTCATTTTTTTTAATTATTTTAAATATGTTATATTAATTTTTATCATGTCTCCACGTGATACTCCAACCTATTCAGAATGTATACCATTTTAAATAATTTGCATACATATTAAAAAAATTATTACCTTCCTATTATACCCATAATTAATTGCTTTGAATTATAAATAAGACTTTGAATACAACTACATTCAATCTACTTTTCAAATTTCAAATCAAACATTCTAAAGCTGACATAAACTAAGAGAATATTTGTAGAGATTAATATATATAATTACTCCCTCCTCCGTCCCTAGAAAATTTGCCCCCACTTTTGGCACTCATTAAAAAAAAAAGTGTAATAAATAGAATATAGAGGAATAATGTTATAAATTTTCATGGGTAAAGTAAATGAATTAAATTGATTAAATGTATACGTAAACCCTAAAAGTAATAATAATTAATATAAACATATTAATATTTTAAATTTGAAGTTTAGTAAGGAATTACCTTTTTTTGTTATACAGACTTTTGTGAGACATACCAAAAAAAAGATGTACTTTTCAAGTACAGACGAAGTATATGATTATGATGTAGGTGTTAGTATAGGTAAATAGGAATTTAAAAAATAAAACTTCTAGTATCAAATGACATAATTCAAACTAGTGTTGGTCTAATATTCATCCATGTGCACCGCATTCATAGTGCATTTTATAACCATGCAACTTGTTATACTGAAAGATATAACTTATTTATACTGAACCGTGCAATTATTTTTTCATATTAATAGTTGTACAATTAAGTGCAAACAAATTGCACCTTTCAGTATAACAAATTGCATGATTCTAATATGCACTATGAGTACAAGATGCACCTGGATATATATAAGACTTAGCCTTCCAACTTTGTAACTGATATATATATATATATATATATATGCAATTGCAAACAAATGGATGAACCAAGAGAATAATGTTTAGACCTGATTTCTACTAATCAATTACAATATGCACATATGTTCAATATATCTTGGCAGGTCAAGTCGAACCATTTTTATCCACTCCCTGAGCTGTGCAAGTCTTAAAATGAGCTCTGCAGACATTCTTTCTTTTATAGTCTTGAGAACAGCTTTACAGGCCAATTTCATAGCCATTTTTCGATCAGCAGCAGTTCGTGTTTCTCGGAGCACGACACCACGACCTCCTACTTCAACAGTAACAGAAGCCGCCCCATTGTTGAAAATCGCATGCTTCTTGAAATCAAATTGCATCTTTTGACACAATTGATGCAGTTCCCTTTTAGGGTGGGGCCTTAACGTGGCGGGCAACACCAACGGCTCAAGAGGCTTCATACTTTGGAAGACCTTCTCCTTGTCACCCCCTGAGTCTATAAAAATCGACCCTGCTATAGATTCTATCACGTCCCCAAGTACCTACATCAATCAAAAACAGTAAATAAATAGCGACTCTAGAGTGAAAACAACTAATATTGTTCAATAAAAACAATAAAATACTGCTCAGTGAAAAAAACTAATAATGTTCACTGAAAACAACTAATACT
Organism: Stenogyne calaminthoides; assembly: GCA_037126765.1. Classification (NCBI taxonomy): domain Eukaryota; kingdom Viridiplantae; phylum Streptophyta; class Magnoliopsida; order Lamiales; family Lamiaceae; genus Stenogyne; species Stenogyne calaminthoides. The sequence continues at coordinate 14,376,990 of JBBCBC010000032.1, forward strand.
CTTCAGTGAAAACAACTAATACTAACCAACTAATATCTTTTAGTAAAACAACTAATACCATACAAAATTGAACTTGAGTTGCACGGTGTAACTAGTGCATAGAAGTACTTGTCATAAATAAAAGATGCACCTCTCAAAAGGATGACTGCAGCAAGCATTAAATCGAACAGAAAAATATCAAAGAGAGAGGGTGCATTAGAGAACCTTTGGAAGAGTGATCTCGGACTCCCAACCGAAAGTCTGGTCCAACTGCATTTTGTCGGAGTTGGTAATAATCTGAGTTATACGTCTCTGGAGGTCGGGAGAAAGGTGAAGGACGTGCTTGTGCAAGCCAGCCTTAATAGCAGATTGGGCGTAGCAATCATTGTTAACAGATGCAGATCTTAGATCCGTGAGAAGTCCAGGAGAAAGGCCATGATGTGTTAGATACAGGTGTACTGTCACTAAGTAATCTAAAATTGCGTCCCCAAGAAACTCCAGACGCTGAAACAGGAAACACAAATCTCATTACGCATCCAAATACACTCAATTTTTATATTATGCCTGCATTGATTTAAATGAAAATGCAGTCATGATCGATCATGCAAAAATGAAGCACACAGGACAAGGCAAATCAGAGCAAAATGGAATGCCTTGTAACACTTGGGCACCAGTTGCACCGTGCAACAGGTGCAAAACTAATACTGTTCAATGAAAACAACTAATACACACCAACTAATACCTTTTAGTAAACCAATTAATAGCATTGACATATGCACTTGAGTTGTACGGTGTTGGTGCATAGAAGCATTTGCCAATGCCATAACATGTTGAAACATTCAAAACAGGGAAGGTCATCTTTGGTTGGATCTTTATTTTGGGTTATGTTTTTTCTCTATGATATAGTCGTCACAGTTACTTCAGTTGGTTTTAATTTTTTGCCCGCCTTAGGCCACCTAAGAGGTTTCTACCTCGACTAGCACAAATAATTCATATAAAAAGCATCATCTAAGATGTCTCTGTGACTAGAAAACTCAATCTTCTCATCAACAACATTGTCTCTCGAATTATGTTAAATCAACATCATGGAAATAAGATGCAGTGGATAAAGTTAAAGGTTCTCACAAACAAAAATGCAAAACTCGTTCTGAGAAAGTGTAAAAGAGGTACAGGTCATTTTAACAATCCAGGATTAAACAATTGAATTAAAATGAATCAAAGCACATACCTGATAACATCCTGGAATTTCAGGGCGCATATAAGAGCCATGAGTTAATGCTTCAACCAAGAGAGAAGCATCCCGAAATGAGTATTTAAGAAGAGACTCCAAATATTTGATATTGATATACTTCTCTGGGTTCTCAACTAAGGTCCTCATATAGGGTACATTGACAAAATCGACTTTGATGCCAAGCCATGACATAAAGGACAAGGCCGCCATTTCACCTCCAGCGCTGAGGAAGGCACCAATCAAGGCTTCAACTACATCAGCTACAATCTTGCTTTTGATCTTCCGGGTTCCACCAATATAGACTTTCTTATACGATGGCAACTGCTCTTCTAATACTTGATAAGCAGAATTTGTGCCAGGTATAATCCATGTCTTGAGATCAAATGGTTCATTTCGAATGAAACCCTAGAAAATAGAACTGGCTCATTAAGAAATAATCCCCCCCCCCCATGAAAGAAGGCATAATACATATAAAGATCTCTTAATTATCAAATTTTATTTCGAAAGGCCCCTAAAGTATTTTCTGTTTTGAGAGTCCCCTAAAGTATTGAAATATGATTTCATGCTGTCCTTTTAACATGCCATAAAAGTTTCTTTAATTAAATTGATGCCTTTGTTAAACTGATGCTTTTTACAAATCAATAAAAGAAGATTTGATGGAATGTTAAGAAAGAACCCCATGAAATCATATTTCAATATTAAATTAAAAATGTGTTAACGACCTTTCGAAATAAATGTGGATTCTTTAGGAATCTTTAGATGCATTATGTCGAGGAAAGAACGACATCAAATCTTTTATTACCGGAATCTTGCGGTCACATCCGAGCTTGCACAGTGCAACATTGCACGTTATTTTCTCTCTCTTCAGACTCAGAGGTCCTTCGTGACGATTTTGATAGGTTTTGAAGAGCTGTTGACTAACAGCACATTTGAGAAATGAGACTCCAAGAGTCTCCAAAGATTCCAAATGGAGTTTCTCCTGACATTTCTTTGTCGTGATGGCCTCCAAAACCTAATGAATAGTTAAAACACAAAATAAAGTCATATAAGATGAGTGCAAAAAAAAAGTCATAGGCAAAGATGAAACAGCAAAATGTTATAGAGAAAACTAACAAGTCACAGACATATAATAGGTCCTTTTAGGCTATTAAAGGGGAACCAATCTAAGCAAATCAAATCATTTCATGCTAAAGCAAAAAAAATAAATCAGTTATACTGATACCAAAAATCAATGCAATACTCATCATTCGGCCCTTCAGGGATAAAAATCTTAAAAGGGTGGAGAAAAGGTAAAAATTAATAGCAGAATGACTATCAACTTGAGGCAAGTGTGATCTGCCTAATAAGGAAAAACAAAGAAATCCTATTGAATCTAGCATTATTCGAAAGCTTAGCCAACTTAATAGCTTGTATAATCAGAAAAAAATTCAGGATGGAAGTAGAATGATACCTTGATTGTTGGAATAACAACATTTTGCGAGGAGTGGCCCAAGGGTATGCATTTTAAGTTGGCAGCTATAAGAAGCGATTCAATGCGATGCATAACCGATGGAAGAAATGAGAAAGAATATATCATGGAAATAGATATAGGTGACATCACGATCGAGCAAATCTCAGGTGGCAATTCACATGAGTTATTACTTTTTTCTACATCAACAGAAAGGAGAAACAGTTAGCAAAAGAAGACACCTTCTATCAAATTGAGAATGACTAAAATTATTAATTTGCATATAGAATGAGAGATCTTGACCAAACACCTCAATCAAGTTTAAAATGTGAAAAGATTTACCGATAATAATTAATAAATATTTCCAATAATATAAAGAAATGATAAATAAAATAAAAAACTGTTTGAAATCAAAAATTGGAGTAAACCTTTTGTTTTTGGAATTCTACATCTCTGAAGGAAGTTTTGTGCAGTAAAGACGTGTTTCCCATAAAGAAGAGTTTGCCCTTCAAATTGAAAGGTAATCCCATGTCCGCAAGGTGCATATCATCAATTACATTAAGCTTTCTTTACATACAATACTTGTTACATAAAAGTTAAAATACTAACCTCTGTTGATAATATTTTTTGTTAATGGATTCTCCTTCTCTGGTAGCAAAATATGTGTTACCATTAATACCCTCTAAAGTGCTGTTTGTGCAATACAAGTAGCCATTATGGGGCGTACATACTAATGCATTTTCCAACATACAACAACATACCAACCCATCCTTGGTGTGCACACGATGTTCATAATCTCTGCTTGAACCACAGCCCGTATGTTCATCCCAGGATGTGTTTTTTGGGTATAGACAGCAGAAATACATTTCCAATCAATTGATATTTTATCATGTGAGCATATCGTTGGGAGGAAAAGATAATTAAAATTATTTCTCCCAGAATGTTCATCATTTGCGTGAAGCTTATCTAAATTATGTTTAAGAAGACACTGAAAAAGAGTAATTTGGAACTTCTGACAAAGCGCAACCTGAAAGAAAAGTTTTACAAAACTATTTATTTGAAAAAAAATATAATAAAATTCAGCCATAATATGATATGAGTTAAAAAGATTTGCACACCTGGTCAGGATTCAGTGTAACATATCCAACTTCTTTTACACTCGCAATTACCTTACCCCTATCAGCATCCAAATCAAGATTCAATTATTCAAGATCATTATCAAGTTTTCCATGAAGGGCCAGTAGTATACTTCGTGGCTTCACATCATACTGGAAGTCCTGCTTTAGCTCGATTAAATAGCAGTCAAATCGTGTTTCAGCCTCGTCGGCAGATGAGCCAACCAATTCGCTCGGGAAATATCTTGGCTGTACATCTAAGTATGGTTCATATCCTGTACATTAGGTCTCCATTACTGAACGAAGTATAAGGTGTCTAAAACCTTGTTAAGATAAAATTCATGGCATAATAAAAGAATTCCAGAAATAAAAAACCAGCCTCATGCATATGTTTGTTTTGGGAGTTGATCTTGTGTAAAACAGTTTTATCATGCAACTGCTTTGCAACTATAACTTTTACTTTTATAGTGAAACAACTAATAACTTTAATTAAAGAACTAATACTGCTTAAAAATACATAAAAATTGCAAACCAGTTGCACTGTAAAACTGGTATAGATAAGACTTTGCCTTGTTTTGGGTTTTAAAAACCAGTTTTAGCATTTGCAAATTTAGATTCAGTTCTACTTCAGGATTTGAGATCCAGTTTTAAGAAACCACCACTAAAACACCTATAAACCTACTATTACACTTTCCAATACATACAATTCTATCTCCTTGCACCTTTCAAAAAAGAAAAAAAAAAGTTCCATCTCCTTGCACTTTAAATCATAACTCACATCATCCAGTCATTATAATCACACCCAACAACAATATAAAACAACAACATCATTAACTCTTACACATTGATATTTGATATAAAGTTAAATCACACCCTACATAAAATCTCGAACAAACACATATGACACACCTTACTATTTATTAGAATTTCAAAATCCCCTAGATCTCGAAAACAATTATAAACCCAAAACAAACATTGCCAAAGGATGTGAAAATACCATTTTCTTGATCTTCAGCCTCTTCCTCCACCATATCCGGGAGAAGGTTGTCTGTTAGGGCACCAACTTCATGGAGTTTCTTGCAAGCTTCAAGGCATGCAAGTTTCTTTAAGGATTTTGTCTTCCACTGGACAGTAATCATCCGAACCGGGCAACTACTCGGAAGATGAAGCGTACAACTTCCTACCTCTTTATCGATGGTGCAGCGAGGATAAGGTTTAAAGTACCTAAAAGTTGAAAAGAAGGAAATAAAAAAAAAAAAACTTGTATGTTTCCATTATTTTTCTCAGTTGTAATTAAATATTAGTGGCTACAACAATGACAACAAATGAGAGTCTGAAGAGCAAACCTGTCAGAAGGTAGCCTCGAACAATAGAAGTGAAGCAATGCCACACTAGAACTTAAAGTAACTATTGCTCCTGTCTTTTCAACTTCATACCATGGTTCCCCAAACATTTCATTATCTAATGGCTTACATGGGAGATCAGCATGGCCTAAACACTTCTTTTGCATCATTAATCCACTAGCCTAATAGCTCTTCATGCGTTCAATGGCTGAATGATCACCACTGAGATATGCAGAGAACAATAATAGTTAATAAATAATAACCTGTACGCACTGTGACCTTAGGAAATGTTTTGGGTTCTAAAAACTGGTTTTAGGATTTGCAAATCTAAATCTGGTTCTATTTCAGGATTTTGAAATGCGGTTTTAAAAAACCACAACTACAACACCTACAAACCTATTATCACTGTTTCCAAATAGAATCAATTATCTCTCCTTACATTTTTAATATATTTAAATCATAACTCGCACCATCCAATCATTACAATCACACCCAACAACAATGTAATAATACAATAACTCACTTTTACACATTGATATGTCATAAAGTTAAATCGCTGCATACTTAAAATCTCAAAACAATCATACACCCTTACTATTTATCAGGATTTCAAAATTCCCCAGATTGCAAAAACCCGAATTTGTAAAGCCAAAAAACACATTGCTTAATGTTCGAAAGCCGGTAAGCTGACCTTTTCACCATTAGTACAAAATCAGAGTTCTGCATACGAGCACGACCACGGGACTGAATAAAACTACATATGGTGGCAGAGGGGTCAAATCTTATTACAAGATTGCAGCTTTGAACATCTAAACCCTCTTCAAGCATAGAGGTCGCAATGATGACGTTAACCTTGAAGGATATCGTAAGATGTCAATCACCAAGAAAATAAATAAATTGCAATGATAAATCAAAAAACATCTGTATTCACACCGTTCCCTTGCGGAATTCCTCAACAATTTCATTTTGTTCTTTCCGACTTTGAGATTGAAGCCTGGAATTATTCCCAGCCGTGTATTCCGTTCTCCACCCGGTGGCTTCTGGAAGCAATTCGTTCAACAGAATGCGAATAACAACAGCTGTGATAATCCTCTCAACAAATACTATGCATCTTAGGTTCTTCAATTCTCTATGCCAGTAAACAAGAAAGAAGAATAAGATTCTCTCAAGCTAAACTGTAAATTGAAATGTGAATGATCATATCACCAAATCATGGTAAGATGAGGATGGTTAACAATTAGATTCTATCATAGACATCGCACATCTAAAAGGCTCGCACACCAACAAAAATTTCAAAACTGAAGTGGTACATAATTTCTCACATAGTTATTGAAATAAATAAAATAATATAATTCGAGAGTTCATAACTGAGGAAAAAATATATGAAATGTTTTTCCATGGGAATCCTAACCGCATGCCAATATTTCCAAGTACAGAAAGCATAACCTAGAATGTCAAAATAATCCGTTTTCTTGGCTGATAATGCAGAAATTTCAATACAAACTATTAGGAAGAGTATTGAGTGCCTTAATATTTATTGAATTTCATGTGTAGAACAAATAGCATACCTGTACTCTAAAAGAGTCTCAACAAGACATGTGACTTTCGACGTAAGATATCCAGCTGTTATGTTTGCTATTAAATCATTCCGAATTGACCATTGTGGACCTACAAGAAAACCAAGAAAAAGAAAACGCTATAAAATTATGAAATAAAGGACCAGAATAAAACAATGACTCCAATAACTTAAATAGTGACATGCCAGATGGAATGTGGGCAGAGAATGTCTTTGCTGCATCAATACTAAAAGCTTTAACAGCACTATCACCAGTTACATCCACATTACTCCATATAAAGATGCTACTATCTTCACGAGAGTAAACTTCTGCTGCCTATTTCATAAAGTAGAAATTTTAGTCCCAAGTATAAACATAAATGAACATTTGTGAAAGTACATCCTACCAATATACCTTCATAGCTAACCAAACCCCCAGCTCAGATAAACAAAACATGAAGGTTGACAAAAGCTTTTTTAACTTGTCCTTTGCAGATTTTTTCAATGATTCTGAAATATTCGATCTGCTGAGAGATAGTTCATGCTGATGAAAAAGATACATAATAGTTAGTAACATGACATTAGGATTAAAAAAGTAAAAAGGAAAATGGTAGCTTTGATCAAAATTAAAACGCAAAGCACATTAGTTCACAAAAATATTTATACTTCAGCACAAGAACTTTGGTATCTGTTATACATAAGATATCCATACCTTTTCTACCAATTGCTGCAAATCAAATGTAATGACATTGAATGTCTCTCGAGGTATATCCTTGTGGTCATATATCTTCAACTTTGGAGTTGAAAATGTAATGTATTGAGTTAAGAGAGAATCTGAACTACATGTGAAGACCTTCATTCATAAGAAATACAACACGCTAAGTGAGATTTTCATGTCAAAATAACCACTAGAACCTTAAATATACAAAATAGATCTCAAACACATTAGTAACTAGCAAAGTCAAATGGCAACATGAAATTTCTGTTTAAGACTGCACCACTAAATTTTATACCTTAGAAAGTGACAAGGGCATGATTTCCAACTCTTTCTTTTGGCTGGGGAAAGATATACTAAAAGATATATACTAACTGTGAAATCTGAAAGCAATCTGTACCCTTAAGTCTACTGAGTCCTAAAGTTGAGACCTTTATATATTCTACGTAAGGTTCCAACATCATTACACGAATACATGATGTTGACATTCATGAATTTAATACAATTATATAAAAGCTTATCATAAGACCTTTGAATGCATAATGCTCTCCAGTTCACTGATCTGTTTCCAATAATCATCACCTGAAGTAGAAGCTGTGGAAAAATGAAACGTAAGGCATTCAATGTCAATAATACAAAACCAAGAAAGTGAACAAGCTACAACTTATAAAAATACCATTTCTAGTTTTTTATTGCTCTAACCTTTAACTTTTATCGGAGAAGCAGTCATCCCAAATACTCTAGGAAGATGTAGACTGTTATTTGCTAGTTCACGATGATAGAACTCCTGCAAGTTTATGATATTGAAACTCATGATTTGAATATAAATCATTTTAGATATTCTAAAGAAACGTCAGGACTCAATCCAAGGCCAACACTAAAAAAATAAATAAAAAATAATGTGCTGAACATATAAATCATGAAATTACTGTACCCTCATTATGCACACATATTGGTGTTTGCCTCTCGCATGATGACATTCATCAAATATTAAAAGCTTTATCTGATCAAGGCTTATAAACCTGTGCCTCAGAGCATCTAGCAAGATTTGTGGTGTCATAACCAGAACCTGGAAAATTAAACATATTGTAAACGCTACTGAAAAAATAAATACAGGGTAGACCAGCAGGGAGTACAAATCATGCAGCAAAAATAGCATTTCCAAAATTCCTATGTATTACATCTAGAAAATAAAATCTGTGCTACGGTTTAAGAATTATCTATCTTCATAGATTCAGTTAACATTAATGGTACTTGGTTCAGTAAAATAAGTATAGATTCTTAGGCAGGATACATTATTAGAGCATGCTCTTTTTCTGGGAAAAGATTGGTGGTAAATGTACTTCATCAGACCTCAAATTGTCTCACATAAGAACAATTCAAGTCAAAATGGAGAAGAGTACCAATTGCTTCTTTACTTATTTTTGTTTTTCCTATACTAGCATCTGAAAAAGTAAATTCACAGTACACTCTTCAATTTTAGGCTTGGAAATATTGGAAGAATTTGAAAAATTAATATCCAAATGCTGGAAACATTTCCAAGAACTTAACTGAAAATTATAATGCTCGAAGATATATTTGACTCAGTTAGGAACACTATACATACAATATCTGCATGCCATAAGACATTAAGTCAACCACTGCCTTCTGGCAATTACAACAAAGAAATAATTATAAAATCCTTCAACATATTTGCAACTAAGAAGTATGTATCACCAACATGAAGAAAATGTGTGTGAGATATTGATATGCTTAACACATAGTTTCAATAAATAAAAATAAAATGAGTTGTGAAACCTCATTTTCATCCGTCTCACGCTTCCATGTTGCAGCATCCCAAAAATCGACAAGCATATCACCATAATACTGGCCCACTTTTAAGTCAGTATGTGTGTTCACAGCTTCACCTTGCTGAAAATCATTAAAATAACTGACATCAAGTTCAACATAACAACATACTGATAATAATATATACATAAAAACATTCAGGTTCTTTAGGAAAGAAAATGAAAATTCTATACAGAAGAAGGGTGATAATTAAAAAGAGAAGGGATAGAAATCTAAGAGGTGTTTGCAAAAAATTATGTTTTCACGAAGTGATTTAATTTAGTGATTGTGAGAAAAAATTGCTTAATAGTGAAAGTAGATGTCGAGCGTTTGGTAAAAGATTCTAATAGATTAAATTATTAGTGAGAAGCTATAATCAATTAGAAGCATACCCATCTCAGCTTTTAGATTCAAGATCTCGATGATCGATTTAAGTAGAATCGTTGAATTCGGAAACACTCAAAATTACTTACACAAGCAATTCTAAGTGATTATAATTTTTCAATAACACCCCCTTAAGAATTAAACATCAATTTGATCATCCAAATTAAATCTTAATTAATAGCAACAAAAAATAAGCATACCTGAGTGACCAAAACCACAGTAGGGACCAAAAAAACAGCAATGTGGCGTGATGGTTTTCTAAAAAGATGAGCATAACTACGGAGAAGCATGATTGCTATCAGGGTCTTTCCCGTTCCAGTTTCAAAGTAAACAACAGTGTTCTGATGCAATGCCATCAGCAGTGCTTCCAATTGATAGCTACAATTGAAAAGGAAAAAAAGCATGTGGACAAATAAAGGATACTAGACTTTGAAGTCTAATTTGGGCATCTTTACTATTCTCTAAGCATTAAATTATAAACCAGTTTTTCCAGCAATACAAAGTCAACTACATCACAATTGCTCCAATATACACTATGTGATTCGTATATATGTATAGTTAGAGATTAATAATTTTTACATGCATGCAATAAGAAAATTAGTGAAATTAAGAACTAAATTATGTGCTTTTTTTTTTTGTATCTTTGCACCATGATCTTAAATTCAGAATGCAGCTGGATAAATCAACTACCTTCTGGCAAATCAAACGGGATCAGGCACAGGTTGCTGGTTCCCTCCATTTACAGTCATTTTGATAATCTCCAACAAATCTCTTTTCTCTCTTCTTTCAAACCACAAAAGCCAATGTTAATTATTTCCTCAGATAATGATAAACAATTTATTCAAAGTGATCACTCATATAATATAAAGCACAAGAATGCAGGACAGCGGTGCAGTAGCCGGAAAATGAGAAAACGAACAAATAACGAACTCATTCTAGACCTAAAACTGCTGAAATTGACCACACTGCCCTGACTGTGTCTCGATATGGTCATGGTCAACAATGCAAGTAACACGTGGCCAAGGACAGTATAAATGCTCGTCAATCAACAGAATCAATAATTTTTTTCCCACTTTCTTTACACTTTTATTTACTACTCATACGGTCATGTTTGAACTATTCAAGCAACACGTGCCTACATACACTGTAAATGCTCTGCGCCGCTGGAAAATGAGAAAACGAACAAATAATGAACTCATTCTAGGCCTAAAACTGCTCAAATTGACCAAACTGCCCTTTTTGTCTCGATATGGTCATGGTCGACAATGCAAAGGATGGTATAAATGCTCGTCAATCAACAGAATCAATAACTTCTTTTCCCACTTTCATTACACTTTTATTTACTACTCATATGGTCATGTTTGAACTATTCAAGCAACACATGCCTCAATCAACAGAAATAATAACTTCTTATTCCACTTTTACTACACATTTTTTACCTCTTTGGCTCTTCTACTGTTTTTACTACTGATTTGAACAATGTGAGTAATATGTGCCTAAAGACACCATAAATGCTCGTCAATTAACAGAAATAATATCTTTCCCCTCTTTTACAACACTTATTTTTACCTATTTCTGCTGTTCTTACTACTCAGTTTGACACTAATTTCTCTCTTCGACTCCAATCACGTTGAAAATGAAGGGTTTAAGCTACGCACCCTAGCAAGCCTTATGATTTTTTTCAGGTCATATTTATATGATCCTCATTAATATCGACCCTAAAACATTGAATCCCAATTCAATTCGACCATGAATATTCAGCCAAAGCAACATGCAATTACCAATCATCACTGAAAACAATTTTGTCCTTCTAGCAATGACTAAAATTCGTGCTGAAGGACGAGACAGAAACAATTCAAAGGAAGGCGAGCGTAAAAACAGATTATTAAAAACAAGAAAATATGAAAGAATTCAAAGACTTCTGGAAAACAAGAAAACATAGAAACCCGAAAATAATTTTTTCTTCTCTGACACCAAGTTAACAATAATCAACACATAAGCAAAAAATATTCATATCTAACCATAAAATTTAAACAGAGAAACAAGATATAATACCAACAACAACATCAACAATCCCAACCAATACACTAAAACCCCATTCGAATCCGAAGCTAGCCAAACAGAAACAATGTTGCAATACAAGGTGGCGTCTACAAACTTCACAAAATGGGGGGAATCACTATTTTCCAAAAACCCCTCACAGTTTTCGAAAAAAAGAAAAAGATATCAGAAGTTGTTAATCAAATTTCCAAACACGCCCTAAAAATCAGTTACCACATTATCTGCCAAAGAAATTAAAAATGACAAAGATTGAATAATTGTATCTCATACCTTGAGAGCGACGATCAATTATGCAAATGTTGTAAAGTCCAAAAACAGTAACACCGAAATCTTGCATACGAAGATAATTGAACACAACAATTTCGTGGAAAAGGACGCAAGAATTTTGAACGTTCTTTTTTGACGAAAATGTGACAGTGAGAAAGAGACTGAAAAGACAGTCGGAGGGACGTGGTTTCAAGAGAGGGTTTGCTTTTTTGAGAGCCCGAGTGGGGTATCTTAATAAATAGTGTAAAAATGACGATCTTTGGTTATTATTTTTGGGTTTCAGAATTCAATAGCTTAATTAGGCTGTATTATTTGGTGAGTGTGAAAATGGAAAGACATAATAATAAAAAAGGTACTGCTGTTTAATTTTATCCATTCGTATAAGTTAATTATTTAATTTATAAACAAGTCTTATGTGCATTCAGGTGCACTGTGCACTTATAGTGCATTTTAGAATCGTACTATAATTTATTATGCTGATAAATGCAACTTGTTTACACTGAATCGTACAACTATTACTATAGAAAAATGGTTGCACGTTTCAGTATACACAAGTGCACGGTGCACTTGGATGCATGCAAAGTTTAGCCTTTTATTAATTATAACATCAAAATACTACTCGTATTATCCTTATTTATTAGTAATTAATGAATTGATAAGATTTTTTTTTACAAGAAAAAATAAATATATTAAGAAGTCGGAAAACCGATATCAATAATAACAACAATTGAATTCGAAACTTGGATAAAAAAGAATGAAGAATCACAAACTCTCCCAGACGATTTATTCGCAAAACTCCCAAAATAAGATATATCTCTCTTAGGCCGCAACAGTGCATTGATAAGCAGGTGTGAGTCGGCATCTATCTCCAACACCCCCCCACCCCCTCTAAACTGCCAACACCAAATATTACTAATTAATGAATTGATAAGTTTATAATTACAAGAATTTTATAATATTTATTAGTAACAACATCATTTTTAAATAAAACTAGACAAATAATAAGAAACAAAAGTAGTATATCGATATCAATTGTTTGATAGACAATAATAAATGCAAGATATAAAAGGTATATCGACATCCAACGTTTGGTAGATATAATAAATACGAGGCATGAAAGGTATATCGATAGTTTATAAGTCGAAATAGAAATCTCATATATCCGATTTAATTTATCTAATTCGGTAAAGACGTACTATGGATCATTGTTCTCTTTAATAATAGGTATCTCACCTCATACCTTGTTGGAAGATGAATTTAATATAAAAGAAAAGATTTTGATTAGATCTCAAAACCCCTGAGTATGACATGTTCAAAATGATCTAAGGTAGATTAGAATACAGGTTTCAGTATAGTTATTCAGGAAATATCTGCAACATGTATAGTCAGCAGATATCTCTGAGGTTCATAGGTTAGACACAAACTGAGGGGGAACTCAATTAACTAATTGAAAGCATCTGAAGAATCAGAAGATCCTGAAGACCCAGATTGCCCTAAAGACCTAGATTGTCCCGGAGACTCAGATCACCCTGAAGACCTGAAGATTATCTACCGGAGGACAAATGAACTGAGGAAAGACTTACACATTTATGAGGAATAAATATTGTCCAAATATTTGATTAAAGACAAAAGGAATTGGAACTAAGTGTCTTTTAAGGTTGTCTCATTCAGAGAGATTGACCTAAACGAGCCGTTTTGTTTGTCTCTACTCACTGAAGTTAAAAGCCAATGAGAGAGCAACAACGTTGTACTTCACTAACACATGAAGCGATCTGTCACTGAGAAGTCAGAAACACTGAGTTCCAGACTGCAAGAAAGAAATGATTGGCTGCATTGGTTACTTGTTACCCAAACCATGCAAGAGAGTATTCAAACCCTAAAAATAGCCTTTTATCACTAACCAGAAAAGGAAACACTTGATGCTATCTTCTCCAACGAATAGTTTTTTAAAAGTGACATTGGTGAGTTGCCTATAAATACCAGTGACCTTAACCTTTGCAAGGTTACGGGAAATCAAGCAACTCAAGAGCTCATTCGTATTCAAGTTTATACTGTGAAGCACTCGAAACCCTAAGAATTTCCCAAGTGTTTCATCTTAGAAGAGAGCTCATTCACTAAGCCTAGATTCAAGCATGTATTCAAAGCTTAGTTAGAGATATTCTAGCCTTTTATCTTGTGTTCTTAATTGTAAAAAGGTATCTCACCTTAGTTGGAAACCAATCAAACCCAAACCCTATTGTTTAGGTTGTTTGTGTGTGTGATTGTTGGAAAGTGAGAGTTGTAAAGAGCAAGTAAGTTGTAGTTGAGTTCAGCCTGAAAGCTCTAGAGAAGAAGTTAGTAAGCTGCGTGTGACAGTCTGAAAGCTTGTTTGAGTTAGTAAGCTGCGGTGTAGTCAACCTGAAAGCTCGTAGAAGGAAGTTAGTAAGTTGTTGAGTTCAGTCTGAAAGCTTGAGGTAGTAGTAGTAGTGAGTTAAGGAATTTCTCTGAGGATCAGAGAGAGTGGACGTAGGAGCTTGAGTCTCTAAACCACTATAAGTCACTGTGTTATTTGCTTTCTGCTTTGCATTGTTTGTGTTGCATATTTTCACTGAAAGCATACTGAGTTTTCTGATATTCAGTAGGAATCAAACCTCTAAATCTGCATTAAACTAATCACAGCCTTAACCACTGTCTTGCTAAAAACAAAGATATTTTCATCAATATAAAACGAGTATAAACTTAGGGCCTACACATTCCTCACTCTTGATAAGCTAGAATAGATAGTTGTCAAACTGAACAACTCAACTGAGTATTCAGTAAGATAGTTATCTACTACAAGCTTCTTAGGACTCTGTTTTTGAAAACTCAGATCAGTTGAGCTAATTTGAAGTTTTGAAAGCTGCTCAGTTTATTGTCTCAGTAGACATTAACCCAGGGCATCTTGTGTTTCTCTGGACTATTTCCAGGACAACCTGACTCACTGATCATAATTTGTTAAAAGTTTAAAAAATCATTGTACACGTGTATTCCCTCCCCCCCATACACGTGTGAGGCTCGTTTACCCTTGGACCAACATACCTAATATACAAATTCATAGTTGAACATATTTCAAATTGCCCTCAAATTATTAATCTGCTCTCCACTCTTACAATTTTTTTTTCCATTCGCTCATCTGACATTTGTTCTATCTCATCTCCTCCATTCGTTGTCTCCACGGTTGTTGTAGTCCTTGTCGCTTTCTCCTCTCCCACTGCGGCAGGAAAGTCCTTGAATGTGTCGCGACAATATAACAATGAAAAAAAAAATAACATGTGGTCACCGTTTGAACCAGAAAAAAATTTGTGAATTAAAAACTTGATCACATAAGTTTAGAAAAAACGCAAGATGAACTAATTGATGTTCCTCAAGTCCATAATTTCATTATAATATGTAATACATCTTTTGAAAGTTATTTAAGCATACAATTTTAGTTTAGAAGATATTCAAAGTTTTAAAAAACCGTTTATGTAGCCCACTATTATTTAATAGTTTTTTTAATTGATTCAGTCCCCAAAGTAATATATAAACTATAAATTTATTCAATCCACGCATTTATATATTTCATGTTAAACCATATTTAATTAAGTCAAATATTTCGAGCTTTATTTTTTTTAATTCATTTTTTTCTATTTTACATATCTAGTCCCATGAAATTTAAGTCTTTTAGAAAAATAGAAAATTACTACTAGCTACATAAAATTAACCCTTAATTCTAAAAATTACTAACGTTATTCAACTATTACTATAAACTACAAAAGGGGATCAAATTGGACATTCTTACCCTTATTTCCCTTAATTCAAAATCAACTCCTAGCAATCCCTTAATTAATCTTTTTATTACACGTTTTTATCATCTCTTTTCTTTCAATTTCAAAATAAAAAATCAGCTTTCTCTCTCATGCTCTCTCTCTCTCTCATCTCTTTACTCCTCCATGGCCAACAATGGTTACAGACCATGGTGAAGAATGCACCGCCAGCGACGGAGGTGCACTTGTCGACGGTCATCGCCGCCCTTTAGGTTCAAAGCTTTGTGGGTTAAGCGCTCGGATTGCGAAAGAATAATTACGGGTAATTGGTTCTTCCGTCTATCTTGAAATTGATTGAAACATGTGCAGTAGGCTCTCTTTCTTGGGTGGGTTTGACTTTAAGAGGTTAAAGGAAAAATATTGATTTAAGAAAATATTAATAGTTGATCTTAAGAAATGAATTATTACAATGGTAGTAAAATATGAGCTAGTGGATCTCCAACACCAATTGAATTCTGTTTAAGCCAGGAAAGCATTATGTGAAAACAACGTCCTAAAGAAAATTGATACCACGAAGTGATGGAAACACGAGTTATTTCCACTCCTTCACGAATAAGGGCTAGAAGGTTAACCATTTTCATCATTGGAGGACACCCATGGAGTGTTCCAAAAAGGAGGAGATGCAAGAAATTATCATGTATTATTTCAAGAATAATTTCCAATATATGCAGCCTGCCACTAGCAACATTATAGAGGTTCTTTGGCGATCGAGGCATAAGCCAAGTCTAGAGAATCAGATCTTTTAAATCTATGAACATGTTCAAATCTTTTGGTCCTGATGGTATGAGCTTTTTTTTTCAGAAGTTTTATCATGTTGTTGTATTGATTTTATTTCCTTTGTGCTTAAATTTCTTAATTTGTATCTGCTTTTAATCCTAGCATGAAAAAATTCTTCATTTTCCATATTCCTATGATTAAAAATCCTACCATTATTGCTCAATTTCGTCCTATTACTCTTTGTAGCGTTGACAAGAAGCTCGCTTCTAAATACATAGTCAATCGTTTCACGAGCGTCCAACCTATCTTATCTCAGAATATCATCCTGCTTTTGTGTCACATCATCTAATTAATAATAATGTTTTATTAATGCTTTGATCCTATTAAGTTAGACATTGGTAAAGATTTTAAATATATTAGATGGAGCTTCATAAATGAGGTGCTTTCGCGCAATGCTCTTCCAGAACTACATCGTGAATCTTATATCAACATGCATTTCAACAACCACTCTCCTTCATGTTGCATGGATACTCATTTGGTTCTCTAGTTCCGCAGCACGCAGTACTTTCAAGGCAACCCCTTGTCATGGTACTTATTTATTATCTATTCCGGTGTTATCTCCTTCATTTTGTAAGATCTTCATTCTTGCTACAACATTCATGAAGTTATCCCGTGTCAAGTATCTCTCACCTCTTCTTTGCTGATGATACACTATTTCTTGGTTTGAAAACTGAGGTGAAGGCCACCCATCACAGGAATGCTATTAATATGTATGACAGGGTTCCTAGTTAACAGATCAATTATGATAAATCTAGAATTTAGTTCAGTCTTGAAGCAGGTTTACACCTGATCAAAGCAACCATTTTTAATATCAAGGCATGAGGAAACTGGATTCACAAGTATTTTGGCCTGCCTTTGGTCATTGGAAAGAAGAAGAAATACATTTTAATGAGATAAAGGATAGAGTTTGGAAGCAAATATTTGGTTAGAACAATAATACTCTTTCTCGCGCAGAAAAAGAAGTCCTCATCAAGTCTGTTATTAAAGAGATCACTGCCTATACTATTTCCTACATTATAATTCATGATGCGTGGCTTGATGATATCAACTTAGCAAGGGCACATTGGTGGGGTTCAAAGAACTTTGAGGAGAAAACCAATTGGATTTCCTAATCAAAATTAACTAAAATCAAGGGTGATGATGGACTTAGTTTTAGGACACTGCTCTCTCTTCAACTCATAGGACTTTTCATAGATTCAAATGTTTTGCTACTTATTGATCATAGTCACAGTTGCTAGAACATGAATTTTGTTGAAAATCTTTTTTCTCCAAATGTGCGATACTCATTATGCCCCTGTCTATCTAAAGAGTTCTTTTGTGCCGGACAAATGGGTCTGGCATCATTAGAAAAGATGGAAGCTTCATGAAATCTATTTTTCACGCCTTTAGATATGCATTTGAAGGATTGATTCTTGGTTCAAGTTTTGGTCACTCACAGCTCTGGAAGAAACTATGGTCCTTATAGGTGCCACCTAGAATCCTTCATTTTTTCTAGAGATGTTGTACGGTCTCTCCCATTTCCGAACAATCTTGCTCGGAGGGGTGTTCATCATAACCTGACTTGTATGTTTTATAGTAGTTTTGTTTGCCCATCGCTCAAGTTTTTCTTCAAATATACTCTCGAGCTTAGTCTTTGGGAGCGTCTGGGTGTGACAAGTTTGGTTCTTGATAACACTAACTTATCAACCACTGTTTCGTTTCATAATGTTATTATATTAGGTAATCGTCCTCTAATTTCTCTCTTCTTGAGGTGTTGCTATTTCCTTTGGTTCTCTAGCAATAAAAAGATATTTGAAGGTGAGATTATGGATTCTCACGCTCTATCTTCATCCATCACAAGACTTCTTACAGGGTTCCAAGTCATTCAGATTCTGCATGGAGCGAGCCTCCTCCTATATGTTTTTGTCTTCCCTTGATGCAAACATCCATCCTCTAGCAACCCGCGGTTCTATTTTGATGGAGCGGTTTCATAGCATTTTTCCTAAGCTGGTTGTGGGATTTTTGCTAAAGGCCAGGATAAATAAAGTTCTTCTATGGACGTGAACGAAAGTTCAATGGCATCTAAGATCTTGCCCTTCGTGAAGCCATCCTCCTTTTTTGTTCCCGTGGTTTGCCGGATGTGTCCGTAATTGGAAACACATTGAATGTCACCCACTCCTCTTTGTGTGGGGGAGATTGCTCTACTAACTCTTCTTATTCTTGAAAAGGAGGGTATTTGTTTGAGTCCTTTTAGAGGTCCGATCTATTTTTGTTTTGAATTCAAGCTAACAACTCTCAACAATGGAATAGGTATCAAATGCAAAACCATTATTAGTTGATACTCAGAAAAGTATCACTTACTGAAAGGAAAAATATTAGTGTAGTGACTTGTGTAAAACCGTAAAAACACCAAGACTTTATAGTGGTTAGATCAAAGTGATCTACATCCACTGTGTGAGACTCCAAACTTCTACTATATTCAGCACCTAAGGCTATACAAAGATCTATCAAGATAACATTCAGATTTACAACTATAAGCTTGCTCGTTTTCCTCAACTTTGACAAGTGATAACTCACAAATGAATGAATGAACTCTCAAACTAATGAATGCTCCTTGAACCCTCTTATATCTAGTGTTATCTCATAGAAAGAATCAGCAGAGAATATAAAAGGAAACCGCTTAAAACAACCTTCAAAGTTACACCAGAAACGGTTATAACAACCTCCAACTCACTTGCTTTGCTTGCAAGTTTATTCCAACCCTCTCACATTTGCAATCTAATCCAACAACATTGCCTTATTTGTTTTGATGTTGTACACTCAACAAATCTCCACCTTAGCATCCAAACTAACCAAGCTAGTTCAAAATCTCACAGCACTGCTCAATTAAGAGCAGCCCCCTCCTTAACCAATTCAGTGAAGTCCAAAGAGACCAAGACACAACCTAAACTTAGAAGTAAGTAGTGACTTGGTGAAACAAAAAGGTGGTAATCTACTCTGTAGCAATCTTAGAGACCTTTGCAACCCCCTTTTCAGTGACATCCCTCACAAAATACAACTTTACATTTATGTGCTTAGTTCTTTCATGATAGCCTTGATGCTTGGACAAGTGAATGACACTTTGATTGTCACAGAACACAGTAACAGTCTTCTGACTTACACCATGTTCCTTAAGAAATCCCTTTAACACAAGCTCTCTTTCACTGCTTTTGTCAAAGCAACAAATTCAACTTCCGTAGTTGGCAAAGCTACAACAAATTGATGCATTGACCTCCAACTAATAGTTGTTCCAAACAAAGTCAAAACATAACCAGTAAGTGACTTCCTTTTATCTGTGTTTGCTGCAAATTTAGCATCCACATATCCCACTAAAGGTGAACTTCCTCCATCGTTCTTCTGAAACCTCAACCCTTTAGCTAGAGTGTCATTTACATATCTCATTACCCATTTGACAGCTTCCCAATGTTGTTTTCCAGGATCACTCATGTATCTGCTAACAACACTTATAGCATGAGTTAAATTAGGCCTACAACACACCATTGAGTACATTAAGCTTCCAACTGATTTTGCATAAGGAATTATGTTCATCTGAACCCTTTCTTCTTTTGACATAGAAGCCTGCTGCAAAGATAGCTTAATGTTCTGTCCTAAAAGAGTAACAATTGCTTTAGACTGATTCATGTTGAACCTCTTCATGACTTTCTTCAAGTATGAGTGCTGACACAAATCTATAGAACATGTCTTCTTGTCTCTACTGATCTCCATGACAACTATCATCTTAGCTTTACCAAGGTCCTTCATTTCAAACTCTGACCTTAAAAGATCTTTCACTGCATCTATTCCACTAATTGGCTCACTTGCAATAAGCATGTCATCTACATATAACAAAAGAAATGTACAAGAATTTTCACTCCTTTTGAAATGCACACAACTGTCATACCTACTCCTACTAAACCCCACTGATAAAATGAACTCATCAAACCTCAAATACCACTGTCTTGGACTTTGCTTCAACCCATACAGTGATCACTTGAGCAAACAAGTCTTATTCTCAGCATTAGTCACTGAAACTCCCTCTGGAATCTTCATGTATATCTCTTCTGATAGGTTTCCATGAAGGAAAGTTGTAGTTATATGCATCTAATGCAACTCTAGATTGAACTGAGCTACTAAGGCAAGTAGAATCCTGATTGAGCAATGCTTTAAAACTGGAGAGAAAATGTCATTGAAATCTATGCCTTCTCTTTGAGTAAATCCTTTAGCTACTAGTCTTGCTATGAATCTTACTTCACCTCCTTTACTAGCTTAGCTTCAGGTTTCTTCTTGTAAATCCACTTACAACTTACAAGCTTATGTGACTTTGGTTTATCAACAATAATCCAGGTTTCATTCTTGTGTAGAGAAAGTAGTTCTTCTTCCATGGCAACTGACCACTTCTCTCTCTCTCTCTCTCTCTCTCTCTCTCTGTCTCTCTTTACTTCTTATAGCCTCACTGTATGACTTAGGCTCATAAGACTCCACCTCAAATGTTGTACACAATGCAAATGAGACCATATCAGTATCTCTGAATCTCGGAGGTGCATGTATAGTTCTTCTCGGCCTATCTTTGGTCTACTGATAAGAGCTATACTCATTTCCGTCTTCATCTGAGTCATCTTCTGCATTTTCACCAGTGTTGTCATCAACTTGTCTTCTGATCTGTTGATGCTCCACCTCAACTCTAGAATTCCCATTCTGATTATCAGTAGACGACTCAGTAGGCTTCAGTGGCATCTTACTTTCATCAAAAGTGACATCTCTACTAATAATGCACTTTTGATTTCCAAATTCTAAACACCACAGGTTTTAACCCTTCACCCTTTGAGGATAGTCTATAAACACACACTTCAGTGCTCTGGGCTCCAACTTGTCTTGCTTAATGTGAGTATAAGCAAAACACCCCACAATTCTTAACATCTTGTAATCAACATGATGTCCTGACCACATCTCTTCAGGAGTTTTGAACTTTAAAGTTGTAGATGGACTTCTGTTGATAAGATAAGTTGTTGTAGTAACTATCTCACCCCAAATAACTTTGCAAGCCCTGAAGTACTCAGCATACACCTCACTTTCTCAAGCAAAGTCCGATTCATCCTCTCAGCAAGCACATTTTACTGAAGTGTCCCTGGTATTGTCCTGTGCCTCATAATACCATTCTCTTTATAGAAGTTTGAGAATTCTTCTGATAAATACTCTAGCCCATTGTCAGTTCTCAGATGTTTCAACTTCTTCCCACTAATGTTCTCAACTTTAGTAAGCCAATCTTTGAAACTTAACAAATGCTTCAGCCTTAGCCTTAAAAATATAAATCCAGAATTTCCTCGAGTAATCATCAATGATAGATATGAAATATCTACTCCCACTTCTAGTAATTTTCTTAGCTGGACCCCACACATTAGAATGCACATATTACAGAATAGCCTTAGTGGTATGAGTACTGGTACTGAACTTTAACCTCTTAGCCTTGCCATATATACAATGTTTACAAATGTCAAGCTTAGAGACCTTAGCACCACATAATAGATTTTGCTTAGCAAATTCCTGTAAGCCCCTCTCACTCACATGAGCTAACCTCTTATGCCATAAACTAGTGTTATCAGTACTCTTAGCAACATGAGATTGACCTACAGCTGTGCTTCCAATAAGAAAGTATAGATCATGCTTTCTCTCACCCTTCAACACAATAGTAGGACCTCTTGAAACTCTAAGTTCACTATTCTCATATTCAAACTTATATCTCATTGAATCTAACATACCAAGAGAAATGAGACTCCTTCTAAGTTCAGGAACATACCTGACATTTCTGAGAAATCTTGTGACTCCATCAAACATTTTCAAAGTGACAAATCTTGTGCCCTTCACTCTACATGTTTGATCATTTCCTAACAACACATATCCACCTTTCTAATACTTGAAATCTTGAAACCAATCTCTACTAGGACTTATATGGAATGAACAACCTGAATCTAAAACCCAATTTGTACTAATATGAGCAAAAGTCACGGATAAAGCCTCTACAGATTCATAACCTGTATCATCCCTCTTCTCTTCAGTCTGATTTACCTGGTTAGGTGGATTTCCAGTAGTGGTGTTCTGATCTTTGTTCTTCAGAGCATTCCATTTAGCACAATTTTTCTTGAAATGACCAGGTTCATGACAATGAAAACACTTTCTAGTGTCTCCATCACAGGTGCCTTCACCAGATTTCTTATCTTGCTTCTTATTTCCCCGATTTCCACCTGATTTCTTATCCTTAGCCTTCTTCTTATGAGGATTGTTCTTCACAAATAGTCCTTCACCCATTGTTGTCTGATTCTGACCAATGGCCTTTTGCAATTCCTTGGATTTCAGAGCAATTTGTACATGTTCAAGGCTGAGTGAATCTTGTCTTCCAAATAGTATGATGTCTTTGAAATTCTCATAAGAATTTGGAAGAGAACTCAACAAGATTAGAGCCTGGTCTTCATTTGCAAGCTTTGTGTCAATATTCTCAAGATTATGTAAGATCTTGTTGAACTCATCTAACTGCTCCAACATAAGCTTTTCATCAGTCATCTTGAAGGCATAAAGCTTCTATTTCATATACAACTTGTTGGCCAGAGTTTTCACCATGTACAAGCACTCAAGCTTCTTCCATACACCCCTAGCAGTGGTTTCTTTTGAAACTTCCATCAAAGCCTTTTCTCTAAGACACAGAATGATAGTACTATGAGCTTTCTCAAGTATATCTTCAAGTTTAGCCTTCTTTTGTGGTTTAGATCCAGAAGCAACTTCGGTTTCTTCGTTCGGAGCATCTGATAATCCTTGCTGCACCAATAGAGCCTTCATCTTGATCTTCCAAAGACCAAAATCAGATTTCCCTGTGAACTTCTCAGTATCAAATCTGGTAACTCCCATCTTGACCCTTTCTCTTTCTCACAGACGGCACCAATTGTTGTGAATTCAAGCTAACAACTCTCAACAATGGAATATGTATCAAATGCAGAACCAGTATTATTAGTTGATACGCAGAAAAGTATCACTTACTGAAAGAAAAGGTATTAGTGCAGTGACTTGTGTAAAACCGTAAAAACACCAAGATTTAATAGTGGTTTGATCAAAGTGATCCACTATAAAATCTTGTTGTTTTTACGGTTTTACAGAAGTCACTGCACTAATATCTTTCCTTTATGTAAGTGATATTTTTTGAGTATCAACTAATACTGGTTCCGCATTTGATACCTATTCCATTATTGAGAGTTGTTAGCTTGAATTCACAAACAATTTTAAATTAGTAGAGCGAAAAATATTATAACGCACGGATTTACTTTATTTGTTAAGTCTAACTCGTCTTGGTCTATGAATTGGAGGTCTCCTCTCGACTTTATTTTGTAACTAGGTGTTAAGTAATTTCATTTTTCAATATAATTTGTTTTCCTATCAGAAAAAAAAAATTGTAGATTCATAAAATCTTATAAAGAAAAACAAAAGAGAAAATAAAACAATATGATATGCACCTGCGCAGCCTATCAATTTCAACGTGCGTATCAAACTGCAATCCGACCAAAAGCTGAAAGCTAAGCAACAGTCACATATATTCAAATATTGGAGAACTAGACTTGCTTTGAATTTCAATTTGTCTCACCATGACTTATATGATGACTTTCTTTCGTAATTATATAGTGTTTAATTAATTAAAACGCCCCCGTCTCTCCGTTCCATGAATAAACCGCCCCCTTATTTTTCATTAATTAAAACAAAAGCATGCCATAAATATTTTTGACAAATATAAAAAATTTGTAGCAATATTTTTCCACAGGTAATGTTTAATTTTTTTCCATACATTCAACATGTGTAATATTTTATTCTGATAAATAAAACAAATGCATAAAAATAAATTAAAAAATTGTATATAAAAACAATTGTAGCAATAATTTTTATGTATATATGCAAAATAAATTAATGTGAAGGAGCCCTATAAATTACTCTCCAATGAGAAACTTCGTAGCTTTTTAATTAAATAAACGATGAAACTCTGTAATTTCATAAGAAATAAATGACAGTCAACAATGGTGAAAAAGAAATGAAGGGGCGGGAGCTCTTTTGTCTTGAAAAATGAGTTTGATAATTTAGACATGTGAAAGAAAATTTTAGAAATTATAGGTTGGGGTAGATTGTAAAGAATCATTCCATATTGTACCTAAAATCAACCTCTTTTTTTTTAAGATAAAAACTTGTGCGAGTCCGAATTCACGGTATACTCTATATGTTCATTCTATTTTTAAAGTAAGCAAAAACAATCACATAAGAAATCATTGCATTGTTCAATTGCTAAAATCAAATATCAAGTGAAAATAACTAATATTGACCAACGGATTATTAAACAAAAATAACTATTAACTTTTGAAATATATTTAAATTGCACAATGCATTTGTATGTATACAAAATTTTGTTTAAATTATAGGTCTTATGGAACACTCTTATGAATCAGGTTTATATATGAACTTTATTACTGTTATGCACAATTTTTTTTATGTTTAATAGTAATAATTTTGTGCATAACAGTAATACTTTCTTTTACATAACAATGATACTAAAAATATAGAGTTTACAGTGAACTCGAGTTTACACAAGTTTTTATACTTATGTATGCAATTGATATACACTACAAGAAAATGAAGAATTGCCTACCAAAATTTTCAAATGCCTATGAAATTTTCCTACAAAAATAATTTGGTCCTTAAAAGTGACTATTGCCTAGGATTTGCCTACCAATTTTTAGAAAACTCTATGAAAAGTTAACTACACAAAATAATTTCTTAGGCAAACAAATTACCTACCATGAAACTACCTACACATTCCTAATTTCCGTAGGCAAACTAATTAAGTACAAAAGATAATTCCCTAGACAACTTACATTTTTGTAGATAATTATATTTATGATTTAGAAATGACTTACAAATAAATTTACCTACGAATTACATTCCGTAAGAAAATTTACTTATGAATAAAAGTACTTAGGCAAATTCTGTCCAAAAAAAAAGTGTTTAAGCAAATTGAAATATTTCCTAGACAATTCTCTATTTTTTTTAATATTCATAGGCAAACCTCTAATTTTTTTTTTTGGTGATAGTTACACAAGACTTTATGTAAACTAGTGGATCTTATGGATGCAATTGACATAGTCAATAAAATTAAATGAGTACGGTTCATAAATCTCTTTTCTTCTTATGGTAATCTTTTTTTGAAAAAAAGAAAAAAAGTCAAACATATAGTTCATGTTTACTTTAACTCTCATAAATACAAATAGTGCACTCTAATCAGCCATTCAAAGAATTGAAGGTTTGACGCCACCAGCAAAGCAAGTTGGGGCTGTTTAATGCGTGTTACAAGTTTTGACGAATTAGCAGGTCTTCAGGCGGGCAACACAACAATAAGGTTACACGTTTTCACATAATTAAAGTTATTTATTCAAAAAGAAAATTTAAAAAAAGGAATTATTATAGTTAAAATATTTAAAAATATTTTTTTTTTCATGTTCCCCAAATGTCTATTAGTTCCCAAGTTAATAGCTAGCAATTACTGACATTAAATAAGAGCAAAAGATATAAATATAAATTTAATGATATATTAATATATTAACAAACCTATTTTTGTGAGACAAATGGAAATAGAAAAAAATCTATATACTTTTGTGGAACGGGGGAGGAAGTCTGCAACATGTTCTGTAATTTTTATAGAGTAAATCTCTTGTATATAAGGTGTATCATGCATCTCATATAAATATTTTAGATGATATTAGTTGTTTGTTTTCACTGATCAACTAATACTGCTTAAAAATATCAATGTATGAATTAATAATGTTCAGTTTAAAGAACTAATATCATCTAAAAATACATTTGAGTTACACGGTGCACTTATATATACAAGATATTTTCTTTTTTGTATGAGTAAATCTCTCGGTCAAAATTACTCCGTACAAATTGACTGATTTATTAAAATTAAGTATATGGAGATTTATTGATATATTAAATTGTTGCTAGCATATATATAATCATATAAGCTTGCATGTTTGAAAGATAGTCATATCAAATAGCTGCATCTGCATGTTTGTTTCAGTACCGAGACATGAAAAATAGTTAATTGCAAAGAGAAAATCACCACCTATCTAAAAAAATATTTTAAAATATCTAGGAATAGAACCCCCCAAAAATTCATCCAACAAAAAGAAAAAAAAACTCTTATTATTTATCCCCAAAACTTAATTGAAGATTCCAAAAATAATTCTCCACCCCAAGTCACTTTTTAATAGTTTATAGATATAGATATAAATTATAGATTATAGATAAGTGACATATTTATTATACATGCCCTTGCCACTGTAACTGATATTACTTTTGGTTCATAAAATCTTATATAAATCAATATACTGCTAAGTCAGGTTTATTGTGTAATTTATATGTTGTGTATGTCTATTTTATGGTCATTAGTTTACAATTCTTTTGTATTTACCTTAATTTAGCTACTTTAGTCTCGATTGTTTTAATTTTATATTTTATATGTAGATTTTAGGTTGTTTTGGCACGAAGAATGTCAACCTAAGTTGGTAAATCAAACACTGAATAAGTGTACTTGATAACCAGTGAGAGCAAGACACGTATGTATGGAGCCGACATTGCAGGGTGAAGTGCTTCAGAGTCAAACAACTAGAAATGACAAGCATATATGCTTTCGGCCATGCCGCCTCTGTGCACATCAAATCAAGCCTGCAAACCTACCTAAAATAGACCGAAATTCGAATTTCTCTCTAATGGCTAGTTCGATTTCGTGCCTATATATATAGGAACAAACCTTCATAGTAAGGTTACGAAAATTATCATCAAGCTCAAGCTATCCGCAATTTCCGCACGAAGAACACAAAATTGAAGAATATTTCTAAGTGTTCATCCCACAGTTCTTAGCATAGAAATCTTATCCTTCAGCCTTAGGCTACTCAAATACTAGGATAGATTTCTAGTTGGAACACAACAAATCTTATACCCAAACCAAAAGTTAGATTAAGTTTGTTTAGCAAGATTCCAGACTAGGGTTTCTAGTTTTGATCTCTAGGATTGGTTGAGTGAGAACTCTTGAAACATCTGTTGCATTGTGTTGTACTAACACATAAAACTAAGTCCAGTTGGTTAGTTGGTGCCCCTGCTGATAGGGAAGAGTGGACGTAGGACAAGTTGTCTGAACCACTATAAAAATCTGGTGTGTCTTTATCTGATTTACCTGTTTTACACTATCTGCACACTACATGTTTAAGTATTGCATGTGTTGGTCCCGGTGAAAACGAGTCTTACACGTGTATGGGGGGGGAATACACGTGTTCAGTGTTTTTAAAACTTTTTCTTACTGAGGTCAGCTTGGGTCAGATAATCCTGAAGATTAGGTTCTGAGAAGCACAGATCGCTCTGAGTCAAAGTCTACTGAGACAGTGATCCTGAGCTGCTTTCAGATACCTCAGATAATCCCAACTGAGTCCTGAGTGTCAGAGATCCTGAGTTGCTTGGATCAGATAACTAACTTACTGAATCCTCAAATGAGAGTTCAGTTTGGTAACTATCTGTTCTAGCTACTCAGTCGTGCGGAATGGTTGGCCCTTAGTTTATACTCGTTTTAAGCTTTGCTGAAAACCTTCCCTTTATGAAATAGTGATTAGGCTGTGATTCACTTATGCAACTTCAGTGGATTGATTCCAACTGAATATCAGTGAAAAGTATGCTTTCAAAATCAAGTCAATGCAACAGTTAAGCACAGATAAGGAAAGCAATAAAGAACACAACAATTATAGTGGTTCAGAGACTCAAGCTCCTACGTCCACTCTCCCTGACTCTTCAGAGAAATTCACTATCAACTTCTGAGCTTTCTGACTACCTCGTAGTTTACTTACTCAACTCGGCCCTGAGTTTTCTGACTACTCCACGTAGTTTACTTACTCAACCCGACCTTGAGCTTTCTGACTACCTCCGTAGTTTACTTACTCAAACACAAACAAGCTTTCAGACTACCCCTGTAGCTTAATAACTTCTCCTCAAGAGTTTTCTGACTACTCCGCGTAGTTTACTAACTCTTTACAACTCTTCTCACCAACAAACACACTCCAACTACCTTCTCATGGGTTTGGGGTTTCTTGGTTGGTTTCCAACTAGGATGAGATATCCTTTACAATGAAGCACAATGCAAAGGGTTAGGATATCTCGACTAAGCTTTGGATATTTCTTATCAAGCTAGGCTTAGTATAGTGAGCTCTCTTCAATGTAGAAGCACTTGGGAAATTCTAAGTTTTTCGAGTGCTTTAACTTTTGCAAGAATAAGTTTGAGCTCTTGAGTTGCGTATAAATTTCCCGTAACCTTACAATGTAGAGGGTCACCAGTATTTATAGGCATACACCAAGGTCACTCTTGAAAACTATCCGTTGGAGAGACAGCTTCGTGAGTTCCCTCTTATGGTGTGTGAGAAACGGCTATATTTAGGGTTTGAAACTCCCTAACACGTTCTAGGCAATAGCCTTTCATGTAGTCGTTCTTCACTTTTTGCAGTCTGGAACTTTTGTACATCTGACATCCTTTTCAGCGACCTGTCACTGTCAGTGTCAGTATGGTACAGTGTTGTCTTCCTCTTTTTGACTTTTGTCTCCAGTTAAAGGTAGACACCTTCAACGGCTCTTTTTGGTTACAAACTCTGAGTTTGATATAACCTTAACAACACTTCTGACTTAGTTCCTTTTGTCTGCATTTGAATGTCTTGGCAATATCTAACTTTCTAAGGAATCGCGATTTTCTCAGAGTTGCATCCTTCAGATAGATATTTTCAGTGCCTCGGAACATTTAGGTTTATACTGAGCATTCAGTACCTTACTGAGTCTATAGTAATTACTGTGCCTTCAGTATTCTTGATCTTCAATCTTCAGTCTTCAGTCTTGCGTCTTCAGAGTCTTCAGAGTCTTCAGGGTCTTCTGAGTCTTCAGAGTCTTCTGACTGATACACTGAATCTTCATGCTGAGTCTTCAGTATCTCAGTTTCACACTGAGTCTTCAGAACCTATCCTGAACTATATCTGCTGACTATACATTCTGCAGATAACATCCTGAATATTCTAAAAACTGAATCCTGACTCAACTATCAAGATCATTCTGAACATGTCATACTCAGGGGTTTTGGGATCAAATCAAAATCATATATCTTTTATTAAATTCATCTCCCAACAATTTCCCCCTTTTTGATGATGCCAAAACCTATCTTGTTACAAAACATATAACCTATACTCAGGTTTCAGTTTATCCTATTACAAGATTGGTTGTCTCCCAACAATTTCCTAAATCAGAAAAACTCCCAACAATTTCAGAGAGTCTTCCAATCAATTTAAATCATTTAGCAATTTCTTCAGTAATGAATCTCTTTAAATAGTTCATTACCAAATACTTAAACAATTTCTCCCATATAAACATACAATCAGTTCAGAGACATTCATTCAGGCATATCAAAATAAAAGACATGTAAATAAGATAATGAGATATTATCTTTTGAGCATAATGATAAATCTTCATTGATGATTGGTATCCCATTACAGATTACAATGAGTTTATCGACAAAATCAAAAAGACAAAAATTTAAAGATTACAGAATCTTCTAAGTCTTCAGTCTTCAGTCTTCTGATCTTCAGTTTGCTTCATTCTCAACTTCATCAGCGGGCACCTCCAGGTCGAACATTCCGAAAAATCTCTTCTTCATCTCATTTCTTTCCTTGATGATGTCCGGACTGTTTCCTGTTAAACCCAACTGACCAGCATACTGAGCAATCTCTTGAGTAATGACCTTCTCATTCACCAAGCCATTACCAAGTCTTGGAGGAGGATAGGAATATGGACCAGGAGCTACTATCTGTACCTCTCCTTCATCCGCAAGGTTAACCCATCCCTGTAGATACTTTGGATAGAAGGTAAGTAGATATTCATTGAATGCTTCATTCTGATCTGAGCTTTCCCCTCTTCATTCCCTGAGAACATCATAATTGAACCAGAAGGTTCTCTTGACTTCTTCCCACATATCGTTGAGTTTGATAGGCATCCATTTATCAACGTGGGGCCACTTTAGTGCTTTTGATGTCTCTTTCCTCTTGCTCGCAAACTTCCTGAATTCACTCCTTCGCTTCTGCTCTTCATCTATCTTCTTTCTGATCACAGACGCTCCTGAGACCGAAGCAGCAACTTTCTTAGCTTGTTCTTCTTGGAGTGTCTTCAGAGCATCTCTCGTGTTGAAGACTTTCTTCTGAGGTTGAGACTCAGATTCTTCCGTTTCTTCATCATCGAATCGCTTTTCTGGATTGGCTTAGAAGCCTTTGCACGTTTGCTTTACTGGGTTGAACAACGCCCAAGGCTTTCCTCTTCATAGGCAATTGATGAGCGACTGACTTGTTCAACCTTTGCTCTAGCACTTTTCGGTTTCTCTCTTGCAACATCAAGCATGGTTTGCTTAGAAACTCGAGTGTAGATAGACTTTTCTACGGCGAACTTCAACTTCTCGGTAGCCCGACTTCTCTTAAGGCTTTGGCTAGATTATACATTTCAAACATCTTTTCGAGCCTTCTTCTCCAAAGTCACGTGCCATGAACTTTCGAGGTCTGAACTTCCTTTTCCCCCTTCTTGGCACCGTAATTTGGAAGAAGTCTGGAGAAATCTTTGTGTCCATGTGATATTGTTCTTTGCTCACACAATGAACTTCTCCGCTATCTCGATCTTGTTCGTCTTCCAGCCTCCTTAGATGGTTTTTGGCCACAGAAAATTCTTCAGATAAGTGGGCAAACTGGCCAGAGAGAGCTTCCTTAAGCATTTCTGTCATCTTGGTTATGAAACATCGAGCTCATTTCCTCAGCAAGCAGATTTTATCATCACTTCATTCCTCTCGCCAACTTCACCTCTAGAAATGCAGTTGACTCGGTGGTTCCGATTCATTTCAAAGATTGAGCTCAAAGCCTTGACTCCTCCGGCTTTTCATTCAACTTATCTTCCATGGAGGTCATCCGAGAGGTCGAGTGTTTTGGATTAGCACCGACTCTCAAGAAAGTGACTAAGACCTTCTATCTGGCGAGCTTGATTGACCAATGTTTCTTCCATCCGAGCAATCTTGATCATCATTGGCTCAACCTTCTCAAGTTTCTCCATCAAGGAGTGAGATCAATCTCGGGAACCTTCTGACCTTCTGTGCTATTTGATCATCCCGAGCTTGACTTCATTACGAGCTCGGTCTCTAATCGAGCCTCGGTCATTTTATCGAGACAATTGAGAATTAAAGATAGTACTTTTCATTAACTTTGGCATAATTGTTAATAGTGCCAAAAGGTACCAAGAGTGCTAACCGATCTGAGTTGACCAATTCGAGGTTGATCGACCTTGATGAGTCTCCTTTTCCATCCGAGGACCGATTCTCAACATCTCCCTGTTGGTTCCCATCTCCATCTTGAGATTTGTCTCCATTTTGCTTGGGGCACCAACCCGGTAGTTTTTCTTTATTAACTTCCTACGAACCCGGCTCATCAAAATCGGAGTTTTTCATCCCGAGCTTTATCCTTCGAACCTTGAGAAGTCGGTCGGAAAAAAATTTGTTTCCTCATTCCACGGTCTTCCCTCTCGAAAGCGGCAATATCAAGCATCTTGGGAAGAGTCGATTGAGGATGAACACAGTTGTCCTTAATCTGAAGAAACATCTTGCAGATCGAGGGTATGAGTGAGCTCAAGGGTAGCGATCAAGAATGAATCGTTTCCCCTTGCTCCTCCACTCGCCTTCTTGACCTCGCCCTTCTTCCATCTCGGGCTCTCTGGTTCCGGTTGAGCGTCATTTTGTGGGATCAAGCGATGTAGATCTTTCGAAGCTCATCAGAATAATGCTGCTCCTGAGTCTCGGCTGACCTCTGAAGGTTGTGCAGTCCAGTCCTCGATTTGCATCCGAGTGGGTTACGAGGCTGGTGGCATATCCTCGATTTAGTCGAGGTTGGCTCGTCGGGTTGAGCCTGCACACCTTCGGATCGACTCTGGTTTGGCTCTTCTGTCTGACACTTTTCTGAGTAGGTATCTCTGAGGTGCGAGCTCCTTTAAAAATTTCTTGAGAAATTTTATCTGGTGGCGATGTCTCGAGCACCTCGGAAAGAAGACACTGCTCCCTCGGTCTGATCCTGTGTCTGGAGATAACTGAGCCAACACTTGTAATGGTGAATTACAGGCGGTTTGGCCCTCGGTTGAATCTCTTGAGAATCACTTCCATCTTCATCGGTGAGAACCACCAATCTTCTGCGCTTTGGGGGCAAGGTTCTACCTTCATTATTCTTGCACCTGCTCCATCTTTGCCTCCAACAAAACCTTCCCCTGGTTTGTTGAGTCTCTTTATCACCAAGAATTGGTGATTCTACCTTCTTTTTCTCTCTTCCCCGATGGCACGCTTCTTTTTGCAAAGAATTGGTTTAAAGAGAATTTTGGATTTAGGGAATGTGGTCGAATTGGCGAAGATATCCTCCTCCTCTCTCGCACATCTCCAAAATATAAGCAATTTTGGTGGCATGGTGGATCTTGCCTTTGATTGAGATCGCCCGTCAACCTTCTTCAAAACTTTGGTTCGCTTTCACTCACCGTCTGAATCAGAATTTCAGCCGGTTGAAAGTCTGTGGTGGGTGAGGCTTCTATCGCCGCCATCAATCGAGCCGGTCTCGACCGCTCAAAACTCCCAAGAAGACTCATGATGCACTTGCTCACAATATCCATCAACACACGATATTGTGGCTTTAAGTGCCTCTTATGTAATGTCGCCTCAAACTTAACAGATTCAAAGCAATCCTATCTAAGTACTCCTCGCTCTCTACGACATATACATCGTAGGATCCTCTCCTCTATCACGAGCTCAAAAACATCATTGATTTTTCGGAACTATATACAGATCCCTCTCAAAATCGACGTATTTGGACGAATGCTCTAAATGTGATACAGTTAACTTAGAATGCATACAACCCTCTTCATCTATCTTCAAGTTATAGATGAATTTGATTACCTCTTTCGCAAACTCACGGTCGTAAACTTTGCGACTAGTTGGAGTGAGTTTAGCTTGGTTGAATCATATACGCAGAGCCTCCTCTTCCCGGCTTTGAGTTGGTTGTGCTTTCAAGTGAGACAACGAACTTCGTACCACGGCTTGTTGGTTTCGGCTAATCTCTCGAACAGGGTTGGAGCCATTTTAGAGTTTGATTGAAGAAATGAAGCTTTAGGGTTTGGAGAATTTTTGGGCAAAGGGGATTTTTATTTGCAGAGGATTTGAGAACGAAGGGTTTGATAAAATTTTGGCTTGAATGGCTGATTGGGGTTTATATAGCCCGAGATCGTGGGGAATCGCGTTGGTTAGGTGAAAAACAACGGTTGAGATTAATCTCCGATTAATCGGGTATCTGAACCGACGATCTACGAAAAAGTAAGCCGCCATAACATCCTCATTGGTCATTAATGTAGCGAGCATTAAATGATCATTGACCTTCTTCGTAATTTAAAACGATCATAAAAAACATTCCTCGTGTGTTTTGTATTTATTGCGAATGATTCTCGAAGTTTTACTTGAGCAATAAATGAGTCGCGATGAGTGATTACTTCTTCGGACTAATTTTCTCTATCGGTCTTATCGAGTTAATCGACCTTGATAAAATGTCAAGATAATATCGAAAATCTTGAATTGGTTCAAGATGCTTCGAATCTTGATCTTTAGTAATTCTCGAAGTTTCACGAGACTCGATCAAGATTTCCATTTTATCTCGAGCTTCTCGGAAGAATGCGAGAAAACTTCATCATCCGAAAAATCTTCAATTTTTTTTGATTTTACTCTATACACCGGTTCTAACATCCCTAATTCAACCGAAAGTTCTTGAAATCTTGATTCCGCCAAAGGTTTAGTCAAGATATCATCTCTTTGCTTATCAAGATGAATTTTCTCCATCCTTAAGTCCTTCTTCTCGACATGATCTCGATGAAGTGATGTCCGATATCCACATGCTTGCATCGGTGTGTAATAACGGATTTTGTGAAATAGCAATGGCACTATTATTGTCACAAAATATTGGTACTTCATTGGCTACAACTTTATAATCCCTTAATTGTTGTGCGAGCCAAAGAATGAAAACGCAGACTTCGCAGACCATGTATTCGGCTTCTTGATAGATAGATGGTTGCTATCGAGGTTTCTTCGAAAACCAAGATATCGACTTACTTCCTAGAAATTGACAAGTTCTGAAGTGGACTTCACATCGGTCTGCAACCTCCATAATCAGCATCTGAGTAACCACTTAACTCAAGGTTATCATCAAGTTGGATACCATAATCCTCTATTCATTGTGCCTTTAAGATATTTCAGTATCTTTTTGGCAGCCTCCATGTGACTAGCCTTAGGATTAGCTTGGTATCTTGCACATATCCCAACCGCAAATGTTATATCCGGCGACTTTGTCGTGAGATAGAGCAATGATCCAATGATTCCTCTATAATCAAGATGACTTATCGATTTGCCTTGTAATCGGGATCCATCTTGTAGTTAGTATTCATAGGAATCCTAGCTCAGATTGCAATTTCAGACACCATATTTAGCAATCAGATCTCTGGTGTACTTTGCCTGGTTGATGAATATTCCTTCCTTTGATTGTTTCACTTGAAGACCTAGAAAGAAATTCATCTCTCCCATCATTGACATCTCAAACTTGCCTTTCATCAGTGTTGAAAACTTTTCACACAGCTGATGGTTTGGAGATCCAAAAATGATGTCATCAACATATATCCGAACTAGTAAAATATCTTTCCCATTCTCTATCCACGAACAGAGTTCTATCAATGATCCCTTTGACAAAACCATGGTCAAGAAGAAACCGAGAAAGAGTATCATACCATGCTCGGGTGCTTGCTTGAGACCATACAAAGCTTTTCCGAGAGCTCAGTAAACTTGGTCATTCTGTTTTGAAACCGGGAGGTTGTTCCACATAAACCTCTTCTTTAAGCATGCCGCTCAGAAATGCACTTTTCACATCCATTTGATGGTGTGAACTTCATGTGGGCAAAGATATGCAAGAAACAATCGATGGCTTCTAGTCTTGCAACAAAAGTAAAGGTTTCATCATAATCCAAGCCTTCTTCTTGGGAATAACCTTGTGCAACTAGCCTTGCCTTGTTTCTCACAATGTTGTTGTTTTCATCTCTTTTATTCTTGAAAACCCACTTGGTTCCAATGACATTGTGCCTTTTCTCGGGTCTATCTACCCGGCTCCCATACTTCATTCCTTGAGAATTGATTCAAATTTCATCCAATGAGAATCTTGTAGAGCTTCACCAATCTCAATGAGGTTCTTTCTCCGATAGGAAGCAAAGAGAATAGTGCACTCTCTCCATGGAACCTTCTTGTCTTAACACCTTGGGTTAGATCACCCACAATCGACTTGTAGGATGACTATCTAACCATTTCCTTCTTGATGTTCCCCTTCAAGAATATCCTCAACATTTGAAATGTTAGGTTCGATTAAATCAAGAACTCGCAGAGAACAACAGTAAAAGGAGAAAGGGAATCATCTTCCTCGTGGGAAATTTATTGCAGAACATTGTCGAGACATTTGTTCCCCTTTGGTTGATAGATTCGAGAATTTGCCTCATTTGTGACCACATCTTCATTGGCATCACATACCGAAGTCCGAACTAGTGTCTGCTCAGATTGGTCACCTTTGGAGTGTTGGTTTTCCGAGTCTCACCATCCCGATTTCCATCCCCGAACTTCTTTATTCGAGTCCGAGAACTACCCAATCATAGATAGTGACCGACTTCTTCTTTTCGTGTTCAATTGGATGATTTATCTTTCTGTTTAGGAGCTTAATCTGGTGATCCTCTTAGTCAGTTCATTTGCATCATGTTCTGTTTCTTCCGAACACAAGTAGATTCATCAAAAACAACATGAGGTGTTTCTTCCACAATAAGAGTTCTACAGCTTGTAAACTCGAAAGTTTTTATTGACTTCGTAATATCCTAAGAATATTCCTTCATCGCCTTTTACTATCAAATGTTTTCAACCGATCTTTACCATTATTGTGTATGAAACACTTGCAACCAAACACACGAAAAGAAAGAAACAAGAGGCTTCCTTTCATTCCAAAGCTCATAGGGTGTTTTGCCTTGACTCTTAGTCAAGATGGATCTATTCTCGAGAGTAGCATGCAGGTGTTGCGGCTTCAACCCCAAAACCTTTTAGGAATGTCACTTCAAAGAATCATTGTCCTTGCGAGCTTTCTTTCGAGTCCTGTTCCTTCTTTCAAAGAACACCATTTTGTTGAGGGTCCTTGCGGTGATGTTTAATGTAGAATTCCATTTCTTCGCACAATAATCGAAATGATATGATTTATAAACTCGCCTTTTTGTCGGATCGATTTTGACCACACTCAGATTTTTTCTCAATATCGAGCCTTTTCATGAAATTTCGCGCAAATTTTATTCGAGTCTCTTTTTTCTTCGAGTAAGAATATGACCCAAGTATATCTTGAGTAGTCATCAACTACTACCAATGTGTATTTCCGCCATTAGTGCTCACAGTGTTATAGGACCAAAAAGATCCATATGCAAGAATCAAGTATTCTCGTCAAGAGAAACTTCTACTTTGCTTTTTAAATGATGCTTTAACTTGTTTTCCTTTTCGCACGCATCACAAATATGTTCCTTATTGAACACTTCATTAGGCAACCCTCTCACAAGAGCTAATCTTGCAAGCTTATTCAGGTTTTGAAATTTAGGTGATTCATTCTTTTATGCCATAACCAAATCGGGTATCGTGGAACTTTTAGCAACTAAACATGTATCTTTAGGAGTTGAACTCCAATCGAGAAGATACACATTCCCTTTTCTTGTACCGGTCAAGAATACTTTCGTGATGTATCATCTTTCACAAAAAATAAGTTCTTAGAGAACTCAACATTGAAACCTTTATCACGTAATTGGCTAATTGAAAGCAAGTTATGCTTCAATCCGTAAACATATGAAACACCATGGATATGAATCGAGTCGACTTCCAAAGTTCCATATCCTTGATCATATCCTTGAGTTATCTCCAAAAGTGATCTGTGGGCCTCTTTGTTCAACATAGTCCATGAGCATCTTCTTGAATCTGTCATATGTCTTGAGCATCCACTGTCAAGATACCATACATCAGGAGCTTTTTCATCTCTGCTCATCAGTGCCATGTGATCTTTAGTCAGTTCAGTGCCCTTGTTTTCCTCCTGAAAAACAGATCAATTCTTAGGTACCCAATTTGTGTAGGGTCCTACAAGGTTAGATGTACCTTTCGGAATCCAAATCTGCCTGACAACTCTAATCACTTTAGAGTGGCTAATTTGTCTTCCATAAACATCAACATATACATCCACTACTCTGGGTGCCTTAGCAGTTTTTCACATATATGTGTGCTAGCTTTTAGCATGAACATGTGCCTTTGAATTCTTCTTTGGTTCAGGCCTTCTATTCAGATGCTTAGGCTTTTGTGCAGCCGGTCTAAATCTTTGTTGACTCGGGTTCAGATAACCTTTACCCTTAGGCAAGTGGGGTTCAGGTTGTGCATCTTTGAAATCTGGTCTTTCAAAGATACCGAGGACTTGGTCTCTTGATTGAGAATGTCTCTATTTGGGTGTTTCTCATCCGAGGATTCCTCCGATGGTTCAAATGTGGAGCCTTTCGGGTTTGCATTCTTAGCTGAGGCTTTGAAGTACTTGCTGAAACTTTCAATCGATCGCTTAGGTTTTCTAGCCTTCACCTGAGGTTTGGGCTTTCTAACCTGATCATTCAGTTTTACTGAGACCATAGGTCCTTTTCCCTTGTCTACAACCTTGGGCATTACTTCAGTTTGAAGTGTAGGTGCCACTGGTTTTACAAAGATAGTCTTCTTGCTACTTGATGCAAAGATTCGAGATGACCTTGTGAGGTTCCCCCCTCGAATAAATCCCAATCCAGTTTTTATAGTCACAGATCTCTGGTAACTTTCTGAATTTCATCTATTACATTAGATGCATTATTCAATAGAGTTAACTTCTTCATGCACTATCCTCATTCTGTAGAGTTTTATGCTTCTCGAGAGAGGTCATTGAACTTCGATTCGATTAATTTGAATCTCTTCAAGTGGATTTCTCTAGCTTCTCGATTAGGGACATTATCAACTTCTCTTTCTCGGGAGTTGTACCTTCCAAACATCCAGTTCATCCAGTAGCTCCCATTAATTGAGAAGTGATTTCAATATTGCTAGAGTCTTTCCATTTTAGATTTTTTCACTTTCGATTTTTATATTCGCTCTTGAGTTCTATTTAGCGATCCTTGCAAAAACAAAGATAGTCCTTCATCGATTCTCAAAAGAATCCATGGTCAAAATGACCGCTTTCAAAGTGGAACTTGAAAACTCTTGTGCTAGTGTAGGAGCAACAACAGAGAGAAAGAAGAGTTTACCTCCTCAATGGCCATCGGACATATGTCATCACTTTCCTTTGTTCGAGAATATTTCATCGAAGAGCTAGATCCTCCTCGAGTGTTCTTCTTCCGCAACCATGGCCTTTTTGCTAGAGAACTTCCGGTCTCTTTTAGCTTGCCTTTCTCTTCTCTCCTTAAGACTCAAATCACGGACAATCATCTTTGGAAGTGACCTTTCTTCCGCAATTAAAGCATCTGTTTGGTATCATCATCCCGATCATTTTCTTCTTTGGACTTGGAGTCTTTCCTTTTGGATGAAGATCCTTCAGCTTTCAGGTCCTTCTTCTTCTCAAAGATATCTCGTCCTCGGGTTTCTTTCGGTACTGTGGGTTCTGTAATAGCTTTTATATTTTCCAAATCTACTATTAAGTCTGTCAA
Organism: Stenogyne calaminthoides; assembly: GCA_037126765.1. Classification (NCBI taxonomy): domain Eukaryota; kingdom Viridiplantae; phylum Streptophyta; class Magnoliopsida; order Lamiales; family Lamiaceae; genus Stenogyne; species Stenogyne calaminthoides. The sequence goes on from JBBCBC010000032.1 coordinate 14,416,435, forward strand.
ACCTCCTTGCCATCGGTCTTTAGCTTTTCCTCAAGCTCATCCCCGATGTTTGGCATGGGGGTTCTCGAACTCTCTAGTCTTTCTGTGTTTTATCTTTGGCTTTTAAAGCCACATTTTTACTCGATGAAGAAGAATCATCTTTGCTGTCAGCCTTTTTGGATTTCTTATCAATTGCAAATTCATAGGCCTTCAGCTCAGAGAAGACTTGTTGGTAAGGCATTGAATTTATATTCTTGGTGTTTTCAATCACCTTTGCATGAATATCCCATTTCTTAGAAAGACCTCTAAGAATTTTCAATGCAACTTCTCTCTGTGGATATTTCTTTCCAAGTGCATTTAGATCATTCATGATCTTAGTGAATCGACTTCCAATTTGTCAATTGATTCACCATCATCCATTTCAAAACTCTCAAACTTTCCAATTGCCTTTGAAAGTTTGTTTTTTTTTATATGATCGTGCCTTGGCACATAACAAATAGTGTATCCCAAATCTCTTTAGCGAAATTACGGTGAGAGATCATTCCCATCACACCATCATCAATTGTCTTTGTATAGTGTGTCTTTTTGCAATTTAGTCTAGATTGACTAACTTTCTCTCCTCAGAGTCAGTTGGTCATCGACTTAGGAAATTTCGCTTTCTAGGATCAATTCTCTCATCTTCATTTCCTCTGGGATTCACCACAAGAAATTGGAATGGTCCTTGAGAGACCACTCTCCACATACGCTCATGTTTGGAATACGAGATGAGCTGCATTCTCGATCTCCAAAGATCATAGTTCTCCACCGAGAACATGGGAAGTTTTTAGAAGACATTTTATCGATCTTTTGAAAAGAATTTTTTTTTTCAAAGAAATAAGATCGATTCAGATAGACCACAAGTATTTTTGAAAATAAAACTTTGGTCAACACAAAGCAGTGGTCAAGTTGAACCACCGCTCCGATACCACTTGTTGGTCCCGGTGAAAACGAGTCTTTACGTGTATGGGGGAATACACGTGTTAGGTGTTTTTAAAACTTTTTTTCATCGAGGTCACTTGGGTCGATAATCCTCAAGATTAGGTTCGAGAAGACAGATCGCTCCGAGTCAAAGTCTCATCGAGATGTGATCCCGAGTCGCTTTCAGTGATACCTCGATAATCCCAACAGAGTCCCGAAGTGTCGAGAGATCCCGAAGTTGCTTGGATCGATAACTAACTTCATGAATCCTCAAATGAGAGTTCGGTTTGGTAACTATCTGTTTCTAGCTTACTACCGTCTTGAATGGTTGGCCCTTAGTTTATACTCGTTTTAAGCTTTCTCAAAAAACCTTCCCTTTATGAAATAGTGATTAGGTTGTGATTCACTTATGCAACTTCAGTGGATTGATTCCAACCGAATATCAATTGAAAAGTATGCTTTCAAAATCAAGTCAATGCAATGTTAAGCCACAGGATAAGGAAAAGCAATAAAGAACACAACAATTATAGTGGTTCGAGAGACTCAAGCTCCTACGTCCACTCTCCCGACTCTTGAGAGAAATTCATTATCAACTTCGAGCTTTTCGACTACCTCGTAGTTTACTTACTCAACTTCGTACGAAGTTTTACGACTACTCTCCGTAGTTTACTTACTCAACCCGACCTTGAGCTTTTACGACTACCTCCGTAGTTTACTTACTCAAACAAGCTTTTGACTACCCCCGTAGCTTACTAACTTCTCCTCTAGAGTTTTTCGACTACTCCACGTAGTTTACTAACTCTTTACAACTCTTCTCACCAACAAACACACTCCAACTACCTTCTCAAGGGTTTGGGGTTTCTTGGTTGGTTTCAACTATGATGAGATATCCTTTACAATGAAGCACAATGCAAAGGGTTAGGATATCTCGACTAAGCTTTTGGATATTTCTTATCAAGCTAGGCTTAGTATAGTGAGCTCTCTTCAATGTAGAAGCACTTGGGAAATTCTAAGTTTTTCGAGTGCTTTAACTTTTGCAAGAATAAGTTTGAGCTCTTGAGTTGCGTATAAATTTCCGTAACCTTACAATGTAGAGGGTCACCCGATTTATTTATAGGCATACACCAAGGTCACTCTTGAAAACTATCCGTTGGAGAGACAAACCGTGAGTTCCCTCTTATGGTGTGTGAGAAACTTGGCTATATTTAGGGTTTGAAACTCCCTAACACGTTCTAGGCAATAGCCTTTCATGTAGTCGTTCTTCACTTTTTGCGATGCGGAACTTTTGTACATCCGACATCCTTTTCAAATGACATCCTTTGTCGATTGTCGATATGGTACGATGTTGTCTTCCTCTTTTTGACTTTTTGTCTCCGGTTAAAGGTAGACACCTTCAAGCGCTCTTTTTTTGGTTACAAACTCGAGTTTGATATAACCTTAACAACACTTCGACTTAGTTCCTTTTATGCGCATTTGAATGTCTTGGCAATATCTAACTTTCTAAGGAATCGCGATCTTCTCAGAGTCAGATCCTTCGATAGATATTTTCGATTGCCTCGGAACATTCAGTTCATCTTGAGCATTGAAGACCTTATCGAGTCTATAGTAATCATCTTGTGCCTTGAAGATTCTTGATCTTCAATCTCCGGTCTTGATCTTGCGTCTTGAGTCTTCTCGAGTCTTGTGGTCTTCCGAGTCTTGAGAGTCTTCGAGTCTCCCGACCGATACACTTGAATCTTCGTCTTTGAGTCTTCGTTCCTCAAGATCCTACCGAGTCTTTAGTATCTCAGTTTCATTAATCGAGTCTTCAAAACCTATCCTGAACTATATCTGCTGACTATACATTCTGCAGATAACATCCTGAATATTCTAAAAACTGAATCCTGACTCAACTATCAAGATCATTCTGAACATGTCATACTCAGAGGTTTTGGGATCAAATCAAAATCATATATCTTTTATTAAATTCATCTCCCAACAACATGCATATTCTAAGTCTGGATCAGATTTGCACCAAGCAACTGGTCTGATTAGTTTGGCACTTTGTCATCTGATCTGAAACAGATTACTTAGAATTAGATTTAGTAAACTGGTTTTTCACACGGGTTAAGCTTATTTTCCGCACATAGTTAAGCTGATAGACACCAAACTGATATGCTCTCAAGCGATCAGTAAGTTGGATATCAGTCTAAACTGATTCACTTGCACTCTTATCAGGCAACTTGCTATACACACCTGATCCCACGAAAAAGTTTCAGATGTTTATTCACCCTTCCCCTCTAGACTTCTGCCTCACTAAAACCAATTCGGGATCTACAAGGAGGAAAATCACATAAATATCGATGTTTTTGAGGTTAGGCGTGTTCACCAGATTATCTTTGCTTCATCGAATTCAGTGACTAAGGATTGATATTTTGTATTGTTTCCTACTTATGATGAACATCATTATGCTCTCGCGACAACATTTTCAGATGTAATTACTCATTCGTTCCTCGAGTTCAAGGATATGCTAGCATGTTTGCTCACTTTTCTGGAGGAAGATCCCACTACAATTTGAGGTTGAATCGCGTCAAAGAAGGAAAGAATAATGCACGAATATTCCACGCCACATCATATTTATCTGTATCATTTAGTATTTTATAATAATTATCTAGAAAGTTCTATTATGAAATTTTATGATTTATTTCCTATTTAATTTGATTTAGTTCTTTGTAAATGAAGGTTTGTTAATTTTTTATTTTTTTTTGAAGGGATGAAGGTTTGTTAGTTGTTTTCACTAAAACATATTAGCTGTACCCTTTTAAAACCCTTTCCATGGTGAAATTAAACTCTTAGGGTATGTTTGTTTCGGAACTCACCCGGATGGACATAGGACTTTGAAAACAACGTTCCATTATAGTTTGAGATTTAAAATTAGACTTCAAAATTTTCTCCTATAAAGCAGTGTTTTTAAACCCGGACCGGACCGGTCGGTCCGACCGGGTTAACCGAGAACTAGGCACGGCGCCAGTCCGGTTTTTGGTATGAAACGGTTTTCAACTGGCCCGGCGTGACCCGATCAAAAACCAGGTTAAACCATTGAACCAATAACCCAAAAAAACTGGTTTATTCATACTTTTTAGAAATTTAAAAAAGAAATGTAGAAGATGAAGAATCGTTAGATTGCATAAGACTGACATACACAACCAATCTTAACCCACTAAACAAGAAGAAAACTTGGAGGTAAATATGAGCATCATAGAAAAAGGAAGATATATTGCCGGTGAAATCGGGATTGGAGAGGCAACGTACCCCAGAGATAACAAGAGGAAGACAACAGGACTATTAAAGAGAAGATGAAGATTGCGGCAGCATTACTAAATCCAAACAAAAGAGATGAAGGCGGCGACATTATTAGAAGATGGGCTAGGTTTAGAAGAAAAAATTATGAATGAGCTTTCTTTTTTACATAAGTCTTATAAAAAATTACATTATTTTTTAATTAGTTGGTTATATAATATATATATATATATATATATATATATATATATATATATATATATATATATATAAATGTTCGAGTCATCCGGTTTTTTTGAAACTGTTGAACCGGTTGAACCAATGATCCAGTGACTCAGTTCATTGTCCAGTTCGACGTCCGGTCCAGTTTTAAAAACATTGCTATAAAGTACACCTACACTCCTATTTTTTACAAAATTCAATACAATGACATCACTACTTTTACCACTCTCAACACAATATAATAATAAAATATCAATCATTATTAAACATTGATTTGACATAAAGTAAAATCCTACCCTACCAAAATCTCAAAACAAACACATATTTCTTACTATTCACCAAGACTTTCAAATTCATAGGATTTCGAATTCATGACTTGCCCCGCACACCTAAATTCCAAAACAAACATACCCTTATGTTTTGGAAGAATGAAACAATACTGGTCCTAAAACCCCTCCATTTGTTTTTAAAACAGAAAATTAAGGATTTTATTAATAACCAACCAAGAGTATAAGGGCATACTCATGATCACCACAAAACCTGTACACGCCTGGCAGCAACTAAACACATTTGAACGCCTACCTTACAGAAAATATATACATACATATCTAATAACAAAATGTTGGGCTGGATATCGGGCCAAAAAATTGTTATAATTTTCTAATAAAATTTTAAACATCTTAACAAATTTCATATAGTTCAAATGATATAATAAATATTTTTTATTTCTTTTTATGCAAGAGGTAAAAGGTTCCAGGGTTTTAATGAAGAAATTCTTTATTAATATTTGAAGGTAATAAAATAGCTTCTTGATAAGGGCATTTTGTCAATTTTAGTGAATAAGATAAAAAATAAGTTACTTTGGATATGATTATTAGTGACATTTGATGTAATTTAGTGATGTTTGTAAGGAGTAGCATGAACTGTATAGTTATTTTATTGTTATTTTGAGTATGTGATAAAAGATGAACTTTTTGGATTTTAAGCAATCTAAAAAAGTCAACGAATATTATATATATATATATATAATTTATATACTTATTTGCATGATAATATTACATGATATTGAATTTAAATTGATTAGTTCAATTACCATAAATTAGTTGCATGAGCTATTGACATTAGACTTAAATTGTTAGTTGAATAATTTTTAATTAAATTATTAGTTGAAGTTATTAGTTGAATTGTCAAATGATACTAGGAATTGGTTGTGATAAAGCTCGGTTTGTTTACTTATTTGTATAATTTTTTTATAGGATATAATATTTAAATTTATTAGTTCAATTATGGACGGATCCAAAAAACTTTCATGACGGGGCACAACAATAAATAATATGAAAAGTAGATTTTCCTGTGAACCCGAGTTCACGTGAATTCTATTTTTTTAGAGTCACGATTATGCATATACACTATCACTATCTTAAAAATATTTGATTTTTTAAATAGTGATAGCGCATATACAAATTCTTTTAAATGAAATATTTGCATGATTAGCTAATTATAACACTGGTAAAAACTCATTTAAGTCATTATATAATACTTTAAAAAATTATGGGGGCACGTGATTCCGACATAGGACATGTAAGTCCATCATTGAGTCTAATTACTATGAATTAGTTGCATGTACAATTGACATTAGACCTTGGATTGTAAAAACATACTGGGTTAGTTGTGATGAAGCTCGGTACACACATTTTTAAAAGAAAATACTAATCGAGACTAACTTAGGACAAAGAGTGTTTGATTTCAGGACTGTTGATGACTTCATCAGATAGTAGACTAGCTTTAACATCTTAGTTTGACTTTCTTAAGGAGGTCAATTTCAATCATGGGTAGTTATATATTATCATGTTGAGAGTAATTAGAGGGGACAATATGAAAATTTTGACATGCAATGGGAATTGGGAAGACGATAATAGGTGACAATCAAAGTGGTTTAGAAGTAAATAATTCAAAATTGTAAAAAAAAAAAACCTTAAAAATTGCATTATTTAACAATGTAAATTTCTTAAGCAGTTAGAACGCCCCCCATTTTTCATGTCTGATTGCAAAAATAAAATATGTTCATCAATCGTGCGTTGCATCGAAATAAAAAAAAAAGAAGATAAAACAATATATTAAAAAATGAAAATAAAATATTTTTATTAGTATTATAAGTAAAATATTTTTTTATAATTTATTTAACCAAAAATGAATATTTTTCATATCATGTTCATTTTATACTCTCGTACGGGTGATATACTAGTTCGGAATAATACTACTTAAGAACGACAGAGGAACCTGGTCCTAAAACCCCTCCATGGCAACCTGTATTCTCCGCCGGACTCTTCTCCTCTCTCCCCCACCACCACCCTTTTTCTGCTTTTCCACATTTTCCACTTCAGTTAACCAATCCAAATCCAAACCTTCATTTATTCGATGCTCTTCTCCTCCAATCGAAGAATCGATGTCTTCCGCTCTAATCGAATCAGAAATTCCAAAAAGGGGCAGATATTCAAATTGGAAGCCTATGTGCTTATACTACACTCAGGTTAAGTGCACTAAGGTAAGGGTTTTGGATTCCTTCAAAGTATGATAACCAATTAAATTATATGCTGGACATTTGGAAAATGTTATCTTCTTATATACTGCTTTTTTCCACCTTGAGACTTTCCGCCATAGTTGCTCGGTTGAGCATTGCGAAGGTGTTTCGGTTTCGAATAATCTCCGGGCTCAGGAGTTTGATTACTTTCTTGTGCTGGATTTAGAGGGGAAGGTTGAGATTTTGGAGTTCCCAGTGCTGTTATTCGATGCAAAAACTATGCAGGTAGTGGATGTATTTCACAGGTAACCACAGACCAACACAGTATTGTTATATGTTTCTCTTTTCCTGAGATATACTACTAGTCGTTTTTAATTTGTTTGAAGATCTTAACGTTTTTTCTTCTTATTTATTTTTTCCTTCCTGATTTTGTAAAATACGCATCTCAAACTGGTTTACCTGCATTGTATTATAGTCTTTACTTGTGAACAACTATGTAATGTGTTCGTTTAGAATGCCACTAATGTCATGTGTCTTATGAAAATTTGCCTCATGCTTATAGTTCCGGTGCTTGTATGTACAATTCCATAAGTCTACGCGGAGAAGTCCTACCGACTCTTATAATACAGAGCTTCTTGATGCCATCACTTTGCTTAATCCATAATATATGTATGTCTGAAGATAAATTAAGATGTTTTTTCCTAAAATAGAGTTGTGTTTATATGTTTGTGTCTTTTTTAGAGGTTCCTGGGATTTTTCAATATGTTCTTTTAATTATTTCTTTAATAGCATGCTCTGAAACTGCATTCTATTGCTAAATTTGGTTTCAGAGAAAGTGCTAGAGTTGTCTGCTATGCATGAGATTGCTTGCTATTGGTGTAATTCTTATTAGTTACTAATAATACTACTCTGCCCCTTTTGTTCTTTTACAGGTTTGTAAGGCCTACAAAAATGAGCGAGAAAAGAATAAATGAGTACATTGAAGGAAAATATGGAACTTTTGGGGTCGACCGGTATAGGATCTGTTCTAATATCTTTTGTTGTCAATCTGCTATCATTTTTTTACTCTAAATCCCAGTTAAAAGGCTGATCTCTATTTTAATTTAGTAAACCATTTCTTGACTTATGTGTGACATCCTTGCGCATTCAGATGTCCCTAAAGGGACAAAGTCGGGGATCATATTAAAATAGACTCCCTCCGTTCTGATTTAACTGTTACTTTTTGGTGTTTCACATAGATTAAGAAAATCATTTAATACTCATAATTATTTGTATAAAATGATTACTGTACCGTTTTTCAAATTTTCACAGATTCTTGTATCTCAATAAATGAGGCATATCAAAAGAATTAAGAAAAGAGCAGGGGGGGAATTTTTTTAATTTCTCTTGAAAAAATTTGACAGATATACTGGAACAATTTTTTTTTCTCTCTCTAAAACGACAGTTAAATTGGAACGAAGGGAGTATTTAGTGGCCAAAAAGTTACCAAGTCTTCAGTAATGAGAAGATTGATACTCTCTTTTTGGCTTATGTTATTATTGATTTCTGATTGGTTGTTTTGAGTCTATTGCTGAAGGATTGATCATTGATCACTGATGTACTCTGGAATTTCATGGTAGACTTGAAACAGTTGAGAATTGTGTGATAAAGTTGTAAAATTCACGTGTGATTTAGAATTCCTCCTTACCTGAACTCAGCTTTCTCTCGTATACTTTTTCAGCATCATTTCTCAATTCAGTTTGCTTCTATCTTGATTACCTAGGAATGTGATGTACGACTTAGTCATTGTTATATGCTGCGAAAACTGATCCAGCTTATGCGTATTTGCAGTGTGTGGCACGACACAGCTATAACTTTTGAGGAGGTTATTGAACAATTTGAAAGTTGGCTGAGAAAAGGAGAGAGACGGGATTACTAAGTTATGGAGAGAGGAGGGAGATGGACATCTGAATGAAGCTGCATTTGTAACTTGGTGAGCTGTGATAAAATAACAGAGTGTGTGTGTGCCGTAAGTATATGCATGCAACATCAAAACCGCCCAAATGATGAATTTTAATAACCGTGTTGAGCTGTCATTTGAATGTGGCTTTGCACTCTTCTTTCAGCAATTGCTTTAAGTTCAAATCTGCACTGGTGTAAATTGTAATACTCCCTCCGTCCTGATTTTAATTATCCGCTTTTCATAAATAACCGTCCTAATTTTGTTTATTCATTTCCAAATAAGGCAATAATTCAACATTCAATACTATTTAATACTATTATTTCTCTCCACCAAACCCACTTTACACCATTTAATACTATTATTTCTCTCCACCAAATCCACTTTACTCACTTTACACCATTAAATACTATTATCTCCTACTTTTTCTTAATCTTCGTGTCTACAGTAAATAGATAATCAAAAATAGGACGGAGGGAGTAATAAATAAGTTTAGGAGATAATTAAAAGAATTATGTTTTGGGGGGAGGGGGGGGGGGTGGGAGGTGGGGATGTATGGTCAAGGGCTACTATTAACTATTAAGGGGTATGTAAGAAACCAAACGACAATACATATTTTTATAATTCGGTAAACCTCAAATTTAGGTTTTGTAAGGATTTTTTGTTATGGTTTATAGTGGATTGATTAGGGTTTGGTTTTTAGAAAATAAATATGTTTGATTGCAATTTATTTGTGTTGTATAATTTGGCTAAATATGTGATCTTTGATTTAGATTCATAGTGGATTTTGAAAATAGGTTTTCAAAACCTAGTGGATTTTGAAATCCTGATAAATAATTATAGTGTGTGCTTGTTTTGGGATTTAAACTAAAGTGATATTTAACTTTATATTAAATCAATGTGTAAGAGTGAATAATGTTGTATTATTCTATTGTTGTCGGGTATGATTGTAATGATTGGATGATGTGGGTTATGATTTAAATATACTAAAGTGTAGAGAGAGAATAGGTTTATAGATGTTGTAATGGTTTTTTAAAACCAGATTCCAAAATTCCGAAGTAGAGCTGTCTTTGGATTTCTAAATCCCAAAACCGGTTTTTAATTTATAATATTATTATATGTTATATGAGGTGTGGCTCTCATGTAATAACCAATATCATTATTTTGGATAGATGTATATTTTATGTGGAAGTTAATCTCTATAGCTTATATTATTTTGACCGATGCAATTGCTCTGCATGTGCCAGTGGGAATTGGGATATAAAAACCAAGATACCTCAGCAATGTGAAGTATCCGGAATTAAACTTCCCCCATATTTCATGGAATGGATCAATCTGAAAGACATCTACCTAAACTTCTACAAAAGAAGAGTAAGTTCATTATTATCCTCCAATTTTTACTTGAACTTTCAAATGTCATATGTGATAATGTTTTGTATACAATAATGACATTCAATGTTAAATTGGTATTTCTGGCTTTCAGACTTTGCACATACTACATCATTAATTGCATCTGATCTATAGATCCTTATTGGCTTAATCAAATTTGTGCTTATTTATATTATTTTTGTTGTTCATTGCAAAAGAAATGATATCGCAGATGTCTGTTTATTTAAATTTATGGTGTTTAACTAAGCCTATGTAAAAGAGTTCATTAGATGTTTTTAGAGCTTATATTATTTAAAGTATTGGAATAAAATAGGATGATAATGCAACTAAGATAGGCTTAAACAAATTTTCACACTGGTTAAGAAGTCATATTAAATGTGATTGGAATGATAACTTTTCCTACATTCTTCCCGTTTCTCCCCTACACAAGATGACACAAATATGTTCATTGCAATTTTGTTCAAAGTGTGTAAAATAGGTTATTTTGGTAAATTGGAAAATAGTTAATGACTTTAACAACGAAACCAGCCTATAATTTGGGATGCATAAAAGTAGAAAGGGAGCCTGTCACGCCCCAATTTTCATAAAACAGACATTCTAAAAAGTAGTTAAAGTAACTGACTTAGGTTCGATTAAATTTAAATCTCAAATGCATAACTGTAAGAATAACGACTAGTAATTTGAAAATACCTTAACTAACAACGGAAAATACCATTAATATAGAAGCCTGAAAGGAAAATCACAAATAGGTAAAATTAGAAATACTAGAAATTCAGTCAAGCATTGGATCAATTATTTAGGTATAGTTAACAACTAGAATTTGTCTCCCATCACCTCTCCTCGCCCTCCAACTCCTCAACCTGAAAGGGGAAAATTATTGGGGTGAGCATGCAAGCATACTTAGTGGAGCTACGTTATTCAGTGTTAATGTTAAAAATAAATAATTAAGTAATCAACTTGTGAATCACATTCGCATTGCCACATAAACTTTGCCAACTTTGTCATAGATACTTTGCCATAGGAACTTTGCCATGTGAACTTTGCCTAGAAACATTGCCATAGAACTTGGAAACACGACGGGTTAAACCCGAAAACCTGTCGGTCCCGGACCTCAATAAGGGCCCCTGGCTATTAGACTTTGTGTGCACAGCGGGATACACCCGAAGACCCGTCGGTCCTGGACCACACTAGGGCCCCTGGCTATTCGTAACTTTGCCAACATAAACACTTGCATAACATTAGAAAATAATTCACATAGTAGATAACTCAACAATTTATTTAAAACATATAACACCGAATAACAAATGCAAAAAAACTCTACTAACCACTGTAGAGATTAAAGCAATAAAACCCCACCTCGAATCCGATGCAAGAAAAGTTAAGTAGAAATCTCGTATGAACTTAGTTCTCGAAGTTGCCGTCGCCTTGCATTATTAGTCATAGATATTTAATTAGTATAGAAACCAACAATAGCCGTTTACTGAAAATTAATAAAACTCTAGGGACGAAATGACAAGGGTTTATAAGCATAATTAAGGAATTAATTATAAATAGTGGAGAACTCAATTGTGAAGAACCAAACCCTAATAAAAACCTAAATTCCCAAATCGAAAGCCCTAAATCCCCAAATCGATTTTGACCCAAGTCTCAAGTAACACCCTTTTAAATTCCAAAATCAAATTCACCAAAAAGCCAGCATCAGTTCCATCCAAAATACAAGCTAATAATTTCAATAGATATTATTTCAATAGCATAAGAAATAACAAAATATGGTTCCGTTCAATGGAGTCAATAGAGTAGTTCAAATAAAATTCCCAAATTGAAATTAAGCAATTTTGATAACTTATTAAAAGAAAACAGAAGATGAAAATTCAAGTTTCAAACTGTTAGTCAAATTTAAATTAATATTCATATTAGTAATTAAAAGTTTAGCAACAAAAACCTGGTCTTATGCAGATTCTCTATTCCTAATTGCTTCAGCCCCTAAATTTATTAAAAACAGCATAGGAAACGAAAATAGGGAGTGAGGTAGAAACTTAAACAGGGATCATTTGCCACTATTGAAGTCAGAGGAAAAGAAACAAAATACCCACTAACCTCCATATTTTGAGTTTGCAAGTAGGATAGATAGTAAAACAAAACGCAAGCAATCCATATATGATTATAAACTCTATTAGAAGTGGTAAGTAAAACAAAAGAAAAACAAGGAATTGGAACAAATTCGTGATAGCAGTGTAGAAATACATAATTATAAGGAATTTTATGGAGAAAAATAAACATGAGAGCAATGTTGATACCTTTCCGTCAACAATGGTGTGAAAAGATTCTGCAAATGGATAGTGATAATAGGAAAAGGGAGTAGTCATATCAGCAGTTTGAGGTTGAGGAAAATTTACTGATATTTGCTGAGAGGAGAGGGAGAGAAAAACTGTCTTGCCCGTGTGAGGGAGAGAAACAGAGAAAAGAACCAAAAAAAAAAACTCTTTAATTCAATTTTTAACTGCCATTTCTTGTCAATTATTAGAAAAGTAACTGAAAAAATCATGGAGGAAAAGAAATAAAATGGCTGTTAGAAGTTATGAATTTGATTAGTCTGTTTAGTGTTTACTATTTTAAAATTTTAAAAGTATAGACTATTGAGATTGTCTTTTTTTTTAAACAGGTGTTTACCGAGCCTATATTAGTGGGTGACACGAGGGATATTCATATATTGCTGCCAACAATTCTGGAAATTACTCCCTCCGTCCCTGAAGAATTTGTACAGTTACTGTTTCGTTCGTGTTTTAACGAGCGAGTTTTTTTATTAGTATTTAAAATGATAAAGTAAGTTCAAGAAGACGGTATGATAGTGAAGGGGTAAAACTATCATACCCCACCTTAAAAGTCACTCTACTATTTTAATTGCTAATAAACATTTCGCTCGCTAAAACACGAGCAAAAAGATAAATGTGCAAATTCCTATGAGACGGAGGGAGTAGATCTTATCTTAAAAAAACACTATTTATGAATAAAGTTGAATAAAAAATCCCCCTAGTTTTGTTCAGAATTTCAGATCATAAATCTGATGTTAATTACTCCCTCCGTCCCAGATCAATTTTCACACTGATCTGGAACCACAAATCAAGAAAAAGACACTTTATGCAAAAAGTAATGGCATATGGGTAAATAAGTGTATTTTTTTGTGGGTGAGAGTTGTGTAAAAAGTGTCCATTTTAGGGTGTGAAAATTGATATGAGACAAACCAAAAAGGAAAGTGTGAAAACCGCCTCTCCTAATACTGTTAGATTTCTATTTCAGAATCGTATTAAATAGCTTTTCCAAGTGACTTAACTATGATTTTGCACAGAACATTTACTCCAGCTTTTGTAAGCTGCAAAGACAGAGGATTGTTATTTGTTAAAAGTATGTTTATGCACATACTTAAGTGACTTCAGTTTATCTTTCATCTTTTATTTGTCAGCGAGAGCCATAATTGACGCGTCTTCCTATTAATGGGTTAGGATAATGGTAAGGGCACACATCCCACTCCCCGCCTATATTATTTATTGGTCAAATCTTGTATGCATTCAGGTTGTACCGTACATTCATAGTGTATTTAGAACAATGTAATTTGTTATACTGAAAAATATAAATTATTTACACTGAATCGTACAACTATTAATATGAAAAAATAGTTGCACGATTCAGTGTAAATAAGTTACATCTTTCATTATACTAAGTTGCATATTTTATTATACTAAGTTGCATGGTTCTAAAATGGAGAGTGCACCTGGATTGAGAACATGAGACACTCTTATTTATTGGGAAAAAGTTTATTTTACCCATTTTTTTAATGTATAATTTTTGTTACTCAGCTTAAATTGATTTCTTTTATCCATTTTGTTATCAAGATCATAATATCATTTTTATAAAAAATATGCACGTTTTAGCTGCATCGTCTCCCCGACCAATTCCAATTGGCAATCTCTTCACCTATATTTTTGTGTACTCGACCCTCTTTGTTTGACTTTTTTGGGTCCTTTATTCAAACATATAAACCCTACTGATCGTTTGGCTTTGACCTACCAACCCAGACACACGAACTTAGGGCATTCCCACTGGTTGGTTTATTTACTAATTGGGTTTATAACTACCCTTGGAAACGTGAGTTTATTTGGTGAGTCTGGAATTAGAACTAGAAGGGAAAGGATATTTAATGGGATAATGATATTTTTTAAATTAAATAAACCTTGTTGGTAAAGTACTAGGATTAAAATTGAAATTGAGATAAAATATGTTATTTCATGTTTCTTTTTTAAAAAATATTTATAGTATTATATTTTTGATAACTCGGTATCTGGCAAAAATATCGATTAATTCAGGGAATCAGAACCCACCGAGATCCCCACTTCAAAGCACTTCAAACCAAGACAAAGTTATGTATGAACTGGTCCATCTCAAGAGTATAATTTAATATTAAAATTACTGAATTAATCTACTTAAAATTTAAAATAATATTATGGATGGTTTAGTGCAGCATATAAAAATAGCATTTCATACTATATATTGTACCAAATTTTTTGGTATATTCGGCATATATGAATATTGATGAAGTTATAAATATTATATGATTAAGTCTTGTATGCATTTAGGTGCACCGTCTATTCATAGTGTATTTTAAAATCATGCAACTTGTTATATTGAAAAATACAATTTATTTATACTGAATCGTGCAATTATTAATATAAAAATAATAATTGTATGATATAATATAAACAAATTGCATTTATATATATATAACAAATTTTACTATTCTAAAATTTATTATGAATGCATAGTGCACCTGAATGAACGTAGATTGAACAAGAGTAGAATTAGTTACAATAGTTAAGGGTGTGTTTTGAATCAATAATTTCAGTAAAAAGTAGTGGAATAAACAAATGAAACCGATTTTGCATCTACCTAACCCCTCTCCAGTCCCACCAAACCCTCTCCCACCAAACCCATTGTGATGTCCCCACTCCATCTCCATCTCCATCTCATCTCATCTCATCTCCACGCTCCATATAAACAAACTAGCTCCGAAACACCAATTCAAATACCAAAAAAAATCATCAGCAGCTACTCGTAGCAAATCAAGCAAAATCAAAGCAAGATGGGTGAATTAAAGAAACTTCACATAGCCATGTACCCATGGGTAGCCATAGGCCACATAACCCCCTTCATCCATCTGGCAAACGAGCTCGCCAAACGCGGCCACTCCATCTCCATCTTAATTCCCGAAAAGCCCTTCCTCCAGCTCCGCCACAACAACCTCCACCCCTCCTTAATCAAATTCCACCTCACCACCATCCCCCACGTCGACGGCCTCCCCGCCGGCGCCCAAACCGCCTCCGACATCGACATCACCGCCAAGAACCCCCTTGCCATCGCCTTCGACGCCACCTACTCCCAAGTCGACTCCCTCCTCCGCGAACTCAAACCCGACCTCGTTTTCTACGACTTCGCCGACTGGATCCCCAAACTGGCCTCCCTCATCGGCTTCAAAACCGTCTGCTACAACGTCATCTGCGCCTCCGTCATAGCCATCGGCATCGTCCCGGCCAGGACGATCCCCAAGGACCGGCCGTTGACCGACGAGGAGCTCGCCACGCCGCCGGAGGGGTACCCTTCCTCCACCGTCGTCCTCCGCGGCCAGGAGGCGCGTACGCTCTCCTTCATTGCGATGGACTATGGCACCACCAAATTCGACAAGCGAATAACCGACGCCATGAACAACTGCGACGCGATAGGGATACGGACCTGCCGCGAGCTGGAGGGCCCCATGTGCGATTACCTTTCGCAACAATACAACAAGCCCGTTTTCCTAAGCGGGCCGATTTTGCCCGAGAGCCCGGAGGGCCCACTCGAGGAAAAATGGCAAACGTGGTTCGACAAATTCGCCCCGAAATCCGTTATCTACTGCGCGTTCGGGAGCCAGATGATTCTACAAAAGCGTCAGTTTCAGGAACTGGTTTTGGGATTCGAAATGACGGGGTTGCCCTTCTTCGTAGCGGTGTCGGTGCCCCACGGCTGCGCGTCGATGGAGGAGGCGCTGCCGGAGGGGTTCGCGGAGAGGGTTGGGGAGCGAGGGGTGGTGCACGGAGGGTGGGTGCAACAGACGCAGATCCTGAACCACCCGTCGGTGGGGTGCTTCGTGAGCCACTGCGGGTTCGGGTCGATGTGGGAGTCGTTGCTGTGCGAGAGCCAGATAGTGCTTGTGCCGCGTTTGGCGGATCAGATTCTGAACACGAGGCTGTTGGCGGATGATCTGGAAGTGGCGGTCGAAGTGGCAAGGGGGGACATGGGCTGGTTCTCCAAGGAGGATCTGAGCGGGGCGGTGAAGAGTGTGATGGATGAAGGGAGCCAAGTAGGGGAGAAGGTGAAGACGAACCATGCTAAGTGGAGGGACACACTTGTGACTTCCGGGTTTATGGATAATTATATTCATAATTTCATCCAACAATTGTACCAACTTTAGTTTGATTTCACACCGCTGCATTTTGGTTTTTCTGATTCTGAGTTTTCTATTCGAGCTTTTTGACAAATCATAACCTTGCTTTGCTTGGATTAATCTCTATTCAGCTATTTGGCAGATATGTCCGCAAGAAAGCTGCTCATGTTGTACTTTGGATCTCGGGTACTTGCTACTCGAAAGTATGAACTAAACTCATTTTGCTAAAGATCTTTTTAAGAACCGAGCTCCAGCTACTCGCGAACTCAATATTTTTAGTTGAGTCGAAACTCTCTTTATGGGGGCAGGGATAGGCTGGGGGGCATTTGGAAGATGGTCATCTTCTTCTTCTCTCCTTGAACTCCTCTGGCCCCTTCTTTGCTCTCTATTCTTAAAGCAAGCTAATCTAGCTTCTGCACTTTTTATACTAGGATTCTGCATTGTTGTCCATTGATGTTGAACGTATATTGCATTGGATAATTACCTACAATTTGGCAGTTGGCAGTTGGGTTAATCTTTGTTCAACAATTTGGCAGTTGGATTAATCTTTGTTCAGCTATTAGGCAGTCGCACCGAGGTTCAATAATTTTTAATTTCAGTCGAAGGGTTCTATTTGGCGAAGGAGTTACACTTGGAGAGGGTGTGGACAATTCGTCCCTTTTCTTTGGGTTGAACAACTATAGATTGAACTTCACGACATCATAACCGACATTCATTTGAGTCTTTCTACTTTTTTATATGTTCATTACATTCATTTAAGCGCAAAAAACTTATTGTGATGAGTATTACATGGATGAAGATGTTTATGTCGTTGAAGATGTTCATCACAATAATTTTTTTGGGTTCTGAAAAAGACAAAACAAAGACATACAAAATTATTACACTCAAATCGTTTATGTGTTTGTTCATTAACAGGATGAAAAGCTATTTTGGGTTCTATAAAAAAACAAAACACAACAAGAAAACGAACACACACATAAACAATGAATCCATCAAAGTTATATATACAACCCCTTCACCAATCTACAATCACAAGGGGAAACTAGTCTACAAGCAATTATAAAATTTTATAGACAAATTTAAGTAAAAACATGAGCACGTTTGAGCTATGAGTTGAAAGAACAAGATAAAGAAAAAAAAAAGTACAAACTAGAAACAGAAGATGGTGATCTTCATTTCTCTCCTTCAACTCCTTTGACCTCTTCTTTGCTAGACTACAAGAAAATGAAGAATTGTCTACGAAAATGTTCAAATGGCTACAAAAATAATTTGGTCCATAATAAGTGAGGATTGTCTACGATTTGCCTACCAAATTTAAAAATAATCTTTGAAAATAATACCTATACAAACAATTCCCTAGGAGCAATCTATCTACACATTTGTAATTTTTATAAGCAAATTTACCAACACAAATATTTTCCTACGCAATTTACATTTTCATAGACAATTATATTTGTAGTTTAAAAATAGCCTATATAATAAAAAAAAAAAGCCAAATTAAAGTTGTTCTTTACTATTTAAAAGGCATTTTAATTATTTTCGTTTAAAATTTTGTAAGTATATTGAAAAAATATTAAATTTTTTTCTAGGCAATGCACTATTTTCTTATAGTAGCGCACTCTCTATCCTTAAAGCTAACTAATCTAGCTTCTACACTTTTTCTACTTGGATTTTACATTGTTGATGTTGAAGGTAAATTGAACTGGATAATTACCCAGAATAGAGGAAAAACACCATTTGAGAATCTTGGGGTAAAAGAGAAGAAAAGATGAGGCAAGAAAGCTTTTACCTAAAAAATAAAAAGAGGTAATTAGGAGAGGAAAAATTTGAGAATGGGACCTTAAAAAGAAAATGTCACACATACTTCTTAATCTTTCTTGTTGACTTGGCCAGTACAAATGGGCTAATAAAATATTAAATGGGCCTCTAATTTTCTTTTTGTTGGAAGCTGGCTGGTGGGCTAAAAAATAATAAAAGAACTTGGTATTTCACCTTTTTTTTTTCGTGTTAATTTCAGTCCCTCTCTTTTTTGATGTATTTTTTTATTGACTAAATAAATGACAGTGACATGTTTTGGTTTCAAAATTTCTATTTTTCCAACATAATAAAACAAAATATAGTAACTATTCTTTTTATTTCAAACATTAATAATGCATGTAATCATAAATAATGCAATTAAATGACACTAAATGCATAAAACTACACGTAATTTCTACTTTTACTTGATGGCAAACAATTTTAATTTTAATCTGATCTGTGGAAAATTTGAAACACTAGAAATTAGAGTACATTCATAGAAGTTGCTTTGCCTTCTGATAAAATTATCGATGGAATGATTTTTTTTTTCTTGTAAATGACTTAGAGCTCACTATCTTGGAATAAATTCCTTCAAAATTGTAATAACCGCTCTAGTTGCTCTTGAATTTATATTTGAAATTATCGATTTTTGAGTACTCGTGTTCGAGTTAAAAAAATTACCATTACCTTTGATAAAAGAAAATTAATTTTTTTTATAATAAATTTCGGATAATTCGCTCTTAAATTGTTGTCCCCTGTTCTTTATTCCCGACCCTAATAGTGTGGTCATTTCCTTTAACTTTATTGTGTGCATTTTAAGTTGTTTAAGTGCTGCTTTTGTTCGTTTAAAAAAAAAAGTGCTACTTTTGTTCGTTTAAAAAAAAAAGTGCTACTTTTGTTCGTTTAAAAAAAAAAGTGCTACTTTTGTTCTTGCATTATTTTATCTTACCTTTAATGATGAATTATTATTATTATTGTGATTTTACTTAATTCGACGGTTGAGATAAACCTACACTAAAATGAATGAGAATAAAGAATTTTGAAAGAGACATAGAGTTTTGCCACATCAATTGTCACATCATTTTATGATTTGTCACATTATTTTTTATATTCTTTGCGAGATTATAGATAAATATAAATATAGATATAAATGCCACAATTAAATTATACTCCCTCCGTCCCAACTTATACTTTACATTTTGTCATTTTGAGCGTCCCAAGTCCCAACTAAAGTTTTACATTTCATTTTTTGGTAAGTTGTGATCCCATTTTTCTTAACAAATATCTCTACTTATTCTCAAAATTATTCAATTTTCACTCAATTAAAATACCCACACTCTCTCTCTCTCTCTTTTTTTTCGCACCTTTATATTTTCTTACACATTCCACCAACCAACAATTCATTTAATATTATATTCATTAAAACCTCGTGATGAAGAAATGCAAATATACCCATTTTAAATAACAAAAAAAGTTTTATATCCATTACAATAAAAAAAAATATACCCACTATATATTTTTCAAACAAAAATACCCTCAAAAGTGAAAATGGATCTCACCACTACTCAACACATCTATCCTTCCTCCACCTTGCATTACATTACATACACATATAAAAATATATACATATAAATAAATTTATGATTATGTGTTAAACATTATCTAAGGTTTCTTCCATACACAAATATTGAAGAATGTATCAATCCATCTCTTCGGAGGACGATTTTTTATTTTATGTCATTTCAACAAATTTTATATTTTATGTCATTTCAACAAATTTTAGATCAAAGTATGGATGATAACGGCATACTCCGTGGTATGTATATCTTATTATTTTTATTTTAAAATATATATATGTTTTGAATTATTCTATTAAGTAATTTTTTTTAAAAATTCTATATTTGTTTATATTTGGTAGATATAAAAGCAAATTTGATCAACATTGGAGTGGTGCATACTCTCAATATTTCTGCAATCCAAAATGTTAGGAAATTTTATAGTTTTGATGAAAGTTCCAAAACACATGTAATAGGATCAATCAAAACTGTTAATCGACTGATGATCAGATAAGAAACCAGCTGACCATGTTAGACAACTATGCAATTAGAGTTAGGTCATATATTGAGGGGGAACTCAATATATCAGACTAGTCTTGTGAAGATTAGAAGATTCGAAGAACTCAAGACACTTAAGATCAGAAGGCCTTCCTAATGAAGGAATCAATAGAGTCTCAAGATTGTACTAAGTCAATCTTGAATCAGACTCGTGTAGGTAGATTAGACTGGTCTGATGCTAACGGGTAGTCAGTCAGATGGCTTAATTAAAGCCAGCTCAAGTCAGAATCCATGAAAAATATAAGTCAAGTCATACGAAATCAGACCAGAGAAATATGAAGAAAAAGGTCTGACTAAGTGCCGCATATGTTTACCAAGTTACAACTCCAAGATGTCAGGTGTATTTTTTAGAATATTAATTAATTAATATTTTAATATTTATAATGACAATTCTAAATATACTAACATGCCTTATTAAATTGATAGTCCCGTCACATTTTATACGTAGATAAAGGAAAAGTTGTACTAAATGAAGTTTAAAAAAAACAACTTGTGTGAGAAAAATATAAATTGAGGAGAAATATCATTAGTAACTCAAAGATTCTTTGAAGAACATTCACACTTAAATACTCAAGTGAGTCAAGAAAATTCTTCAAGCACTTTAGGAATTGGCAATATTCCAATTTATAATTTATTTATTATCTATTGTCAATTATATTCATTATCCATGTATTTGCACAATTAATTTATTTTAAATTTTCTAAATATATAAATTTTAATATAATTTTTTATAATAGGATTACGAAAAAGAGGGCTGGTTCAACGTGGTAGAAGCAATATCGGGAATTTACAAAGTAATTATGCAAATTAAGACATAATATTTTTAATTATAAATTTAAGTTCTTAAGTCTGTAACAAAAATTAATATTTCATTTTTTTTGTTAAAGACTATCTCGATTTTAGTGATGCTACTTATGTGTGTGTATTTATTACAACACAAATATGTGGTTTGAAGAACAAAGTGGTAAAAAAAAAAGAGAACCCTCCAAACTCACCAATGATGAAAGCATCACCTGAAACTATTAGGCCACATTTGTGTTTAGCTTGAGGTGGATGAGTCAAATCCGGACGGGGACAAAAGGTGGATGGGGGAAATCCTATGAATAGTAATCCTTGTTTGTTTTAGGTTTAATGTGGTAGGGGTGGATAAAGCTTTATGTCAAATCAATACTTTTTAATAATGATGATGAATTATTTTATTATTGTTAGGTAGTGAGTTAATGGTTATATGAAAGAAAAGTGTGAGAGATAATATATTATTATAAGAAAAGTATGAAAAAGAACGAGTTGAGGTAAGAAAAGTAGTGATGTGATAGTTTAGGCTGTAGGTGTATAATATGGATGGATATGTATTTGGATGGAGGGTTAGAGTGCGAATCTGAAAAGTGGCCGGGACTGAGGGAGGCCCATCTCCCATCCGGATCTCCCAGGCTGAAAACAAACATGGCCTTAGGAATTTTCTTTTAGAAAATGACTCGAAGAGTAAACATTTTATCAAAAACATCTATGTCTATTATTTTTATGGGTGGAAAGGTTGATCGCTCTATAAACGTAGGACATGCACCTTATATTTTTAAGTTACATGGAAAAAATTATCACCAAATAGGCAGTTTGTTACCTTAGCCTGGAAAAGAACCAAATTTTCTTAATTGTATATCTACGAAAAATAAAATGAAGTTCATAACAGAACAAAGTCAATCACTTTAGTTAATAAAAATATATTTGTGTTAACTTATTTTTACATTTAATATCTTTAACTTTTTTTTAAACCAAAAGGACCTGATTAAGATCAGGACCGATAAATATCGAGAAGGTCGTCCACAAAGATTGGAAACTCGACCCAACAATGAGGGCGCTAGCAAGCGCATGTGCCAAGGAATTGACATTTCGACTAACCCAAGTAACAAAAAATGTGGGATGATCCCTGAGTAATATTGTCCAGATGCGATAAAACCACTAAACGGTGTCTCATCCAAGGTTCGAGCGTTGAGGCATCAAATACTATCTTCACGTCCGTTTCCACAATCACATTTTGGAGTTCCATATTTTCCGCCCAACATAGTGCCTCTAACACACCCCAAGCCTCTCCTTCATCAATTTGCAGCAAACTAGATGACCGTTGCGTTTAGAGCGTCAAACACCATCCTTCCTTATCCTTAATTGCTATTCCAATTTCAATTTCCAGTTCTGTCTTGAAGAAACCCGCATCAACATCTTCAAAAATCCCGATGGAGAAACGTGCCAACGCTTACAGCCTTCCAGTGAAGGAGGCTCCCCGCCCGACAGGTGAACCACCTTCCATTCCGAGAGAAAGGTCATGGCGTTGAAAATGATCGAAGCGGGATTAGAGGAAGAGACTGCCCAAACCAACTGATTCCTATTCCTCAGAATTGCCCAAGTGAGCATCATGGCTCGCTCAATCTCAACGCTGTCAAACTCAGTAAGAATTTTCAAGAACACATCAATGTAGTCTTCCACTTCGTAACAGAGTTTATCTATATTCCCCCATAGACCCATTTCCTCCCAACATCCTTTAGTTATGGTACAACCTATAAATAGATGTCAGATTGATTCACTGTAACGACCCATATTTTTATTATACTAATATAAATTTTGAGACTATTAGTTCTGGGACATTACTTAATATTAATGAACTCTTTATTTTACTTTTTTCATGAAATAGAAAATAAATTATATTTGATGCTTGTAGAATAAATCATTATTATGAACACATATTAAAAGAGTTGCATCGGAAAAATATTACCGAATATAATCCCCTAGGCGAGAAGTCCCAAATTTGCTTATCTCTGGCGTTGGTTAGTGATGGAGTCGTTTTAAGAATTCGAATCCGATCTTCCATTAAGAACACCACTTCATTAAGAGCCGAGTCCCATTGTCTTGTTCCGGGAACATAAAAATCCTGAATTACCATATCCTCAAAAGATGGAACAGGTGGTGTTGTGATACGGAAATTACGATCATCATAAACCTAGTCATCACCCCCAAAGACGAACTCTTTCCCCATCACCTACTTTCCATCTCATTCCCCTTCTCACAAAATCCCGAGCCGTGTGTATCCTCTTCCATGTGTAACTCGAATTACTACCCAGTTGAGCGTTTAGGAAGTAAGATTGTGGTGAGTATTTAAACTTAAGAATTCTGCTCATGAGAGAGTCAGGTTGCTGCAAAAGCCTCCATCCAAGCTTGCCTAACATCGCAATATTGAAAATATGGAGATTATGGAAACCATACTGTTGGGAAATGAATTTAATAAAGAAGGATTTTGATTAGATCCCAAAACCCCTGAGTATGACATGTTCAGGATAATCTTGATAGATGAGTCAAGGTTCGGGGTTTTAGAGTAGCCAGGATAATATCTCGCACTGCAGTGTATAGTTAAGCGATATAGAACATGTTAGATTCTCAAGACTCAAGATGAGACCGAGAAACTCAAGACTCAGAGAAACCTGAAGACTCAGAGAAACCTGAAGGCTCAGAGAAACCTGAAGGCTCAGAGAAACCTGAAGGCTCAGAGAAACCTGAAGACTCGAAAAATTCAAGACTCAAGATATCTCAAGACACCGAGAGCTCAGAGAATCTCGAGGGCACAAGAACCATCAGAGACTCAAGAATATACCCAATGCTCAAGATATCCCGAATATTTCGAGGCACTGAAGCTGAGGAATATAGCCGTTGGAATCCAGCTGACGTGGACCAACGAGAGGAAGACAACCAGCCTGAAAAAGCTGCAGAACTTACAGAGAGTAGTATGGATTTGAATGTAATTCTCTCCAACCAGAACATTCAAATCCACACTATAAATACAAGTTCTTCCATCAAATTAAGTGTGGATGCGTGGAGATTATGCACAAAATGCTACTGAGCCAAGAGCAAGAGCGTTATAGTCAAAAAGCATTCCCACCCTAGAACACAAGTCCGTAGATATACAAATATATTCAAAGAGTGTTCTAGAACCCAACCTAAGCAACCCACGATGTATCTTAGTTTTAGAGAGATTTTCCCAACCTTAGCATTGAGGCTAAACCATTGTAAGGGAAAATCTCACCATAGTTGGAGACAACACCAAACCCAAACCCATTCTCACAAGAGATAAGTAGTGGTGAAGTGAGGTAGTTGTTAGGCGATCCCGAGTGAGGGTGATAAGTCCCAAGGAGTGTGAACTCATTAAACATCTAAGAGGCGAGCCCGAGAGGGTGATAAGTCCATTTTGAGTTAGTAAACTACAGAGGTAGTCGTAAAGCTCAAGGTCGGGTTGAGTAAGTAAACTATCGGAGTAGTCGAAAAAACTCAGTACGAAGTTGAGTAAGTAAACCTGTGAGGTAGTCGAAAAGCTCGAGGAAGTGTTTGAAGGAATTTCCTAGAAGGCAGGGAGAGTGGATGTAGGAGCTTGAGTCTCCGAACCACTATACTTTGTTGTGTTCTTTATCGCTTTATGTTCTTATATTGTCGTATGCATTCGATTATAAGCAAAACACAACACATGAGCTTAAAACGCAAAAAATCAAATCACCATTCCTTCACCCCTCGCTTTTTTATATGCACCATAGAACGAAATGTTTTGCTTCCAAGACGCCAAAAATGGGTTTTTCCAACGGGACCAACAAGTGGTATCGAGAGGGGAGTTCAAAAGGTTCACTAAATTCAGAGTGACCAGGTGAACTGATCTTTTTAAAGAAAAACCAGTTTCTTTAAAAATGCATATATACCGATGTTTTGGCATCTTTATCAATTGAGAAATTGTTGGGATATTTTAGTTCTATGCCAAAATATTATCAACTTGTGTTATTCAAGATAATTTACGAGATAACAAGTTGAGGGGGGAAAAAGAACAAATTGAGGGGAACTCACGAGAATCAAAAGTAGATGATCAAGATCGACGAGGTTGCGAGACGAGACCGATCGAGATCGAATGAGTTAGATGAGTTCGGAATCAATCGATGAAATTTGGCAAAAAATCAGAAGAGAAGAAAAGCTAAAGTCAGCAAATCAGAAGAAAAGGTTGCAAATCAGAAGATGAGCGAAAGAGACTGATCAAGATCAGACGTGATCGAGATCAGATATGATAAACCTGATATGCTAACCTAATATGATGACCTGATGCTATTCTGATATATTGATCTAAAGATGTGTTGATCTAATCGGAAATTTGATCGGATCGGACAAAGAAGAAATCGATAGCTTTGAGTAAAAGTGATCCGAGGCTCGAAGAAGTAAGGTGAATCGAGACTTAGTATAGGTCAAAAGACATGAGGGTCGATGAAGTAAAAAGAGACTCGAGGGTCGGGATGTCAAGTCGAAGAAACCGAACTCGGTCCAAGATGAGTGTCAAGATGCCTGATCAGACAAGGTCCATGGAAGAATAATGAGGAGCCGAGCTGAAGATCAAGAAGACTGAAGATCAAGACTGAAGACTTGTAATTCTTTATGTTTTTGTCTTTATCTTTTGATAAAATTCATCAGAACTTGTAATAGTCTATCATACATCAATGAAAAAACTTTATCTTTATGCTCAAAGATAATACCTCATTATCTTTTTACATGTCTTTATATTTGATATGCCTGATTATTGTTGTTTGGTGATGAATTTATTGAGAAATTCATTCTTTGAATTGATTATTAAGAGATATACCATTCTTGTAATAGAAAAAAACTCAAAACCCCGAGTATAGGTTAAGTGTGTTGTAACAAGATGGTTTTGGCATCATCAAAAGGGGGAAATTGTTGGGAAATGAATTTAATAAAGAAGGATTTTGATTAGATCCCAAAAACCCCCGAGTATGACATGTTCGTGATAATCTTGATAGATGAGTCAAGGTTCGGGCTTTTAGAGTGATCAGGATAATATCTCGCACTGACCGTGTATAGTCAAGAGATATAGAACATGTTAGATTCTGAAGACTCAGATGAGACCGAGAAACTCAAGACTCAGAGAAACCTGAAGACTCAGAGAAACCTCAAGGTTCAGAGAAACCTGAAGGCTCAGAGAAACCTGAAGGCTCAGAGAAACTCAAGACTCGAGAAAAACTCAAGACTCAAGATATCTCTGAAGACACTGAGAGCTCAGAGAATCCTGAGGGCACAAGAATTATCAGACTCAAAGAATATATCAATGCTCAAGATATCCTGAATATTTCGAGGCACTGAAGCTGAGGAATATAGCCGTTGGAATCCAGCTGACGTGGACCAACGAGAGGAAGACAACCAGCCTGAAAAAGCTGCAGAACTTACAGAGAGTAGTATGGATTTGAATGTAATTCTCTCCAACGGTAACATTCAAATCCACACTATAAATACAAGTTCTTCCATCAAATTAAGTGTGGATGCGTGGAGATTATGCACAAAATGCTACAGAGCCAAGAGCGTTATAGTCAAAGCATTCCCACCCTAGAACACAAGTCTGTAGATATACAAATATATTCAAAGAGTGTTCTAGAACCCAACCTAAGCAACCCACGATGTATCTTAAGCTTAGAGAGATTTTCCCAACCTTAGCATTGAGGCTAAACCATTGTAAGGGAAAATCTCACCATAGTTGGAGACAACACCAAACCCAAACCCATTCTCACAAGAGATAAGTAGTGGTGAAGTGAGGTAGTTGTTAGGCGATCCCGAGTGAGGGTGATAAGTCCCGAAGGAGTGTGAACTCATTAAACATCTAAGAGGCGAGCCCGAGAGGGTGATAAGTCCAGTTTGAGTTAGTAAACTACAGAGGTAGTCAGAAAGCTCAAGGTCGGGTTGAGTAAGTAAACTATGCGGAGTAGTCAGAAAACTCAGGGCCGAGTTGAGTAAGTAAACTACAGAGGTAGTCAGAAAGCTCAGGAAGTGTTTGAAGGAATTTTCCTAGGAACAGGGAGAGTGGATGTAGGAGCTTGAGTCTCCGAACCACTATACTTTGTTGTGTTCTTTACTGCTTTATGTTCTTATATTGTCGTATGCATTCGATTATAAGCAAAACACAACACATGAGCTTAAAACGCAAAAATCTGAAATCACCATTCCTTCACCCCTGTTTTATATGCACCGCAACGAAATGTTTTGCTTCCGCACGCGCAAAATGGGTTTTCCAACCGGGACCAACACATACCCTCGCCATTCATGTGCTTACAGAGAGATTCCCAAGACTCCCATTTCACACCTTTTTCGTTGAAATTAATATATCTTTAACTATTTAAATATTTTATTTAAATATTTTTAATTAAATTTATGCATTAGGTTAAATTATAGTCCAATTTCGTTGAAAAGGTATCAGACACATATTAGTGTTGAGTGATGTAATCGATATAAATCCATCAAGTATTTGTTCAATTATATTAACAAGGGTCCCGACAGAGTAACATCAACCGTTGTTAAAGGTGGACAAGAACAAAACTGTTCCACAAAAAAAATGAAGTTGACAATTATATCAATTGTAAGTGTGATTCTCCATGTGAAGCCGTTTGGAGAACACTTGCTTTTAATATAAACCACAAATACCTAGCTGTGCTGAGGTTGAACTTCCATTTTCCAAATGAGCAAAACGTTATTTTCGATGATGATGATTACATTGATAATATACTTGACAAACCAAAAGCAAAACAATCAATGTTTTTAGCATAGATGAAACACAAAAACCATAATGAGAAGGCTAGGGTTGTGCTTGCATGTGGAACTTTTTCTCATTTTCTTTCTCAATTTTCAATTATTCAAAAAATTCTCTCAATTCTAAATACTATTCATTCTCAATTTCTATTACTATTCCCTCTCATTTTTTAATACAATTCATTCAACATTCTCCTTACTATTCAATATTAATTCTCACACTCTCAATACTATTCACCTCAATTCTCAACACTATTTCAATATGATATTAATACTAAATATATTTTTATATTAATAATATTATTTATTAACTATATAAAAATATTACTATACTAATATGAATAATATTTAAGATACTAAAATAATTATAAAATTTCAACCTACATGTAGAATAAATATTTAAAATATTAATATTATTAAAATATTATTATATATCAATATAGTATTAATATTCATATTAAATTATTATGATACTACTTTTAATACTATTATTATAATAATTAATTTTATTCTTTATATTATTAATAATGTTAATAAAATAATATTATTATAAAATAATAAATTTAATATTATACCACCAATTTTTAAAATACTAAATACTATTATAATATATTATTTTTAATGTACTAAAAATGTTATATTATTTACATTTTCTTAATATTAAATATTAATAAAAACTCATATGAGACGGGGTACAACTTAGCATAAATCACACTCACCCCTTCCAAAGTGTTAAAACTTCATTTATCAACTTATGTCCGTCTCACCGTGAGACCGTCTCATATAAATGTACCTCTTAAATATTATATAATATAATAATATAAGATTAAATAATAATATAATGTTAATATAACCTGAATATTATTATTAAAATATAATTATAATATAAATATAAATGTTAAATATTGCTTAATATTATTAATTCTGAAATTTTAATAATAATGAATTGTTATTTTATTAATTTCAAATTAAAAAAATTATTATATTAACATAATAACAATAATATTTCAAATGTTGAAAGATATTAATATATTAACAATACCTTTTAATACCATACAAATATGATTTTATTAATTTGAGGCACATTTACGTGAGACCGTCTTATGATGAGACGAAGCATAATTTGGACATAACACTTTAACACTTTGAAAGAGGTGGATGTTGATTTGTGTTAATTTGTACCCCATTTTATAAATGATTCCATTTCATACTACTCCCTTCGTCCCAAAGAAACGTGCACGTTTACTGTTTTCACATGTTTTTGCGAGCGAATTTTTTATTAGTATTTGAAATGATAAAATAATTTTAAAAGATGCATGCAATAGATGAGAGGTAGATCTATAATACCCCTCTTTAAAAATCACTTTATCATTTGAAATACTATTAAACAACTCGCTCACAAAAACTCGATAATAAAGGTGGTGTGCACGTTTTTTCCGGGACGGAGGTAATACTTTTTATCATTAAAAATTATTATTATATTATTAATGAGTAGGTCTACTGTACAAATTTGTATAGATACAAAACAATCAATTTAGGAAGGGTCAGTGGATCAGGTGGTCAAAAATGGGTCAAAGCGGGTCAAGGATGGATTGTGTAAAGTGAAATTGAGTCTCAATTGGGATTTGTATGTATACAAATTTGTATCCTAGACTTTGTCATTATTAATATGGTACTAAACTCATAAAAAATAAAATAAATGGGTTGGGTTATGTGCATGTGTATGTGTGGGCCCAAAAATAATGATATTTTGTGTAAAATTGTAAATATTAAAATGGTAAAGTTTATGTAGAGTTTTTTATTTTTGGGTTGTGCAAATTATTTTGGGACGTTCGAATAAAAAAAATGTGATAGTTATTATGGGATGGAGGCAGGAAAAATAATTTTTTCTCAATATATTTTTAATATTAAAATTATTAATAATATAAAATATTAATATTAAACCAATTGAAAAAAAATTATTAAACAACACAACACAAATTAAAATTTCATCATATTAACTATTCAAAAGAAAAAGAAAAAATTCACATCCAATCACACTCTTATTTTCAACAGATATATCACATCAACTATAATCATTACATTTTTTATCCAATCACACTCTCATTTTTCATAACTATTCATTCAAAACAACTTTTTTCCATAAAAATGAGAAATGAAAAAATGAAAACACATCCAAGCACAACCTAGGGATCTCACTTACATTGAATTCCCTTCGAAGTATGTTTGGGATAAAAAAAATCAGATTTGTGAAAGGAGAAAGACCTGTAAGTTTTCACTGGGAAGATTGTGTTATGTTCCACCAGGAGCTGGAAAACAACATTACTTTGGTATTCTATTACCTCACAACAAAGGTTCAATGTCACATGAAGAAATACAAGCCATTGGAGATATTGTATATTCTACTTTCAAGGATGTTTGCTATTCAATGGGATTATATAATGCCAATCGTGAGTATATGGATGAGTATATGGATGGAATAATGGAGGCCAATTTTTGAGCATCAGACCATTATGTTAGGACATTATGTTTGCACTTCTTCTTATATCGTCTTGCATGAATTCTCCTAAAACAACTTTTGAAAAGACATGTGAGAGTTTGTCGGATGATATATTTTCAAGACAAAGATGTATACTGAATGTCTCAGGTATACATTATATCGATTTAATTTTTATATTTAATCGTTCCACATCAATACATTTCATTTTGTGCATTTTTTAATAATTTTAATCATATTTTGTTATTATTTTTAACATATTTGCATCTAAGTAGTGATGAAATGAAAAATTAGGCATTGATTGAGATTGGCAAGCTAATGAAGTTGAATGAGAGCTCTTTATGTAGATACACCGCGATGCATGTACCAAACCAATAAATTATTTCGTGATGCGTGTAATAATCTCATGAATGAGGAACTACGGTATGATCGGATAGAGATGAAGGAGCAATATGAGACATTCAATACAACACTTACAGCTGGACAGAATAATGTGATATATCAAATACTTGATGTTGTTTGGTTGGACAATGGTCGC
Organism: Stenogyne calaminthoides; assembly: GCA_037126765.1. Taxonomy (NCBI): domain Eukaryota; kingdom Viridiplantae; phylum Streptophyta; class Magnoliopsida; order Lamiales; family Lamiaceae; genus Stenogyne; species Stenogyne calaminthoides. The sequence goes on from JBBCBC010000032.1 coordinate 14,447,738, forward strand.
ATTTTCTTTTTATATGGATACGATAGTATATGTGGCATCTAGTGGAACAACATCTCTTCTTTTGCCCGGAGGTCATACTGCTCATTCAAGATGTGTCATACTCATTAAAGTAAATGACTAATCTATAAAAAGAAAAAGAAAAAACCTAAGACCATAAGACCACATGTCAGTCCAGAGGCCGGGGCCCCACTAAAAACCTTGCTAGGTAAAACCCCTTAGAGCAAAACCCCTAGTCAAGGGAAAATAGATAACCTCTCTAAAATAAAGGCATTATCCCGTAGCGCGAAAACAATCCTTGTCCGAACAAATTATCTCACATTACGAAAAAGTTCTTTAGACATATCAGTGTACAAAAATGATTCAATGAAGGTAGGACAAACCCCTATCCAAACATTATGATCATGCAATTTAGCTAACAAGTCTGCGGGCGCATTCCTCTCCTGGAAAATATGGGACACTCGAATCTGCATTGTTTGGTGACAAGCCATCGCCTCTTTTCATATGACTCGGAGCCTCCACGGGATTGTATTGACACCATTTTGCAACCGCGCTTGTGTTCAAATATAATTGCAAGGAAGCCCACCGAAAGCTTCGCCTCTAAAGAATAGCCCCATCCCATTGGACTAGAAAGCGCCGCCATGAAAAGTCCCTGGCTGTTCCTGAACAGAACACCCCCAAAAATTCTCCTGGGCTCGAAGAGGCGCTACCATCGACATTCGCCTTGGACCATCCTGGGCTCGGCGCTAGCTATCTGATTGAGACGCCATAGAGAATACAGGTAGTACCATCCTTCTCGCATTCTCCATCTCCCTTATTCCGGCCTTCATATGCCGCTTAGATGAGGTGGCAGATGTAATGCCTCCAACCTTTCCGAGGGGAGATAGAGTGTGTATTGTGCAACCTCCCACATTTTCTGGCATATGAGTGACTGGTCGCTCATTTCGCCTTGCCCCCTGGTTGGGGTTACTTTCGGCTGGACCCTCTTGCCGGGGATCATTCTCCTGTTGACGACCCTTTGGCCTTGATTCATCATTCGCCGAGGTCGCTTGACGAACTCGTCCAACAACCCATCTTCGTAAAGCCTCCAAAGTTGCTTTAGCAGGTCTCTGGATTCACTTGTATAATGTCCAGCATGTTCATGATAGTGGCAGAATTTGTTTGGGTTCTATTTACCCTTATCCTTGATCGGGCGAGGTGGGAGTAACAGTTCCCGACTTTTGATTTGTGTGAAAACGTGTCCAGGCTTCATGCCAAGGATTTCCATTAAATTCACCGGTATCGACTCCTCAAACGGCTTGAAGTTACCGAGTGCCTTGTAGTGACCCCCAGTTTTCTTGGAACTTCTTTTTGGTTCCGCTACCTCCTTTGGTTCGGAAAGTCGGGACTCTAGAAGTTCCGCAGTGTGTATCATGTCGCTTGTCCGCTTTCGAAAGTCGGCATAGCTTGTTGGGTAGTCGGCGGTCATGCACCACCATATCTTGGTTCCTTTCCTGAGGCCGCTAACAGCCCCGAGCAGTTTTGCCTCATCTCCTAAAGGGTCTCCTTCAAGGATGAGTTGATCGATCTTTTCAACATAGGACCAATCGGATTCATGTTTGCCCTGCTGAGTGTTCATCAGGCGCTACTTGGTGGTAGGTCGGGGAGCCATTGCAGGGAAGTAGCTTAGGAATAGTCTGGCGAGCTGCTCGAAAGTGTCCACCGAGTATTGAGGTAGTGAAGTAAACCACATGTGGGCTTGGTCGCTCAGAGATAGCGAGAAAAATGGTGGCGTCAGTTGCGCCCATGGATGCCATGTAGAAGTTGTACTTAGCTACATGAACCCTCGGATCCGATCTTCCATCGTAGCGATCGATCGCCGCCGTCTGGATGTTTCACTAGGTGGGAGCCAGAGTGACCAGTGTCCCCTGAGGTGAGCCTGGGACGATTAGGCCGGCGTCCATTCCTACTTGCCCAACCTGGTTGTCTACGTGCTCTAGTAATTCCTGAACGGTGCGAGCCAATGCAACAACTTGTGCGTCGCGCGGATTCGTGGAGGGGAGGGCGCCCTGCTTGCCATGGTGGCTGGCGATAGAGCCCCCTATGCACCTCCTTGTGGTGCAATGCCAATGCGAGCGCAAGGTCGGGATCGAGCTCCCCTTCTTTGTAGATGGGATGTGAGTTGGCTTCATCCTCTGCATTGTTTAGAGCTGGGATGTGAGTTGGCTTCAATGCTCTGGTGTCTCTGAGATGGTTGAAAACATTGTTCGACCCCACCGGCTTCTCAAGAAGAGGGAGCCGGTAATTCCTGGTGTTGATATTCCTGGCTTCAGGGATGGCCAGTTGGCCTGCGGATTGTCCCTTACGAGTCAGGTGACCCTTACCTTTGGAAGTGCCTACTCCGGGTGCAACCCTTTTGTTGAGGAGTTGTTCCCCCGGGCCGTCAAAGGTGAGCTGCCTCTTCCGGAGGACAACCAAGACAACTCTCTCATCCTCTGGGGTTCGGATGAAAGTTCCCCATTCTGGGGCGGCCGTGACAACCACCTGATGGGTACGGTGGGAGCTTAGGGAACAGTCTCGTTCTGGTTAATGGCCATTTTGAACGATGGGCGGTGGGCGGCCGTGACAACTCTCTCATGTCGAACAGTCTCGTTCTGGTTAATGGCCATTTTGAACGATGAAGTATATGGTTTCTAAAGATTTTGTGGCAAAATTAGTAGATAGTTTCCCACAGACGGCGCCAATTGTTGTGCTCGGTTAAGATTCCGGCCAACAAGTATTTAAAGATGAAAACAAAGAACAGAGAATGTAAAAACTCAAGAGATTTGGTTACCCAGTTCGCCTTTCAATTAGACTATGTCTGGGTACATGCCAAGCCAAGTATCAATTTCACTATAATTTCTGCTTAAAGTCTATGACTCGATCCCATACAAGTGTAACCCTTAAGTCTATTTATACATGTGTTCCCGCCCATAGGCGGTCAATGGTATTAAATTCTGTCATTATTGGGGCTTAGCTACGTGTGAATTCCGCCCTGCCGGGTCAATGGCTATCTCGGTGTTCTTACGCCATTTGCGGGACGAGCCCCTCAGGGCGTATCGTGCAGCTTATCTGACGCTTACATCATCACGCAACTTCCGAGCTTTAAGTTAGGTCGGGGCCTTGATCTGTGGACTTGATCTTCCTGACTTGCCCCAAGTCGCTCCTCTTCGCCGCCGGGCCTTATCTGAGTGGTGACTTGTCGGTTCCTGGCTTTGATTGTGAAACACAGTTCTGTTTCTTACTGTGCCAGGAGATAATGTTATTTCCCATGTTGAAACATCCTCCACTAGTACTTTTTCTATCATCACAATCACCTGCCCAATCTGCATCACTATAGCCAACTAAAGAGCAATTAGTATCTTTTGAGTACCAAATACCTGTTAGTGTTAGTGTCCTAGAGACAATCTATTGTAAGGACATAATACTCGATGATATTCAGTTTGACTTAATGTTATAGTTCACTTAATATAAATGTATGACAATACACTTGTTTGAATTTTATGTTTGATTGTTTGCATTTATTCATACAAGTGTTCCCATGAGTCATTGTTGTCATTGAGGTTGTGAGAACTCAAATGACTTAAGCATGATTCTCAAATAACCCCGATCAAGGATCATCAAGAATCGGATATTGATGATGCAATGGAGATTGGTGTGCGATCTGCATCATACTCTTAGAGAGTGTAGTAAGATCTCACTTACTATGAGATACTAGGTATCTCATGATGGATGCACAAATACCTTAGAGGGTATTGGTATACCCATCCAGAAACCGTTTGATGTATTTCCACTATATATGTGTCTACGGGTGTCTCGGTTAGTGGGGAGCGATGCGATACTCTTTGACTTGAGGTCAATCATACGACATGTGTGGGATGATGAACTTTGACCATGACCGACGCCTTGCACCCTTCCATGGGTAGATATGGCTTGGATTGAGTTCATCACGAAGTGCATAAAATGCGTGGTAGTTGAGCCAAGAATATGATTCATTCCTCAAAGTGGATTTAGAGAGAATACTCATCTTCTTGTCATAATTGGATCTAAGTCATCGGCCGATGCACGTCAACTTAGACTTTGTGACTAAGTGTGATATACATGATCAATTAGTGATTAGAGATAAATTGATTAAGTTATTTGAATAGACACTTCATCATGTTCAAGACTTAATCGAGTATTCGCGAATGAAAGGAGGAAATCGCAATAGCCCATGTTTTAGTTACAGGTAGTTGTACATTTCCTCGCAACGTACCTCATATATTGAGAATGTCTGATTTATTATCTAGGGTTCAATTAAGACCATTAGTTTGACTAATCATTTCGATATATGAGGCCTAAGGGTCACACAACAATAGCGGTTGTTTACTAATTATAGTTGGTTGATTAAATGTTAAATTAGATTTAATATTTAATTTATGGAGAAGAAATTAATAATAGATTAATTTGGAATTAATTATTATTAATATTTAATTAAATTGGATTTAATTAAATAAGAATTCCCAATAATAATATTTGAAATATTATTGTAGGATTTAATATATATGGAAACAAATCGTAGAGATTTGTCATATATGGAATTTAAATCCGCAGAGATTTATATGTGGGAAATAAATCTAAGAGATTTATTTAAATAAAGATTAGGGATTTTATTTCTTAATTAGATTAGCTTGAGACTTAAGCTAATCCTCTCATATGTATATGAGCTCTTGGGAATTCATAATACATAAATTCATATTTCTCCATAAAATCTCTAAGTTAAAATTTTCCTAGCAAATTCATCTCGGGGATTCAACGCTGGCAGATCTGTGCGAGTTAGTAAACGACTGTTACGTGGATACCATAGTTGAGGAATCCGTGTACTGCAATTGTCAGAAGAATTTCGCATTTACGCTCACTCGTATTTAATTATGCAATTAATTGTTCGTTGTTGGTGAACTTTAATATCCGCTGCGTATGTATTACGTGTTTACGTGCCTCTAAATTCCAACAATACCTAGATCACATGTTCCAGATACATATCTTATAGTTCCTTTTACAAAATTAAGATGTGATTTCTTAGGATTAGCTTGATCACTGAATAACAATGACTCAAGTCAAATTACTCTTATTTGTCGTTGTTGATGTTGCCATCAATGTTACCACATTTGACACAACATCAGTATGTTGGAATATAGAGGCACGTAAAACATGTAATCACATGCGCAGCAGAAATTAAAGTTCACCAACAACGAACAATTAATTGCATACATATTACAATAATCATAACGAGAAATCTTACAGTAACTCGAGTGCAGATTTCTCTACTATGGTATCCACGTAATCCCCAATCACGGATTTGCATTTAATTTGCAAATAAGTTAAAATCCCGAGACAGATTCTTTACAGAAAATCCAAACTCTAGATCTTATGGAGAAAATATGAAGTGATACTGTTTGTGAATCCCAATAGCTTGTATATATATGGAGGCTTAGGTTATTCCCAAGCTAGCCCAATTAGGGAAATAAAATCCCTAATCTTGAATTAAATTAATTCCTTTTAATTTAATTCCCCAAATATAAATCTCTACGGATTTAAATGCCTTATATGAAAATCTCTACGATTTATTTCCATATACATTAAATCCTACAATTATATTCCAAATATAATTATTGGAAATTCTTATTTAATTAAATCCAATTTAATTAAATATTAATAATAATTAATTCCAAATTAATCTATTATTAATTATTTTCCATAAATTAAATATTAAATCCAATTTAACATTTAATCAACCAACTCTAATCAGAAAAAGGAACTACTTGTTCATGGACCCATAGACCATCATATACCGAGCGATTAGTCAAACTAACGGTCTTAATTGAACCATAGTCAATAAATCGACATTCTCAATATATGAGGTACGCTATGCAGAAACATGTAACTACCACCAGAATCAAACGTGGGCAATTCACGATTTCCTCGTTTCATTCACTTAATACCGATTAGTCTTGAACATGATGAAGTGTCTATTTAAATAACTTAATCAATTTATCTCAAATCACTAATTGATCATTAGTGTCACACTTAGTCACAAAGTCTAAGTTGACGTGCATCGCTAAATGACTTAGATCCAATTATGATGAGAAGATGAGTATTATCTCTAAATCCACTTTGAGGAATAAATCCTTTTTTCGCTCAACTACCTACACACACATACTTCGTGATGAACCCAATCCAAGCCATATCTACCCATAGACGGGTGCAAGCATCGGTCATGGTCAAAGTTCATCACTCCACACATGTCGCGGCTTATTGACCTCAAGTCAAAAGGAGTATCAAGATCACTCCCACTAACCGAGACACCAGAGACACATATAGTGGAACTACATAAAACGGTTTCTGGATGGGTATACCAATACCCTCTAAGGTATTTTTGCATCCATCATGAGATACCTAAGATCTCGCAAAGAAGTGAGATCTTACTACACTCTCTAAGAGTATGATGCAAATCGCACACCAATCTCCATTGCATCATCAATATCCGCTTTCTTGATTATCCTCGATTGGGGCTATTTAAGAATCATGCTTAAGTCATCCGAGTTCTTGCTCACTCAATGACAGCAGTGACTCAAGGGAACATATATGAGAATAAATGCAAACAATCAAATATAATATTCTATTAGTGCAACGCCATACATTTAATATTAAAAAAATAATAATATTAAACCAATACTGAATATTATCTGAGTATTACGTCCTTACAAAGGATTGTCTCTAGGACATTAACACTAACACAATATTCGTCCTTTCTTCTAACAAGTAACTTTTATTGGTCAATATTGTTGATTGTAGGTTGGCGATGGTGGATGGAAGGCTCCCGCCACCCGGACATGATGTAAAACCTTAAGCTCCCCAACTGTCGCGTGCGCTATTCCTAAGGCTAATGATCCACCTTCTCTAATGAACGCCGATATTATGATCATCCCCTTAGAGTAGTTTGGAGCAACGTCATCAAAGAACTTCTTGTTATGTAAATGTCATATCACCCAAACAATGGAAACAATAGCAAGCTTCCAAAGACTGAGTAATCGCGGGCTAAAGTGGACATGTGTAGCCTGCAAGAAAAGATGAAGAAATCCATGATCACAGTTTAGAGTAGTATTGAAAATCCAGTCGATCTCCCCTTAAATGCGTCGTGTAACGACGCAGTCAGCCAGAACGTGATTCAGCTCATCAACCCCATTAAAACATAACGGACAAACTGTGGGCCCATGAAGGTCTGTCTTCATTAGTGTCGAGGAAGTTGGGAGCCTCTCATGAATTACACGCCAAATTATCGTGCTCCTACATTGTGGAATAAAAGGCGCCCATATCCACTTAGCCCATCGGACATATACTGTCCCGAAATTGAACTTGGTCAAACCCTCAAATCCGCCTCGTCTGAAAGACGCAAGTTAAGAACATCGATAATAATTTGAGTGAACCGGCAGATAAATCCAACGCTAAAGTGCCATAACCCGTCGTGATAGAAGTCCGAAATCTTGTCCATAAGAGAATTGTGAAGTAGTTTAGGGAGCTGATTCTATCCGAGATGATATAGCCAAGTCAGTTATAATTCCAAAAATTGAGTGAAGAGGCTTTTCCTGCAAGCCAAATCGATTGCTCATGAAGGCAGTGGACATGCCTTCGGATACCCAGCCAGATAGATGACACACGATGGAAGTTGCGTGGAGCTCCTCCCGGCAAGAAATACCGCTTATGCAGTAGTACATTTGTTGTGTTATTATCTGACATAATGTTCCAAGCTAGTTTGCCGAAGTACGCTTCATTTGTTGTGCGAAGAGAGCGTATCCCCAAGGCCTCTCTTCATTGGTTGGAGCACAACAACGTGCCCAAGAAATTCTGACCAAACCCGTCTTATTGATATCCTATGTCCATACAAAGTTCCTAGCTGTTATTTCGATCTGGGATATAAGTGAACATGGCCATCTGTATACCATCATGGAATGTATTAAAGCCCCGACAATGACTAAATTAACCAAGCAGACCCAACCCGCAAGAGATAGAGAGGAGCCAATCCATTTGCTAAAGCGGCTAATCACCGCGTCAGCGATCGGTGGCAAGTGAGAGACCAAGGGCTTTCCTCGGATTATCGGGATACCCAAGTACGTGAAAGGGAGTGTAGCAGTTGCAATACCCGTGATACGATGCATTTCTAGCTGTAGGGCAAGAGTATCGCGTGCATTAAAATAAACCCGGGACTTCGAAGGGCTATAAAATTGTCCTGGTAGATCCTCATAGGCTAATAATATTTGATGCAATCATGGATGTTCGATTACGAGGCACGCATGAAGAAATGATATCATCCACGTACAACAATGTTGGGAGATAAATTTGATAAGAAGATTTTGATTAGATCCCAAAACCCTGAGTATGATAATGTATCAGAATAGGTTAAGTTGTTCAGGAGTATCTGCACCATGTATAGTCAGCAAATATAGTTCGGGATAGAATAGGTTGTGCTTTGATCACTGAGTGAAGCATACATTGAGGGGGAATTCAATGTATGAACTGAAGTACTGAAGTCCTAAAGACCTGAAGACTGAAGAGCTGAAGAGTGAAGATCCGAAGACTGAAGCCTTGAAGATCTGAATCTATCAACTTGAAGTTCACAAGGACTGAATCAAGAATCCTTAACATTTATTGAGGAATGAAGATCTCGCAGACAAAGAGAATGTAGACTAAGTATCTATCATTCGAAGATTTTAAGGATGTCTTTTACTTAGTGGAGTTGACTAAAAAGAGCCTTTTTTTTGTCTCTGCTCAATTGAAGATCGGAGCCAATCAAAGAGCGCCAGCTCAATATGGTCACTGATACTGAAAGGGACAGCTCACTAAAAAAGGTCAAAACTGAAACATTGCAGTCTACAGATCAAGTGTAAGGGTTTTTTGAATGCATGTTACCCAAATCATGCAAGGGCTTGTTGAAGACCTAAAATAATCATTTTACACATACCAAAAGAGGAAACTCAAGATGCTATCTCTCCAACGTATAGTTTTTTTAAGAGTGCTTCTCGAGTTGCCTATAAATAGAGAAGACTTTGAGCAAAAATAAGGTTACGAAAAATCAAGCAACTCAAGAGCTCAAGCTTATTCAAGTTTACCTTTGAAACACTCGAACCCTAAATATTTTCCAAGTGTTTCTTCTTTGAAGAGAGCTTACACACTAAGCCAAGTATTTCATATGCATCCAAAGCTTAGTAAGAGATATCATATCCTTATTATTGTTATATTTGTAAAGGATATCTCAACCTTGTTGGAACCAAAACCAAACCCCAAATCCCTAAAGTGTTAGGAAGTTGGAGTAGTTTGTGTTTTGAGAGTTGAAGTTAGTAAGCTGAGAGTTGTCCAGTGTGAAAGCTTGTTGTTGTTGTAGTAGTAGTAGTTCTGAGTACTAGGACTCAGGAAGTAGTTCCTAGGGAATAGATCACCTAAGAGAGGTTGTTTTGTTCAGTACACCTTGGACTATAAAACAAGAGAATTCTAGTGCTGAAGGAATTCACCTGAGGATCAGGGAGAGTGGACGTAGGGGCTTGAGTCTCTGAACCACTATAATATTCTATGTTGTTTGTATTTTGTACTGCATTTCATATTGCATATTTTCACCGAGAGCATTCAAAGGCTTTCATTCAGATTGTTATCAAACCATTGAGTATTGCATTAACTGAATCACAACCTTAATCACAGTTTTATGAACTAAAAGGAAAATCGTTTGGTCAAAACATTCAAAACGATTGTATAATTGATGAAAAAATAATACTATATCACATCAAACTATAATGGCTGTTGAACTAGTCTCTACCTTAGATGATAAAGTTAGGGCCACTAGGTTGTGCGACTTCCTTGTAATCGACATTCCGAGCTCCTTCAATGGGTTTTCTCGGCAGGCCATTCGAGCACGGATTTGAGGCTGCGTCCTCTACTTACTTTTTCTGTGTAAAATTCTCCACTAAAGATGGGGTGGTCGGTACAGTTAAGGGCGACCAAGTTGATGCAAGAGGTTGTTCGGTTTATTCTCGATCTTATTTCAATTCCGCATTTATTTCTAGCAAATCTATATTTGTAATAGATAATATAATGCAATGTAAAAAATTAAATTCGGAGAAAATAGGCAAAAAGAGAAACCGAAGCGACCTCGATCCAAGGCTAGGTCTTGAACCAGAGGAGTTCCTCATCGATGCCAAAATTGATGACTCGCGACAAGGAGGGCCCAGGGATATTCCGGGAGAAGATCTTGAAAAAGTCGGAGTGGATCCAGTTTGACCCGATTTAGAAGTCATTATAGGCTCTAAAATACCGGGCAACCTCCAGAGGGAGGTCATCGACTTCCTCAAAAAGAATCTAGAAATATTCACATGGTCGCACAAAGACATGATTGGGATTGACCCACAGGTCACATGCCATCGACTTCATATCGACCAAAGCCAAAGGCCGATAGGCCAGAAACGCAGAAAATTAGGCCCTGAAAAATATGCGGCCTTAGCAGAAGAGGTAAAGAAGCTGCTGGATAACGACCTGATCAAGCAGGCTGATAAATCGTAGTGGGTCGCTAACATCGTCCTGGTGAAGAAGTCCAATGGAAACTGGCGGCTATGCATCGACTTCACCGACCTCAATAAGGCGTGCCCAAAGGATTTCTTTTCACTGCCCCATATCAACCATTCGATTGATAACACAGCTCGTCACGAGATGATTTCCTTCATGGACGCCTTTGCAGGCTACCATCAAATAGCAATGCACGAATTGTATTAGCAACACACATCATTTTTTACCGAGAAAAAGCTCTATTGTTGGAAATGGATGCCTTTTGGCTTAAAAAAAGTGGGGGGGGGGGACCTACCAAAGATTGGTCAACCATATGTTCGTAGCTCAGATCGACAAGATTGTTGAAGTATATGTAGACGATATAGTCATCAAACTCCTAAAAAGAGAGGATCATCTCGCTATTCTCGCTCAAACCTTCGAGATTCTGAGGAGGTTCAACATGAAACTCGACCCCAAGAAATGCAATTTCGGGGTAGAGTCCAGAAAATTCTTGGGACACCTGGTTAGCAAGAGGGGAATCGAGGCTAACCCAGCCAAAATCAAAGCAATTCTAGACATGGGCGCCCCAAAAAATGTAAAGGAAGTCCAGAAGCTGATGGGCAGCTTGGCTGCATTGAACATTTTCATCTCTCGAATGGGGGATAAATGCAAGCCACTGTTCGACACACTTCGCAAAGGGTCGAGGTTTGAATGGACTGAGGAGAGCCAAGGAGCTTTGGACAAAATAAAGGAATACTTGTCAAACGTGAGTACCCTATCAAAGCCAATTCCGGGAGAAAAGTTGTTCTTATACTTAGCGTCATCGGAAACCGCCCTGAGCTTGGTTTTAGTGCTGGCAGAGGAACAGACCCACCTACCCATCTATTTTTTTAGCCAAGCACTTAATGAAACCGAACAGCAGTGCCCACTTATGGAGAAGCTCGCATACACTTTGGTCATGAGAGTCCGAAAGCTAAGGCCATATTTTTTCGACCACCAAGTGGAGATACTCACTTCCCTAACCCTAAGGAACATACTCCATCGACCTGATACAACGTGTTGATGTCTTAAATAGGCCAAAGAGGTTAGACAACATGGGATAACCTACGCACCTCGCCCGACAATCAAGGGTGACTGTGCTTCTCAATGCTTAAACTCAGAATATCTGACTCACTGATCAAAGGTTTTAAAGTTTGAAAAAATGTACACGTGTATTCCCCCCTTCCATACACGTGTGAGACTCGTTACTTGGGACCAACAAAAAATAGCGAGGAAGGTGGTGGTCGATGGAAATATCGACTCCCGAATCTCAAAATCCAACCACCGAGCGAAAGCATCCTCGGCAATGCAAAATGGAGGGGGGAGGGGGTCTCCCTAGAGAATGCAAAGTAGCCATGAGGTGAGCCATTCATTAAGATGGAGAGCCTGGCTGAGTGAAGTATGCTCTAAACCATCTGGATAAACCGTTGTGAGAAACCCATTTTCTGTAAAACTGTCTGAAGAAATTGTGTCAAAGGCCTTAGTCATATCTATTTTAACTGCAATATTTGCAAACCTACCCAAATTAAAACAATTAACTGCCTTAGAAGCTAGCGCTATACAAGTATGTATCTGTCTGCCCTAAATGAAGCCAAACTAAAGTGGTGAAATGTAATGGCCGATAAATGAACTCAGGCGAGAGGCCAAGATTTTAGTAAAGATCTTAAACAGACAGTTTCCCATGACGATCGGGTAAAAATTCTCAACACTGATTGCATCGGGCATCTTAGGAATGAGGGCAACAAAACTCGAGTTTACTCCATTTGGAATAATCATAAGAATGAAAGAATTGTTGGACCGCTGAAACAAGTTCTTGTTGAATGATTGATCAACATTTTTGATAGAAAACCCCTGAAAAACCATCCAGCGGGGTGCTAGTAACATTCAAAATGAAGACAACAACCTTCAACTCTGAATCTTTAGGCAAGGCAGTTAGGAAGTCATTGTGGCCATCAACGATTTTTGTCATGAAAAGATCATCCAAGGGGGTGAAGTCTTGAGCAGACTGATCATTAGCTAATAAGCGTGTGTTGTATGCAACCACATGAGCCCCTATCACATTTTGATCCGTCACCAGATTACCATTAATCATCATCGAACGAATGGTGTTCCTAGCCTTTTTCGTAGCATGTATACGATGAAGGAGTAGGTCAAGCGGGCCTGGTGTCACTTGATTCTACCGCTGCTGTGCGGAGTCTTTTGGCTGAGTGCGACCTTGAATTTATTTTTGCGCCTCCCTAAAGTTGTGCAAACCATCTTGGAGCATCTCCACAGACTTTAAATTCCAGTGCTTTCGACCGGAGTGTACAAACGTGCATACCGTGTTCCATATCGCCCATGTGTTGGGGAATAAGTTGCACAGATCTATTCGGGGTGAATATTTAAATACAAATTTAATTCTTATAATTATTACTAGCATGAGTTAATCCTATATTAATTCAAATAATAATTCAACAACATATCATGCATATAATAATTCACGTAAAACCTACGCATGCGGAATTCTATGAGTTTACGTGAACGTACCTCTTGGGATGGCAGTGATCTGGCTGATTAGACTAACCAAAAGAACTTCCCAAGTATTCCCTTAGCCCTTGTTCGACTATCCGGTGGAAGGACACTTGTGAACAATTAACAAAAGAAAAATAAAATATGTTGCACCACCTTTGTGGATTTACTAATTTTTTCAGCACATGGAATTGTACTTGGGAATGAAAGAATCATCCCCTATTTATAGAGAACAAATGGTCGAAAATTTTGTGATAAAACAATGTGGGAAAATCTTTTCTTGATCTCCAAGAAATCTTGAATATATCTCTTATATTCTTTTTCCCATAATTATAATATTCCACAAAAATCCCACTTACTCATATTATGGATAATTCGAAAATATGAGGGATCAAGAATCCAAGATTTGGATCTTCTTGAATTTATGAGATATTCTTGTATTTCAAGAAATACATATCTTCCATAATATCTTTTCAAGAAAATCAAGAAAATCTTTCTTGCCCTCTATATTTCAAATATTTCGAAATTCTCTTATGAATAACCAAGTGGGAGATTTCTTGAATTTAATGAGATAATCTTGTATTCCAAGAATACATATCTCCATTCCATAACAAAATTCAAAGAAAATCTTTCTCCCAACTTATCCACAATTTTCAAAAATTACTTGGAAAAATAAGCAACAATATTTATTTTATTTTAAACACCTTTTTTCAGTTATTGGACTATATGTTGGGCTACTTAGGGGGCCTTTAGGAGAATTAAGATTGGACCTTCTAATGGACTTTGAATATCTAATATTGAGCCACAATATTATTCAAGCCCATAAATATTAATTAATCCCACTATGTAATTAATATTGCACTATCCATCTTAACCCATATTACAGTCAATATGGCTCCCGGTTATTATTTCCCATGTTTAAGATTATCTAGCCCATTAATTAATTCAAGCCCATGAAATAGCTTTCCATTAATTAATATCTTTTTGTCTTGGTCAAGGAACGGTTCAACATTATTATCCATACCTAAACTAATTCTACTTGCAAGATTTAGTATGATAAAGCTTATGAACCTCCCAAGGGGGCAAATCAAACAAGTTGATTTTGCACACGATTCTTCGTAGATAAATCTTAGCAATCACATGTGACTAATAATATTGCCCAAGATAAAAAGTATTGAATCTCGTTGATTCACTACCCATGATAAGTCAAAGCAATAGTTACCAATCCCACGTGATCCTATTTAAGGAACGAAGATTAAGAAATAACGAACCACCGAGGTCTAATTCTTCCTTGTTGATTTCAAGAATTTATCCTCCCCAGAGGTCCTATTGAAGGCATCGGACATGCACTAGTGTAATCTCTTGGTCAAGACAAGCCAATCGAGCCTTACACTTCAACCTTTCACGATGGGTTGTTCATTTCCATCTAGGTCGTGAATGACCTACTTTTAGTTACAAGGGACTGTTAATTTAATCTTCTGTGATCTAGTATCACCAAATTAACTACAATGTAACACGCACGACTTATTGAACAATTATGCAAAGAAATATATGTAACATTCGATAATATTTAAAGCATTAGTGATAAACAATTTATTTCAAGAATAAGTCCGAAATTCAGCTTTTGATTATACAAAGTAAAAAGCATACTTTCCAAAGATAATCCCAACAATCTCCCACTTATACTCAAAGTCCGCTTTTAAGTATACTACAACATGTCTCGTGTAGATCCGTGACATCTAATGTCACCTATGTAGATCCGTGACATCTAATGTCACCTATACGAACCTAATAATTTCTCCCACTTATACTCAAAGCAGATTGACAACGGTCTTGATACTCATTCCTTCCACATGTCTATCGAATGTATTCAGATAGACCCTTTTGTGAATGGATCACTAGGTTGTCTTTTCGACGCGATCTATGCCAATTATATATCTCATCTCTTAACGATTTGTCGATAAGATGTCTTTCCTTCAATGTGCTTGTTTGACTCGTGGACTCTTGGTTCCCTTGAATTTTCAGAATCGCCCCTAGCAAATATTGCTAGACAAATTCGAACTCCATCCAAGTCCACTAAGAAGGTCTAGAGCCAAATTGGTTCTTTTCATCGCTTCACAAGCAGCCTACTTACCCGACTTCCATGGTTGAGTCAGTGATGCATTTCTGCTTCACACTCGTCCATTTGATGGCTATGGCATTCCTAGAAGCCTGCTATATGAACACTCTTACATTTAGAGGTACTCGTAGGTTCCACACACTGTGCCACCATGTCTCATAAGGGAGCGTAGAGAATGTCTCAGGCATGTCAAAAAGTCAATCGCTAACTTGTATGCAGAGAGTACTTTAAAAAACCTTTGTGATAAAAAACCACCAGAACAATGAATCTGGTTTGGCTTCCGCAGGTATGGGAATCTTGATAACTTCATCTCTTTCATATGGTAGGACCCACATGTTAAGGAAGTCCAAGTTCCATGTTCAGGATGGACTGATAAGCTGCGAATACCTTCGTTATCGGTTGCCCCCGCCGCACTAACCGCCCCGATTTGATTTCGGGGATCCATGGGTCCGTGAATGGGTATATAGATTCCCCATCTCCGATTCGCACCATCAGTCCCTGCCTAAATAAGTCCCTAGCCCAGATGAGTGATCTCCATATGCATGATGGTCTCGCCCCAATCCTTGCCTCCATTAGAGAAGTATGCCGATGGTATCGTGCTTTAAATACCCTAGCGACCAAAGACGATGGGTGCTCTAGCATTCTCCAAAGTTGATTAGCCAACAACGCTTGGTTGAACTGCTCCAACTGCCGAAATCCTAGTTCGCCTCCACATTTAAGTTTTCCCAGCTCATCCCAAGTAAACCAATGCATGGCTCCATGCTCCCCTTTGCGCTCCACACCAAAAATCTAGACATTGCCTTCTGGAGTTGCTGGCAAATTCACCAGGGTATCTGGAAGCAAGACATTGTCTAGGTGGGCAGTGCTTGGAGCATTGATTTCAGTGACGTCTCTCTTCCACCTTTAACAAAATTTGACTTCCAATTGTGCAGACGTTTGAGCATTCGGTCGCGGAGGAACTCGAACTAGAGCATTTTATTTTGCATCATGAATGTGGGGAACCGCAGATATAATGCAAGGCCTTCCACTACAACAATCGACAACATTGCCTTAATGTTATTGACAACATGCTGAGGGGTAGCAGGAGAGAAAGAAAGTGTTGATTTATCATAATTTATTAACTGGCCAGAGGCCCGTTCATACCAGGATAAAAACTGTCGAACTCCCCTGCAATCAAGCTCTGTTGCACGGAAAAACAACTACCTATCATCCGCAAAAAATAAATGAGAGATAGTTGGAGCTGTAGATGCTAACTTTACACCCCGAATCAACCAGATTCTACATATCCATTAATCATACATGAAAGTGCCTGATCCGTTAAAATCAAACAATACGGGAGAGCAGGTCCCCTGCCGAATGCCACGCTGAGGTGAGACGTCTCTAATAACACACCCATTAATTTGGAATGAGTATCAAACAGTGGCAATGCACCTGACAATAACTTCGATTATGGTTTATGGGAATCCCATTTTGCGCATCATACTACTTAAGAAACCCCATTCTACTCGGTCATATGCTTTACTCATTTCCAACTTGAGGGCCGCATAACCAGTTTTGGTCTTTTTTATATCCGAGCCAATGCATGCACTCAAAGCCCAATAGAATGATGTCCGTTATGAGGCGACACCGGGCGGGGGCTTTTCGATGGTCAATGATGTAAGGCAAAATAGAACTCAGACAATTTGTTATAGCTCGAGCTACTACTTTATACCCTACATTGCAAAGACTAATCGGCCGGAAGTCTTTTACCGACCGGGGCTCTTCTGTGTTCTGAATGAGCTTAACAATTGTGCGGTTCCATGTGGATGGGTCCCTTCCGTTACTTAGGATCTGTAGAGAACGCGTGTCATCTGTTGGAATTTAGAGGCACGTAAACACGCAATATATGTGCAAAAGGAATTAAACGGTTCACCAACAACTAACATATAATTACATAAACGACATTAATAAACATAACAAGAAATCTTACAAAGAATTCAAGAGCAAATTTCTCAACTATGGTATCCATGTAATCCCTGCTCACGACTTGCACAGATTTGCCAAATATTGAATCCCGAGATGAATTTGCTAGGAAAATTCTAACTCTAGATTTTATGGAGAGAATTTGAACAACCGCTTTATGGATTCCCAAGAGCTCATATATATATAGAGAGGCCAAAGCTTAAATCTTAGCTTTAACCCCGACAGGAAATAAAATCCCTAATCTTTATTTGAATAAATCTCTTTAGATTTATTTCCTCCATATAAATCTACGGATTTAATTCCATATATGTCAAATCTCTACGATTTATTTCCATATATATTAAATCCTACAATAATATTCCATATATTAACATTGGGAATTTCTATTAAATTAAATTCAATTTAATTATACATTAATAATAATTAATTCCAAATTAATCCATTATTAATTAATTCTCCATAAATTAAATATTAAATCCAATTTAACATTTAATCAACCAACTATAATCCGTAAAAGTGAACTACTTGTTGTGTGACCCTATATGCCCTCATATATCGAAGCGATTAGTCAAACTAATCGGCCTTAATTGAACCCCTAGATAATAAATCAAACATTCTCAATATATGATAAGACGTTCGATAGAAATGTGCAACTACCCAGAATCGTAATACGTGCTATTGTGATTTCCTCATTTCATTCACGAATACCGATTAGTCTTGAACATGATGAAGTGTCTATTCAAATAACTAAATCAATTTATCTCTAATCACTAATTGATCACTGCGGTCACACTTGGCCACAAAGTCAAAGTTGACGTGCAGACGCTTCTACGACTTTGATCCAATTATGATGAGAAGATGACTATTCTCTAAATCCACTTTGAGGAATGAATCATTTTTTGGCTCAACTACCACGCGACACGCACTTTCGATTTAACCCAATCCAAGCCATATCTACCCCATGGAAGGGTGCAAGCGTCATCATGGTCAAAGTTCATCACTCCACACATGTCACGCGACGACCTCAAGTCAATGGAGTATCGCGATCGCTCCCACTAACCGAGACACCCGTGAGACACATATAGTGGAACTACATCAAACGGTTTTGATGATGAGTATACCAATACCCTAAGGTATTTGTGCATAAGATCCATCATGAGACACCTAAGATCTCGTAGTAAGTGAGATCTTACTACACTCTCTAAGAAGTATGATGCAGATCGCGACAATTCATCTTCCATCAGATCATCAATATTCCATTCTTGATGATCCTCGACGTGCTTATTTGAGAATCACGCTGTCATTTGAGTTCTCACACACTCAATGACAAAGAAGTGACTCAAGGAACATAAATAAGAATAAAATGAAACAATCAAACATAATATTCTAATAAGTCAAGAACGCCATTTATTTAATATTAAATAAATAATAATATTAAACCAAAGATTTGAATATTATTTGAGATTATGTCCCTTACAAATGGATTGTCTTCTGTAACACTAACACTAACAAAGATTATCCCCCACATACGTTGGTAAAACTCTGCCGAAAAACCATCCGATCACGAGGCTTTCGAGGGATGCATGTCCCATAATGCCTGTGTGACGTTTGCTTTAGAGTACGGTTGAGCCAGCTCTTCTGCTACCTCATTAGAGAGGCGTCGTGTTTGGAATCGTGTGACACGCTGAATATCGTCTTGGGTTGGCGTCGAAGAGGTAAATAGTTGTGTGAAGTAATCAGACACAATTTCTGCCATTCCCCCGAGTGACGTAGTCCAGTCACCAGTAATTCAACGGTGTGATAAGGAGGTTTGAGCTTTATTTTATGCATTTGGTCACAGGTCAGAAGGGGAAGTAAATAAATTAGAGGAGGAAGTGGATGAAAATACAAAGTGAAACGCCTCAAATTTCAAAATATAGCACAAATGAGCTGAGACGTTCCCGCATTGGCATGATAACTTAATTAAAGAAAATATAATTAATTAGATGGGATTATTACAAGACAAATTATTGGAAATTACAGCGCAAGACCCGTATCTTTAAATATCATTACATTCATCATAAATTACTTGCGCCCATCTCCTCGACATGCCTTGCCTGAGCTCCTTTACCCTGTAAAATAAAACTGTGGGGGGATGAGTGTTTGAAATACACTCAGTGAGAGAAACATCAGTGATCGCACTACTAAAAGACATATGTAAATAATACATAACATTCAAATGTAGCTCATGAAAAACATGTATTGTATCAGGGCCATTACCTGGCTTGGCTTATAGTTAGATTAGATGACGGGCATCACCCGACTTGGAGTTAGATTAGATGACGGGCATCACCCGACTTGGCATACAGTTAGATTAGATGATGGGCATCACCCGACTTGGAGTTAGCATACAATACACAATAGTCATGAGCTTGCATGTTCATGGCATTCATCTTTCAGTAAAGCATTTTAACATACCAATCATAACATGAAATGTTTTAACTCGGTGAAGAGTGGAAATTGTCCTTACCTTAAAAGAAAGAATTGCGACAAATGATGCAATGCAATACCCCTCATTGTCCTCAACCTTCATCACACCTGCTAAAGCTAGTCCAAAGAGTCTCAAGCTATGTCTCAAGTCCTACAAAAGTATAATGTTCAATGTCAATCCGACTTCTACTTTAATAAGTCTTGTATAGCTCATAAACTTCAATTTTTTATTTTGTAATATAAATCTAATCAAATTCAATATCGAACAGGTGATAATTAATAATTAATATAGGAAACATTAAATATAATACGTACTAGCTGGTTTATATAATGTACACACACTACATAATCACACACTACAGCAAACAACTAGAATTCCAAGATTAATAATAAAATAGTTTATCTATAGTTATATTGGTAACAATATTAACTATACATATACTACTCATTCCAAGCACACACGTGTACTCAAACATCTCAACACATAACCCATTTAATACTAATAATTATACCATCTTTAATTATTAAACGCCCATCACTTAACCTTCATCCTTATACATCAAACACAACACCACACACCTCCACGTGCACACAACTGCATACTATCAAACACACACATAAACAACACGTCTTCCCCATCCTCTTCCTCTCTTTGCACTCATATGTACATACACGAATCATATACTCATCGATACACCTAAATATATGAGCACCAAGTTCTCTATTTCTCTAGTTAATTACTATACAAATATAGAATGCTTCAATTAAAAGGAAAGAGAAAGACGGAGATAATACGCTGTCTTATAAAGGGGATATTGCGACGACGACAGTTCGGCAAGGATTCATTTTGGAAATATGATCGAGTAGAGGTTGCAGCGATTTGAGAGTGGTGGTGGTAATTCGAGTTGGTCCTCGTTTAGGACGGTGTCAAGGGTTTGAGAGAGACGAGAGAGATGAGTTTGACGAATGATATTTCATCGGGCTTTCTAATTTAATATGTGAATTTGATGGTTTGATGGCGTGGTTTGTTTATAGCCAAGGGAGAAGGATAGACATGGAGAGCGATAACAACCGGACACAATATTTTAATGGATAAAGCTTCTATATTTTGTAAAATGCTAAAATTATTAAGAGAATAAAATTATACAATTATATAAAAATATGCATGTGTCATTACTTAAAAAAATCGATCCCTCAACTAAAATATACTTCTTCAGCACTAAAAACACACATAAAACATATTTAATTAATATATTTAATCTATTTTTAATATAGGATCATTATAATTCTCCATTTATAAAATAAATAAACAAATTCCTATAAAGAGTAATTAGTTATATTTTGATTTGATTTTGGGACGTTACACAAAGAGTGTAGGTTTGTTCATACAGTGACACATTTGTGGGCATATAGTAATAATACAAATTTTAATTCCTTACGGATAAATACGTGTAAAAAAAAAAATTAGTATGTGTTATTTTTCTTATAGTAATCTGTTATAATAAGTGCACACTCGACCTGCCAGAATTTCGAATTCCCAAATGACCAATAATGAAGCTCGAGCACGGAGGCTCTCATTAACGGCCGAAATGTCCATGTCGATGGG
This sequence comes from Stenogyne calaminthoides, assembly GCA_037126765.1. Lineage (NCBI taxonomy): Eukaryota > Viridiplantae > Streptophyta > Magnoliopsida > Lamiales > Lamiaceae > Stenogyne > Stenogyne calaminthoides. The sequence goes on from JBBCBC010000032.1 coordinate 14,469,022, forward strand.
CGCCAAGAGGCTACAAGTTCACACACGGACTCTCACTTTGAAAGCATACTAGGTCTCGGAGAATACGGTTAGAGACGATAGAATGGCGACTAATCAGGAAATCGTCAAAATACTCCTACAAAAGTTTGAACAAGTGAACGTTAAACTATTACCGGATTCAAACTCACAATCCAATGCCCTCGCCCGACTAGCGACCTCCGAAGGACCGGTAGAGATGAGGGAAGTCACGATCACGAAGTTGTCCCATCCCTCTAGTTGCTACACGCTAGCAGCAACCCTCGAGCCCCAAACCGAAAGGGGGGAAACTGGATGACAACTATAGTCAAATACCTTAAGGCAGGCGACCTACCACAAGACCGGACTAAAGCAAATGGGCCATAAATGCTAACAAATGAGGTACACCCCGACAGATGATGACTCAGACAAGCGAGGTTTCGCAGACACCACTCCTTAAGTGTGTCACACCGTAATGCGGGCAAAGCCATTCTCAAGGAAATACATGAGGGAGTGTGGAAACCACGCCAGGGGGCAATCTTTAGCCCACAAAACAATGAGGCAAGGCTATTTTTGGCCAACCCTAAGAGAAGACGCGGTCACATACGCACGAAAATGCCACAAGTGTCAAATCTTCGTGCCCTCAATCAACGTCTCCCAGAAAGAACTTGCAAATATCCTCCCCATGGTCTTTTTTGCAAAGTGGGGGATAGACATCATCGGGCGCTTCCCCGACGGCTCCAGTAAAAAATCAAGTATGCCCCGTCATGTACATTACTTCACAAACGGGCCGAGGCAGAGGTTTTAAAAATATAGATCAAGTCCATGTCATCAAATTTATGTGGCGAAACATATTCTGCAGGTTCGGTCTACCACAAGCAATCATATCCGATAACGAGAAACAGTTCGATGGACTAAAAATCGATGCTTTTTTCCGAAAATGGAAGATCACCAAGCTATTTTACACACCATACCATCCCCAATGAATGGATGTGTCGAGGTCATTAACAACAAAATCATCAAGTGTACCTTGAAGACAAAGATAGAAGGAAAAAGAAAAGTGGCTAGCGAAAGTCACCGGAAGTGTTATGGTCTTATAGAACGACTGCCGGAACTCAATGGGGAGACCTCTATTCCCTAAATTTTTGAGTCAAGGTTATTCATTCCTTCGTAAATCGGCCCCGAGTCACAGAACGTCAGAGGTCGTGTGGATTTAAAATAATGACGAGGTCCTCGCCCGAAATTTAGATCTCCTTGAAGAAAAGAGGTTGGAAGCCAACATGAGGAATGCGAAATATAAACAACAATCAAAGAAATACTATAACTCCAAGGTGGGACTTCAAAAGTTCAAGGAAGGAGACATGGTACTCAAAAAGGTACTTGGTATACCTAAAGGGACGTTCCGCCCATATTGGGAGGGTCCGTGGAAAACATCAAAATACCTACCTAATGGAGACTATGAGCTTGAAAACCCGGATGGCACACCAGCTCAAGATACTTGCATTGTGTTCAAAACTGCAAGAGGTCACATGTCAAAACATCGACTTCCGAAAGTGCGACTTTCAATACACTGTCAAGGGGGTTGCCACCCATGCGGTGCAACCTCATCATGACTTCTTAAGACGACTAAACAAAAGTTCACATACGAGCCACATTCACATAAGACGACAAGAACAAGTTCAATTTAGTCACCACGACAATAAGACGACAAGAAAATAACAATTATGAAGTCGCGGAAGGAAATCAAGTCGACACAGAATAAAAGGGGAAAGTATGCGGCCTTAGCAGAAGAGGTAAAGAAGCTGCTGGATAACGACCTGATCAAGCTGTTGGGGAATGAGTTGCACAGATCTATTCGGGGTGAATATTTAAATACAAATTTAATTCATTAATTATTACTAGCATGAATTAATCCTATATTAATTCAAATAATAATTGCAACAACATATCATGCATATAAAAAGCCACGTAAAACCCACGATGCGGAATCTACGGGTTTACGTGAACGCATACCTCTCGGGATGGCAAAGTGGCTTTTGGTCGGACGGACTAACCAAAAGGACTTCCCAAGTATTCCCTTAGCCCTTGCTCGACAATCCCGTTGGAAGGATACTCATGAACAATTAACAAAAGGAAAAAATAAACTTTTGTTGCACCACTTTTGTGGATTTGCTAATATTTCCAAAGACATGGAATTGTACTTGGGAATGAACTAATCATCCCTATATATAGGAGGAGGGTGGACTTAAATTTGTGTTGTTTTTCAATGTGGGATAAGACTTTTCTTGGTCACCAAGAAATCTTGAATATATCCCATATATTCTCTTTCCCATAATTAAAATATTCCACAAAAAATCCACCTCCTCTATTTTATGGAATTTTCGAAAATATTAGTGTGCAAGAATCCAAGATTTGGATCTTCTTGAATTTATGAGATATTCTTGTATTTCAAGAAATACATATCTTCCATAATATCTTTTCAAGAAAATCAAGAAAATCTTTTTGCCTAATTATATTTCCAAAATTTTGAAATTTCATTATGTATAACCAAGTGGGAGATTTCTTGAATTTAATGAGACAATCTTGTATTCCAAGAATACATATCTTCATTCCATAACAAAATTCAAAGAAAATCTTTTTCCCTCTTTTATCCATAATTTTAAAAAATAAAGGAAATATAAAGCAACAATATTTATTTTATTTTAATCACCTTTTTCGTTATTGGACTATATGTTGGGCTACTCTTTCGGGGGCCTTTAGGAGAATTAAGATTGGACCTTCTAATGGATCTTGAATATCTAATATTGAGCCACAATATAATTCAAGCCCATAAATATTAATTAATCCCACTACATAATTAATATTGACTATCCATCTTAACCCATATTACCATCAATATGGCTCCCGGTCATTATTTCCGCGGTTTAAGATTATCTAGCCCATTAATTAATTCAAGCCACCAAATAGCTTTCCGTTAATTAATATCTTTTTGTCCTTGGTCGAGAAATCGGTTCAACATTATTATCCATATAAGGAAACTAATTCCACTTGCAAGATTTGGTATGATAAAACTTATGAACCTCCCAAGGGGGCAAATCAAGCAAGCGCATTTGCACACGATTCTTCAGATAAATCTTAGGTGACCAATAATATTGCCCAAGATAAAAAGTATTGAATCTCTCGATTCGCTACCCATGATAAGTCAAAGCAATAGTTACCAATCCCACGTGATCCTATTTAAGGGACGAAGGTTAAGAAACAACGAACTGATCGAGGTCTAATTCTTCCTTGTTAAGTTCTCAAGAATTTATCCTCCTCAGAGGTCCTATTCAAAAGATCACCATGCACTAAGTGTAATCTCTTGGTCAAGACAAACCAATCTCGAGCCTTACACCTCAACCTTTCGCGATGGTTGTTCATTTCCATCTAGGTCGTGAATGACGACTTTTTAGTTACAAGAGACCGTTAATTTAATCTTCGTGATCGGGTATCACTAAATTAACTACAAACAGTAACACGATTTAATTATTGAACAATTATGCAAGAAATATATATAACATTCAATCATATTTAAAGCATCATTGATAAACAATTTATTTTAGTAAATAAGTTCCGAAAATTGGGTTTCGATTATACAAAGTAAAAGCATACTTTTCAAAGATAATCCCAACACAAGCAAAAGCCGATAAACCAGAGTGGGTCGCTAACATCGCCCCGTGAAGAAGTCCAATGGAACTCCGTGGCTATGCATCGATTTCACCGAATTCAATAAGGCGTGCCCAAAGGATTTTTTTCCATCGCCCCATATCAACCATTCGATTGATAACACCGCTGGTCATTTAGATGATTTCTTCATGGACGCCTTTTGCAAAGCATTTACCATCAAATAGCAATGCATTTAATTGGATTAGCAACACACATAATTTTTATCGAGAAAAACCTCTATTGTTGGAAATGGATGCCTTTCGGCTTAAAAAACGTGGGGGGGGGACCTACCAAAGATTGGTCAACCATATGTTTGTAGCTCAAATCGGCAAGATTGTTGAAGTATATGTAGATGATATAGTCATCAAACTCCTAAAAAGAGAGGATCACCTCGCTCTTCTCGCTCAAACCTTCGAGATTCTCGGAGGAGGTTCAACATGAAACTCAACCCCAAGAAATGCAATTTGGGGGTAGAGTCCGAGAAAAATTCTTGGGACACTGGTTAGCAAGAGGGGAATCGAGGCTAACCCAGCGAAAATCAAAGAAACTCTAGACATGGGCGCCCCAAAAAATGTAAAGGAATTCCAAAAGCTGATGGGCAGCTTGGCTGCATTAAACATTTTCATCTCTCGAATGGGGGATAAATCCAAGCCACTGTTCGACACACTTCACAAAGGGTCGAGGTTTGAATGGACTGAGGAGAGCCAAGGAGCTTTGGACAAAATAAAGGAATACTTGTCAAACGTGAGTACCCTATCAAAGCCAATTCAGGGAGAAAAGTTGTTCTTATACTTGTCAAACGTGAGTACCCTATCAAAGTTGTAAACATGTGCAATGACGACTTTGGATTCGCCATCTCCACTCCGAGGCGGTCTTCTCACGGCTTTTTAATCGCCCTCGAGCTCGGAGACTTTTCGAGCAAGTCGGGAGTTAGAGGTCTCCGCTTTTCTCCGAAGCCGGGGCAAGAACTCGATTCATTCACAGACAAATTTATGCCGCCTCCGCCATTTCAAGAACTCGCCGCTCTCGATTGGCCACAAGCCCCTCTCTAGTAAAAGTTCATTTGGCAAAGGACCATTGTGGCATAAAGGTTCCCAAGAGTATTCCCCAATACTGGCGCCGGGTGGTTATTAATCGATTAACACCGGCATATTCTTCATATAAATGCCATGTAGCTCGACCCTTTTCGTCAGGAGGCCCTCCACCGACCTCCCCGACCTCAAAAAGTTTAACACTTTGGGGGAAAATTTGGAGGCGAATCTCCGCATAAAAAGGAATGAAGAGTTAGAATTACGTAGACGACAAACTACAACTAAAGGTCAAGAGACTTACTCTTAAGCCAACTCTTTGTCCCACCCAACCCATGAATTATCCTCGGGACGCCTGCCCGGAGCCAAGGGTGTCGTGGATCGCAGTAAGCATGACGGCGGGCGACGGTCAGACCGTGTTTCTTCCTAACACGCCTAAGTGCGCCGGGAGTAGGGGAAAGCGACCACCCCGGGCCCTTTTCCTTTATCGACAGCCGAGGGACCCGTACGCACAGGAGGAGGTGGAGCTGAGACCTCTGACCTCTACTTGATTGACCCGAGGAGCGATTTCTTGCAGGTTGCCATCACGGCTGCAGAGGTTGTCGCTGATAAATTGAAATTTTTTCCACTGCAAACAAGAAAACCCCCTAAGTCACAAATCGCCAGAGCGAGAGGAAGGAAAGTTGAGAAACTTATCGGGGATATTGGATGGTGAGGATATGTATCGCCCAAATTTATAGTTGAAGCTTGAACCGAGGAACTCGATATCTCGGATGTTCAGGCGGCGTGTCTCAGACTTTCTTTATGGCCTAGTTGAAATCCCAATATACATCCTTGGCTTTGGCGGGCACCCCGTGAAGACAAGAAAGGAATTAGATCAAGACAAAGTCATGAGAAAAGAAAAAGGATCTTATGATGCTCCAAGCGGATCGTGGTAGTCCGTAAAGTTAACACCACGAATGGCCACGGGCTCTCGGGATCCACTGAACTTCCGTGTCCCACCGACAAACCACCACCTATGGTACCGGCCCCGATTTTGTTTGGGATGCCACCTACAAGCTCCTCGACCTTTTTGGCCAGGACATCTTTGTAACTTCCCCGCGTGGATCGGTGCATTACATAGTTCGGGCCAGCCCAGAGTCGGCATCCTATGCAACCCGCCCGCCCCAAAGACGGCCATGGTGGAAAAATGTAGCTCCACCCATTAGGAGTGATTTGGGTGAGACTCGATGCAAGCCGCAAGGAGGTGAGACATGGTCGATGCAAGGGAAATGGATCTCGGCCTCCATAGTATGTTCATTTATCAGGATCATTGCAATGGGCGGGTTGGTTGGCACTTTCATCACCCGTAGCCCCATAGAAATGCACGCCCCAGGCACTTTGTAGCGCAACAGAGCCCACTTAACGCATTCCGTTAGATAGACAAGAACGATACTTTTTGTCGAAGTCGTGAAGGCCGAGAGAATAGAGGTACGACATCGTGGGGAAGGTCACTCAGCGGACCCCGAGCCATTTAAACTTCATAATCGAAGATCTCTTGAAAGGCGTCTCCTCACACGCGTGGGATCGGAAGGGGCAAGAACTTCACCCATCTCCGCAAAAAGAACGGAGAGGACTAACATCCACTGTGGGCAAATGGAACGGATCCTCCAAATCCACCGGGAAGGTTGTTTGAGGCATCATCGCTCAACATTGTTACCATCATCCTCCCGCACCACCGGAGGAGCCGATCGCTGGTTTCGAATTTGCAAAGCATCCACCACGGATAACGCCAAATAAAGCCATTGTCATAGGACGCCCATAATAACTCCGCAATATATCAACTATACATCATCTTCGACGAAGAAGATATTTCCATGGGTGTGGAGCGTAAGTTCAGTATGAGTAGAACCAAAGAGCTATTGGGAGAGTTCGAGAGATTGATCAAATCGAAAAATTACCTTAATTGGCAAGAGAGTTCTCTACAAAAAATCATGAAGACGACGAAGACAAACGAAGGGTTCTCGCTAGGTTTTGTGCGCAAATTTATAAGGGCGAGAAGGGTCAAAATGTAAATCCTGTAAACTTCGAGCCTCGACTTCTGCGAGATTCACGTGGGAGCAAAAGACGGAGGCCACCCCGACTTTCATTGGAACAAACTATGGGGCCCACATCATCATAAACTAGTAACCCGTCAGATCAATCCTCATAATCGAGGGAACTTTTCACGCGTCGGCGAGGACGATACATCTAGTCGAGAAAACCCGTGTCGTGAAGTCATTGATCGGGTGATATTGTTCAAGATAAGGCCTAGAAGCAAAAACTCAGACCTCGACTGAGGGAAAATTGTTGTAACAGTGAACACCCCACCTACACAAGAAGCCGGAAGTTCGACAAGTCGCCACCTAGATAAGGCCCGGCAGCAAAGAGGAGCGACTTGGGGTAAGTCAGGAAGACCAAGTCTACAGATCAAGGTCCCGACCTAACTTAAAGCTCAAGTCACAGAACGGTGTAAGCGTTAAGTCAAGACGATATGCCCCGAGGGACTCGGCCCCAAGAAATGGCGAAGAAGACCGAGATAGCTATTGATCCCAAGAAGGCGTAATCTATGCAAAGCGGAATTGAAGCCCCAATAATGATAAAATTTAATGCCATTGACCGACTATGGGCGGGAACACATGTATAAATAGACCTTAAGGGTCACGCTTGTATGGGATAGAATCCTAGACTTTAAGCAAAAAAATTATAGTGAAATTGATACGGCTTGGCATGCCCCTGCATTTTAAGTCTAATTGAAAGGAGAACTAGGTAACCAAATCGGTTGAGTTTTTACATTCTCCGTTCATTGTTTTTCATCTTTAAATACTTGTTGGCCGGAATCTTAACTGGGCACAACAGTAACACATACATAGTCTTACAATAACAAATTTTTGCCCTTACAAAGAACACGGACCTCGTGAGTTTAATTTTGTCATTTTACCTTTGGCGCAAATTTTATTACAAAATCTGTTTGACCCGATTCGACCAAGATAGGATCCGTAAATTTTTTATTTTGTGTTTATGCGCTTCTCATTTTGACGCCAAGATGTTCACTCGGATATTAAATCCTAAAAATATTTCATATAAAAGTTCATTTTTTAATTTATGTAAAAAATTTTAGACGTAAAACATTTCACGGATCTAGAATTCGTGAAAAATATTCATAGTCGAATGAGAAGCGATATCACAGAGCTTAAAATTTATGAATTTTGTACGGGTTAAATCGAGTCAAGTAGATATTTCCTAAAAATTGGCGCAAAGGTAGCACAACAAAACTCGCTCAGAGATCCGTGTTACTATAAGGATAAACATGTGTTACTATGAGTATATGTATGTGTTACTCTAAGGACAAAATGCCCTAAGGAACTTTTTTTTCCCTTACCTGGGGTTTTTGCCCTAGTGGTTTTACCTTGGGAAGGTTTTTGGGGCCCCGCCTCGGGTTCGACATGTGGACTTATGGCTTTAGATTTTTTTTCTTTTTTCTCTTTTTATAGATTAGTTATTCGTCTAAGGACAAAATGGTCAAACCACCAAATTATACCATTTGTTGTTACTCGGATTCTACTCCAAGGACAACGAATAAAGAAATAAGAATTACAAAGCAATGACAATGTAAAAAGACAATATTTGATAACCCAATTTGTCAAAAAAACTACGTCTGCGGGTAGTACCAAGCCAGGATAATTATATATGCTTAGAGTCTAAGATTTTGAACCCTTTATAATGATGGTTTTACACCTATTTAAAAAGATTACGATATAGACCGTGAACCTTAATGGGCCGCACGAAAAACCCAAGATGCTAAGATCTCGATGGATAGACACGACCGATTAGCTTCCTTGATTATCGTTGAGAATCTCTCTCAGCGATCTCCTTTCTTTGTTTATCCTGAGATGAATCCAGAATATACCTTTCCCTGGATACGGGATCCCATCCATAATTATCTTTCACACGCCTACTATGTGGTTGGGCCGACGAGTATCCTTTCAGATATGCATGTGCCGACCTCAAGATAGGAACGATGTCGCGACGAAATGACGAGTTTGCCGACTCGGGCGGCTCGATTCACCGTCATCCTGCGTTGGCCATCTCAATACGACCCTTGCATTGCCGGGGTTGCTTTACGGGGACCGACCTCACACCCCTTGGCTTTACTACTGGACCTGGCCCCAGTTGCCATGTCATCATTACTCGCCATGTGGTAACTGGCCGATCACATGGCTACAACACCATTAAATTAGTAAAAAAACTATTTTTTTTTTAAAGCAACACGTACTAACACATAATTATTTTTATAGAACACATATTTATCTTTATAACACACGGACTATGAGCCAATTTTCATGTTTTTTGCCTTTTGCACGGATTTCTAGAAAATATCCATTTAGCTCCACTTTAAATTCGATGATCACTTAAAAATCTACTATGATTACCGGAGGAAAGTCAACGCTTATCCGGCAAGTGATCGATTTGTGATGCACGGGCGCCTACGGTTCGGGATCTAGATTTTTGCGGAGATCACGAGAGGGTTTATTAATAATCCTTCTTATTTATACCGTCGGTTTCAGATTTTTTGCATATCAATTGCTTTGGGCCTTCTCTTATTGTGAGAGTTTCTTTTTTTCTCCTTTGTGAGACTTGTTTGATTTCCTTCTCAAGTTTTGTTTTTTGTTATGGAGCGGATGATGGATGAGTTGTGCCTTTCGGTGATGAGGAGGAGGAGTTAGAGGTTGAGGTGGAGGATTTGGGGGACCAGGGTGGTAATGTCGACCTGTGTGTTGTGGGAAAAGTTTTGACAGACTAAACGTTGAATTTTGCTCTTAATCGTAATCAGTTGGCCAGCATCTCGAAGCCAAAAAAAGGGGTGACTATCCGTGACATTGGTAAGAGTCGAATGATGATTCACTTTTATCATCCCCTTGATTTGAAGAGAGTTATGAAGGAGGGACGTGGAAAACTTGCAAGTATCATCTTATTTTGCACAAGCTTAGTGTGTGTGAGATCCCATTGCAAGTTCCTTTGAACCGCTTAGCTATGTGGGTTCAAATACATAAATTGCCGATGGGAACGTTCTCAGAGACCATGGGGAGACAACTGGGCAATTTCATTAGTAGGTTCCGTGAATATGATGCCTCTAATAGAGGGTCTCTTTGGATGGTTTTTCATGGATCGGGGTTGATATTGATGTCTCTCTCAATTGATTGAAAGGGGAAGAAAATTAAGGTAAGGCGGGCAATCACGGACAATGCGAAGTTCAAGCACGGAAATTATCTATGTTTTGTTTTGTATGTGGGAAGCTTGGACACACAAATCAATAGTGTGACATTGTGTTCGACTCAGGCGAGGGTGTGGTGGAGAGGAAATGGGGCCCTAAACAGATAGGTCCGGATCCCCGGTGAAAAACTTAGGACTAGTGGATCAGTAGCTCAAGGGGGAGGCGGATCGGCTTTTTTTTCATGGCGTCTTGATGACGTTGAGACCGGCAAGAAGTGTGAAAAGCGGGGACGATTACTTGATCCCAATAATAAATGCAAATCAACATAAATGGGGGTCGTTTCGTAAAACCGAGAATTCTGAAAAGGAAAATTCAAATATCCGCAATTATGGGCTGAATATTACTGATCGGTCAAATCAACTTATTATTAATCCTTGTTTTGACTTGACTCCTGGTCAAGAGGAGGAAGAAATGGATGAAAGTGTCCTTTTGGAGCTCAGGAAACGCAAGTGTATTCAGAAGGAGATAATTAATACTACTATTACTACAACATCTTTTACTGAGGTACCAGAGGAGGACAATGGTGGGGAACGGGTCCCGATGGACGATGGAGTTGAGAAGCATTTTTTAATGGCAAGTCCCGGCAGGGGGGCTTGCCGAGAGTTATGATTATCCTAAGTTGGAATTGTAGGGGTTTGGGTCCGCAATTCACGCTCTTTGATTTGATTCGGGTTCGCCAATCCGATGTTGTTTTTCTTTTTGAGATGCTTTTGTATGGTGTTAAGTTAGAGGCTTTACGTGTTTGTCTTAGATTTGAGTCATGCGTTTACTATTGATTGTGTGGGCAGCGAAACGGGGATTTGATACTTTGTAATAATAATGATATTTTGGTTTTGTCTTTTTTGAATAATCACATTGATTTATGGGTGGTCGATGATGAGGGAGAGTGGAGGATGATGGGTTATTATGGCATCCCGGATCGTAGTAGGCGGAATTTGTCATGGCAATTGCTTCGTCAATTGTCAATGGTAAATAATTTTCCATGGCTTTGCATTGGAGATTTCAATGGTCTTCTAACTTCGCGGACAAATGTGGTGGGCAGAGTATCCACAATGGCTCTATCATGGCTTTATAGATGCGGTCTTTGGATCGCAACTTATTTGATGTCCCCTTACGGGCTATCCTTTTACGTGGTTTCGAGGTCAGGATTCTGTTAATGCTGTTGAACAACGTTTGGATAGGGCAATGGGCACACCATCTTAGCAATCATGATTTACGAGAGCACTACTTCATAATCTGGTGGCACCAACGCGGATCATAATCTAATTCCTTTTAGATACTACCCCCGTACGTTTCGGCGACGTAATCGAGCTTTTCGATTTGAGAATCTTTGAAAACAGTAGAGAGGAAAAGTTGGCGGGGATTTTGAGAACTTGATATTCTTGGTAGGTTGGGTGCAACAAGTGATGTCTTAATGTTATAGGGGAACAAGGCAGATGGAAAATTCCGTGCAGCTAAGAGGGATTTAGAGAATAGAATTTCGGCGCTTCAAGGCAACTTTAGTCCTCAAGGTTGTGAGGAATTTAGAGCTGCTAAATGTGCCTTGGGACGATTACATGTGCAAGAAGAGAGCTTTTGGAGGCAACGAGCTAAGGTTTTTAGCTTACGAGGGTGACATTAATTCACGTTTCTTTCACCAAATAGCTACGGCTCGGAAAAGTTTAAATAAGAAAGCTTCTTAATGATGATGGTATTTGGGTGGATTGTCGGGAGGATCTCAAGACCTTAATCAGTTCTTATTTTTTGGTGATTATTTACGGTGCCATCTCATGTGGGCCCAATTGATCAATTTTTTATCTCCGATGGTATTAACCGATAACGGGGGAGCAGAATTTGGAACTTACTCGAGAATTCACCATAGAGGAGTTCCGAAAAGTGGTATTTCAGATGCACCCGGATAAGGCTCCTGGTCCAGATGGTTATAACCCCGCGTTTTTTTTAAAAATGTTGGGACACGGTTAGAGAGGACGTGTTCAAAGAGGCTGACAGTAATTTTCCAGTGAATCTCAATAACACATATGTTGTTCTCATTCCTAAAATTAATAATCCACAACTGTTAAGAATTTGAGGTCGATATCTTAGTGTAATGTTGTTTATAAGATCATTTTTAAGGTTCTTAGTAATCGGTTGAAAGGGTTTTAGGGGTTGGTGGACAAAGCACAAAGATGCTTTTGTGTGGGAGGGCTATTCGGGATAATGTTGTTGTGGCGTTTGAAATATTGCATGCTATGAAGAATAGACGTTGGGGTCGTAGGGGTGATGTTGCCTTGAATATTGATATCGATGAAGGGCGTATGATCGGGTGGATTGGGTGTATTTGGAACGTGTCCTCCGGAAATTGGGATTCTCGGACACGTGGGTTAGGTGGATGTGCATGTGTGTTCGCTCGATGCGCTATTCGTGTTAGTGAACGAAGAGATTGTTGGTCCATTACTCCGGGGTGCGGGCCGTCGGGGGACCCGTTGTCCCCAGATTTGTTCATATTGTGTCTGAAGGCTTATCGGTGGCTTTATAGAGGGCCCGTTTCGGATAGGGACGTTGAAGGGTAACCATGTGTAGGGGGGGTGAATAGACTTTTGAAAACTTTTTTGCGCAGATCGGTGTGATTGCGAAGTTAAATTCGATCGAGTGCAAGTGAATCGATTGATCGATATCCAACTTACTAATCGCTCAAGGCGATCGATTCGGTATCTATCGGTTTAACGATGCGGCGGAAGCTAATTTTTACCCGTGTGAAAAACCGGTTTTAATAAATCGATTCCAAAGTCGGGTTTTTCAACGGTTGACTAAAGTGTCAAAACCGACGATCGTAAACTTGGTGCTAGCCGATCTTAACTTAGAATATGTATGCATCTTTAATTGTTGTAATGCGATTGTGTAAAAACAGCTTAATCAAAGTGTAAATGCACACAAGATTTATAGTGGGTTCTGGACAACGACCCCACGCCCACTCTTCCCTATCACCTGAGGGCACCAACTAAACCAACCGGACTTAGATTATTGTGTTAGTCCAACACAAGACACCAATAGATATTTAAAGAGTTCTCACTCAACCGATCCAGTAAATCGTAACTAGAAACCCTAATCCGAAATCTTACTAAACAACTTAACCTAACTTTGGGTTTTGGATAAGATTGTTTTTGTTCCAACTTTGAAATCTTTCCTAGTTTTTAAGTAGCCTATCAATTTAGATGAAAAGATTTACGTGCTAAGAACTATGGGATGAACACTTAGAAAATAATCTTCAAGTTTGTGTTCTTCGTATGAAATTTGATTATAGCTTGAGCTTCTTGATAGTTTGAGTGTCTTCCTCTCAAGAGTAATCCCATATTTATAGACCTCGAAATCAAAGAGCCGTTGGAGAGCAATTTGAATTTAGGCTATATTTAGTGTAGACTTGCGAGGATTGATGTGGCGTGCTTGAGGCGGCATGACCAAAGAAAGTGTGAATAGTGTCTTTTATAGCCGTTTGAGAAAGCAACACCAAATCCGTAATTGCGGCTCCGATCATCGTGTCTTTGTTCTTATTGGTTAATGAAGCACTTTTCGGTGTTTTGTTCTACCAACTTCGGGTTGACATTCTTCTTGTTGGATCATCGACGTATGATTAGGTGAAACATTAGTTTTCACTGTGGAATTGAATTCGATCGGTCTAAGCCCGATCGATCACGATAAGTCTTACGGTGCCGATTGTCTTAGCTTCAACTAGCGATTTCACCGATGTCGGTCTTTGGTGCGATCTTCGAAGTCATCGATCTTCAAGTCTTCGAATTTGAACTTCATGACTTGGTGATATATCCGACTTTATCGATCGACCGATCTTACGTCCTTCTCTTGCTTTCCGCCCGTTTTGTCGGATCAATTTTTCTTTTGATCTTCAGATTGACCTATACATATTGAGGTTCCCCCTCAATATGTGACATATCTTCTACATCAGTTGTTCTATACAATAATTATCAACTGGTAATCTTATAACTGGTAATAAAAACATCAGTCAGCTAACAGGTCTGACTGGTCCTATTACATGTGTTTTAGAACTTTCATCAAAACTCTAAATTTCCCAACACCATGTTTGTAGAGGAACATCATCTGTTTCACATTTATTGTTTGCAGATGATTGTCTCCTTTTATGTAAGTCTACTGTTGAGGAGTGCACTCGATTGAAATAAATTTTGGTCGAATACGAGACGGTGTCCGACCAAGATATTAATTATGATAAATAGGGACTTTTCAGTAGAAATGTTCCTGAGGCAAGTAGGGTTGTGCATCAAGATCGACTGTGGCAGAAGTTACAGGGTTGGCGAGGGCGTAAGTTGTCTAAAGATGGAAAAGAGTTCTTGATCAAATATGTTGTTCAGGCAATTCCTACGTACGGTATGTCTACTTTTCATCTACCGTATACTCTACTTGATGAGCTTCATATCATGTTGAATAAATTTTGGCGGGAGAGTGGGGGAGATAGTTCGAAAGGGATTAAATGGATGTGTTGGGAACGTGTGTGTATTAGAAAGGAGGCTGGGAGAAGGGGTTTATGTGATCTACATCTGTTTAATATTGCTATGTTGGGGAAGATAACATGGCGACTTATTCAGGATCCGAAGGCGCTTATGTGTAAGGTTCTAAAGGCCCGTTATTTTCCTCGTTCTAAATTTTTGGATGCTGATCTTGGCCATAATCCTAGTTACACGTGGTCTCGTTTACATGCTAGCCAAGATTTGTTGAGATTGGGATGTCATTGGAAAGTGGGGCCGGATTATAGAGTAAGGGTTTGGGGTTCACGTTGGCTGGATGATGCTGGAAGTTTCATGGTAAATACTCCATGTTTAGCGTAAGGAAGACATGAGAGTTCGGGAGCTTGTTCATGAGGGTTCGAACGCGTATGGGATCAAGATGGGGGTTCTTCCGGAGCCAAATGATGTGGATCGAGTGCTTGAACAACTCCACCACCGTGAGGAGTTCAAGACAGTTTGTTTGGAGTTTAACTCGGACTTAAAATTATTCAAGAAAGATGGGATATCGGGTGGCGATGTGTCTCTTCCATGATCACACTCTTGAGGTTCCGGGTGAATGGAGGAAGTTATGGAATTTAAAGGTGCCTCCTAAAGTTTCGATTGTTTATGATGAGTATGTAGGATGTCTTTACCCACCAAGGTTAA
This sequence comes from Stenogyne calaminthoides, assembly GCA_037126765.1. NCBI lineage: Eukaryota > Viridiplantae > Streptophyta > Magnoliopsida > Lamiales > Lamiaceae > Stenogyne > Stenogyne calaminthoides. Next base: position 14,484,198 of record JBBCBC010000032.1, read on the forward strand.
TATTTTTGTGAAGAGGGTGGTGAATAACAAATCTTTGCGTTTTTTGTGGATATTGTGAGAGACGCCTTGGCTTTTTTTTTTGGATTGTCCATTTGCAAATGAACGCAGGATATATCCTTGTTGCGGGCGAGTATAGAACGTTCCGTATGGTCTGTTGATGGGTTGTGTGAGCTTGTTTTTAAAATGATGGATTTGCCGGAGAAGGAGGTGTTTGGGATGGTGGTATGGCAAATATGGAAGAGCATAATGAATTAGTTTTGGAAGCGGGTCTCATCTTTATTTGGGTGAGGTAGTGCATGCTTTACCGTATAATCGAATGAATGGAGGCGGCGAACACGGCTAAAAGCGCGGTTCGGTTTAATATCGCAGCAGATGTGCCGGTCCCTCCGCTCCATCTTGTAGTGCATGGTATCGCCCCATTGTTAGTGTTAGTGTCCTAAAGACAATCTATTATGAGGGACATAATACTAAGATAATATTCGATTTTGGTTTTAATATTATTGTTTATTTAATATTAAATGTATAAAGATTACACTTGTTTGAATATTATATTTGAATGTTTGCATTTATTCTTATTTGTGTTCCGTGAGTCATTGTTGTCGTTGAGATTGTGAGCTCGGATGACTTAAGATGATTCTCAAATGACCCCAATCAAGGATCACAAGAATGAGATATTGATGATTTGATTGATATTGGTGTGCGATCTGCAGATCATACTCTTAGAGAGTGTAATAAGATCTCACTTTCTTACAAAGATCTTATAGATCTCATGATGGATGCACAGATACCTTAGAGGTATTGGTATACCCATCCGAGAAACCGTTTGATGTAATTCCACAATATGTGTCACGAGTATCCGGTTAGTGGGAGCGATGTGATACTCCTTCGACTTGAGGTCAATTTGCACGACACGTGTGAAAGTGATGAACTTCGACCTTAACCGACGCCGCCCCTTCCATGGATAGATATGACTTGAATTTGATTCATCACTTAAACGGACAAGCATGGTAGTTGAGCCGAATATGATTCATTGCTCAATGTGGATTTAGAGAGAATACTCATCTTATCATCATAATTGGATCTAAGTTATCTACCGATGCACGCTAAATGGACTTTGGTGCCAAGTGACACAAGTGATCAATTAGTGATTAGAGATAAAATGATTAAGTTATTTGAATGTATTAATTTCATCATGCTCAAGATTTAATCGAAGTATTCGCAAAATGAAAGTGAAGTCATCGTAATACTTTGTGTTTTAATTCTGGTAGTTGCACATTTCTCGCAACGCATCTTTTATATATTGGTAATATCGATTTATTATGCCAGCGTTCAATTAAATTTTAGTTTGATTAATCGCCGATATATGAGGGCACGTGGGTCACACAACAAGAAATTGATTGTACATCGATTATAGTTGGTTGATTAAATATTATATTTGGATATTAATATTTAATTTATGGAGAATATAATAATAAGTATATTTAGAATTAATTATTATTATTATTTAATTAGATTAGATTTAATTAAATAGATTCCTAATAATAATATATGAAATATTATTATAGGATTCGATATATATATGAAAATCAACTGTAGAGATTTGATATACATGAAAAATCAAATCAGTAGAGATCTATGTTGTTGTAGCCATAATAATCAACCAAATTACATTGGTGAATAGTGACGACGTGGCAACGAATAGGGCCATCGTAAGAAGAAGTCGAGGTCGGCCCCCTTAGGGCTTACTTAGCGACTGAGATTCGAAAGAAAGAAGATTTGAAGTCGAGCTCGCTTGAGCGGGTGACCTTGAGAGGTCTTCCAGAGGGCAATGTCGACGGCATATCAAGGAAGAGCGTCCGATTAAATAAAGCAAGATTCAAGTGTTAATTATGGAAAGAAATCTACGCCAAGACGAACAGATTCAGATTTGCTTGTTTCCATTTTAAGGCCTATTGTGATTTTTTTATCATTCAGACCAGTAATCACTATAAATAGGGACAAACCCCAAGAGAAAAAAGACACACGTAAAATACACACCAAAATCATAGTAGAATAGTCCTCGTTTAGTATGCCCTGCATAGTCTTTTCCTATTTAACCCGCCAACAAATTCGCTTTGTTTTTACGCTTTTCATTGATTGCTCATTCATTCTTCATTAATTCTTGTTTAAGATGTAGAAAAATCTATATTACAACACCGACGCAAGTTTATGGGAAACATCTAACGATTTTTTATTGAATATTCGTTAGGACCCAACAACAAAGGATCAAAATGATAACACTCACTGTTCATCGTTCATCAATAATTGAAAAACCAAATCTTTCACAAACACCTAACAATCGAAACAATCTCCACAATACATCCCTGTTTCCAGTACACGAACAAATCGCAGGAGGATGCACCAATCTGCAATTGACCGGAGAATCGAAAAATCCGAAACCAAAATCCAGAAGGAATCATCGAGAATTCAGAATTTCGGACCCCATGGTCTGCCCATGGAGTGGATGATCAAGTCTCCATAACCCAGGATATGAAGCCACTACTCGTGCAATATCCAGAAATCGCAGCAGCAGCGCCGCTTCTTGAATCAGTGCACCACCCCGCCACGATTTCCGGCAAGTCGTCGATAGCGGGTCAACGTCGCAACGCCTTTGCCCTAGCCAGGATGTTGCCCTAGCCAGGATGTTGCCCAAGCACGCCACATCGTTTCCTTCTACAAATCGCCCCGTCCCTGAAGCCTCCACCGCCTCAAATCGGAGCAAAATTGCCACCGTGAAAACGGCAGTAGCAGCACTGCGCGTCTCCGCCTCGTATCCAAACCCGCTGCCTTGCAGCCCCACCAAGACGCCGGAGCCACCGTTCCCATTTGCAGCTTAGACCGTGACTTCGCCGGCGCGTGAATTAGGGGCACGAGTGACACAACAACGTTGAATTGAAAAGAACGAGATGCACATGGTTCCTGGTTAGTGAGCGGATTTTGTGGAGATGAGGACGGCGAGATTTTCTCTTACGAGGAAGAAAGGGCGTAAATCTGCTTCAAGAAGGTTAGGCCCAATTCTTTTATTCTCCAGGAAGTTACTTGGGTTTCATTTTATTTTGGGCCATGTACTTGTCAATAAGGAAACGTGGGCTCCTGTTGGTATTGGTATTGGGCTCAGGCCAACATTTATTTTTGAAATCATAAGTTGCTAAGCCCAGTTTTGGATTGATGGAATAATTGGTTGGGCCATTTATTTGCTAGTGGTATTCTCGGCCCAACCGCAATAATGATAATTCTTTTGGGCCAGGATTGTTATTGGTTAACTAGTATTTTCGGCCCAAATAATTTAAACTCGAATACGATAACTCGATATCTAACGGGTTATTTATTTTTACGGAGAAAAAATCATGACCTCGCAGTTTAAAAAAGATTGACGGACGAAGTGGGGGGCAACCCAAGAATCCACTAGTCCTTAAAGCCCACTCAAATCTAGAGATGTTAAAACGGTCGCCTTTAAACCTATTAGGGCCCCTCTACAATTCTGGTGCAAACGGTCCTGCCTTAAGTCGTTTCATTTTAAACCGCCTCTAATAGTTGAGATTTAACCCTAACCCTAATGATTCTTTATTAAAAAGAGCCACCTAATCCAAACCAAAAAAAAAAATTAAAAAAATGTTCAAACATTATCATTACATAACGACAAAAATTCGATCCAGATCGCCCCATCATCTTTAATAAAAAAATGTTCAAAATATAAAATTAGTTCCCATCATATTTAATAACATAATCGAAAAAGTTCCTATGAAATTAGTTAATAATATAAAATTTGTATCATCACATTTATAAATTAATACCATAATATTAATTTATAATTATAATGATATCAGTTTATATTATGAACAAATTTCATAATAGAATTTATAAAAATATTATATTATTATTTTATGTTGAATTAATATTTTACTTATTTATTCAATTCAATAAATTCAAAACTGTTAAAAAATATTGAATTGGAGAGGATTAATTATTAATTGACTAAATCAAATAGAAATATTTAATTTGTAATTGATTTTTTGCCTTATTTAAATTTGTGAAAAAAACTTTTAAAAAATTAATTGAAAAATTAGAAAATTAAAAAATAAAAAATTTGAGTATATATAAATATAAATGGGCTAAAACTAGCTGGCCAAAAAGGCCCAATTTTTAATCCTGCCTCCCATTGCTTCTCCCCTAACCCCGTGAGATATAATAGGTTTAAACGGTCGACCTGTTTAGTTTAGGATTAACATCTCTACTCAAATCGAGTTCTATTTCATTTACTTCCTTTTAATATATGGTAAAGGCTCATATTTTCACATATATTAAAAAAGCAAGCATATATGCTCATATCTCGAGCTATTCGAAAGTTAATTTCAAAAACACTAGTTGACGTTAGAGACTCAAACTAGCTTGTTTAAATTTGGAGGATTAATTAAAACAAGCTTCAAATCCTTACTTTTCATAAAAACGAAAAATATCACGAGACCAAGGAAAATATCGAATTCCTAAAGTCGCGGTCTCAACAACTGCGGGCGACAAACTCAAACTCATAAAGTCGCGGTCTCAAACTGAAGACCCGACAACGTCAAAATCACGGTTAAGGGTCTTAAACAAAACAAGACCCGAACGACCTCAAATTAACAAGGTCACAGGTTCAAAAAATGACCCGCCGACCCCGACAGAAAGAATGGTCAAACCGAAGGCAATCAAGTTGCAACTTAAGTAAGACGACAAATAAGCACTTCGAATCACAAGTCAAAAGAGAGTTGTAATCTCAATAAAACGACCTCGAAAGATGACCTTTCTATATCAAACTAATATCTCAAATTCGAGTTGACACCGAGTTAAAACACTGGTTAAAGTCACATTTCAGAATATCCTCCAAATCACACATCGTAGCCATGACTTTTCGAATCCCAAGGTCGATGAGGTCGCGCCTAAACGACTCGATTCTTGTCACGACTTCATAAGGCGACAAAGAACAAGTTCATTTAAATATCAATGTCAATAAGACGATAAGAAAAATAACTTGATTCATAAAGGAAATTATTCAAGTCATCGCAAACAAATCCAAACGACTATAAACCCCATCTGATCCCAAAACGACTATAAACCGACACGGGTCCGTAATGACTATAAAACTATGTGCTAATCCTCTTTCACAATCTTGAAATAACAAATCGCTCCGTACAGACGATCCAACAAACGAGAACCAAATCTAGATCCCGGGCAGACCATAGGATCCCAAACTTTTGCACATCCATGAAAAGATGTTTTTAAACATATATCAAAACCCGATCTTGGGGGCAAAACCCCTAAATCTCCAAGGTTATTTTATACCACAAAACCGAAATAGATCTTGTTAACAATCTCAAAATTCAAGTCTTTTAAACACCGATAAAAAATCGGTTTTACTAAAAAAAATCGTAAACATTTTCCGACCTCCTAATAATATCTTTACAAATTTTTCAAGGGTCTTTTAACCTAAATCTCTTCCCAAAGAATTTTTCAAAAATGGTCGAACAATCCATGGCACCCGCCTTAGTGGCGATGATTTTGTCCGCCTCTAAGGCGTCGACCACCCGCCTATTGCTGAATTCGCCATTGGCGATGACTTTGTCCTACTCTAGGCGTTGATTACCTTCCGCCTCTCGGCGGCATTCCGCCTTAAATGGCGTTTTGTCGCCTCGGCGTCGACCGACCAGCCTCCTCGCTGGCCCGGCATTCGCCATTGGCGATGATTTCATCGCCTCTAAGGCGTTGACCAGCCAGCCTCCTCGATGGCATTCGCAGCCGATGGCGATGATTTTTGTTCCGCCTCCCTAAGGCATCGACCAGCCGCCATCTCCGGTGGCATTCTTCATCGTGGTGATGATTTTAATACGCTAAAGGCGTCGACCGGCCGATCTCCGCCGGCGGCGGCATTCCGCCTCTTCTGGCAATGACTTTGTCGCCTAAAGGCATCGACCCGGCCGCCTCCTGTTGGCGGCATTCGCCTCTTTCTGGCGATGACTTTGTCACCTTTATCACCGGCGTCGACTTTCCAGCCTCTTGTACGTCGGCTTCAGCTTTACTTTCGGCGAGATTGGTTTATCTATCATAAGCCAACACAAAGTCAAATAAAATGTTACCTTTCTTTTCATAATTCACGGGTGTTAAACCGAAAGCGAGGTCGCATGAATAAACATCGAACCCCCGAGGTACGACTTTCGACATATCGAGGCGTAGATCGCCACCATAGTAAGTCTGCGTCCTCCCCGACTTTGTAAGACGACTGTTTAAAGTTCAGAATAAGCCGAGATCCAAATAATACGACAAGAACGTATGCAATTTTAAAGTCGCATAAGGAAATCAAGTCGGCATGCTAAAGGTAGAAAAAGAAATGAGTTTCATTGACGGAAGGCCTAAAGACTAAATACATAAAGTCGTTAAACCGCCGCCAGATATGGTTATTGTTAGTAAACAAGTCTCAAGACAAAGAGATTCAACTCAAAGTGCGAGCGCAGTAAAAGTCTCGCACAAAGAAATTCAACTCAAAGTGCGAAAGTAACGTAAAAGACCAACACAAAGAGATTCAACTCAAAGTGCGTCAAAAAAAAGTATCGCACAAAGAGATTCAACTCAAAGTCGAGTACGTAAAAGACTTCAGACAAAGAGGCTCATCTCAAAGTATGAGCACAAGTAAAGAAAATCAAATACCTACCAAGTCGCAACCTGAACTAGCGATCATGACTCTCGATGAGCTCAGCTTCTCGGCGAGCTTAATCTCAACGAGTAGCAGTTTCACCTCCTAAAAAGCAATGAGCACAAGTTTAAACCCCCCAACTTGAGGGAACGAAGGAGAATCGAGCCCGCTTTTAAGACATGTCAAGTTCGGAGTTGATGATCCAAACTTGATACCGTAAATATTATCATCGAGTATGAACAACCAAGACCTCATGAAGACATTCAGGGGCATGCAGGGGGCAAAGAACACAACCTCAAGGGCGAAAATCAGACATCTCTTATGTGAACGAAGATCAAGACCGACTTCCGAACAAAGTCGAAGTCCGCTCTTGGGGGCAATTGTTGTAGCCATAATAATCAGCCAACAGCCACATGGTGAATAGTGATGACGTGGCAACCAGACCGAGTCTATGCGTAAAGAAGTCGAGGTCGGCCCCCCTTAGGGAGACTTGGCGACGAGCAAGAAAAGAAGACGAGTCGAGCTCGCTCGGCTGGGTGACCTCCCGAGATCGCTCCGTGGCAATGTCGTGCATATCGGGAAGAGAAGTCAATTTAATATAAGCAAGCAAGATTCCGGTGTTAATTATGGAAAGAAAGATCTTATATATCTATTGAAGATTGGTGAAGATTTAGTGTATCTTGTATTTTCTTGTTTAGAAGGCCCATTAAGTGGCCAATTAGGGTTTTCATCTTTGTACCTTGTAATCATTATAAATGAGGGGACAAACCCCAAGAGAAAAGACACACCTAAAATACACACACCAAAATCATAGTAGAATAGTCCGGCTTGGTATGCCCCCACGTAGTCCTTCCTAACTCCGGGTCAACAAATTCGTTTGTTCTTTACGTTTTCCATTGATTGTTCATTCATTCTTCATTAATTACTTGTTTGTGGCATAGACGTGAAAATCTATGTTACAACATATGTATATGGGAATTAAATCTATGGGATTTAATTTACAAGATTAGGGATATTATTTCCTAATCAGGTTAGCTCAAGATTTAAGCTGGGTCTCCCCTATATATATGATCTCTTGAGAATTCATAAAACAAGACTTCATATTTTCTCCATAAAATCTCTAAGTTAGAATTTTCCTAGCAAATTCATCTCGAGGATGCAAAGTGGCGATCTGTGTGAATTAGTAAACGATTTATTGCGTGGATACCGTAGTTGAGGAATCCGTAAAAATTGCTTGAAGAATTTTGTTTACGTTTACTCGTATTTAATTATGCAACTATATATTTATTGTTGGTGAACTATTTAATTCCGCTGCGCATATATTACGTGTTTACGTGTCTCTATATTCCAACAGTGGCATGATTCATTCCTTTTCAACTATTATTCTTAAAAGATTACATTTTGTTTTGATTTTGCAAAGTATCTTTCTTAATTTCTCTCTCAAAACGTTCGTCTTCCCTGACAATCTAATTTATTATTTATTTTGTTATTCTGTTTTTGCAAGATGAATCGAATAATATTTTTAATCTTTTGTTATATTTGTTATTTTTACAATTTTTTTATGTTTTATTCTTTATACGTGATTATGTTTAAAATAATTATTAATGTTTTGAAATAAGTTTACCTTAACGTTCTTTATAACCCTGCATCTCTATAAGAGTTTTCATTATTCATATTTTGTTGTAGTTTTTTTTTAATTCTTCATTCTCCTCTCTTTATTTCTTCTTTTACGAAGGCTTTTTATAATTTGTTTACTTTTTACAAATTAGATTTTAAATAAAGGTTGAGATTGATCCGAGAAAAAAGCTTTTTAAGTTAAATGTGTCAATATTATTTTACTTTTTGGTTTCAAAGTTTTTTTGATTCAATTTAAATGGCATTATATCTTTTTTTTGTTGGAACATTTTAGTCTTTTGATTTATTACTGAGTTTTATGTCTTATATGTTCTCATTGTTGAAATATATTTATTAATTTTTAGATTTATATTAAATATTTATTGAGTTTTATTTAATTAAGATTTTTTTACAAAATATTTATATAAGATTATATAAACACTGTAAAATTCAATGAATTTCAATTCTAACCATATTGCATAGGAAAAAAACTATTACATACTTTTATTATATTTGATTTTAAACATCCCACAAAGTCTTATATTATGCATGTGGACCGTAGCAACAAAATTCGTAAATTTATAAATTAATTTGTTAATTTTAAATGACAAGTTCATTCAAATAAGTTATTATTGTTTATTAATTTTATTAACTGTCCAAAAGTTTTCTATTAGCTGGAATGTCACAATCACGTGGGCGCTTTCACACTCGACCAACTATATTTACTAAAAAATTAATTTTCCTTAATCTATACAATTTCTATAAACTGACTATTTATACAGTATCATGAGGTGTATATGTTATAGTAATTTTCGTATGGAAAAAAAAAATTAAAACTTATTAGTTTTAGATATGTAGTAATTTTACAATTAAATATAACATGTGTTATAATCAATACATAAATATTTAAATATTATATTAAAATTTTATGTAATACGAGAGTCTATACTAGTAATATTATTCTATGAACTTTGCTAACTCACAATCCTAAATCTTGTTGGAATTTACATGCACGAAACAAATAATACACACATAGAACAAGATAATTCAACAACAATAAAACTACACGGATTGCATAATTGAATTCAGATTAACAAAATGAAGTCCTTATACGGTGATTCGTAAGTTGAGATCCTCTATTACAAAAAGATTCACATAATATTCCTATAACGGATTCGCAATAAATTGCCGTGCGTTGAATTTCCAATTGAATTTGTTAGGAAATTTCTAGTCTAGAAAATCTTATAGAGAAATTATTTTTACGCAGTGATTTTGGATCCTAAAGACCCATATACATAGTGGTGGCTTTTCTTTTTAGCCCTAAGAAGTTTCCTAATAGGTCTTAAGCCCAAATCCATCTTTAATTTGACCGGTCAAATTACATAGATTTATAACCATATATATATTTACCCATAATATATTATCTAATACAGTATATTATTATAGTATATGTATTTAATTACGTTAAATTTAATTAAATAATAACAATTCCATAGAATTATTATTTTTCTATAAATTAAATATTTCGATCAAATCAAATATTTAAGCAAACCAACTCTAATTAAGTAAACATGGGTTACTTGTTATGTGATTCATAGGCCCTCATATATCAGCGATTAGTTAACTAACGGTCTTAATTGAACCCTAGACAATAAATCGACAATCTCAATATATGAGTGCGACGCGAGGAATTGCAACAAACCATGTGAAGTTTATGGTGATAAGATCATTTCATTCACGAATACTTTCCGATTAAGTTCTGAAGAACATGATGATGTGTCTATTCAAATAACTTAATCATGTTATCTCACTAAACTAATTGATCAAGTTTGTCATATTTTGGACATTATTCCAAATGTGATGTGCATCGACCCAATGACTAACGATCCAATTAGTTATGAGAAACATATTATCCAAATCTATTTAGGAATGAATCCTATTTATGACTAACTACACGACACACGTATCTTCGTGATGTGCCCAACACATGCCATATGTACTCTATTAGGAGTGCAGCGTCATCATGGTTAAAGTCCATCACCAGACATGTCATGATTGACCTCAAGTAAGATGACTATTACACTACTCCACAAACCGATATTCCGTGAGACCCTTAAATAGAATACATCAAACAGGTTTCTCGGTCGGGTATGTAATACCCTCTTAAGTATTTAAGATCCTTCATGAGATACCTAGTATCTCGTGGTTAAGAATCACTACATCCTCTAAGGATATGATCCAATCACACACCAATCTCAAACTGCATCATCAATATCTCATTCTTGATAATCCTCAATTGTGACTACTTTGAGAACTATGTCATGTTCATCTGAGATCTCACATTCTCAATGACGATATAGTTCTTGGAAACACAAACATGAATAAATGCAAACAACCAAACATAATATTCAAATAAGTGCAATGCCATATATTATTATTAAATCTATACTTACTTATCTAATAACAAAATGTTGGGCCAACAAATTGTTATAATTTTTAATAAAATTTTAAACATTTTAATAAATTTGATGTAGCTCTAATGATATAATAAGTATTCTTTATCTTCTTTGAATGCAAGAGGTACAAGGTTCAATTCCCCATATCTACCACACATATATACTAACTATTTTTTAAAATTATTAATATTATTTTTGAAGTTTGAAACTATTTATACATATATAATAACAAGTTATAATACAAAAAAAATCAACAAAAAATTATTACAAAATTTTGAACTACATCTATTTATACATATATAATACTCCTCTCATCCCAAATTTAATGGTACAATTACCCATTATTTTGTTCTGAAACTTAATGGTAAAAGCTACTTTATCACTTTACCACTTTATCACTTTATCACATTAAATACTAATAAACAACTCTTTCTACCCCAATTACCCATCACTTTATAACTTTATCATTTAAAATACTAATAAACAACTCTTTCTACCCCATTTCTATCACTTTATCACTATTCCATTAAATCCTTATGAACACTCAAATTACCATTTAGTTTGGGGACGGAGGGAGTAACAAATATTATACCAAAAAATCAACAAAAAAATTATTACAAATTTATCATGAAATTTTAAAAGTGGCACATTAATGATTAATAATATAAAATGTTATATTTTGTAGTTGATATGAATATATTTTAAAAAAAAATAGTTACTCCTCCTTTTTTCTTTTTAGATTGCTCCTTTGAACTTTGACACAAGTTTTAAAAGGAAATTTTTATTAATATTTGAAGGTGATAAAAATAGCTTTTTGATAAGGGTATTTTGTCAATTTTAGTGAATAAGATAAAAAAAATAAGTTAGTTTTGTATGTAATTATTAGTGACATGTGAATGTAATTTAGTAATGTTTAAAAGAAATTTGACATGAACTGATAGTTTTTTATTGCTATTTTGAGTATCGATAAAAGATGGACTTTTTTGGATTTTGAGCAATCTAAAAAAAGGCGAGGGAGTATTATATATATGAAAATGTATAATTTATATACTTATTTGTATGATTATATTACATGATATTGGATTTAAATTGATTAGTCCAATTACCATAAATTAGTTCCATGAGCTATTGACATTAGACTTAAATTATAATTTTTTATAATTTATTTAATACAAAAATGAATACATTTCATATCATGTTCATTTTATACTTCACAAACCGTACAAGAACGACGTGTGATATACTAGTAAAACAATAACATTAAATAATGAATATCATCAAGATTATGTTCTTATAAATGATTGTCTCTAGGACATCAAACTAACATGGTTATGTTGTCTTGTTATGTGAGTGAATCTTTTTTGGGAGAATAGAGATAAATAGCAAAGGCTTATAAAATCGAGATAAGACCCGGGGATCGACCGATGACCGAAGGCGATCACGGCGTACGATCCAATTATTAGCATAGAGCAGTTTATTTTAAATTAGTGCTAACCGCAAAAAACCCGTTGAACTGGTGAACCACCAAATCAGTAAATTCAATTTTCTTATAATTAAAAAAATGGAGAAAAAGAAACTTCCTTTTGCATTTAAAGTTTTATTTTAAAGTTGTTTTATACCAATTAAAAAAAAATACTTTTTACACTCTTAAATTGTGTTTCAAAATAGCCCCTAAATTAAGGAGTTGTGCTTACATAAATAAAAAAACACACACAATTCTCAAACTAAAATACAAACGTGTACAAATTGCAATTAAGGTTCTTCATCTCGCAATTTTGAGGAAAAAATTTTGTGTTTTAAGTAATTATTTTTTGGGAGTATTTTGAGTAGTTCACATAAGTTGAAACAATATAAAAATGCTCAATTTCACCAACCGCTAGTGACACACGTTCAATTAAAAAATAATGGAAGAGAGAAGTTCATGCATATGTCTATCAATAACAAGAAATTTTCATGCATTTAATTAGATGCATGGAAATTTTGTGCAAACGCATGTAAGTTTAATTTTTTTAACGCGATTATTATGCAATCAGATATTTAAACTTGCATGAGAAAACCTTCTTGTAAGGACCTATATCACTTTTAGAACTATTATCACTTTTTAAAAATTTACCTAAAAATTTTACATTTTATACTTAATATTTATAGAATGGTCTCACTCAAGATTTACTCTGCATTCTTTTTTTTTTTTATCGAACAAAGTTAGTACTTTTAAGACTAAAATCTCACAAAAATCGTCAATCCATCTTATAACTCCCATAACTCCAATTAGATTTCCAGGAAGGAATCGAAACCTGGTATCACACTCAAAACGGCGAGCCCGGTGACCAAAATTAAATTAAGCCTTTTGGTTTACTCTACATCCTTTTATAATCTATAACCTCATAGAATGGGTTTCTTTGCGTGCTTGGTGCCTTGTGACTCATAATAATACATTTAGAAACATGCAACTTGTTATATTGAAAGATACAATTTCTTTTATAATCGAATCCCGTGCAACTATTTTTTCATATTAATAATTGCACGCGGTTCAAGATAAATAAACAGATATTTTAAAATACAATATAAATGCACGAGACACTTTGAATATTTGATGTGTATCGGATAAACACCATCCTCTATCGGCGAAATTAAGTAAATAGATTATTTTAACCCTATCTAATTTCTAGTTTTAAGATAAGAAAGAATTCTCTCACCCTCTCTGTTCAATAATCGTAAACCACAAGAATAGACGATAAATATTACATGTTTGATTGTCACTAATCACTATCACCTCCCCAACAAAGTCTCCGATATTATAAGTGTTAAGCCACTTGTAATACATAACTGCGTCATGATTAATTACCTAATAAAACTTAAATATAGTGGCATCACCATCGATCGACACATGCGTCCCTCCTTTTGTCTTTATTCGTCCCATATGTATCCTTTGAAATTAATAATTAAAAGTTAGAGCCATTTCAGACCCTCAAGTTCAGTACGTTTGTTTTCGTGACTATAACGAACTTTTGAATTTTACAATCTTAAATTTTCATTTTTTTGAGATTTAAAATAAAAATTTTAAAATCTTATTAATCTTACTTTATTTTATCACCTACAATTATGTTGGGCTTGATGTTAAAATAAAATGATTTTTTTTGTCCTACATCAAATGAGAATAAAAAAAATGGGACTTCCAAATCCTATATGAGGAGCTTCTATATTTTTTGTTACAATTTTTGGTCAATACAATTTAGTCTAGTGTTTGATTCTAGTTAAATTTCTTTCTCATATTTGTGAGAATGTGAGAGTCATATAGACTTGTAATAGTGTAGAATTGTTTTTTAGAGAAGCGAAAAAATCTGTATGATTGTAGAAATTTATCATATAGCGATGTTTCTTTCGTGGTCCATGGTTGTTCTCCGATTTTGAAGTTTTTCACGTAAAATTTTGTGTTGTTTATTATTGTTTTGTTTATTTATTTTTATTTCTCGTTTGTTTCTTTTCCCCTTGGGGTGAATGAGGATGAATTTATTTTTCTTCTTGTTGTGAATTGAGATTTTATTTTCCAACAAGTGAGTATCGAGTCGGGTTTGGTCTCTAGATTTTCTCGAGTATGATCGTGTTACTGACCTATTATGATCTTCCACATCAGAAAAGAATACTTGAGAAATGATGGTCATTGGGAAAACCTATTTTCGCGTCTTGAAGCAAAAATTTTATTTCGGTGCATATAAAAAACAGGGGTGAGGGCAAGAGTGATTCCAATTTTTCCTTTTAAGCTCATGTGTTGTGTTTTGCTTATAATCAAATGCATATGACAATATAAGAACATAAAACGAAGAACAACACAACAAAGTATAGTGGTTCGAGACTCAAGCTCCTACATCCTCCCTCTCTAGGGAAATTCCTTCAATCAGGACTTATCACCCTCACACGGATTGCTTTATAGATATTTACCGAGCTCACACTTTAATTGGACTTATAACCCTCTCTCGGGTTCGCCTCGGGACTTATCACCCTCCACGGGATTGCTTTTATAGATGTTTAACGAGTTCACACTCCAACGGGACTTATCACCCTCGGGATTGCCTAACAACTACCTCACTTCACCACTGGGTTTGGGTTTGGTGTTGTCTCCAACTATGGTGAGATTTTCCCTACTGATGGTTTAGCCTCAATCTTTAAGGTTGGGAAAATCTCTCTAAGCTATTATGATACATCGTGGGTTTTTAGGGTTGGGTTCTAGAACACTCTTTGAATATATTTGTATATATCTGGACTTGTGTTCTAGGTGGGAATCTTTGACTATAACGCTCTTTGGCTTTGTAGCATTTTGTGCATAATCTCCGCGATCCACATTACCGATAATGAAGGAAGAACTTGTATTTATAGTGTGGATTTGAATGTTACCGTTGGAGAATTACATTCAAATCCATACTATTCTTTATGAAGTCTGCTGACTTTTTAGGGTGGTTGTCTTCTCCTCGTTGGTCCGTCGTTTGGATTCCAGCGGCTATATTCCTCGACTTGATTGCCTCGGAACATTAGGGATATCTTGAGTCTTTAGTAATTCTTTGTGCCTTGATGTATTTCTACGAGTCTTCGAGGTTCTCGAGTCTTGAGTTCTCTGAGTCTTGAGTTCTCTCGAGTCTTCGGTTTCTGAGTCTTGATTTCTCTGAGTCTTCGTGTTTCTCCGAGCCTTGAGGTTTCTCCGAGCCTTGGTTCTCGATATCTCTCGAGTCTTGATATCTCGATATCTCTTTGAAGTCTTGATATCTCGATTTCTTCTTGAGTCTTGGCTCTTTGTTCTATGTCTGCAGGCTATACATAGTGCGAGATAATATCCTAACACTTCAAAAAAGCTGAATCGACTCATCTATCAAGATTATCCCGAACATGTCATACTCGAGGGGTTTTGGGATCTAATCAAATCCTCTTTATTAAATTCATTTCCCAACAATTTCCCGCTTTTTGATGATGCCAAAACCTATCTTGTTACAAACATATAACCTATACTGGGTTTAGATTTTTCCTATTACAAGAATGGTAAATCTATAATCAATTTAAATCATTCAACAGATTTCTTCAAGAAATGAATCTTTCCTAAATAGATCATTACTAAATACTTAAACAATTTCTCCCATAAAGCATCATATAGTTTCCCTTTATATGAGCATACAATCGGATCGAAGACATTCAATATAAGGCATATCAACATAAAAGACATGTAAAAAAGATAATGAGGTATTATCTTTGAGCATAAAGATAAAAGTTTCATTGATTGTATGTTATCGATTCTGATTACAATGAACTTATAAAAGAAATAAAGACAAAAAACATAAAGAATTACAAGTCTTGAGTTTTTTGGTCTTCATCTTCTCTTTTCGGCTCCTCATTCTTCTTCAATGGACCTTGTCGATCAGTATCTCGACACTCATCGACCGAGTTCGGTTTTCTTCCGACCGAACATCTTGACCCTCGGTCTTTTGACCTATCTTGAGTCTCGGTTTACTTTTCTTCTTTGGTCTCGAGATCCTTTACCCAAGCTATCCGATTTCTTCTTTGCACGATCGATTAGCTCGACTAATCGGATCAACACGTCTTTAGATCAACATATCGAATAGCATCGAGGTCATTATATCGGGTTAGCATATCGGGTTTATCATATCGATCTTGATCGCGTCGATCTCGTGGGTCTTCATGCTCATTATCATATATCGATCTCGATCCGCGTCGATCTTGATCGATCTCTTTTGCTTCATCTTGATTTGCAACCTTTTCTTTCCGATTTCTTTGGTTTAGCTTTTCTTCATTTCGGTTTTCCGCATTTCATCATTTGAACTCATCTAACTTATTTGATCTCGTCGGTCTCATCTGTGACCGTATGTCTTGATCTTGATCATCTACTTTTGATTCGTGAGTTCCCCCAAGTTGAAGTTCCCTTCAACCCGATATGAGACCGATATATCCGATTTGGTGAAGTTTTCAAGCTGTTTGATTTTCTTCGTTAGATCGAACTTTGTATATAATCGATTTTGTTGACCCTAACCGATTCTCTCGGATAAATGATTCTTGGAAAGTGTTCTTGCAAAAACTTAACAGCCAGCAGTATATTCTCTATTCCTAAGTTGGTGCGATTTGACATGCATAAATATCGCGTCGACACTCTCGATATGTCAATCCGCGTAACTTTATCCAATTATCGGTCGCGTGATTTCTACACGTCCTTGTGATGCAAATTTTTCTAAAAAGGCTTTGAGAACTCAAATTTGCATCTGCGCCCTTCTTAGCCTCTATAATTTGGACAATATTTTACACGACATAACTCATTCACCATACTTATCTTCTTTTGTAGAATCATGTATCTGGTGAACCCTTGTTTCTGGGTGAGACTTCCGTGAAACTTTTACCCCCTTTTTTCCATGATTTCATCTTCTCAAATCAACCTGTGTGTCTTTTTGCGGTTCTCATCGTCATCAAAGATTTCTCCATCAATCGTTGCTAAGCTCGATACCACTTGTTGGTATCGGATCGCATTATGTTTAAAATAGATTCGCTCGGCGATTACATTGAAAAGTAATCTTTTTCTCGATACCCACTTGATGGTCGGTGGAAAACCTATTTTGCTGCCATGAAGCAAAACGCGTTTTATTCGGTGCATATAAAAGCAGGGGTGAAGGCAGAGTGATTCAATTTTCCTTTTAAGCTCATGTGTTGTGTTTTGCTTATAATCAAATGCATATGACAATATAAGAACATAAAGCAATAAACAACACAACAAGTATAGTGGTTGGAGACTCGGCTCCTACATCCTCTCTCCTCTCTAGGAAATTCCTTCAATCGGGACTTATCACCTCCACGGGATTGCCTATAGATATTTCCGAGCTCACACTCTCATTGGACTTATAACCTCTCTGGGTTAGCCTGGGACTTATCACCCTCCACGGATTGCCTATAGATGTTTAATCCAGTTCACGCTCCAACAGGACTTATCACGCCCACGGGGATTGCCTAACAACTACCTCACTTCACCACTTTGGGTTTGGGTTTGGTGTTGTCCACCTACGGCGGTGAGATTTTCCTTACAATGGTTTAAGCCTCAATGCCAAGGTTGGGAAAATCTCTAAAACATGATACATCGGGTTGCTTAGGTTGGGTTCTAGAACACTCTTTTTGAATATATTTATATATCTCAGGACTTGTGTTCTGGGGTAGAATGCTTTTGACTATAACGCCTCTTTGGCTTTGTAGCATTTTGTGCATAATCTCCGCATCAATAATAACGATAATGAAGGAAGAACTTGTATTTATAGTGTGGATTTAATGTTACGTTGGAGAGAATTACATTCAAATCCATACTATTCTTTGTAAGTTCTGTAGCCTTTTTTCGTGTGGTTGTCTTCCTCCTGTCCCACGTCCACGCCACCGATTCCAACTTGAGTGCCTTACATTAAAGGGATATCTTGAGTCTTTTAACATCATGCCAGATATTTCTCTGAAGTCTTGTTCTCACGAGTCTTGAGTTCTCTGAGTCTTGAGTTCTCTGAGTCTTAGTTTCTCTGAGTCTTCATTTTTCTCTGAGTCTTGAGGTTTCTCGAGCCTTCGGAGGTTTCTCCGAGCCTTGGGTTCTCATTATCTCCTCAGTCTTGATATCTCGGTATCCTTTGAAGTCTTGATATCTCGATTTCTTCGCGAGTCTTTCTCTTTGTTCTATGTTCTATGGGCTATATACAGGCGAGATAATATCCTGAACACTCTGGCCCGAATCTCGACTCATCTATCAAGATTATCTGAACATATGTACTCGGGGGTTTTGGGATCTAATCAAAATCCTCTTTATTAAATTCATTTCCCAACAAGAAAGGTTAGGGTTCAACAAGATTTGGACAAAAGCGGTATGTCGAGGGCTTCAAATTCTTTGAAGTGGTGGCGTGTGAAATATGGTGGAAGAATCAATGTGATGATGCAATCTAGATTACCACGAGGGTTATCGATCAAGATGGGGCGTTAGGTAAATAGCTCTTAAACTAACATTATACTTGATCGAAAAATTATTTTCTATTAGAATGAAATGAACATTCTTTTCGCATACCCAACTGTCATGGATGATGATGTGATAATGTTAGTTGGACGCATGTGCTTTGATTTGACATGGGTTCAAGGTGTGTGGTGAATACGCCGATGGTCAAGGACTTCTAGGGGAGCAAAAGTTAGAAGGAGCACCCACCATTCAACGGGTTTTTTCGATATGTGCGAGGAAAATTCTTAGAATAGTTGATTCTAAGTGGTTAAAATTTCTTAAAATGGTTTATTATAAGTGTTCTACTCATATGGTGTAGTAGGTTATTCTCTATTTTGAGAATGATGGTTCTTTGGTTTAAGGATCATGATTCTTGGCGGTGAAAACAATGATTGTGGTGAAGACAGAGGAGTTTCTTTTATTTTACCAAGATGGAGATTATTTGGGCTTGGTGTTAAAATAAAGGGGTTTTTTGTCCCACATCGGATGAGAATAAAAAAAATGGGTGTTGGGATATTTTAGTTTTTGATGAATTATTAAAACATTATCAACTTGTGTTATTCAAGCTTAATATACGATAACAAGTTAAGGGGAACGAGAACAAATTGAGGGGGAACTGCGAAATCGAAAGAAGATGATCGAGATCGGACGAGGTCGCATTGAGACCGACCGAGATCGATGAGTCGAGATGAGTTCCCGGAAAGGTGATGAAATGAAAGCAAAATCGAAGAAAAGAAAAAGCTAAAGCCAAAGAAATCGTAAGAGAAGGTTGCGGATCGAGAAGATGAGCGAGATGAGACCGATCAAGATCGGGCGGATCGAGATCGATATGAAGAGGAAGAGATGAATGATCGAGATCGACGCGTGATCGAGATCGAGATATGATAAACCGGAGGCAACTTAACGATGTCTTGACGATGCTTATCGGATATGTTGATCTGAAGAAGAAGTTGATCCGATCACGAACAGACGATCGACGCAAAGAAGAAATCGATACTCGAGTCAATGTGACCGAGGTCGATTTTCTAATCAGAAGAGTCAACCGCAGTTCTCGAGTGTCAAGATGCCCGATCGCATAAGGTCCGCTGAAGAGAAGTAAGTCAATCACAAACCTCAAGGCTCGTGATAACCGGGCGCTCGGGATAATCGAAGACTCGATAAATTTCGATAACTCCGGGCTCGTGATAAAATTTCAGATAACCCCTAAGGTTTCAGACAACAGATAACCTCAAGGCTCGATAAACTCAAGGCCTGATTGAACAAGATCCTCACTCAAGAAATCAAGAATATAATAAGTAGATTCAAATTGACGTGGACCAACGATATAAGACGATTAAGTCGAAAAAAGCCGCAAAAAGTTTATGTATCAAGAGATGGATTTGAACGTGATTCTCCAACCAGAACATTAAAATCCACACTATAAATACAAGTTCTTTCCTTCATTATTGAGTGTGAAAGTGTGGAGAATGTGGGCAAACAATGCTACTGTGAGCTAAGAAGACATATACTCAGCATTCCCACCATGAACCGCAGAAGAAATACACGATATATTCAAGAGTGTTCTACCCAGATCCTAAGCACAAATGTAATATCCTAAGCAGAGAGATTTTTCCCATCCTTAGCATTGAGGCTAAACAAATGTAAGGAAAAAATCTCAACCTGGTTGGAAACCAAACAAATCTTTTTACCCAAACCCAAAAAATTAGGGTTAAGTTTGTTTTTATGCTAAAGATTTCGGACTAGTGGGATTCTGGCCGATTTCGGGATCGGTTGAGTGTGAACCCAGAACATCTAGCAATCCCGAAGGGAGGGTAGTAATCCCGTGAGGGAGATAAGTCCCGCTTGAGTGAACAACCCCAGAACATCTATAAGCATCAAGTGAAGGATAAGTCCTGCTTGAGTGTGAACTTGTAAACATCTGGTTGGGCGTTGGACTAACACATTAAACTAAGTCCAAGTCGGTTAAGTCGCTAAGTCGGTTAAGTAGGTGCCCCCGTGTTAAGGGAAGAATGGACGTGGATTCAATTTCGGCTCGAACCACTATAAAATCAGGTGTTCTTTATCTTTATGTTTATACTTGTCATATGATTTGATTATAAGCAAAACACACACATCGCTTTAAAAGCGAAAAAATTAGAATCACTCCGCCTCACCCCGCTTTTATATGCATCACACGAAGTCTTCCGCGCACGCATATGGGTATTATCTATCAAATTTCGGGAGGAACAATGGGACTTCCAAACTATATGTGCTAAGCCTTTTGTGTTTTTGTTACAGTACCGATCAATACAATTTTTAGTCTAGTGTTTGATTCTAATTAAATTTTTTGTCATATTTGTGAGAAGGAGTCACGTAGTCTTGTAAGTGTTTAGCGAGAGAGGAAAAATCAGAAGATTGTAAAAAAATATCATATAGTTGATGTTTTTCGTGGTCCACTTGGTTTTTCTCGATTTTTGAAGTTTTTCCGTAAAATCTTGTGTTGTTGATTGTTGTTTTGTTTCTTTGTTTTATTTCTCGTTTGTTTTCGTTTCCTTTGGTGTGAAAGAGAATGAATTTATTTTTTTCCGGTTTGTGAATGGAACTTTATTTCTCAATAAATTAATCTATTTTTTATTCTTTCAATATACTTCATCATCTAACTCTTTTATTCTCTTAGTACATTTTAAAAAAAAAAAAAAGAGTTTGTCCCTAATCGAAAAAGCGAGGTACACTTGTGAGACGGAGCATAATTTGGCATTGACTTTTAACACTTTGGGAGGAGAGGGTGTTAGTTTATACTCCTTCTCATGTATGAGACCGTCTTATATGAGTTTTGTCATCGAGAAAATATGCCAAAAATGTCATTTTTTGATAGTCAAAACTCTTTTTTTTCCTACCTTATTATTTTTTTTGTCTTTTATGACATTTAAACCCTTGTATATCAATCCCACTAAGGTACGCATATAGATCGTACGACTAATGCCACCTATATGTGACCATGCACAACCCACGCACACGACTCTATTTATAGGGTAAAAATGTCATAAATTTTTATCAAGGCTAAGGCAAAAAAGAGTTTGAACTGGAAATAAGGGCAAAAAAATAAAAAATCCCTAATATAACAATATCACATCAATCAACATTTCCGCCCATCATTCCCTATAAAATCTCATAATAACGATACATTTTTTATTCGTTAAAATTTTGAAATTCTAGGAGTTCAAAGGGAATTTTCTATGCTCACTATAATCGAAGCTAACATACTATAAAAAATGTGGGATCCAAGCATAAGCAATTCAACATGGTTTGAACTCGGGCCTTTGGCTCCGATTTTTATAGAAAATTTCATCTTATTTAGAAATCGACTATATAAAGGGGTTAGTTTAATTTATTTATATTATATTAATTTAATTAATATTTGTTTGTATTTTGGCATAGATCCTCAACTCCATCATTGGGAGGGCGATGGTGAAGTGGACAATTTAATATGTGGGAGTTCTTTTGATTTGAACTCGACCTTAGCTCGTTCGGATACCATAAAATAACTCAATCTCATTTAAAAGATGAGTGGATCTCGTAACTTACCAAGTGTCTTTGTGCATTACTCCATAGTACATTTTAGATATAAAATTTGTTGTATTAAACGTCGCGATTTATTTACCCTTTGAAGCATTAATAACTTGAATCGATAATAATAGTTGCATGTAACCCGGTGGCTATAAAACATGTTCAACTTCCTCAATTTAGTAGGAGATCCGGGTTAAAATTCCTTTGGGGCGCAATTGGAGGTAATAAGGATTTATGTTGGAGATGAATTTTTAATAAAGATTTATGATTTTGATTAGATCCCAAAACCCAGAGTATGACATGTAAAGAATGATCTTGATAGTTGGTGAGATTGAGTTTTTAGAATGACTAGGGATGTTGTCTCTGCGATATGTATCGGTGATATAGTTGAATAATTCTTGGTGGTGAGGTCTTGATGGCCCGGGGAACTCGAGGCTGAACTCGATTACATCGATCAGTGCAAGCTACAAAGGCTGGGAAGATTACGCGAAGACCACAGGCGAGGCTGACGAAAGATCAATAATACTACAAAAGGCAGTAATTCACTGAGGCTGAGTAATATCTTTGAATATTAAAAACCTTGATATATCTGTCTGAAGGATGCAATCACAGGAGAAGATCGCGATTCCTTAGAAAATAGATATTTGCCAAAACATTGATCGATGAAAAGAACTAAGTCGAGAAGTTTGTTAAGGTTATATCAGGCTGAGTTTGCCAACCAAAAAAGCCGTTGAAGGTGTCTACCTTTGGCCCCGGAGACAAAAAAGTCAAAAAAGGAAGGCGACAACTGTACCATCTTGACAGCGGTGGAGGTCTACGAAAAGATGTCGGGATGTACAAAGTTCGAATGCCAAAAAGTGAAGATCGGTACATGAAAGACTGTGCCTAAAGTGTTAGGGAGTTTCAAACTTCCTAAAATAGCCGTTTCACACACACCAAGAGGAACTCACGAAGCTATCTCTCAGCGGATAGTTTTCAAGAGTGACCTTGGTGTGCTCCTATAAATCACGGTGACCCTCTACATTTGTAAAGAGTTAAAATTTCTCATAATAACAGAGCTCAACTTATTCTTTTAAATTAAAAGCACTTTCGAAAAACTTAGAATTTTCCCAGAATTGGCGATATTGAAGAAGCTCACTCACTATACTAAACAGCTAGATATTATCAAAAGCTTGATCGAGATATCTAACCCTTTTGCATTGCACTTTATTGTAAGGATATCTCATCCTAGTTGAAACCACCAAAGAAACCCCAGACCTTGAGGAAGGTAGTTTGGGTGGTATTTTTTGGTGAGAAGAGTTATAAGTTAGTAAACTCATGGATGTTGAAAACTCTGAGGAGGAAATTAGTAAGCTCGGGGGGTGGTAAAAGCTTTGTGTGTGATTGAGTAAGTAAAACCTCGGTGATCGAGAAGCTCAAGGTGGGTTGAGTTAAGCAAGCTCGTGAGTAGTCGAGAAAACTCGGGGCCGAGTTGAGTTAGTAAACCTCACAGTGGTGAAAACTCGAGAAGTTGATAGTGAATTTCTCTGAAAGAGTCGGGGAGAGTGGGCGTAGGAGGCTGGTCTACAGACCACTATAATTCTTTAGTATTCTTTGGTAGCTTGCTTACCGTACTGTCATTTGGTAGGCTTGATTTTTGAAAGCATACTTTTCATGATATTGATTTGGAATCAATCCTTTGAAGTTTATAATAAGTGAATCCATGACTAATCACTATTTCGCAAAGGGAGGTTTTAAGCCAAAACTTAAAAGCAGTATAAACTAAGACTGACCATTTCCGCCTGTGGTAGACGGAATGGACGTTTACCAAGCCCAGGCATTGCTCTTACGAGTTCGATAAGTTAGTTATCAGTCCAAAACACTAGCAGGATCTCTGACACTCGGGACCTGATTTGGTTATCTGGATGTCGAAAGCGGCTGGGATCAGCATCTCGGTGAACTTGCTGACTCGGGAGGCGTCCTTCTGGAGCTAATCTTCCGGGATTATCATTGTGACCTCGATGAAAAAAAGTTTTAAAAACTCTTGAACATGTGTCCCCCGTACGTGTAAGACTGGTTCACCCACTTAATTACAACAAGTGGTATGGGTGGATTCAACTTGACCTGCGTGTTTATTCAGGACTGCCACTAAATTATGATTCTGTCAATAGTCATTATGACATTTTTATTTTTCAGAGATCGGAAAAATCCTTCTAAAAACTTCCATTCCTTCTGGTGAAACCTGGCCTATGGAGGCCGAGAATGCGGGCTCGCCATTAAACATGATATGTGGAGGAGGTGGTCCTGCTCGAGGACCATTCCAGTTCTTATTGATCGGAGAGCGAAGATGAGAGAATTATCATGAGAATTTCCTAGTCACGATGATATTTGAGCTCTGAGGAAAGTTAGTCAATCTAGACTACATTACAAAAGACACACTATCGATTACAATTGATGATGATGGTGATGGGAATGATCTTTCGTATGTCTTTTAAAGATTTGGGATACCTTGGTATATATTCTTGTACTGAGATCATATAAAGAAAACAAACTTTTAAATTGGCAATTGGAAAGTTTGATAGTTTTCAAATGGATGATGGTGAATCAAATGATAGTGATTTAGCATCATGAATAATCTAATCATGGAAAGAAATACTTAGAGAAGTTAAATTGAAAATTCTTGAGATACGACTACAGAAATGGGATATTCATCTGGGTGATTCTTCATGAAGTCAGCGTAAAGATGATTAAGCCAGTAAGAATGTGGCTTTAAAAGCCCGAAGACATTATAAAACTAGGGAAATTATAAGAACCCCCCATAAAAAATCAGGATGAAGCGAGGAAAAGCTATATGATAACGAAAAGTTGATAGACTCAATAGTAATTGGAAAATACAAAAACTATTCACGGGAACCCTGAGTAGGGAAAACACGAGAATGAATCAATGAGAAGAAAGAAAATTTTGAAAAGTGAGAGGATCTTCATCAAGA
Source organism: Stenogyne calaminthoides (assembly GCA_037126765.1). NCBI lineage: Eukaryota > Viridiplantae > Streptophyta > Magnoliopsida > Lamiales > Lamiaceae > Stenogyne > Stenogyne calaminthoides. The sequence goes on from JBBCBC010000032.1 coordinate 14,509,488, forward strand.
AAGGACTCCAGTCCAAGAAGAAAATGATGGAATGATGATGCTGTGAGATCTTTCATGCGGAAGAAAGGTCACTTCGATGCTGATTCTGATCCCAGAGAAAGAAAGAGCTGAGGGCTTCGAGAAGTTCTCCAAAGCAAAAAGGCCATGGTTGCGAGAAGAAAGAACCTCTGAGGAGGGATCTGCGGATGAGATATTCTCCGAACGTTAGAAGATGACATCGTCGATGTACGTCGAGAGGTAAACTCTTCTTTCTGTCTACTTTGAAGTTTTGGGATTCCACTTGGCAGTCATTTTATTTGATGGATTCTTTAGAATGCGATGAAGGACCTCATTTTGTTCTAAAATTTGCTAATCCCAAAACTCAAAAACGAGAATAAAAATGGTGAAAATCTAAAATGGAAAGACTACCCAATATTGATAAACTGCCGATTTAATGGGGCTACATTAGGCAGATGTTAGAATGCAACTCGAAGAAAGAAGTTGATAATGTCCCTTGAAAAGCTAGAAATCCACTAAAAGATTGACTAATCGGGCGGGAGTTCAATGACCTATACGAAGCATACGTATAGAAGCATGAGGATAGTGCCGCGAAGAAGTTAACTCTATTGAATAATGCATCACAATGTAATAGATGAAATTAGGATACGGAGATACTGTATTATAAATACGGATTGAGGATACATTCGAGACTCTGGTCTTCAAATGTAGCGTCAAATGCTTAGAAAACTATCTTTGTAAACCAGTGTTTTCTAACTGGCGAAGTAATGCCCAAGGAGTTGTGAACAAGGGAAAAGGACTATGGTCTAGAGTAAAGCCAGATAATCTAGGGTTAAGCCCAAACCTCAGGTGAAGGTAAAAGCACAGCCATTCGATTAAGAAAATTCGACCATCACTTCAAAGCATAATTTGAGAATCTGTAACCTGAAAGGCTCTGCGCTGAACCATCGAAGGAATCTCGGATAAGGAAACACTCAATGAGGAACATTCTCAACAACTATGAAGAGACCAGTCTGATATCTTTGAAAAGACGGTTAGTCTGAGACAACACGAACCTCCTTTTTGAGGTAAAGGTTATCTGGCCGAGTCATCAAGATTTAGACCCATTGCGCGCTCTAAACTCTGAGCAAGAAGGCTTTGAACCAAGAAAGAATTCAAAAGGCATGTTCATGCTAAGCTAACCTTTACACATATCTGAGAGAAAACTTTTGGTAGCGGTGGTGGATATATGTTGATGTTATGGAAGACAAATTAGCCACTCACAAAAAGTGATTAGAGTTGTCGGTGATTTGGATTCAGAAAATCCTGACCTAATAACCTCGTAGGATACAAATTGGGTACCTAAGAAATTGATGTTCGGGAGAAAACAGGGCACTAAGGTGATGAATCCTGTATGTGGCGATGAGCGAGGCAGCTCGTGTATGTATTGTCTTGACGTTGGATATCCAAGACATATGATTCAAGAAGATGTAAGTATTATCATTGAACAAAAGAGGCTATATCTTTTGCAGAATATAACTCGAGGACTGATGAAGGATATTGGAACTTTGGAAGTGGGGCTGAGTTCATATCCATGGTGTTTCATATGTCACGGATTGAAGCATAACTGTATCAATTGGCAAGATTACGTGATAAAGAGTTTCAATGTTGAGTTCTCCAGAACTTATGTTTTTATGAAAGATGATACATCACTGATACTCTTACATTGAATGAAAAGAATGTTATTCTCTTTGGTTGGGCTACAACTCTAAAAATACATGTTTAGTTGCTAAAAGTTCCCACAGTTCTGGAGTTACATTTTTATGGCATAAAGATAGATCACCTAAACTTCAAACCTACAGACAAACTTGCAGATTGAAAACTCTTGTGAGAGGTTGCCCTAATGAAAGTGTTACATTGGAACCACATTTGTGATCGTCTTGAAAGGAAAACAAATTAAGCATCATTTAAAAGCAAAGTAGGGATTTCTCTGAGAGAGAATGGCAAACTTTTGCATATGGATGCATTTTGGTCTATAACACCTTGAAATACACACATTAGTAGTAGTTGATGACTCCTCAAAAGATATCTTGGGTCATATTCTTTGATGAAAGAGACTCGAATAATTTTGGAGATTCTTGAAAAAGGCTCGATTATTGAGAAAAATAAAATTAATGGTCAAAATCTGGTCATGAAGGAAGCGAGTTTATCATCATATAATTTACATTATTGTGCGTGATGGAGATTACATGGCTTGTCAGTGCAGGACCCCTCAACAAAATGGTGTTCTTTGAAAGAAGAGCAGAACTCTGAAAGAAAGCTGCAAGGACAATGATAGATTAGGCGTGTTCCTAAAAAGATTTTGGTGGAAGGCACGTCGGCTTATGCATCCTCTCTTGAGAATAGATCCATCTTGATAAAAAGTCGAGCAAACTTATAGGCTTTGGAATGAAGCCCTCTTGTTTCTTTCTTTTTAGGTGTGTTTAGTTTACAAGTGTTTCATACACAATAATAGTAAAGATCGAGTTGAAAACATTTGATAATAAAATTTGATGAAGAATATTCTTGAGGATATGCCGTCGGTAAAAGAGCTTTCGAGTTTGCTTGTAGGACTCTTGTGTGGAGAAGCTTGCCCTGCAACGGTAGATACATTTGTGTTGAAAAAGCAGGAACATGATGCAAATGAAATACGATAAGGATCCTGATTCTGCGCTGACGAAAGATCGTCATCCACTGAACTTTGAAAAAGATGAAGTCGATCACTACTCATGATTGGGTATTTCGGACTTCGGATAAAGTTCGGGATCGTCAGATGGTGAAGATTCGGGAAAACACTCAAAAGGTGACCAATCACGAGGCAGACACCGGTTCGGTTTCGGTCGTGATGCCAATGAAGATGTGGTCCTGGTAGTGATGAATCATCAGCAAAGGAACCATCTCTACGACAATATGCAGATAAATTTCCCACGAGGAAGATGATTCCCCTTTCTCTGTTTTGTTGTTCACAGGTTTGCTGATTCGCCCAAGACCTAACATTTCAAATGTTGAGGATACCGATGAAGGGAACATCAAAGAAAATGGTTAGATAATTAAATCCTACTGAAATTGATTGTGGGTAGTCATGAATATTGAATTCAGAGTTCCATGGAGAAATTTTCTTTGTTTCCTGTCAGAAAGAACCTCTGAGATTGGTGAAGCTCTACAAGATTCTCCTTGGATTCTTGCCATGGGACAATGAATCGATTCTCGGGAATGAAGTATTTAGTAGATGAACCCGGTATCGACCCCAGGACAAGTGGGTTTTTTAAGAACAAAAAGAGGCAAAACAACAACATTGTGAGAAACAAGGCAAGGCTAGTTGCTACGAGGTTATTATTCTAACGAAGAAAACTTGGATTATGATGAAACAACGCTTTTACTGTTGCCAAGTAGAAGCATCAGTTGTTTCTTGCATATCTTTGCTTACATGAAGTTCCCACAGATCTCGGATGGTCATTTTACGAGCAGGCGTGTAAAGAAGAAGGTTTATAATGCAGAACAACCTCACGGTTTCAAGCAAGAATGACTAAAGTTCTGAAATTTAAGAAAAGTTTTTGTATGAATTAACTGTGACTTTACCGAGCATGGTATGATACTCTTTCTCGTTTCTTACGTATGGTTTTATCAAAGGCTGATAGAACTTCTGTTCGAGAATATAGAGGATATAAGAATATTTTACTAGTTGGATATATATGTTGGTGACATCATCTTTGAGATCCTCCAAACGTCATAATTTGTGTGAAAAAGTTTTTTCAAAAGGCTGATGAAAAGAGGCAAGTTTGAGATATCAATAAAGTGGGAGAATGAACTCTTTTCTAGGACTTCCAGTATGAACAATCAAGAGAATGTTGTCCATCAACGAGGCAAGAAAGTATTTGCGAGAGATCGATTGCTATCCATATTCTGAAATTGTCGGGTTGATTCCATGAATACTAACTACAAGATGGATCTGATTAAAGAAACCGTCGGTAGTCATCTCTGGTTATAGAATCAGTGATCATTGCTCTGTATCTGGCAAAGTAGGCGGATAACATTTGCTGTTTGGATGTATGAATCACGATAATCACCAAAAATTTAGTCACGTGGAGGTTGCCAAAAAAGATACTAAAATATCTTAAAGGCACGATTGAATAGAGATTATGGTATCCGGTGATGATAACCTAGAGTTAAATTAATTTACTCAATCTCATGATTATGGAGGATTTAACGAAATTGACAAAGTCCACTTGAGAACTTTGTCGGTTTTAATGATATCTTAGTTTTAGAAAAGCGGAACCTCATTAACAATACTCTTGTATTTGAGAATATCAAATTTTAGAAGGCTGCGTGCACGCTAAGTCTGGCTCGAGACAACAGGTGAGAGGATCTATAAAGTTGTAGCAATGAAGTACGATATTTTGTGACAATAATAATTACCGTTGCTATTTAACAAAATCAAATTGATACACGGATACCAACGTAACTGGTCTCAGACATCACTTCTATCGAAGATCATGAAAAGAACAAGAATGAAAATTCATCTTGATACTTGAAGAAATATTTCATATACCGTGAGAACTTCCGGTTAATTGGAATCGCTGATGAGTGTAAAATGCATCGGTGGTGGTGCATGAGACCTGAATCTTTCAGGCTCTAAATATCTGAAATGAAATCTAAAACTTCGTGCCCTCTTTGTTTCCAATTAGGTATACATTATTATCTTGACATTTTTATCAAGGTCGATTTTCGATAAGGTATGATAAAGAGAAGAATAGTGCGAAAGTAGCCGCTCTGATCATTGTGCCGTGAAATTCGGTAATCGTGCATAATAAATATAAAACACACGAGGAATGTTTTTTTTAGGCGGTCGTTTGAAAGTCGAAGAAGATGTAATCATTAATCTTTCTGCTACATTAATGACCAATGAGGATGTTTGCTTACTTTGAATCGATGATTCGTATACCGATTAATGGCGATTAATCTCAACCGTTGTTGTTACTCACGCAACCCATACGATTCACGCGCGTCAGGCTATATAAGCCCCAATTAGACAATTGACAAATTTTGCTATCAGCCTAACAAATCCTGCAAATTTAATCCCTTGAAATTCTCGAACCTACAAGCTGCTTAAATCAAACTCTAAAATAGGCTCCTGTACATTAGAGAGATTGGCGAAACCAACAAACCGTGTAATGCCCAAGGTTATTCTCACCTATAAACTTCTTTAACTCAAAACGAGGAAGAGGAGGCTGCATATGATTGTTGGCTAAACTCACCCCGACTAATTACGCCAGCCCAGGCTGAGACCGAGGCCTGCGAAAGAGGTATCGAGATTCTCATAACTTGAGAATAGATGAAGAGGCATGTCATTAAATTCTTATCACTTAGGCAGATCCCATCCAAAATCATTGAAAGAGGAATCTGTATAATTTGAAAAAATGAATGATGTTTTGTGATAGAAGGAGAGGATCTCGACGTATATATGTAATTGAGAGAAGCGGGAGTGCTTAGATGGGATTCTTGAGAATCCCATTGGTTGGTATTCATAAGGGCACTGACCACAATATATAGTGTGTTGATGGATGTTGAGCAGAAATTTTCATGTGGCAAAGGTCTTCTTTGAGGGAGTTTTGTGATGAATCGATTTTGGCTCAGTTGATGCGTGATAGAAGCCTATTTTCCAGATTTCAAGCCCAGAAATTTGAAATTCTGGATTAGTGGTAAATGGAACCAAGTTTTTGAGGAGAGAGATTGATGATATCAATCCTGAGGCAAAGATCACCATAGAATTAACTTTACATTTTTGGAGATGTCTTGAGGAGAGAGGAGGGATATCTTCGCGATTAGGCCCATTCCCTAAGTCAATTCCTCCTTTAACCCCATTCTTTTGCCAAGGAAGCTGGTCATCGAGGGGGAAGAAGAAAGGTAAGAATCACCTTCTGCCATTTCTTGAAAAAGAGACCTGACTCGGCGGGGGAAGGTGTTTGGGAAGCGGAATGGAAGCGAGGCAGATGTTGAAAGGATCTGCTCCGCTGCGAAGGTGGTGGTTCTCTGATGAAAACGATGATGCGAAATTCAACACGAGGCCTGGCTGGCAGGATTCACCATTGATGTTGGCCGGATCTCGGGCGGATCGGGCGAAGCGGGTCTTTCTGAGGTGCTCCGAGACATACCAGTCTGAATAAAATACCAGAGAATTTTTGAGGCCTCGAACCTCAAGAGATGCCTACCTCTCGAGATGTGCGAGAGGCTCGAACGGAAGAAACTGACTGGTCGTCTGAAGATATGGCTTCGAGGCAGCAGGCGGCGGAACTGGCGAGATGCAGTTGAGCCTCGGAGCCTGCCAGATGGCCCGAGGACTGGCCGCTAAACTTGAATCTGCTGGATTCCGGGGCGAGGCAATCGATATGTTTCGACTGATCTGCTTCTTGATCCGCCATGACTTCAGCTGAACGAAGGCAGGGATAGAAGAAGGCGTGTGAAGAATGGAGGAGCAGGGGAGCAGTTCATGCTTGACCGATGCCACGAGCTTGGCTCATACGTCTGCAAGAATCAGCTTTTCTTGGATTAAGGACAGCAATGTTCATCCTAAATCGATTCTTTGAGATGCTTGATGTTACTACATTAGGAGGGAAGGCAAAGATGAGGGAGACAACCTTCTGACCCGACATAGGTTGAAGGACCATTTCGAGGATAAACGCCGATTTTGATGGTGGTTCAAGGAAGTTGTTGAGAGGAGAACCTGTTGTAGTGGTGCCCCAATGACGAATCTAGTGGAATGCGGGGACCAGGGAGATGTTGAAAGCAGGTCTCGGAAGAAAGAAATGAGACTTAGGTATTCAGCACGGAATTGATCAACATCCCGGACATTACTAGCACTCTTCGAATGGCCTTGGTGGAAACTGGGCTCAGAATGAAGCTGACTCGAATGATCAAACAACCTGATCCTGAAAAATTCACGAGATTGATCATTCCTTGATGGAGAAAGCAGAAGGTTAGGCAATGATAGTCAAGATTACTCGGTCATGACGTTAATCAAGCTCAAAGATGGGCCGGTCTTAAGTCACTCTTAATTGGTGCAAATTCAAAACACTCTAACCACCGGATAGCGCCAAAAAACTGGAAGGAAAAGGTAGATAATGGAGAGAAGTCAAAATTTGAAGTTGAAAGTGATGAGCTGAAGCGAAACACCGATGGGGATTACGGTTCCTAGAAGGTAAGCAGCAGAAAAAGAATGAGGAGGTGCTAGCTCAAGTTTCTTTGAGGAAATAGGCTCAATGCTCGTGACGAATAATGAAGATATTAAAGAAGCACTCTCGGCGGTTTACCCACTTATCACGAAGAATTTTACTGGCGAAACCATCTAAGGAGAATTTGGAAGGCGAACAAGATCAGTCGCGAGGAGAAGTTATTTGTTGTGAGCAAAACAATATCACATAGACCTGCTCGGGCTTCTTCGAAGGTCGTGATTACTTGAAGGGAAAAGGCTGAAGATCTCGAGAAAGAGACCAATAGCGTACTTTGGAAGAAACAGAAAAGATCTTTGAAATGTATAATCTAGCCAAAGCCTTCAAAAGTCAAAACTATGAGAAGTTGATTCAGCTCATTAAAAGCCTATCTACCTGGGTTTACGAGCAAAAGTATCTTGATGTTGCAGGAGTGCTAGAAAAAAAAAGGTTGGAACAAAGCATTTATTCTTTGACGCCTATGAAGAGAGGAAAAGCCTTGAAGTTGTTCAAAGCTGAAATATAGCGTCATGAAGGCTTCTAGCCAATCGACTTGATTACGGATGATGAAAGCGAAACGACCGTTAGTGTCTGGTCTCCTTCGGGAAAGAAAAGTCTTCAACACGAAAATGCTAGAACCTCCAAGAAGAACAAGCTAAGAAAACTGCTAGCCGGTCTAAAGAAACGTCGTGATCGAGAAAAGAAGATGAGCGAAGAAGCGAGGAAGCGAAGGTGATTCGAGGAAGTTCTTTGACGAGAAAGGAACATCAAAAGCACTAAAAAGTGGCCCCACGTTGATAAATGGATGCCTATCAAACTCATGATATGTGGGAAGAAGTTAAAGAACTATACGGTTCAATTATGATGTTCGAGAATGGAGAGGGAAAAGCTCGGTCGAGAATGAAGCTTTGGGTGAATATCTTCTTCTTCCTATCAGAAATATATCTCTGGTGGATTAACTTTCGCGGATGAAGGAAAGTACAGAATAGTAGCCTAAGTCCTTCTCTATCCACCTCAAGACTTGATAATGGCTTGGTGAATGAAAAGGCAAACCTCAAGAGATTGCTCGTTATCTTTGATCCGATCGGGTTTAACGAGGAAGCTTGATCAGGACATCATCAAGGAAAAATAATTTGAAGAAGAATTTTAGGAATGTTTGACTTTAGGTACTTGATGAAGTTGAGAATAAACAAAAGCTGAAAGCAGAGCGAAGAAACTAATCAGGCTTCGAAGATTTTTGTAATCTTTAAATTTTGTCTTTTTGATTTTGTTGATAAACCCGTTGTAATATGTATTAGAGATACCAATCATCAATGAAAGGTTGTATCATTATGCTCTGTAATATAATACTCCTATTATCTTATTTACATGTCTTTATTTTTGATATGCACGAATGAATGTCTCTGGCGATTATATGTTGATAAAGGAGAAATTGTTTTAAGTGTTTGGTAATGAAGTAGTTAAAGAGATTATTCTTGAAGAAATTCTGAATAATTAAAGCTGTTGAAAACTGAAATTGTTGGGAGTTTTACGATTTATAAGTGTTGGGAGACAACCAATCTTGTAATAGATGCTTGAAATACATAATTATGGTTGTATTTTGTAACAAGATAGGTTTAGCATCATCAAAAGGAAATTGTTGGGAGATGAATTTTAATAAAGATTTATGATTTTTGATTAAGATCCCAAAACACGAGTATGGCTTATATTCGAAATGATCTTGATAGTTGAGTGGGGATTCGAGTTTTAGAATATTAAAGGATGTTATCTGCGAGAATGTATGATCCTTTGAGATATATAAATTAAGGATATTCTTGAAAGGCTTCGATGAATCCCGAGTAGCGAAGGCCTACATTACGTGAACTGATGCAGCAATTCGTTATAGCTACAAAGACTAGAATATTAAAGACACAAAAAGGCCGAAGGCGAAAGCAGAAGATCAATAATACTAAAGGCAGAGTGATCACAGGGCTAGGTAATATCTTGAATGTACCGATATATGAACACAGATGTTAAAAGCTGGATATATCTATACGAAGGATCTCTAAATGCAGAAGATGTGATTCCTTAGAAAATAGATATTTGCCAAGACATTCTAAATGGAGACAAAAAGACTATGATGTTGTAAAGGTTATATCAACTGGGTTTGTAACCAAAAAAACCGTTGAAGGTGTCTACCTTTGCTTGGAACCAAAAAAGTCGAAAAGATGAAAGAAAGCAACATCCTGATAGCAGCGGTGTGAGTCTCACGAAAAAAAGATGTCGGTGGATGTACAAAAGATTCTGATTGCCAAAAAAGTGAAGGTCTAGAAAATACATGAAAAATTTATTGCCCCTGAAAGTGTTAGGGGTTTCAAACCTAAATAACGTTTCACACATGAGCTTCATGAAAGTATCTCTCCAGCAGGATAGTTTTCAAGAGTGACGGCAGGTATCTCTTATAAATCTTGGTGACCCTCTACATTGCTGGAGTTACGAAATTATCTCATATAACCTCAAACTCAGCTTATTCACCCCAAAAAGTTAAAAGCACTTTCAAAACTTAGAATTTCCCCATTGCTTCGATATTGAAAGCTCTTCTCTTAGCTTTAACCCCAAGTAAAATTTATCCAGCTTAGTCGAGATATCTAACCACTTTGCATTAAGCTTGTATGAGATATCTCATCTGAATTGGAAACCAACCAAGAAACCCCAAACCCTTGAGAAGGTAGTTGGAGTGTGTCATTGGTGAGAAGAGTTGTAAAGTTAGTAAAGCGGAAGTGGTGACTACAGGAAGTTAAACTCACGAGGGTAGTCTGAAAGCTGTGTGTGATTGGTAAGTAAACTTCTCGGAGGTGGTGAGAAAAGCTCAAAGTGGGTTGGGTTAGTAAACTCATTGGAGTAATCGAGGAAACTACAGGCCGAGGTTGATAAATAAAGCTACGGTGGTCGAGCTCGAAGTTGATAGTGAATTTCTCACGAAGAGTCGGGAGAGTGGGTACATTAGGAGCTTGGAGTCTCACGAACCTATAATTCTTTGTGTTCTTTATTGCTTTCATATCTGCATGCTCTACGTGCATTGACTTGATTTTGAAAGCATACTTTTCACTTTGATATTGATTGGAATCAATCCGCGAAGTTGCGTAAGTGAATCACTGACTGTCACTATTTCGCCAAGAAGGTTTCGGCAAAAGCCATGAGTATAAACTAAGGGCCAGCCATTCCGCTGGCTGAGTAGCCGACGAGATAGTTACCAAAAGTGATTTGCTCTTCGAGGTTGATAGGATATGCTCGATCCGAGCAACTTCAGGGATCTCTGTTTACTCAGGTTCGGTTGAAGACTGCCTACGAAGTGTCTGACGACTTCAGGATCCTTTGTCTCGATAGACTTTGACTCGAGCGTCGTGTCTCCGAAACCTAATCTTGCGGAGATGTCGGCCAAAAATTTGACCTCGATGAAAAAAGTTTTAAAACATAACCATGTATTCCCCCCTTTACGTGTGGGCTCGTTGCAGGACCAACAAGTTATAAAAAATTGTGTTGAGCAATTTGATGTTTATGGTGCTTGGTATGCTAGCTTCTTAACATCCATATTTAACTTTTATAGTAAAAAAATAAATAAAAATAGTTGCATCTTTTGAATAACAAATTACATTTTATTAAAAAAATATACACTGTCAAATTATACAGCACTTGCTAATGCATCATATATAATTAAGAATAATATTAAAAAAAGCGTGAGTTAGTTTTGTAGCACCGATACCGCGAAAATTATATCTCATTTAAAGTTCCGAACTATACAAATTTGTGTATCTAGACTTTATTCTATATAAATATGTAAATTAATTCACATTATAATTAATTTTCAACCAATAAGCTAGCTGGCGTCCACGAAATAAATGAATATTGCAGGAGCTTGAGCGCGTGACATCAATCGCAATCCCACATGGCAGCCAAAAATAGAGAGCCCCTACAACCCTCGCAGCAATTCACCAAGCATGACCGATCGATCACAACCATATGTGTATATATATAATCACCAAAATTAAAGATGAGAAACTATAAAAGTGGGGATACATTTTTCTTGTAGAAAATTAGGTGGATGATAGTTATGGTGATGGATTAGTGGACCTTTATTAGTGAAAACGAAACTGCTTATAAAACCCTGAAGGCTACTGGAAGACTGCTGGTTCTATTTGAAACATACCAAGTAATAGCATTCGAAGAAACGTACGAAAGTATGGTGAATAAATGCAGCAAAAAGGGTTGGCGAATTGGAAGAAGAAGAAGATAATTGAATTAAAGGGTTTGGATCTGGCGGGATCATCATAGGCTACTTTGAAGCGGAAGCGAAAAGAAGAAGAGGAGATGGAATTTTCTATGGGAAGAATTGATCCAGGCAACTTCTCTCAACCATTCACTTACCAAACCTCGAAAACAGGTACTTACCATTAATTGAACGGAGTCTTAATTGAGTTACCATGCAATACATTATGTGAATACTCGTTTATTTACGTTGGCAAATGCCATTATTTTTCCATATTAATAATTGTGAGATTAGGTATAAACAAAATTTGCGTCTTTAGGTATATGAAATTCGTGTTTACAAAATGCACTATGATTGCCGGTGCACTGAATGTATACAAGACTTATTACTATATGTTAATTTGCTTCTCTTCATTTTTATATAGATTAATGTGTGTATATTCCATTATAAATTAGATGAAATGGTTGACAAGATTTTAAATGAGATTTGTTATTTATGAACACCAATTAAATATAATCACCATATAAAATTGATTTTTCTCCTTTTGGTAGCGTTTTAATAATCACAAAACTTGCCGTGTATGTTGCATTTTGTGCAATATTTATAAATATGAAAATAAAAAATTAAATGATATAAGATGAAATAGTTTCTGGTGAAAACATTAATGATCAATGACTTATATTCTTTAAAAGAAGATATGACTTTTAATATAAAAGTGATTTTTATATCAAAGATGCATTTATGTAGTGATATCATTTAATCATATATAGAGAGTTGATTATACACATATTGTAATAAGGATATGATCACAACAAAACCGATGCAACCTTCAGGAAAGAATCATGATGGACGGCCCAGAATTAGAGAAGACAGAAGAGACCCCTCAATTGAGTCAACTCAGGTCCTAAGAGCCTGGGTTCAATTCGGCTCCAAAAATCAAATCTCTGTAAGAGTGTAAATATAACCACACTTTCAAGAAAATTAGAACAGAGAAATTTGGAGAGAGAAAGAATTAACAAGGACACAAAGTTGGAGGCTCCCCCGGTTCCAGTTAAAGTGGGGTGGTAAGAAATCAAGGAGCCTGTTAAGACACAGATCAGAAGTTCTGGGCCAGGGCAATCAGCTAAATGTGAACCCAGAATGGTTTTGAGAATTGACTTCACAAAAATAACAATAAAACTTATAAAGATTCTCCTAGTTAGAATTCGCAATTTTCTCTAATTCTAGATAAATTCCTTTTTATTTCATTATAGTTTCATTGGCAATTTGATTCTATATAGTTATTAAGTAATCATGCATGGTGATTGTTTATTCACAATTAAAAGAAATATATAATAAATTCACACTTTTGACTGGAACTATATATTTGAGGGATATTAATTGTGCCTAGATAATTCTACAGGTTATTATTGTTACTCTTTATTGGTTTATTTCCTTTTTGTGTTTGTAAGTACATGTTGGGATTTATGTAGAAAATTTTTAATCTCAATTATATAATGTGTCCATTTTCGTAAAAAAAAAAAATATTAAATGTTCAATTTGATCTCTTAACTAAATTGATTTGTCAATTTGTATCCCAAATTTAGCAAAAAAAAAACGCCAAACAACGTCGTTCAATCATGTATTAATTACATGCCGGTAAATTTGATTTTTAGTGCACGTCATAAGTGAATCTTTGGCAGTTCTGTACTATATGTAAAAAAATTTTTTCACGTTTAATCAATTCAGTATACATGTATAATAACTCAATATGGAGTCCATAAATCAAAACTCAGAGTTAAAATCTACAAATTTAAAAATGACTAAATTTACATGATTGTAAGAGACTTCCATATGTAATGAAAATAGCGTCTTTGGCGATATTTCTATGAAAATTGAACAAAATTGATGATGATTCAGTTATAAGCCGTGTGGATATTTAATTATTACAGGATATAAGAAAAATATCACGGGGAGATAAATTATGGAAAAAAAACTTTTCTCATATCACCTGAGTTTAATTTTTGGTTTTCAGCAATTATTCTTGACCCACTTTTGTCTTGCCTTTCTCTTTCTCAACACAATCTACGGTGTTGCCTTGCCTCTCTGCGATCTTGCTTCCTTGACTTTCTATTTCTTTATATGTAATTTTTCCTTCAATTGTACCGGGAAATCATCTTCTCGACTGATATATATACTTATATACTAGTGATTGACTTTGTTTTGGGAATTGTTCAAATACCATATTAATGGAGTTTGAATCAAATAATTTCATAACTTTAAGTCTCAGAAATAGATTTAGTCTGTATTTTTTTTTGATAAATTTGTCTCAATAACTTTGACATTATCTAATTTTTGTCCCAAATCAATTTATTAACAATAACTTTTAGGGGCTTTTCTCGAGATCATTTTGGTAATTTTAGCGTGTCTTATCAGCATCTTAAATTTTAAGTGTGTTTGACTAATTTTTGCCGTCAGAGATTCTAATTTAAATTTTCTAATTTTAAAATTTTTAATTATATCTTACTAAATTTCATTTGTTACTCATCTTATATATATCTCTGCGTGACAACTTCAGGTCATAGCATCCAGATTGAAAAAGCTAAATAAAATGGCAAAATGATGTTTTTCCGGCCGTTAAAGGATTTAAATTGGGCATTGGCTAACGTTAATGAGGCCAAATGTCCCAACACGATCAAACTTATAAAACTAAATTATGGTACAATTGTGATTCAAACTACGTGTGGAGTTGTCATAAACCTTTATGAGATTTTGTGTTGAAGAGATAGAATAGATCGATACATTTTTACCGCTCGTTGAAGAGAGTCTCAATTGCCGTTAATCGATCGGGACCCTGACCGGCGAGGCAAAATCAACAAGTACAGCAGTAGCTTCATTTCATCTTTGAGGTATATGTATTTGAAAAAACCAATTGTTATTCAAAAGGACAAGATAAAATCTTATTTGGGCGTTTTATGATTTGATCCTACACTCGGTCAATGCTGATCAATATGCATAAATTATTATGTATTATAATATTTCTTTTGAACAAGGAAGTACCTATTACAACACTAGACAAGTGGGATAACTCTAATGATTAGAAGCCCACTAATGACTAACATTAAGTCCAGTTTGACCATAATTAAGTTCAGAGTCACCTGAAAATACAGGGAGGAAGTTGTAGCAAAAATTATAATATTGCCAATAACTTCGTTCACCTTAGAATGCTTACTAATAATGATACTGTTGGTGTAAGTTTCTACAAAAAATTGAAAAATATTTTACGGTATGATACAAAATACGGGACAGTGATTCCCAAAGTTTTTTTTTTTTTAGTAACAGAAGATTCCGTTTTGCTTTCATTTGGTATTTGAAGTATTTTTATAGTGTAGATATCAATGTGCATGACGATTAACGGTATCTGCTTCCACTGTCTGATTTAATTTGAGGTTTTATTCATATTATCGACCCAAGTGTAAAGGATTGTGCTTTAGAAGATTGCACTGGCCTTGCAATCAGAACTCTCTCCCGTTCACACCTGCTCGAAGATGAAGAACTTGAGAATGAAAAGGAGGATCGACCAACCTTGCTTATGCTCTGAGACACTATAATTTAATAACTTAACACTCTGATCTTTAAAACATGTAATAAGGCGAATCAAATGCGGCGTTGGCGCACAGACATGCAGCTGAGCACGCTGCTGCAAAGTTGCGCTGGCGATTCCGGAGAACAGATTCAGCGGAAAGGATCAGTGGTTGGGTGGTACCAAACTGAACGTGGATGCAGCGTGTCGACCTGGTTGTGGAACGGGATTGAAATTATTGATACGGGCCAATAGTGGATCGGTTTTGTGGGTGTTGGCGAAGGTGATTAATGATGCGGGTACGGTGGAAATGGAGGCTTGAGCAGTATGAGCAGGGGCAGATTAGCTGGAAAGAGTTACTAACATTGTGTCATTAATGAAGAAACTCTCAGATTGTCTATTGGGCCTTGCAGGGCGGCGAAGAAGGCTACTCTCGCATACTTTGGGGAGGTATATCATTTTGATGTTCTTCAAATCAAATAAGTTGAGTCATGTTTTTTTAATTGTGGGTTAAATACCAGGTCGCTAATAAGGTTGCCCATGAAGTTTTGCACATTTTGCAAATTTGACGCATCTTTCTTTGCTCACCGACCATTCGGAAGAGTGATTATGTCTCAACAGGGCGGCATCTCTTATGGTGAGTGCGGCCGAACGATGAAACTAGAACCTCGAAAAAATCATAATTTTGGGGGCCCAAAATTATTTATATATATATATATATATATAGGTTAAATATGGAGCCTAATGGCCATGGCGTTCACATGCGTACTAAACTATAAACCATCATGCCCTAAACCATCAACACGTTAAGACTGGGTGAACCATGAACCACATGGGCTGATTTAAGTCGGGTTGAGTTGGGTTGGATTTGAAAATCTATTGGCTCCCTATCAAAATATAATAGGCCCTGATGTATTTAAGGCCCTATCTCTATTTATTTATCAAGGATCAGTCAAAACCTATGCTAACATGTTTTAATTTTCTAATTCTCCAATTATTTATTTTTATCTTAACCACAGGTTCATATTTTGTAGTGTATTCTCTTTTTCCAAAAAAAAATTCTGCAACAATTTATATATTTAATTATTATTTGTTAACCAATATTAGTGCACATGGTAGATATTCATCATAGCTTGATATAATATATTGATAACAGTTAGATAAAAAAAATTGTTCTCTAGAACCTATAAGTTTATCGGGAAGTAAGCTTGAAATATAATATTGGGAGATGAATTTAATAAAGACACTGATTTTTACAGTTAGATCCCCAAAAACCACTGAGTATGACATGTTGAATGATAGTATTGATAGTTAGTCAGGGATTAGGTTTTAGAAATATTCATGATATAAAATGGATATGATCAGTTAGGGTCTGAAAGATTACATTATGTTTATTTCTAAAGGGCTGTAGAATCGAGACTTCGATGTAGGCGGAGTGGCGGAGACTTCGAAGGCTACGAGACTCGAAGACTCTCACGAGACTCGAGAAGACTCGAGGCTGCAGTTACCTGAAGACTCTGAGCAGGCCTCGAGAATACTACTGAAGGGCTGGAGAGGGCTGAACCTGAAGACTCAGGAAGACTCTCTGTGGTGAGGCGGAGATCCTGAAGGCCTGATGAAGACTGGGTAATGCTGATATAGAAGCTGAGATCGTCTTTGAGGGAAGCGATTCTTGAAAATATACATTCAGCGGACAAAGGAGCTAGAGTCGGGGGTTTTATCCAGCTGAGTTTGAAACCAGAATGGGTTGAGAGGTGTCTGCAACTAGCTGGAACAAAAAAAGTCAAGAGGAAGGCGGTGACTGCCCGTCTGACCTTGGTGTGAATCCGTGAAAAGGAATGTCGGAAATTACAAGTTCGGTACAAAGTGAAGGCCAAATACATGAAAGTACATTGCCTAAAGCGTGTTAAGGAGTTTCGACCACTAAAAATATAGCCGTTCCTCACAGAGAAACTCATTATCTCTCCGATAAGATGGATTTCAAAAAGTAACCTTGGTGTATACATAATCTTTGGTGATTATCTACATTGGGTTATACGGAAATTTACCAGCAACTCAAAAGCATCCAAACTTATTATACGCCTGAAGTTAAGCGCACTCGAAAAACTTAGAATTTATAGTCTTTTGTGAAGAAAATTTCATTAAAATAGCACTAACCGATAAAGGCATATCCAGTCCTGAAAGGATATCTCCTAACACTTTTTGCATTGTGCTTCTCTCCTGTTGTAAAGGATCATCTCCATCCTGATTGAAGCAAGCCAGAAACCCCAAGCCCTTGAGAGAGTGGTTGGAGTGGTTTGTTGGTGAGAAGAGTTGTAAATAGTTAATGGCTTCTCGCGCGAGAGTGATCGACTCTCTGAAGGAGAAGTTAGTAAGCTCTGAGGTAAATGCAGCTTGTTTGTGTTTGAGTAAGTAAACTGGAGGTAGTCGGAAAACTCAAGATGATTGTGATAATAAACTAAGTGTGGGTAATCGAAGCTGAAGGTTGGAAGTATTAAACTTCACATGTGAGTGATCGAGGAAGCTCGGGAAACAGTTAGTGAATTTCTAGAGTTAGAAATTGGGCGTAGGAGCTTGAATTTCTGAACGCTATAATTCTTTGTGTTGTTTGTGCTTTCCTTATCGTATGCTTCATTGCATCGAGTTTGAAAAGCATATTTTCAGCGATATTTCGATTTGGAATCAATCCTTTGAAGTTCGTGTAATTGAATCTAACTTTGTGTCACTATTCCATTCTAAAGAAGGTTTGTAAAAGCTTTCGCAGTATAAACCCCAGGGCAACCATTCTTTTAGTGAGTAGCTAGAGCAGAGATAGTTACCAAAGCGAACTGCCTTACGGGGTTGATGATTATCTGTGATCAGCAACTCAGGATCCTGCGACACACTCGGGACTGGGTTGGGATTATCGAGGTTCTGAAAGGCGACTCAGGATCGTGTCTCCTCGATGAACTTTGACTCAGGCATTTTGTGTTCTTCTCGGGACTAATCTTGAGTTCTCGGCCCAAAGTGACCTCGGTAAGAAAAAGTTTTAAAACCTTGGAGTGCGTGCTTCGTGTAGACTCGTTTCAGGACCCGACAAGTGGTGTCAGGCGGTGGTTTCGGCTTGACCTGGCTGACCAAAAGTTTTATTTTCTAAAATACCATGGTCTATCTGAATTGATCTTAGTCTGAATTCAAAGACTCAGTTAAAATGTCTTCTAAGAAACTTCCCATGTTCTGGTGGAGAACTGATTTGTAGAACTAAGAATGGGCTCACTGCTGTTGTTCTAAACATGGCGTGTCATGGAGAGTGGTCTTTCGAGGACCATTCGATTTCATGGTGAAGAATCCGGGAAGACAGAAGATGAGAGAATTGATCTGGGCGAAATTTTCCTAAATCGATGACCAAAATGACTCTGAGGGAGAAAGTTAGTCAATCTAGATTACATTACTAAAAAGACACCTGCAGTACAATTGATGATGGTGTGATGGGGAATGATCCTTTACAATCTTTGAAAGAAATTTTTGGATACACTTTCATTTGTAATGTACCCGAAACACGGAATCATATCAAGGAAAACAAACTTTTCGTGATTGCAACAATAGGAAAGGATTTTGATAGTTTTCTAATAATGGAAGAAAAGAAAATGAATCAATTGACAAATTGGAAGTGTGGTCACTAATGTATGAATGATCTATAATCACTTTGGGAAAGAAATATCCGCGAAAGAAATTGCGTTAAAAATTCTTGAAGTCTTTCTAAGAAATAGAGATACCGCTCACCGGTGGTGATTGAAAACGCAAAACATTAATTCAATACCATATCAATAAGTCTTCTCTGTGTAATTTGTGAAGGCTGAGTTTGTAATTAAGAAATCCAAAAAGTAAAAGAATGATTTCATAGTAAAATGTGGCTTTTAAGGCGAAAGATAAAACACAATATAATATGAAAGTCACAGGGGAACTCCCTTGCTAAAATCGGAAGGATGAGAGCTTGAGGATAAGCTGGCACTTATTATTTGAGGAGGTTTGAACTTAATAATCGATATGGAAAAATGTCTAGCCTGTCAGAATCAGGAAGAAACACGAGGACGGTCTTGTTGTGAGAAGAAGAAGGACTGCAGGGATCTCTTAGGTATGAGGGAAGGACTCCCAGTCGAAGAAAGAAAGTCAATCCGGATGATGATACCAACGGATGCTTCTGATTGCTACTACAAAGAAAAGGTCACTTCGGTATGATTGTCGAGATCTGAGGTGCTAAGGAGAGAAAGAAAGAAACCAAGCTAAAAGATACAAGAGTTCTCATGAAAGGCCGTGGTTGCGAAGAAGAACGATACGAGGAGGGATCTCTTCGGATGAGATATTCTCGAACAATTGATGATGACATTGTCGATGGCCATTGAGGTAAACTCTTCTTTCTCTTGTTGTTGCTCCTACACTAACTAAGAGTTGTCAGTTCAGCTATCAAAGTCGATTTGACTCGATGGATTCTTTGAATCTGACGTGAAGGACTATCTTTGGTGAAATGTAAATGAAACTCAAGAAGCGAATAAGGAAGCTGAAAGTGAAAATCTAAAATGGAAAGAATCTGTGTAAAAGTGAAATCATATCAATTAATGGAATCTGATAAGGCTGGATGTGCAGAAAGTACAACTTCTCAGAGAGAAAGAAGTTGATAGTGACTACTATTGAAAATGAGGAAATCCTTTGAAGAGATTCATTGTCGGACTAGTTATGTTACTCTCACGAAAGCATGAAACTCTGAGCTGTGAGGATAGTCATGAAAAGTTAACTCCTATTGATCGTCTGCATCTCATGTCTGATGAAGTGGAGGATACCTGATCTTGCCAGCTATAAATGGATTGAGATACATTCATGAGAGGAACCTCGGAATCCTTGAATCTTTGTCAAATGTGAACAATCTTTGTAAACAGGGTGGCACCTACACTTAATGAAGAAATACTTAAGGTTGGAACAAGAAAAGGACCTATGGTCTCGGTAAAAGCAGATAAATCCCGGTAGAAGCCCCAGGCCAGTGAAAGGTAACACAAAGGCACTCGATTAAGAGAAAGTTCAAGCAAATGCCAAGCCTCGAGGCTAAATGCAAACACAAAGGCTCCATTGGTCCATCGAGAGAATCCTCGGACGAGAAACACTTTCAGCCAGAGACATTCTCAGCATGAAGACCAAAGTCCTCGGTGTCTTTGAAAGACCAGTTCGATCTGAACCTTTGAACTAACAACTGCTTAGGGTAAAAGTTATACGAACTTCGAGTCACTTAAAAATTTAGACAGTGCCTTTGAAGCGAAAGCAAATGAGCAAACTGAACCAAAAAAATTCAAAACCCGTGATGCATTTTAAAAGCTAGCACACATACAAATATTGGCGCGGAGTAGTAAATGGCAGCATGTTGATGACTATGGAAAACAATTAGCCACTCTAAGTGATTAGGTTGTCAGACGATTTGGATTCTGAAGGTACATCTAACCTTGTAGGACCTACACAGGTGGGTACCTAAAAAATTGATGCATTTTGAGAGAAGCAAAAGAGGCCTTTGGTGATAAAAGATCTCTGCCGCTTGATATTTTACGTGAAGATAAGGCCTGATGTATGGTATCTTGGCAGTGAATCATTGAAAGACATATAGCCGAAGTTCGAAAAGATACTTTCGATGACTATGTTGAAACAAAGCTGAATGTTTTGGAATCTCGAGAATGATTGAATGGAACTTTGAAATGCGACTTCAGTTCATATCCATGGTGTTCGTATATGCTCTGGATTGAGCATAATTTACTTTCAATAAGCCAGTGCGTGATAAGGGTTTTTAATGGTAGGTTCTCTAAGAACTTATGTTATGTGAAAAGATATTTAACCGAAAATATTATTTGGTACAAGAAAGAAATGTGTCTTGCTGGCAGTTGGAGTTGACTCTGAATCACGTATTTTGGTTCTTAAAAGTTCCTGAGATACCGGTTGGTTTATGGCATAAAAGAATGAATCACTGAATTTCAAAACCTACGACCAACTTGGGACATTCGATGAACATATTTGTGATGTGCGAAAGAAAGAAAAAACAAATTAGAGCATCATTTAAAAGCCCAGTAGATGTTTCTATAACGAAATGCATAGGTTACTGCATATGGATCTTTTGGTCTATCTTGGCGATTGAACCTTAATGAAATACTGGCGTTGGTAGTAGTTGATGACTACTCAAGATATCGCCGTTCGTATTCTTTTCGATGAAAGACTCGGATAAAGGCATAAAGGTCTTGAAAACCGATGTGAAAAAAATCTGAGAAATAGTCAAAAATCGAGATCATGAAAGGCCAGATTTACTCATCATATCATGTCGATTATTGTACAACAAATGGAGATTTCACATGAAACATAATTTATGGACCCCTCAACCGCATCAGATATTTATCGAAGAAGAGCAGGACTCTGAAAAAAGAAGCTCAAAGGGCAATAAATGCTGTTGAAGAAGCGTGATAATCTCTAAAAAGATTTTATGAAATTTGAAGGCATCAACTTGCCTCTCAGAGCAGATCCATCTTGATAAAGTCGAGTAAACATATAGACTTTGGAATGAAGAAGCCCTCTTGTTTCTTTTTCTTTTCGTGTGTTTGGTTGCAAGTGTTTCGCCCTGATAATAGTAAGAATCGATTCAAAATATTTGATAAGTAAAAATTTGATGATGTCTTCTTAGGATGATGAAGTCATTAAAAATTTCGGAGTTTATATTGTAGGACTCTTATTGTGGAGGAAACCTCTAATATTCTGATGAATCTACTTGTGTTATTAGGAAAAACAGGGAACATAATCTTGAATGAAGCCCGGCAGAGTCTGGTCCTTTGAAAAAAGAATAATAAATCATCACTAAACTTTGAAAAGAAAAATCGGTCATCCTGATTGGAGAGTGACTCGAGACTCGGATAAAGAAGTTCGAGGATGGAATTGGGATGATGACGTTCCGGAGCTAGATGTGAATGTAAAAACAGTGGTCTCGTGAAAGAAATGGTACGGTCATATCAACCAAAAGAGGAGCAAAAAGAAATGTATAAACGATATTACACGATGGAATTTCACGAGGAAGATATTCCCTTTCTCTAACTCTGTTGTTCCACGAGTTCTTTGAATTAACTAAACCTAACATTTCAAATGTTGAGAATCTTTCTTGAAGAAGGTATCAAGAAGAAATGGTTAGAATAATTAAATCTACAAATCGATTGTGGGTAATCTAAGCCCAGGAGTGTTCATAAAAAAAAGTTCCACATGGTGAAAGTGCACTATTATCAGCCCTGTCGGATAAAGAACTCTCTTTAGTTTAGTGAAGCTCTACAAGATTCTCATTTAATGGATTCACTATTTATACAG
Source organism: Stenogyne calaminthoides (assembly GCA_037126765.1). NCBI lineage: Eukaryota > Viridiplantae > Streptophyta > Magnoliopsida > Lamiales > Lamiaceae > Stenogyne > Stenogyne calaminthoides. The sequence continues at coordinate 14,531,869 of JBBCBC010000032.1, forward strand.
ATGAGCTGAATCGATTCTCGAGGAATGAAGTATGGGAATTTAGTAGATGAACTTTGAAAGAAGCCCTTGATGTCATTGGAACCCAGTAGATTTTAAGAATAAAAGAGATGAAAACAACAACATTGAAAACAAGTAAAGGCTAGTTGCACAGAGGTTGCCAAGAAAGAAAGAACTGGATTATGATGAAACCTTTACTGTGCAAGGCTAAACCATCAGTTGTTTCTTGCATATCATGGATTCGGTCTATCAAATGGATGTGAAAAGTGCATTTCTGAGCAGTTTGGCAAAAGAGGTTTATGTAGAACAACCTCTGGTTTCTATACAAGGGCAATAAGTTCTGAACTCGGAAAAAGCTTTAGCATGGTCTTAAGCAAGCACCGAGCATGGTATGATACTCTTTCACGATTTCTTCTTGACCATGGTTTTCAATAAAAGCATTGATAGAACTCTGTTAAAGGATAGAAGATGGGGGAAGATATCTTTACTGGTTCGGATATATGTTGATGACATCATTTTGGATCTCCAAACCATCATTTAAAGTTTTCCTTGAGTGAAAGCCAGTTGAGATGTCGATGACATTTTGGGAAGATGAATTCTTCTAGGTGTTCAAGTGAAACAATCAAGAGAATATTTCATCGGCCGAGGCCAAGAAGTACACGATATGATTGCCAAATATATGGTGTAGGGTACCAATCTTGATTGATTCTATGAATACTAACTTCAGATGAATCTAGATAGAAACCGTCCCGTTAATTAAACAAATTATAGAAGGCCATTGGATCTGTTACTCTATCTCCACCTGCAACCAAATGGGCGGATATAACATTTCTTTGACAGGATATGTGCAGATACCAAAAGCTAATCTAAGGCTAGTCACATGGAGGCATAAAAAATCTTGAGAAGTATCTTAAGGAGCACGATGAATAGAGGATTATGGTATGGTAAGTATTAACAGATGTAGCGTTCGAGATGCGGTGCGGAGATTCTGCAGAGAGGTGGCAGGGGAAGTCACTCTGAGGAACTTGACAATTTCTTGGAAGTAAGCTGATATCTTGGTTTTGAAAGAAATAGAGCCTCGATAGCAGCAATACTCTTGAAAATTTGAATACGCCATTTGCCAGTACTTATTACTCGTTCTTTCGCTCGAGACAACAATTAGGGATTATAAAGTTACTTGGCCCCGTGGAAAGTACGATAATTTTGTAATAATAATAATGCCATTGCTATTTCACCGTCCGATGTGCACACGGAATCTTGAGCTTATGGATATCGGACATCACTTCGCCGAGAGATCATGTACGAAAAAAGGGCGGCGTAAGGATGGAAAATTAATACTTTATAGCAGAGAAATACGATATCTTGAGCTAAACCTTTGCGTTTGAATAAATTTGAGAACTTCCAGTTGAATTAGGGATGTTATATCCGGTGTTTACCAAGAGTAAAATCTGAAATTGAAGGTTTTAGGATGCATGAGATTTTTCTGAGAATTCTCTTGAGAAGCTTCGAGGATAAAATGGAAATCTTGGGGCTGAGTCTCGGGGGAAACTCAGTTCTGAAGAGTGCGATGCTAGGTGTTATCTTGAACCCTTCGATTTTCGATCTATCTTTAAACCTTTATCAAAGGTCGATTTTCGATAAAATGACCTAAGAAATTGTGATCGTGTGTCATACATATAATTTATTGTAGAAAAACTCATTAATCATTTGCGATAAATCTAGAAACACACAAGGAATGTTTTAGAAGCGGGATCGTTTGAAATTCGAAGAAGGTCTTAAGTCATTTAATGCTTTCTGTTACATTAATGACCAATGAGAGATAATTTTGGCATTACTTTTGGAATCATTAGCGCTACTGGGTCAATAGGAGGTGTAATCTGTGAACCGCTTCACTTTCAACTCCATATGAATTCTCTGATCACAGAAAACTATTTATAACCCGATAAAGCCATTCAAGCGATTTATCAAACCCTTCCGTTCCCAAAATCTGCAAAATAGAAACCCTTGCGAAAAATCCTAAATACAAATCTTCAATCTCTCCAAATGGCTCTACCATTTTTTAGATAAGTCTTGAAACCAACAAACCATAGTACGAGTTTAGTTCTCTTTCGGTGATAGCACAACCAACTCCCAAACTGAAGAGAACACCATATGATCCAGGTCAGCCAAACTCCTCATCTCAAATGCATAAAATGGCCCAGGACCAGAATATCTCTAAGTGTCGAGTTCATTTTATGTGTTGAGATAGATGAAGAAGGGATGGTATGCATTACGGGGATGCTGGCCAGCATCACATTTAGAGCATTCTGTCTCCAAATATATATAGATTTTTGAAAGGGAATTGGCATATTATTTAAAGAAGAATTTAAATAGATGTTTTTGAGCTTTGTGTGATGGGAGGATCTTGTCTATAATTGGAGGTGAGCAAGAGTATTTGAAATGGGATTCTTTGAGAATCTGTAAAATTTGAGGCTACTGCTAGCATCTAGAGGCATTTGAAGCCACAATATAGAGTTTGATGGATATTGTGAACAAAAAGCATATAATTTTGAGGAGTTTTATTAGATCAGTGCAAAACTCAGATGATGTAAGGCGTCCCGAGGCCTCACCCTTCACCGACTAATGGCTGATTTTGGTTCGAGATGGTGGTAAACCATGTGAAAATCAAAGAAGGTTAGCTGGAGCTATATATCGCCGAAGTTAAAGGCAGAATCCACCGTGTCAGCAAAATAGCGTTTATTTTGGAGATGTCACCGAAGAGAGGATATCTTCGCGGTGACCCATTCCTAAGTCAAAGGTGCTCTTCAGCCCATTACTGCAGGCCGCTCCAGAGGGAAGAAAAGCAGAGAATCACCTAAAACTGCTTCTTCTTCAGAAGAGACTTGACAAACCCGGGAAGGAAGGTTTTGTTGGGCGAAAGGCGAGGTGTAAATTGATGAAGCGAAGGCCTTCACTCCCGAAAAGCAGCAGAAGATTGGTGGTTCTCACCGATGAAGATAGCGATGATGCGAAGGGAATTCAACTGAGGGCAAACCGCTCAAGATTAAGCCATTACAGAAGGTACAGCTCGAGGTTATCTCTAAGAGCACAGAAACGGTGAAGGAAGCGGGTCTTCTCACGAGGTGCTTGAGACTTCGATTCGAGACAAAATTTCTGAGAAATTTTTGAACCTAGACCTCAATTCCCTACCAAAAGATGTACCCACGGCTCAAGCAGCAGAGTAACTCGGAAGTCTGTCAGGCGTGCCCGACTCATGAGACCACTGAACTTCTCCGAATCTGTGAGACTTCTGAGATCTTTGCTGAGACTTCAGGCTGACTTGCTGATGAGCTCTGATGAAGCTACTTGATCCTCAAGCGATGCTTCAGCCCAGCGACTAGAAAGCGAAAATAGAAAGTAGCCTTGAAAAGCAGTGGAGGAGCAAGGAAACGGTTTGTCCTTGTGGCCATTACTGAGCTCAAACTCAGTCCATTCTTCTGGTCTAAAATTGACAGTTTTCATCATCAATCGAGACTCTTAGGAGATATACTTAACATTATTTTGCATTACAAGGAGAGAGGCTTGGTGGAATGAGAAACTGACTCATTTCAAATTCAGTTTTAGGGAGAAGATAAAACTCAGGATAAAAATTTCAGGATTACTTTGATGATGAGTTAGAGAGGAAGATACCATGGCACAGTTGGAGACAAATCTCATGGGATGTGAGAATCAGATGGAAACTGATCAATTCCTCAGTGAGGCTCAGGTGTTGGGGCTGGGGATCAAACCTGAAGGTGCAGGATTTCTCAGATCGACCTCCTCCACTTGATGGAAACTAGAAGGATTGTGATGAACAAGATTGTAGATCAAGCTGGAGATGGAGAACATGGTCGCTCTTGAGCTGAGTGTGATCTGACCACCTAGAGGTAGATGAAAGGCTGGAGGAGTCAAGAAGTGAGTCTTTGGTGAAGCACGGGAAGGCCCATTTCTAGAGGTGGGAACAGTGAGAGGGTGGAGTCTTGATCCAAATCTGTGGAAATAGGCTCTGTCTTTCTAAGCTGACAGAATCAATGGAGATGTTTGAAAGCTCTCTCACAGCAGTTTATCTCTAAAAATTTTATAGAGGCTGGGCAGACACAAAGTCAGACAAAGTGCTGAGCAACAATATCATGACACTTACTCTCTCAATGAAAGGAAAAAAAGGAAAACTTGGTAACTGAAAAAATGCAGAATCTTGAAATGTATAAACCTATCCAGCTTGAAAAGAATGAGCTCTTGACAGAAGCATAGTTCGTTTGGGCTTTTATCTAAACAGTTCTGAGAGAAACCATGTGATGTGCAAGAAAGCTGAGTGCTGGAAACTAAGAGTTGAGAACAAGCAGACACCCTATGAAGAAAGAATGGCAGGCATTGTTCAGCACAGAAAACAAAAGCGTGCTGGAAGCTACAAGCGATAGAAAGTTGATGGAGGATTGGAAAGAGTGGGTGGTGAAAGAAAGGAAGTCTTATTATCTGAATACCGAAAAGAGCGCTCAGATGATAAAATTTCTTCATTTGATCAGTGATCGAGAAAAATGAAGAAAGAAATTGAAGCGAAGGGTATAGTTCAAAGTTTCTTGAAACTAAAGGAGAGGAAGCATCCATGGCTAAATATGCGTGTTGATAAATGAATTTTATCAGAATTCTTAGATGTGTGGGAAGAAATTCAAACCTTACGGTTTCCTATGATGTCTTCGAGGTGGAAAGGAAAACTTCGAGGTCGGAGAATGAAGCGTTCATTGAATATATAACTGCCTATCAATTGGATGAACTGGATGAAAAAGAAAGAATACGAATAATTTACTGCAGTCATTTCATACCTCCTCGAGACTTGTTGTCTAATAGCGGTACCAGTATAGAAAAGCATTTATTAGTGATATCGATATCTTACTAGTTGGGTTCTTGAAGAACGATCACGGGATATCTAAGAAAGAGATGCGAAGAAAAGTGTTCCGGAATGTTCAACTTTCAGAGAAGATGCCGTGATAATTGAAGAATACAGACTGACAGTCTATTGAAGGCAGAAAAATGAAATAAAATTTGGTAGAAGACACAAAAAAGAAGACACTTGTATTTTTTCTATCTTTTTATTATTTTTTTGTTGTTTTGATAAATTTCATAGTAACTGTAACAGACTTCTCCCTCATCATCAATAAATTTATCATTTTGTGCTCAATATAGATAATATCTCATTATCTTATTTGCATGTTACTTTTGATATCTTTGAATGAATATCTTCGTTAATGTTTATATGATGTTTGATATTTATTGTGATAACAAACTATTTAGAAAAGATTCGTACTGAAAGTGAATAGTAATTTGTTATTGGGAGGCTCAGGAGATTCTAATTGAAATTAGCTAGAGACATAACTTGATGATCTTTATTAGGCGTCACTTGGCCAAGCTGATTTAGGTATGTAATTTATGTAGAGATAGGTTTGGCATCTATCAGGGAGGTGTTGGGAGATGAATTTAATAAAGATATATAGTTTTGGTCAGATCCCAAAACCCTGAGTATGACATGTTCGAGAATGATCTGATATGATTGAGTCGAGGATTAGGTTTAGAGTATTAGGGATGATGTCTGCAAAATGTATAGTCGAGATGGGTCAGGATCGAGAATCTTGGGGCTGGTGTCAGTATGAAAGGATTACAGGAGCCTCAGTGTGGGCCGAGAATAGAACTCTAGTGCTAATGTGATGGCGAGGCTTCGAGAGGGCTAGAGGCCTCGAGATTACTGGAGACTCGAAGACTGAATACCTGAAGACTCGAGACTAGGAATGCCACTGAACTCGAGAGAGACTCTGAAGGCATGAGGCCAGTGAAGATCAAGAATCTTGAGGCTGCAGTGAATTCTTGAAGACTCGATGATGTCTTTGAATGCTCAAATTATAAACTGAATGTTGAAATATTGAATATATCTATCTGAAGGATCTGATCTTGAAGATGTGATTCTAGAAAATGAATGTTGTCAAGACATTCAAGCGGAACCAAAAGGAACTAAAGTCGAAGTGTTGTTAGAGTTATATCAACTTCAGGTTTGTAACCAAAAGAGCCGTTGAAGGTGTCTACCTTTAGCTGGAACAAAAGTCAAAAGAGAAGGCAACCCAGCATGCCATCACGACCTTTGTGATGACAGTCATTTGAAAAGAATATCGAAGTACAAAAGTTCGATTGCAAAAAGTGAAGACCGGTTCTCATGAAAGGCTACCCCTTTCTCGCGTGTTAAGAGTTTCAAACCCTAAATAGCGTTCCTCTACACCATAAGAGAAATAGCGAGCTATCTCTCAGCCGGATATTTTTCAAAAGTAACCTTTGGTGTATGCACATAAATATTGGTGACCCTTTACATTGTAAGGTTACGGGAAATTATCAACTTAACTCCAAAGCTCCGACTTAATATATAAGGATTCTAGACACTAACTTATAATTTAGGTACTTGTATATTGAAAGGCATCACTCATCAGCACAACGATAAGGGCAATGCTCAAAGCTTAGTCAAAGAGATATCCTAACCCTTTGCATTGTACTTCATTGTAAGGATATCTCATCTAGTTGATAGCAGAAACTATTCTTGAAGGTGGATTTAGTGTGTGTTTGTTGAATGTGAGAAAAGTTGTAAAGAGTTAGTAAGCTTCACATGAGTAGTCAGAAGCTCTAGAGGAGAAGTTAATGAAACTCTGAGAGGTATTCTAAAGCTTGTTTGTGTTTGGAAGTAAGTAAACTCAGATAGTGGAAAAGCTCAGATACGATTGAGTAAATATAACCTAAAGTGGAGTAGTGTTGGCTTCAAGGGCAGTTGAAATGTCTGTCTCTGGCGGTAATCAGCTGAAGTGATTAGTGAACTTCTCGAGAGGATTAGAGAGTGGGCGTAGGAGCTTGAGTCTAGAACCCACTTATAATTCTTCATGTTGTTTATTGCTGCTGTCATGTAGCATTGCATCTTGAGTTTGGCATATTTTCCTTTGATATTCGATTGGAATCAATCCACTTTGAAGTTGCATGTAATTGGTCTGACTGTCCACTATTCAAAATTAAAGGAAGGTTTAATAGCTTTAGCAGAAACCCACTCTCTCTTCTAAAGGGACAACCATTCACTTGATGAGTAGCTAAACAGATAATTGGTGAACTTACTCTTACGAGGTTCGATAAGTTTGGATTATCGTCAAGCAACTGCAGGATCTCTGTTTCTCGGGACTCATTACAGGATTATCTGAGTTCTGGCGGCTGAGATCATTTTATCTCGGTGAACTTTATTCGAGCATTTGTCCTTCTCGAGACCTAATCTTGAGGATTATCGACCAGGCTGACCTCTGATGAAAAAAGTTTTTAAAAACGAACACGTGTATTCCCCCATACGTGTAGACTAGATTTTTCACTTGGGACGACACATCTGTTGAGCAATAGAGTTAGATAAAAAAAATAAAATTGTCTAGAATATGTATATGAAGTATTTATGTATAGAAGTGTTTTAAATAATTGTACAATATATATAT